>OW388266.2:2500000-5000000 GCA_936450705.2 Protodeltote pygarga
TATTGGAGCCTAATTAACAAAGGCAAGTTATTTGTTATAATTAGTATTGTGACCATCAAAGTGTTTCTAAAGAAACCGGATCTCGTTTTATTTTTATACTCAAATTATGATAAACGATAGACTAAATGGGGAATGTCCGTAAACCGTTACGGATATGGGGACACCGCATTTAAATAAATTTAATGATTAAATAATGAGTTTTAAATAGTTAATGACATTCATGGAGTATTTTGAAATAAAATTGAAATATGTTATTTGAAATTGTGTTGGGAAAGAGGTGTTAAAATGAGTTTACTTGGGTTTTGAAGTTGATTATTTTTAAAGAAAGATAAGTAAAGAAAGAAAGAAAAAAATAATTTGTTTTGACGCAGAAAATTGGACACAAAATTTGTAATTTTGTAAAAATTTTAAACCAGGCAGTCTAGGGCCTGAAAGTCCTGGTGGCCTGGCCTGGAGATTGAAATTCCTTGGTCGGGCTCGCCCCTTGATCACTGCACTGTTGCACTTTGTGATTATCTGAAAATGCTGCTCATTTCCTTATGAAACTATGTAAATAAATTTTACAAAATTTTTGATCTCATCGCATTTATTCTCGGTCGCTTGCCGCAAAGTTGTAAGCTACAAAGTGTTTGAAACATCAGAAGAAAATTTAAGATTTTCTACCCCTTGAAATAAATTACCATTCTATATACTTAGAAAACCCTTTTACCCAATAATTTCCTGAATCAAAACACTCAACAATACACCAGTTTCAGTACAATTTGTGCCGAAAACTTGGTAACGTAAATAATTTGTCATTGTGCAAAGTTTGCTAACAATTTATGGACAAAGCATCTAAGATAAGACAAGAAACATTATTTTCATTTCGTAATTAATTTCTCTTAGAATTTTATATTATTATACCTATATTAATTTATAAGTAGAAAATCTCAGTCGAGGGTACTATCTCTTGAAGTACAGTGCCGTAATACCTAGTTCAAGAGATAGGGCTCCATTAACATAGATTAATATGGCGTGAATTAATAATTGAATGGTGTACCCGTGTAAAAATATAAAATAAATAAAATTAAAAATAAAATAAAAGAAGATAAAATAAAATTAGATTCTCATACAATCTTTATTGTCAATACTTATTTTTATTCTTTTGCACAATGACGTGGACGTGTACAAAGGTGGATATAATGTTAAAGAAATATCGTTATACTGTTATATCCAACATCACTTTCATCAAAACTCATAAATAAATAATAATTAAATAAAAATAACTCGTACAAGTGTTACAGTGTCAGTTTTTTGTATGACAAATAAACGGACATTAGTGAAACTCTTTCTGTAATAACAAACTGAAAAGCTTTCAAAACGGTCGAAGCGAGACCGAACTAGGTACATACGTTTTATTACAAAAGACATTTACGTTGTACGATATTTAAAATGTTGTTTTAAAATTCATTAAACACTTCCAAGTTTTTAAATATTCTAATATTTTAAAAAAAGTAAAAATAATTGTAACAAGAATTTACAAACATTTTGATAAAAAATGTCATTATGAGTTCGCACTGAGACTTGTTCCCTCTAATAAAAGTACACAATTACACAAACATACTGAGCTTTTTACACATCGCACTAATTTCATTCAGTTTCATTGTATCTCTTTCTTTTATAATATCATCAAAAAAGGTCAAAATGTTCTCGTCAAATGACGCTATATTTTTGAGGAATGAAATAAAACGGGCTCTCGAAGGTACAATATTGTTTATTACTTTTTTTTAATGACGGGCTTTATTCCATTACATGGTGACTTTAATAATTCTCATTAAAAATAAACTTATTTGACGCTTTAAAAATCATCTATTATTTTCTAATGGTTTCTTTTAAAGAAAATTTTTGGCCAAGCTGAAATAAAAAAAAATATTAAAAAAGAACTTCAAAACTCGAATAAATTGATTGTGTCACGACCTTACGACTCACGACTAATCGTCGAACTAAAAAAACTATTTCGTACTCATCTCAGATGTCATCGTTGTAGGACAGCTGATGAAATGGGACGTCGTTCCCCCATCAATTATGTATGTTTGTTAGTCTTGTTTCTTTCTCCGCAACTCGGAGGGAAGTCAAGGCTTCCTGTTTCAGAATAGGTGTGATGTGTGAGTTAAATGTCTCACATCTGTCTTTTTATGTTTATGCTATTATTTTTGTTTTGGAAGTTTTTTAGTTATGGCTGAGTAGTAAAATATTTAAGATATACTTAAACTTTTTTCTGAGATTATATTGTACCATTTTTTTAAAATAACAGTATTTTTTATCACTGAAACGAATACACAAATAAAAGATAAATAATCATAAAACCTTCATTTGAATTCTATATATTTTAATACAAAGTTTTCCTTGAAAGATATCGTAATATTGTTATTAGTTTGTGGTTAGCAGTGGCGTGCCTAATACCTAACATTAACGCAAGACAACTACAATTTTAAGGGTTACAACCGAATTTAAAAAAATATGATTACGTAATATTATTGTTTTCATACAAAATTTGTGTCAGACGGACTTATGTAATCACGATACACAGATATCTGTCGATCATACAAATATTTGTCCCGTACGGGAATCGAACTCAATACATCTAGCTGCTAAATTTTCAGCAAACAGTTATAACTTAATATTTTTGTGATTTTTTTACATGTTTTAGCACATGTTAGCTTATTAAATATAATAATTTAGAAGAATCAACATACATAATCAGTCGAAATTTGAAATCTCTTTCTAAGCCTAGGGCCTGATGGGATAGCCTGGTGGCTCAGCAGTTGGAGCGTCGGCACGGTACGCCGAAGATCGTGGGTTTGAATCCCATCCGTATCAGTTGTATTTTCAAATTTCTTATTAAATTATTACAAGTTTTATAACTTATTGCTGAAAAGTGGTCATAGTTTGAGTCTAAATTTGATTGACAAATCAATGCTTATACAGGCACAATACAGCCAATATATTTACACATAATTTGTACGATTGTTCCCAAAACATGGCTACTCCATTAGCCAGTCTTGTCAAGTCACCCAAGCCCATTGACAGATGATGCCATTTCGGCCGGGAATCGAACCCAACACTAGGGGAACGTGCCTAACGATCCATATGATTTATTACTGTCATTATTCCTTTGGCACTGAAACATAAAAAATGACGATTCTATTTTAAGCGATTGTGGTTCTTATTGCTTGCTAATTTAAGGTCAATGTTGAGTGAATTTGTTTGTGATTTTTGTCGTTTTGGTAGTGAATTTGGTGAAGAAAGACCTTATAATGTGGACAGTGATTGCGTTTTTGAATCCACGTGATAATGAAGCTTTTCCTATGCTAAGTAAGTATATTAAATGCTAAGGGCGGTGACCCGGCAACCTAACTACCGATTTACATACATAGACTCACGCTTGTTTCCCAGAGGGGTAGGCAGAGACCGATTTGATATTGGTTAATAGGATTTAGCTGTTGCCTTTACTTTATGTAAAGAAAACCATGTTTGATTCGGCCAGGCATTGGACATTATCAAAAAAGAAAAAAAACTTTTTAATAATCTATATTTTTAGAACCAACCTATAAAAATAATCGCCGATGTGTATTTACGCGCCTAACTTCTGAACGAATGCACCAAATCGGATATTTTTTTTTGTGTTTGTTATTGCCAGGATAAGGTTTGAAGAAAATTTAAAAAAAATCGAACAGATTTTTTTAAAAATCTTATATGAAAGACCAATTCCAATACAATCCAAGATTGACAGTATGGATAGTGTTGGGTAGGGGAAGGATAGGTTAGGTAGGGTAGGGTAGAGTAGGGGTAAAAGAAGCTGCGCCGGGTAGCTAGTGAATGTATGTATACAATCGTCACATCGTCGGCGATGGTATGTTGTTTTTTCGTTGTAAGATTGTAAATAGAAGATAAACAGATTAAGAAAACCTGGGGTCAGCATAGGTTATAAATTATGATCCTAGACATCGCTGCCCAACAACCACCTGTATGACACATGTATAACATTTTCTGCGTTCAAAAAAATTCAATGTCAATTGTTTCGTATGTGAATTTGAAGTCATCGGTCAATAGTTATGATGCGGAATTAAAAAAAAAAGCATCAAACTGAGAGCCTTTTTGGAAGTCAATTAAAAAACAAAACGCGTGCCAAATATATCTGAAGTAATACCGATAAAAAAACTTTAGTTCAATTAAAATAAACAGCTCCAATTAAAAAAGCACGGGATTAATCCCCGCGTCCGATATTTTAATGGCCGCCCTGCCGCCGGCCGGTTCGACGTTTTTGCCGACACAAAATATCTGCTTCAATGGCGCTTAAATCCGTAATTAATTAAATAATGATGATTATGTTAATTAGGAGAGTCGTGATAGCCTATGGTACGACCGTTTGACGTGCAAGTCAGAGATCTCGGGTGCGAACCCAAGGCGACCTCTGACTTTTCGTAAGTTATGTGCGTTTTATAAATTAACTAGCGACCCGCCCCAGCTTCGCACGGGTGCAATATACATATAAACTTTCCTTAAGAATCACTCTATCTATTTTAAAAAACCGCATCAAAATCCGTTGCGTAGTTTTAGAGATCTAAGCAAACATAGGGACAGACAGACGACGGATAGCGTCATTGTTTTATACTATGTAGTGATTATCATTCTCCGTGCCTTGGATAGCACGTTAAGCTGTTGGCCCCGGCTGTCAATTATAGATCTTTGGCAGTCGTTACAGGTAGTCAGAAGCCCGAAAGTCTGACAACCAGTCTTACCAAGAGGTACCGTGTAACCCAGTATCTGGTTTGTGGAGATCTGATAGGCAGACGCTCCATGTAAAACACTGGTATTCAGCTGTATTCGGTAAGACTGGAAGCCGACCCCAACATAGTTGGGAAAAGGCTAGGCAGATGATGATAATGATTTCAGGTAACAAAGTAATACCTAATCTAAAAACACAGTTTCTAATTACACTTAAGACCTATAGAATATACCCAAACATATAAAACAGTAATATTTAATGCACTAATGTATATAAAATACGCTAAAACTAGGTCACTCGTTGAGTCTTTGTTATTAATAATATACCTATTTTTTTTACGTAAAACGGTTTTGTTATCAAAACTAAAGCTGTGCACCAAATATCAGATCAATCTGTCAACAGGAAGGGGGTGAAATATCGATTACTAAATTTGAACCAAATAATAAACAGGTCAAGCTAAATAAAACCGATTAAAAATGACTTTTTATAGAACCCACACCCACATGATTGCAAAGCGAATCCATAACCAATGCGCTACCACGACATTCACGTACCCTATGTATATTCTTCCAACTAACCGATCTAATTCCTAAAACAGTTTACTAACTAAGCTTGGACAGTGAACAACTTTACCGCAGTAACAATGTGGCTAACTTCAATCTGACTTAAATTCTGGCATCCTTGTGGTGTTACGGGATAGTTTCACTTAAACAATTCCTTATTAATTCCCAACTATTTGGCAAGGTCGCTAGTTTCTTTGTGTTTGGGGATAACCTCAAATGTGAAGTTTAAAAAAGAATAATTAACTTACTATAGGTTAAGTGATAAGTTAGTATTATGAAAATTAAATTTATTAGTAAAGACCAAGAAGGATTTGCGATCTACACCCGATTTTTTTATACTTAACTACTTGTAATAAGTTGTAAACAATTAAAGCTCTTTTAATCGGAAAAAAGCAATTTAAAGCCTAAACTTAATAACATTTGGTTACCACTGCTTTTTCAAATAACATTTTGTTTAATTTTTTACAACCTTTTTTAGTATAAAAGTTGTGCTTACATTGTTTACAAATGAAGCTAAGTATAAAAAAATCGGGTGTAACTACGTTGTCAGATGTACTGAAACGGACATAGGGTACGTTTCGTCCCGAAAAAAAGTACTGTTCCGAGGAAGACGACAATAACGTTCTTATGATATATAATAGATGGCGCCACGCCTTTTAAACCATGATAAAATTTTAAATTCTTAATTAACGTCAGCAAAACCGTGGGGTAAAGCTAGTAAGTAATATAAAGGATAATAAAATAAGTAAATTTTTTTTTTACGTAAATCAGCTGTGACCAAATATCAGATCAATCTGTCAACAGGAAGGGGGTGAAATATCGATTACTAATTTTTTTTTTTTTTATAGACTCACGCCTGTATTCCCCAGAGGGGGTAGGCAGAGGTGTGTAGTACACCCACGTTTCGCCGGCTATGTAATAAGTCCCATGTAATAGGGGGCGAGCCTATTGCCATTAAACGGGCACAATTCCAGACTCCGTGCTGCTACTGAGAATTTCCTATTGGAAAAACCCAATAACACTTTGCCCGACCCGGGGATCGAACCCAGGACCTCGTGCTCAGCAGTCGCGCTTGCTACCACTAGGCCAACGAGGCAGTCATCATCATCGATCATCATCGATTACTAAATTTGAACCAAATAATAAACAGGTCTAGCTAAGTAAAACCGTTTAAAAATACCCCAACTGAGAATTGACCTGCAATCTCCCAGTAACCTTTCAACCACTACACCCAGTAAATTATACCCACTAATTAACTGAAACATCAACAGGGCCCAAACATTGAACAAAAAATAAAAGGAAGTCACAAAGATTCACATAATCACCGTCGTTAGCCATTTCATTGCTCCCAAGACGATGTGAGAATTTAGACGAAAAAAAAACAGTGAAGGTGAGAGGGCTTCGGGTTTCAATAGTTCCGTACGGTACCTTTGAGTATCTAGTAATATATTAGGATAATCAGTGTGCGATTATAATTATAGTAATAGTTGTAGTTGTATATGTAAAGGAATATTAACATAGCGTGCTAATGGAATACTATTACTAAAAAACACTGATTAGTAAGGGGGTGTGTTACTAAGTGCAAGGAAATAAGAAATATTAACATAGCATGCTAATGAATTATTATATCTGAAACCCACTAATTAGGGTGTGTGTGTGTGAGTATTAGTAAGTGCGAAAAAATATTTATGGCTATACTTGCTTTTTGAGGTATGGAGCATGTGATAATTAATTTAATAGTATGTGTGTGTGTGTGTTAGTAATTGTAAAGTTAACATAGCGTACTAATGGATTAATGTACCTCTTCTCTACGTACTACCTACCACTAGATTTTGAACACCATAAAATTTTAAAATGAGTATGCATGCGTAAAAATAATTTTAATCAATCAATTAATGAAAAAGTTACATCATCGTCCTAGTCTTATTATTTCTAATTGAAGTATTTTATGAGCGTTTAAAGGAATGCGGTCTTTTCACTAATCGTTCCGTTTTTTCATCCTAAGTTACTTAAGGAACCCTAAAATGTTACATGTTAAGTGTGAAAACCACGTGTGAATTTGTGGTTAGGATGTGTAACTTAAAGAAGAATATTTTAAATTCTTTTCATAACTTAGCAAAAGAAAGGGGATGAGGTGGTTCTAACAGAATGCGTTAATGAGAGCTTCGAATAATAGACTAACTTATAATTATTTACATTAATAAGTATTTTAAAATAAATGTGTTGGCATGTAAGTATGGGTTCGAACCTGGCATGTAACAATGTAACTTTGTCAGTGACGTATAAAGAAAGAAAGAAATTAATGTTTATTCAGAAAATTTGCACAGTAAGCAATATAAAATAAAAACTTTATCATAAACGCCCATGCCAAATAAGTCGCGATCTCAGCATGTTTATGTAAACATAATATGTAAATATTTGCTTAGTAAATCTAAAACACCTTCTTTTTTATAGTCGGGTAAAATAAAGTGATGAAGTACTAATTAATGATACAGCACATTAATAACATATTTATTGAGTACAACAGAAAATTGATTTTGACGTCAATTTCAGAGTGCTTCGTAGCAACGCATCATTTTGGTATCGGAAAATAATTAACATACATTTTTCATGACTTTCAACTTCGCTAACATCACTTATGTGAATTAGAGTTATACGGTTTTATTCTGAAGCTTTGCCTAAGCCCTAAGCTAAGCTTCAAGCATAGCTTAAAGCTCGCCAACAGTTACAGTTTTGCTGATGCCTATATACAATTATACATAGCGTGTATTAGTCCACTGCTGGACATAGGCCTCTTCTACGCACTTATTTTGTGCGGTCATTAGAAGGTGTTTGCCTTTAATCGCACCGTTATCAAGCGGGTTGGCGATCGCAGTAGCAGATGTTGCTATTATATCGTAGGATGCTGCTGCCCATCCTCCAGATTTTTCCCTTTGTCACTTCTTACGACACCCACGGGATTGAGTAGGGGTGGTTCTATCCTTAGGCCGGAAACCACACGGCACACAGATGCCTTTGTGCGTGACACAATTAGCGCGGTATGCAGCACCCGAGCATCGAACAGTACCAGTACCAGAGGCAGACCGAACGCTGGGCGCGAGCGGCACTGCAGTGAGGTCCGCGACGCCGCGCCGCCACGTATACACCCGCTCTTGAAAATGTACTCCGTTTGAGTTCGAAACTAGTCGGGCATTCCCCGAAATCTATACGTGAGTAAAGCCGTATGAATATTTAATGCCTGTGTGCGTATTATAAATTGTCATTTGCTCTGTGCCTCGAAAAGCCGTTGGTCCTGCACCTAATAAGTTTCCGGTGTCGGATTGCCGTACCATCGGATAATGAGAGTGAGGGAATAGGGAGTGCACTTGTGTTTGCGCATACACTAGTGCATTATAATATCTCCTACGTAGTTGGCTAATCTCCATTGATATTGGCCGCTGTGACCGAAATTCGGTCAGGAGGACATTAGGTGCATTATGGGCAACCTTGATTACTTACCATCAGATAACCCACCTGTATATTTATCCCCTTTTACCATAAGAAAAAACATTCAAACCATTAGCACGTTTCATTTCTCTAGATAATTAACAACGGTATCATAATTTAATTAACTTAGTATCAAGAACAGATGCAGTCGTAGTAATTAAAAGTTGTCTTAATGGAAGCAGTACCTACTGTCGGGCAAGTTTCAGAATTATGCACCGAGTTCCTCTTGTTGGTGACTCATTTATTTACGTGACAATTTTTTCCTCTGATAACACTGGTCTGTCGACAGGATTTTCTAAGATGGTTGACAGATATCTCTTTATTTTATTTGTAATTTATATGCCGTTTGGGGTTGAAACTTTCAGGCCATAGGGTCCGAGTGAACTTCTCTAATTTCGGGATATTGCAAAGCGACTCATCGACACGTGATCAGAGGGTTGCTTATTATTTTTATTTATTCCTTGGGTAATGGATTGGGCAGCATTGCATCCAACGCGGCAATGCTGCCAGTTTTCTGGGAACGCTATCCGAGGACAGCGATATAGTGGAGTTTTTTGACGTCTAAATTATTTAAATATTGGTTATTTGGGTGTACCCAAAATTAACGCTGTTTTTTTTTTGTTTCATTCTTGGTCAACATCAGCACGAATTTCAAATTTCTTATTAAATATTTATATTTAATAAGCTAACATGTGCTAAAACATGTAAAAATTTCACAAAAAAGTATCAGCACGAAGTTAAGAGTAAGCAGATTTTTTGTCGTGCAGCGTTGTCTCGAGCGAGACCATTGTAATACTGTGGTTCCAAATTATTTTAATTCTGCGCGATGCGTCGCTACAAATGCGTGTTAACAGCACGTTTGTTTCGATGTATCAGCGCGTTTGTAGCGATGCAAACGCAAGGACCGTGTGAATAGGAAACAACGTGACTTCCTGACTTCGTTCTACGCGCGTTGTCTGCGCATAAAAACGTGGTGAGCAAAGGCTCTAAGTACTGTTAACTCTAATGCAAAAGCTACATTCGTGCAAGACTGGGTCCTGAAATAAATATTAAATACACCTGTAGGTTTAACAATATTTGACTTAACAAAACAGTAAGTCATCATCATCATTGCGTGTGGAATTCATCCTGCGTGGATCAGATCTCTATATCCAAGTTTTTCAGCTAGCTTACGGCAGCAGGTGTAAATTTGTGGACTTTCTACATAAGGTAACACTAAACAGTAAGTAATTACCATATTTTGTTGTTTTAAGTTGTAGTAGCTTATTGGACAACTATAGACTGCCTGGTTTCAACACTGCACAAGCTATCTCTATACAACAGGCGGACATACGGTTTCAATTGCGCATTCAGAGGCCTAAAGCCTACTACGATGGTGCAAGCTTCTGATTTGAACCAGAGACTTGGCTCTCCAAGTTATGCAAAAAAACATTAAGACAGATTCTCGAGTCAATATTTGTCGAGAAATCAGAGAGATCCGCAAATCAGAATATTGAATACCTTAAATATTCCCTTTCATTTCAAGATCGGTCTAATTATTATTAAAATATACAAAAAGCCCAATCCCCTCTAAGTGGTGGGGAGTGTGTACCAATTGCTCGGATTTATTGCACATTCATAAATCTCCTTGCCCTTTTCTGGTCCATTAAATATCATGGAAAATATTTAATAAGGTGGAATAATTTTCTGATGCCATGTGTGTTGTGTGGTCCATCAAATAAAGAGCTCTTTTCCTTGTTAAGAGGCAGATATTAGTGTGCACAAGTGTTTACGCAAACGGTTCTAACTAATTTAGTCTAACAATATTTCTTTTTAATAAAGATTATTAGAAAAGTATAGAAGATTTTAAGAGCTGTCAAACTAGTCCATTTGCGTGATATTAACGAGAATTTAGTCGAGTCGGGATGTTATAGAACTCGTCTAATTTCACGTCAATTGCAAGGACGTAGACTAATTTGACAGCTCTAATTTGATAGTTCAATTTGCTGTCCTTTTTCTATGGTGTTTATTAGAAAGAGATTTAGTTAGACTAAAATTAGTTTAGCGGAATGTACAAGAGAATAAGCACCATTGACGCACTCTCTATTCTTTTAACTCTGAAAGTTTTATGGCAAGAATGACAGTTTTATTTTCGAGACATGATAGCCCAGTGATATGATCATTAACTGCCAAGTAAGAGGTGTCAGGTTCGAATCCTAGCGCGCTCCTCTGACTTTTCACAAGTTATGTGCGTATTATAAATTAATTATCACTTACTCCTTGCCTCGAAAAGCACGTAAAGCCGTTGGCCCTGCGCCTGATCTCTCTCCGGTCGTGTCGGATTGCCGTCCCATCGGACTATGAGAGTGAGGGAATAGAGATTGCACTAGTGTTTGCGCACACACTATAATATCCGTATCCACCCGAGTAGTTGGCTAATCTTTATTGAGATTGGTCGCTATGACCAAAATTCGGTCAGGAGGTCATTATTATTAGTTTTATGGGACGGCAATTTAATCCCAATATTTTTTTTAAATACAATCAGACCTTGGACGGACCTATTTCTATAAATAAACTTTTTACATTTTTTATTTTATTTATTTATACATTGTTTTAGGTCCATTGATAACTATTATATACACTCCTTCCACAATTATTTATGCAAAAGACCTCAACTTCAAATTAATAAAAACAAAACAATATTTTCTACTAATCACCATACATTAGTTAACTAGTAAGGGCGTGTTCACATGACATCAACTAAAACAATGGACATAATATTTCATTCGCTACGTATGAGATGTGATCTATAAGCGTAATGCGTCATGTCTGACACACCCCTTAACACAAACTACCCGAGTGATATTGTAGTAGGTATGTTCTCTATTTGTAATTATTTTAATTGGTCATTGAAAATGTAACGATACATTGAATATCAAAAGTAATATAATGTGACATAAAATAAATAATTATTTATAATCAAATAACCTTTACTGCTAACAAATATTTTTACTGGTATATAAAAAGCCTTGCTCTTAGGCAACGAACTATTTTAATAATTAACTAATTTCGATTTTATAACATCACATTACTTCAGTATTCCCCGAGTAGATATATGCAGATTAAATTTTATGGTATGACTACCATGAAATAGTCTGTAGCCATTATACAAAAGAGGAATACTTAGATAGAAATATATATACACTTTGCCAGACAATCGAATCCAAGATCCAACCACATGCACAGCATTCACGCTTACTATCTATAAGATCCAATAAGGTGGTAGTCCATCTGCATAATAAATAAAATTTAAAAAAGAGAATGTTTAAATTACTAATACATAAAATTATTTAATAAGAAACTCTAAATAAGAAAATATTAACTGATACACGTTTTTGCACGTTCTAGTAATAAACCCAAATCAAAAAGAAATGAAATAGGAACATTCCTTTTTAGTCATGCCTAGTCATACTAATATAATTTTAGTTAGTAACATAATGACTTGATGTGACAACCCTAAAGATGGGCAGAGCACACGAGCTGAAGCTAAAATGACTATTCATTTTTGTTTTTACAGGGTTCTTTAAAAGAAAAATATGCTGTGATAAGTACACACATCAAAAGTGTCTAGGGATCAAGCATTTTTATGCGGATTTCTTGAGATTGAGATGTGGCTTTGTAATAAATTTATGATTTTATAAATTTATATGGATCCTTTTTGGTGCATTTCATAATTTGAATCAGGAACTGTGAATCAAATTCGAGTAAAAGATGAAAATCAGCTGTCAATATTTTCCCTATAAAAACATACAACGCATTGAAGACATTATTAGTGCTACTGTTTCCCTACTACTGATTAAAACCAACGTTATTATGTAGCGGCGACGTCATTTAAGCAGGGAAGAAATGCTCAGAGCCGTGGGAATGATAGAAGCTGGTTCCCGGCAACGTACTGTGGCTTTAGCTCTGAATACAAGTCAGAGTGTTATCAGTCGACTTTGGACACGTTACCGAAGCACTGGTACCGTGGCTGAGCGCCATGGAGGACGGTATCGCTGCACCACACGGAGACAAGACCGATACATTCAAATCTTAACTCGAAGAGCTCCAACAATAACCGCCATGATGTTAGCCGTGAGGCTTCATCACTCTTCAGGGAACTTAATTAGCGACCAAACAGTCAGAAACCGCTTGCATGAAGTGAACCTTCATTCCCGAAGACCGCTACGGGTACCACCTATAGCAATGCACAATCGTAGGATTCGATATCAATGGGCTCTTGAACACAGAAATTGGGCAGAAGAACAATGGCGTTTCGTGTGCTTTTCTGATGAGTCTCGTTTTGGTATGAGACCGGATACAAGACGTATACGACACTGGAGAACCCCTGGACGCCAACAGCGATTAAAATCCTGCCAGGAAGTCCATCCTTATAGTGGTGGAACCATCATGGTATGGGCGGGTATTTGGATCGGCGGAAGAACTGAGTTGATTTGGATCAGAGGCAACCTCAACGCTCAAATTTATGCTGAGACGATTGTATCAGACGTCATCGTTCCTCTACAAGTGCAAATCGGTCCCTTATTTCAGTTAATGCATGATAATGCACGACCGCACACCGCAAGAGTTGTAAGACATACTCTCGCCGCAGCTAACATCAATGTCCTGCCCTGGCCTGCTCAGTCGCCAGACTTGAACCCGATTGAGCATGCATGGGATATGCTACAGAGAAGAGCTCTGCCGAATATGGAGGGTATCCCGTCGCAAGAAGACCTTTTTTTGTTGTTGCAACGAACATGGGCGGCCATTCCACAGCGTGATTTGGATGAACTCATTTTGAGTATGCCAAACCGATGTTCTTGTGTTGTTAGTGTTCGCGGTAGAAACACGGATTATTAATTGTTTAAGTTACCCAATAAAATTTTAAAGAAAACTGTTATTTCAGTCTTTTTTTTGAACTTTAATGTTAGTGGTTCAAATGTCAAAAATCCCTTTATTAGGAAAATGGCAAATTTCTTTATTAATGCAAAGGTGACTTGGTTTATCGTTACTGTGACAAACGAAAACACTTTATTTGATGAATCCTTAAAGAAAATTTTAATTAATATCAATCAGGAGAAAAGTTATTGCAAAAATATATGTTGATCCCTAGACACTTTTGATGTGTGTATAATATGATTTTGAATGATATTTATAGTGTTTTGGTAGGGAATGTTCTGGATTTAGCTTGTTGAAGCAGTAATAGCCCAGTGGTATGACCGTTAGACTGCCAAGTAAAAGGTCGTAGGTTCGAAACAGAGGTACGCACCTCTGATTTTCAGGTTCATTTGTGTTCAAATCATTTAGTTTTCAGTTATACCTTTTCAGAAAAAATGGTAAAATGAGATTGTATTGTTGACATCCTGCAAAAATCACAACCTTATCTAGCGCCCCTGCCTACCTAATAGCTTTGCTGTGTGTACGGTACTTATATTTGGTTCCTGATGACATTCTTGAGCTATAGAGCTTCCGATGAGCTATGGTTTGGCTTCAGATCTTCACCTTTTTTTTGTATGAAAAATTGGGTACCCAACCATCAATGGTAGGTGATGGGATTATGTTCGACTCGCACGAGCTAAAAACCACACCGTATTCCTTTTCAAACTTCTTGCCTGGAATTTGAGAATTTACCAGGGTTTCTTCCCGGGCCAGAATAAACTTGCGAATTTACCGAAAAAAATTTAAACAACCAATCAACACCCTACAAGCCACAAGTTAAGCTCGCCAATTCAAAACGTCAAGACAAACTTTTCCTATTACATGACTGTGGGCTACATTTTTATTTAACTTGTTAATCAGCTGTCCCACAGCCAACTGACAGATACTTAAAAGGATTTCAAACTTCAGGCGTAAAGGGAAAATTTTAGAAATTGTGTTAAAATGTTACTTCAAGTGGAGTGTTTGTTGAAAAATATTACGGAGAAGATGATAGATTTTTTTTAATTAAGTACTATAAAGTTGAGAGAATATTTATAAATATAAACTGTGTAAGTATTTTATTATTCATCATCATCATCAGCCTGTATTCGTTCACTGCTGAATATAGGCTTCTCCCAATGTGGGCCCAATCGCTACGCTGGGCAAGCGGGTTGGCGATCGCAGTAGCAGATGATTGCTGTTACACAGAAGGATGCTGCTGCCCATTATTCGAATCTTTCTCTTTGTCGCTTCTTATGACACCCGCGAGACGAGTAGGAGTGGTTCTGTTCTTAGGCCAGAAACCACACGGCACCTATTACACCACGGCACAAATTTAACTACTAAAGTAAACCAATTAGCAAGTATTACCAGATAGACCCTACAAGTAGTAAGTAAGTAAGGAGTCAAGGACCATTAGTAAATAACAATAAAGAGTATCAATAAAGAAGAATTACTATATTAAATTAAAGCCTAACCTCTACCCTAGATACTGACAAGCTTTTAAAATCTGTCACTCTCAGAAGACTAAAAAACGTCAATATAGATAAATCAAAACGAAATATATAAATGGATTATACAAATGGAAATTATCGTTGAAAAATATAATAATGAACGCAAAAATAATAGCAATTATAGTAATTTTTATTAACAATATACGTTTATGTCAAAGTAGAAACTATGGTAACTTTACTCTATACACCACCGTGCCGACGGAGGCTGATCATTTGAAATTCCTACAGAATTTGGACACTCAGAAATATATTGATATGGTGTTTTGGAAGAAACCTTATAAATTGTATGAAGATGTCCAGTTTATAGTGAACCCAGCTGATAAGGATCTTTTCCTTGAAAGAGCTGCTCATTACAAATTGAAAACTGAAGTGATGTTATCTGATGTTGGAAGGTAAGTTGTAGATGATAAGGTGATGTATGAATAGGAGACGAAAATTTTGTTTTCGATGAAGTAAAATTTATTTGATATAAAGCTTTTTTATCCAGTTGTGAGATAATATTTGTGTAGGTTATGTCTATTAAAAATTATAGACTATAATACTTGTAGAATTTTATTCTGTTGTTGGCTGTCCAAAATTCGATAATGTGGCTAATCAAAACGGATATACGCAGACGATGGTGTACAAATTTGGTCTAAATACAGGTAGATTTTCTATTCTATCTCATAGTCCGATAAGGCGGCAATACGATATAACCAGAACGAGATCAGGCGCAAAACAAACGCCTTTATGTCCTCGCCAAGTCACAAAGCCAGTGATAATTTATAAATAATACGACGCTTATTAACAGTCAGAGGCGTCCCTTAGGTTTGAATTCTAGACCTCAGACTTGCCAGACAACGATAATATCACTTAAAAAGGGGCCATAGAAAGCCGTCAAACAGTGTGCTTTGGTTACCCTTAGTAGATAGTTCTAACTAAGGAAATTGGAGGCCTTATTTATTGGAGGCTTTATAAATCTGAACAACGGGCACACAAACGTGATGAAGTATGTGGTTTTAATAGTAACTCGATTGTGAGAGAAGACGGCGTAAGAGTGGATTTATGAATAAGGGTAATATTTTTATTACAGTGCCTTCGATAAACAAACAATTCGACAATATTCACGACTAAGAACAGATTCATTTTCATGGGACAGCTACCACACTCTAGACGACATCTACCAATGGCTAGCTGATATGGCTTTGAAATACCCTAACGTTGTAGAATTGATATCTATAGGAAAATCAACAGAAGGGCGAGAAATTTTCGCCATGTGTCTCAAAAAAAGGGGAACAAAATATAAAGTTATAGTTGAAGGTGGTATCCATGGAAATGAATGGATTGGTGTAGAGTTTGTTACATATTTGGTAGCTCAATTGGTAACTAATAATGATACAAAAAATTGGCGGCTACATGAATTGGGGAAAAAATACGACTGGTATATAATACCAATTATCAATCCCGATGGCTATGTGTATAGTCAAAATGTGGTAAGTTTTGTTTGAATATACCCATAAAAATCTTTTTACAATCACCGTAGGAATTGTATGGGTTTCATCATCATCATTAATTTAAGAGCTACGCTGTTATCGATGCAGCTGCTTCTAGCTCTGGATATCAAAAGCCAATTCCTTGACCTCCTTATACGTCTCGACGTTTATTTTCTTTTTCATCTGCGCTTCATAACTTTGTCTTGGCCTACCATTTCCTCTCTTTCCATTGACTTTTTCTTCAATAATGTTATTAATTATGAATGCGTGCGTCGTGGCGTATAAAGTTTATACAGAAATGTATATGATATATATGAATAATATTTGATGTTACACAACTTCCTGTATAAACTTAATTCTAAATAATTATACACAATATTATGTAAAATCAGAAATTTAATTTAATATTTACGAGTTATTTGATTCTGTCTTATATTAAGGTGTTATATTATAAGGTGTTGCTACGACCACATAAAAAAAAGATTCTTAAATTGATAATGATTAACTGAGAGTGATTTTGCATTGACATGATTATTCCCATATTCATTTGTTTTTATTATACCATCAGTTTGTTTTACTGTTTTTAGGACCGTTTATGGAGAAAAAACAGAAGGGTTATGCCGAATGGAGTAGGTGTTGATCTCAATAGAAACTTTGACTACAATTTTGGAAGTAAGTTTCTCCCATAAACTATAATTGAGAGAAATAAGATTGCTGCAGTATTATATTTACTGGTATCATTTATTGCCATCGCATTGCCACAATGACACAAAAATGCAGCAACGAACGAAAATTGATTATAGACTCACGCCTGTATTCCCCAGAGGAGGTAGGCAGAAGTGTGCAGTACACCCACGTTTCGCCGGCTATTTTATAAGTCCCATGTAATAGGGGGCGAGCCTATTGCCATTAACCGGGCACAATTCCAGACTCCGTGCTGCAACTGAGAATTTCCTAATGGAAAAACCCAATAACACTTTGCCCGACCCGAGGATCGAACCCAGGACCTCGTGCTCAGCAGTCGCGCTTGCTACCACTAAACAAACGAGGCAGTTGACGAAAATTGATTTGGTACCTAAAATCTTCTGTAGGTAGTAATGATACTAGTTCTGAGTAGGCACTTGGTAAATATATTATGGTCATTCTACGGTATCGGTGTTAGTATGTGAAGGCTATAAATTATAACTTCTGAACAATAAAAAAGATAGAAAGCGCACATAGAAAGCACATGATAACAGTAGAGTCCAATAAAGTGAAGAATGTTAAACAAATTTGTCTGTGTGATAAATATTTTGCGTGATATATACTTTTGCAATACGTCAGTGTGTGCTTAGTAAATGTAACGCAATCGGTTTCCTATATCATTCCCCATGAAAACACGAAGCTCTGTCTGTTTTTTAATTAGAATGAAGCCACAATCTTAATTAGTTTGAAGAGGCTATTGATTATAATGAATCCTTATTACACATCTCTAAAAAAATAAAATCTTTTCAGAATACGGTACAAGTGACAATTCAAAAGACGACTACTATTGTGGAACTCATCCATTTTCTGAGCCAGAGACAAGAACATTAGCAGACTTCATAGCACAAAAGAAACATAACCTTCGATTTTATTTTTCATTTCACGCGTATGGCCAGAAGGTCATACTTCCTTTTGCTGACAGGATAAAACATATAGAAAATTATGGTGAAATGGTAAGTGAGCAAAGAGAAATACTTAATGATTTTTTAAAAAGGAATATCTTGGGCTCTGAGTTTCTCAATGGTAAATAAACGTTATATTCTCATGCAATATTCTCAAAAACTGACAATAATTGAAGATAGAAGATAATTATATTCAATGATGTATATATAATTAAGATTATTAGTATTTAATACTAGAACTAAAATAAATAAATAAATACTAAGTTATTCAACTCTATTTTTGTGTTTGAGAATTAATATGAGATACATATTCACTAAAGTTTTTAGTTAAACATTTTAAAAGAACTTAATTCCACAGTACTTTCCCAACATATTCTTGTATCTTTTAATTGCAATAGCTCAATATTATATCATCTTTGTGCATTTGTGTTTCCGAAGATAGACGAGGATTGCCGAGGCTTATAAGATAATTCGTAGTAACTAATGTCAGTTAATTTACCTTGTAGATTAAGCAGGGCCTTAGGAAACAAACTGTGGGTGGGGAGTAGATATTCGAGAACTTTTCTTTTGCTTTCATTTTTTCTTTTAAAGTACTTACCTGCATAAATATTATTCATATATAAGATTTGAGTTTCATACGTATTTCTTTCTCAGGAAAATTACGGTAAACAGGCGATATTGAAAATGTATAAAATGTATGGCATCAAATACAGCGTTGGTACCACCTATGATACTTTGGGTATGTTTGAAAATGATCTTTAGTTTGATAGATATAAAGATTGAATTAGATTGTTAGATATAGAGATGACTTTGTGAATTATTTCTTTTTTTTATGACAGGCCTACGAATTTCCGGCAACAGTGCCAGTTGGGTGAAGAAAACGCACGGTGTGAGGTAATATATATTTTTTTTATACGCGAGAGATGAGAATTATTTTTGTTCTGTTTCGCGAATTATTATATTGAGCTGTAGGGAAAGTGATATTATATTATTTAACTGACGATGTGTCGTTCATTCTTATAAATGATGCTTTATGAGACACATTCGTGTTAATTTTAGAAAAAAATAACCTACTATTTTCGTTATTAATGGCTATTTTGTAAAAAATGGCGTGGCAACGACTATCTTCTTTTTTTTTGTTAAAGAATAAACCACAAAGAACTATTGGCTGCTGTTTACTATAAATTAAGGATTGATAACTATGTATATGTCGTCGTATACAGGGTTTTGGGAGTATACAGGGGTATATGGGACCAACCCTGAAATTGCAAAAAAAAACAGTAGTTCCATACATTTATGTTTAGATGACTCAACAAAATGTATGGATCAGCTGATTTTTTTTTTTGCTATTTCAGGGTTGGTCCCATAGTAAAAGTTGTTCATAATGATGAATTTAATGACCCCTTTTAAGGATACTGGTATTATTTATAAATAACCCTGTTTATCAACATAATATAACATAACTATTTTTTTTAAATTTTCTAATAATCTTTATTACAATATTTTATGAAGTTTGTAAATCTCTTAAATCTTGATCCTCAGATACGTTTTCACGTTCCTTCTTCGTGATAACGGTAGCTATGGATACGCTCTCCCGCCGGCCCAGATTCTACCAACTTGTGAGGAAACAGTTGTTGGCCTTACTGAACTTATGACTGCAAGACCAAGACGCGTCAGACTAAACCTGTTTAATAGCTCCCCTTTATTGAGGGGCAATTTTGTATTATTCTTTACTTTTGGTATTTTATTATTATTAATATAAATGTTTCGTATCCTTTGCATTGTATACTTGTTTTTTTTTTAGCTTTTTTTCTGACATTTCTATAAGTTTTTTGTATTTTTTCTGTGTTTAATCTACACGTAAGGTTGCAAAATGTGATAGCTTTGTCAATTTAGTTACGATTACGTGTTACTAGTTTAAGATTCTACCAGTCATTAATTCAAACTCTGCGTTCAAATTTATGATTTTACTGAAAGAAAAATTCTAAACACTTAATCTTTACTTACTTTTTCTCTTTGGTTTAGTGGTAGCAAGCGCGACTGCTGAGCATGAGGTCTTGGATTCGATCCACGGTTGGGCAAAGTGTTATTGGGTTTACCATTAGGAAATTCAGCACGGAATCTGGAATTGTGCCCAGTTAATGGCAAAACTGTCGCCCCCTATTATATGGGACTTATAGTTGGCAAAATGTTGGTGTACTGCATACACCTCTGCTTACCCCATCTGGGGAATACAAGCGTCAGTCTATGTTATTCAAGTAAATGATTATATTCATAATAGCCAAAATTGCAGTTATTCCCAGTCTTTCTCACAGGGGGGACAATTGGAAAAAAAATCTCAAAGCAGGAAAATTTTGTCTAAACCTATAGGTACTATACCCAAAGTTTAATATGTCCTTAACCGACAATTAACTCAAGAGCTTACATATCAAGCACTAGCAACACAGGTGGCAGTCATTACGGCAACCTAAATGCCACATTTTGGTTACTGGCTAAGGACCAAGAGCTGTAATGGTTACTTAATAGTTCTAAGACGATTCCAGTGGCTAAAGCTGATTAAATTTATGTCTTAGATTTAGACTTTAGCGAGGCAGCTATAGAGTTAAAAGAGTTGTTGAACTGGTTTTTTATTCGACCAAAATTCTAACCAGCATGTGTTAAATATATTCTGATAAAGGCCCTTAAAACTAGTATTTTGACATAAAATGTTTTATTTTATATTCCTCGAAAATCACTTTCTATTTATCGTACATTTATGGAGAGACAACGAACAAGCCCTTCTTAATATTAAAATTATTGGAGGGGTATAAAATTATTTTTTCAGCGGTTCCAGGTTACATATTTATGTGGCTTTCGGCATCAGATAGTTTCATGCTGGTTTGAATTTTCTCAGAATAAAAAACCAACGTCCATACAAAAGTCTTTTAATTGGCTTCGGGTTGCTTATCTTTGTGATATAAAGTCGGAGAATATAAAGCAGAAAACACACCATACGTTATGGTTTTTAACCATTTTATTGGTCGTTATAGAGCAGATATCCTTATGGTATGACCGTTGGAATGTTAAGTCAAAGATTATAGGTCCCAAACCCAGGCACACACCTTTGCCATTTCGGATTCAAGTGCGTATTAGAAATTAATTATCACTTACTAAAACGGTGATCGAAAAGATCGTGAGGAAACCAGCACATCTGAGAGATTTTTCAACGATGTGTAAAGCTGTGTCAGAGGTCTACCGGCGGTTTTAACTTTGACACCAGGTTGTTTATCAACCACATGATAAAGAAAGAAGATTAGTTAGAAGTTATCAATTTTTATATCTCACTTTTCAGTTTTGTTTTAGGAGAACTGCTTGAGCGGGTACTTAATTTTCGTCTCGTGTGAAAATGCTAATATTTGGCTTTTGCACAATTGCCTTATCCTGATCTTTTACTAAAAGAAAAAAAATATACCCACAGAAACTTAAATCTGAAACTCTTCTGCTTATTAATAGGATGAAAAAGGATTTACTGTTTAAAAATACACAAATCAATCAAAACGCACTATAATAAATAAAAAGGCATTAAACATAATCACAATTTTCTCCAAAACGTTAAAACCCTGTCCTGATGACGAAGAAGATTCCACTGATTGACGAAGCTTCTTGTACGAGTTAGTTCGTGGGGTGAGCAGAGACAGAACACCGTCCAAGGTCTCTTCACAAGTGGGCAAGATCTTTTTGGGAGGTAACGCAAACCCATCGTAACCATTGTCCCTTAATTCGAAGGTGATTACGTATCTGAAAAAAATATATATCAACACCAAGATAAACTAATTTTAGTCTAGCTATATCTTTTTCTAGCAAACGCCATTAAAAAAGGACAGCAAATTGAACTGTCAAATTAGAGCTGTCAAATTAGTTTACGTCCTTGCAATTGTCGGGAAATTAGACGAGATCTTTCATACTCTACATTCTTTTGATATCTAACTACATTCTTTTATCATTTTTGATATCTGACTAAATTCTCGTTGATATCACGCAAATTGACTAGTTTGACAGGTCTGAAAATCTTCTATCCTTTTCTAAAAATTTATGTTAGAAATTTATCTCTCTGATATCCCGAGTCTAAATTAGTTTAGAGCGTGTGCATGAGAATTAGCACCGTTCCCTTAACTGTCGGGCGGCTACCTCCTATCCACAGCTTTGACTCCAGTCCAGATGGACCGCGGACGGAGAATCCGCGGTAGGCATCGTAGTAGCTGTGTAAGTTGGACTATATTGTAAATTAATTTTAGCCGATTCACTCTATCAAAGTTTGTAGTGCAAGTTTTGGGTTCAAACCGTGACTTCTGCTTCATCCAGGTACATAATATCATAGTACAATATTATCATTGTTATTAATTACTCATTAGCTTGGGCTCCATGTGGATCGTTTATTTTTTTTACTAAGTATTAAATGAGTTTGATACAAGTAGATTAATCACTTTTGGTTGACTTTATCCATCTATTTGGCATCTCTGTCGGTCTGTCACGGCCGTTATTAAAAAAAGGTTTTAGATATAAAGTCGATAATGTTAATTTTAAAAATATTATCTTAGCAATATTATTTTTTATTGCTTAAGTAAATCAACCATTTAATACTTACGGAACTCTAAATTCCCTTTTAACCCAACACCCACTAACTCCTGATGTTGTATAACCTGTTAAAAAAAACATTTATTTACAAAAAAATTAACTAGAGCGGGATCAGCGGCCCAAACCTGCTAATTTACAAAGACTTCAATGGAGTGTTAATAGTTGACGATGAAATAGTTTTCGCCATTTTAGAATACTAAATGACGATAAATATTCAATTGACACGCTGTTGACCCACATTGAATATAGAAATTAGGAAACTTGGGCACCAGATGGTAAGAAGAGATACTGGAAAGAGTGATAAAGAACAGACAACTAACATAGAAGATATAAGGCAAAACGAATTGCAACCTTATACGCTACAATACATTCATAACATTAAAGAGCACAGAGAGAGAAATCTAAGTAAGGATAGGAAAAGTTAGATTGAAGATAGGTTATGTAGCACAGATAAAATAAAACATCAAGGCGCGGAAATCGATAATCTGCTATCTCGTTCGCACTTTGAAGATATAAATTCAATTAATATAGTTATGACAAATCGTAATAAACCAAGATCAGAATAGCATTAAAAAGTTTTTTCAAAAAATATTATTGTACTTAATGTTTTGCAGCGATAGCCTAGTGGTATGACAGTTGGACTACCAATTCAAAGGTCGTAGATTCAAAACCCAGGCATACACTTCTGACTTTTCGGATTCATTTGTGTGGATTAGAAATTAACTATCACTTGCTAAAACGGTGAAGGAAAATATTGTGAGGAAAAAGCTGGCACCACTGAGAGATTTTTCAAAGGTGTGTAAAGCCATACCAGAAGCCTACGGGCAGTTTAAACCAGATTACTACGATAAAGAAAGATTTTACTCAGTTTGTTTATATAGTTCAATTATCTTACCCACTGTGTCGTAAGCTGTGCCCAATGAATACTGAGTGTTATATTTGGTAGCGATTTTTAATTTTGCTTCATAACACATTTTTTTCTGAAAACAATAAATATTTGAGGGTGTTTTCATTAAAAGAAGTGTTTTATATTCACTCTACAGTCTACCAATAACTTCAGGTCCAAAAAAATATTCCAGTAAATAGTCCTGGACAAGCGTTTCGTCTACAGCGCGTAACACGTCTCTAAAAATAATTCCAGCACCACCAATGAACTTTGACCCTACCTTCCTTGTAGAATTACATGTGAATACACTTACCACTTCGTCAAAATTATCGGCATGTTCCCTCAGATTGGCATAGGGTATGATCATGTATTGGCCATAAGAATGAAACGCTAGGTAGTATTCCAATTCTAAACTCTTGGCCCTTATAAAATTGCCCATTGCTTTACTTTCTTTTTCAGAAAACTCGTGAGGGCCACAGTAGATATCAGACTTCTTTAGGGTGCTTACTCCAACGGCTGAATATTAATTTATACAGGGTTATTTGTAAAACACCTCATCATTAAATTCATTATTATGAACAACTTTTACTATGGGACCAACCCTGAAATTTGTTGAGTCATGTGAACATGAATGTATGGAGCAGCTGTTTTTTTTGCGATTTCAGTGTTGGTCTCATAGTAAAAGTTGTTTATAATGATGAGTTTAATGACTCCTTTTATGGATGCTGGTGTTTTATAGATAACCCTGTATAAGAAATCAATTAAAAGATTAGTTTAGATTAGACTAGTATTTTGCCGCAGCTTTATTCACGTGGTTCTATTGTTATCTGGATAAAAGTCTATACATCCTGTTAGGAGGTAATAAGGTCCATGAAACTGAACAACTTTCCCCAAGGAACATAAATAGGTCGAAACCTGAAAATCGAAAATTGGCTTTTCATACAAAGTGTCTTTGTGTGTGTGTTGTCAAGTCTTTTCTGAAGTTTCCATCTACCATTATAGGAATTAGGAAGTAAGCAATAATTGGCCTTGGCCCTTTATTTCTTAATAATTCTAAAATAAACACTAATGACTGCCTCGTTGGTCTAGTAGTAGCAAGCGTGACTGCTGAGCACGGGGTCTTGGGTTCGATCCCCGGGTCGGGCAAAGTGTTATTGGATTTTCCCATTAGAAAATTCTCAGTAGCAGCATGGAGTCTGGAATTGTACCCGGTTACTCGCAATAGGCTCCCCCTATTACATGGAACTAATAACATAGCCTGTAAAACGTGGGTGTACTGCATACATCTCTATCTACCCCCTCTGGGGAGTACAGGCGTGAGTACATATGTGTATAATTGTTCAAAAATAAACTTACTCCCAAACGCATTTCCAAAATTTCTATTCAAATCGACACCGAAATTTGCATCGTTGCGATTTTTCCTCCACAGCCGATCCTAAAATATTAACAATAATGAGAGGAGAAAGAAAATAGGTCATATTTTACCATGCTGACCTAGAGCGTGCGAGGCATGGAGCTTCAGGAAGCAAGTTAAGCCTTTGGCCCCTGTGTAAGCTGTATTGTCTTTGACAGACGTTATAGGAAGTACTTTCCCTTTGGGTTGCGGGGATCAGATAGCAGTCGCTCCGTAGAAATCTGATATACCACTGCATCTGGTTTCATTTGAAGCCGGTTCAGATAGATAAGGCAAGTTGACCATGACGACTACTGCGAGGCCGCCTGGTTTGAGATGGAAAAGAGTACCTGGAAGGACTTGGAGGAGGTCATGTGCTAGCAGTGGGAGAAAGTAGGCAGAAAAAATGGTACTCTGAGTAATTTTTTAGCCCATATCTTTATGCTGAAAATCACATAAATCTAAAACTAAAGATGTCGAGAGTCGAGTACTAGTAGAGCCGCGATCCGCGTTATGTATGAATGTATGAATTTACAATGTCAAAAACTATCAATTGGCGGAGCACAACCGAGCACAAATCAAACGCTCAGCGCTTACTTGTTTGAAGCTCGTAAGTTGGTCCATAATAGAAATTTGTGCTCGGCTCGCTTAGTAGATGCACCGAAATAAAAGAAACATTACACATTTACCTTAGTATGACTGTATTCATATCCATCGGGATTTAAAACAGGAACAAAGTACCATTCGTAAGTTCGAGCAACTGAATTTAGAAGATCATAGTCGGAGTTTGGAGCAATTAGTATTTGGTGGATGAAATACGTCACGAAAGCGGGAGAAATCCACTCCCTGGCGTGGATCCCTCCTTCTACGATCACTTTTGATCTGAAATAGGAGAAAAAATTTACTTGTGGTGGTAAGCCCATTAGTAGAAATGGGTCGACTCAACCGTTTGGACTTGTACAAACCGTAACACCTTATACTATAATAGTATCCTCAATGTATAATGTACGTTCAGTGGAAGTACAGGAAACGCAGGCGTCTCTTCCATAATCACCCCTTTCCATAATCCTCCCAAAATCTCGTATCGTGGTGGCAACGAGCAAATGGTGCTAAATAGAGCTAGTGTTGCAAGTTTTTATAAGTAGTAAGTATTATTAGTAGGTAGTAAGTTTTATAGTAGTAAGTACGCGATACAATTTTCTAATTATGTGAAATTAGCTGCAGGACAATTTTTCTCATGTAATACTGACATTCAAAATATTTTGTTCATTAACCGGGATCAATTATAGAGCGTGATAAGTATGTCATTGGTTTTCACGCAAGTAGACGCAGTTAACTTCACGGACTTGCAAGATTCTTAGCGCATACTGGTAACCGCTTACTATCAAGTAGGATGTACGTTTGTTTGTCACCTTAGTATTACAAAAAAATCTGTTAATAGAATAATGGAAATCAAAATATACTGCTCTTCTTTCGCCTGTCATATTACTGGGGTCCCATATTACTTGGGGTCGGCGTAAAATGTCTTCTTCTTCCATTCCCGTCTATTAGCCGTCATTTAAGCATTTACTCCTTTTTCTTTTATATCAATGCTTATACATTGCATCCATCTTTTCTTTGATCTCCTTCCCCCCCGTCAATTAATAAAATATGCTACTATTCTTCTAAATATACTTAGTATCGGTGTGACAATTGAATCAAAAATGGATAATAAGCAATGGTAATAAAAACCATGTCAGATAAATTTCTACCTCATTATGCTGTCCTTTAGTACGATCTTAACGGCCATAATATCTCTGCCTTCATAAGATTTGCCAATAACCTCCAGATTCATTTCGTCAGGGTATGCCTTGGCCAGATCTCGAAGCCACTGGTATATGTCATCTAAACGAAAATAGTTGTTCCAATCAAAAGAATCCATATCTCTTCTGATGTATGTTTTGACTGTCTGCATATCGAAAGCTCTGGAATGTAATAATAATTTATTAAATTTTACAGGCACTCTTACGAGTTGCGACACAATTAAACTCAGACATTAAGCCAATAAAGCTACTCCGACAATTATGGAACTTTAACACTATTCTTCTTTACAATGCTCGGGGTCTGTCGAGTCTGTTTGCTATGTTTAGGAAAGAATTTGGGCTACACCGACTCTGCTAGATTAGAGTTCCCATGATTTTTTGCAAGACAGTCGATAATAGGTGACGATAGGCTTTGGACGCGGTGATTTTGAAAGCTGCGAAAAGAGAGAGGAAATTAACAACCTCTCTCGCATTCCGCAGCTGATGCACTGGATATCAGAAGGCTGATGCTGCCCTCTGCCAACTCCATAACATGAGGGAAGTCTGTAACCCAATATCAATCTAGTCCTGAGATGACGGCGCGTAGAATTCTACGCACACCTCTCATGACAGGCGTCGAGGAAATCGCTCTTGACCGAAACGACACCAAAACCTCTTGGTGGATGTGGGAACATCTGGGTGGTTTTAGTGAGTGAGTCTCATATGCTCTTTTGCTCTCCCCAGGTCCTTCGAGGAGAGAGCCAAGGAAGGGTGTGACGGAAATCCTCATGAGATTTACCCCACAAGAAAATTGGTTACCATGACATGGCATAGGATATCTACGGCAAAAATAAAGCGGAAATAGTTGAGAAATTTTAAATATATACTTTGCTGCGTGGTATTTTGATAAATTATAGCTTCTGTATTATTCTGATTTATAAGCTATATTACTGTAAAGTTTCATTTAATTCTGTTTTGTAGTTTTTGCATGAACGAGTAATAAACATCCATACATCCTTACAAACTTCCACATTTGTAATTATTAGTTTGATTTCTTACTTTTGCACATCCTCTTTCATAGTGGTCAAATACACTCCAAGTTTTTCAGCTTTCTTCAAAAAATCTAACTTATTTTCGGGACTGATGACAAAGTCAATTGGCCTAAACATCATTCCAGGATGTCTCCAATAATTCACGTCATACACAGAACTCAAATTCCTCAAAAAATCCATATGATTTTCATTAATCGGTATACTTCTATATAGAGTGAAATTATTATACTTTTTACAAACACAAAAATTTAAATATAAAGTAAATAATGCTAAATAAGTTATATATGTATACATTTTAAAAGGTTTCAGTCATAAATTTATTTGGCTACGCATTTTATTTAAGTTTCCGTGACCTTAGAGATTTTTCATATTTGTTTACGTAACTTGACATTTTGTGACACATACTGTCAAAAACATCCTGACATTTAAAAGTGAGCAATAAGATCAAAATAAAGGAGTTGTTAATTTTATTTACATCTCAAAGCCACGTAAAAATGGTCATTACACAATGTTTTAAGCTAGTTGTACCGGGTAGATACCCGGCGCGACTTTGTACGCGTATATATCCTACCTTTACGCCTATTCTACCCTACCCTACCCTATCTTAGCCTACTTTAACCCTTATCCTACTCTACCCCTACCCTACCATAGGGGTATAATTCTATTGTTTTTAATATTTTATGTTCGATCTCCTGCGAAGTGTTATTGGGTTTTTCCATTAGGAAATTCTCAGTAGCATCACGGGGTCTAGAACTGTGTCCAGTTAATGGCAATAGGCTCGCCCCCTATTACATGGGACTTATGATAAGCCGGCGAAACGGGAGTGTATTGCATACTCATACACCTCTGCCTACCCCCTCTGGGGAATACAGGCGTGAGTCTATGTCTTTATTTTTATTACTTATCTGAATATTTGTCATAAATGTAGCACGAAACTTCAAGCCCTTCAAGTTGTTGTCAGTTGTTGTAAATATGAAATGGAATAAGTGAAATTAAAAAAACTTATTTAAAATTATAAAAACTGCGTAGAAATACGACGGATTTGTTTTTATTACACAATCTACATCTGACATGGATCAGTAAATAAATCACAAAATGTCTCGCAAATTATTTAAGTTTATTTTTTTACTTGTTTGTTTAAAATTTTGTGTTTGCATAAACTATAATAATTACACTTTATTTAGAGCCGTGCCGCTGAAAATTAGACAATTGAATTTCCTAAAAAGTTTGGCATTCGATAGGAATATAAATTTTTGGAAACTACCTGGATATTTGGATGCCCGTGTGGACTTTGTTGTCAGTCCTGAAGCTGTACCTAGAGTTTTAAACGTTTCTCGAAATATTGGATTAAATTTGATAACGGTTCATTCTAATATTCAAAGGTAAGTACAATAAACCACAAATAAAAAGTTTAATGACCTTGCACTATTTACTCTTCGTACAACAAGATGTCAGCTTATATTTGACTAGCTGTCCCAAGCGATTTTGTCCGCGTTAAAAATCCCGTTGATAAAGCAGCTTTTTTTCTGACTTGAATCACATAATAATGTTATTGTTTCTTACTGAAAACTCATATTTTTCAGAACAAAAAATAGCCTATAGCACTCAAGAATAATGTAGCTTCTAGAATAATGAAAAAATTTTAGGACCGGATCGGTAGTTCCGGAGATTACCCCCGACATACATACATACAAACTTTACCTCTTTATAATATTAGAATAGATGTGTACCTAGTCATGTGCACTGTAGTTTCTGTTAATTTTATAGGAAACTAGCTTTGGCTCGCGGCATCGCCCGTGTTAATTTAAAATTTCAATTTTTATGATTTGAAACTTAGAGGAAAAAATTTTCGAAACATAACGCTATTGTTTTTCCTCATCAACGATGTTATTTTGACAAAGGTTTAATTGAATACAAGATATAAATTAAGTATTATTTATAAAACTTCCGCGTTGGTCTAGTGGTAGCAAGCGCGACTGCTGACCACGAGGTCCTGGGTTCGATCCCCGGGTCGAGCAAAGTGTTATTGGGGTTTTCCATTAAGAAATTCTCAGTAGCACCAATTCGGGAATTGTGTCCGGTAGGCAATAGGCTCGCCCCCTATTACATGGAACCTATAACATAGCCGGCGAAACGTGGGTGTACTGCATACACCTCTGCCTACCCCCTCTGGGGAATACAGTCGTGAGTCTATGTTATGTTATGTTATGTTTATTTATAAAACTTACAGATGAAGGTTGATAAACAATAATACCAAATACTCTTATATATTTTTTTTATATGTATATTTAAGGCGCGTACCTATGTTTAGTCGACTCGCATTGTTCTCACATAACATCTCAGAACAATGTATCCAAAAATATTGTAAGCCATTATTTAAAAGAGCAACCATGGAGTTTCTTGCCAGATTCTTCTCCATGAGGGAAACTGGCAACTAGAGTCACTTCTATAATAATATTAGAATTATGACTATTCATGAGTGCCTAAAATGGTCTACATGAATAAAAATATTTTGATTTTGATTCTTTCAGTGCATTCGATACGCAAACCGTTAAGCCATACTTCAGATCAAAACTGAATACTTTTCATTGGAACAGCTACTTCCGCCTCGATGATATTTACCAGTGGTTAGAAGACCTGGCCAAGCTATTTCCAACACAAATGAAACTACTTAGTATCGGAAATACACAACAAAGCAGAAATATACTGGGTGTTAGAATCGCATTGAACGGAAGCTGCAAATTGAGGTTGTTTATTTATTGTAATTTTATCATAAAATAATAACTTTCGTGAGTCATACATAGAAAGGGTTATTTGAAGGGTAAAAATCAGCTGTTCCATACATTTTGTCGAGTCGTGTGAACATACGTAAATGTATGGAACAGCTGATTTTTTGTGCGATTTCAGGGTTGGTCCTATAGTAAAAGTTGTTCATAATGATAAGTTTAATGACACCTTTTAAGGATGCTGGTGTTTTACAAATGTTTTATAAAAACACGTGTACGCGGCGGCGCGGTCGGCGCGGGCGGCTTCGCGAACCTCACTGCTCGCTCGATGCCGCCGCGTATACACCCGTTCTTGAAAATGGACTCCGTTAGAGTTCGAAACTAGTCGGGCATTCCCCGAAATCAATACGTGAAGTAAATCTGTATAAAGGACCTTGGGTAAAAGTGTCCCCACCCTCCAACAGATTTGAAACATATCTCATTCGAAGCATCATAACATGTTGATATTTTTTTATTATGGCGACAATCTTGAAATTAATGGGGTTCATGAAATAATCGCACTTTTGTGTGCCATTTTTTCAAGCTATTTTTAGCTATTTTATTAGTTTCTCCTAAACGATTTAGCTAGAATTTTTCATACACGTTCAGTTCTGTTAACAATACAATTATATGATTGAAATGACCTGATGCTGCACCTACAATCATCTCCACACATAGGAACTCTTCAACGGTTTATAGCTCGTACACGAAACTTTGCGTTGTACCTACGTATTTTTAGATGATTAAACATGATAATCACCATGACCTGATATGCAGCTAGAATCGTCTCCACATGTAAGAACTCTTCGACGGTTAGTAGCTCGTGCACGAAACTTTGCGCCGCATACCTACGTTTATTTAGCTGATTATACATGACAGTCACTGACCAGATGCTGCAGCTTGAATCGTCTTTACATGTAAGAATTTTCCAATAGATCGTCAAAAAAAACTTTGCATATACATACGTCATGGTGAATCATCTAAATAAACATAGGAATATGGAAGGTTTTGTGTACGAGCTATTGACCGTTGAGGAGTTCTCAGGTGAGAAGACGATCCCCCCCCCCCGAATGTGGGTTCTCGCCTTGTCGTGGCGGGGGGGCTTAGTAGCCGTGGTTGGGCACACGGCGAAGCTAAGAGGAACCCCAAGGAGGCGCCGCTCCTGCGGGCTTTGGCCAGAAGCCCACTTTGGAGCGGCCCTGGCGGGTTGCGGTGCTGCATCAGGGTGGAGCACCTAGCAGCACCGCAACTGAGGCGGGCCGCGGTGTTGTATAAACAACATCGCGGCTGAGGAGTGCGGGGCCGCGGCGGGAGAGGAGTGCCGGTATTACGGTGCGCCGCTCTCCCTACCTTCCGCGGCCTCGGCGGGGCCACAACCGTAGGATTGCGGACACGGTGGGGCCGCAGGGGAAGAGGAGTGTCGGTATTATCCCTATCCTCTGCGGCCGAGGTGAGGACCATGGGCGTCAGACTCGGGGTCGTCTGGCGCTCATTGCACATGGTCCTCGAAGTGGTCACGGTGGGTGGGGGTCAATCATCCCACCCCGAGGAGGGTCTGGTAACGGACGTCCGCGGCGGGTTCGCGGATGCAATACATTCGGGATACCGCGTTCCCGTCACAAAGCGGATTAGAGGTGACACAGAAGGGGTTTTAGTCGGTATGCCGGCCGCTTACCATCTCTAGGCCGGAGAGCCCGACATAACCGTCTCGCATCCCCGAGCGGGACGGTATGCATAAGGCGCATTTCCCCTTCTGCGAAAAAAAAAAAAAAAAAAAAAAAAAAAAAAAAAAAAAAAAAAAAAAAAGGTGAGAAGACGATCCTGGCGGTATCGTGGGTTCATGATGGATATCATGTTTAATTAGTAAACATATACTGTGTTTATTGTATTTGTTGAAGCTAACCGTTGAAGAGATCCTACGGATGGAGACGATTCTTAGTTCTACATCGGGTCATATGGTGAATATCACGTTTTATTATCAAAATATGCGTAAGCATAATTATGCAAGGCTTCTGTAAGGTATTGACCATTAAGGAGTTTTCTGTGAGAAGAAGATCCTGGTTGCATCATTAGTTTATGATCAATATTAAAGTATTATAAATAAACCGTTTATTGCCCGTGGTACTATTATAGAACTTTAATTATTTTGATCGTACAAGTATGAAAAGATTAACATCGGCAAAAACAAGAGAATATCGGCAAAAACAAGTGAACGCCGAAAAAACTAGTGAACGCCAAAAAAACAAGTGAACGCCGAAAAAACAAGTGAACGCCGAAAAACCAAGTGAACGCCGAAAAAACCAAGTGAACGCCGAAATACCAACTGAACGCCGAAAAATAAGTGAACACCGAGAATATAAGTGAACTAGGGCAAAAACAAGTGAATATCGGCAGAAACAAGTTAACGCCGAAAAAAAAATGGACGCCGTAAAATCTTGTAATTTTCTTAAATACTCGTAAACCCGTAAAATTGCCCTAATTCATTTGTTTTTTCGGCGCTCACTTATTTTTCGAAGTTCACCTGGTTTTTCGGCGTTCACTTGTTTTTGCAGATGTCCACTTATTTTTGCCGATATTTACTTGTTTTTGCCCATGTTCACTTAATTTTTCGGTGTTTACTTGTTTTTTCGGCATTTACTTGTGTTTTCGGCGTTCACTTGATTTTTCGGCGTTCATTTATTTTTTCGACGTTCACTGGTTTTTTCGGCGTTCACTTATTTCTTCGGCATTCCCTTTTTTTTTCGGCGTTCACTTGTTTTTCGGCGTTTACTTGTTTTTTCGGCGTTCACTTGTTTTTCGGCGTTTACTTGTTTTTGCCGATATGCACTTGTTTTTGCCTATGTTCATTTATTTTTTCTGCGTTCACTCCTTTTTCGGCGCTTACTTGGTTTTCGGCATTCAACTGTTTTTTCCGCGTTTACTTGTTTTTTCGGCGTTCACTTGTTTTTTCCGCAATCACTTGGTTTTTCGGCTTTCACTTGTTTTTTCGGCATTCACTTGGTTTTTCGGCGTTTACTTGTTTTTGCCGATATGCACTTGTTTTTGCCTATGTTCATTTATTTTTTCTATGTTCACTCCTTTTTCAGCGTTTACTTGGTTTTCGGCGTTCATTTGTCTTTTTGGGGGTTCAATTGTTTTTACCAATATTCAGTTGTTTTTGCCCATGTTCACTTATTTATTCAGCGTTCACTTGTTTTTTCGGCGTTCACTTGATTTTTCGGCTTTCACTTGTTTTTTCGGCATTCACTTGGGCAGATGTCCACATATTTTTACCGGTAATACACTGTTTTTTACCGATATTCACTTGTTTTTGCCAATGTTCACTTGTTTTTGGCGTTATTCACTTGTTTTTGCCAATGTTCATTATTTCAGATTATAAATGATCAAAATAATTAAAGTTCTGTAGCAGCGCAGGCAATAAACGAAGTAAACTTAAGTATTTGCCTACAGAGTTTCGTAAATGTGCTTATAAGCGTTGAAGAAATCCTGCGTGTGAAGACAATTCTTGGTGTAGCATCAGGTCATATGGTGAATATCATGTTTAAACCTAGGTATACGCAAAGTTTCGTGTACGAGCTACTGACCGTTGAGGAGTTCCCTCGTGAGGAGACACACATTGGTTTTTGTAGTTTGAAATAAGCTTTCTTATTTTCTTACATTACTGTTATCCTATTAGTAATATATTTTTGTACAAAAATGTACATAATAACAGATTTTTTATGAAAAATAATCATAAAAGTACCCAAACGTTTTGTCCTGTAAAAAAAAATCTCCATTGATTTCGCTCTTAAAACAGGTGGCTTGCCTTTCTATGGCTCCTAACAAACATGTTGACATATAGCCCGTGACTGTTGGGGGGTGGGGACGGGGTCCATACAAAATCCCCCATGGTCCTTTAACATAATTTTTATCTATTAGTTTTTTGAGTTTTCGTAGTAAGCGATGAGCTGGCTGAACTGATCAGTCGCGTGCGAAGGGGCAGGCGCAGACGGCAGTATGCCCCGCCTGCACCCACCCTAACACGAACTGGGCGGCCAGCCATGTCCGCTGTAGGGGCGAAAGCCACAGAGCGTGTTCGTTTTTTAAAAATAAGTTTTAGCTTCCTGCACTTTTTCTCCATAAATATATACTATAGATAGATACTCATATTTCAGGTCCAAAGTGATCATAGAAGGTGGTATCCATGGCAGTGAATGGATTTCCCCAGCATTCGTAACTTGTTTGATTTACAAAATTCTATATTCTCATATACCCGAGAATAAAAATCTGAGGGCTATCGCTGAGACTTACGAATGGTTTATTGTGCCTGTTATGAACCCCGACGGATATGAATATAGCCATACTGATGTAAGCTTTATTAAATTTAAAAATATTTTAGATCAGCAGGTGGATCAGGATCCCCCCCCCCCAAAGAGATTTTCACCTTGTCGCGAGGAGGGGGCTTAGTAGCCGTGGTCTGGATCCCCACGGTGAAGTAAAAGCTAAGTGGAACCCCGAGGAGGCGCCACTCCTTCGGGCTTGCGTTGGAGCGGCCTTGATAGGTTGCGGTTCTTTATGGACAGCACCGCAACGGACGGACCGGCAACGGACGTCCGCGGTGGGTTCGCGGAAGCTTGCGAACGGCGTTCCCGAGTTCCTGTGACACAGGTTTCTGGTTTAGTCTGTAGGCCGGAGAGCCCGACATAAACGTCTCGCATACCCCGAGCGGGACGGTATGGATAAGGCGTCCTCTCTTCACGAAAAAAACAAGTGGATCAGGATTACATCTCTGTATGAGAAGTGGTCTTTGCCCTGCAGTGGGACAGTTACAGGTTGATTTATTTATTTATTATTTTATTACATTTTTGCTAATATTCCAGGATCGTCTTTGGAACAAAAATCGTAACACGTATGGAGTTGATTTGAATAGAAATTTTGGTTACGAGTTCGGAAGTAAGATTTGATTGTAGCTTACACTTTTAGATACATATTTCAATCGTGATTTTAAACAGCTATTTTATTGACCCCTTCTTACCTTACGTAGTTTAATTTTAACATGATTGTTTAGTTCAATTAACAATTCATTTTTATGGAGCATAACCTGAATTCACATCCAGAATTAACTCCAGATACCTAAAAAAACTCTTCAACTAAATACTTCATTCATTCCTAATTCAAACTTCAAATAAATCTTTCATTCATTCAACTATAGCACATAAACAAAATTTCATTTAGTTTCGAAACATTTAGATATTCTTACGCAGAAGCTGGGTTTTAAACGTTACAAATAAGTTTAAATAAAAACTTATTTGTAAATTATTTTGCAGGTTATGAAGTCAGCACGGATAAAAGGTCTCAAATATACTGTGGACCGCGTCCACTTTCTGAGCCAGAAAGCTGGTCTTTGGCAGACTTCATAAGGACGAATAAACAAGGCTTGGAGTACTATCTTGCTATCCATTCTTATGGACAGCATTTGATTTTACCAGATGTAAGTTCTAAAGATAGATGGAATAAACTTGTGGTGAGTAGAAACTGATAATTAAATTAAACCTTGGGAGAAAGAGAAAGAGTTTTCTTGCACATGTTATTTTTATTAGATACTTTAATCGATAGCATCACGCAACGTAATTGCTACATTTTAGTAATCACATCTAAAATATTTGGCTGAAACATCCTATAAAAAAATAATTAAAACTAGCTCTTACACTTACCTAACTAGCTCATATTCACTCGGCTTCTAATTTCAGAAGTCCACTTGTGAATATAAACCATTTAGGGACACAATAAAACACACAAAAAAAACATTAAAATCGGTCAAGCTGGTCATAATATATGCGATCGGATACACGCACCACAACAGATTTTGACAGAATTGAACAAAACATGGAACGTAGACATTTAGAAACAATGCATTTAAGGGTTAAAGCGATGCGCAGACAAACAGTTGGCAATTGGTGTAGTTGATGAACAACCTGCTGTCAGAGTTTAAACCGCCCGTAGGCCTCTGACATGGCTTTACAAACCATTGAAAAATCTCTCAAGTGTGCTGGTTTCATCACGATGTTTTCCTTCACCGTTTTAACAACTGGTAATTAATTTATAATACGCACATAACTTACGAAAAGTCAGAGGTGCGCGCCTTGGGATCAAACTCGAGAACTCTGACTTGTCAGTCGACGGTCATACCACTATCAGTGCTTATAAATTGCAATTTGATAAATTGGCAATTGATTTTTATTTATATAGATTTAACTAAGGTAATACAGAAAGAAGTTAATAGTTTCTCATTAATATTCTCCTATTATGCCATGCTGTAATAATATAATCCTTTTCTAATGGGATACGGTGGCTCAGCGGTTATAGCGTCGGCACGGTACACCGAAGATCGTGGGTTCAAGTCCCATCTGTATTAGTTGTTTTTTCAATTTTTCTATTAAATTATCATAATCCTAAAGGTTTTAAAAAGATAGGCATTGTATTGTTTTCAGAAGAAAAAGTGTTTAAAAGCGGCTGAGCGAATGTCGTCCATATATAAAAGAAAATATACCGTCGGAACTAGAAAACAAATTTACGGTAAAACAATAAATAAGTACCTAAGCCTACCTGTAAAGTCCTCCTGACCGAATTTCGGTCACAGCGGCCAATCTCAACGGAGATTAGCCATCTACACAGGAGATATTATAGTCTTCTTCTTATCGTATGGTTTATGAACAACCTGGTGTCAGAGTTTAAAGCGCCTGTAGGTCTCTGACATGGCTTTTACACACCATTAACAAGTGTCCTAGTTTCATCACGATGTTTTCCCTCACCGTTTTAGAAACTGATAATTAATTTATTTATAATACGCACATAACTTACGAAAAATCAGAGGTGCACGCTTTGGGATCGAACTCGAGACCACTGACTTGTTAGTCGACGGTTATACCACTAGGCTTTTAGTGCTATTATAGTGCACAAGTGTGTGCGCAAACACAGGTGCACTCTCTATTCCCTCACTTTCATAGTCTGATAGGACGGCAATCCGACACGACCGGAGAGAGAAAGTCCAGGTTTCCTCACGATCTTTTCTTTTATTGTTAGTGAGTGTCTTAGATTAACTAAGGAAGTTCATTATGACATTATAAAAGTCACAATGGCACATGCCAGGTTCGAACCCACACCCACGTTTATAACAATAATAATACTTTGAGTTTGGGTTATGGTAATGTGACTTTTTCTATGTCATATTTACTTTCTTAGATAATCTATCACACCACTGACGGTAAAGGAAAACATCGTCAGGAAACTTAATAGTCTGAAATTGCCAACCCGCTCAATGAGTTAGCGTGGTGATTAATGCTCAATCCTTCTCTGTATGAGAAGAGGCCTTTGCTTTGCAGTGGGACAGTTACAGGCTGATTTATTTATTGTTATGAACATTATATTTTATAACGCCGACAAAGATATTAATATGTTAAGTAAGATTCATCACCTGAGTTCAAGAAACTTGATTGTTTCAATTCAACTTGCTTTTTATTACTAAATAACGGGATAACGTTTTCTGTCGATAAAACTACTTATTTAAAAAAAACTATTTATTTTTCAACAGGTTATAGAGATTCTGGATCCAGCGACTGTTGGGCGAAGAATGAATTTAAGATTCCGTAAGCATCAACATAAACTCATCATCCTAGCCTTATTATTTCCAAACTTTCTTGAGGTCGGCTTTTAATCTAACCAGATGCAGCTGAATGTCAGTTATCTACAGAACAACTAATCTAACTAAAGGATTTGAAGTGGTTTTTCTCCAGGGCCCATTGATTTTTTTTCCACCCTGTATATGTATTTAAAAATAAAATTGTATGAATGGAAATTAATAAACGAAAAAAATAAATATTTTTTGTATCTACAAAATTTAATTAGCATTTGATTGATTAGAAAAATTTGATTAGCTATGTTGCTAATCTTAGGACAAACATAATCAAAATTTAAAGAATCTTCAGATTCTTTATATTTATCGCTTTAAAAAAAACAGCTGTTCCATACATTTATGTTCACATGACTCAACAAAATGTATGGAACAGCTGATTTTTTTTTGCGATTTCAGGGTTGGTCCCATAAGAAAAGTTGTTCAAAATGATGAGTTTAATGACCTCTTTCAAGGATGCTGGTATTTTACAAATAACCCTGTATATAATTTCAGGTATGTGGTCACGATAGCGCTTCGAGACCATGGTTTTTATGGTTTCGCTCTACCGTCAAGCCAGATCATGCCTACTTGTGTGGAAACCATAGAAGGCGTAATAACACTGTTAGATCCGGATGGTCCAAGCTTTAATGCAAGTCGACACGCCAGATCTACTAAATCAGGACAGGTTCTTAATATTTTGGATGAAGTTGTTATAGCTTTTAATATGTTTTTATTTATTATAGTGGGATTTGACTGATTTGTCGTTTTGATTATTTACTACTGCGATCGCCAACCCGCCCAGCGTGGCGATTAAGGGCACCTCCAATGAGCGCTCAAAATAAGTGATGCGTATGAGAAGAGGCTTATGTCTAGCAGTGAACTGATGCAGGCTATGTTTTAAATATAAATGTGAGGGCTGATTATTCTGTCTGTTTACCTATTAGGTACGTAGCGCCATCTATAAAGATTTGAGGGAACCCTCGGCTGTTTTAACCTTAGTCGATCAATCAAATCGATTATTGTCTTTGAGTCAGTAGTTCGAGTTGGGATTGTCTATGAACTGTATGTGGCAACACTGTATAGGAAACACATTGCTTTTGACGTCCAGACTTCGACCGCGCCGGGTGTGCGCACTGATTGATACAGTAAATAGTAGATACTCAGTCAACGGTAAATACTGAATACAATACAACATGACGGATCATGCAGATTATGTTTTGGACCTAAATCTCTTTCCATCTGCGACATAAATATGGAATAAAATGAATAGAAGAATGTCTACGTAATTTAATGCAAAAATAATAAGCTATAAAAAATTGGGCTTCGATTTTAAACTTTTGGATATCTTATTAAAAGCAATAATGTATTAAATTTAAATGACTCCTTAACCCATAGATTTATTATTGGATAATGGGGTATTCTATGATAGTTTGGAAAACTGTGATAGCCTAGTGGTATGACCGTTGACTGGCAAGTCAGAGGTCGCAGCTTCAAACCCAAGGCACCTCTGACTTTTTGAAAGATAAATGCGTACTATAAATTCATTCTGTGTCTCGGAAAGCACGTTAAGCCGTTGGCCCCGGCTGTAATAAAGATCTTAAACATTGGAAATAGGTGATCTACCTTTACTGATCCAACTTTCGTATCGCTGTGTGTTGCTGGGGTCAGATAGGCAGTCGCTCAGTAGAAAACTGATATTTAGCTGCATCTGGTTATATTAGAAGCCGACCCCAACAAGGTTTGGGAATAATAAGGCGCGGAGAATGATGACTGGGTTATTCTATGATGTCCATACGTTTTTTCCCATTATTAATACGAACCTCAGATTATTATTTCTGGGGCTGAAGCCTGCAGCACAAAAAAAGTGTGGCCTATTTTGCTGAGAAAAAAAAACTGACATAAGACACAAAACGTCAAGTCGTTATGAAAATGCATCAGGATCACAGACTTACTCATAATAATTATAAGGTGATTATAAGCAATTGATTGATTGAACATGTAAAAACAATTCAAAAATCTCAGGGAAATATCTTCTTTTTCAAAAATGCATACACAAGAGCCATTTTTTTTATTATTATTAACATTATGTTTGCACTATTCTGTTTGTAAGAAAAGTTATGAGCAATACACTTTGTACAGAAGCATTCCGACGAAGGATATTCATTTGGAATTCTTGAGAAACTTGACCGATAGGAGTGATGTTGATTTCTGGACTCCCCCGGGACAGCTGTCAAAACCTGTGGACTTTGTTGTTGCTCCTAAAATTAAGTCAGCAATTTTAAAAGAAAGTGTTAAACTTGGAATACCATTGACTATAATGCACAAAGACATACAAAGGTACATTATTTTCAGCTTTGTTTTATTTTTTGCTTTTTAAATAACTGACGAGAAGAGTCTGGATAGTCTAATGGTAGTCTCGGATTCGAACCCAAGGCGCGCATCTCTGACTTTTAATAAGTTATGTGCGTATTATAAATCCCACTGCTGGGCAAAAGCCTCCTCCCATAATTTCCACACCTTTCGGTCCAAGGCTATTGTGGACTATTGATCGTTCGTCTTGTCTAATCCGTCTCGCCATCTTCTGCGTGGTCTGCTGCGACGCCGTCTCGCTATGTCAGGGTTCCACTTTGTGGTGACTAGCCCACAGCCCATCAAGCATTTGAAAGGCGTGGCCAGCCCAATCCCACTTCAATTTTGCGGCCTTGAGGGCTACGTCAGTGATTTGTGTTTTGGAACGTAGTGTGGTGTTTCCGTTGCACTTTTGCAAACCTTAAGTTTGGCCTTCTAGCTATTAGTCAAAGACCAAGTCTGAGCACCGTAGGTCAATATAGGAAAAATACCATTGTAAATCCATTAAAATTTCAGAGTATTTGATAAACAGAAAGTTAAAAATTATACTCGAACGCATCTAGATTCCTTTGGGTGGAATGCCTATCATCAAATTGATGATATATACGAGTGGCTACGAGACCAGACAGTGATGCATCCAAACGAAATGGAACTAATGACTATCGGGTCTACAATAGAAAACCGATATATAATGGCTGTTAGGATCACCTTGAAAGGCGCCAATAAGAGGTAAAGTGCTTTCAACTAAAGAACTAGGTACGTAATAAGTATAAAGTCTAAATATACCAGCTCTGATAGCCCTATTATCTTGCCTTGCTAGCAATATCTACCCTTTTTTGCTTCTACAAGAGAATATACGTTCGCCATACTTTACGTTTTGTTGGTGAAAGCAGGTTTGTGGTTGTGCGCTATTGGATTTCATTAAGCCGCCTAAATCTATACAGGGTTATTTGTAAAACACCAGCATCCTTAAAAGGGGTCACTAAACTCATTATTTACAAGTTTTACTATGGGACCAACCCTGAAATCGCAAAATAAAGTCAGTTCTTCCATACATTTTGTTGAGTTATGTGAACGAACGTAAATGTATGGAACAGCTGACTTTTTTTTGCGATTTCAGGGTTAGTCCCATAGTAAAAGTTGTTTATAATGATGAGTTTAATGACCCCTTTTAAGGATGCTGGTGTTTTACAAATAACCCTGTAAAAGTAAAGTAAAAACAAAATTGAAAGCCTCGCTTGGCTGTGACGGATACAGATTTCTGGCAGATAGATGTTATCTTGGACCCATCGGTCCCAACGAAGCTTGACAAAACCTATAGAACAGTTCAGATTTTTTGTACATTTTTACCGTAAATTTTTTAACCGACTTAAAAAAAGGAGGAGGTTCTCAATTCATTTGTATGTTTTTTTTTAGATCCAAAGTGATTATAGAAGGTGGAATCCATGCTAGGGAATGGATTTCTCCAGCTGTTGTAACATTTCTGATAGATCAAATCCTAAATGCTGACAAATCCGGAAATCAAAAACTGAGGTCTATAGCTAATACTTACGAATGGTATATTGTACCTGTATTAAATCCTGATGGATATGAATATACCCATACTCATGTAAGTGGTTATTGATTTTCTATTATGTTAGATTTGTTTTTATAACCCTTACTCATCCCGTGGATGTCGTAAGAAGCGACAAAGGGAAAAATCTGGAGAATGAGCATGGGCAGCTACTACTGTGTAATAGCAACCATCTGCTACTGCGATCATCAACCCGCTTGTCCAGCGAGGCGATTAAGGGCAAACACCTTCTAATGAGCGCATCAAATAAAAGATGCGTATGTGAAGGTCGTGGTGGCGCATTGGTTGCGGACCGCTATGCAAGCGCGTGGGTGTGGGTTCGAACCTGGCATGTACCAATGTGACTTTTTCAATGTCATATGTACTTTCTTAGTTAATCTAAGACACCACTGACTAACGGTGAAGGAAAACATCGTAAGGAAACCTGGACTTTAATAGTTTGAAATCGCCAACCCGCAGTGAGCTAGCGTGGTGATTAATGCTCAATCCTTCTCTGTATGAGAAGAGGCCTTTGCCCTATATTGGGACAGTTACAGGCTGATTTATTATGTGAAGAGGCCTATGTCCAGCAGTGGATTGATACAGGCTGTATAGGTAAATAACCTTTGTTTGAAGCCGCTACCACACTGCAAGCGTGGCGGGACGCCGCCGCGCCGTCGGGCGTGGTACATTTCGGCATATTACTCTTACTGTTACTGTTAGCCCATATCATTCCACTGCTGGGCAAAGGCCTCTCCCTCTGATTGCCACGTCTTTCGATCCAGAGCCAGTCTGGTCCAGTTGCTATTTGTTTTGTCCAGTTCGTCCTGCCCTCTCATACGTGGCGTATTACAAATTATTATATTTATTACATGCTCCGTGCTTCCAATAGCACTCTAAGCAATCTGATAAGATTATAAGCTAACACCAACAAAGTTTCAGAGTAATAAGGCTAGACTATATCAATCCTATCATCTGCCATCATCTGCCTAGCCTTTTCCCTATGTTGGGGTCGGCTTCCAAGCAACCCTATATTATTAAGTAAAAAAAAATTCAGGATCATGAATAGATTAGAGTCATCCTACTATCCTACTAATATTATAAAGGCGAAAGTTTGTAAGTATGGATGTATGGATGTATGGATGTTTGTTACTCTTTCACGTAAAAACTACTGAATGGATTTGAATGAAACTTCACCACAATATAGCTTATACATCAGAATAACACATAGGCTACAATTTATCAACATATCATGCGGGCGAAGCCGCGGGCGGAAGCTAGTATATAAATATTAATACGGCTTTACTCACGTATTGTTCTCGGGGAATGCCCGACTAGTTTCGAACTCAAACGGAGTCCATTTTCAAGAGCGGGTGTATACGCGGCGGCGTCGCGGATCTCACTGGAGACTCAAATGGACTCCGTTTGAGTTCGAAACTAGTCGGGCATTCCCCGAGAACAATACGTGAGTAAAGCCGTATCAATATTTATATATTAGTATGCAATCCACTCCTCTCAACACCGCAATGACTCACGAAAGTTATTATTCTAAAATAGATTAGAGTCATCCTTCCTTTTTTTTGAAAACCAAATTTGGTTTTGCTAGTCATCAGAGAGCACAATGCTAGAATTTGAGAACCAGTCTACGTCGCTGTTACCGGTTACGGTGAATACATCCTTCCAAATTACCCTACCCCTTAGTGGACCCCAACAAAGTTTGTGAAAAGGGCTCAAAATCAACTTTCAAGACCTTGCAACATTTTTTCAGGATCGTCTATGGAGGAAAAATCGTAATAATGACGGAATTGATTTAAACCGAAATTTTGACCATGAATTCGGAAGTAAGTTTGACGAAAAATACGTTTGTCCAATGCATTTTAAGTTGAAAATCTTTTTTACAAGTTTTTTTTGTTTTATTTTATTAATTAACTAGCTTCCGCGTGAATTTTCGTAACACTGTCTATTGCAATACTTCTCATCCCCCATAATTATTGTAATAATTTGCACCCTAAAACCTGACTTGGTATTTAAAAAATATTTTTGCCGAATTTCAACTAAATCTGTCCAGTAGTTTTTGGGCCAACCTCTGACAGACAAACAGAAAGACAAAGTTTCTAAAAACTACATATTCGGTTTCAGTATTGTTCATTGAACATGTAGCACTTACTTTTTTCCAAAAATATTCAATGTTTTTACTTTGTTACGATTTTGCGCACACACTTGTGCATTAAAATATCTCCTGCGTAGTTGGCTAATCTACGTTAGTCAGGAGGACATTAACATTGAAAACATCACATTAGACTTTTCTAAGTTAAATTTTACTCTGTTTTTTTTTTCAGAAGTTGGTGCGAGCTTTGAAACTCATGCAAGTACCTATTGCGGCCCTAGGTCCTTTTCCGAGAAAGAATCCCTGGCCATGGGTAACTTTGTAAGGGTACATAGTAAAAATTTGGAATACTACCTTTCATTTCATTCTTACGGGCAATATTTTCTGTTGCCCTATTTGAGTTCTCCGAGCTATGTGGAAAATTATGTTGAAATGGTAAGTGAATGAATTCACATTTTTATGTATGAAAACTTGTTTCGATCAAGCTGAAAGTACGGAAACTTTGTAATGTTATTCTCCTTAGGCTGCCTGTCTACCGTAGCGGAGCTGCGGAGTGGAGAAACTGAGAAATATTAATCAATAGAATTGCAGATTTTCAGAGTGGAGCTCCGCTCCGGTTGACAAGCAGCCTTAATTTGGTTTGTTGCAATTTTTCATAACTATATTCATTGATTTCGCTACTGATCAGAAGGTCTAAGTAGCAAAATGTCCAACAGCGCAAAACGTCCAATGAGTAATAAGTCTAAATAGCAAAAGGTCCATGTAGCAAAACGTCCAACTATCAGATGGTCTATATAGCAGAACGTCCAATTAGCAAATCGACATTTTTCAAGTGTGTACAATCATGAAAGAAAGTAAAAGTCATTTGTAAATTACATTTATAGATGATAAAAAATAATTTTGGGTTAAAAAGCTAAACTCTTAAATGTTATAAAGATAAAAATTCCCCCTTTTTTTGTGGCCGAGGTGAGTAAAAATTTTTTCTTCCGCATACCGTAGTCTGAGGACGTATGGTTATGTGGAGGACGATGTGCTGGCGTCCAGGTTCCTGGACATCACCTCAATACGCTCTTTGGCCTTCGCCCCTATATCGGGCATGGCGGACGGTATACCGGATTCAGCCGTCCGCCAGCTCTTGTCAGGGTGGGTGCAGGATACTGCCGCCTGCGCCTGCCCCTTCGCGCTCGACGGATCGGGTCAGGCATCGCATCGTGCTCCCTGACCCACTCCGCCGATGCCCTCTACGAGATGACCTCGCAGTAGGACGCGAACGCCTCGTAATAGTCCTCGCTGTCGGCTACAGCTACGCATCTTGGCCAGCAGCGAAACGACGCAAAGCAAATTCGCGCGACATTGCGTTATGAATGGCTGAACAGCTTAGGTGTAGATTTGAATATTCCATCAATGTTGAATTTTGTGTCTGAGTGTCCAGACATTTTGAGAAATTGACGATTTGCTAATTGGACGTTCTGCTATATAGACCATCTGATAGTTGGACGTTTTGCTACATGGACCTTTTGCTATCTAGACTTATTACTCATTGGACGTTTCGCGCTGTTGGACATTTTGCTACTTAGACCTTCTGATCAGGAGCGATTGATTTTATATCTTTAATGTGCGAGCGAAATAGCAGTTTAGCGAGACTCTGCGCCTTAATACTGTTATTTCATGCAGCTATTCTGTGAGATGGTGATTCTACCCCGGTAAGGTAATAGGCGTGACATATCGAAAAAACCTTTATTTCGGTAATAAACTTTAGTTTAACGAATATAAAATAAAGCCATTTTTCTAATATTTTTTCAATAGTGCGCCAAAAAAGCTTTTAGGTGTCATGGCGTCTACTTCGACGTCACGCTTATGTAAACATGTCAAATATTCATACAACAAAATAGTTTTGACAGCGGATTTACCTGTTTCAGTCAAAATGGCGGATTGCATTTAAAGGTTTTATTTTAGTGAAAATCTTAATAATCCAATATTTTTAAATAAAACTGAAGCAGTGTTTTAATTTTTTTTTTGTATAATGTTTCCCCTAACATCAATAAATCAACGATTTTTTGATACTGTCGTCATGCCTAATGATCTTTACCTTTAAAAAATTGTTTTCAGAAATTAAAGTGTGAGTTAGCAGCTTCAAAAATTAAATTGAGATACGGAACTAAGTACACAGTTGGTACTGCTCACGAGACAATTGGTAAGAAACTGAAATTATTTTTAAGAGTTGCCAATAAATCATTTTCTTTATTCGAAATAATGAAAGTACTGAAAATATTCAAGTAAAATCTGTACATTGAATATTTTTTGAAAAAGTAAGTGCTACATGTTTGATGAACGATGTTGATTCAGATTCAGATTTTTTATTGTATGTAGAAGATACATAATGTCTTAAAGTTAGGTTATGAAGCTGAATATGTATGTAGTTTTAGAATCTTTGTCTGTTTGTCTGTCAGAGATTGGCGCAAAAACTACTAGACAAATTTAGTTGAAATTGTGTAAAAATATTTGTTAAATACCAAGTCAGGTTTTAGGGTACAAATTATTTACGGGGGATAAGTTAGAGTTACCGAAATCTACGTGGACGTAGTCGTTGTACAGCTAGTATTTTTTTGCAATTTGCAATACCCTAACGGGGTGCATGGTCGGCACTTTAAGACAAATATCACCGGTCTAAGATACCACATGTAAGCAATAAATAAATGAATAAATTTAATATGTGTACGATTTATGAATCATAGATTGCACACGCATATCGCCCGGTCAGCACTTTCCGTCACTTCTTATACGACGATCGGACTGCAGCTTCATACCTCTTCAAATAGGTTGATTGGCGTCGAACTGCTGAAAGTAGCCCTAAGTCTCACGGTCGTAACAACCGTGCAGCGGCAGTCCGACATCAACCGTCTAATTTGAAAGCGCCCTAAGTGTTAATTAAATTATTTCATCAGGTTACATGGCGTCTGGAACCAGCTGTTGTTGGGTTAAACAGCAATATAAAACTCCGTAAGTATATTAAATTATTATAGAGGCCATTTATTTAATCTTTATGAACTAACGCGGACACGGACGGTGCACCACTTTGCGATCAAAATGCTTTGAACGATGCTACGTGCGTAGGGGCGGGACTAGCTACGTTCGGACACCGGGTGCAAGCGATTCTAATCTTAAGAGTGGTGCACCGACTTTGTCCACGATAGTACAGGAACTAAAAGCGGAATTAATGGCGTAAGTATTCTCGATGTCGACTTTAGGGTGATGCAAAAGTCAGTTTTCGATTTTCTGCGATTTCGACTTATGTTCCTTGGGGAAAGTTGTTCAGTATCCTGGACCTTATTAACTCCTCAAAATTTGGCTAGTGTCTAAAAAATCAGGTTGGATATACCTACAAATATTTTTTTTATCAAGTACATACCTTTCCACTGTTTTTTTTTTGTTTTACAGGTACGCAGTAACTATTGAACTCAGGGATAGAGGTTTAGATGGATTTGCCCTACCAACGAATCTAATCATGCCAACATGTCTGGAGACCTTAGATGGTGTCCTTTCACTGCTGACCCCCCAAAAAGAGGTGCCGTATACGGAAATACATAAAATTCCGACTTCATTCGGAAATAAATTTTATATTAATTTTTTTAATAAAATTGTGATTATTTGTAACATGTTAGCGATCATTATAGTGCATGTTAATTATTTTGTTTTTTTTTCTTGCATTACTATAATTATAAGCATTGGTGTGACCGTTGGACTGACTAGTCAAAAGCCGTAGTTTTGTTACATAGACCTCTGACTTTTCGAATTCATGTGCTTCATCATCATCATCATTTCAGCCATAAGACGTCCACTGCTGAACATAGGCCTCCCCCAATGACTTCCAGATAGGCCGGTTGGAAGCAACCTGCATCCAGCAGCTTCCTGCGACCTTTATTAGGTCGTCTGCTCTGTCATTTATTCATGTGTTTATTAGAAATTAAATATCATTTTGCTAAAACGGTGAAGGAAAACATCGTGAGGTTACCAGCTTACCTGAGAGATTATTCAACGGTGTGTCAAGCCATTCCAGAGGCCTACGGGCAGTTTCTGACACTAGGTTCATCTACCATATGACAAAGAAGGAAGCTTACTTAATTTGGATTTTTATGAATATCACAATACACAAATGTCCTAACCGAAACAAATATCTGTGGATCACACAATATATGTTCCGTGCGGGAATCGAACCCGACACTCTCTAACTACTATCTCGTTCGCACATTGATGATATAAAATAACTGAATATAGTTATAAATAATCGCAAAAATACAAACATTACAAAAGTTCAACAAAAATTTATCAATTTGATCAGAACAAGTTGTCATACATAAAAATTGCTTAATATTTTGACTGTCAGACAGCGGACACAATGAAAATTCTCATCAATTATCAGCTGCTCCGTACCTGGGAAAACACGTTAAGCCGTTGGCCCCGGTTGTCATGAAGATCTTTATCAGTCGATATAAGGATTCAGTATCCTCATAAAATCCTGACAACTAATCTAATCTTAGAATATCGTATCCCTTTGGGTTGCGGGGGACAGAAAGGCAGTCGCTCCGCAGAAAACTGATAATCAGCTGCATCTGGTTAGATTAGAAGCTGGCTCCAATAAAGTTTAGGAATAATAAGGCTAGGAGAATAGAGGATAGGATATAGGACTCAATGAAAATGTTTCATTTTGTTAAAAGAAAAAAACATAAAAATAAATAAAGATCAGATTCTGCCATGGAGAAAACATTTTTACCAGTTCGAATCTAATCTAAAAATGTTATTAATAAATAAGAATTTTTATACATAATAATTAGCAAGCACTGATAGCTTTGTACTGGTATGACCGTCGACTGACAAGTCGGTGGTCTCCAATTCGATCCCAAGGCACGCACCTCTGACTTTTCGTAAGTTAAATGCGTATTATAAATTAATTATCAGTTGCTAACACGGTGAAGGAAAACATTGTAATGAAACCAACACACCTGAGAGATTTTTCAATAATGTGTGAAGCCATGTCAGAGGCCTACGGGCGGTTAAACTCTGACACTAGGTTGTTTAATAACTTTACTCTAAGAAAGAAAGAATAAATAATAACACAAATCAGTCAAAACGATCTTTAATAAACATTAGCATACAAAAAACGTAAGCAATTTTATCCATAATAATTGGGGAGCCTGACTTTGATCTTTTTTTAAATTTCAATTCTCGCCAACGCCTAAACTTTTTTGTTTGTGGTTGCAACAGTGTAAGTACGGCATCTAAGGTCTCAACGCAAGTTGGCAGAATCTCAGATGGTGGCAGGCCAAAACCTAATTGACTTCGATCCCGTATTTCAAACTCTAACACATATCTGAAAAAATAAAGCTATAATAAGTTCTTCGACTGCCTAGTTGGTGAGGTGCCATCCCAACCTCGGCTGCAGGCTGTGTATGCAGGTAGCACACGACACACACGGTACGACAAGGTACGGCAGCACGTGCAGCCGCAGCCGCGGTCGGAATGTTTTTGAAAGAAATCCATACTACTTCATAGATAACCAGTCGTGCAGCCGCAGCCGGCTTCGTGCAGCCGCAGCCGGCTTCGTGCAGCCGCTGCATGTGCTGCCTGCATCCGCAGCAAGCAAGCAAGGTAGCAAGCGCGACTGCTGAGCACGAGCTGAATAACAGCTCAATAACACTTTGCCCGATACGATTAATTAGATATTACAAATATTATGAGAGACAAAAGTAAAGTAGAAATACTACGTGTATGGTCCCACGTGAAGATTTGTGTCAAAAATGCCTTCAAATATACTTACGGAACTTGATATCGATATTTTACCCAATCAGTACTGCAACCAGACGTCAAATAACCTGTTACAATAATTAGATTTTTGATAAAAAAATTAATAAATAAAGGCAAATGCCTGAAATAGACAGAAACCACCAATAGTTCTCAATTTTATTTATAATATTAATTTGAATAATTAAATTATTCACAAGTAAAACAAAAATAACGATAATAATAATATTTTTCTGGGGTAAAAATGTAACTATTATTTTAGTACTTAATTCGAGTTTACTGGCGTCATTACTAGTCACTAAAAACATTAATTGTCGAGGGTTTAGTACTATCGCGGATACGAACGGTGCACCACTTTGCGATCAAAATGCTTTGAACGAAGCTACGTGCGTAGGGGCGCGGCTAGCGCTACGTTTGGACGCCCGGGTGCAAGCGATTCTAACCTTAAGAGTGGTGCACCGGCTTTGTCTACGATAGTATCTATGCAATCATAATCTACATAATATAACAATATAAACTAAAGGTTCTTACCTAGAGTTTCGTAAGCATTACCGATTTTGTACGTTGATTTATATTTCTTTTTCATTTCAGTAGCCGCTGTACCGCATATTTTTTTCTGAAATCATAAAAAGTTTTTTTCCTAGTAGGTACTAATTGAGTATATCCTTGCGAAAGTGTATTTATTTTATTCATTAGTCTTTACGCAAAAGCGGAGCAGTTGTTAGATGTGATTTTTTTCATTGAATTTATGGCCCAGAGAGTGAAAAAGCTATTTATATATTACGATTTTTTTTATGTATAACGGTTTTGTCATCAGAACTAAAGGTATGTACCAAATATCAAATCTATCTGTCAACAAGAATTTAAATTACTAAATTTTTTTTAAACAAGTATGAGCCCGTCCAGAAAGCGCGATTTACGCGTGTGTCCACTCGCGCGTACTGTTACTATCGTGTGAGGTAACGCGCGAGAGCATCTGGACGGGATTATGTAGCTCTAGTATCTCGAGAACGCGCGAGTACCTACGCGCGAGTGGACACGCGCGTAAATCGCGCTTTCTGGACGGGCTCTAAAAAACAAACAGAGAAAGCTAAATAAACACCTTCAAAAATGGGGAATGCGCAACGCTTGGAATGTGCAATGCTTGCAATGCGCAATGCGCAATGTTTGCAATGCGCAATGCTTGCATGCTTGCATTATGTTATTGTATGTAGCATAGTATTACCGTTTAGAAGAAAATTACACATAATAATATAAAAAACTTTGTTGCTTACCAAATCTGCATAATTCTCTAGATGTTTCTTATAACTTGCATAAGGTATAATCATCGCTTGAGAGTAAGAGTGAAATGAAAAATAGTACTCCAGATCTTCACTCTTTGTCATTATAAAACTGGACAATGCTTCGCTTTCTTTTTCAGAAAAAGCTGACGGTCCACAATAGGATGGAGAAGACCTATTGGTGCCAACTCCAACAACTAAATAAAAAAATACATTTACTTTAGTTATTATGTTATAATATAATCATTAATAAACCAGCCTGTAGCTATCCTACTCCAGAACAAAGGTCTCTTTTCATACAGAGAAGGATCGAGCATTAATCACCACGCTAACTCACTGCGTGTTAGCGATTTCAGACTTCTAAAGTCCAGGTTTTTGCACGACATTTTCCTTCATCGTTAGTCAGTGGTATCTGAATTAACTAAGAAAGTTTTTATGCACGCCACTATTGTACGCTCATTTGAGGTATTTGCCCATAATCGCCACGCTGGGCAAACGGATTGGCAATCGCAGCAGATGATTGCTGTTTTACAGAAAGTTCCTGCTCATCCTCCAGAACTTTCCCTTTGTCGCTTCTTACGACACCCGCGGGACGAGTGGGAGTGGTTCTATTCTTAGTCCGGAAACTACACGGCACCAATAGTGTCTTTTAAAATTATATCTTCATGTAACAGACTATTTGGCTAGCCGGGACACAACTTCCAGTCTCAATATGTATTGTTGGTTCTGTAGGATATTGAGGAGAGGTCATGCAGAATATGCATCATCATCAGTATATATCACGAGCGCTTAAAAAACAAGTATTTGAAGTATAAACAATGTCCAACTTACTTCCAAATCTATGTCCAAAATTCCGATTTAAATCGACAGGATTTCTACTACGATTTTTTCTCCACAAACGGTCCTAAAATAAATTATAAATTAATTATCACTCTCCGTGCCTCGGTTAGCACGTTAAAATGTTGACCCCGGCTATCAATTGTAGATCTTTGATAGTCGTTACGGGTAGTCAGAAGCCCGAAAGTCTGACAACCAGTCTTACCAAGGGGTATCGTGTAACCCAGTATCTGGGTTGTTGAGGTCTGATAGGCAGTCGCTCCATGTAAAACACTGATATTCAGCTGCATCCGGTAAGACTGGAAGCCGACCCCAACATAGTTGGGAAAAGGCTAAACAGATGATATGGTCCTAATATTGGTTAACTTTTCAAGTATTTTTTAGCGTTAATTGAGGATGGAGTAGTGAGATGATTACTTAGATGGCCTCCATTAAAAACGGGAATAATACAGAAGGATGATCATATTTTTTTAAAGTGTTTTAAAGTTTTAACAACATTACAAACATCTTCTACATTATATATACCATCTCTTACTTCAGTATGGGTGTACTCGTATCCATCAGGGTTTGCAACGGGTATAAAGTACCACTCGTAAAGTTTAGCTATAGTCCTTAATTTTTTATTTTTGGTTGTGTGAGCATGTACGACTCTATCGATCATAAACGTCACAAAAGCTGGAGAGATCCACTCTCTGCCATGGATTCCACCTTCTATGATGACCTTGGATCTGAAATTAGAAGCAAAAACTAAAAAAAGTAATTTCGACGGGTACCTACTTTAAAGCCAGATTTTGGTTAAAAACTTCTTATACCTACTTCAAAAATGCTTAAGCGAATTTGATCTCAATATTAATAAAGATCTCAAATTTTCTTAAGTCTATTCTTTTTTAAATAAAACATCTCAACAACATCAATAAAACATTTTTAAGTCAAAGAGATGATAGTAAGGTTATTTTACAGTGTTCAGATAAAAATTATCTTCCAGTTTATTAAGAATATGTTAAATATCTACCAGAAGATGTTATACTAGCTGAAACTTGTCAAGAGACCAGAGAGATACATACAAACTTAGTAGAATAAGGCTGTGGCGAGACAGTGCATCCCTACCAAACCCATTTGTTTCACCAGCTGAGAATCTTCCGCCTGGTCATGAGTTGCCATGGCTGACCTGGAAGTCTTTAAATAGACTCCGGACCCAGGTTGGTCGAAGCAAAGAAAACCTGCTCAGGTGGAGGTTTATTGATGACTCTGCCATGAAGTGTAAATGTGGTGCTATCCCACAAACGATGGAGCACTTAATATCTTGCCCTGCATGCCCTGTTGTTTGATCTTTACAGGAACTGATGGACGCTACTGAAGGCGCCAATCTGCCCAGTTCTGGGCTGACAATTTAGATTGTCATCGACACGGTAAGAAAAAGTAGAATAGGTTAAGAAACACAGTTTACCTGATCTTGCTACCGTTTAATACAATCCTAATAGCCATAATCTCTCTGTGCTCATTAGTTTTTCCGATGTTGATTATTTCCATTTCAGTGGGATTTACTGTAGTGAGATCTTCAAGCCAACGATATATATCATTAATTTTAAAGTAATCCTTCCAAGTGAAGGAGTTTATTTTTGTTCTATTATATTCTTTGGCTCGCTGCGCTTCAAATTTACTGAAAGAGTAATTAGTGAGTAAGAAATTAAATATCTTATTTTTTTTATTGCTACTAAAAATAATAATAATAATTTTCTAAAAAACGGCAAAAATATGGAAACGAGGAATATAAAGGTTTAGGTTGTTTTAAAAACATGACTCGGAAACGATAATAGAAAATACTATACCTTTGTATATCGTCTATAACAACGGTTATATTTAAACCTATTATATAAGCTTCAGTCAAAAGAGTTAACCCATATTCAGATTTAATAATAAAGTCAACTTCCTTAAGCAGTGATATTGGAGGTGTCCAGAAATCAACTTCAAATCTTTCAGCCACTGATACATAGAATTCCAAATGAGACTTTTCAATTGGTGTACTTCTAAGCAAAGTATAATTGTTATAATCTTTTATACAAACACAGCAATATAAACATGAGATGAATACAAGGAAAAAATACGTCAATTTCGCAAGCATTATGAAGTATTTAATTCATCATTGAATTATAATAATTGTAACAAATCTCTCATTGGTGATTTCCATTTTCCAAAATTTATTACGAAGGGATAAACACTAGCGTTCTAATTTATTATTCGTTCAATTCAATACAATTTGTTATTTATGGCAAATTCCTCTTCATCTATAAGTGTAAATGACAAGAATGAAGAAGGAAACTGAAGGAAACATTTGTCCACAGACTAATTAGGGAAAATTGATGTTGGCTTAAGCAGGTTTATGTCATATTTATAAGATAATGAGGTCGAAAGGGTGAGATGTATGTTCACCGATTTCGTGCACCGAGTCACATGGACTTACGAGATATGGAACGGAACTCCTCGTAGAATATTACCAGAATTGTCGTAACAAGTACTACTGCTTTGTTTATACTTCGATGGCTGACGAGTAAAGATGAAAAGGATACGTGGTCACCCCTCCTATAATTATGCAAGATTAAAAATATCGTGCGAGGTATCGTTTGAAAGGGCTTTTAATGAGGATTTCAAATATTAGCCTCACAAAAGTCTGGGATTCATCTTAGGTACCACTAAAAATCGAGAAAAATATTTTTTTTTATAAAAAATAAAACCGACTTCAAAAGGAACTAAAAAGATTGAAATAACTTTAAAACCTTTTGGAGTCGGTTCGAAGTCAAGTTCTAGCCTCTTTAACCTTCTCATTAAGAATTGACTTGGAACCGACTCCAAAACGTTTTAAAGTTATTTATTTATTTAATCTTTATGTAAGTACAAAATATGTGTACAGAGGCGGACTTAATGCTATAGGCATTCTCTCCCAGTCAGTATTTCAATCTTTTTAGATCTTTGTGAAGTCGGTTTTATTTTTTATTAATTTTTAATATAAGTTTCAAAATATAAATGTTAAGCTCTTTATGCAGTTTTTTTCTTGCCTGCACATTCATCCTAGACTCGGCCTCCTCTATGTATTTAAATTAAAATGAAGCTAAATTAATGCTAAGCTCAAAACCCCAAAACGACTGACCCGATTTTGATGGTTTTTTTTGTGTGTTAGATATTATTATATATTATATTATTAAGAACTACGGGCAGGACTCGGTAGCTTAGTTGATAAAGCAACGGCACGGCACGGATCACGGGTTCAATTCCTGCCTAGGTTAGTTGTATTTGCGAGATTATTATTTAAAAAAAAATGTAGCCAATAAAAAAAAAACAAATTAAAAGAAACGTACTATAATAAATAAAATCATATTAAAAAATAAAACAACTTTATCCAAAATAATAGAGATTTGATGATTTTCTTTTAGTTTTCTAAACTGGTTATTTTTCGGTTCCAATAATGAGGTCAAGCCATCCACGGTTTCCAAACAAGTAGGCATGATCTGTTCTGGTGGTAGGGCAAAACCATAGGACCCTGTGTCTCTTAATTCAAATGTCAGCACATATCTGGAAAAAAAAACTTAAATTGTAACACTGCCGCTGTCAATCTAAGAACAGATTTTACCACTGACACTAAGGCCCAATTTCGCTATTCACTTTAAAATCGAGTTTAATAAAACTAAGTTCAGCACTACGGAAATTGCAGTTCTGAACTCAGTTAAGCTCTTGAACCGAGTTTAACTTGAATTGATCGCGTTTAGAGTCAGTGGTGAAACCGATTCTAAAGGCTATCAATTCAAGTTAAAGTTTGGGTGAAAATTTTGGGTGCCCCAAGTCTAGGGTTGCCAGACTGATGGTATTCAAAAGGAGGACATGTTCTCCTTTTCCGTGTTTTGTCCTCCCGTCCCGGTAAGGGATACCTACTGAAAGTCCTTCTTTTAGCTAAACATCGTTAGAAATTTTGTGTCCTGCATTGCCAAAGGATAAATCTTTAATTCTTTCTCAACAAAACTTCAAAAACATGACGTTGTAGATTTTCTCAATTATTTCTTGAAAAACCAAGAACTTCTTGCAAAAATTGGTAGTTCAGCTAAATATAATCGTTGAATAGTAAATTTATTTATTTACTTATTCTTTCTGTACAATAAAGTGTACAAAGGTGGACTTAATGCCGTAGTATTTATGAATCTTTTTCCTTCTCCTTCTTTCTTTTTACACCCATCTGTCCTCTTTTATCAAATTATCATCTGGCAACCCTACTCGCTCTTTATCATCAGTCACGTGAATTTGAAGTCCTGTGATTATACTTACGGAATTTTAAATTCTTCTTTGACCCAACATGCACTGGCTCCAGACGCCAAGTAACCTGATAAAATAATAAATTATTAGTGTTACTTACAAGAAAGTAGGATATTACAAGATAGATAGAGAGGATAGTGTAGGATAGAGTATGGACAGAGTAAGGTAGAGTAAAGTAGTGTAGGTTCAGCAGTGGACTAAGTAATACAGGATGAGGATGATGATGATGATGATAATGACAGTGGACTAATACAGGATGATGATGATGATGACATAAGTGCCTAAAATGGTGTACATGAATAAAAATATTTTGATTTTGAAATACAACAAGCCTTTACAAATTCTAGAGGGGGTCATTGCTATGCTCCTCCCGCAAAATTAGATATTATACAGAGTAACAGTTCTTTGATTTTATCAACATGAGCATATGACGTCGCTGAAGTGCCGTCTCTGTCTAATAAATGATATTCAAAACCCTTTTATAATTATTTGGTAGGGTTATGTAGTTTTTTGAGACTATTTCGTTCATTGTTTCTAAAAAGATGCCTACACTAAATCTATAGTTAAAATTTAACTCACACAATCATACCATGTCAGAATTATAATCATCGCAATCATAATGCTATAATCATAATTCCTGATAATAGCAACTAGAGTCACTCTTATAATAATATTAGAATTTAGTTTAGAATTAGAATTATGACTATTCATAAGTGCCTAAAATGGTCTACATGAATAAAAGTATTTTGATTTTGATTGTGATTTGATTTGATAAATAGAGATGATTTGATTTGTTTTGATAAATAGAGATGATTTGATTTGATTTGATAACTATTAAGTAAAGTACTTATCTAAAGATCTTACCCACTGTTTCTAAGGCATTACCGACGCTGTATGTAGTTTTAAATTTTTTCTTGATTTGTTTAGCTGCTTTAATGCACATTCTTTTCTAAATAATAAAAAAAACATTCTAAATTATTAACGCTGAAATAATTAAAAAGTAATTTTCTTGCTAATTCAAACGAATTTGCTCTTATTAGTATTATCGATACTTATTCGATAGTTTCCATACTGTATGATTAATTATACTGTACCTACGATATCGATATTTTAAATGATATTATAACATTTAAAACTAATTGTTACCTACTCACCATTTCTGAGTAATTATCTAAATGATCCTTTGTAGTTGAATATGGTATGACCATTAATTGAGAGTAAGAATGAAATGCCAAGTAATACTCCAAGTTCTCGCTGTTCTTCCTTACAAAGCTAGCCATTGCGTCAGTCTCCTTTTCAGAAAAGGCTTTCGGTCCACAGTACTCTTCCGAAGAGGTCTCATGGCTAGAACCGAGTTCTAAACAAATAAATAGTATATTATGATATAAGCACTGATAACCTAGTGGTATGACCGTCGACTGACAAGTCAGCAGTCTCGAGTTCGATCCTAAGGCACCTCTAACTTTTCGCAAGTTATGTGCAGGCCCAAGAGTGTAATGACTAATGCTCATGCATTTCATAAATTTTTTAACACATTTACGAGGTATTTCACACGTTTCATATAACATTTTTCAATACACATGAGGTAGCCCGCCATATTATGCTGTGATCATAGCATACGTTTAGATTTAAGCTTTGTGGAGTCGAGGTTTTGGAGATACCATCCAACATCTATCTCAAGCAGGTATCTTTCATCGTAAACTACAACACCGGTCACCATTAGATAATAAACTTCGTGGTCAAGCACTTCAGCACTTGCTTTATTTTATAATTAAAAAAAATGTCTAATGTCATTCTAAAGGTACCTAGAAGGAATAATGTTGGGGCAAAGTTAGTACGTGGTATAAAATATTGTGAAACTTACCACCAAATTTATGTCCAAAATTTCGATTCAAATCAACTCCATTTCCATGACGATTCTTTCTCCAAAGTCGATCCTAAAACATTAGGAACTTATCGTTTGAAGTTTTGTTATTTGATTTTTCATTTTAACCTCACCAATAATAACAACAAACAACAATAACAGCAACCATTAATAATAACATCAAATAAAAATAACGAAGTGAAGTGTCGTGGTGGCGCATTGGTTACGGACCCGCTTTGCAAGCGCGTGGGTACGGGTACCTGGCATGTACCAATGTGACTTTTACAATGTCATATGTACTTTTTTAGTTAATCTAAGACATCACTGACTAACGGTGAAGGAAAACATCGTAAAGGAACCTGGACTTAATAGTCTGAAATTGCTAACACGCAGTGAGCTAGCGTGGTGATTAATGCTCAATCCTTCTATATGAGAAGCCTTGCCCTACAGTGGGACAGTTACAGACTGATTTATAAAAATAACAGCAACCGATAATAACAGCAACCTCAAAATTCTAAATCTAAACAACAATCTAACCTCTAAACTTCTAAACTTCTGCAGATAACAACATTAAAACAACAATAACCATTATAAAAGTAACAATAACTTACAGAAGTATGGCTATATTCATATCCATCGGGGTTCAGAACAGGTATTACATACCATTCGTAAGTTTTAGCAATTTTCATCAATTTTTTATTTTTGGATGCAGCAGAATGTACAATTCGATCAATCAGACATGACACAACGGCTGGACTGATCCATTCTCTGGCATGAATACCACCTTCTATGATCACTTTGGATCTGAAATTGAGAAAAAAAATAATGATGACTTTAGTACTAACAACGGGATTATTTAATTTACTACCAGCTTTTGCCAGCGTAGTTTCACTCTCGTTAATTTAGATTCTGAACTTATTTTAAATTTTATCATGATTCAAAAGACACGTGCCGCCATCTACTATCATAAAAACGTTATTGTTGTTATCCTCTTGCTAATCCAGTGAGCTATGTCTCTCGTTCATTCTCCGTCCTTACTCATGCAACACTTCATTCTACGCATTTATTCCTATCCTACATTCGGCCATCCTGCACTCATATCTGCCCTCAGATATGCACTCTTACTCTACACACATACTCAACAATAAACTTATTCTAAACAATACATAAAAGTACTACTTTTCTTATGTTAACAACACGAATCGTGGTCTATCCACAACTTATCTCCTTAGTGCAAGACATAGACTGTTACATATTATATTACCCAAACAATATAATTTTGACATAAAAATTTTAAGTTTAAAATTGCTCACATATAACTTTGAAACAAATAGACACACCTTAATACACAAGTATGTAGTTTAACATTTCTTACATTGAACTCTTTTGACAATAAGACAACTTAAACAATGGGTATCTATGGGGATGGTCTTTAGTTCTCTATCGAATTACTCCATTCCGGATTCGATCCTTCAGAGAGACTCTTAATTTGATTTTGATTATGTATAATTTATAATAGAAGGCGATTACTCCCCTATTTAGGACTTTGCTGTTACGTACCTACCTGTTTTAGAAAAACGTTTATTAGGAACGACTACTTACCTACTGTTGCTTCCGTTTACTACGATCTTTACACCCAAAATATTCCTTTCTTCGTGCGATCTGCCAATACTTATTAATTTTACTTCACGTGGATACTGTTTAGATAGATCTTCGAGCCATTGATATATACCATGGAGCCGAAAGTAGTGTTTCATATCAAATGAGTCTAGATGACTTCTTATATAAGGCTGAGCGGACTGCGAATCGAATAAACTGAAAAAATATCTATTAGCTAATTTAATGGTTCGTTGTATAGATGATGAATATAATATAATATATACATATATATATATATATATATAATAGTGTCAAAGGTAATCAGACATGATCGGAGAAATAGGACCAACGGCTTTACGTGCTCTCCAAGGCAGGAGACAATAGTGATGATTAATTTATAATACGCACATAACTTATGAAAAGTCAGAGGTGCGTGCTCAGTCATACCACTAGGCTATCACTACACAACATAGCGAAAAGCAAAGCCTACTCAGTGGTAGTGGTGGTGGGAGTGGTAAAAATTAAGCTGAAGGAGATAATAACAAAGAAAAATTGAAACATACCTTTGTAAATCTGGTACTACCCTAGTAATATCTAATCCAATAATATGGGCTCCATTCATGAACACTACCCTATTAAAAGGTCCCATAACAAAGTCCACAGGCTTGTTCATCCTTGGAGGTAGCCAGAAATTAATATCATAATGTGTAGGAATATCAGTCAAATATTCTAACTGAACTTTATTTTTTGGTGTACATCTAAACAATGTGTAATTTTTGTATAATTTTACAGAAACACAGCAGAATAGATATGATGTGAATATAAGAAAGAAGGACAACCACTTTGCATTCATTTTGTAATGTTTATTTCGTCAAATGATTCGTGACTTAATTTATATTCTCAATTTTAGTGTTAAAATGGTAGAATAACTAAACCTTGAACTTTTGCAAGTCAACTGTCAACGCTTCTGTCGGACTTCTGTCCAAATCTAGATTTTGACAAATAGTCAAATCAAAATGTAAAACGATGAAAAAAAACCAAAAATAAATAAATGGGACGATGGTAAGAGACCCGATGGAATGACATTGATTCCGTGGAGGATGGGGCGGCCCTTGGTATGGGACGCCACCTGCGTTGACACGTTGGCGCCGTCTCATCTTCCTGGAACCCAATGTAGGGCAGGCGCAGCGGCGGAATCAGCCGAGGCCCTCAAAAGGCGCAAATATAGTACCCTGGATAGCGGCTACTTATTTGAGCCTTTTGGGGTCGAGACGCTGGGGTCGTGGGGGCCGGGAGCCCGAAAAATGTTTAAAGAACTATCGGGGCGTCTGGTCGAAGCTACTCGGGATCAAAACGTTGGCCTATACCTAGCTCAAAGGCTTAGCATTGCCATTCAACGTGGCAATGCAGCCAGCGTTTTGGGGACATTGCCCACTGGAAGCGGTCTTTTAGATTAAGTTTTTCTCTTTTTATTTTACTTTTAGTTTTAGTGTTAGTTTTAGTTTTTAGTTTTAGTTTTAATTGTATTTTAATAGTTTTATGTTTGTGTTTTTGTTCATTAAATAAAATAAAATGTAAAAAAATGGGAAAGGATCATGGAGGAATAACTTCGTAAGATACTTCTTTCAAAGCAAGGAGGTATGATACTTTTTCTCCTCTTGCCACAGTTTGTTTTAAGCATTAAGCTTTGAACTCATATTTTTCTCCTCTTATTCTATTTCTCCTCTTTTTTTGAATTCGTGGTCCCTCCTACTTATAGCTCTATTCAGGGAACTCAGGCTGATTAACCGGGCTTCTATGAGACTTAAAAAGCCAACTAGGGCAATTAAACTGCAAAAAAGCAGGGGCCTGATTCACGTAACGACAAAACGTCGGCAGTGTAATGACAATGGTTGATTATTTTACGATTGCAATGATTATTTTACGTCAAATGGTATTCCAAAAATACTTTTTTAAGGCCAGTGACATATTATATAGAACAATGGCAATAGCATGGTGTCAGAATGGACACTTTTGGTAAATTAGCGGAATTACCCCCCAGCTGAACTGCCTCAAAGAAGCCTCTAGGTTTAATATTTACAATCATAGATATTGTTATGAGGGTCCACGATGATCCTATAGATTTAATTTAGGTACCACCCAAGCATCACATTGTGGAATGCAAGAAATAATATGTGGGTGTGGGTTGGAACTTGACATGTACCAATGTGACTTTTTCAATGTCTTTCATCCCCTCTTTTACCCACTCAAGGTTAGATTTAAAAAAAACATTTCTCGGTCTTAAGGTTAGATTTAAAAAAAAAACATTTCTCGGTCTTTCATATTATAAAGCTGCTTTTTGGTAATTTTCTATCCGGGCATATCTATAAATATGCCATGGAACTTTGAGGTCTGACATAGTTTTTAACAATGATTAGATTTTCAATGTAAATTGTTTAGGTTTAATGACCCCTTTTAAGGATGCTGGTGTTATACAAATAACCCTGTATATCAATATCACCTGACTCCCTTTAGAGGACTGTGGCTCTCGCACTAGGAGAAAATAGTATTATATGGTTGACTTCTAATCATGACTCATTAGATTTGTATGAAAGTTGATAAATGAGTATGTGCCGGATTTAAAAAATGCTACTTTTTGTAACACATTATTAAATCAAACTTTTTATACCAAAATAATGCAGACAAGTTACAAACAGCATCAACTGATAGAAAGATAGTTGTTGTAGTCAAAGATACTATCTTATAAAACGGATTCAGAAAAAAAAACAGAAATTATCAAAAATGCGCTGTAATTAATAAAATTACTCCAGAAACTATCACAATGTTGTCAACAATATTGATATATTGACGATTGCGCTTATGTTTGTGGATTTTGTGTGGTTTTCTAAACCTCATTGTTTGTGGTATCAGCAGTGAGATTAAGCCGTCAACAGTCTCTCGACAAACTGGCATGATCTTTTCTGGTGGTAGGGCGAAACCAAATTTACCATTGTCTGGGAGTTCAAACACCACTACATACCTGGAAAATATGAAAAATATAAGAAGAAGAAATAGAAGCACTGATAGCCTACTGGTATGATCGTCGACTGACAAGTCAGAGGTCTCGAGTTCGATCCCAAGGCGCGCGATTTTTCAAGAGTACTGACTCCCTATATCGACTGTCAAAGATTTTCATGACTACCGGGGCCAACGGCTTCACTTGCTTTCCGAGGCACGGAGCAGGTTATTAATTTTTAAGATAATTAATTTTTAATATGTAGATAACTAGGAGAGACCCATGTCCAGCAGTGAATTGCTATAGGTTGATGATGATGACGCACATAACTTACGAAAAGCCAGAGGTGCGCCCCTTGGGTTCGAACCTGAGACCTCTGTCTTGCCAGTCAATAGTCATACTACAGGCTGTAACTAGTAGGCTATCAGAGCTCAAATCAGAGAGTAGCTGCAGCTGTAGCTGCAATAATTAGTAAATCAGTGATCCCAAGTTCGAACCCAGTTGTGAACATGATTTGATGGATATGCTTACGGAGTTTTGAATTCCTCTTTGACCCAATCAGCACTGGTTCCCGAAGCTAAATATCCTGTTGAAAATATTAAGGATTTTTTAAAGTAAGCGATTAGCTTACGAATTAGCAAGTTAAAAGGCAAGGGACCGGTCACGTCTGTCGTAGAACCAACAATCTCTGGTTTTGGAGTGGATACCGCGTATGGGCAAGCGTAGTGTGGGGCGCCCGCGAGGTGGAGCGACGATCTACGAAAAGTGGCTGGTAGTGGCTTAATGCTGGTAGCCGAAGATCGTGCTAAGTGGCGCGCATTGGGAGAGGCCTTAGTCCAGCTGTGGACTGATACTGATGGTCGTTGGTCTCCATAAAGCGCAAAAAAAGTGTTTTTTTTTACGTTACGGTATTTTTTTTGGAGTCTTATTATTATTTCCAGTTATTTACGATCTATATTGTTTTTGTTTTAACCCGATAGGCTACGTTCTACCATTGAAAAAAAAGTAAATGTCTATAAATCCAAGTTTTTTTTTGGATTATTCCCATCAATAAATTCATGACTAATTTCACCCAATTCAATGCACTTGACGAAGACTCACGACAAGATGAAAGAGGAGGGTAAGTAAGGCCGTATAAAGAGGAGGGTAAGTAAATATGGAAACATATAAACTAAACATAAACGTCTCACCAAGGGTTTCATAACTAATACCAACAGTATACAATGTGTTATATCTCCTCCTGATTTGCTTAGCCGCTGCCATACATAATTTTTTCTGAAAATCATACCAAGTTTGGAACATGGGACCGGTAGTGCGGCAGCACTCCGGTAGATGTCACCACACGCCATTAAAGCTTGAAAGACATTCGTAATTTAAACTAAAGCGGGCAGGACTCGGTAGCTTAATTGGTAAAGTGATGGCACGGCACGCCAGGGATCATGGGTTCAAGTCCCGCCCGATTCAGTTGTTTTTACGAGTTTTTTGTTAAATAATATCGTAAGAGGAAGTGGTTCTAATTTAGCTTACTACATTTAACTTAAACATATTAAAATACAAATATTGTAAGTTAACTACATAAAAAAAATATGAATAAATATTATTTTTACGTAATTCAGTTTTGTTATCAAAACTAAAGCTGTGGAAGGGGGTGAAATATCGATTACTAAATTTGAACCAAATAATAAACAGGTGAAGCTAAGTAAAAGCGTTTATATACACAGGACGTTTACAACGAGTAAAATAATTAACGTGAGATCCTTTAGGAGGTCATTGTGCTTATGAAATCGAACAACTGATAGAACATCAATTTGCTATAAGAAAAAAACATTAACTTCCCATACAAACTTGCCGATCAGCTTTGACTTTGTATGAAAAACCAAAATTTTTTTTGCGAATTTCGCAAACTGATCTTCTACTTGTTGTACAGTTTCATGGGTGGATTGATCTCCTAAAGGGTTCAACACTATTTATTTTACACGTTGTATAACAAACCTCCAATAACAGAAGTAGGTACTATCGTGGACAAAGCCGGTGCACCACTCTAAAGGTTAGAATCGCTTGCACCGGCGTCCGAACGTAGCGCTAGCCCCTACGCACACAGCTTCGTTCAAAGCATTTTGATCGCAAAATGGTGCACCGGTCATGTCCGCGATAGTACTTAATTCTCACCTACCACTTCAAAAAAATTGTCCAAATATGTCCTGTTACTTAAATACGGTATTATTATATATTGAGAGTAAGAATGAAATGCAAGGTAGTATTCCATGTCTTCACTTATCGATCGTACTAAATTGGCTATCGCTATAGTTTCTTTTTCAGAAAAGGGTTTCGGTCCACAATAGTTTTCCGCAAATTGATTATAGCTGGCACCAAGAGCTAGAAAAAAAACTATATATACTTAAAAAGTCTAGTTATTTACACTATTGAACTCGAGAACTACTGAACCGATTTTCATGGCGTTTGATTTTTTTGATATGTCTCTGCCTAGAATAGTAGAATAGGAACCCCTAGGTAGGTATGGTAGGCGAAGAGTAGGGTAGGGGTAGAGTAGGGTAGGGATATTTTAATAATACATATAAGATTTTAATTAAGGGTAAATGTGCTTTTTTTTACAAATTTATAAAATATTTGACAGGATATCGTATGTCATAATTATTTTAATTGATACTCCAGATTATAAAATCTTGTTTAAAGTTTAGTACAGATCAGCATCACATGATTTAATATTCATAGCAATTTTAATTTAAAAGTCTTCTTCTTATCGTATGGTTTTTGAACAATCTGGTGTCAAAGTTTAAACCGCCCGTAGGCCTCTGACATGGCTTTACACAACCTTGAAAAATCTCTCAGGTGTGCTGGTTTCATCACGATGTTTTCCCTCACCGTTTTAGCAACTGATAATTAATTTATAATCGCACATTACTTACGAAAAGTCAGAGGTGCGCGCGCCTTGGGATCGAACTCGACACCACTGAATTCTCAGTCGACGGTCATACCACTTGGCTATCAGTAATTTCAAGTATAGTATTTAATGTTCAACTCACTTCCAAATTTGTGTCCAAAATTTCTATTTAAATCAACTCCGTAAACATTGCGATTTTTTCTCCAAAGTCTGTCCTGAAATATCGGCAATTTTACTTACAATTTAAAGACACCAAAGTGGGGATAGAAATAAAAATGTTAGAATAAAGCACTTTTATGTGTGTTTTTAACATTATTATGCACATGATTTGCTTATTGAAATAATGAAACTATTTAATAAGAAATTCGCAAAAACAACTGACTCGGGCGGGACTTGAACCCGCGATCCCTGGCGCCGTGCCATCGCTTTACCAATTAAGCTACCGAGTCAAGCCCGCTTCAGTCGAAATTACGAATCTCTTTTCGCCTTATAGGCGTGTGGTGCCATCTACCGAAGTACTGCCGCACTGCACTACACTGTAAAGCGATGGCACGGCACGCCAGGGATCGCGGGTTCAAGTCCCGCCCGAGTCAGTTGTTTTTGCGAATTTCTTATTAAATAGTTTCATTTAATAAAGCACTTCTTTGTAAACCGCATTAGTTGTTGTATAAATTCTTTATTGATAAAAATCATAATTTTACAAAAATATGTACCTATGCTAAAGCAGACAATATTAATAAGAAGGTCAAACACTCTCAGGATAATAAGGTGCCTTTTAAAATTTAAACTTCAAGTATTTTTGTGAATTTTTTACACGAGCACATGTTACCTTTTAAAATATAATTTTTTAATAAGAAATTTGAAAAACAACTGTTGTGTGGATTCGAACCCACGATCTTCGGCACGGTACGCCGAAGATCGTGGGTTCGAATCCCATCCGTATCAGTTGTTTTTTTCAAATTTCTTATTAAATAATTATAGGTACCTATTTTAAACTTTAGGTCCGATTAAATCTTAAAGTTTAAACAATCTTAAAAGAAAACAGATTTATAAATAAGCTAAAAATTGCGAAATATTTGTTTGATATTGTCCTTTGCAAAACCACATTAGCAGTTACTGGTAATTTAAAGCACACAGGGCTGATATTAAATCTAACTTTGGAATAATATTCTCCTGACCGAATTTCGGTCACAGCGGCCAACCTCAACGGAGATTAGCCAATTACGCAGGAGATATTATAGTGCACAAGTGTGTGCGCAAACACAGGTGCACTCTCTATTCCCTCACTCTCATGGTCCGATGGGACGGCCTTCCGACACGATCGGAGAGAGATCAGGCGCAGGGCCAACGGCTTTACGTGCTTTCCGAGGCACGGAGTAAGTGATAATTAATTTATAAAACGCACATAACTTTCGAAAAGTCAGAGGTGCGCGCCTTGGGTTCGAACCCGATACCTCTGACTTGCCAGTCAACGGTCACAACCACTAGGCTATCACGACTATAACTTTGGAATAGGCCACTACTGCCGCATAAAGAAATCTATCAAAGAAAATAACTGAAATCCCTGATACAAAATCCGTTGAAAACTATTAGGGAAGATTCATATCAGTCGCACTAACGTATCATTGGTTGAGTGTGAACCAAATACAATCCTTCGATACAAAATTAGTTGAAAACGATCAAGAAATTAACTGAAATCTTTCCTACAATTCAAAATTAGAAGAAAACTATTAAGAAATCAATGCAATCCTACGATACAAAATTAGTTGAAAACTATCAAGAAAATAACTGAAATCCCTACGATACAAAATTCGTTGATACTTACATCAGTATGGGAATACTCATATCCATCAGGGTTAAGAACAGGTACAAAGTACCACTCATAAGTTTTAGCCATTTCCTTTAAGTAGTAATTGTTAGATGTCGAAGAATGTATAATTTTGTCTATTAAATATGTAACGAGAGCCGGAGAGATCCACTCTCTGGCATGGATTCCACCTTCTATCATAACTTTGGATCTGAAATTGTACCTTACTTTGTATACAGGGTTATTTGTAAAACGCCAGCATCCTTCAAAGTGGTCATTAAACTCATCATTATGAACAACTTTTACTATGGGACCAACCCTGAAATCGCAAAAAAAATCAGCTGTTCCATACATTTTGTTAAATCATATGAACATAAATAATATATGGAACAGCTGATTTTTTTTGTGTACTAATGTGACTTTTTCAATGTCACATGTATTGTTTAGTTAATCTAAGACACCACTGACTAACTAACGGTGAAGAAAAACATCGTGAGGAAACCTGGACTTAATAATCTGAAATCGCCAACACGCAGTGAGCTAGCTTGGTGATTAATGGTCAATCATTCTCTTTATGAAGAGGCCTTTGCTCTGCAGTGGGGCAGTTACAAGCGGGTTTATTTATAGACACACAACTTTAACTATTTAGCCATTTAAATATCTTCTATTAGAAGAAACCAGTCTACCTAAATTTGCTACCGTTCAATGCAATCCTTACAGCCAGAATATCTCTGTCCTTATGTGTTTTTCCGATTTTCAGGAGTTTCATTTCTAAAGGGTATTCTGAACTCAAATCTTCAAGCCAAGCATATATATCATTAAGTCTATAGTAGTCAGTCCAGTCGAAAGAGCTTGTTTTATGTTTTGTATAAGGCTTAATTTTGTGAATATCGAATGTACTGAAAAATAAATTGATTAATTAATAAATAATTTGTTATTATTGCCAATTTTACGTGAAGTGCAAAGTAAAAACTGTTATTATTATTTTTGTTTACAAAAACAAATAAAAAATAGAGACTTTTTATCTACTTTATAAAAAAAATTGTAGATTAAATCTACTACCAGATAATAGGCAGTCGCTCCATGTAAAACATGGTATTCAGCTGCATTCGGTAAGACTGGAAGCCGACCACAACATAGTTGGGAAAAGGCTAGGCAGATGAGACTGATTGTGTACGAAAATGAAGAATTGGCAAGGAATAATCAGATCAAAACCTCCTTTGAACTTGCATGATCGCTATCACCGTCAACGCTCTCAATATCGGCGTCCTTTTTTTAGTCAGGTGACACAATATAACCCAAAAGCTCTTTACCTATCCTATTATATCTAATATCCACTAAACAGGTGGATATAGGCGTTCCGTTATGATGTACTATAAAAAAAGCGAGTTTTGGTGTATAAACGAACAGTTTTAGAAGGAAAATATTTGAAAGGAAGGCTCGTGTAATTTTTAACCAAAGCCTCTTAGATCAAAAGTGATTACGAATCTGAACTGATACATGTAAATGAAACATACCTTTGTACATCGTCTATGATTGTGGTCAAATTTAACTGCATTGTTTCAACGTCTGCATTAAACTGTATTTTATTTTCAGGACTAATTATAAAGTCTACAGGCTTAAAGGGGATACTAGGAGGTATCCAGAAATTTCCATCATATTTTGAAATCACTCCTTCAACGAAATCCATTTGAACTTGGTTCGTTAGTATACCTCTGTACAGGGTGTAGTTGTGATACTGCTTACAGGCACAACAATACAAATTTGTGATAAAGATTAAAAAAGAATATGTCCAATTTAAAAGCATTTTGAAGTTAAATCTTTAATTTATACGTATTCCTCCAAATTTATTAATAATTCTTTTCTTTTCTTATGGGTCATATGCACTCAACTGTAAACTGGTGGACACCATAATGTATGCTGACCATCTTAGGTTTACGTATTCTAAATCTCTCACTGCACACAATTAAATGTACATTCCAATACGATTTTAGAGTTATGATTTCAAAATCCCTAGCGTTTCTATACTCATTGATCTTTGATATAATTTCCAAACATTTTTAGATAAACAATGATGACGTCTTTGTTGAAGACGATGACATTGACAATAGAACATTAGACCACAGACTCACGGATGCTATTTTACTCAGAGAGTTAAAAATGCTGGCATTTTAACATCATCATCATCAGCCAGAAGACGCCCAATGCTTGGAATAGGCTTCCTCCAAGGATTTCCATACATGTCGGTTCTGCGGTGTTCTCATCCAGCGACTTCTCGCAACTTTCTCGAGGTTATTGGTCCACCTTGCAGGAGGTCGGGCAACACTGCTTCTTCCGATGCGCGGTAAGGACCTTAGTGCCCGTTGACTGAGGATCTATTTTTGCCCCATTGTTCGTCAACATTATGAGCAATGTGCCCCGCTCACTGCCACTTGAGATTGGCTATTCTTTTCATCTGCGTATCGTCTAAATATTCTTTAGTTTATATCAATGACTGTTTAAATCTTAGAATAAGCTTTTAAATAAATTCTTATCAATAGCGATACTTTATCAAAGGTTTATATTTATAATTATATTAATACTCTTTGATTGACACTGGCACTTGGAAATCAGTTGGTTATGCCACTGGCAACAAATACTCATTGAGTAACCATGAAGATATAGATGGCAACCTGTAGAGAAAAAAACTGAACTGACTTTTGAGTTACTGACTCAAAACTTGCCGTTGTCAAATTCAGAAAATGTATAAAAATGTTCAATAATATAATTAATGTGATAGATTTTGTTATTGAAGTTAATGAAGAATAAGAACAACTAAAAATGCTTTCGATTCGGATTATATATTTGTTTCTAGTATTTACATTGTGCACGAATCAATGTTTTTGTAAGACGTACCACCGTTACACTTTGTTTAGAAGCGTACCAAAGAATAATGTACATTTGGATTTTCTTAAAAATATCTCTTCAAAATTTGATGTTATTTTCTGGAAACCACCTGGAACGTTGGAAAAGCCAGTGGACTTCGTAATTGCTCCTGAAAATAGATCATTTTTTTTGTCACAAGCTGAAAAATTTGGAGTTTTTCTAACAACATTATCGGAAGATATACAGAGGTACCTTTTTACCAAGCTTTTATGTGATGTTTGCTTTTTTTTTGTTGTCAGTCAGTAATCATTTTCGTATTCTGAACAGGTTATAGTCATATCTATCTCGTTTTATCACACGATCAAGATAATATTTAGTAAATATGTTAACTTAACAAAATTCTAACATTTTTAAACATTGTCTTTTAAATAATTCCTTTCTACTTTATATTTCGCTTCTAGTTTTGTCCCTTTAGCTGTAGTTGAAGCATCGAGCAAGAAATACACGTATCCATTTGAGCAGCTTCAGATAGAAGCACCTCATTAAGTGGTTGGTCCCAACTATAGCGGTAGTAACCACGCTGAATCAGGTGTCAGCGTATTTTGACACATGGAAGAGTATACGTGGATTGAAGCAATGTCTCCGCTTAATTAGTCTGAAATAGAAACGCGTGTTCACGATTTAAAAACTAAAAATAATAATGGTTTAACGATTAGGCCTAAACTATGGGAAACCTGTATCATGAGCACCTCAACAACAATAATAATAAATTGTAATAAAAAAAAGATCATAAATTTTACTTACTGTGTATAAAATTCATTAATACTATTAACCTTAGAGTATATAAGAAAATATAGAGTGATAACGCCAATAACATTGCCTCGTCCGGAGCGTAAGCAGGTCTCACCATTTAAATGTTAAAATATAATTTTTTTATTTATGTTTTCTAGTCATTTTTCAAAATTTACACAGCAGTTAACCATGCTATAAGCTAAAATATAACTTTTTCGCTCGTGGAGTCTAGTTGAACCGCAGTAGATAGAGGTACGATCGCGGTCAAAGCTTATGACGCGCCCGCGTTTTTCATACCCGTGCTTATGGTTCATACTTCTGTAGGGTTGCTCTATATTTTCTTATTACTCTAAGCTATTATCTATTTCAGTGTATTCGATAAGCAGATAGTTAACACATATATAAGAACTAGAAAAGAATCTTTTGATTGGAAAAGTTATTTTCGAGTCGATGACATTTACAATTGGCTTCGAGATCTAGCCAGAGATAACCCTCAAGAAATGGAATTAATGACCATAGGAAAATCGTACGAAAATAGAGATATTTTGGCTGTTAGGATCGCATTGAATAACAGCAATTTGAGGTATTATGTAAACTTTGCAATATCGACATTTTTGTAAAAAGACAAAATCTAATACTAACAAATTTCAAATCATATTTTTTTTTATATTTATGCATATTATGCGAGCACTAAAGTTCGAAAATGTTTATAGTTATATTATAACAAGTATAAATAGCATTGTTCTCTAACTGGATAGTTAGACATGGTAGCTTTCTAGTACTCCGCATAAGTCTTGGATATATCTACCACTAGCTGTTCCCCGCGACTTTGTCCACGTTAAATTAATTTTTTTCAGAATTAAATATAGCCTATAGCACTCAGGGATAAAGTAGTTTCCTATAAGTGAAAGAATTTTTAGGATCGGATCGGTAGTTCCAGAGATTACCCCTAACATACATACATACCAACTTTACCTCTTTATAATATTAGTATAGATGAGATAGTTGAATGTAGAAGAAAATTTCAAAAACACGGGTTTTCGAATAATTTAGTGGCACAACGACTGGGGCTTTACCCAGTAGGTCGCGGGTTTAAATCCTGCTCGTAATCGATTTTTTCTTTCTACAAAATTATCTAAATTTGGTTTCTGCATAGTATGCCTGTGTATATTCATAATATGTATCAATTTATAAAAATCTGGTGATGTGCGAGATTTGAAATCTGTTAGTATTCGATCATTTCTTTGTACAAAAATTAAATTAATAAATTAATTAAGTATCCTTGCAGAACTGCACTCTTATGTAGTAAAGTGCAAGCACTGATAGCCTAGTGGTATAACCGCCAACTGACTAGTCAGTGGTCTCGAGTTCGATCCCAAGGTGCGCACCTTTGACTTTTCGTAAGTTATGTGCGTATTATAAATTAACTAGCGACCCGCCCTGGTTGCACGGGTGCAATATACATATAAACCATCATCTTCAATCACTCTATCTTTTAAAATAAAACCGCATTAAAATCCTTTGCGCAGTTTTAAAGATTTAAGCATACATAGGGATATAGTGACAGAGAAAGCGACTTTGTTTTATACTATGTAGTTATAGTGATTAACAGTTGCTAAAACGGTGAAGGAAAACATCGTGATGAAACCAGCACACCTGAGAGATAGTTTTCAATAGTGTGTAAAGCCATGTCAGGGGCTTTCGGGCGGTTTAAACTCTGACACCAGGTTGTTTATTAACCACACGATAAGAGAGAATGTAGTAAAGTTATTAAAAATATGGCAGATGTAGGTATTGTTAAGCCATTATATGGCACAATTGTTAAAAGCATATCTAATACTAATGGTTTCTTTCCTTCTTCAGAGCTAGAGTTGTCATAGAAGGTGGAATCCACGCCAGAGAATGGATTTCCCCAGCTTTCGTTACATGCTTTTTAGACAAAATTTTACATGCGTCTGAAGCCAAAAAGGAAATATTTAGATACATAGCTAGGACATACGAATGGTTTTTTGTACCACTTCTGAACCCCGATGGATATGAGTACACTTTTACTGGGGTATGTTTTATCGAAATCAAATTTTAAAAGGCCTCCGTGATTTCTAGGACATTGATTGTTAAATAAAGCTAGTAGGTTCAAATCCTACTTGTAATCGATTTTGACTTTTAAGAAATATTGAATTTGTATCGCGATTAAATGTTTAAATGTCAAAAAATCAATTCAAAATTTTTAGTCTTTTTGTTTATTCCTATTAACAATCTCATCATCTTACCTTGCATCTTTCTTAAGAAATTTTATTAATATTTTAGGACCGTCTTTGGCGGAAAAACCGAAATAATTTTGGAGTTGATTTGAATCGAAATTTCGGACATGGCTTTGGAAGTAAGTTAGACTATGTTGTACTAATTTAGACTAAGTATATTAAACAACTAATGCAAATTTGTAGTCATTAATGCAAATTTAACAATATTTGTTAAGGTTTAAGACATTAACGTATTGTTGCAACATTTTTTGAATTCTTAAATCTTTATGACTATATTATTATAAATTATAATAAATAAATTATATTATATATGTGTATTATATGAAAAACATTAACATTTCCCTAATAATTCCATATATAATATGCCATTCCATAATTCCATATAATATATGTAACTATTAGGGAAATGTTAACGTTTTTTATAATTGACGATGATGTATTTCAGAGTTCGGTTTGTCGATTAACCAAAAGTCACCTACCTACAGTGGACCAGCACCTTTTTCTGAAAAGGAGACTGTAGCGATGGCTGATTTTGTAAGGTCAATTTCGGGTAAAAAATTGGAGTTCTACCTTGCATTTCATTCTTATGGGCAGCATATGATCATACCGTATGGAGATTCCAAAAGACATTTAGAGAATTATCAAGAAGTGGTGAGTATTATCATTCTTGAATCCCCTTTGTATTAAATATATGATTTATCTAATGAATCATTGTGTCCGTTTAGTTAAGGGTTAGTTAGGTAAAATCCTCCTCTCCATCTCTTCCCCATTCTTCTCTGTTTTGTTGGAAACCGAGTCTTAAAGAATGTGTACAAATCGTGACAAAAATAAGTAAACGGTTTTATCACAGTATTACGATCATACAGTATGGTAACTACGTACCTACAAACGCTCAAAAACGGCACACTCATAAACATGCGCAACGACGCGTCGTTGACACTGCGAGTGCCGTGATGTTCGCTTAGAGCCCGTCCAGAAAGCGCGATTTACGCGCGTGTCCACTCGCGCGTAGGCACTCGCGCGTTCTCGAGATACTAGAGTTACATACATCCCGTCCAGATGCTCTCGCGCGTAACCTCATACGATAGTAACAATACGCGCGAGTGGACACGCGCGTAAATCGCGCTTTCTGGACGGGCTCTTAGGAGTCTCCTCGATACGCAATATTACGCACGTTTGCGTGAGTGTGCCGTTACGAGCGTTTGTACGTAGTTACCATACTGTATGATTATAGAAGCACAAAGGGTTCCAGATGAAAATCAGCGTCGGGCATATAGGTAATATGTGCCCGACATGAAGCTGATCTGGACACCCATTTGGTCCAGCCGTGAGACACTTGCCCACGTTAATATACCTAAATAGGTACTATATGTTAGTTTTAAGTTTTGATTTTTAGTTTTTTTTTAATTTTTTTTTTTATATGTTTATACTTACTTATTTGTTTGTGTGTCTATGTGCTGTGTCTAAATAAACGTCTTTTCTTTCTTTCTTTCTATTATATTATTATACTGTGGTTTTATTTTGTATTATTTTCGTTTTTAGAAAAACTTGTGCACGTTGTCAGCCATAAGTCTCTCGCAGAAATTTAAAACATATTACTCTGTCGGTAATGCTTATGAAACAGTTGGTAAGAACTTTAAATTAATTAGAAGTAAATATGCTTATATCTGGAGGATGGGCAGCAGCGTTGTGTGAAACAGCAATTATCTGCTACTGCGATTGCCAACCTGCTTGCCCAGCGTGGCGATTATGGGCAAATAGCTCCAATGAGCCAACAATAGTAGCGCATTGGGAGAGGCCTATGTTCAGCGGTGGATTAATACAGGCTGATGATGATGATGATCCTATATCGCCCCACTGCTAGGCAAAGGCTCGTCTCTCATCATTTTTCTTAAGAGTCTTCATACTCCACTACAATGACCTAACATTACATCGGTTCATAAGTTAAAAGATTACTTACGACCCATATTAGCTTTTGTTTAGCCTTTAGTGAGAGATTTTAGTTTTCAGACTCATTGTTGAAATGTTGCATTGGTTATAGATACGTTTCGTTAGTACGTGGGTTTGAATCTGGCATGTAACAATGTGACTTGTTCATTGTCATAAAAAATTATGTACTTTCTTAGTTTATCTAAGATACGGTGAAGGAAAACATAGAGAGGAAACCTGGACTTAATAGTTTGAAATCGTAAATCGCATTGTGGTACACGCGAGGTTCGTACCCACACCTGACCCACGTACTATCGTGGACAAAGCCAGTGCACCACCCTTAAGGTTAGAATCGCTTGCACCCAGCGACCGAACGTAACGCTAGCCGCGCCTCTACGCACGTAGTAACGATCAAAGCATTTTGATCGCAAATTGGTGCACCGTTTGTGTCCGCGATAGTACATACAAAGCGAGTCCGTAACCAATACGCCACCACCACGACCTATATTACGAAGTTGTAGTTACCGCTTATATTTGCTATATAAAACGGGTTAAGCCCAGTTGGCTAGCTTGTTATAGATTAAGAAATGCTCTAAGTTTTTATAATATTGTGTCCATTTTACCAGGTTATTTTGCACCTGGAGCCAGTACTTGTTGGGTTAAAGATGAATTAAAAACTCCGTAAGTTAATACAATATTTTTTTTTATTTTACTTCTTCTTCTTCGTGTGGTTGATAAACAACCTGGTGTCAGAGTTTAATCCGCCCGTAAGCCTCTGACATGGCTTTACACACCATTGAAATATCTCTCAGGTGTGCTGGTTTCCTCACGATGTTTTTACACCGTTTAGCAACTGATAATTCATTTATAATACGCACATAACGTAAGTATGAAAAGTCAGAGGTGCCGCCTTATGATCGAACTCGAGACCTCGAATCCCTTCACCTCGATGACTGAAAAAAAATTCAGTCAATCGACAAGAAAGAAAAAGAAAACGAAGTTGATTAAATATCTTCGGCTTTTTTCAGATACGTCATCTCATATGAACTTAGAGACAAAGGTCAAAATGGGTTTGCACTTCCACCAGATCAGATCCTCCCGACTTGTCAAGAGACTACAGATGGTTTGATTTCACTGTTAGCTCCTCGAACACCAAGGTTCAATAGATACCTACGAAAAGCGATACGGAATTCGGTCGGAAAGGTTTATAATATTTTGAATAACATTGTTATAATATTCAATGCAATATTTATTATACTGCGTTGCAATTGATTTGTGTTTCTTTTTTCTTAAATTTTTAATTATGCCAGAGGAATACTTAAATTACGATTTGCGAGGTGAATTAATGCAGATCGGCTACCATAGACTTAGCTGATCTGAACTATGAATGGCTCCTACTTTGACGCCTCTTCGCGCTTATCTGCTATCTCGCTCGCACACTGAAATTGATTGAAGATATGAAATCATTTAATATAGTTACGAAAAATCAAAATAAACCAATTGTAGGACAACAACATTACAAAGTTTCAGCATGAATTTTAGCTTGAAAATGCTTTAAATTAATTTTTATTACAAAAATTAGTTTAAAGAAATTGTTTTATTTGAAAATATGTTTTGATATTTTGAATGAAACTTTGTAATGTTTTTCTCCTTCAAGTGTTCCTTCAATTGTTCCTTCAATTGGTTTAGTTCAATTTTTCACTATAACTATATTCATTGATGTTATATTCTTTATAGCGAGATAGCAGATTAGCGCAAAGAGGCGCCTTAACTAAACTAACGCCCTAACATTGCTTATAATAGATGTGCAACACATTTATCTTTCCCCGTTTTAATCACTTCATTATTAACAAAATAATGGTAATTTTAAAAATTATAATGTTTATTCAGGTACAAATATTTCTAGTACTTTGATATCATTCCAAAACAAACGAGTTTATTTAATCTGCCTAGATGGCGCAGGCGATTCCTGAATTCCCGTTGAAGACACGTAAAATTAAATTCAAGAATGAAAACCTAGGGGCTATACTACAGTCTCCGGATAGGCACTATCTACTAGATAAATAAAAAATTAAACATTAAACTGAATTTGTATTAAGTTCTCTTTTGAATAATTAACCAATAACTAGAAATACGAAAATCGCAATTTTTACTGGATTTGAGAATCTGATAGAGATTATTAATAGTGAGGAGGCTTAATAAGATAATATTATAAAGTAAAACTCAGTAAAGTAAAATAATCTAGGCTTACTGATACTACTGTACTTACTTATCGATATAATTCGATATAATGAACTAGTGTAAATTTAAACGTACTTTAAACCTCTTAGATAAATCCAACTATTTTTCATCCAAATAATAAGACAAACAAGATGATAAGACTAGATTTTAATTGCCATATCAGAATCACAAATGAAGTAAATTTCCAATTCACTTTAATTTAAAAAAAGCTTGATCACATTACTTTCCAAAAACATCCTGATATAAACGATTGAGATCTAATAAACGGAACACCAGTTCCCGATGCACGCAACACGCAAACCTTCTAACATAAACAGGAGTAATAAAAAATAAATTCAGTAGCAAATCCTGTGATGTTAACCCCAAAATGATGTTATCAAAAGGTGGTAATATGAGTAATGATCCATGTAATCGTTTAGCCGTCACGACAAATCGTCAAATCACGTGATCAACTGTCATTTATTTCGGCCGTAACCACCAATATTCCTTGATCTCTTTCGTTTTCTTTAGCTCCATATAAATGTTCAGATGTGATAGTTTATTTTATACTGGATTTTTGTCTATAGAACTTAATATAGCGTGGGTTGAATGGTGATTAGGTTTTATGATTTTCGACTTTAAATGGTTAGATTAGGGTTTACATTTGTGTATATAATGTTAATTGAAGGGCGTTGCATTTCCTTTTGTGTTAGAATTAATTGCTTACTGTTATTTATTGGACTGTTGCTTATATCTCAATTTGGATACGATTTCTATTATTATTAATGAATCCACTAATTATGCTGCCTCTTTGTCTCGCCTAAGGTTATATTGAGCAAATATATTTATTGCTTTGTCCCTATTGAAAACTAGAGGCAATTAAGTTATGTGTTACTTTGAAATTATAATATTCATTAGGTACCTTATGAATATAAGGCATGATGTGCCATTTAAAATATCTATTTTGTGATTGGTTTCTAACTAGAATATAGTAAGGAGAGGTTTGACGGATAGGAAAGACCTCCCAAAATAAAATTAAATTTTAAAGCTGTTCCTTGAACACTAGCCAGTACTACATCATTCCAAATTTTGTGTTGCTAAGAATTTCCAGATCGGGAACCCCAATAACAATTTTGCTCGACCTGAGAATCGAACACAAAACTAACCAACAGCCAGAAAGTAGGATTAAAAAGAAAAAATGAGAAAGGTATACTAGAACAGAGGGATCTGTATAAAGTACCTACCTAAACAGATGATTTTGATGATTAACTGATACTTGATCACCATCAAAATCTTTAAATCTTAGTAATCTTCAATATTTTAGTAGAAAAAAAAAATCTATTTTGAGAAAAAAAAATCTATTTTGAGTTAAAGTACCTTCTTACAAGGGGTGGATATAGCAATATCACAGACTGAGTGAAGGAATAAAAAGTGCACCGATGTTTGCGCACACACTTTTGAACAATCATATCTCTTACGTTGGTAAATCATCTTTGTTGAGATTGGCCGCTGTGACCGAAATGTGGTCAAGGCGACATTATTTTAATTAGTTGCCTGAAATTTTATGGCCCTTTTTGTGGGAATAAGGACCAAAAGGAGTCATCTAAAAATAATCAGAAATGAACAATAACTTACAATGTACCCAGTACGTTTTGCTTTCTTAATTTATTCACGCCCCATTTCACTCCCGCTTAAAATGTAGATGTAAAGACTTGGACAGACTGGTCCTGCTTGCTGTCTTTGAAAAAAGTTTCCGTTAAAGCCAACTTTTTCTTTTGTTTATTTTATGTAAAGTATCAGAGTTAAAACTAGTGATTAGGTACCTACTGTCAGTTCATAGTTATTTTATCTCTGTGATTTGTCATAGTGTCTATTACTTCAGTTGTGGCATTACGTGCTTATGTTAATTAATGTTGAAGTTTGCATATTTCTTCAATTATTAGCTTCCACCCGATGCTTCGGCCGTCTGAATGTAGCCTTTGTGTTATTCTGATTCATAAGCTATATCAAAATCATCAAAATCCGTTCAGCAATTTTTGCAAGAAAGAGTAATATACCGTCTATCTATACATTCTCACAAACTTTCAAATTTATAATGTTAGTAGGATTACTCCATGGAAACCAGCCAAAGCCAATTCAATATAGTTTGGATTTGCGGTTTGTGTATAACTGGTAATGACATTGATATTATCAATAAAAATCTAAAATCCAAATCTGTTTTGTTCTCCACAAGAATATTCCAGCCACTGCCAGTGTGAAACAAAGCCAAAACGACTGCACAGAGCCTCGTTAACTTTAATAATCACTCGAAAATGCTGTGGATTAAGCAGAAAATTTAAAGATACTACGGGATCCTTGCCAAAGCCCGAGTGGTCCTACAGCACTACAAACGTCTTTGTAGAGCTGTGCTAACTTAGAGTAATACGGTCACCGGCAAAAAAAAACTGTCATGGATTGTTTTAACAAAATCGTTAATCAATCAGTTCGGCTTATCTGTTGAAAATAGTTCTCAATTAAATTGCATCGCAATTGATTTTCAGTTTTTTAGTCTAGTCTACTGTAAGGGCTTTAAATCACTGGAACAGGAGGTTGGGAAAAGTCAGAATTCAAAACTTTGAGAAAAATATTCTGGATTCCCAATTACTTCTATAAAAAAAAAATTGATTAGGAGCGTAAAAAAATGTTCTGCCCGAACTGCCCTTAAGTTTTTGAGAAACAGCTTCAGCAGCACATAATTATTTTAAGTATTATTTAACACACTTTTAATATTAAGTAATTCATCAACCAATTTAGTTATCCACCAAAAGTTAGTTCATTAATCAGAAATTCATCACCATCTCTTACTTTGGCCCATATCTTGGCAAGGAACTGTCTCCATTGCATAGTGTCCATGGCTGACCTGGAAATCTTTAGACTCCGGACCCAGGTTTATTGGGACAGGACCCGTGGAGGTTTATTAATGATTCTGCCCTGGAGTGCAAATGTGGTGCTGTCCCACAAACGATGGGGCACTTAATATCATGCCCTGTCGTTTGTTAATTACAGGAACTGATGGACGCTACTGAAGGCGCCAATCTCGTAGCACAGTTCTGGGCTGACACAATTTAGATTGTCATCGACACGCTAAGAAGAAGAAGTGTCCGATTTGCTCTGTGCTTAAGCACACAGTAGTGTATTAAGTTTATCGCTTTATTTAACCTACTTACTTGTGTTCTGTAGGATTCGTTTCGGAATTGGACTAAGAATTTATTCTTAAATAAAGATCTTTTAGTTAATGTGCTTCTTGGTGTTTTAGTCACAGTCTAATCTGAATGTTTTAATTATATACCAAGTAATTAAAATGATACGCAAAATATGATTCTAAAAGATGGATTCTAGAAGATTATTCCCAAACTTTGTTGGGGTCGGCTTCTAATCTAACCAGATGCAGCTGAATATCAGTTTTTTACGGAGCGACTGCCTATCTGACCCCCGCAACCCAAAAGGATACGATATTCTAAGGTTAGATTAGTTATCAGCATTTTATGAGGGTACTGACTCCCTATATCGACTGTCAAAGATACTTTAGAAAATCTTTATGATTTTTGCATTCAAATCGTATCAATTCTAAAATTTCAATTTCAACTGTAGCTCATCACGGTTCATGAGATACAGCCTGGTGACAGACAGACAGCGGAGTTTTAGTAATTGGGTCCCCTTTTTACCCTTTGGGTACTGAACCCTAAAAATCAATATAAATAATAGGATACTATGTTGTGATATTTTATATAATCGTTTTAATTGCCTCGCGATTTTCCCGTTTTCTGTACAGTTTTAAAGTTAAACACGAGCTAATAAACCAAGTTGATTTAATAAAAAAACTCTAAAGTTGCAACATTCGCTAATGAGAAGAAGAAATGGAAATTATTTCTAACTTCGACGTCTCAATTAAAATTGTTTTAAAACAGTTACAGGAAATATTAATTGGTGAAGTTCAGTTTTCTGAGCTGGAATTTTTATCTGGATACTTTAACTGGATATTTTTGCGATGAAAAAACGTGATCGTGTATTCCAAAGTTGTAATAACAAACAAAAAAATTTTGTCTGTATCAAGCAAATATTGCTTGTGTCCACTTAGAATAAATCAGGTCGATAGATAGAAGTTTCTAATGATTAATCATAATATGGAAATTAAAAATTAAAATTAAATTCCTTCTCACAAAACCGACTTCCTCTCCTACTCCTTTTCTGTGCATGCGGTTAGGTTGTGGAATTCACTTCCGCCTGACATTCGGAACTGTCAAACTGTCTCTATTTTTAAGAATAGACTAAAAGGTCATTATCTTTCTCTATCTACTTAATTGTATTTATATATTATGTAGATATTTATTTATATATATTTATTTATTTATATATATTTATTTATTTATATATATTTATTTATTTATATATTTTTGTAGAGTATAAGTATATTTTATGTATATATTTCGTGTTTATTAATTGTTATTGCTATAATTTTACTGTCTTTATATCTTATTATATATACTCTACGCACTTTGTCTACATTTCTTGTTTTCAATCTCTCCTTTCGCAGGTCTGCTGGAAGAGATTTCTTTAGAAATAAGCAGTACCTTTGTACTTTTGTTTCCTATGTATCCCTACTTCTGTAATGTTATATGTGTGTACATAAATTATTAAATAAATAAATTAATTATCACTCTCCGTGCCTCGGATAGCACGTTAAGCTGTTGGCCCCGGCTGTCAATTGTAGATCTTTGACAGTCGTTACGGGTAGTCAGAAGCTCGAAAGTCTGACAACCAGTCTTACCAAGGGGTAACGTGTAACCCAGTATGTGGGTTGTGGAGGTCTGATGGCAGTCGCTCCATATAAAACACTGGTATTCAGCTGCATCCGGTAAGACTGGAAGCCGACCCTAACATAGTTGGGAAAAAGGCTAGGCAGATGAGGCAGATGATGGAACATTATTTTTTAACAAATAACAAAGTTATTTATTAAAAAAAGCAAAGATCAATAATATTTTTGGAAAATAAATTCGGCAATATTTGACAGTCAGTCGTGATAGTGAATTTAAATCAGAAAGTGTGGCGTCACACCGTGACCACCACTGTCGTTTTGTTCTGGATCACTGGTAAGATAGCGTACAAAGTGTTAACTAATACGACAGTCAATTGAAAGCGACTATTAGAACAGTTTTAATAGAAATATCAATAAGAAAACCGTATCAATTCTCTCTAAAACAACTGCACGAAGATCGGATAGTCTTAATGCACTTAAAAATTAAACTTCTTAAATGGCACTAAGACGGCACGGAAGTGTCCCGGTGTCCCAATTAATTAATCCCAGCTTGGAATCGTGCCAGAAGCCTTAGACCACAGCTCGAGTAAACAGAGACCACTTTGAGGTCATGAATTTTGCACCATCTGCGAAGATATTGCTAGATCTAATTGTGGAACAAAAATGGAGGATAGGAATAAAATTTTGATGCAGTGATGCTAGGAAAAAATTTGTTCAAGTTTAAATTTGAAAAATATACGCGTCGACGACATGTTTTTATACAGAACGGTTTGTATTATATTATGTACATTTTGCAGAATGGTACGTTTAAAACTTTTTTGATACGTTTGCCGATTATAAATAAGGTTGTCTGGAAGAAATCGCCGTGTGCGATAAGGCCGCCTATTGTACATTCATTTTAGATATTATATGTTCTTTTTGTTTACTTTTGGTGTACAATAAAGAGTAAAAATAAATAAATAAATTATAATATAAAAAGTTGTGATAGTTTACATAATATGTAAGTATATCATTTAATATTCCATTAAACTCTCTATTAACAAAACCGATCGCCATAGAGTATTCTTTTGTTACGATAAGACAAATATTTACATTTTATACACCATCTTCAGCAGCAGCAGCACGTCAGAGGCCTACGGGTGGTTTAAACTCTGACACCAGGTTGTTCATCAACAGACAGACAGAGAGAAGCAGCAGCAGACCGTTGAACTGCCAGGTTTGAATTCAGAAACGCATCTCTGACTTAATACTTACTAAAACGGTGAGGGAAAACAACGCAAGGAAACCAGCACGCCTAGATGTAGAACATAATGGTTATTTCTAATTCTAGGTTATTCATATACCACATGATAAAGAAATATAAGAACAAAAAGACCATTCCATTCCATAGTATGTAAATAAAGTCCAATCTAATCATCTAAATGAAAAAGTATCGTTCATTTTTGTTCCAACAAAATTTTTCAAAGCTGCAAATGTGTCATGAAACTTTTGCCATAACATTGCTCATAGTGTTCTTATGTCGTTCACAAAACGAAGTGCAGCCATCTATTTTTTGCCGTTGAAACATATCTAGGTCGAAAGAAATATTGTTAAAACTAAACAATATTTTTCAAAAACTGTCATTATGGAGAAATAGGTTTTCTTACATTACATTTTTGGAGTGTTTAAGGAATGGTTTAAAGAAGGCCTTTACTTTTTAATTAATTTACTTAATTTCTTCTACTTAAACCAAATTACTTTCTTCATGCACACAACTAATTAAATTATCTTCTTTGATATGAAATTTTAGAGAAATGAACAGAAAATAATTTGGATCTAAACAAATAATTTGCTTGTGTCGTAATCAAGTTTTGCATCCTAATTTTTTTTGCGAGAATAAAATATGTCATCTATCTGAACCGTATGAAGCGGTAAGTTTTTAATTTTGGATTTTTGAGATAGTCCTTTGTAAAAGTTGTTTACCACATGTTTAAGATTACTCAAATTCCACGGTGTATAATATTATCGATGAAATAAAACTCACTTAGCTCTGAGTTAACTACAGAACTTTTACCGTATTGCTAAAGTATAGTTGCATCATGAACACTAGTTCAACTATACATTCTATCAAGCGCATTAAGGTTTAACGTAGAAACCGCAGAACATCCATCTAACTCCCGCTTAATTCATCCAATTGCTATGCATTGTGTCTGTTTTGGCCATCATCTGGCTTGGTGCCAGTACCTCTAATTGGTATCCTGATACTTTGTATTTGTTTGGGCTTAATAGATTTATTAGTTTTCACTGTTGATGTCCGTACGTCGAGTTTGGGATTAAAGAAATTTATTGGTAACTTTTTCAGTGGCAAATTGGTAGGATTTTGTTTTCATGTTGCAATGAAAAATGAAACTGGCTGTTTGTTGACCTGCTCTAATTGTGGGAGCCAGATGGAGAATTGGGTTATGCAGCAAACAACGTTTAAATCTTTAGCTAGCTACGTAAGCGGTTAAATTCGAAACATGAATTTCTTCCGTTAGCTTTCCTGCACTGTATAAAATTGGAATTAAAAGTAAATATAGGAGTAAACTAAATAAAAATAGGACAGCATGAAAAATATCACGAAACACTAACCTCAGCAGTAATTTTGTTTTCCTTTACACTGCACCGTTTTAAATTTATTTTCATTTGTATTGAGCACATAATTATATTTCCAATAATAACCAATAACAGCGATAATAAAATTTTATAAAAAAATAAGGTGTTATAAGTCTAAAAAAAGTTTATTGATCAATCTGCTGGGTTCCAACTGCATTTGACTAGGCTAGTTCTTTATAAATTGAAGTTAAAATTTTTACTGATTATTTCTGTCTATAACATGATAACAGTTAGCTTCACAAAACGTAAAAATGACGAAATATAACAAAGGCTGAAAAGTCTAAAAACCGACAATCGGAGATCTGATCTCATTCATTACGAGCGCACATTAGTGAGTGCAAGCGGACGGCGCAGACGTCGTCCCCTGATTTATTGGGCCACCTCCTGCCCTTAACGACATGTCGTGATGTACGGCGCTGGGGGTTTGGTGTTGATCAAAAGAAACAGCGATATTTGGTAGGTCAGTGTGTTATAGATCTACTACATAATGTCGAATTCAACTTTAGAAATCATATGACCTTAAATAAACTAATCCAGTGTTTCTAAAATCAGTTGTTTGTAGAATTGATAATTTTGTAAATATAACAAGTATTTTTAAACTGGACTGAAACAGGCTTAACATTAGCTGTTTTTACCAGATATTACAAGACAAAAAAAAATATCATCAATGTAGGTAAAAATTCAAGCTGATTATGGACTAAGTTGGATAAAATTGTAACAACATATGCATTGCATGAATTTCGTCGCCAAAAAAGACTATATTGATTGAATTAAGTTGTAATATAATTAATAATAATGATCAATATTTATCTATGGCAGTTACGTCTGTATGTGTTAGATTTGATAGTGATGAAACCCAGTGTTGAAGGCGATATCACATTTAAGTCAATAAAGTAAGTACATTAAGCTGATAACTTAAACCACAAGAAAAAACGGCAAACGCCGACCAAACAAGACAAAGAGAATTATTAGAAGATGAAGTCAACCGTATTATTGTGGCAGGGAGAGACGTGACTGATAAATGTACTATGTAATTTACACTTCAAGTTTTTGGCATTGTTTTACATGTTTCAGACATGTGATGGAAATAAAATAAATGGGCGATTAAATTTATGTGATAGCAGTTTATTTAAAAGCGGTTGGTTGTATTGTTGATGCTTCGCTTGTTTGATTACTAGCAACAATGCAATCGACTAGGTTTTCGATATTTGCTGGTTTTAAATATAATATTGACGTCTCTACAATAATTGTTGATAAATCTAAAATTAGTTTCAGTAGGAGAATTTCAATTGAAAACTATTCTAGATTACCTACAGTTTTTATCATCATCAGTCAATCATATTATTATTGAATCTTTTATAATAGAAGCCATAACTGAAACGAAAGAGTCGATGGTAAAATATTTGATACATTGAATCACTGATTTCACTATTTCCCAACTTAAACCCACAATTAAGCGTAGGTGTTCAGCCTAAATATCAGAACAAAAACCGCAGCATAACATAGTGATGTTTAATTCATTCTAAAACTGGTTTTAGTTCATTTATTTTGTGTAAACACATTACTACAGTTACAACCGACGGATCGAGCGTGCAATAATTACGCGGTTTAAGCGGTGGATTTAACTTCATTGCGGTTGTGGATAGACGAGCGGCTTGGATTCTACTTGATCTTGAATTAGGTTAAACTAGAATTATCAACCTTGGGAATTAAGTTTCTGGTTAACAAACAAAACGTAATATTTACCATGAAAATAGATATTTATGGTGTAGTTGAACAAGTAAATGCTTCATCGGCTCCAGATTCCTATGTTTATCGCCGTTCTTTAAGATTTCTCGCCCATTAGAAGTTACCTTTCAACTGTAACTCAATTGTCAGTGGTGTTGCTTTCTTTACTCTTCGTGACCTTCAGTTGAGAACTTAATATCTCTCACATTAACTTCACGTACGTAAATCATGCGAGATAAAGAATTTTTAAATACAAAATACATTATCAGCTGAAGATAACTACACACAAAGTCGATTCGGCACATTCGGATCGGTATTTTAAAAGAAATTTCATCGGGACTTCTACCCTGACTCTCACGTGGGTTCGCCTCCATGGTAGAAATTTAACCCAATCGCAACGCCATCTACCGGATTTAATAGTGAATATAAACTTACTCAAACTCATACAAAAAATTACATAAAATACGTTACAGCCTCTCTAAGTGATACGCGAATAAACATTTGTGGCAAATAGTAGCAATTCATTTTTAATAATATTTTACATTCATACCTGACCAATACTTTTATTAACTAGTACCTATTGTACGCGGCTCCAACGCTAATAAATCTGACCAAGATAATAAGAACCTTTGTATCCAGGAAGGACATCAATATGCCAAATTTCATTCAAATCCAACGCGTAAATTAGTAATACAATATATTCACAAACATTCACATTTTATTCTAGATGTGAATCTCGTTCTCTTGTCCAAAGATTCATCAATGAACGTGTGGTTTTTACATACTACACTTACTCGACTTTATGAAAAACTAACAATAAGAATCAAATCTTTAGCGCATCCATAAAACATGTTACCTACTTTGGTTGAAGAGCAAATTCAGCCTTTTGAAACAATACAAAAAATTGGGGTCAACACACGACTCAAAATATATTCCTTGGTTACACCTATGTTCATGATAAATATCTATAGGTCACCGTGACATGATCAGAATTCCCCTACCTCCCTGAAGGATACATGGAAACAAACAAGTCACCTTAATTCATAACGTAACAAAACGTCACGCCCATATTTCCCGGAGGGATAGGCAGAGTTGTACTGTTCATTATAATTATAGTTATAACTCAAGCATGTACCTTCTCTATTAGACTAAGTTATTTAACCCAAAATTGTAAAGCGTTAGCTGAATCCAAAATTCAGTTTCTAGATTTATTTATACAGATTCTCCTACGGAAAATTGAATAACATGGATTTTAAAGCTCAAGCTTTAAGCTCTCTTTCTCTTTTTGGCTCTTTCTGACTTTAAAACAACATAACAATCAGATAATGTATCATCAAAAACACCTGCACCTAAAAATAATACCGCTGAAAAACATAATAAGGAAAAATTGTCCCAGAATCATGTCTAAACAATTTAAAATCTCATTTACAAAACGTCATTTAGTCGCTCGTCTGCAACTTTACCAACTTGCTGTAGAAAGTAAACTGGCCGGTGCGACATTCGAAGACAAATGACGTCGACAGCGGGACAACTATTAATCACAATTAGTGTTGACCACGCCGTGTCGCAGTCGCTCGTGTGCAACCAAAATGTCGCATTATTTTATGAAGTGTTAATTTTGGCGTAAATAAATGTATTTGCGTCTAGACAGTCTGTCGTATAAAGTAATTCAGTTTTCACATTATTCTTCATATTGATGTAATGTAACATGTATGACAATGTAGTTTTAACTTGCATTAATGGCAACCATGTAAAAGATGATACTTGCACGTTAAGATAATATTAATTGGATCAAAGTTTTCTCTTCAGATTGAATCTTAATCTTATAAACTTGGATTTCTTTACTATGGAGTAGAAACTCTGGTATATTATTAAATCTATCTAGAATTCCTTTATTTTGATAGCCAGAGCCTTACTAAAATTGCATTGGGTTCGAATAGTGAAGTAAATATTATTTTCCCTTGGTTTGAGAGAGGCTATGAGCATGACTTTTTGTAAATTACAGTATTTAAACTTAAACTTAGAAAAAGAAACTAAGAGCGATTAGTTCGTTACTTCATCATCATCATCCTTCCCTCGTCTTAATTTTATTTAGGGTCGGCGCAATAGGTCTGGGGGGTAATTCCGCTATTTTACCAAAAATGTCCATTCTGATACGATGCTATTGCCATTGTGTCACTGGCCTCAAAAAGTACTTGCGGAATACCGTATGACGTAAAATAATGCCATTGTCATTACACTGCCACTCTATTAAGACGTTTTATCGTTACGTGAATTGGGCCCCTGTTTGGTGCTTACATAATCTTTGTCAAATATCGTATCGTTGTATCAAACTAAGTATAAGCATTTTACTTGGTCGTTTGTAAAATCTTGGTAAAATCTAATAATGTTGGAATAATTCTAGAAATTTTACAAGTATCACATTTGGCTTTTAGAAACCTAAATGGACTTTAATCCGAGGTTAATCCGTTATTTTTCTAGATAATGCCGATAACCGGCGGTTAATATTGTAAAATTTATACATGATTAAAACCTTTATAATTATAATTTTGTTTTAACTTCACAAACAATTTACACTGAACTGTTATTGATTATACAGGTAATATATTAACTGGGGCTTACAATGAAAATCACTAGTGCTTTAATACTTTAATTAAAATGCCTACGATTTACATTAAATTGTATTTTTTTTAAAACGCAGCCAACGATATAAGTGACAATTATTTGCTTCATGATTCATGATGGAATTTGGTTATTTATTCAAATGATGATTACAAAAGTGATATTTTCTATCAAGTTTTTGTTTTAAAGTAAGTAAAACTTCTATGCTTTAACAACTAAAGTAAAGTAAAGTAAATCCTAAAGCAAAAAAAAATGGTAAAGAATAATTTGACTGCGAGACCTTAAAATGTGAAATTCTTTGATTAAACCAAATAGTATGATTATATTGTTTGTATTGGTCAAATCATTGGTTCAATACTAGGGCACCTTAAGTTTATGACTATGTCAGAAGTATGTTTAATTGTTTATGGTGAGGAGACAAAATCGTGACTGTATAATTAATTTCATCATTTTGATAAACTTATTTGGACTATATAGATAATAATTATAACATCAGCGTAGTTGCCACATAAAAGATACACAAAAGACAATCATTATTATCATATTATCACAGTCGATTAATCGGCGCAAACCGATTAGATATTTCCCATTTTTTAAAGGATGATCTATCGTTTATGCTTTTTGAAAATGAACCTTATATCAATGCAGAAGAGGCTTCCAGAATAGTTTTTAATATTTAAGAGATTAAAAAATTTCATGCAATGATAAGACAATATGTATGAATTCTTTCAGTTCACGACTAATTTCATTAGGAATAATTAACGATGATTTTAAAATTAATATTAATTAGTGTTTCAGTGGCAGTGATAACTGCAGAAAAAGTGAGATATGATAACTATGCGTTGTACAAAGTGCATCCGAATGATGAAGAACAGTTGAAATTTCTTAATGAATTGCAAGCGAAAAATGGTGCTTTAGATTTCTGGAAGCCTCCTGGTCAAGTTGGAGATTATGTGAGCATTGTTTCTCCTCCAGAAATGAGGATGAAGCTAGAACATTCGTTGAAGCGTCGTAACATATATACCGAGCTGATGCTGAAGAATATTCAAGAGTGAGTGTCCATGACTTTTCTTAACTGCAAATCTTTCTTTCTCACACATCGCGCGTTTATCACAATCTCACTAAATTTAAGCATGGCTGGCATCAGTACATCTATCGGCAGATCTGTGTCCTTAATTTCAAAACTTTGATTGAAAAATCGATATTTTAGAACTAAACCTCCTGGTTGATAATTTTCAAACTTTTCATGAAAGTCAGCAGTCTATGATTGATTAGGTACATATATGTATGTATAGTAAATGCCATCAAAAACAATCATAAATGTAAAAAAAAATGATTTTATTGAAACAGCAAGTTCTACCTAAGTTCTAACTAATAACTTTATTGTTGGGCTAAGTTTTAAGATCTTATTTATAACATATCAAACTTAAAACCATTACTAATTCTAATAGAAATTATAATTTCATTGATCTGATTTCAGAAAATAAGATCCTTATAACATATATTTTCAGAGCTTTCGACGCTCAAATCGTCAGTAGGAGAAAACGTGACACAAGAGATCATTTATATTGGACCAACTACCAGACTATGGAAGAGATTCATGGGTGGTTCCAACATTTGGCTAAAAATAACAGCAATGTAGTCTCAATCATCACTGTTGGACAAACTTTTGAAGGTAATGACTGTATAATGGTATTTGTTTAATTAATTCAACTTAAAGATATCTACCATTCATAGCAATAGTTGTAATGACATAAATTAAATCTACTTATTCTGTTCCAATCATTGCAATTGAGAAATAAATAAGCAGAAATAAGTTACGATCAAACATTATTCTATTTTTCTATTCTGATGCCTTTTTGGTTGAGAGATTATTATATTATTGACTGGAGCTACTAAACATCAGACATCTGACTGGACTTATAAAAATCCGGCCAGAATCAGATAGTCCTTATCAGAAAAATAAATGTTATTTAGCTGAATTTTATTTATGACCGATGATAACTGCAAAAGGTTACCTTAATTCATTCCTATTCAGAGAAATATCGGGCATACTATAATAGTATTTTATATTACAAAACTTTATCCTTTCATTCTCAAATTTTTGTTGACCTCTAAGTTGCCAATGTATCAACACTATTATATTTTCCATACCTACGTTTTAATGCATTAATATGTTTTTTGTTTTGCATTTCAGGCAGGAACATCACAGGCATAAAAATAACCCGTGGGTCTGGAAATCGAGCATTTTTCTTGCAAGCGGGAGAAGTAGGCGCTGACTGGCTGTCCCCCACTGTCCTGACTTACTTCGCCAACGAACTTATTCATAGCAATGACCCTGAAATCAGAGCTGCTGCTGAAGACTTCACCTGGTACATCTTTCCAATGGTGAACCCTGATGGACATCAGTTTACCCAGGATTCCGTAAGTATCTAGAAGAAATTATGATAATCACTGTGAACGTTTTTTAGAAACGTATCTATCATCGTATTATTTACAAACAACTCTGAGTCAGAGTTAAATTTTTAATTCACCCGTAAGCCTCTGACTTTGATAGAAATTTCTCAAGTATATTGGTTTCAAAACGATCAAATCTGTATCTATATTAGAGATCTGTACGAAAGGCGGTGATCACTTATCATTAGGTGTCCCACCTGTTTGTTTGCCCCCTTTTTCCATAAAAACAATATATAATCGGAATAACTTCTAATAAATGATAAGATATTTACACAGTTTTATCATTTGTTGTACAAAAATAAGATTGATGTTATGCAAAATATTTTTTCAATGATTCCAGGTAAGACTATGGATGAAAAATAGAAGGCCTACTGGTGCTAATCCTCTTACAATTGGTGTCGATCTGTCCAAGAATTGGAACTCTCAATGGGGAGGTAAAATATGTGCTAATTTTCGTCCTTCTTGTAGTTGGCTAGATAACTCATCTGCCTAGCCTTTTCCCAACTATGTTGGGGTCGGCTTCCAGTCTTACCGGATGCAGCTGAATACCATGTTTTACATGGAGCGACTGCCTATCAGACCTCCACAACCCAGATACTGGGTTACACGATACCCCTTGGTAAGACTGGTTGTCACAGACTGTCGGGCTTCTGACTACCCGTAACGACTGTCAAAGATCTACAATTGACAGCCGGGGCCAACAGCTTAACGTGCTATCCGAGGCACGGAGAGTGATAATTAATTTATTTGGCTAGATAACTAACAATAATAATTATAGTAACAATAAATATGTGTATATGTGTACCCCTAACCACCGGTAGCTTGGACCCTGTTCCCGATACCGGTGGGCTACTATATTTTATATTTATAAATGTATATATTTTTTTTTTATATATATTTAAAAATGTATTTTATATGTATAGAAAAAAAATGAATGGAATAACAATATGTGTATAAAAAGAAGTATGAATGCCGAAGAACATGATTTGATACGCACCTTTGTGTTGTAAAGCAGACCTAATTAAATGTTTTCTTTAATTCAATAAAAAATAGTTGCATTAAAGAAATCTTTTTATTTTAATTCTATTCATAAACTTTACAAAAGTATTTTTTTTATATTTTTAAAAATTCTACATATCAGGCATCAACTTAGAATTTCATTTTAGACTGACCCGATAATGCTTTGTTTGAATTGAGTATTGTGTAATCTTCTTTTTTATAAGCAGCTGTTTTAACAACAAATGTTTAAGAATCAATTTTTTATGTATTTTTTTTATTGTTCCAGTAAATGGTGGCAGTTTTGACAAAGCAGCAGCTAACTACATTGGTTTCGGTCCCTTCTCTGAAGTTGAGACCAGAGCCTTATCAACATACATCCAAAGCATTAACTCTACTCTCGTTGGTTTTCTAAACTTCAGGTCTTTTGGCCAGCGACTGCTCATACCGTTTGCACATAGCAGTGCAGCGATGTATAACTATGATGAGATGGTGAGTTTCGATTCATCATCATCATCATCATTTTAGCCATAAGACGTCCACTGCTACATAGGCCTCCCCCAATGACTTCTAGATTAGCCGGTTGGAAGCAATCTGCATCCAGCAGCTTCCTGCGACCTTTATTAGGTCGTCTGTCCACCTTCGAGTTTCGATTATTTATGGTTAAATAGATATATTTAATTGGCGTGAATACCTTATAACATTGTTTGCTAAGATTATTCTGCTTACTTTAAAAGGATTTGATTTTCCAGGATTATATGTGATTATTTTTAATTCAAATAAAAAGAAACCAAAATAAATTAAGAATTGGGGTATACACTAAATAGTGGAAACTTATTTGTCAACTTGATGATACGGTGCACTGAATTTACCAGGATCGTTTCATTTCAGATCACAATTGGAAGAAGGGCTATGGGATCTATGGCTGTCAGATACAATACACAATACTTTGTCGGTACCTCCACAAATGTGTTCGGTAAGAATTTCACTAAATAGATACAGTCGAAAACACTAAATTGTAAACACAAACTTACCGAAAATATTTATAATTATGGCTTTATTACTTACTAGCTTCCGCCCGCGGCTTCGCCCGCATGATATGTTGATAAATTGTAGCCTATGTGTTATTCTGATGTATAAGCTATATTGTGGTGAAGTTTCATTCAAATCCATTCAGTAGTTTTTACGTGAAAGAGTAACAAACATCCATACATCCATACATCCATACTTACAAACTTTCGCCTTTATAATAGTAGTAGGATAAGACAATTATGTAACAGAGGAAGGTAGTTCTTTTAAATAATCAGATAACAATTTATTGGCGATTTAATAAATGCTAGCAACTCGTTTGAAATATAAATGCATCTAAAGATATGCCTAATATATCTTATATTTTCTCCTTTCTAGATGGTGCAACCGGCTCCGTAGTAGACTGGGTTAAGCATCGCTTTAACACTCGAATTGCTGCCACCTTTCATCTCAGAGATAATGGTCTTTGGGGTTACACTCTACCAGTCAATCAGATCACACCATCCTGTGAAGAAACTTTTGACGCTCTCTTAGCTATCATTAGGGAAGCCAAGTTTATTAATGCATTGTAAATATTATTAGAATTAAATTAATTATTGACTTCGTAATTTTTTTTTCTTCTACTTTTTGTGTGTAATCAAGAATTGAATAGATTATTCTTTTCTAGATTTTGCCCGCGGCTTCGCTGGCATTAATTTATAATTTTTAATTTCAATCATTATTTGAAAGACACGTGGCACCATCTATGAACGTTATTGTTGTTTTTCTCGGGAACAGTACTATTTTTCGAGATGAAAGGTACTTTATGTCAGTTTTTGTACACCTGACAACGTATATGCAAAATTTCAGGACGATTAGTTCAGTAGTTCAGGCGTGAAAAGCAAGCAAACAAACTTACTTTCGCATTTATAATATTAGTTAGGATGAGTACACCATTAATATTTAATAAGTAGCCTTATTAAGAAAAATTGAGGTACAATGAGCATTCTTATCGCTAAGAGCTATACCCTCCAGACAACCTTGGATGAACAAAAGAAATTTAAATTTAGGATAAGTAGTCTCTAGATGCAGGTCAATAGTATATCTAAACCAACATAATTAAAGCTGTAGAGTTTATTCGGCTGACCGCGCTAATTTTAGAAACCACAAGTTCGAAAAAAAAAAATATTTTAGCCTTTTTTAATAAAAATGTAGGATTACAACAAAAGATCGGGTTAATTTACAGCAAGAAGACAGAAGAAGATCGAAACTCCTTCGGAATAAATGATTATAGAAGTAATCTCAAGATAAAATGTCTACTAAAATGACACGTCAAGATAATGCTTAAAACAGTAATGACAATATATAAAAACAATGATAAACAAAGTAGCCTAAATAAATTATTCAGTGTTTTTAAAGATTAAAGAAAATATACATTTTTTGTTCGTAATCTCGTTTAAGCTTTTTTATGCCGTATAACTGCCAAATCTATATAATAACTAGCTGCCCCGCGCGACTTCGTACGCGTGATTATCCTACTTCAAGGCCTCTACCCTACTCTACCCACTACCCTACTCTACCCACTACCCTATTCTACCCCTAACCTACTCTACCCCTAGCCTACTCTACCCCTGCCCTACTATACCCACTACCCTACCCCTAACCTACCCTAAACTACCCCTACCCTACCCTACACTACCCCTACCCTACCCTGCCCCTACCCAACCCTACACTACCCCTACCCTACTATACCGCTACCCTACCCTACTATACCGCTACCATACCCTACTCTACCCCTACCCTACCCTACTCTACCCCTTTTTCTCACCTTTAAACCTTCCCTGGATCTCCACAAATAATTCAAGACCAAAATCAGCCAAATCGGTCAAGCCGTTTTCATGCTATGTCGTGACAACGGAAAACGGGTTTAATTTTTATATATAAGTATAGATATACGGCAGTTATATCTTCTTTGTATCTTAATAACCAGTTATAACCAACTATTTTAGTGAGAATTTAAAGAATCGAAGGGCAAATTATTTCAACATAGATTGCCAATAAAGCTATCTAAATCAAAAATTCTTATTAAAAAAAAAATTGCAATATAATACTACCCTTCGTATCTTTGTTATCCAACATTCCCAAGAGAAAGAGATGGGAATGCTAATTTTTTTGGCTAAGTAAATAAAGACAGCTTTGGTTACGCAAGGTTCGTCGATACGGCGCTTTACGATTTCTCGAAAAAATATAATAGTAGATTCATAGCTTTGTATCAAGAATCGCGCCCAAGCGCAGAAAGTGCGGTTCAACTCCAAACTCCTCAAACATATAGAGAGCAAATATGTGACTATATTTACGCTGCTTGAGCTCCACAGTTGCACTGCCAGCACTATCACAGGCCGTCGGCTTAGAATGTAAATAAGTACTTACTCAAGATTTAACCTTCTGTAATTCATATTTATTCTCACTGGATATATCGATATAATTAAATGTAATAGATAATCTGATTATAGATGTAACAAATTTTATTAAAACGTTTAATAATCTACTCCATACATAAAATATTTTATTGATATAATTCCAATATTTCAAGTGTCTAATTTACTATTTATCTTATTTATATTTTTATTGTTGAACTGTATATTATAAATAATTATACAGATGACAGCAGCTCCAAATGATAGAGATAATTAAGGTAATAAATATTTATGCGAAAAAGGGGAACAAAATATTTTAGTCCATACTATGTACATTTCTATCATTTAAAAAAAGATCAGTATTACAATGTGTATGGAGGGACATTGAAAACAACAAACCTAAATAAAATGGATTTAACAAAACAAATTGCCCAATAATTTATGTTGTGACATAGAAATTCACTCGCTCAAGTAATAATACGACGCCTAATAAAATTTTACTGCCATTATATGACTTTACAAAGTCATCGAGTTTTATTATTCTAGTTCATATCTATCTTATTTGGTCATCGTACTTTAGAACCAGTGGACATTAAAAAATGTTGTTAAAAATATTCCCTTTAATATTAATTTTAATATTATCAGTGTCAGGTGAAAATTTTCGATTTGATAACTACACACTTTATAAAGTGCTTCCTAAAAGTTTAAATCAGATAAAACTTCTTGAAGATTTGCATAAATCTGGCACTGAATATGATTTCTGGGATGATCCAGTACCGACTGCTGATTACATCAATGTGGTGTCGAAGCCTGAATTAAAGAGCGATTTAGAAAGTTTTTTAAATGATAATCGAATTGAGTTTGTAGTCACCTTGCAGAATATTCAAGAGTAAGTTTTATTTTTATACGTAATGAAAGGGATAAAGAAAAAAATAAAAATATAAATAAATTCAATAATTTGAACAAGCTAACTAAATATTTAAAAAACAAAGAAATAATTTTTACAGTTACTTCTAACATTTACAGCGTAATTGACAAGGACGTAAAAAAACATTATACAAGAAATAATATTAGAAGTATGAAATGGGACGCATACTACCCTCTAGAAGAAATATACGCCTGGCTTGATGACCTAGTTAAATCATACCCTGGTATCGTCTCCACCATTATTGGTGGTACTTCATACGAAGGCCATAAAATAAAAGGAATTAAGATATCTCATGGACCTGGCAGAAGAGCTGTGTTTATTGAAAGTGGAATTCATGCTAGAGAATGGATCGCACCAGCCACAACTAATTATATTATTAATGAGCTTCTAACTAGTGATAATGAAGAAACTAAGGCCGCTGCTCATGATTTTGATTGGTATATATTTCCCGTTACCAACCCTGATGGTTATATTTGGAGTCATGTTGGGGTAAGAATTATTAAGAAACAACTATAGCAATAAGAATATATAGGCATTTGTGAACAAAAAAAATAAGGGATTTTTCGGTTTTAAGTGAAGAAGTACAAATAATGTATAACTAATATATTATTTTACAGTACAGGCTTTGGCGTAAGAACAGACGCCCATTTGGTGATGAGTTCGGTGTGGACCTCAATAGGAATTGGAATGACAACTGGCTACGTAAATATTATTGAATATAATTTAACTACTCGTTTATTAATCGTTGATTACTTAACTGAAGTAAAGCAATGTTTGATTCAACCTTGTCAATTCAACCCTCAGGTTGAATTTGTAATACCTTGCTGGACTAAGTGAGAGGTTTAATAATATAATAAGTTATGACAGCTGAACCTTATCAAGAAATTTTATTATTTATGTCAGTCCAGCAAAGCATTAATATTAATTTGTCATTTTCAAATCAAAATCTGCTCAGCTTGGAACACCAACGTCAACTTTATTTTTACAATTTCCTTTAAATAAAAATTTAAAAGAAATTATGGCTTGTTAACAAGTATTATATCTTTACTTTGACGACAACCAAAAACCAAGAAGTTTAACCAAAAATAAAATATTTTTTCATCTACAGAACAGAGTGTCAGTTCCAATCCGGCAGCTAATAACTACGCAGGTCCAGGACCTTTCTCCGAAATTGAAGCCAGGTCGTTATCCACTTACATTATGAACATGGCTGATCAGATTGATCTGTACCTTTCCTTTCACTCATCTGGACAAATTCTTCTCCTGCCTTTTGGAAATACAACTGAACCTTTAGCAAATTATCATGATGCTGTAAGTTTTAAATTCTGCGAATATTTGGTTTATTTTCCTTGGGGTTTTCTAACGAAAAAATAAACTTTCCATACTAAGACTGCAACGCATTATTGTACTACATCTTTTTCTCAAGATTATGTATTGTGCAATCATTATTTGCTTGAGACGTGAAAAATCATGTACATGTAAGCACAACTATGTTAACGCTTGCGATTTTAAATAGCCAAAAAATGTTTATCTCATTAGTTTAAAAAAGAATACATGTATGTCTTTTTGTAGACTAGATCGTTACTTTTATCGAGAGTATTCTTAGCAAAAAAAAATTGGGGTCTTTCAATAATTTATTTCAGATGTGGATTGGGAGACGTGCTATGGGAGCTTTGGCATTCAGATATGGAACACCATACACTATCGGCAATATTGCTGAAGCCATTTGTAAGTTATATACAATGTGTATTTTTAAAATTAATTGCGTGTTATAACTCAGTTTTAGATTAGTTACATTACATAATAGTGTTTTTTTTTCCAAAAAATTTTTAATATAAGTTATCACATATTGATCTGACTAATAATAATAAGCGCTTGTAGCTTTGTAATGTTACAATGATTCTACTATCACTTAAGATAAGCTTTACATGGTATGTAGATAGGTGACTATGCACTAATGAGGCATTAAAAATTAATTTCAAGCGTAGACGGCAATTATTATCGTTTTATAACATATTTCATAAGGTATAGCAAGGTCTCGACAGCTAAACTTATGTGGTAGGTATTAAATGCAGTATCCTTAAATGCAGGGAGCGTATTTAGTACGCAAACAAAATGAGATGATGAGTATAATAATATTGTCAGTTTTCTTTAAAATAATAATTTAATGAAATTTTGTCAAATAACAGAGAAGGAGTCCTTCTCTGTATGAGAAGAGGCCTTTGTCCTATATTGGGACAGTTACAGGTTGATTTATTTTTGTCAAAAAAAAATTTATTATAATGGAAATCTAATTAATCTCCGACATATTTATTAGTCTCTGGATCTTGTTTCAATTTTATTGATTTTAAATATGTAATAAACATATTAATCAAACTTCCTTTGTATGAACTGTTTAGGCTTTATAAATTTTCTAATAGTGGGTGGCCATAATTATATACCAACCACCAACATAATTTATAATTATGAGCGTGGTGAAGTAATTCCTCCCATATTTTCCTTTATTCTCCTCGATTAATAAATTATATGCATTCACAATAAAAATCTCAGAAACTCTCTTATTCTCTCATTTTCTCTTACAGACTTCGCAACTGGTACCAGTGTTGACTGGGTAAAGGAACGGCTCCACGTTCCCTTGGTATACTGCTACGAGCTTCGTGATCGTGGTACCTACGGCCATCTTCTACCACCAGACCAGATCCTTCCTACTGCAGAAGAAACCATGGATTCTGTAATAGAGATCATCCACCAAGCCAAAAGGTTAGGTTATATGAACAACGCTAGCGCAATGAAGGTGTCAGTTTTAATGATCTTTGGTGTTTTACTGAAGCTGCTTTTGTAGTTTTGATAATAAATTAATTTTGATTAAATGAACTTATTATATTTGCCTTTAATTTAGCTTTTCACTTTACTTTTTTGAAGTGTGTCATTACCTAATACATTTCCTATTTGTAAGTTTTTTTTTGGCACGGCACGCCAGGGATCTTTGGTTCAAGTCCCGCCCGAGTCAGTTGTTTTTGCGAGTTTCATATTAAACTAATATCATTTGACTTACTTAAGCTTTGTAAAATATTATTGCAGTCAACTCAAATATTTTAAAAACCTTTAAAAATAATTATAAACCTAGCTTGCATTGCAGTAGTTTAAGTAAATAATAGCAAGTCATAATCAGAAACTGTTGCCCGGCCTGAATTGGCAGTTAATTAATCAAGTAATTATCATAAGATAAAAATATTAACAGCCACGTCAAACGCTGATTTAGATCTTGGATAAATAGCTTATTGCTCTTGACACGCTTTATAATTTTCTAGTACTGCAAAACCCTCATCTAAATCTAACCTTAACCCCTAATCCTTAACCACATTCATATCTTCATAAATAATTCTACTACTAATTAAGACTGACATAATTAACGATTGAACATCAAACTTCTAATTAGCAGTCCCACCTATGCACGTCTATAAACAGGGGTCCAACGTTTATAGTTTAAATTTTATTTTCCCGACCTCACGCCCGTTTTACACCGCTTGTGGTAAAAGATAGGTCACGAAGCCAATAAATAACTCAAAACGCGAAATAACCCATTAATGCTATGTTTTATTTCAGTAAATATTTTATATGATAGGATATTTATGGCTTTGGATTTTTAGTGCTTGTTTGAGATATAAAACAATCCATTCTGTAGAAGCTAATATTGTTGAACTACTCGTATGTTTTATTTATTGGCAGTCGACAATAGGTTGACATTATCGATGTATCGATTGAGCTCTAGTAACGATCTAGTACATATGAGGTATGCTTACTGAATATAATCTAATTAAATATTGATCACGTAATTATCTATTACCTAATTAACTTCTAAGGATTATGGAGGAATTTGAAATTTTACACAGAGCTTTAACATAACTTAAAAACTATAATAATCAAAATATTGTGCAAGTACAGAATATAAAATATTAGTAATATTAATTATTATTTGTTTATTCAAGTGACTTTGACTCAATATTCATGTCTAATCGGAAATATTATTATTCAATTTTTCAGTCTAAGTATGTCAAGATTTCTAATTGCATTCCGATAACAGTGAAATCATGATATTAATAGACTCAGGCATTTATTTATCTTGAAAGGTACGACTTTTGAAATACCTGTAGAAAGACAAGATAGGTATAAACATACTTACTTATTGTAATCTATGATTGCATAAATTTTGATAATCAATTGAATGATATTTACTTGCCATTGATAACGTTTACAGCAACTATTAAAGGTTTAGAGTAAATTACTACTTCATTTTGATAAGACATTCTTAGCGCAGTAACTTCAGCATAAAAATAATTATAAAAATAAAACATGAAAACTTTACTATTGTTAAGTATAATTTTAACTATACCAACTGTGTTTGGTGAGAAATTTCGGTTTGACAATTACACTTTGTATAGAATTTTACCAAAGAACTTAGAGCAAATTAAATTACTACAAAAATTACAAAATAGTGATGTTAGATACGACTTTTGGACGGATCCCATAGAATCAGCTGATTTTGTAAATGTTTTATCCAGTCCAGATCTAAAAAGTGAATTTGAAAATTTGCTGTATTCAAATAATGTGGATTTTGTAATAACCCTGGCTAATATTCAAGAGTAAGTAATGACCATAATTTATTTATTCAACGAAATTCTAGAATAATTAGGTATGCTTTGTGCTGCTGTTAAGCATAAGACAAACAGCGTTAGATTTGATAAGAAAAGGCAGGATAAAGTACGAAAGATCTGCAATATAACAGGAACTCGTACACTGAATAATTCTGGCTCAAAATATGAACAGGTTTGTATCTATTATAACATCATATAAATAATATGGTTAGTTAGGTGATGTTTCTGACGTCATACCAAAAACACCCAATTTTCGTCCTTGACACACAGTCAAGGTACAAGTAGCTCACGTATGGGCTTTTTTTTGCTTATGTAAATAAAATACATAATATTGAAGAACTAGTTGGCTATTAAACCAATTATTTTTTTATGTACAGGGCAATAGACAAAGAAACAGTGAAGCCATATCACAGAAACAACCTTAAAAGTATGGGATGGGATTCATATTATAATTTAGACGCCATTAATGCCTGGATTGATGATTTAGCTGCAACATACCCTACCATAGTCACCATATTAAACGGTGGCACATCATTTGAAGGGCGTCAAATAAAAGGATTAAAAATATCCCATGGTTCTGGACGAAGAATTATATTTTTAGAAGGAGGTATTCACTCTAGGGAGTGGATCTCACCAGCAACAGTGAACTATATTACCAATGAGCTTCTAACGAGTGATCAAGAAGAGACAAAAGCAGCTGCGCGTGATTTTGATTGGTATATCTTCCCTGTTACCAATCCTGATGGCTATGTTTGGAGTCATGAACAGGTAAGGAAAGTTTTTGACGATAAAAGATAATAATTTAAGCCTGCATAATATAGAAGTTTAACTGTTGAATCAAATGTTCCAAGTTAAAATCTAACTAAACGTCATTAACATTTCAAATTTCAATTTTAAAAAAGGTATTACTTTCGTAAAATAGTAGTAGAAAACATAAGGGAACCGGCATACTTTACAGATGTTCTCAAAGATGTGTAGTAAAGTCATGTTGGAAGTCTACCGGTGGTTTAAACTCCGTCGCTAGGATATTCAACAATCGTACAATCTTAGTTATTATACCCACTTTTTTACCATTATCAAGCCTTTGTAGTGATGTGATATCACAGTGTTTAAAGGTTGGAGGAGCATTGAATAATGTAATTCCATAGATGATATTAGATGAGTAATTAGAATGTTTGTAATTTTTCAGTTTAGAATGTGGCGCAAGAATAGGCGTCCTGTTGGTGACCACTTTGGAATTGACTTGAATCGGAACTGGAATAATAACTGGCTTGGTAAAACACTTTCCATTTCTATATATATTGTATTTATAATTATGTCCTTAATTATCAGACCCTTCAATAGAATTCTTTATCTGAAGAGTTATGTAATTCGTAAGTAGGTTACTATTTTTATTTTAAGTATTTTAAATGAAAATAGTAACCTACCTTGCATTTTTTTTAAATAAGTATGTACTTTTTGCATCAGTTTACAGTGCATCTACTATGTTTATCTTGGCATTAATCTAAAGTTGACTGGTAGAAAAAGCCTAAAGCCCTTAAGTCCGCCTCTGTATACATTCATTAAGACAATAAATTAGTTATTATTTATTTATTTTATTTTTAGTCTGTATTGTCCCACTGCAGGGCAAAGGCCTCCCTTCCCTCCTTCCACTTTTCTCGGTCCAATGATATCTGAGACCAATCCTTTAGATGCGAGTCGAGTTCATCCCGCCACCTCCTCCTGGGTCTGTCTGGTCAATAAATTAGTACATTGCAATATACAATGAAATCTTAAAATATTTAATAACTAAGATAATATTACCTACAACGTTTGGTACCTCATTTTAGTTTGGTTTCATTGGCATGTGGAAATTAATCACATCTGCTTTGGTCCCATTACTTAATTCTCCTTCTGTTTTTGATGGAAATTCTTGTGATAGAGGCTGAATCTCCGGTAGGTTTTTGACATTGCTTACGCTGGTTTAACTTAGTAACTTGGCGGGTATCCTTCTTTAGGCATTTTAGTAGGTTATAACCTTAATCTTACATCAAGGTTCGTGGTTAGTCCTTTTTATAATTGATATATTTTTGTTTTCTTTGGGCTGGACTTTGAGATCTTTGAGTTGAATATCTAAAAAACCTAGGTTAACACTGCTTCTAATGTTATTATTTTCTAAAATTTTTTAGTTGCTGGATCAAGCTCTAATCCGCAATCAGACAGCTACGCCGGCTCTGGACCATTTTCAGAGCCCGAGACCAGAAGTCTATCTACCTACCTAATGTCTATAGGAGACAAGATTGACATGTACTTGTCCTTCCATTCTTTTAGTCAGCTGTTACTTCTGCCTTTTGGGAATACCACGGAACCTTTGGCGAATTATCATGATGCTGTGAGTGTTTTCGAAATCTTTTTTTTTATTTACTCCTTATTTCATTATTTGTGCTACGTATTACGATTTAAATTCTAGTGTAGTTGCAACTTAAAAATTCGCAGTGTGGTTATTTAGTAACAAACAAGGGCATCCTTTTTTAGGATTACATTAACTTAATATAACAAGCTTCTACCTCGCGATTTTGTCCACATTATTTTTGGATATGAATTAGCCATACCCTTATTCCTTCACTCCTATAATCAGATGGGACAGTCAACATAACAGGAGAGAGATCAGGCGCAAGACCTAACAGCTTTACGTGCTTTCTGAGACATGGAGCAAGTGATTATTCATTTATAATTCCAACTTAACTTGCAAAAAGACAAAGATGCACGCCTTGGGCTCGAATTTGAGAACGATCATGGTTCAAAAATACTGAATAAAATCCACGTGAGAATTTAGCACCAAAATATCAAGAAATATAAAACTTATAAATTTCAGATTAACATCGGTAGACGTGCTATGGGTGCTCTATCTGTCAGATATGGAACTCAATACGTAACGGGGAACATCGGTGAAGCCATATGTAAGTGATCCAATATCCGATGTAAGGATTATTACATTTCGAAGTTAATATTTTGTTAAAGTAGGACTACTTCTACTTCATTATACTTAAGGATTTGAATCTAGTCAAGTAATAAACGAAAGTTAATAATAATATTTGCGCTACTCTGCTATAGAAGTTAAATGAAGATATAAAATCTCTGAATTTAGTTATGGAAAATAGCAAAAAGCTAAGTTACGGATAATGACATTACAAAGTTTTAGCAAAAATTTCAAATCCATCGGAACAAGTCTTTGTACATAAAAATTGCGTAAAGTAAAAATTCACGTAAGGCAATTTTTATGTGTGGAAACTTGTTTTGATTGATCTGAAATTTTTGCTAAGCAGGTTTGAGATTAAACCACTTTATCCTTAGTCTTGGAATCGACTCCAAAACCAAATTTCTTGTGTCAATTTTTTATTTTATTATCAATTTAGTTTTTTTAATCACTTTTAGTTTTTGATATTTTTTTTAGATGACATTACTTGAAACTGTTTTTGTTTTCTAGATCTAGCTACTGGTGGTAGCGTGGATTGGGTGAAGGAAAACTTGAAAGTTCCTCTGGTATACTGCTATGAATTACGGGACAATGGCACTTATGGTTTCCTTCTCCCCGAGGACCAGATCCTGCCTAACAACCAGGAAACCATGGATTCAGTACTGGAACTGATCTTTCAAGCAAAAAGGTTCGGATATTTGAGCAGTGCACACGGATTAAAGGGATCTTTAGCTCTCATTTTTGCTGCTGTGATTATGAAATTTTTGTAAAAAAAATTCTCAATTTCTTAATAAGAATTTCTCAATTTCTTTTTTGTATTGCTTGTGTATTTATTTACGTTACCCCTAAGTATAAAACTCGTACTTTAAGTTAAAAGTGGTTGATAACAATGTCAGTTAGTATTCCCAAGGACATATACGATAACCCACACCTTTTAATTTATTTATCGGTACTTACAATATTAATAAACTAATTTTTACACTAACTGCCTCGTTGCTGAGCAAAAGGTCCTAGGTTCGATCCCCGGGCCGGGCAGTGTTATTGGGTTTTTCTATTAGAAAAGTCTCAGTAGCAGTACGGAGTCTGGAATTGTGCCCGGTTAATGGCTATAGGCTCGCCCCTATTACATGGGACTTATAACATAACCGGCGTAACGTGGGTGTACTGCATACTTCTGCCTACCCCCTCTGGGGAATACAGGCGTGAATCTATAAAAAAAAAGTTACATACTGACTCTCTGGGGAATAAATGTCTTGAATGGCGACCATGAACCAGCAGACGCAGTGTAGGATGACCCTCCACACGTTGGACCGATGACATTATCACAGTATTGGATGGAGGTGGCTGAAGACCCGTCAATGTGGTCAATGTAGAATTCTAAGGAGGAGATGTATGTCCAGCAGTGAACGTCTAGTGGCTGTTGATGATGACGATGATGACAAAATGACTGCATACCTACACAAATCACTACATATTGAATTATATCTGACACAGCAATTTCTATGCCAAATTTACAATAAAAACAGTCGTCAACTTGCTACAAAATCAAATCATTATTTTCTATGTCGTCGTTACAAATGTAGACCGACTTTTACGATTAAAGCAAGGAGAGTTTTCTATTGACTGAGATTCTAAAACACCATGTGAAGATTTAGCCGCCGGCCATTAGGCTATATGAGAGCGTGGTCAGCTAGTTTAGAAGGTTTTATGCAATGTAGCGTCAAGACATTTTTTAATTCAGGCCGATTACTTAAATGATGCAATCCTACATTAGAGCTAGTTATGTATAAGTTTAAAGTCTTTTTTCTGTCTGTCTGTGATATTTGTTAGGATAGGCTAGGAGAGCTATCTTATAAAATAATATTTTGAATTCGAAGGTGTTATAAGTTTGTAATTAGACTAATTAGTATATTTTTTAAAACGATGCCCCACTAGAAATGTTTTCTGTTTCGTGGGTACGATTTCTGGACGTATAATTTTACAATACATAAAGAACCAGACCGAAAAAAATTGTATATCACACAAATTATTGCCTAATACGAAGATCAAACCCGTAACACTCAACGCAGCTTGCCAATGCCTTAGCCACTACGCCCACCGTGTGAAATAAATGGTATTGTTAGTAATTACAAAAGATAGGTTTATGACACAGGAGTGGCACACTCAACATAAATTATTATCATCAAGAGTAATAGTAATAAGTAGTTGTAGTAGTTAATAATTAAAATATTTTAAGTGACTTCGAACAATGTTATCAGGCACTTATACACAAGTTCGATATTATTCAATACTTTCTTACAATGAAACCATTTTGAATGAAATAGTTAAGTAAGTATCATAAATGTACGTAATACTTGCTCATAAGCCTGCAAAGAATTAATTTTAATCTACTCACCAATCAATATATCAACTGTAATTTTTTTGTTTTAATAACAGTTACAAATTAGTACCTACTACGTAGATAATATAAAATAAAATCAAAATATAAACAAAAACTGAGCCTAGACATAAAAGTATTACCTCCACTATCGTGCAGGGGAACTGGATTGAACTCAAATAATAAATAAGTGATAGTCTTGAGGTGAGAGAGAGGTGGCGATTGCTCGACCAACAAGAGCCTAGCTTTTAAATATTAGAGAGAGATAGTCAATTGTGTGTAAATCTATGTGAGAGCTTCCTTGACATAGGCTCATTTGGTTTCTAACTCTCTCATGTTTTGTTTGTCATCAATCATAAGATCCGAAGAATTCTAAACTTAAATTTAAAAATTGTTCACTTTTGCATAACCCCCCTTCGGAACCACGTCTCGCGTTATCGCGATCTAGCTCTTTGAGCCCTGAGCCCGGAGCCACGAGCCACGAGGAAGTGCGCCAGGATTCCTACAACCTTTGTGTAGTAAAATTTATAAGCTTATAGCGGATACACCAATATACCTACCCAGTATATGTTTGAAATTTTCCTTTGAGAAAATCAGAAGTGCATAGTTTGGAAAATTAAAAGTTGTTTCGCTATAGGTATTGGAGGTTATTGGATGACGATATTCAAAGTTTTGCTACACTGGATTTATTATATTCTTTATTGCACACCATTAAACAAAGCATATAAAAGAAATAATTGTAACAAAGGTTTGTAATATTGCGTTACAATATTACAGTACACATTTTAAATATTAGTCAGGATTAGGATATCTATATTTATCTTTTTTTTACATAGGATGTATATATTTACGCTAATATTATAAGGTATTTTTACTACTACAATAAATTTATATTGCCCAAATAAAGAAAATTAAATAAACTGAATTGAATTTGAGTAAATTGAAACGGTTCTAGTTTCAGAATACCTCGAACACAGATTTGAACATACTAAAGCGTGTTCCAGAAATTCAATCAGGGAAGTTAGCTTAATTAACCTTTTTTTTTTTTTTTTTTTTTTTTTTTTGTGGCCGGGGGGAGTAAAAAATGCCTTCCGCATACCGCACGTCCGAGGACATACGGTTATGTGGGGCTCGCACCCACTAAAAACGTCTCCCCCCTGCGTGTTCCTAGCACTGTATCGGACGGGTCCGGGTACCGCAAACGCGCCTCGCAGCCCCGTCCAGTGCCTGCCTGTAGGCCCGCTCAAGAATGCACTCGGGGGGGCAATGTCCCTGGCATCCAGGTCCAGGACATCGCCCCAACACGCTTAAAGGCCTTCGCCCCTACATCGGACAAGGCGGACGGCATACCGGAATCAGCCGCCCGCCAGCTCTTGTCAGGGTGGGTGCAAGGCGGCATACTGTCGCCTGCGCCTGCCCCTTCGCGCGCGACGGATCGGATCAGCCCGCGCATCGCGCTCCCTGACCCGCTCCGCCGCTTCCTTCTGCGAGATGACCTCCTCGCAGAAGGACGCGAACGCCTCCCAATACTCCTCGCTGTCGGCTGCAGCTCGCACTATGGCCGACAGCGAGACGCCCTGTTGGCGGATGGCCGCGCTGAGGGCACGCCGTTGCACCTCCCAAGCCGGACACTGCTCGAGAGTGTGCTGGGCTGTGTCCACAGCGAATCCGCAGTGGTGGCAGACAGGGGTCTCCTCCCGCCTCGCCACTCGATGCAGGTATTCCCCAAAACAACCATGCCCGGACAACACCTGCACCAAGCGGAAAGAGAGCCGGCCGTGCCGTCTCCCTAGCCATGCCTCAAAATGCGGACGGATCGCCTCAATGGTCCAGAGACCGTGATTCGGCACCGCCAGCCGTGCCTTCCACTGACGCAGCACCGCCTCCTGGGCCTCGCTGCGCCAATGCCGCACCACCTCCAGAGGAGGGTCTCCGGCACCATCCGCCCGCACTTCGGCCCTCCGCCAATAAACTTCGGCGAGCACCTCCGCCTCTAACTCCCACGGGGGGGTTCCAGCCAATAGGCACGCGGCCTCATGCGACACCGTCCGGTATCCGCGAATGATCCTGACTGCCATGACTGTTTGCGGTCTTCGTAGGAAGGCCTGAGCCTGAGCAGTCAGGAGTCCCGCCCACACGGGCGCCGCATAAAGCGCCATTGAGCGGACCACCCCCGTGTAGAGCCGCCGGCAACTAGCGCCCGGCTCACTCAGGTTCGGAAGCAACCGAGATAGGGCGGACGCAGTGCCGATCAGCTTCGACTTGAGCTGGCGGAAGTGCTCGACGAAGTTCCACCGCCGGTCCACAACGAGGCCCAGGTACCTCATGTGGGGTCCGACGGTGATACGGACACCATCCAGCACGATGTGTGCCCCCTCCGGCAACTTGCAATGTGGCCTATAGAAGGCCACGGCCTCTGTCTTCTCCAGGGCTACCCTAAGTCCCAGCGCCTGAATACGGCCGATGATGACCGACGCGCCCACAACGGCGGAGCGTGCAGCCTCACCGAAGTTTCGTCCCCGGGCGAGGACCAGGGTGTCGTCCGCGTAGCAGACGACACTCCGCCCGGGACCGAGCCTTGCCCGAAGCACCCAGTCAAAGCCAATGTTCCACAGGAGAGGCCCGAGAACCGACCCCTGCGGGACACCGCACGTGATGGGCCTTCGGACGTAACGGCCATCGCGGTCGACGAAACTGACACACCGCTCGCGCAGGTAGTCAGCCACCAGACGACACAGGTACACTGGGACCCTATGGAAGCGGAGTGCTTCCTCGATGCACGCGAATGGCAGGGTGTTGAAAGCGTTGGCGATGTCTAAGGACACCGCCAGCAATACACCACCGCTGGCCACCGCTTCCTCCGCTTCGGCCTTGAAGCGCGAGATGGCATCCACGGTCGAACGACGAGCCCTAAAGCCGAACTGTACGTCCGACAAATCGGGGCCATCCCCGCTTAAGTGGCGGACGATGCGGGTAGCGAGAATCCTCTCAAGCATCTTCCCCACGTCGTCCAACAACACTATCGGCCTGTAGCCCGCAGGAGAATCCGGGGGACGACCCGGTTTGGGAAGAAGAACCAACCGGCCCTCCTTCCACGGCCTCGGGAAACGCCCCGCCGTCAGGCAGACGTCGAAGAGTTCCCGAAGCCAGTCCCCCATAGAGGCTGATGCCAGTGCCAGAGCCTTACCTGGCACCCCATCTGGCCCGGGAGCAGTGAATGAATGAATGAATAAAATTTTATTTGACACAGCACATGAAAAACACAAACAAACAATAATAAAACAAACAAAATAAGAGAAATAAAAATAAAAATAACAAACATGAAACACAAGAAAAATAAATCATGAGGTTTGTGTCCCACGGCTGCACCAAACAGGTCTCCAGATCAGCTTAATGTCAAGTACTGGAAGGTACTTGACGCTGATTTTCATCTGGAGCCTAGGTTTCACGGATGTCAAGCAGCCAATCGTCTTTCCGTGTTGAGTTTACGTGAAAAGTGTGTGTAATGACTCGTTATAATAAAAACTAAATATAATTAACAGAAGTAAATATAATAATGTTTTATTGTGAAATTAAAAGACAAATAAATAAATAGTAATATATTAGGATATAGTGTGATTAAATAAATAAATAAAAACTTAAATTGATTACTATTTTGTCGACAACACGGCCTGTTCACACGCGCGGCGACATCTAGGCGCCAGCGCCAGTGAAAGGTCACCCCTGGAGCGCATCACTCGTTTGTTAGTTGCAAATGAGCCGCGCAACGGGATAACGTACCTATACATATAATACTTAACAGCGAGATATAAATGTCTTTATGTGCAAGTGCCAACAAAATTGTTTAAGTATATTTATATTCAAACCCTTCAAACTTACGATAATCTTGTTCGGTAAGTACCTACAACCATAATCTCAATATTTAGCTCAAGCGTATTTACCTAGTACCTATTTAGTTATTTAGATAGTTCAGTTGGCACAAATCACGCGGTACTCAGCAGGTATCGCTATATGCTAAAATGTAGTGTCGTTTTCCATTTCAGCGCAATAAACAGTAAGATCCGCCATGTTCGATGAAACCTACGATTACAACGTACTGGCGCATGACTGCACCAGCATCAGTTGATGCAACAGCATCACGTGGAGTATGAATCCTTATTTGTAGGCCAGACCCAAGAGGTAAGGTTTAATAATATAAATATAAGTTATCATGACATACTTAATTTAAATGGGAATACTAATTAACAATACGTCAATTAACATTTATAATGTAGAAGCAATTTAGATTATTGATTTATTGAATTGTAATTAAATAAGTAAATAAATGAAATGAAATGAAAGAAATGAATGAATGAAAAGTGAATAAATGTATATATAAACTTTATAATAATTAAAATTTTTAAAATATATTATCATTTTCAGGTCACCATTTACGGATCAGCACTACCCGCGATTCTCCCCGCCATGCTACCGCAAGTCAACCGAGTGTTTAGGCGTACCGTGCCTCAGAAGGCACGCAAAGCCAATCAGAATGACGGAACGTTTTTTATTTGTACTTGGGCCAGACCCAAGAGGTAAGTTTTAATAATATTAATATAAGTTATCATGATATACTTAATTTACTTAATTTAAATGGGAATAATAATAATTTACGATACGTCAATTAACATTTATAATATAGAAGCGAAATAGATTGATTTATTGAATTGTAATTGTAATTAAATAAGTAAATAATAATTAAATATTATCTATAATATATATATAAATTTGAACTAATTAAAATTTTAAAATATATATCATTTTCAGGTCACCGTTTACAGATCAACACTACCCGTGATTCTCACCGCCATGCCACCGCAAGTCAACCGAGTGTTTAGGCGTACCGTGCCTTAGAAGGCACGCAAAGCCAATCAGAATGACGGAACGATGGAACAATAGGTGTAAGCCCAACAGATAAGTCCTGTTCTAAAATTTATAAAATTGCCCAATCATTTTTAATTAATATTATGTATATGTACTTAATTAAATTATCGAATAATAATATGTAATTAAATTATTGATATATTTGCGTTCACATTACCGTACTCACACTGCGCAGTCAATAGATAGTGCCGAATTTTTTTTTTAAAAAGAGTTAAATTCTTAAGTTGTCTCAGCGGCGGGGGTATATTATTCCATACTTTGGCGGCCGCGTATCTAAAACTACCTCTGAATGCTGCAGAATTATGAGAAGGAATCGAAAGTTGCTGCGCGCACTGCCTACGTGCGCATTCTCTTTGACTAGTAATCCAATTTAGCTTGTTGTAGAGGTAGGAAGGTTCCTTGTGTTTGATTAAACCAAACAGTAAACACGCTAGATGCATTTTTCGGCGCGCATTCATTTTGAGCATAGCGCATTGGTTCAGGAACGGTGTAACATGACCTCTAGGCGGCACTGAAAAACAATATCGGACACAGGCATTCTGTACCCTTTGGATGAGGCGCTCGGTTTTAGCTAGCAAGCGTGGACCATAGACGGTATCTGCGTAATTCAACTTTGATAATACCAGTGATTCAACTAACTGTACACGCAGTTCTTCCGATATATAGGCACGCATACGGTATAATATTTTCAGGCGATAAAAACAATTTCGAACTGTGGTAGCCACATGTTTTTCAAACCTGAGTGCACTATCAACATTTAGTCCCAGGTTACGGGCTTCGCTAACCCGTTCGATTGGCTGCCCCAATAGTGTCACGTTCAACGATGTGGGTAATGCAGATAATTGATTATTTGTACCAAATACTATATATTTAGTTTTTTTTGGATTAAGCACCAGACAATTTTTCTCGGCCCACTCTGTCACACGTGTTAGGTCTTCATTCAGTTGAGTCAACGCTACCTCATATAAGCTAGGTTCGAAGGATATATACACCTGGACATCGTCAGCATATATATGATAATTGCATGACTGAAGAGAGCTTGTTATATCCGCACAGTACAGAATAAACAAAATAGGACCCAAAATGGATCCTTGCGGTACTCCTCTTTTAACAGAGGATAGCTCAGAAGTTCTGATGCTGCCATCACTCAACTGTAGTTCCACGAACTGCTTTCTGCACTGTAGGTAGCTGTGGAACCATTTAAGTGTTTCATGGTCGAAACCGTAGTAATGCAGCTTGGACAGAAGCAGTGAGACGTCAATACAATCGAACGCCCTCGAAAAATCGAGCAGCACAAGAATTGTACACTTACCCTTATCCTGGGCGGACAGTATATTATCTGTCACATCCAGGAGGGCAGTGGAAGTACTACGCTGCCTCCTAAAACCCGACTGTAAAGATGGCAGCATCGAGTTCTTCTCCAAGTAGTCTCTTAGTTGTTGGCATACTACTTTTTCCATTATTTTGGAAAGGCATGGTAGAATGCTGATAGGCCGAAGATCAGAAGTACTGGTTGGATTTGATATTTTAGCCAGGGGTCTAACTGTTGCAACCTTCCAAATATCGGGGAAAACAGATGTCAGTATCGACTCATTAATAATATGCGTTATGAGTGGAAGTACGCAAGGGAGTGACAGGGTCAGCATACTAAGTGATATGTTATCATATCCCAATGCATTAGATTTAAGACCTAGGATATGACGCCTAACAACCTGTTGATCGACTGTATTTAGTCGGAAAATGCCATCACCGCAACAATTAAATTCAAAAAATGTTAACAACGAGATAGTAGGCCTATCTCGACCCGGTACTCTCAGGAAATCACTATTAACGTGATTTGGGTTCGAGAAACATAAAGGGAGTTCGTAATGTTTATTTGATGGCATTATATCCTTTTTAATGGTTTTCCAAAGTGTTTTGGGATCCTTAATTTTATTATTTATATTATTTATAAAATAAGCACGCTTTTCGCTATGAACTGCGGCTACCACCACGGATTTTAAATCCTTATAATATTGGTGTTTTGAGTCTGTTTTTTTGCATCTATAATCAGTTAGGGCCCTGTCACGTAGCCTCATCATCAGCTTTACCGTATCCGTTATCCACGGATGTGAGCGTTCCTTAATAACACTCTCCCTGACCGGCGCATGTATATCAAAAACAGATATGAGGTACTGATTGAATGCTTCAACCTTCTCATTAACGTTAGGTAGAGAAACAATAGTGGTCCAGTTTATGTTTCCTAAGTCGTTGACGAAACTATCCATACATATGTTTTTTATGGGCCTATATACTGCTAAAAATGGTTTAAAGCGCTCACGTTTCACTTGAAATTCACAAATTATGAGGCAATGGCCATGGAGGGGCCCAAAAGGTTCAACTCTGACGTGTCTTTCCTTCAAATCTGTGCACACCAAATCAATAAGCGTCTCGCTGGTATCAGTGTAGTGAGTCGGCGACGTGACTAACTGTTTGAGATTTAGGCATTCTAACGTTTCTAACAACTTTTTAGTTTTACTGTTCTGTGTGTTTAGGACATCTACATTAAAATCACCCAGTAATAAATAATAATCACACTTACCCAACGCACTAACGGTATCCGTAATCGCATCCAAAAACAGGTCGAGATCGAGCCTAGGAGGACGATACGCAGTGCCTACCGCAATCGTTTTGTTATTTAGAGTGAGCGTCATCCACATTTGCTCGACCGAATCGAACCTGTCATCCGCTGGAGCAGTCCATGTGCGCACACTCAATCCCCGACGCACGTAAAACCCCACACCCCCACCACGGCCCGAGCGCACACTCGCCGGCCGCGGCGTGTGACGCAATCGGTAACCGGGCACGGTCGGCGCTCGCCCTTCTTCCCCGGGACGCAGCCATGTTTCATTTATCGCAATAAAATCGAAACAATGATTTTTAATTACTGCGATGAGCTCGTCATGATTTGTGCCTAAGGATCCCGCATTTAAGAAGCCAACTTTAAGAAACTTATCCCTATTTGACATTGTAAACATTTAAAACTTTACAGGCGTTAGTCCAAATTATATTAAAATAGTATTTACTAAAGGATGTTGAAGGATGTTTATGATTTATAAAAATAATAACTGTTAATAAGATTTGTGTGTGTATAGTTTTGTAATGTGCTATAATATTGTTTGTGTAGCAATGTGTGTTCAGTAAATGTGGTGAGGGAAAGAGACAGCATGTCTCAACCTCCGTGGCCGCGGGGCACAAAATCCATGTTAAAGTTCCCATGAAAAAACAGATAGAAGATTGACATACACAATAATACAAAAACAGTTCAGTTTTCTGATAATTTAAAAACAAACATAGTAGTGTACTATTTAAAATACAGTAATAATAAGCCTTTGGACATAAAACTAACAAAAAATCTTTTCAATGTCTTTTAGGGATCGAATACGTTCGGATTTACGACCGTCTTCTTTACGTGCCAAGATTTTACCGTCTCTGGTCCACACATATTTCCATTTGTGCTGGATGCTGGCCTGGCGTGCGTGATAAAAAAGATCGCGGTTAGTGCGGGTCAGTCTCTCATTCAAGTAAACACGACTAGCCGCGCCGTTCACCTCAAGGTCAGTAGATGTGAGACCGCGTCGAACTCGGGCTGCGCGCAGAAATTGGTCGCGCGTCACACGCCGTGCAAAGCGCACGGAAATACATCGCGCCCGCTGTGTAGTGGGGACAGCAGTGGCAGAGCTATTCATGAGTTGCTCCTCCGTTCTATTTCGCCGTGTTGACCCGACGCGCTCTGCATGGACTATGTCGTTGTCTTCTATGCTGACACCGAATTTGACGGAGAGTAACTTTATGATGTGTGTGACACTCTCATCTTTATTTTCGGGTATACCGACTATCTCCACATCATTCAGGAGAAGCTCCTGGTCACGCTCATTTAACTGAGTTTTTAGCAGTGTTCAGCAGTGTTCTTTGCTTTCAGCCGCAACACCGCCGCACCCATCTCCGCCTCCGAGATGGGCGGAGGGTCCGGGTCGCTTCCCGCACGCCTGCTCCGATCGACCATGGTCGGTGGCGAGTGCTCCGCCTGCGCCGGGAAGAGGGTCTCTACGACCCGGTCAAGGAACTGCGGCTGGAGGGTCTCCGTTAGTGGGGGGCCTCGGGCGCGGAGCTTGTTCCGCACCGCGCGATAAGGGCGCCCCCAAGGGTCGCGGTTCAGACCGTCCAGCAACTCGGCTCGCGACAGCTCCTTGGCGCGGCTGATCGCACACTGCAGAGACGACCTGGCGTCTTTATAAACCCGAAAGAGCTGTCGCTCCAGCTCGTCGTGCCCCGCGGGGCGAATGCGACGACGACGGACTCGCGAGTAGACCCTCCGAGCGCGGTTGCACGCTTCTCGGAGTTGGCCCAGCTCCAGGGACCACCAGTAGACCTCTCCGGGGACGAATCGACGCGTGACACGAGGCATGGCAGAGTCGCACACCTCGGTCAGGGCACCGCGCAAGCGCTCAGCCTCAGCGTCAACATCCCCGGAGAGAGGCACAGAGGCCACCCACGCCTGAACTATGGCCGCTTCCGCCAGTAGGTCCCTATCGAGCCTTCGCAAAGCCCATAGCTTAATTAACCTGCAGCATGGGTACAATAGGAGCCTAATTACCTAAACCTTAGAAATTGAATGAATTTTGTGTAGGCAAAAGTTAATCGAGCGCCTCTACAAAATAGTTTTTCAGTATCATTTTAACAATATTATTGATATAGGTTCGACTTTTCACGGGAAAAATATTTGTGTGATTAACTGATTTTGATGCTTGTCTCATCTGGGTTTTCACAATATACAAATGTGTATTGTGAAATTATACAGTACTGCAAGGATTATTTGGTACATGGATGACAATACAGAGGACACCAAGGAAAATATCCAAGTCTAGAGCAATGTTACATAGAAAATAATAATTAGCCTGCAATCGGTGAGACGAGCACCTAGTCTGGAATTCTTTTCTGAATATTAGTAAGTTAGTTAAGTAGGTACTGTAAATCAAACAATAACTTATGATTTTTCTAATATGTATTCACACAGTTTACTGCATACTATTTTTATACCTGTTAATGGCTACCTGTAACTATAAATAAACCTCAATTTTGTGTCAAATAAGCTGTTGGTCTTCCATGTACAAATAAATAAATTAAACAAAATATAAATAGATAAATCTTGTTTCATTTAGGAATTGAACATAGCACACTATGATTATCAACCTATCCTAGACATCATATATTGAGCCTTATATATTTGGTCTAAATATCAACTGAGAGCTCCAATTTTCAGGATATGATGTAGTCAAGCATAGCTAGCCAGAGGCCCGATCTCATAACTTTTCAAGGGTAAAAAAGTTGCAAGTCTTGGCTACATTTGTACATTGAATGTGAATGGTGAGATACTAACATACAGTTTGTGAACCGTGAAGCCACAAAAACCAATAACGGGAATCATTCAAACAGCAACTGTACCTATACATTGTAAAAAAACAAATTTGAATTTAGGCGTACATACACTGCCAGATTGTTCTATGGAGGGATGGATGGGTAGATGGATGGATGGATGGAAGGATGGCAATATATGTCTGGCTTGCAATAGACACAGTTTTGATTGCAATATCATCATTTAAGAGGTATAACGTTATGCAGAAAATCCTATTTTTTTTATATACACTCTTGATTAAGTCACCATTCAAATGAAAAATATTAAATCAAAATCGGTTCATTTGTTTCGGAGATACAATGCCACAGAGACACAAATACACACGTTAAACTTAGTATGTAATAATAGGTGAGCTATATTATATTTTCTTCCAAATTAGTACTCTAAATACTAATGATAGCAAATTTTAAAGAAATATAATCAATCACAGGACCCATCAGAATATCAGCGCTGAAGCATTATTATTCTTGCTGCGGCATATCCGCTGAGATGGGTACCTTTTTTTTTGGCCTCGTACAGGTAACATGGTTTCCTTTATTGTGCTATGTTGTATTTGCCAGTCATCATCTGCCTAGCCTTTTCCCAACTATGTTGGGGTCGGCTTCCAGTCTTACCGGATGCAGCTGAATACCAGTGTTTTACATGGAGCGACTGCCTATCAGACCTCCACAATCCAGATACTGGGTTACACGATACCCCTTGGTAAGACTGGTTGTCAGACTTTCGGGCTTCTGACTACCCGTAACGACTGCCAAAGATCTACAATTGACAGCCGGGGCCAACAGATTAACGTGCTATCCGAGGCACGGAGAGTGATAATTAATTAATAAATTAAATGTTAATAATAGGAAGTAATTAAATGTTGTATTTGCCTGTGCGAGACACAAATAAAAAAAAATCTTTCTTTCTTTATTTCAATCACAAACAAGACTTACAATCATAGTGATCTTAAGACAGTACAAGGTAGTACTGAAAACTAACTCAGTCGTTTAATATCACAGCTGTTACCACTCTATTTTTCTCGAAGCTTAGGTTTATCGATATTTCATAACATATCTGTCACAATACTCACAAAATGTAGTTTGTCTAAAGTTTGTAGAGATGTGCTTCTATAGTTATAATATAATAATAAATAAATTAGCCGGTGTCTCACCGCTGAGCAAAGGCCTCTTTTCATGCAGAGAATGCACGCTAGCTCACTGCGTGCTGGCGATTTCAGTCCAGGTCCAGGTTTCCTTACGATTTTTTCCTTCACCATTAGTCAGTGGTGTCTGCCTAAGAAAGTACATATGAAATCGAAAAGTCACATGCCAGATTCAAATCCACACCCATTACTTCGCAATACGAGACCGTAACTACTGCGCCATCACGACTGTAATACTTATTAATGAATTTTAATAAATTGCATAGATTCGGGCAACGATAAAATATGATAGCTCAGTTGGTAAAAGTATTGCTACGGTATGGCAAGTGACGCGGGTTGAAAACCCAATCGTACCCATCGTATATCATAGAAAAATATCGACATAAAAAAGAATCTCTATTTTCCAAACAATTATTCTTTTAAAAAACAATCCTTTCCACATAACTGACTAACATTCAAAACACAAATCCACCACAATAAAATTCAATTTAAAACAATTTTTCATTTGCTTTGTAGAATTTGTACACACAAAAAATCTAACTCATTTCAGCACATCCCTAGCGCTAGGCAACTAAAAACAAACAGGGTTTCACAAAGTAGAAATTCAATTTGCTGTGTCCACTGCAAAAACTGGACAAAACGTACGTTCGCCCCATATTTGGGGCGTAGCCACAAACGAAGCAACAATAAAATATGTAGCACTATACATAGGAGGTAATTTATCGGAAACCACCGCACGGGCAACGGTCGCTTGCATATCGAAATATACATTCGATTGAAGCCTTAACACTTGTTCAAGTATTTAATGGCTCGTTCAATTGTTTTTTTTTAATGACAGATGAAACAAAAGAGCTCATAGTCTAGTGGTATGACCTAAATAGAATCTGTCAAATGTAGAATCTGTTATATATACAATCTGTCATAAGTAGAATCTGTCAAAAGTAGACTATGATGTCAAAAGTAGAATCTGTCAAATGTAGACTAAACGCCGTTGACTGGCAAATCAAAGGTCTCAGGTTTTGTGGGTATTATAAATTAATTATCAGTTGCTAAAACGGTGAAGGAAAATATCGTAAGGAAACCAGCACACCTGAGAGATTTTTCAATGGTGTGTAAAGCCATGTCAGTGACCTACGGGCGGTTTAAATTCTGACACCAGGTTGTTAATCAACCATTTATGATAAGAAGAAAACTTGTTTAGATAGATGAAGGAAAACATCGTGAGGAAACCAGCTCACCTGAGATTTTCCAAAGGAGTGTAAAGCGTGACAGAGGCCTACGGGCGGTTTAAACTCTGACACTAGGTTGTTCATCAAACATTGACTCATCAATGAGCCACGAAGAGATCTCCTAATCATAATTATTATCAAGACGTTTTTTTAAAATAAGAGTTGTTATGTTTTTTAAATATTTTTGCACATGTTTTGCTTATTAAATGATGTTATTTAATAAGAAACTCGCAAATACAACTGACTTTGGTGGGACTTGAACCCGCGATCCCTTCCGTGCCATGCCATCGCTTTACCAACTAAGCTACCGAGTCCTGCCCACTTCAGTCGAAATTACAAATCTCTTTCTTAACGTCTTAAAAGCGTGTGGTGACATCTACTGGAGTACTGCCGTGGTGCCGGTCCCAAGTTCTAAACTTTGCAGCTTCGAAAGTACGTAATAGCCTAGTGGTGGTGACCGTTGACTGGCAAGTCAGTGGTCTCGGGTTCGAACCCAAGGCACCTCTGACTTTTCGTAAGTTATGTGCGTTTTATGAATTAATTATCACTCTCCGTGCCTCGGATAGCACGTTAAGCTGTTAGCCCCGGCTGTCAATTGTAGATCTTTGACAGTCATTACTAGTAGTCAGAAGCCCGAAAGTCTGACAACCAGTCTTACCAAGGGGTATCGTGTAACCTAGTATCTGGGTTGTGGAGGTCTGATAGGCAGTCGCCCCATGTAAAACACTGGTATTCAGCTGCATCCGGTAAGACTGGAAGCCAACCCCAACATAGTTGGGAAAAGGCTAGGCAGATGATTTACTGGAGGGCTAAAAATAGTTAACTAAAACCGCAAAATATTTAAATTAATTAACTCACTAACTATAAGGGTTTCACGACCATGTAGTTATAACCTCAAATATGTATCCTAATTAGTTTTCTCAGAATTTAATGCCTGCCTCGTTAGTCTAGTAGTAGAAAGCGCGACTGCTGAGCACGAGTTCCTGGATTCGATTCGGTCGGTCAAAATGTTATTGGGTTTTCCATCAGGAAGTTCTCAGTAGCAGCTCGGAGTTTGGAATTGTGCCCAGTTAATGCCAATAGGCTCGCACCCTATTGCATGGGACTTATAACATAGCCGACGAAACGTGGGTGTACTGCATACACCTCTGCCTACCCCCTCTGGGGAATACAGGCGTAAGTCTATGGTATATTTATGTTATGTTAATGAAATAAATTAATAATTTCACTAAAACCAATGGTAACGCTTTAGATTAAAACACACCAATCAAAATTCCACCTCAACACCTTTATTTAAAGCTCAATTTCGATTCTCCAATCAATCGTTTGAATTTTACACATCAAAAATTCTAGAAATTTGAGCCAGGCCACGCAACGGTGAAAATAATTAATATCTACCAAATCCATTACTGTTGAGTGCACCTCTACAAACAGTTGGCTTATATAACTCAGTCTTTATTTAATATAGTACCTACACTTAGAATATATAAGGTGCTTCTAAATTATCTGCCACGGCTGCAATGGGAGATAATACCTATTGGTTATTTATATTACAATAGTGAAGTAATTTTTTTATCTAACGTCATAATTTGTTTTCTTTTGCCTGCGTTTTATTGCGTGGGTCTAATTCTGCTCCATGATAAAAACAAATTTTTACTGTTCCGGGGTACGAAATTTCTTCACTATTGTAATCTATATACCCAATACTTTCTCCCATTGCAACCGTGGCAGATAATTTAGAAGCACATTATATAAGAAAATATAGAGTGATAACGTCAACATCATTGCCTTGTGTGTACCGTGAGCAGGTCTCACAATGGAAATGTTAAAATTTATTTTTTAAATAATGTTTTCTGGTCATTTTCACAAAATTGTACACAACAGTTAACAATTTAATAAATTGAAGGAGAGCTCGTGGAGCTTAGTGGAACCGCAATCGATCGAGGTATGCGGTATGAGGTACTATTTCAGTACGGTTCTGTTGCAGATCTCAGATAAAAGGGCTCCATCCAAATATTTAGTTCAAAATAAGTTACAAAATATTAAAATTAATATATTCGTCAAAGTGTTATGAAAACATTTATTTTAATAAAAAAGTCATGAATAAATGACCACACATTTGAATGCCGTATATAGGAAAAAAATGGACTCTATTTTCTAGGCGTGAGAACTCAAATTGCTACAATAGACCATTTCGCTAACCAAACGTTTTAGGCAGATGCATTCAAATAGTGTCGAGTCATCACAAAACATAGATGTTAACCTGATAAACTGTTAATGGGAGCGGCAACCGTTTGATTTAGAACAACTATATATAAAAAATTGTTTGTATGAATGTTTTATTCATCTGAAAATGTAATAGATACTAGCATTTACATTTAGATAATTATGCAAAGGATCAAGATTCTTAATCTTTACGTGTACCTACATAATATGGATTGAGGTATTTATTATATTAGACTTGAATTCTGACGATATTTTTAATAAATGCTAAGGTGCTAAAATGCTGGCTGCAAGGATTACTAAAGGGTTATATTTTTGTAAAAATCTAGCGATATTATATGAATATTTTTGAAAAAAATTAAACATTTTATTACGTTATACCTACATTTTTTTTAGTTTCGAGGTTACCTATAAATATTTTCATTTTTTATGTTTATTCGACAGTCACAAAACAGAGACAGACAAAACCGCTAAACAATACAAGTATATTGCATATCACAGCCAAAAAACATCGACAACAAAAATAAATTTAACGCGTTGAGCGTATCTGAATGTCGATCAATTACATTCGAAATAAGAGCATTTCTTATCAATAATGGATCAATCACTATAGTCACGGTTTATAGAAGTGGCGTACAATCTAAATAATACTAATGACAGCATTTAAATTCATAACCTTGCCTGTATTATTTCTGTATTAATTCCCACAAGTCAGTATAAAAAATAATGAAAGTGAGGTATATTATTTACATTACAATAACTCACCACAGAAGCTAAAACCTGGCTAGCCTATTTAGCATAGGAGGAAACACCATACGACAATGATAATTACAATAATGAACTGAAATGGGTTCGATGTCGGTATTTTGACGTATGACACATTAGGTATAAATAATACAATGTTAACAATAATTTGTACGAACAACCTTTATGATGAAAAAGAGAGTAAAACAACACGACAATAAACTTAATTTTCTCAGAAATTGCTTGAGTATGGATTTTATGATATGATGATCTCATTTTTCGGGTTCGTCATATTCATATTCTTTTGTTGATTTTACATGTGGAGTTCATTTAATGACACAATGATTTTATACTTCAGTTCCGAGATATGCTTAAAGAACATTCTTTCGACGAATATACTTGAATTGGAGTCATAAAATTAACTTTAATTCAATATTGTGAAAATGTTTTTCTTTGTATCCTACAATTTATTATTTTTTTCCGTTTCTTGATTATTCCTATTATTACCTTGTCCTACTTATGTTATTAATACATTTGTTAGTTTGTCCTTTTATCCAGCAGCAGAACAACGTATCGATGTTATTTTTTGCGGAAAGATAAGTTTATGGACCGCAGTGACATCATCAAATAAAATCGCTGGCGGAAAATAGTTTAAAATAAACCGAGTGGCCAATACTGTGTCCACCGACTACTCACTATAGAGAATAAATATAATCATTCACACGGTCCAATCTATCGTCCCGACAGTTTATATGGACTACTACCGCTAATTGGTAAAGATATGTTCGTAACGGAATGGATAATGGCTAGCCTTTTTATTATATTAAACGTAGGTAAAAAACTGCACGCCTGAGTGATATGAACTGTATTTGAATTCTGGTAATGTATTCGATGTAATGTATAATGTAAGAATTGAGGCAAACGTAGTATGGGACACTCTGCGGCACGATGGACTTCTTTTTTCTTCTTTATTATCGTATGGTTGATGAACAACCTGGTGTCAGAGTTTAAACCACCCGTAGGCCTCTGACATGGCTTTACACACCATTGAAAAATATCTCAGGTGTGCTGGTTTCATCACGATGTTTTCCCTCACCGTTTTAGCAACTGATAATTAATTTATAATAGGCACATAACTTACGAAAAGTCAGAGGTGCGCGCCTTGTGATCGAACTCAAGACCTCTGACTTGTCAGTCGACGGTCATACCACTAGGCTATCAGTGGTATATGGACTAACGATTTAATTGTGATAGCAGAGCGTGGTTCTTTATAATGTTTCAGGAAAATATTCTGTGCCTACGAAACACACGTAGTCTTCAAACTTCTTAGGACTGAGAGGCAAATTCGATCCCGTAAGTTGTATCGAGATCTCGCGTCCAACAACGGTGGTTCGACTATCTCTAACTCCTCGTCAGCGTCAACGAACTCTTCGTGAGCACTCTCATCCTCTCTGGTTTTGTTGCTATCTCCCATATCTTCAACATGTATATAATCATCATTTTCTCTATCTCCCAAAGAAGTGGATGCAAGTGGATGAAGCAGCAGATGGATGCGAGCTGCCCAAGACCAGGATGGTTAGCGCACTTTCTCTCCTCCGTAGGCGACCGTAGACAACTAAAGCTATGGAGGGCGATTGGTTGATGTGTGCGATGATGTGAGTGTATTTAAAGCTGGTGTATTTTTTTAGAAAGAAAGAAAAAAATAAATCATTTATTTACACGCAATATTGCGCATATTACTTAATTTAATAAAAAAATACACAAAAAAAACTAAAAAACAAAACTAAATCTAAGCCCAGTGTTAGATTTTCTAGCTTACACCGCACTAGTTTATGAATCGACGGGTAGTTTTAAATTTTACTAAAAATTGTCATAATGAAAAAACCCAAAAACACTTAGCCCGACCCGGGGATCAAACCTTAGACCTTGTGCTCAGCAGTCGCGCTTGCTACTAGACTAACGAGGGAGTCAAAAACTCATTTAATATTAATAAAAAAAAACACAAAACGAAAAATATTACACAATCCCCTTAATGTTATTACCTACACCATTTTAAGCCAACAAATACTTTCCCATAGTTACCCCATTACATTTCCATGGCTATCTATTAGCACTAATGACGTTTATGCGTGATATTTCAATATTATTGTATTTGGTATAGTTTTTCGTGAGAATACTTGGATTAATTTAATATTTTTGGTAATAAAATTGGTGCTGTTACGCTATTGTTTTATTAAAACATTTAGTGATAGCCTGATAGCCTATATTAGTGGTATGACCGTTGGAATGTCAAGTCCAACCTCTGTCTTTTCGTAAGTTATGTGCGTATAATACATCTACATTCAAACTGTCAAAACGACGGACATGCTTAGAAATCTCGGCATATAGGTACATAATATAAGTGTATTATAGGTACACATAATATGTGTTTTATAGGAACACATATTATGTGTGTACACATATAATACACATACTATGTGTACCTATACACCGAGATAGTGTTGTTACTGTAAGTTACTGCTTAGAAATCTCGGCAATATATATAGGTAATTAGTTCATCAACAAGATTTCTAAGCGTGTCAATAGTGTTGTTACTGCGAGTTACTGCTTAGATATCTCGAAATTTAGGTATACATACATAAATTCTGTATAAACGAAATTTCTAAGCACGTCGATACTGTTGTTACTGCGAGATAGTTGTTTCTTTATTAAACTGGTCGTACAGAGAACAGTTAGTATAACTTTAGTTCTTAACGTTAGTCAAGTATTTTCCCTTCTAAAATCAAAATAACCGGCCAACAGTCCCTCCAAACTAACATCGATCATCGACCCATCTATTAAAAGTATTAAGACCATAACAAAGTACAACATTGTTATTCGTAAACAAAATAATGTCAGTAGCTTCAATTATATTCACATTTGTACATTGGGGCCCCTCGGCCATTAGAATGGATTGGACTACAAATAGAACTGGAGTGGTCTTGGATGAAGAAGAAAAATGGAGGAGGTATTTTATTATGCCGAATAAATAGCCAAAAAAAATTATCCATTTAGAAAAAAACATGTTACTTACCATCTTAGAGAAGGTTTAAAAAAAACATGAAATGTCGAAAAATAATTTAAAAAATGTGGAAAAATAGTTAGCTTAATAAATATAATTATTTAATAAGAAATTTGATAAAACAACTGTGTCAGTGGTTTTAGTATCCCATCCGTATCAGTTGTTTTTCCAAATTTCTTATTCAATAATTATATTTCTGGAAAAAGTTATGCTTGCCTGTACCCATTAAAAACGAAAATAGTAAGACTAAATTTGCTAAATTACTACAAAAATTTTATTTAGAAAACTTAATGTAATATATATTTTATAATAGCAAAATAAATATGTAGTGTGCGACTACATATTTATTGAGAAAATTGTTAATTGTTAATTTGTTATTTTTTTTTTTAAATTAAATAAGTGTTTATATTTTTCTGTTCCCACAGACAAACTGTGAAAACAGTTTTGTGGGGCTCTGTATTAGCAATAAGATAAATGTAAATTGTTTTTAATAAAGATACATACATACATACATTCTCATCCAGCACAATAATAGGTCAATGCTAGTTGTTAGAATTACTACTTAATTTGGGTAATAGATGGCGCTGTTCCTTTGATCGGGAAAGCTGAATGGCGCTATTTAGATTTTACGGCGATAAGTAGGTATTTATAATTAATTTAATCCAAACCGCCGCCGGAATTTAACTGAACTAGTAGTTCATCCGTGACGCAAACACTAGTACGAAGCAATGTTCTTGTTTAAATTATCGTCTTATAGTGTCCTTATGCCGCATCCAAAAATTCATCACCTAAATCTGCGTAGCAAACAATAGATTTTTATTTGTAGGAAGCCACTCTACTACTCTAGTCAGTAACTGACGTACGCTTACCGACATTTTTACTTAAAACGATGAACTCATCATACTCTGTAGTTAGTACAGCTGGCAACACAACTGTTTTAAGTTGTAGAAAAATAACATGGCTGATTTTAGGCTAGAGGGAGCCAATGTTTTTAAAGATATGACGCTCAAATGGAATCACTGGATGCCAAAAATTGAGAAACTAAAAAGTAGGGTGTACTTGAGAGAAGCTTTTGTGAAGCATTAAAGTATAGGTAAATAGGATGATGGTGATTAGATAGTTCTCTTTGCTCAGAGATGCCATAAGTGGTATGACTGTTAATTTACAAACCAGAAGTAGGTATCCGAGGTAAGAAGCACGCGAGTAACTTACAAAAAGTGAGGCTTTACTTGGTTTGAACTAAGAGAAATCACCGATACTACTTTTTGCACGGCTTCGCCCCCGAGTTGAAAATTTTACTTTTTATTTAAAGTAAAATTTCCGGGATGTAAACTAGTTTTATGAAAAAAAAAACGTAAATCCGATGCTCCATTACTGCGAGAAAGAAAGACAAACTAACAAACATACTTTTGCATTTTTATTATTAACTTTCTTTGGCATGCGGATTCACCCGCGTGGTATGTTGATAAATTGTATGATAAGATGTATATATATATACTGTACTGATAAGATGTAGATATACTGTTTTACTGTAAAGTTTTATGGAAATCCGTTTTGTAGTTTGTGCGTGAATGAGTAACGATCCATCCATAATTAAATATCCATCCACCCTCCCAAAGTTTCACGTTTATAATATAAAGTAGGATAATATGATTGCTATCGTCTGTACAATCTCAGAAAAATATTGATTCCACGTAAGAATAAAAATCCCTAGTAGGCACTTGAAAGAGATTTATTCAATCAGAGTAGGTATATTTCTATGGAATAGGCAATCTGGAGATAAAATATATTCGAACGAAAAGCAACAGTTTTTTGATGGATTGAATACAAGCACTGGTTTATAAAAATTGCTTACAAGAAGATATTTTACCATTCTACATTAAAGTATTACATTAAGAATTGAAGTATGCGGGAAATTAGCAGTGAAGAGAAAAATAAGCTGCGGGGTGGATTTTTAAAATAAAATAATGGCGTTTCAATAGCATTTTATATTGACTGATTCAAATAAAGAGGCGAATAAAGATTTTATGCACGTTTTATGTGAGAATAGGTATAGTTAATCAAGAGTACTTTGGTTTTTAAGTTGAGATAACTGTGGCCGCTAAGCGATGTGCTAAAGAATATCTACTTAGGTACTAACTAAAATATATACAAAATCTAAGACAAAAATAAAAACATTATCCAAAACATTACGATTAGATACCAAAGCTTTTTAATATGCAACCAATAGTGGTATTAAATGAACTATTTTTATAAACATAACGGGTTGTATATCATAGTTATTTCAAAAAATGGATATCAAAATTAAGCAGGTAGCTATTTAAAGACTGATTAATCTAAGAATTAAGACGTAAATAATAATATTTTTTCCCCCACGATAACGATAAAGATCTTCACTAAACAGAGTATTAGTATTCTACCTTCACAGATGTTAAATAGGACTTAGACCCACGATTACTAAAATATACAGAACTTAACATAAAAATACTCGCTCAATAATAAATTCTATAATACTTCATTGCCATTCTAGATCCATAAAATGACTCCACAAGCACAAATCAAGTTTGAATATTCTATATCTAGGTCAATCGCGGTTCAAACCCGATATTCAATTACCCTGTTAGGCCGATATCTGGCCTTTACGTTTGCCTCCCATCTCCGCTTCACCAACGTCTTAGTTCGTAGCCAGGTGAATTTGTAGCTTAAGATCTAATTATTTGGGTTGAATTTTCGATAGTGTTGTTTTATCTTTGAGGTTACGAGCCTTTGATTGGTTATCTAAACGCTGCTTGCCAATTACTTAGACTTAAGTGATTGTCTTGCGTGGTCGGATGCAAATTTTGATGGATTTGAAAGGATTTTTGAGGATGCGTTTCGTATTGGATTGTTCGGATCTCATATGGAACTGGGATTGGATGCAAAGGGGTTTGAAATGGATCCTGTTTGCGGTTTAACGGTAGAATGCTTTCAAGTAATAGAACAAAGGGAATCTAAACCGATGGGATTGGAAGGCTGTGTTGTCTTTTTGTTGTCTGGTAATTTAGTTTTTCGGTATTTTGTTAACGTGAAAAAACCGGTGATTTCTAACCGATTTTTTCTTCTTATTAAAATATTCGGAACTGACAAAGCTTTGTATCTATAAATAAATTCTAACTTTTGTACGTTATAGCGGTTTAGCACAAGACACAGGACGTTATTCTTCTTCTTATCGTATGGTTGATTAACAACCTGGTGTCAGAGTTTAAACCGCCCGTAGGCCTCTGACATGGCTTTACACACCATTGAAAAATCTCTCAGGTGTGCTAGTTTCATCACGATGTTTTTCTTCACCGTTTTAGCAACTGATAATTAATTTATAATACGCACATAACTTACGAAAAGTGAGAGGTGCGCGCCTTGGGATCGAACTCAAGACCACTGACTTATCAGTCGACGGTCATACCACTTGGCTATCAGTGCTTATCAGTGCATTTAATACAACTCAAGAAAGGACATTACTAAAATATAGTTACCTACTATGAAAAAATAGAATGATGAAATGTGAGAGTAATTTTCATTAAATTTCTAACCGTGCGGTGGGCTCATGATTCCACCATAAGGGTTAGCGGCTCAGCATGTATCAGATATAATACCTGACACTGTTATTTAGCTGGATCCTGGCCATAAAGATGACGAGCGAACCAGTTTTTTTTAATTTAAATCTTTTAATTACAAACTTTTCAAACATATACATTGCAACTACTCCTACTCACTCTGGGGAATATAGGCGTGAGTCTATGTAGGTATGTTTCTCATAAAATTGATCTTTACACATAAGAGGTCTTAAATTCTCAAAGATGTCATGGATTTTGTATTCAATTTACAAAATGCCTCGTGAGAAAAAACAAAGAAAAAAATAAGCACAAACCATTCTAAAAATTCAAAACAAAATAATCAAAATAAACGTTTAATAATCACATAAAAAACGGAAACCGTATATTCTGAAGGAATGTAAACAAAAAATAAGTACCTACTAGATAATGTTGAGTTTCAGTGGATATCCTAATAATTTGAATCAGTCAGAATGTTGGAAACTGAGCTATTTTGAGCCGAGATTGCTGGCGGTTAGGCTGTTTGTACGCAGTGCGTTTGGTTTTGCGACTACGCGATCTTCTTTCTATCGTGTGGTTGATGAACAACCTGGTGTCAGAGTTTAAACCACCAGTAGGCCTCTGACTTTACACACCGTTGAAAAATCTCTCAGGTGTGCTGGTATTTTCCCTCACCGTTTTAGCAACTAATTATTATTTTTTAATACGCACATAACTTACAAAATGTCAGAGTTGCGCGCCTTGGGATCGAACTCGAGACCGACGGTCATACGACTAAGTCAGTACTATTGACATAAGCAATAATTAGCCATTATTTTGATTCCCATAATACACATAAAAAAATTATTATCTGTTTTATTTATACCCATTGTGTTCTTATTCAATAAAAAATACTGGTACACTCTGCGAATAATTTTCAACACCAATTAAAGGATGTGGTATTCGTAGGCAACAGGGTTATTATTTATGTAGATATTTATATAACTTATGAAAGTCGCTTGTGAGATAAGCTAAAGTATCCCTTACTGAAATTTAGAAACTAAAATACAATCGAATTGAGAACCTCCTCTTTTTTGAAGTCGGTTAAAAATTATTTTGTTCAGACGAATTAGATAGGATGGACGATCAATGGTCCATAATAGCTTCTGACAGAAAGGTATGGAAATCATGGGAAATGCAAATGCAGCAAATGTACAGCAGTGGGATGATATAAGCTAATAGTAACAGCAAAGTCTATTGTTAATGTTTCTGTTTGTTGCTAGAAATAAACCAACATAATCTTTTACACAAAAAACGTAAAAGTTTGTGTAAATTTTAAGTTTAGGTACAATTTTTTTTTTATAATAAAAATTAAACAGTTAATTCCTTTTAATTTATATTCACGCCATCGTAAGTAACATTTATTTAGTAATGTCAATTTCACATAAACACAACAAGAGAAATCCTAAAAAAAAATTGAAAAAAAAATCTTGACGACTAATCGTACATCTGCAACCAGCCTAAACAACAACTACGTGTCAACCGCGCGTAAACGTCGCTGAGCTAAACGCGTCTGATTTATTTTATTGAGCCGATAAATGAGTGCGCCACACTGTGACGCAAATAAATTGTAAGCGCAACGGCGACAGACCAGTCGTAAGAGAATTCTTGCTTGTTTAAGCCGTGATTTCAAGGATTTAAGAGGAAATGCGGGTAGACAGACTTTTGAAAATTAAATCTCATCAAAAACATAATTGTAAAATGAGAGCCAAGTTCAATATATGCCTTGGTTGATGACTTCAACGACAAAAGGAGTGATATCTAAATGGGTGCCAATTTCAATGGTCAGTCCTGAAATTTATTTACAACATAAAATATTTTATAATAACTTAAAATAATATTGCTTCTTATAACTTAGGATAATATATTGTAGCTTAAGGTCTGACCTGACTAGTTTTCGTATACGATTTTTTCTATATAATATATTCTACTATATATCTATCTGTATCTATATGTTCTGCAATGTTCCGACTAACTGCCTGACTCATCAGCTTCACCGCCCAGCCCAAACCACTTAAGCTAGAAAGTTGAAATTTTGAAATGTTGTTAAACTTATAAGGTAGAAGTAGTTTAAGAAAGGGTTTTCCGAACTTTAACCCCCAAGAGTAGTTTAACAAAAAATCGTATATGAAAACTAGCCAAGTCAGACTTTAAGCTACAATATATTATCCTAAGTTATAAGAAGCAATATTATTTTAAGTTATTATAAAATATTTTATGTTGTAAATAAATTTCAGGACTGACCATTGAAATTGGCACCCATTTAGATATCACTCCTTTTGTCGTTGAAGTCATCAACCAAGGCATATATTGAACTTGGCTCTCATTTTACAATTATGTTTTTGATGAGATATCATTACTTTTTGTAAAGAAAACTACACTTATTTCATCGTTGAGAAAGAAGCATGATGAATATAAATAATTATAATAAAACAATAAATACTACACTGAATCGGTATTCGTAAGCGTTGCCTATGTTTATTATGTGTTGCTCGAGAGAGTTTTTATATAGATTTACTTCTGTTCTGTGTATAATTGTTGTTTTGCCCGTATTACAAGTTTTTTGTATGGGGACACCACTTATTTTTTTTATTTTTTTTTTCTATTTTTTGATTTTTTCCTTCGCTTACACGCAATTTCCAAGCTGGATTCCAAATTTCATCCTTCTAGGTCATCTGGAAGTAGGTTACAATTAGGTACTATAAGTCAGTCATTACTAAAATTTACGATTTTTGGACCTTCATATTTTTGTAACCGTTGGAGCTAGCTTTATGAAATTTGGGCTTCTACATGTCCTTATAGATATAATTAAACACACGTAGTTTTATGTGTTTACGTTAAAGAGGTTTTGAGTTATAGAAGGGTCAAAAGTGGCACCAAATGGTTCGTGTAATATTACACTCGGCGCTGGCTAGCCAATGCTTGAACTTGGCTTGACACGCTGCCGCGTGTCTAGATAGGATTTGAAGAAACTATCACTGTCGTTCTGCGAGCGCTCAACTTCCGGCCGCGGCCGGTCGTGTGATAAGGATAACGGCAGCTCCAACTAAAAAGGCTAATTAAAAAAATCGTAATTTGAGCTCAAAACCTAAACCAATTAGATTTATTACGATAAAATTTACATAGCGTTCAAAAGAATCAAAGAGTCAAGCCTTTTAATTTTTTACTCTTTGCGCCCGTGGGTAGTGCTACAAAAATGGCTTCTATTTTAAGTTTCGAATTCATTGATGCAGTTTCATTGTTGGATTTTTTAAAATAGGTTCTGGAAATCGATCAATAGGGCAAGATTGTATTTGTGGAATTGACTTTATTTTTATCTTAGCTAACTAAACGTAGCTCTGCTCTCGAAGTGGTTTAAACAAATTTGGGGTGTCTATTTTTCCTGCGAATCTGTCTTTATGGTATGGTTGATGAACAACCTGGTGTCAGAGTTTGTTAACGATGTTTTTCTTTGCATTATAAGTCATTTTTTTACGTAAACGGTTTTGTCATCAGAGCTAAAGCTGTGTACCAAATATCAGATCAATCTCTCAATAGGCAGGATGTAAAATACCGATTACTAAACTTGAACTAAATAATAAACAGGTCAATCTAAATAAAACCGTTTAACAACAAAACATATTCCATCCCTTACGATAATAAACTTAAAACCCTACAAAAATCCTTTCCAATCAATTAACATTATGGCTCTTACCCACTAAATGTTATCTAAAACAAAAACTAAATTCAATTACATCATTCAATGGGGGTGTGAAAATAGAGACGCCTTCAGATACCGCAACAAAGGATACGTTAAAAGAACGTAGAGTCCTAATAAAAGAATCGAATCTATCATTGAGAAAGTAAAAAAAAAACTGAAATCAGCGCAGTCGCGCCGTTCCGGGGTTAGACGTGCCTCGCATGTTCTCTGTCGAGTTGTAGGGTACAAGTGAGGAGCGAGTAGCGGTGTTAGCGATGTTAAATAATGGATGTCGGGCTTCGGACTATCTGACCCGTAACGGCTGTCAAAGATCTACAATTGACAGCCGGGGCCAACAACTTAACGTACTATCCGAGGCACGGAGAGTGATAATTAATTTATAATACGCACATAACTTACAAAAAGACTTAGGTGCGCACCTTGGGTTCGAACTTGAGACCTTTGACTTGCCAGTCAAACGGTCACACTATTATACTGCCCAGTCAAAGGTCGTAGATTCAAAACCCAGGCACTTTTGAACTTTCGGATTTATATTAGAAACGAATTATCACTTGCTAAAACGGTGAAGGAAAACATCGTAGGAAACCAGCACACGTGAGAGATTTCTCAACGCTGTATAAAGCCATGTCAGAGGACTACGGACGGTTTAAACTCTGACACCAGGTTGTTCATCAACCTTACGATGCAGAAGAAGAAACGGTGTTAGGGTTAAAAAAAAAATTTTTTTTTGTAGATTTTTTTTCTATATTTTATTTACGATCAGCAATTATGTGCCGTCCACATCACTGTGTAGCACGCAAGAAAGTTGGTGTGGCATATCCTGAAGAACAAGAAGTGGTTTATCAGTTTATGAATTGCACCAAACCGCTGCACCATAGTACGTAACGTGTTACGCTTAGTAATTAGATTCGTTATTAATAAAATATTTAATTTAATATGGAAATGTTAATCTTTGTTTGTCTTTTGATCATGCTGGCATCGCACTCGCTCAATTAAAAGGCTTACTTTGAACAAGCATTTGTTAATAGGCAAACACCAAATAGTTCAGAACCAGTTTCTCTTCTGTTTATGAATGAATCTTTTTTTTTAAATCTATTGGCGAGTTTTAGCTTAGCTTTATATAATAATTAACAAAAACGGTCTTATTTCGACCTCTCCTTAAAAAAATGCAACATCTTCAATACCGTGTTACTATAATATTACAATGTCATAATGAAAAGAAATGAATAAATGTTTCAAAAAAAACATTCTCCATCACACAATGTTCTATTTTCAAAATCCTTTCAAGAACCAAACGCGGCGAATTACCGACTACTTCAAAAGGAAGCTTACGGTGGCAGCCAGCGCTAGAACCTATTTCCGATCCGGACGCCACCTGGGGTGGGGGGAGGTCTTTTTTAGCCTGTATCATTCATATGCTAATGTTGCCGGAATATTTGCTGTAGCCTTTCATAATGCCACTATAGCCAATAGGATGGGATGTTCAATGGCATGAGTTAGAGAACGATTTTTGTGTACTTTTTGTTGTGTGATGTCTGGATTTTTAGTGTGATTTGAATACTGTTACAGCTTGGTGATTTAACAGTCATATAGTAAATGTAACGTCTTACTTTATTATTGCAAAAAAATCAAAAGTAGATTGATTAGGTCACTACTTTGTAAAAAGTAAATATTATCTAATCATTTTTTATTAACTTTTAAAATAGAATTGCAACATTAATTTGTTGTTTTTTAAATACCTAATTCATATAGATTTTTTTATTAGTACGAAGTTTAATAAGAAAATATTATTGACTAAACATTATGATTATTGTTTACTCAATAAAATAATAATTGCCCTTTAGGCAAAACACAAATCTGTTCAGAGAGTGGGTTCGCTTAAAAATTACATCGCGCCATTACACGCAAAATTACATTCGCTTAAGTGCTCAAACGAGTACATTTATAACTACCCACTCAACTTGAAGAAGCCGAATAAAACCCTATAGCTTTGCTTATTATACAAACACTTCTGGATAATTAAATGCAAATGAGGCAATGGTGGCAATAACTGCATGAAATGTCTTTAAAAGATAGCTATTTACTGGATGAGTTTATGAATTACGTTAGTTAAACCTATTGGAGTGAACGCCTCAATATTTCCTGCAAATAATAAAATATTGTCTTTGAAGCAATCATTTCTATAAAAAAATACCAGTACATAATAGCATTATCTTTATTATTTATAAGGCGGTAAAGTTTGCATGTTTGTATGTGTGTATAATCTCCGGAACTACCGATCCGATCCTAAAATTATTAATGATATATCATTAATAGGAAGCTACATTATACCTGAGTGCTATAGGCCATTTTTTATTTTGAAATCGATGAGTTTTCAGTAAGAATTAGAAACATCTGTTATTCAACTCGGGCAATTTGGCTGCTTTTCAACGTGCGATTACGGCAAAATTAATTTTAGTTTCATTTTACGCGGACAAAGTCGCGGAAGATTGCTAGTAGCCAATACAATACCAACAAATAACGATACAATAACAAATTTAAATTAAAAATTAAAAAACCAAACCCGATACAATTTTTTTTAGTTTAGAACATTACACTCTCGATCTATTCACTTTTCAAACAAAAAAAAACTAAACCGAAATTGCTTCATCCGTTTGGGAGCTAAAATACCACAGAAACACAGATATACACGTTAAACCTATACCATTTTTTATTTCGTCGGTGTTACCAATATAAACTATCTATTTTCGCACAAAACACTCCTAACTCAACAAAATATCTTAAAAGAAAATTCAAGCTACAAAATCGAACGAAATTCATATTACTATGGCGTACCAAGAAAGGAATATCTCACTTATCTTAAACCAAAGAGTGAGCAATACAGAGCGAAGATTACTCAATAAATCTACAAAAATATTTAAAGATAAACACGGAAAAGGCACCGGCTGTGGTGGCATCGATTTTTCAAAAGGATTCCTTGTAGATTTTGGATGTGGTATAGTAAAATTTAAGGGATAAACTAACCTTTATCTATAACTCGACCCGCTCCGGTTTCGCACGGGTGCAATATACATAATTATTATAAACTTTCCTCTTCAATCACTCTATCTAAATAAAAGAAACTGCATCAAAATCCGTTTCGTAGTTTTAAAGATTTAAGCATACATAGGGATATAGGGACAGAGAAAGCGACTTTGTTTTATACTATGTAGTGATAGTGATGATTGTGATGACTCTTTGACTCATACGCAAAAAATGGATAGAAAGCGAGCGAAAGACATCCAGCGATCACGGTAGACAAACTTGCACTCGATCAGTCTCTAGTTGTCTTGGCGAGAGTGTACAACCATTATAAAAAGCATCATACAAGCAACATTATTCATCAGTGTTCAATGAGACCATGAAGTTAGAAAAACAGACATGATCTGTCAAATAAAATCGTAAATTAATTACGTGAAACCAGAGGAGAACCAGAGAGAACGTCTTACATGAACTTTTTCTTAATCATTCTTCTGACATAAATAAAAAAGAATCTAAAAAAGACTTGCTGTATAAACTTTAGTTCCTTGCCTTCCCTTTACCATTTAAAAAACGAACTACAAAAGAAATTAAATTATATGCTTTTGAGTCACAAAAGACTTACCACATCTCCCCTTTTACTGATCTCCACAAATGCCAAGATCGACGGTAGCACGACAAACTTGCGCCTCCGAAGGAAGTTATTTGCATAAGATCTTAAAACAGCAATCGGCTGATCGCTAACATTTTAGCCCCGAGTCAACACCGGGACACTTCCAGTTGAAATATTTATTCAGCATACGTAGTATATGTTTTGGCAGAAGTTTGTTTAATAAAATGTAAGAGAATGGAGTACGTAATAAAGTTGTTTAACTTTTGAAAGATATTACAGTTACAATCGCTTACAAATATATGGCGCGGAAGCTACTAATAAATGCGGAAAGATGTTTGTTGGTTTGTGCTTCTTTTACGCGTTAACTGATCAAAATGATCGACATAATTTCTTACATAGAATTTTTGGATTCTAGAGTCATTTTAAATCACTCTGCGGCCTATAAAGCAGATCTGTGCTATTCATGTCAATCCGTTGCGCATTTTCTGTGTAAGAGAAGGATATATCAACATACACTTGCATGCCCTGATCCTGCGCAAAATATTTTTCTCTTACATTTTTAACTAGGTGAATTTAGTGAATCAAGTTAATATTTTTTTTTTAATTTCATTAGTGTAATATGTTGTTAATATTCCAGAAATAAATAAGCTACCGGTTTTAATGACGCAGTGACACGAATCCTTAACTTTTTGGTCAATTTGTCGTGAAATTCACCCATCATCCTCAGTCATCTTAACAAACAGTCCATTTTAATTTACATCATCCCTCAGATATGTTATCCATTTATTCGTTGGTCTCCCTCTCCTCTCCCTCCTAAACTATAAACCTATAAGTCACACAAACAATCAATCAAGATTTATCCAAAATCCCAATTAAGTCACGATCTACGGACTCCTAAACTATTTCGTATAAAGTCCACATGTAACTGCGCGAAAGTCACGCAAGATGGCGTGACGTTGCAGCTTCTGAACTTAATATTAGAAATGGGTTTTGGCTCCCAAACTAATATAGAAGGACACAGTTTGTTCTTTTGAGGAAAATGTGGAACATTTCTAGATTTGACAACGAATTCTTGTTTTAACGTGACTTGAAGTTGTGTCACCTACTTGATTATGAACAATATAATTATTATGTTTTTAATAAGTACTATTAATGACAAATAATGTTTCTCTAAAAGAAAGTTATTAGACAGCTGATGTCACAGCTGATCGTTATTATATTAGAAAAAGTATTCAAAATATTTCCTCCATAGTTGTTATACTGGCTGTATTCAGGTTTTTTTTTTGTTTCTTAAGATTTTAATTAAGCGCTCGCATTCGTTAATAATTAATGATTATGTATTAACGTATTTGTATTTCAAATGTAATTACGAATAGCTTATTGTCTGAGTATTTCACTAAAAGATCGCGAGTTAAAATGGTAGTCATAATTAATTAAAACCTACTAAATTGATGTTTGTAGTACGAGTTGTACTACAAACATCAATTTAGTAGGTACTAAATTGGATTATTAATTGCTGTTTTATTTTGTATAGGTACTTACTATTAGGTCTATGACCTTAATTTGGAAAAGGGGATATAATGTAAAAATACCTAACTTTACAATTAAATTATTAACTGAATAATACAATTATAAATTAAATAATCCAATTATAAATTAAAGAATCCAATTATAAATTAAATAATCCAATTATAAATTAAAGAATTCATTTATAAATTAAAGAATCCAATTATAAATTAAAGAATCCAATAAAAATTAAAGAATCCAATTATAAATTAAAGAATCCAAATATAAATTATTACAATATTGTAATATAATTATTATTGTTTTATTAACAATTGTTATAAATTATAGTTTATCTTAAAACCAACCATTTACTATATTCGTTGGCGTATTGAGTAATTCCTCGAGCTATCTGAAGCACGCGACGCGTTAATATTATGTTGCTGCGGTAATTTACCTACCGTGGCATAATAGAGACGGTATGCTAAGGTATTTTACCGTTTATATTAAAATTGACTAAATAGACACTGAGCTGTTTGAAACCTTAAGTTTAAACCTGATAAAATTAACAAATTCTTGCTGTTATTGTATAAAAACTAACGTAATTTATTATTTTGGTATAAACATGTCTTATGCAAGTTAACAGAAGCTCAAAAAAGAGAGTAATTCTCGAATACTAGTTCGAAATTTTGTAAAAAGAAAAAATCGTTACGAGCAAGATTTGAATCTACTTGGTAAAGCTTTCAGTCACTCTGCCACTAAGCTCTATAGGGTAACTTATTATTCTACTTACTTACGCACTTACATGAATCCGTAGATAGTTTTTTAAATACCGATCTTGCAACACAAATCTAAATAAAGTCAAACTATGCTAAGGTCTTAACCTAAAAAGATTTTTTTTTCTTAAGCTGTCGATGATGATGATTTTTCAGTGCCTTCTAAAACTGCAAAGTTTGGAGCACTGAGTTGGATACGTAATGTATTCTGATAGATAATACCACACGCCCTAGGCGTAGAAAGAGATTTGAAATTTCGGCTGATGCTGGTAGGATACGGTGGCTTAGCGATCAGAGCGTCGACACGGTACGTCGAAGATCGTGGGTTTAAATCCCATCCGTATTAGTGGCTTTTTTAAATTTTCTTATTTAATAATTATATCTTATTTGCCAGTCCCCATTCAAACCACTTAAGATATCGCTGAGCAAGCAGGTATCAGCACCAAATCGATGCTTAATATCAAAACCCAAAGAGTATAAAATATCACAACAAGGTGAAATTTTAAACAAACTACAAGCTCTACAAGTTACATAGTTGATCAACTCTGACAGCCACTTCTTATGAAAGTATAAAACTTAAAATTAACTTATTATCCCGATTTTTATACGATCTTTTTACAGGAAGTTTAGTTTAGAAAATTTCTATACAATGTATTTTCGTCGTGGCAGATCTCTTAAAATATGAAACCAATTCAAATTTTAACAGTTAATCTTAGTGGTATGTTTGTAAAAATGTGTGCAAAAAATTGTAATTGGTTGCAAATCGAGAAATATGTTTCTATTGGTTTTTGAGTCAAGAATTTATAATGTGATATTTTTTTATAAACTCAATAGGTATTTTAGAAAAGAATCACTTCAATTCGGCCACATAGGTCATAATTTTGCTTCTAACTGTACAAAAACTACTTGCTAAGAAAATTTAAACAGAATTGATATTCTCTGATACAGTGCAACTAAAATAGGGAAGATGCACTATTTTTATTTTTGTTTTCATTTTAAAGAATTCCATGTAGAATAGACCACAAATATATTAAAACAATTAAAATATTGTAATTTATCGGAAAAAATGCTGTTTTAAATTGACAGTTTGACAGTTCGCGCGAAAACGGACCTATGGTACTGATGACGTCACTCTTGTCTGTCAACAACTTTCAATTTACATTTACTTTTCATTTTAACTTTTGCTTTTTCGAGATTATTTGTAAAAAATTAAAATGGACTATCCATCGACGTCAGGTGATTGTAACAATACCATTAATATTCAGATAAAAAGCCGTGTTGACTCATGTTTTGTGCCAATGTGTCCATCTACCTCAACAAAGTTTTTGCAAATAAATTATTTTTGAGTGGACCTTCTGACCCAAAGCTGAGAAAAAAGTGGTTTCAAGCTGTGAAGACAAATGGTGCACACCCTTTGCTACACTCCGACCAAGCTTTGCGTTTCATTAATAATGGCTGTAACCCGATAACCTTCTTTACGTTCTTTGTGCTCCGGAGTAACTCTACTTTTTATTGTACATAATTCTCCTCCATCTCTTTTAATTTGGACATGGCCGATTGCGTTATCGCCATAAGATTCTCTTGTCGAGCTGAAATAACTGCTATATGTAGAAGCCGCTGAATAAAATACAAAGTTTAACAACTATGAATGACTATGATGTATACATACCGTAGTAATTTAGCCCCTTTCATTTCTACACCTGAAAACTCTGCACTTTCGATAAAAAAGTTACAACCATGTCAACACTAACTTTCGGTAAATTCCTGGAGTCTGCTTTTATAAATCCAACTTCCATTTTTATTTAAAAAACGCAATTAATATTCCCATAAAATAATATTCACCTTTACAACCATAACGTCAAATAAGTTGTCAAAACAAGTGTGACGTCACGAAACGCTAATTCGTGTTTTAAAATACGTATTGTTTCAAGTCATTTTTAAATCGTAATTATTGTAAAAAAACAACAATATGTAAAATAAAAACGTTGCAGTGGCCTTTCTTTTATATTTTTTTAACGTTTTAATGATACAAATTCCATAAATATTACATCTGCATCTTCCCTATTAGATGGAAATTCTCATAAAATGTAATGCACTAAGCAGACAACCATTACGAAGCCTACGTAACGATTCGCGTCGGCGTCTGTGAGATGCTCAAGCGCCGCTAGATTTGCGCCGGCGACTCATAACGAGCGACAACCAACACTATACATGAGTCTACAAGAGGAGATAACCTCATAATATTACAATTCAAACTAATATCTACTTTTCCTACATCCAAATAAGGCTGACTCTCGAATGTCAAAATTTCATCATAATGTCATAAATTTAAATTAATCCCATTTGAAATTAAACCATGTACTTCACAGTATTAAAGTATATAATCGTAGAAAATACTTATTATCTAGTAAAACTGTCTTTGGTTTCTAATATATCAAATTGGTCTCTGTACTAACAATTTTGATTAGGGTTGCTGCAAGAAAAATACTCATGTATTTAGCACTCGTGGTAGATGATTGTCAAAATTTAGTATTGGAACGGACTGGCTACTTAATCTTAGGTAAAGTAATCAGTGCAATTGTAATTAGCGATATTTTACTTTTCTGAGTCATCATCCTCCTAGCCTTATTATTCCCAAACTTTTGGGGTCGGCTTCTAATCTCACCAGATGCTGAATATCAATTTTCTACGGAGCGATTGCCTGTCCCCCGCAATCCAAGCCAAGTTCTAGCCTCTTTAACCTCCTCATTAAGAACTTGGCTTGGAACCGACTCCAAAACGTCTTAAAGATTTCAAGCTTTTTGTTTTTTTTGTAGTCAGTTTTGTTTTTTTTATTATTTTTTTTTACTTCTCTGAGTACAGTGGTTATCTATTTGATGTATTTTCAGACAAATATTCAACTTTACTAGCACCTCAATAAAGGTAATTAGAGCCTACCCTAGAGAAATAATTTAAATATTGTTCTGTATTTAATTATGTTAGAATACAACTATTTACATTACCAAACACTAAAAAAGCAACAATAACGAAAGCAATTTCACCTCACTCCAGACAAACTTCAAACCAAGATAAATTCCGCAGTCTACGTATTGACAGATCATCCATAGAGTTGTCACGGTGTCCAAGTGCAGAATCTTTTAGATCATTTAAATGAAAACGATCCTTGGAAAGGAAAAGATAAAGTTGAAAATGACGAAGCAGACGATGAGATACAGGATAATAATTTAAAAGGTGAGCTACTTGAAATGGCAACTATCGATCATTTTGCAAAGGAATTGTATTAACAGGTATTTAAAACGAAAACTATAAGGTTTAATGGTTTCTGTGAGGTTTCGTTGAGGATACAATGGACAGGATTGGAAAGTAATTGAAATATTTAGTTTCCTTGATGAGGCTAGAGATATTGATGATGATGAAATGTCTCCCAGACAATTGCATTCTTCTGAGTACTTTCAGCTTTTTGTTAGAAAGAAATATGCCTAGAAATACTGGTATTTGTCCGTCAAGATGCTACAAAAATTATTATTTTAACAATAACTTTTGAACTTTTAGAATTTACATTTAATTAGTCCTAAGTTTATATTAGGGTTTATACTCGCACAGATAATAATTCAAAATAATAATTAATTATTGAACTAAACTCGACGTTTCGGTCAAGTTGCATTGATCGCAGTACAACCTTCCTGACTGAGTAAGGAATTTGTAACTTTTGGAAAGTCAAAATAGTATTGGAATTGTATTCGTAAATCTAGAGTAAGCCTTTTTTAAAATAAATTAAAATTAAATTAAAAAATTGTAGCTATAATGCATAATGAGTGCACAATAGTGGCACGCATTGGGAGAGGCCTATGATGATGATAATAATGCATAATTAAAATAAAAATATTCCAAACATTCCAACAATTTATATTTTTAAATCCAGGTACACTCAAGACCATTTTACTGAGTCTATTGATGTTACGTCACAGATTTAAAGTGATTTATAGCAAGCACTGCATGGAAGCCAATAATATCCATTTTAATAATTACTTGCTGAGACAAGACTGATGATGGAACGAAGCTCACCGTTGGAAATACAAAGGTGATCGGTTTTACTTAAGTTTGGTTGATATTGTGAGTTATACTTAATTGAGTGGTTTATAATACAATTATTTTAAATGTCGTTAAAAGGTTTTCTCTAATTAGGTAGGTACCTGTTTTTTTTTGCAAACTTTTTTTTCGTCACGACGTTTTGTTTTTATAATTTATGTTTTGCCTTATTTTTTTTTTATAATTTCTTTTTTTATCTTCGTTAGATAGCAGTGCTCAAATTTATTCTTTTTCTTTTTTGAGCCAAAATAAATCCTTATTTTTTTTCTTTCTTTCGTTTTTAATGAACTCATGTTAAATAAACTATATCTGAGTAAAGTTTAGAATTATAATCTTTTAATTAATTAACATCGTTTAGCCGTAATTTCCGACGTTATTATCAACGTCATGGTATATTATACTTGTTTCAGACTTTTCAAATATTAACTTTTTCAGACTTTAGCTACAACACGATTAATTTACAATCCTGCATCGAAAAAAAAATACATTGCATTGCGCACGCGCAGCCCTAAATTTTGTGCGCAATTTTAAATTCCGAACGTCCATTGTTGTCGCCTATCCACTCCTATATCGGCTATATTTTATTCCTGTTACGGTACCAATATGTTAAGATCCATGAGAACTCGAAACATAACAAGCGTTATTAAAGAAACTCGCAAATTGTTTGAATTTTCAGAGGTCTTTTTAAAATGGTCGTGTAATAGCTATAATGTTCAAACCGTCTGTGGCCTAATAAGGTGTGGGTCTACATAGTTCGCAGTTTTGGCATTGAGATTAGCTCTGAAATTGTACTATTGAAAGAGAAAATACTAACGTATTGCGTGCTTGTTGTACGAAGCGTAGGTTGAATGAATTATATTGTTGAACAAAATAATCGATTATTTGGACGAATTCGGAGTTTTTACGTTGCTCTCATTTATGTGGGATTAAGATTGTTCAAGACTTGAAATTAGAGAATTTAGAATTTATAAATAACTAGCTGATGCCCGCTTCTTTGCCCTCGTGGATATCGTGTAAATTTTGATCCCGTTCCAGCAATCCACAAATATCTTAGCCAATGTATACAAAAACTTGACAAATTATAAACTAAAACCTTCCTCGAGAACCACTCTATCCATTGGTGAAAATATCATGAAAATCGGTGCAGAAGTTTTTGAGTTTATCACGAACAGACAGACAGACAGACGCGGCGGAGGACTTTGTTTTATAATATGTAATGAAGCCGGGTCTAAGGGCACCAACTGGCGGAATCGCTCGAAATACAATGCTAGAAATCGTCACCTATCTGTAGATTGACAACTCTGCTTGTCCTTCACGATAATCACCAATCGCTGTACCATAGCGTCAAGAGAGTATTTTCTTAGTCTCTTCTTCTTTCGCCTGCCCTGGTCCCATATTACTTGGGGTCGGCGCAAAATGTCTTCTTCTTCCATTCTTCTCTATCAGCCGTCATCTGAGCATTTATTTCTTTTTCATTCATATCAGTGCTTACACACTCCATTTATTTTCTTAGTCTCTTAATAAATATTTTTTACAGTTCATTTCTATAATATATTTTATTTTTGATCTTGTTTTCGTAGTTGTTTTTACATCGTAAAAAAATATTGTCTAGACTTATAAGAAAAAAGGGTACAGCTAAAAAATACTTTTTGGTTTATTCAAACTGTACCTAAAAGTCTTCAAAAGTTTTTTTTTTGTTTGAGGGCTATGAATAATTTATAAAGGTTTTAAAAATAGTAAAGCCAAGTTTTATGGATTAAGATAAAATTATCAAATTTTAATAGCAATTTTGCAATATTCTTCACTATCTTTTGTACGCTTTATTCTCATGGTAGACATGGATATAATTAAAAAAGTACACAGTAGGTATCACGTCTATCTGTTGCTCAGTTGCTACATAAGAGATGGACATACCAACAAATACACTCTCATATTTATATTAATTAGTAAGGCTGAAAATTTTGATCATAACTCCAATAATTTTCTATATTTTCTTATTTTACGTGCATTGTTTTATTACAATCTTGTCATCAATAACAATTTGATACTCATTTTGTAAAAGCTTTCCTTACTTAGCTTGACCTGTTTACTATTTGGTTCTAATTAAGTAATCCATATTTCACACACAGTTGACAGATTGATCTGATATTTGGTACACAGCTTTAGTTTTGATGATGAAACCATTTTAGGTAAAAAAAATAATTACTTATATTATTAAGAATAATTATGTCTTTACGAATGCTATTGGAACCACATTCTCACGATCTCACGGTCTAAACAAAGCTGCCTTATCGTGTATGTCTACTAGTAAGTTCGCTTCTTCTATTTTTATTTTTTTAACAAGTGCCATTGATACCCCATTGTTCTGATCTACACTGCTTACACCTTTTTAATCCGTAATATCTAGACTAGCTTTATGATTTTCTTTTTTAACGGGGTTTTAAGAGACGTTAAAAATTCTTTAAGGAATTACTTATACCTATATTTTAAATTATATTCCATGTTTTCAATTATTTTTCGCCAGGGAGCTTACTCTAGAATCTCGAAATTATCTGCTGCCCTGCTCTAAATTGAGAATTTTTGTATATCATTAGTCTAAAATTAGTTCGTCGAGAGGATTTTGGTAAGCTCCCAGATCTAAGGTACTAATTTAATTAACGTTATACGACTGTGAAAGAAACAATAAAATAAATTGACGTAATCAATGATTAAATTTGTATTGAGAAATCACTAATTGTCGTGTCAACCCACAATGTCGAAAGACAAAACGGTAGACGTCGACTGGCAAATGCCAAATATCGAAAATGTCGAGTGTCAAACGGAAGGCGATGAGTCGACAAAGTAAAAGAACAAATCAATAATATGCATAAAAAAAAGAATACGAGTAGGTACTATTACAAGTAGACTGCAAGTTAATCGATGGTATACGTTGCAAAATAGACATTATGAATGTGGTTTTCGACCTCGACGTAATATACGTGTACACTGCATAATTATGTAGAAGAGAGCACCTTACTAGATTTTATTCCCAAATCCTTAGACTGAGTAAATGTCAAGAGATTAATTCTGTGGTACTGCAAAAATATATCTTTACAGAAAAAAAGAAACATAAATTCAAAACAAAGTACCCGTATTTCTGATACGAGTACCAAAATAAGTGAACAAAGACCATCGTACCGGGCGGTCAGTTCCACCATTTTTATTTTTTGACAAGTGCCATCGATACACACCCATTGTTCTGATCGACGCGGCTTCTGCTTGTTGCTTTCAATAACGAAGGCTTTAAATGTGGCATTATGTTAAAATTAATGTGGTTTGATATTTGAGATAGTGTAATTTATAAACTGAATGGTATCATTTTTTATCAGGTTTTGTAGTTTAAACTACCTAAATAAACATTTTTCTTGCTATTTAATGAAATTTTTAGAGGAAACATTGTTTTTCCTATTTGCTCAATTTTAATCGAGACCCAACCCAAGACAGTCAATATCATTACTTTACGCATGTTGGTTACATGAATCTAAACTGTCGTGTTAATTCCTGTAAGCCTGTAACAAAACAAAATCTTTGCCCACAAAGATCCCATTAAAAAGAACTATTAGAGCTCAAAAGCAAACCTTCAGAAAAACAGTCACATTTTCTAGACCTTTTATTAAAAGTCTTAAAAAAGAATAGCCAGTTCAAAGACCTTTCTTGATCTCTCAACTACCCTCAGGCTCATTACGCAACGATAAGCCACTACCAAAAATGTCAAACAATCAAAATCCCTGCAGCACTGATCGCGCTTGCGCATCTGAATTCGAATTTCGAATCGAACGGAATAAATTTTGATGTGCTCGATTTTCGGTTTGGTTTCGTTTACTTTTTTGCTCTTTTCAAGCATAAGGCGAGGACAATGCGGTCTGGGCGTAACGAATAACTTGATTTATATGAACGCGTGTGCGCCGCCGGCCTTGTATTGGACACCGCTACTAATAATAAGTATGTGTATGAAGTCTTGTATGTTATTTTATAAATATATAGGAGTTTTACTTTTTGTGGTTGAAAATGAAGTGAATCATATTACGTATAAAGTTATTTTAGCCGATGAATTTTCCGAAGTTTTTTCACTTCTATCTAAAACTTTGCATTTAAAACCGAGCCAAAAATATATCCATATTTGATGATTCGAAATAGAACGGAATTCACAAAACGATTGGTGATGCAAATAAAAAAGCCTTTACTAGTAAATTAAAAAAATTGTGACTTTTCAACAACACATGGTGACACGATGAATTCCAGCTCCATAAATACATTTTGCAAGCAAAACCAGATGCTCCACCTAGTTGCAAGTAATACCGTGATTTGTTTAGCACAATAATGGCCTGTAAGGGGGGCTTATGCGTTTTGTAGGCGCGAATACCAGTTCAATCGCTTTTATGGTGTCCCCGTGTTGTTCTTAAGGGGAATTATAGCGATTTGGTGTCGATTAATGCCTGGTTTAGCTGCTGATTTGATGTGGGTTTTGTGATTAAGTTTAAATGTAGAGAACAATGAAAAAGGTATGTGAGATGTTGAATGAGTGAATGATAGTAGATTTTTGAAGTGGTGTGAGTTTTGTCTTGTAAATAAGGTATGAGAAAGGTTAAAAAAAGATGATAGATTGTGAAGAAAAGACACCGAATAGAAAGGTAACGGTGAAGTTAAGGCCAACAAAGATATTGAGTGGTAGCGATATCTATTATCCGCCATTAACAATGAAATGGTTTAGTATTACGCCTAATCGAGCAGATAAACAAAACATTTTAATTTTTTTTTCATATTCACAGCAGAATACAAAATGTTAAACATATTATGATAGTTATCAAAGACGTAGTACCTACTGATGAGAATATGAATTTCAGTAATACCTCAACCTCACCTTCACCTAAAAATTTAAAATAAATAAAATTCAAAACAATTGAAACCCAAATAAGTAAAGAATCAAAAATCTTCACAACTGCAACATTTCTCGCTAAATTTGCCTAAAATATTCTCAACAACAGCAGAAACTTTAAAGTTCTCCTTATTCTTTCATTTGCCAGCAGCATCGGCGTCTCTTATACATTCGAGTCGCAAAATTGGTAGTCACTGAGTGTTGAATACAGTGGCATTATAAATTTAAAACGAGACCCTCGTTAAAATATCGAGTTTTGTCTCTTGGCTTGTTTGTTTGTGCGTGGGGTGACGTCAGGAGATCTCGTAGGGGTTTGTGTTTGAGTTACCCTGTTTGTGGGTAGACAGATTAGCATTAACTCGAGATATATCACTATTTACTTTGATGGTGTTGATGGACTCCTTCCCCTTTTACAGGGGACTTCTGTTTAGTTCCACTGCATCACCTTTCAAAAGACCTGTCTGAAGTCCATCGACGATTTTAACTCTACTAGATTGTTCATCACCCATACCGTTTATCACCATCACCAAAACCATTCCCATATTCCCTGTCTACTGAATTGAATGTGACTCAGTCTTTCTTTCTTATCGTATGGTTAATATACAACCTGGTGTCAGAGTTTAAACCACCCGTAGGCCTCTGACATGGCTTTACACACCATTGAAAAATCTCTCAGGTGTGCTGGTTCAATCTCGATGTTTTCCTTCACCGTTTCAACAACTGATAATTAATTTGTAATACGCACATAACTTACGAAAAGTCAGGGATGCGCGTCTTGGGATCGAACTCGAGACCGCTGACTGTATCGACGGTGATACCGTGGCTATCAGTACTTGTACTTGTGGCTCAGTCAATTGTTTTATTAAATTTTTATCCATATAAGACTGAGAATGGGTTAAACAGAAGAAGACTTTTTTGTAGGTATTGGGTAAGTTCATAATAATATTTTTTTATTTAATAAGAAAAAATATTTACTAAAAAATCTCCTTGATATACATTCCAGACAGCTCAATATCATTACACTGTGTAATAATGTTGTACTTAACATATTACACCAATCTGTTTCCACATAAGTTGATAATTATGATATTGATGAGCGCATGATTATGCGTGCTCATTGAATCCAGTTAAAGGTCACAGACCTTGCTCAGCTTTTATTTTAGCGGATACGGCTGCGATCTGCGTTTTGGTACGGTTAACATATTCATTAGGCCAAAAAAATATTTAAGTATTTAACTTCATTTTATTTTAATAAGGTTGTTGAATAAGGTTAAGATTTTTTTATACTTACATGAGGTTTACAAATGTGTGGGTATTTTGGCTACAAACCAAACCTTTGATATGACAATTGAATACTATTGACCTTAATGCAATCTTAAATTCTGATCTTTCTTCATTACTCGGCACAATGATAGCAGCGGAAAAAAATATATTAAAATGAGAGAGACCAGCAGCCTCAAAGGAGGCTTGTACTCAGCAATGGGTTGATACTGGTTGATGACGATGAGAGAGATAGCTTTCTCAGAAATACGTTGCCTTTACTTATCAGTGAGCAATTTGGTGATTTGGTTCATATAATTCCAAAGCTGGCAAAGGGTCCCTTGAACTTTTTATTGTAATGACTCCTCTAAATATAAATTCGATAAAAATATACCGGTGGCTTGATTTAATTGCCAGCAAATAGCTAATCGTGACTTTAACTTAGATTTAGACTTATAAAAACAATAGAAATAAATATGTAATCTTACATAGCAGGGCAAGATAACAGAAACTATAAAAATAGTTTAATTATTTATAAAATCATAGCAAATAATAAGAAAAAAGTACCTATATAAATATTTTTATTCATTTTATAGCATGCTATGCGGACACTAAGGTTCTAAATTTCGATAGCACGGGCTGGGCGGCATTACGAATACTTTAGTAGCAGAGCCACTGGGGCCTTTACCCAATAAATCGTAGATTCAAATACCGCTCACAATCGATTTTTTTAAATAAAAAATTTGAAATTTCAAAAAAAAATGTTTGCAATTTTTTTGCAATCAGTAGGTACTCACGCGGTAGGGTATAATACGAACCGGTCTCGGCCCACCAGTGCGTACGAAACACATGCTTATGCTTCTTGTACTCCTTACATACTAACCATAAAGGTATTTTAACACTTTATTTCCATCACCTTATGGCTATGAATGGATAGGGACGTAGTGCGCAGAATTTTTATCAAGTTTGTTTCGTGAAAGATAAAACTATAAAATCTAACTTTTTTAATGTAAAATATTTTAGAAGCTAGATCTATGTGTCATTAGGATGCTTAGTAATAAAAAAAAAGATTTAACTTTTTTTATAAAATTTACAAATTTAATTCAAACAAATTAATGTTGGTTTTGATTGCTTAGATACTTTTGCCTCCCAGGTCACACAGTAAAAAGTTTATAACCGCTCAGTAGTAGGTATAATTCGTAGAAAAATGTTGACTTGATTTAACAAAAGCAAAAAACCTTTTTATTACTTAAGAAAAAAAATTCAGCTTCTTAGAGACCTTTCAAATATTTTGCGTTATTAATGATAGACCTTATTAAGTTCATTTTAAATTAATCCTATAAACAGAGCTATATTGGAGTCTAGACCCTGGGACAAAAAAAACACGAAATAAATATCGATGCCGATAACAAAATATTGCAGAAATCGAATCTAACAATACCAAATGCAAAATATGAATCGTTAATCCATAACGTCTGCGCCAATTGTGTTTCCACTATCGCTGCTCAACACCAGGATAAAGTCACCAAGAAACGTGAAAAAAAAAACAAAACAACCGTTATTAAGAAGTGTTATATCCAACACTTACGTATTAACAAAATAAATATATGGTGTCCTATAAAAACCTGCGAATTCTGATTGAGAACAAACAATGTTGTTTAAATGTTCACAAAACAATTAGCGGGTCCTCGATAAATATAATTTTGGCGCCAAAGCGATTTGTTCTTATTTTTTACGAGTTCACACGAAGCAGGTTTATGGGGAAATAAAATTTTACCAACTTTGGTTTTTTAATTTTGTGGTTGCATGCTTTAATTTTTTTTGTTAGCCAACTGTGTCCTACTGTTGAGCAAAGGCCTCTTCTATATGCTTCCCGGTACCTACTCTTTTTCCTCGCTACCTCAGAGCAACCCTCATGATAGGCCTAGGCGTCCAAGTCATCCCGCCGCCTCTTTTTGGGCCGACCTCGGTATCTCAGTCCGTCCTCAGGCACCCATAACATATACCTACCTACTATTATTAAGTAGTGATTGCCTATGGTATGACTTATGATTAGCAAGTCAGAGGTCTGAGGTCGAGCCCAAGGCGCACGCACCTCTAACATTTCATAAGCTATTTGCGTACCTATCATAAATTAATGATCACTCCGTGCCTCAGAAAGCACGTAAAGCCGATGGTCCTGCGCCTAATCTCTCTATGGTTGTGTTGGATTGCGATCGGACTATGAGAATGAGGGTACAAAGAGTGCACCTGTGTTTGCACACACATTAAATTTGTGCACTATAACATCTTCTGCGTAGTTTGTATCTCCATTGAGATTAGCCACTGATTGAAATTTGGTGATTGGGAGGACATTATTATTATTTATATATTTTGGTACATAAACTCAAAGGTATTCTAAACATTGTTTTACAGACGTTTAGAATGTATTTTCATAGGAGCCAACTGTAAATCTTCTAACATGGTAGCTAGTCTAATATAAAGCCTTGTACATAAGAGTTGGTTGCACAGTAGGTGGCTAACGTTGGTACCACCCGGATGTGTTTATGTGTAAGGACGAGAACACACTATAAAATGCGAATATATTTCATGTTAAATCTGTCTTGGATTGTAAACAAAATGACGCCCACACGTGTTCAACTTAGCCTAAAATTTTTAAATGGAAAAATAAATATAAAGAAGTAGGTACAAATTTAGCAAGTCGTGTAACAATTTATTTTAAAAAGTAGCCACTAAATAGGCGCGCATTGGAAGAGGCCTATGCTCAGCAGTGGACTAATACTGGCTGATAGTGATGAATGATGGAGAATTTTACTATTATCCGATGACGACCTCCGTTCTGAATCTCCAAATTTTATCATCAGATCGCGACTATTTATAAAATTATGTGGTTTACGTAAATAGTGTTGATCTAATGATAAAATTCAGAGAGTGTACTATTTCTGTACTGTGAAGGAAAACATTGTGGGGAAACCAGCTTACCTGAGAGATTTTTCAACGGTTTGTAAAGCCATGTCAGAAGCCCACGGGCGGATGACACCTCTCCTCTGACACCTGGTTGATCATCAACCATACGATAAAGTAGAATTATAAAATAAATTAAGTACCTAATTTAATCAAAGAAAAAAGAACCAAATGAAATTTCCTAACCATTCCGATGTATAAACAACAAAAGCTTAGTCAGTAATAAATTTAATTTTACAAAACTCAATATAGTGGTTATTGTAAAACTTTGTTCCACAACACATATTGAAATATTTACCAATAAATAAACAAACAACAAACAAATTTTATCTGAAACTCCATTATATCGAAAACTGTATAATAACTGAAACATGGCCGCGCCCTTACAAATATATTAAATCATTTATGTAAATGAGTGCTGTTAAAACTTGTGTAAGCGATTTAACACAATGCGAATGTAGCCCCAACAAGAATTACGAGCAGCATGACTGTAGTCGTAACTCATATCTTGAATGTAGCTATACGCGTTGTGTATACAGCTTTAGGATCCAGTCGTGATAGCCTAGTGGTGGTGAGCGTTGACTGGCAAGCCAGTGGTCTCGGGTTCGAACCCAAGGCGCGCACCTCTGACTTCATAAGTTATGTGCGTTTTATAAATTAATTATCACTCTCCGTGCCTCAGATAGCACGTTAAGCTGTTGGCCCCGGCTGTCATGTGTGTGTGTGTCACTGTTGATCTTTGACAGTCGTTACGGGTAGTCAGAAGCCCGAAAGTCTGACAACCAGTCTTACCAAGGGGTATCGTGTAACCCAGTATCTGGGTTGTGGAGGTCTGATAAGTAAAACACTGGTATTCAGCTGCATCCGGTAAGACTAGAAGCCAACCCCAACCAGTTGGGAAAAAGATGGTGACACGATTAAATGAAAATATTTAATAAGAAACTCGCAAAAGCAACTGACTCAACTCAACTGACGTACCGTGCCATCACTTCACCAATTAATAATAAGCGAAACATCATTTGATAAGCGAAATATGTCCATAAACATGTAAAACATACATAAACTATTATAACACTCAATAAAAATTATAAAAAAAAAACTATATCAAAATTGATTTATCCATTTGGGAGCTAACGATGCTACAGATATACAGACAGACACACGTTAAATTTATAAAACCCCTCTTTTTTCGGCAGAAGATAAAAACTAAGAAAGAAAAAGATTAAGAAAAGTTTTTTATTTATCCTGACCTCGAATTATAACCCACTTAAATTTTGTTCACAAAAGCCAATCAATGGAAACTACGCAAGAATTATTTTAGTGCAGTCTTTTTTTATCATATTATTATTATGGTTGATGAACAACCTGGTATCAGAGTTTAAACCACCCGTAGTCCCGTAGATCTCTGACATGGCTTTACACACCGTTGAAAAATCTCTCACCTAAATTTCCTCTCGATGTTTTTCTTCACCGTTTTAGCAAATCATAATAAATTTCTAATACGCACATAAATGGGAAAAATGGTATTTATATTTTTACTCATTCATTATTATTATGCCAACAGTATTTACAATAATACACAATAAACAATAAATATTTATGCCTTATAATAATATGCGTAATGATTATTATGCTGAATGGCGTTATGTCATTGTAAATTATGACAGTATATTTTATTTTTATATTCCCATTTATTTATTTACAATACATATAAAATACATTTATTTTTATTATTATTATTGATTAGGGATGCAAGTGTTTTAATATATTACTATAAATTAATATATTAAATATATATTATATTAATATATTAGTAATATACTAAAACACTTGCATCCCTAATCAATAGTACAACGAGGTTTCTTCCCTCTGTGCGCACCCTCTCAAACCTATTCTACTGTGCAATAAATAGCTGTAATCGAATGCTGGTTCGATTTATATCCTGGAAAACCACGACATATCTCATGATCCTCAAGATAAAGCAGCGTTTGGGTTGGTTAGTTAGACGATACGTGTGTACAGTAGTCTTCTGTACTAAGGGTCACAAGTTTACTAATATTTGTACGATTTACAGATTTATTTGTTTCTGTTTAGTTTTCATTTCTCCTTGTAAAATGATTGCTAATGGCTAATGGTGCTAATTCTCTTGCACACGTACTAAACTAATTTAGACTCACTATCTCTCTTTCTAACAGAGATCAGAAAACCTATTCACATCAGAACATGTTTTATCTTAGGTTTACGTTTATAAAAAATACCAAACCGCAATTATTTTCGCGGAAAACTCAACAAAAATTAAATTCTGAACGTTTTTCAATTTAATTTACAGTTTTCTAAGTACAAACAATAAAGCTACGTAATTGTATTATTTCAAATTTAATTGAAAACATCGACAATTAACATTTCACCATTACATGACATTCAAGGAATTTTCATGTAAACAGGTAAAAGAATCCCAAGTATTTTACTTACCAAACAATTTTAAAACTTACTATACAAGTAATAAAGTCTAATATTCTTTTTTTGGGAAGTTAAAAAATAACTTAATAAAAAGCATTAAGTCCTTAATCACTGCAAACAAGACGTCTTAATTAAAAAACCTGATTCTCAACAAAGGCATTCGAATAAATTAAACTATTAAGGCACTGTTTCACCGCTTGATGGTAAAGTAACATTTTGTAACCTGACAGATAATCCTATAATAAATATAAAAGGAAATGTATTTTATGTAAGTTTATACATGGTTAGGAACGTTTTTGCTTATTAAAAAAAATTACAGCACTGATATCCTAGTGGTATGACCGTCGACTGACCAGTCAGAGGTCCCGAGTTCGATCCCAAGGCGCGCACCTCTGACTTTTCGTAAGTTATGAACGATTATAAATTAATTATCAGTTGCTAAAAAGGTGAGGGAAAACATTGTGATGAAACCGGCACACCTGAGAGATTTTCAATGGTGTGTAAAGCCATGTCAGAGACCTACGGGTGGTTAAAACTCACTAGGTTGTTCATCAACCATACGATGAGAAGCGAAGAGAAAAAAAAAAGAAACTCGCAAAAACAACTTACTCGGGCGGGACTTAACCCGCTATCTCTGGCGTGCCGTGCCATCGCTTTACCAACTAAGCTACCGAGTCCTGCCCGCTTCAGTTGAGTTTTTCTATTAGGAAATTCTCAGTAGCACCACGATGTCTGGAATTGTGCCCGGTTAATGGCAATAGGCTCCCTATTACACCTCTGTCTATCCCCTCTGGGAAATACAAGCGTGAGTCTATGTTATGTTAATCAATTCAATTTAAAAAAGGAAAAACTAGTTTCATATAAATTCTGTTCTGTTTTTGAATTTACCTGGTAGATATTATTAATGCCTATTAGTAGATTGTGAAACATGCCCTTTATCTTAAATAACTCACGACTAAGATATAGCGTTGTTATTTTTTACGGTTGACCTTAATTTGGTAATTATGCGGTAAATGTCGTTATGTGGTTCAAATAGTTGGTTAAGTTAATGGTGTAAAAAATACAAATAATGTAGTCAACTTTGGAATGTTTTTATTTTTTCATCATACTTACACCATACATAGCACGCGGCTAGAAAAGCGACCATAGAGCGTAATATTTTTTGAATCTATACCGTAAGATGTTACGTGATAGCCTAGTGGTGGTGACCGTTGACTGGCAAGTCTTTTCGTAAGTTATGTGTGTATTATAAATTAATTATCACTCTCCGTGCCTCGGATAGCACGTTAAGCTGTTGGCCCCGGCTGTCAATTGTAGATCTTTGACAGTCGTTACTACAGAACCCCGAAAATCTGACAACCAGTCTTATCAAGGGGTATCGTGTAACCCAGTATCTGGGTTGTGAAGGTCTGATAGGCAGTCGCTCCATGTAAAACACTGGTATTCAGCTGCATCCGGTAAGACTGGAAGCCGACCCCAACAAAGTTGGGAAAAAGCTAGGCAGATGATGACTCGCACGCTAGAAAAGCGAAAGGCAAATCTAAAATACGACCCGAGAGCGTAATATTTTTTTTAAATCCATACCGTAATTTTTTTTTCGCAAAGAGTTTCAATACTCGACAAAAAAAAGATTGACACTCGCGTCTTATGCGTATAAAATTATAAGAAAACAATTCTAATGCTTATAGAACCGAACAATATTATTAAATATTTAGATTAGAAGATTGGTACTGTACAATAGCTTTATCTTAATACTAGGTTTTACCCGCGTCTTCACTCGCGTTAATTTAAAATGTTTAATTTTAATCATGATTCGAAAGAAAACATCGGAAAACTCGTAAGGAAACCTGGACTTTAATAGTCTGAAATCGCCAACACGCAGTGAGCTAGCGTGTTTGAAGCGTGCGTGAATGCTCAATCCTTCTCTGTATGAGAAGAGGCCTTTGGCAATGGCAAGGGCAATGGCCCAAAGGCACGTGGCGCCATCTATTAAGGTAATTGTTGTTTTCTCGTAAACAGTACTTTTTTAGGGATGAAAGGTACCCTTTATCCGTTTCTGTACACCTGACAACGTATATGCAAAATTTCAGGATGATTGGTTTAGTTGTTTTTGCGTGAAAACCCACTTACACAGACGTCAAATGTCAACTACTTGCTTATATCAACCCTAAGATGAAGAAAAAGATAATATCTCCTATCTAGGCTATTCTGACGGGACGACAATCTGATACGACTAGCAAAATTGAAAAAAATACGCAATTTGTTTAGTGGAAAGTTAGATTGTGTATGCCTTAGGGTCGAACCTAAGACTTCTGACTTGCTTTTTAATGCTCATAAATACACACACTTAACTACAATGATGTATGACAGTTACTTTTACATTATACGTACCTATGTCACTGTGGAATGACATTGGCGTGACATTATGACGTAATCTTACAAATTTTTTCAACTAAAAAAAATCTAAAAATAAACACACTAATACAAATAAAACTAATTACCAGCCATTACATAAATTAACCCACTCTAAAATCCAAATAAATCTGAATATAGAACAGAAAAAGTTCCATAAAAAGTTTCAAGAACCCACGGTCTACCAAAACTTTTAATGCCGTTTACTTACTCTGTAAAAACATGAAAAAAAAAATTCAGAATATCCACTTCGCTTTTTTGCAATTTTTTAAGACATTTTTTTTTGTTGTTTGAGTTTTTCTTACATAACATTAATGACTTAAGTACATCAAAATCAAAATCAAAATATTTTTATTCATGTAGACCATTTTAGGCACTTATGAATAGTTATCATTCTAATATTATTAGAGTGACTCTAGTTGACATCTAAAACCAATGAGGTTTGTGCAGATTGGACTATCATTCCGTATACAGTTAAAAAAAAAAAAAAAAATGGACTTCTGACCGAATTTCGGTCACAGCAGCCAATCTCTACAGAAATAGTCAACGCAAATACGAAGTGTGCAAATATAAGTGCACTCTCTATTTCCTTACTCTCATAGTCCAATGGGCCGGCAATCCGACACGATTGGAGAGAGATCAGTCGCAGGGCCTGAATAATCCGCACATAACATAAGTCAGAGGAGAGAAAAACGAGACAGCTAAACTTTCAGTATACCTCATGGTATGCAAATATAGAGTGACAAAACTTCTGTACCTTTATTTTATGCTTTACAAAAACGTTTGAAACAAAATCGAACGTTTAATGTCCATTATCGGTGAATTAAAACGTACCTCCCACGGGTTTAATGTAAAAAAAAAGAAAATTTCTCATTAGCATCGCTCCAGGTTGCTTTTAACGTCTTAATTTGAATTTCGAAGCGGTTCCCTGCAAAAAGTTGAGTATTTAATCAGGTGATACTCTGTGATACTGGCAATGGGCGCAACCCGTTGAATGCCAGATATTTTTCGTGTTTTTAATGGCTGTAATTTTATTTTAAGTGAGACGTTATTTTTTCTTTTTTTTTTCGGATGATTATATTGTAATTAAAGGTGCGTTTTGCCGCGTTCGCTTGAGGGTTAATTAAATTACATGTGAGGTTGTTGCATTGCCGTTAAAACTGTCAGTTGTAATTTATCTTCCAGTTAAAGTAAGACGTTGGAAGTACTAAATATAGCCTAAGAGAATTTAAACGATAAGTTTTTACGTCGCAAGAACATATCTGCTTAGAGCTTGGAATAATATCATCTGCTCCGTGATTAACTGGTAAGTTAGTCTCAAGTTAGAACTCAAGGCACGCACCTCTTACGTTTTGAAAATTCTTACAAGCCTATTATTGTATTTGAAAAGCCTTTTGCCATTAACCGGGCACAATTCCAGACTCCGTGCTGCTACTAAGAATTTCCTAATGGAAAAACCCAATAACACTTTGCCCGACCCGGGGATCGAACCCAGGACCTCTTGCTCAGGAGTCGCACTTGCTACCATTAGACCAACGAAGCAGTCACTTATTAATTACTGTGTTAGACTATTTCCCTTTATGTTAAGTTTAGATTTTTATTTTTGTTTGTGTCTATAAATACTGTGTCCAAATAAACGTCTTTACTTTCTTTATCTTTGAATCATAGCACATTTTTAAATATTTTGCCAAAGAAAATAATCTCTTGACAGATCTACGTTTCACACCAAATAAGACCGGACGGAACAACAGATAAAAAAAACAATTATTGCCATAAAAACATGTAATTAATTAACTATTTAACTGTTAAAACGGTTTCTGCCGACTTAATTAAGATGGTATCGCTTAAACCAGTAGTTTAGCGGGCTGACGGTGCCATTAAGGAGATCAAAACACAGGTATTTGCACGACGGCGCAGGCGCAGGCGACGCGACGTAGGTAATGGTGAACTCTTTATTTCGAACGAACATGCGTGAATCAATGCAATTTGAATTTCATCCTAAAGTCGTAAAGAGGTTGTAAAAGAACTATTTAGGTAAAAGACGGTTTTCAATTTGAATGTGGAACTTGGTGTGGGAAGCATGATGTCAAGTCAAAGGTCTCAGGTTCGAACCCAAGGCGAACACCTCTGATTATTTGTAAGTTATGTGCATAATATTTATAAATTAATTACCACCAGCTCCGTGCCTCCGAAATCACGTTAAGCTGTTAGCCCCGGCTGTCATGAAGATCTTTGACAGTCAATATAGGGGGTCAGTACCTTCATAAAATCCTGACAACTGATCTAACTTTAGAATATCGTATCTCTTTCGGTTGCGGGGGTCAGATAAGCAGTCGGTCGTAGGAATCTGATATTCAGCTACATCTAGTTAGATTAGAAGCCGACCCCAACAAAGTTTGGGATTAATAAGGCTAGGAGAATGATTCAAGTTGGATATTCACCTTTCCATACAATTTGACAACTTAGAACAACATTGAGATTCATAGGGAAAAATATTTTACATAATTATGACGTGTTTCCATTTGACTCTTCTAAAGAAATCAAAGTTTCATCTTGGCGGGGGCACTGCCTTTTCCCCAGATTAAGATTAAACAGCTTCTCTAAGCCAGCACTTTCATTTAACTAGATGACTTGATAGCACATAGCATCTGTGAGCACATAGTCGTGATAGCCTAGTGGTGTTGACCGTTGACTGGTAAGTCAGAGGTCTCAGGTTCGAACCCAAGGCGCGCACCTCTGACTTTTCGTAAGATATGTGCGTTTTATAAATTAATTATCACTTACTCCGTGCCTCAGAAAGCACGTAAAGCTGTTGGCCCTGCGCCTGATCTCACTCCGGTCGTGTCGGATTGCCGTCCCATCGGACTATGAGAGTGAGGGAATAGAGAGTGCACCTGTGTTTGCGCAAGCATTTGTGCACTATAATATCTTTTGCGTCGATGGCTAATCTCCGTTGAGATTGGCCGCTGTGACCGAAATTCGGTCAGGAGGACATTATTATTATTATTATCTGTGAGCTTTTATCAACGAAATGAATGTTGTCATTAGTACGAAACGGAAACTATACTAATTGGTACGAACACTAGGATTGTGGAAATAAAAGATGTGATTGATTTTAAGGTGAAGAACTTAGTGAAGAGTCCAAGTCTAATCCAAAAGTATTATTATATTATTCTAGTTCGTTTTCTCGATGTTCTAATTGCAGAGTTAAACATGCTGCTACAGTACGCCGTACAAGGGGTAGGTGGTGTCGGCATGGGAGGTGCAACGGCGTGCCCTCAGCGCGACCAGGCCATTCGCCAACAGGGCGTCTCGCTGTCGGCCATAGTGCGAGCTGCAGCCGACAGCGAGGAAGGAGTATTGGGAGGCATTCGCGTCCTTCTGGGAGGAGGTCGTCTCGCAGAAGGAAGCAGTGGAGCGGGTCAGGGAGCGCGATGCACGGGCTGACCATCCGTCGTGCGTGATTGCGCGATTTTCGGTACCTGGACCCGTCCGATACAGTGCGAGGAACACGCAGGGGGGAAACGTTTTTAATAGGTGACCGTACGTCCTCGGACATGCGGTATGCGGAAGGCATTATCTACTCCCCCTGGCCACAAAAAAAGGCGTAGGTAGGTGTCATTATCTCAGAAGATTGAATGTTAGAAAGGATTTTGATGATGTGGTTGGTGACTTTAACCAAAGAATTTTTTTATAATGAGGTTCAATGAATTTAATTCTCTTTTGTATACATACAACTGTTGAATTTTCATGATTAATTTTTAGGTTTATTGAAAAAAGTAAGTAGATTCAGAATAGATTGTGTGAAAATATTGTGAATATCTTACGTCTAAATTTACATAAAATAAATAAGAAAAAAATTACTTTATAGTAAACCCTAGAATGAAAGAAATTGAGAATGATGGGAGAGATGTGAGATCCAGTCAAATGCGCTATAAAAATATAACATTTTACATCAAATAATGAAGTAAAGTGCAGCTAAATGTCATGTCCTTTTTGGAGGTTTTCATTTTGGGATATTCAACTACGCCTTGAATATTCATACACATGCCTGTAAAATGCTTACATGAATAAAACATAGTAAAATTGTATTTTAACATAGGATACACAACAAAATAGCTTTACGGTGACACCATAACAACATTTATTGCTATTTTAATTAGTACATACAAATAAGAATGAAAGAAAAACGTCTTCCTGACCTAATTGCGGTCACAGCAGCCAATTTCAACGGAGATTACCCAATTAAACGCAGGAGATATTAAAGCGTACAAATGTATGCTCAAACACAGATGCACTCTCTATTCTCTCTCTCTCATAGCCCGATGGAACGGTAATCCGATACAACCGGAGAGAAATCTAGCGCAGGACCAACGGCTTAATGTGCTTTTCAAGGCACGGTGCAAGTGATAATAATTAATTAATAATACGAACATAACTTACGAAAAGTCAAAGGTGCCTTGGGTTCGAACCTGAGACCTGAAATATACTAAGATGGTGATAAAAAAATATCTGGCTCTTAAGTAAAAGGAGGGTAGGAGAAGGCTGGCAGATTGGGCCTTAGGTGCTCTCACTGACCTTACACAATACAGTTGTATATGGCATGTAATACAAAAATAGGGATCTTGAATTTTTTTAAGTGTCACGCACGGCTAAAAGAAATAGGTTTTGTTTTGAATATAAATCGATATCACATAAAAAAACTTAATAAAAATATAAATACAAATTAATATACAAGAATTGTTTTTTAATCTCCAGGCTGCAGCTTTATTTGAAGGCTAAAACTACACGAAATCGTGTCACTCTTTCAAAAAGTAATGTCTTTGTTTAAGCAAAAATCTCAAATTTCCCGATTCATTTTATTCAAATGATATCTTAAACATATCTACTTAATTTCTATCATCCACGTTCACATTGTGTGGCCGTTAGCAAGCGGAGGCTATCACTGTCGATCTCTGATTAATAGCAATAGCAACAGTTGCTATCGAGATCGTCTTTCTAATTAATTGAGTATCCATCGGCTTCCTTGAGCTAACCATATCTTCATTTGGCCAGTGTTAGTTTTAGTTCAGATTAAGTTCGAGGTGAAGCGTTTTGCAATAGATAAGTGACTTCTACTTAATAATAAGAGGTGGTTAAATGGTTTTCGAATTTCATCAATATGGTTTATTGAATCTTGAATGGGCTAGGAGGGAACCTTGGAACTGGCAACTAGAGTCACTCTTACAACAAACAATATTAGAATTATGACTATTCATAAGTGCCTAATGGTCTACATGAATAAAAATATTTTGATTTTTATTTTTATTTTGAGGGTTAAGGCTCAATTACATAGCTGCAAAACAGTATGGAAGCGAACAGAATTGGACATAGCATAATGATTTTTATGTCAATCGTGTAACGTACAAATTAACTCCGACTGCAGCTGTGGAAATTTCCGAGAATGCGCGAGAATTCCCTAGAAAACGCGCCACTTATTTTTTTTGACGTTTCGTTGCTGAATTGACTTAAAGTTTATTATGCTTTGGCCAATTTGCCCGCATGGTATGTTAATATATAGTAGCTTATAAGACATTAGCTACAATATGTATATTAACTTGAACCTACGACCTTTGTCTTGGCAGCCCAACGGTCACACCTAGGCTATCACTGCTTCACTTACAATTGTTAATAGCTAATAATAAAATCTTGAATTAAAATCTAGCTTAATAAAATCTCTTTCCTAGATCATTCCCTTACGCCTTTAAAAAAAATCAATACCTATAAATAATTTAAGTAGTTTTTTTTACGTCAAACGGTTTTGTCATCAGAACTAAAGGTATGTACCAAATATCAGACCAATTTGTCAATAGAAAAGGGGTAATACATTGATTATTAAATTTGAACCAAATAATAATCAAGGCAAGCTAAATAAAACCGTTTAAAACACAAACATTTCTATACTATCTACAAAAAGTCATACCTAACTGGTTCTATACAACACTACCTATTTTATTTTATAGTCAAAGACTCGCCTCACAATATAGATATAAATCAAATGCTGGACTCTGAATAAAATCGCTTATATCTCGTTTTATCGGGCGATCGCTTGCTCCTTCACATTATAAGCTCACATTCTGTGTACAGGGTGCTGTATAAACGTGATAGAAGGCAATTGTAAAAGTGAATTGATTTTTATTTTGTTTGAAGATTTAGTTTATTTTTATAATACTTGGAGATGAGAAAGAGAGATACTAATTTTAATGTCCTCCTGACCTAATTTTGGTCACGCGGCCACGTCTACGCAGGAGATATTTTAGTGCATAAATGCGTGCGCAAACACAATTGTATTCTCCCACTTTCATAGTCCGATGAGAATGCAATCCGACAAGAACGCTTTTCAATGCACGGAGTAATTGATAATTTTTTTATTATTCGCACGTAACTTACAAAAAGTCAAAGCCTTGGCGAACCTGAAGCTTCTCACTTGTCAACGGTCATACCACTTTATTTGATCAAGCACTAGAATAATTAAGTTTTTTTATTTGGGCCACTGAGTACGTACGATTTTCTTTTATGGGTATCTAGTAGCCGTAATTTAATTGCTCCCTATTCACTGTTTACCCTGTTTAAACACACAACCCATAGATAAAAAGAATCCACTTTGACGATATTTACAAAAAATAAATAAAACAAATACAACCAAAAATTCATACCGCTCGACTTACAGATATATTTACGCTTTAACTTTACTTTTCGATTAGAAGTCTAGGTAAAATATTAAATCTATGAGTAAGAATTCTTACCTCCCAAATTTATTTATTTATATAAAGACTCACGCCTGTATTCCACAGAGGGGGTAGGCAGAGGTGTGCAGCACACACATGTTTCGCCGGCTATGTTATAAGTCCCATGCAATAGGAGGCGAGCTCCCGAATGATTCCACATTATCCCAATAAGTAAAATTTAAAAAAAAATACCATTATTTTATTCAGCCACATTTTCAAACATCCTATACTAAGCCGCCCGCGGCGCTAGTCATCGTTGTCCGTTGCCTGTAAGGTGTTATTTTTGACGTAGCGCAGCGTTATGCAACCTCGACTCCCCGACTATACAATACAAAAATTATGCGGAAGCCCTTTTAGTACGACACAACTGAGAAGAGCAGAAGGAAAAATTGTATGCATTTAATCTATTTTAATGTAGGGTTTAAGAAGTTTATTTATTCGATATAACACAGTTCACTTAATTAATAAATACATTTTGTTCAAAATTTAAAATCATCCAGTAGTAGGTACTTATATCGAACATTTATCTTGTAAAAACAGGAACAAGAACAAAAAAAGAATTTTAATGTAGTGAACTTATTGACTTAGTATTTTATTAGACCTTATTATTAGACCTTAGTGACCTTATTTAGAAACAAGTTTTACTAAAGCATTACTTAACCGTAACATAATTAAAAAGAAATATCGTATGGTTTATGAACAAAAATAAATCTTAATGATAGATAATATTAAAAATAATAAATATTATTTTCATAAATATGTGCAGTTTGATAAGCAAACAGCCTTTAAAGTCTTGAACTGAGACCTTAAGAATCTTAAGTACTTCACATACTATAAAAATTATAGAATAAATTTTAAATAAGAGCTCACCGCTCTGTTAAAACGGTTTCTGCCGACTTAATTAAGATGGTATCGCTTAAACCAGTAGTTTAGCGGGCTGACGGTGCCATTAAGGAGATCAAAACACAGGTATTTGCACGACGGCGCAGGCGCAGGCGACGCGCGACGTAGGTAATGGTGAACTTGTTATTTCGAACGAACATGCGTGAATCAATGCAATTTGAATTTCATCCTAAAGTCGTAAAGAGGTTGTAAAAGAACTATTTAGGTAAAATACGGTTTTCAATTTGAATGTGGAACTTGGAGTGGGAAGCATGATGCCAAGTCAAAGGTCTCAGGTTCGAACCCACAAGGCGAGCACCTCTGATTTTTTGTAAGTTATGTGCATAATTATAAATTAATTACCACTTGCTCCGTGCCTCGGAAATCACGTTAAGCAGTTGGCCTAGGCTGTCATGAAGATCTTTGACAGTCAATATAGGGGGTCAGTACCCTCATAAAATCCTGACAACTAATCTAACCTTAGAATATCATACCCCTTTGAGTTGCGAGAGTCAGATAGGCAGTCGCTCTATAGACTGATATTCAGCAGCATCTGAGTAGATAAGAAGCCGACCCCAACAAAGTTTGGGATAAACAAGGCCAGGAGAATAATTAAAGTTGTATATTCACCTTTCCATACAATTTGACAACTTAAAACAACATTGAGGTTTATATGGAAAAATATTTTACATAATTATGATGTGTTTCCATTTGACTCTTCTAAGGAAATATAATATATTTATATATTATATATAATATTTATTTATGTATATAATACCTATATATATATATATTGGTATTTATGTATGATTTTAAAATAAGTATTTATTTATAGTATCTATGTAGGTATATAAGTTTTAGTGCACATCGCCAAACTGCCTGTTGTATTATGTTATCAGCATCTGATATCTTCATTGGTTGTCTGGAAGAAATTGCTTTTAGTGATAAGACCGCCAATTGTACATTTTCGATCATGTTATTTATGTATCTTTGAATTTTTTTTTTGATGTGCAATAAATATTCTATTCTATTCTATTCTATTCAAAGCTTCATCTTAGCGGGACACTACCTTGTACCCAGATTAAGATTAAACAGCTTCTCTAAGACAGAACTTTCATTTAACTAGATGACTTGATAGCACATAGGTATCTGTGAGCTTTTATCTACGAAATGAAAGTTGTAGTTAGCACGAAACGAAAACTATACTAATTGGTACAAACACTAGGATTGTGGAAGTAAAAGATGTGATTGATTTTAAGGTGAAGAACTTAGTGAAGAGTCCAAATCTAATGCAAAAGTATTATTATATTATTCTAGTTAGTTTTAATATAGTCTCAAACTTTCGCGAACACTCAACATAATGAAACAACAGGCAGTCTGCCTGCGACCACATATTATCAAAATAAAAAACGCGAGTTATATCCGTTAAAAAGTTGTTTCACTTGTTAGTTTTCTTGTTGTTCTAACTGCAGAATTAAACATGCTGCTACAGTACGCCGTACAAGGGGCAGGTAGGTGTTGGCATGGGAGGTGCAACGGCGTGCCCTCAGCGCGGCCATTCGCCAAGGGCGTCTCGCTGTCGGCCATAGTGCGAGCTGCAGCCGACAGCGAGGAGTATTGGGAAGCATTCGCGTCCTTCTGGGAGGAGGTCGTCTCATCCCACGTCTAAATTAACATAAAATAAATAAGAAAAAAAATACTTTACAGTAAACCCTAGAATGAAAGAAATTGAGAATGATGTGAGAGATGTGAGATCCAGTCAAATGCGCTATAAAAATATAACATTTTACATCAAATAATGAAGTAAAGTGCAGCTAAATGATGTCATGTCCTTTTTGTAAGTTTTCATTTTGGGATATTCAACTACGCCTTGAATATTCATACACATGCCTGTAAAATGCTTACATGAATAAAACATAGTAAAATTGTATTTCAACATAGGATATACGGTAAAATAGGTTTACGTTGACACCATAACTACATTTATTGCTGTTTTATTTAAATATTTTGTACATATAAATAAAAATGAAAGAAAAATGTTTCCTGACCTAATTGCGGTCACAGCAGCCAATTTCAACGGAGATTACCCAATTAAACGCAGGAGATATTAAAGCGTACAAATATATGCGCAAACACAGGTGCACTCTCTATTCCCTCTCTCTCATAGCCCGATGGAACGGTAATCCGATACGACCGGAGAGAAATCTAGCGCAGGACCAACTGCTTAATGTGCTTTTCAAGGCACGGTGCAAATGATAATAATTAATTAATAATACGAACATAACTTACGAAAAATCAAAGGTGCCTTGGGTTCAAACGTAAGACCTGAAATATGATAAAGATGGTGATAAAAAAAATCTGGTTCTTAAGTAAAAGGAGGGTAGTAGGAGGCTGGCAGATTGGGCCTTAGGTGCTCTCACTGACCTTACACAATACAGTTGTATATGGCATGTAATACAAAAATAGGGATCTTGAATTTTTTTAAGTGTCACGCACGGCTAAAAGAAATAGGTTTTGTTTTGAATATAAATCGATATCACATAAAAAAACTTAATAAAAATATAAATACAAATTAATATACAAGAATTGTTTTTTAATCTCCAGGCTGCAGCTTTATTTGAAGGCTAAAACTACACGAAATCGTGTCACTCTTTCAAAAAGTAATGTCTTTGTTTAAGCAAAAATCTCAAATTTCCCGATTCATTTTATTCAAATGATATCTTAAACATATCTACTTAATTTCTATCATCCACGTTCACATTGTGTGGCCGTTAGCAAGCGGAGGCTATCACTGTCGATCTCTGATTAATAGCAATAGCAACAGTTGCTATCGAGATCGTCTTTCTAATTAATTGAGTATCCATCGGCTTCCTTGAGCTAACCATATCTTCATTTGGCCAGTGTTAGTTTTAGTTCAGATTAAGTTCGAGGTGAAGCGTTTTGCAATAGATAAGTGACTTCTACTTAATAATAAGAGGTGGTTAAATGGTTTTCGAATTTCATCAATATGGTTTATTGAATCTTGAATGGGCTAGGAGGGAACCTTGGAACTGGCAACTAGAGTCACTCTTACAACAAACAATATTAGAATTATGACTATTCATAAGTGCCTAATGGTCTACATGAATAAAAATATTTTGATTTTTATTTTTATTTTGAGGGTTAAGGCTCAATTACATAGCTGCAAAACAGTATGGAAGCGAACAGAATTGGACATAGCATAATGATTTTTATGTCAATCGTGTAACGTACAAATTAACTCCGACTGCAGCTGTGGAAATTTCCGAGAATGCGCGAGAATTCCCTAGAAAACGCGCCACTTATTTTTTTTGACGTTTCGTTGCTGAATTGACTTAAAGTTTATTATGCTTTGGCCAATTTGCCCGCATGGTATGTTAATATATAGTAGCTTATAAGACATTAGCTACAATATGTATATTAACTTGAACCTACGACCTTTGTCTTGGCAGCCCAACGGTCACACCTAGGCTATCACTGCTTCACTTACAATTGTTAATAGCTAATAATAAAATCTTGAATTAAAATCTAGCTTAATAAAATCTCTTTCCTAGATCATTCCCTTACGCCTTTAAAAAAAATCAATACCTATAAATAATTTAAGTAGTTTTTTTTACGTCAAACGGTTTTGTCATCAGAACTAAAGGTATGTACCAAATATCAGACCAATTTGTCAATAGAAAAGGGGTAATACATTGATTATTAAATTTGAACCAAATAATAATCAAGGCAAGCTAAATAAAACCGTTTAAAACACAAACATTTCTATACTATCTACAAAAAGTCATACCTAACTGGTTCTATACAACACTACCTATTTTATTTTATAGTCAAAGACTCGCCTCACAATATAGATATAAATCAAATGCTGGACTCTGAATAAAATCGCTTATATCTCGTTTTATCGGGCGATCGCTTGCTCCTTCACATTATAAGCTCACATTCTGTGTACAGGGTGCTGTATAAACGTGATAGAAGGCAATTGTAAAAGTGAATTGATTTTTATTTTGTTTGAAGATTTAGTTTATTTTTATAATACTTGGAGATGAGAAAGAGAGATACTAATTTTAATGTCCTCCTGACCTAATTTTGGTCACGCGGCCACGTCTACGCAGGAGATATTTTAGTGCATAAATGCGTGCGCAAACACAATTGTATTCTCCCACTTTCATAGTCCGATGAGAATGCAATCCGACAAGAACGCTTTTCAATGCACGGAGTAATTGATAATTTTTTTATTATTCGCACGTAACTTACAAAAAGTCAAAGCCTTGGCGAACCTGAAGCTTCTCACTTGTCAACGGTCATACCACTTTATTTGATCAAGCACTAGAATAATTAAGTTTTTTTATTTGGGCCACTGAGTACGTACGATTTTCTTTTATGGGTATCTAGTAGCCGTAATTTAATTGCTCCCTATTCACTGTTTACCCTGTTTAAACACACAACCCATAGATAAAAAGAATCCACTTTGACGATATTTACAAAAAATAAATAAAACAAATACAACCAAAAATTCATACCGCTCGACTTACAGATATATTTACGCTTTAACTTTACTTTTCGATTAGAAGTCTAGGTAAAATATTAAATCTATGAGTAAGAATTCTTACCTCCCAAATTTATTTATTTATATAAAGACTCACGCCTGTATTCCACAGAGGGGGTAGGCAGAGGTGTGCAGCACACACATGTTTCGCCGGCTATGTTATAAGTCCCATGCAATAGGAGGCGAGCTCCCGAATGATTCCACATTATCCCAATAAGTAAAATTTAAAAAAAAATACCATTATTTTATTCAGCCACATTTTCAAACATCCTATACTAAGCCGCCCGCGGCGCTAGTCATCGTTGTCCGTTGCCTGTAAGGTGTTATTTTTGACGTAGCGCAGCGTTATGCAACCTCGACTCCCCGACTATACAATACAAAAATTATGCGGAAGCCCTTTTAGTACGACACAACTGAGAAGAGCAGAAGGAAAAATTGTATGCATTTAATCTATTTTAATGTAGGGTTTAAGAAGTTTATTTATTCGATATAACACAGTTCACTTAATTAATAAATACATTTTGTTCAAAATTTAAAATCATCCAGTAGTAGGTACTTATATCGAACATTTATCTTGTAAAAACAGGAACAAGAACAAAAAAAGAATTTTAATGTAGTGAACTTATTGACTTAGTATTTTATTAGACCTTATTATTAGACCTTAGTGACCTTATTTAGAAACAAGTTTTACTAAAGCATTACTTAACCGTAACATAATTAAAAAGAAATATCGTATGGTTTATGAACAAAAATAAATCTTAATGATAGATAATATTAAAAATAATAAATATTATTTTCATAAATATGTGCAGTTTGATAAGCAAACAGCCTTTAAAGTCTTGAACTGAGACCTTAAGAATCTTAAGTACTTCACATACTATAAAAATTATAGAATAAATTTTAAATAAGAGCTCACCGCTCCTTTAAAATAAGTACAAAAAAAGCAAAAAAAATGTAGAAAAAATTACATTATTTTATTCTGGCCAAAGAGAAACATCACAATAACATTCTTTCATTACATTGAAATTAACTATGTGTCACCTTTCTTTCTCTTTCTTTTGAAAACTATCAAAAAAGGAGAGAAATAAACAGTCAAATTACAGTTTTCAATTCATTTCTGGCTTTGTAAATGACATGAAATTAGATAATGTCTATTACACCTAAATTCTAATTAATATCTCCTAATAAAACTATTTTGACAGGTCTAAGAATGTCTCTTTCTATCCTTTTTTCATGATCTTTTTTAGAAAGAATGATATACAGTCGCAGTACGCTCTAAGCTCAAAGCTGTTGACATAAAAAGTGTATGTCACTCAGTAATTTTTTTAAATACTAAATGTAGTGTCTGTACTCATCCAAGCGATACTTAGACGTGTCATACTGTAACTACGTTAAATGGCTTGCGCAGATTTCGATGTCCACAGATTACGATTATTACTGGGTTTCAAACGAAAACCTGAGGTCGTAAGTCGTAATGTCGTTTCTGAAAGATTATAAAATGATGCCCACCTATGAAGTTTAGGATTTCATATATAAGGTCTAACTTTATAAATGCAAAATATTTTAGGAAACAGACCTTTAGGTCACTAAAAAGATTATTATATTACTGACAAAACATTAGGAAATAATTCTTTTTACGTTTTTTCGACGTAACCTCATCGTCTACACTTGGTGGTGGGGGTACTCATAAAAAGGATTCCCACATGTAAAAAAAATGTGACTGGATGAGAAATAAATTTTATTAAAGGACATGGTCAAGTTTCATCAAAATTTTCTCAAAAAAATAAAATAATCAGTGAAAATAAATTTGAATATTCCAAAAAATTACAACAGTTTGAATATTCTAGATAGAGAAGCCACTTCGAACAAATGACGTCATAATATACTTTAATGTCAAAATCAAATAACTGTCACTCCATACAAACCTATTACCTACGCGGGAAGAGTAGATATAGCAATAGTCCTTTACTTCTACTGATTGTATTTTTTTCAACGTCGTGTTATTTTTAAACGTTTTTTATGATGATATCAAATACGTAGTTTTATAACAGTTGGTAACTCCCCTATTACGGTTAAAAGCCGAAGTGCGGCTACATCTAAGTTTAGCCGGCCAAAACTGATGCAGCTGCTTGTCGTTGATTAAACAGTATAATTCTATTTATTCACTCCTAAAACTAGGTAAAACGTGGCATTGAAGATGTACTGTGGTTTAAAGCTTAGTTAATGGAACCCGCTTAGCTTCCTTTTTCCGAATTTGTGATCAAAGTATTTGGTTGCTTTTGATAATAAATTCAGAAAAAGGTAACAAAAAGGGTCACGACGAGGTGCTTTCATAAGAACCCCTTTTAGTTTTAAATATTGAAGAAAAGCGTCAATTACGAAAAGAAACACTAAAGCCTTCTTTATAGATAATACTTTGAAATTCGAAGGCCAAGCATACCAAGTATAGTGACGTCACGCACAGCTGCACGGAGAATCTAACATTTTTTCTTTCTAAAAAATTTCGAACTTATGTTTTCGCATAGTATGCATACATACTTAATAGTAAGTATGAAAATTAAAAAAAAAACTATACAAAAAACCTCTATTTTTTTTGTTAAGAACGCTCGATCAAGTCAGAAGTACAAGTCAGTACCTAGGTACTACAAATAAAAAACAAACTAACTAAATCAAATTCATATTATCTGTTAGGGAGCTACGATGCCACAGACATACACACGTTAAACTTATAACGGCCGTCTTTTTTCATCAATGGTTAAAAAAGTTCAACAAAAAAAACCTAACCCTCTTAACCAATAACGTTTTAGAATAATTAAAAAATACCTTTCCGAAAATAACCTTTTACGATCTACATTAATATGAAATGACAAATTCAGTTCTAACTCTTTATAGGGGTACGAAAGACCACAAAAAGCTAACTTTTCAGTGAGAACCCCATTTAAATCGCTTGGTTAATATAAAGTGACCCGCTCGAATATAGGGCTGCCCATTCGGAATGGCATTTTGGGCATTCTGTTGTCCCACAAAGGGGTTTCTACATTGAAAAGTAAATGGACATGAAAACAAAACCCGGGCAAGTGGGAGTCGAAAACTCGGAAGATTTCGGAAAAACGAGATCATTTTGCAGACTACGGGATCCCACGGGATTTGCAGGCTTATAGACACTATAATTGTTATGTTATATTTGCAAAATGTTTTTAATTACATGATCAAAATGAAACTAAGTTTTTGATTCATATTTTTTATGTTTACTTTAATGTTTCTAATAAAACTAAGTAACTAATTGATTTTTTTCTAATAATTTATATTAATTTGATTTGTTTTCTAGCTACATCATTATTGTAATATTTTAATCTCATAATAATTTAATTGTGAGTTTAAAATAAAAGTGAATTTGTAATATTTTTAACCCCAACGCAAAAAAGGGGTTATAAGTTCTGTGTCTACCTGTGGCATCTTAGCTCTTAAAACGAATGGACTAATTTGATTTTGTTTCTTTTAAGTTCAAAGGTGACTAGATTGAGAGTGTTATCAGCTAAAGAACTTAAGGTTTAATTGTGTCGAGGGTTTTTAAATTTATAGTTATTTAACTTGGAATACATGATCACTTAGTCACCCATGAACTTACCGTGACGATAATCGCAGTACCCGATAGAGACCATTCTACGTCACGTTACGAGAGTCAAACTTAAAACAAATTAATATTAGTTTCTATGCCCTTCGTGGTGGTGCATTAGTTACGGACTCGCTTTACTAGCACGTGGGTTTGAACCTGACATGTGCCAATGTGACTTTTTCAATATCATTATGTATTAGGCTTTTTTAGACACGAAAATAAATTATTACCTATAAATATTTATTTATTTTATTATACAAGTATTTACAAACAAACATTCAGATACAACTTATTATTACGTTTAATGAACAACATGTATAACATTGTTTCAGACTAAACTGTCTGCATCACACCTAACTATTCCATTCAAGAGCAAAATATGCAACAAAACAAAATAGAATATTTTAATATGTACGAACCCTTACGGCTCGGACAATCGTACGGCCTATTCAAATAGATTCAACTAGAGAATAAATGCGAAGGAAACTTTATTTATTTATTACTCTATATTATATTTTATTTGATCATATTTTTTAATAAAAATATGAATGGAAAGCTTTTTCTGTTATGAGTTGAGAATAATATTTTCTCGTTTTAAGGGCTTATTCAAAAAGATCAAGTATTTTCTTTGCAGTGTTGTGGAATATTTATAGTTTAATCCATCGATTATATAGTTTATTACTTAAGTAGGTATATTTACATATCACTGGTGGGTAGGTACCGTTGACTGGCATGTCAGAGGTCTCAGGTCTGAACCCAAAGTACGCACACCTCTGACTTTTCGAAAGTTAGGTGCGTATTATAAATTAATTATCACTTACTCCGTGCCTCGGAAAATACGTAAAGCCGTTTGCCCTGCGCCTCTCTCCAGTCGTGTCGGATTGCCGTCCCATCGGACTATGAGAGTGAAGGAATAGAGAGTCTTCCTGTGTATGAGTACAACTTGTGCACTATAATATCTCCTGCGTAGTTGGCTAATCTCTGTTGAGATTGGCTGCTATGACCGAAATTCGGTCAGAAGGATACATCATCATCATTTATTTAAGAGCTACGCTCTTGTCGATGCAGCCTCTTCCAGCTCTCCCTATCAAGAGCCAATTCTTTGACCTCCTTATACGTCTCGACCTTTACTTCCTCTTTCTCTCTTTCCATTGACTTTCCCTTCTATAATGTTCTTTATGATGCGTCGTGGCTTATAAGGTGGCCTACCATCTTTCCTCTTCTGTTTTCTATACAAGATATCAGAGATACACATAGTTAGTTAAAAAACCACGCCGTATTAATCTAACTCATTCAACCTCAAAGTATGTATAGCAGAAGAAATGTAAAAAATACATTTATCTAAAAAAAAACAAAATCTAAAAGTACACACACAATTCACGAAGGTCGGAGACACATTCATTTGATTGTGGTCCGAAAATTGAAAAAAAGCGAAATAAAAAGCTCCAACGCCTACTTGTACCTACCGATACGGTATTCCCGTACCTGCAGATTTATTTTTCCGATAATCCAATGGATAATACCACGTAAGTTTGAAATGGAGAAGGTATTTTTGACAAAGGTCAGCTGAATCCCTTTTATCCTTATATTCCTATGTTCTTCGATAATGTGCTAACTGAATACCCTTTTTGGGACGTCCTACGCTATAATTATGTTCCTTTGAGTTTGGGGATCTTGTTCTTTTATAATAATATGTCGAAAACGAACATGATCGAATTTCAGATAATGTGACTACTTGGCTGGGCTACATATTTATCACGTGGCTTCTGGGGTGCAAGCACGAATCTTTTATCGACTATTTATCGAACGTTTATGAATTTTAAATGTCAAATTTGACATACATTTCGTTAAATTGTGTCAAATTTGACGTTTAACATTGACATTTCGGTATGAATTCCATAAAAAGATCTATGTTCGCGCTACAATTTAGATAAGTATTTAAGAAAATACGATACGATACTACAATGAGGTCACATTTTTGGGAATGTGTCTTAAATCCGCGACCTACTGGGCAAAGCCCCCATTTACTTTACCACTCAGCCTGTGTTATCGAAATTCTTTTCTACATTCAACCATCTCGTATGGTAGTTACGAGTACATCCACCCCTTAAACGAAGTACTGGAGGGCTAGCATATCTTTTCAGTTAGATAACAATGCTATACAGATGTAACTTATAACTAAATAAATAAATAAATTAACTTTTTTAATTAAGTATTTATGTTCAACACGCGATTTATGGACGCATAAATGCGTAAATATTTTATAAAAGCTTGAAACTTTAGTATTAAAATGTCTACTTTTTATTTGATAATTAGATTTATTCACACCCAGCCCAGCAGCGTGGCGATTATGGGTAAATATCTCCAATGAGAGCACAATAGTGGCGCACATTGGGAGAGGCCTATGTTCAGCAGTAGACTAATACAGGCTGATGATGATAATGATGATGGTTATTTATAGCCTTTACAAAGATTGTTTTGTGGTTTACTTACTTTATTTATCAAAACCATGTTGCCATATCCATGACATTTTCATTGACTCAACTTTTCCATTAGAATCGTTTTAAAATAATTTATCATTCTAGTGATCTTCCTCTCGGTTTTATTTGTATTTGTATCATCCACTCCCCTTTGAAGCTTCCTTAATGGCTGCAGAATTGCTGACTCAGTATTATGTTATATTTATTTCAGAGGGTGCTGGACGTTGAAACCCAAGACAAGATTTACATATGTATGCAGGTTCCTTTTATGGCTCAAAAATGATAATGAATGCTTTTATGGTTCTTGCATCTGAGGGTAGCAAGGGTCCAAGGAAGTGAAAAATATCGTCTGGTAGGAAATATGATGTTGCCAATATATTAAATATTTCCTAATAGTCATTCAACTTCCAAATTTTATTAACACTTTGGCTGCCACGCCGCAGACACAATGCAATTTTTATTGTTCGCGGTCACCGGTGTCCGCGATGGCGTTCAAAGGCTATATAATATACCTAAATGCGAAAGTAAGTTTGTTTCTTGCCTTTTCAGGCCTAAACCACTAAACCGATTATCCTAAAATTTTGCAGGTATACAGAAACGGACATCCCGAAAATATATACTGTTCCCGAGCAAAATAATAATAACGTTTTTATGATAATAGATGGCGCCGCGTGTCGCAAAAGAAATCTACAGGCAGCCAAAGCTAGTATGGTTATAAAAAAAAGATTTTTCTACTGTTCATCGGGAAAATTGAGAAGACATCAAATTTATTTAACTCAGTAGTTTAATTTTTCTCTTTTTTTATTTTTTATTTTAGTGTTACATTTTAGTTTTATTATTAGTTGTATTTTAAGGTAAGTAGTAAAATTGTCGTCGTTTTTCCTTTACAGGAACTGATGGATGCTACTGGAGGCGCCAATCTCGTAGCCCAGTTCTGGGCTGACACAATTTAGATTGCCATCGACACTCTAAGAAGTAGTAAAATATTAAATTGAATAAATACTATGGAAAGTTAAAAAAAAAATCATATCGTACCGAAAACCTTATTCTTGACTGCCAAGTTACCAACTTAAACAATAAGAAAGTTCAAGCCTTAATGTTAATATTCTCCAAAACCTTGTCTTAAACAACAGACGCGTTTAAACAAAAGTCCAGTGCAAAGTGCTCAGTCAAAGCCACTCAAGGAACACAGCGATATAATAACAGCTCAAGACATCCGAGTAAGTAAACCTTAATCTCAGACTAAAGGAGTTGTTATGTCTAGCTTTATTTACAGTTTTAGTTTCGACCTTTTATTATTTACTTGCGTTTTGTGTAACCCGTATATACCTAGATGCTCTCTAGGCTCTTTTAAATTTTTTTTCCATAAAAGTATAATGTTTTCTATAAAAGGTTTGACCGCGATCAAAATTCGAACCGGTTTTGTATAAAGCTTCCGTTGCTTAAACTGCTGCTGCTGCAACTGCTTAAATTTAAAGTGGATCCTTGCTTAAACCCTTAACAGAATATTAAGAAGCTCTTGAAGTTAAGTATTGATTTGTTATAAACCTCCTAACTTTATTATTTTTAAACTTTGTTATGGTCGGCTTTTAATCTAACCAGATTCACCATAATAATTAACAGTTTTCTAGAAAGCGTTTGTCTCTTTTTGCGATATTCTAAAATTGATCAGTGACAAGATTTCTTCTGGATCCTTTCAAGTTCAGCCGGGACCACGTACGGGCTTAACGTACTTTTCGTGGCACGGAGCAGGTGATCATTAATTTAATTAATAATTCGCACAAAACTTCCAAAAAATCATCGGTGCGTGCCTTAGATTTGCCAGTCAACGGTCATACCACAAGGCTATTTTCCTATAAGGCTTCCATAAACCTCTAAATATTTCTTACTAACTATTTAACGCTAAATTATCAATTAAAAGCCTTAATAATTCCAAATTGGTCACTAAACAGTTTCAGCATTGTGATATTGGAATGCCTCCTGATTTAGAACCTGAGAACTTTGGCTTGTCAAAGGTCAGGTTTTAAATCAAAACACAAGTACTTACTTTCTAAATAATGTGCCTATTAAAACTGTAAAGGAAACAAGTACACTAGAAAGACGTTCTTGACGGTGTGTAAATCATATTAGGAGCCTCAGGGCACTTTTAACTCTGACACTAGATTGTCCATCAACTCTTTACTAAGGAATAGCTACATATCTCAAAGGCAAAGTTCTCTGAGTATTATTACTCCATCTTTAAACATATTTCGCCACAATCCTTTTATTATCTTCTTCATTTTATTGTACTCTACCCTTTCACCTGCAACGTTGTCGCATGGACTTTTTATTTTACCAACTTTATTCCTTTTGGAATAATAACTTTCGTGAATCATACTACTAATTTATTATTAAATACTTACTTCTGTACTCACGCATTGATTTTGGGAATTCCCGACTGGTTTCGTACTCAAACGAAGTCCGTTCTCAAGAGCGAGTGTAATCGCGGTGGCGTCGTCGTGGACCTCACAGTGAGGCTTCACTAGTCGAGCATTCCCGAAATGAATCCGTGAGTAAAGCCGTTAGTATTTAATAATATACTACTTTTTATCGTATGGTTGATGAACAACCTAGTGTCAGAGTTTAAACCACCCGTAGGCTTCTGACATGGCTTTACACACTTTTGAAAAGTCTCTCAGATGTGCTGGTTTCCTTACGACGTTTACCTTCACTGTTTTAACAAGAATAATTAATTAAGATAAATCCGAATCTTCAGAGGTGGTAGGTTTTGAACCTACGACCCTTTGACGTGGCACACTACTATACTATCACTGCTTACCCACTTAGGAGTGGAATTTCAAAAACTCTTTCCTTAGTGTACTTCTAGGATCTTTAAGAAATATTTCTTTCAAATTTAAAGTGTCTAGGTCCTAGAGGATCCAAAATAGAGTTTAGCCTGTGCGTTATCTGACAGTCAGTCAGATACGATACTGTTTTATAAGAATAGATTTCTATTTCAATTACCATCTGCTACACTAAAACACATTTCAATTACTTCTTCTTTTTAGAATCTTATTGTATTAAATTTTCCTTCTTTTCCAGAATTAAGATCTTATGTTAAATTAAATCAGACATTATTAAACAATCAGGGTCCAGTGCGAAGTGTTTTGGGAACACCTCTCAGTGAGCACAATAGTGTATTTACATTACAAGTAGACTCTTCCGGATAAGGCCTCCTTGAGGTCCGCGGGCGTAATGTGGAAATCTTTTGTTGGGATCAAGGCAGCACGGATGTAAAATTTATGGATTGGTCCGTTATAAATGAGTGTGAATTTGTTTTATAAAATTTTGAACTATGTATGTTACTTTTACTGTCTTACCTTGACCAATTTTGATCCTTTGATTCTCCAATATTTGCAAATAAAAAAAAGTCTAGCAGAAAAAAAAAATATTATGCCTGTCCGAGTCATATGTATGGTCGTTGATTTTTATTCAGAAACTAACTTCGATCCACGGTTTCACCCGCGTGGTAAGTTAATTTATTGTAGCCCGTGACGCCATCTATTATCATTAATTTTTTTTTCGTTTTTGTTTTCAGAAACAGTAGGTTTTTTTTTTTGGATCAAACTATGAAAGGTGAAAATGTCCATTTCTGGACACTTGACAACGTATATGCAAAATTTCAAGTTGGGTTACTTAGTTTAGGCGTAAAAAGGTAACAAACAAACAAACCTACTTTCGCATTTATAATATTAAGGATTATGATTTAGGCTAAAAAGAATTCAACATACATATTTTAATCGCTAAGAGGCAGTATTTTCCTATTTATATGAAAATATTAAACACAAAAATTCCACAACCACAAGCTCAACTATTTTAGAAACCTTTTAATTAAGTATCAAAACCAACAATTCCTTCTAAAACCTGAACAATAGTTACCTCTTCTTTTATTTTATTTTGCTCTATAAATAAATCTTTGATAGCTCCAGTTGGGACGTATCCAGATATTTATAGCCCAAACTGCCCTTTTGTTCGACCACCGCTTTGTTGTCGCTACCACAATAAGTGTTAAATGTCCCTCTTACATTCAGGGTTGCCACTCTCTTTAATGTCTTCATTATCAGAAAATAAATAGAAGGTAGACAATACTTTTCATTATTTTATTGGGTACTAAAATGTATTTTATGGAATTGGGCCAAGGATGATTAAATTACAATTTGAAAAGATCACATTCCAAGTTCTAGTTGCTACTAATAATAATATCGTCTTGATCGAATTTCGGTCACAGCGGCCAATCTTAACGGAGATTAGCCAACAGCGCAGTAGATATTGTATTGTATCATAATTAAGATCAGATCTTTCCGCCCACCAATTTTTACTACGATTAGAAATTAATTATCACTTGCTAAAACATCGTTAGGAAACCACACCTAATAGGTTTTTCGACGGTGTTTAAAATCTGACACCAGGTTGTTCAACAACCGTATGATATAAAAGCTTCTTTCTTTCTTTCTTTCTTTCTATATAGAAAGAAAGAGCATTTTTTACATATTTAACCAATACTTATACGACCTAAGTTAATCTTACTAAGTCTGTCAGAATATCAGATTCTTAGTAAGTATAATCACTACATAGTATAAAACAAAGTCGCTTCCCGCGTCTGTCTGTCCCTATGTATGCTTAGATCTTTAAAACTACGCAACGGATTTTGATGCGGTTTTTTTTAATAGATAGAGTGATTCAAGAGGAAGGTTTATATGTATAATACATGCATACTATTAACGTAACCGTGCGAAGCCGGGGCGGGTCGCTAGTGTATTATAAAGTGCTGTATAGGACGGCTACGACAAGTAAAAATACCAGTATTAATAGAGACCAAATTAACAACGCTTATTTTCCAAAAAATAGCAAGTCTATATATTATGATTTATGTTTAGAAAATAGGCGTGAACAGACGTGTCAACGCCTAGCTCATATTCTAAAGATAATTGACGTTCATTGCCTACGATACTAAACCGTTTCCCTTACATTACAACTTTTACTGCCGCTGACATTATTATGATTTATTTAGTTCTCACCCATGGTTTTCGACTTGACAAGAGCATCCTAAATTGTAAATTAGTCCAAAAGAGATTGCTTTGAAATGGAAATATTTATTGGAAACTGATAGATATAACTGATAGATATAAACCTTGGAGTTTGGAAATTGATAGGGGATTATTCCAGAAGACGTCAGCAGAAATAGCAATCATAGTGTTACTAAATAATAATAAAAAGAGTGCCTGTTTCTTTGTTTCTTGCTTCGTGACGCAACAATTACTGAACCATAATATTACATTATCCCTTGGTAAGACTGGTTGTCACTTTCGGGCTGCTGACTACCCGTAACGACTGTCAAAGATCTACAATGGACAGCCGGGGACAACAGCTTAACGTGCTATCCGAGGTACGGAGATTGATAATTAATTTATACAACGCACATAACTTACGAAAAGTCAGAGGTTTCGAACCCGAGACCACTGACTTGCCAGTCAAACGGTTATACTTGCGACGCAAACATTAAGGAACCGAATTTCTGAGAAATGAAAACAATTATTATGAGCAGAACTTAAATCTGAAATATTTTGCGTTTGCCTATTTACTTACCTATGTATAAAAATATTGTATAATTATATATATTTTTTAATACAGTTTAAAAAAATATTAAAATATTCCAGACTAACTTCCGAGTGCGGCTTAGCCAGCGTGAAATTCGTGATGATCATGATTCGAAAGACACGCTCGTGGATCCATAATAATATATTATCATAAGAACGTTATTATTATTTTTCTCGGAAACTGTAGGTATTTTTTTCGAGATGAAAGGTACATCTGACAACTTATACGAAAAATTTCAGGATGGTCGGTTTAGTGTCGTGAAAATGTAACAAACTAACAAACTTACTTTCGCATTTATTATATTAGTTAAGATTAAGATAGTGCCAGCCCTACCCATGTGGGGGATTTTGCGAAAATACCCCCTTCACTAGCCTGTTCCGTCAACTGTTCTGAAGAACACCTCTAGATATTAAGATTACGACCTTTTGCATTTGAGATATTTTAATTCTCTTTACAGTTCACACTGCTTTGTAGAGTGGGTGTTTTGTATCTAAAAACTTTGTTAATGTCGACGACGCGATTGGTGTAGTTGTTAAGCGATTTGCCTCTTGCGATTGGTGTTGCTGGGTCAATTTCTTTACTAAACCAATCATTGTAACCGAAGATATGTTTCAGTCTGGGTGTTTGTGCATTGTGAAATATTTTTGTCTATAAATTGTACCCATAACACGGGACAATCCTAATGTGGGGGCAACGTATTAAATCTTCATCTGCCAAGTCTTTTCCCCAATTGCAATTTAAAACTTGTTGAAATTGATCGCAGATTCAAACAACGTAATTTTTTCTTTTAACAAAAATTTGGATTTTAAATTTTGCATTTTTATAATTTAAAATCAATCCGTATGTCGTATAAATTTTTACAAATGAGTATGATTTCAGTCCAGGATTAAATAGTTAATTAGGAATATTTACTGAGCGTATACAAAATTGCCACCAACTCACAAAGTATGAAGTCTCAAGGCAATCATTCGGTATAATTAAAAAGTTCCTAGAATAATTATTATAATAATCCAATTAGAACTGAAGCAGCCATTTGTGATACTTTGAAACGGCTTATAAAACATAAACAAACGTTCGTTGGAATTCTGCCAATCAACATAACAATACAAAGTTTAATACAACTACTTAGTAACGGTATATCAATTTTAAAATTAAGCCTTCAGTCATCTTGTCTTAATTGACCAATTAAGATGAAATTTTGCATATACGTTTCGTTTGAATGCATTTTTATGGTACGCATGACCATAATGTTGTAGGGATCCGCTTTGGAAGCGCGTGAGTATGGGATCGAACCTGGCATGTACCAATGTGACTCTTTCAATGTCATATGTACTTTTTTAGTTAATCTAAGATACTGACTAATGGTGAAGAAATACATTGTAAAGAAACCTGGACTTAATAGTCTGAAATTGCCAATACGCAATGAGCTAGAGTAGCGATTAATGCTCAATCCTTCTTTGTATGAGAAGAGGCTTTTGTCCTACAGTGGGACAGTTACAGGATTTATTATATTATTAATATTATGACCTGAATCTATATCCAAAATTAACTCCAGATAAAGTACCTCTTCAACTATTGACAGCACAGATACAAAATTTTGCATATACGTTTAGTTTTGATTTATGCCAAATGTAAAAACTTGGTTAAAAACATTATTTTATTAAAAACTGACTTCTTAAATAATACCAATCAGTAAAAGTGATAGCCTACTGGTATGATCGGACTAGCAAGTCATAGGTACGAAACCCAGGCACCTCTGACTTTTCGGATTCATGTGCGTTTTAGAAATTTATTATCACTTGCTAAAACGGAGAAGGAAAACATTGTGAGGAAACCAGCGCACTGAGAGATTTTTCAATGGTTTTTAAAGACATGTTAGAGGTTTACGGGTGATTTAAACTCCGACATGAGGTTGTTCATCAACCATACGATAAAGAAAGAGTTAAATAAACACCAGATTCAGTTCCAGTGACGTAGTTGCCAATAATTTTCGCGCGCAACGACGCGTCGAGTCACTCGAGTCTAATTGCGGGAGGGAGGACGATTTCGCACGCCTCGGAGACAATGGTTGGGGATTTATTTCAGATCCCTGATTCCCCGTGATGTTTGAATGGGTATTTGATTTATTTTAGTTGAGTTTATTAGAGGTTTGTTCAAAGGTGGCTGGTAAGATTGCCGGGAAAAGATTCTCAGGAAAGTTTGGTAGATAGATAATGGTAAGTGTTGATGAGTGTCTCTACTTACGAATACAAGAAAAAGAGTTTAAAGGACATGGTACTCAAGAAGTACCACGATGAATAAGAAGATAAAAACTTAGTGATGGGCAATTTAATGAAGAAATAAGGTTGCGATTGTATTTCTTTATTTTAGTTATTACGTTGCACGTTAAGCTGTTGGCCCCGGCTGTCAATTGTAGACCTTTGACAGTCGTTACGGGTAGTCAGAAGCCCGAAAGTCTGACAACCAGTCTTACCAAGGGGTATCGTGTAACCCAGTATCTGGGTTGTGGAGGTCTGATAGGCAGTCGCTCCATGTAAAATACTGGTATTCAGCTGCATCCGGTAAGACTGAAAGCTGACCCCAACGTAGTTGGGGAAAAGACTTGGCAGATGAAGATTTAATACGTTGCAAAAAAATGCAAAATTTAAGATCCAAATTTTTGTTAAATGAAAAAATTACGTTGTTTGAATCTGCGATTAATTTCAACAAGTTTTATACAAAAAATTTGCATAAACAAAAATTCATTTAATGCAATTTTTATGTATGAAAACTTGAAAACAACGCAGGCGAAACCATGGGCAAAAGCTAGTAGCTTAATAAACACTTTCTCACTTACATTAAAACTTAAAAGATGATTTAAAAGCTTTCCTATTCAGTAAAAATCAGGAACCGTATTCCAAATCGTTATTGTTGACATCTTTACGTTCGAAGACAATGACTGAGTCAATGATTTGGCAAATATTACATTACCCATCGCAAAAACATTCCAAATCACTTTACTTACAGAATAAGGTTCAAAATTGCTTGGCAAATATTTTTATGTAGGTAAATTAGAGCATAACTCTGAATGAGAAGCGCTGCCTACCTGAAAGTGTAATTTCGCTTTACGAGGCTACAAATAATAAGAAAATGTTATTGCCGCCATTTTTTCTAAGTGTAAAGCTGTAATTTTTAAATTTCGAAGGTATGAATGACGTCAATTGTGAATCTGCGCGTGAGTCGACCACCGCATAAGAATTTGTTCGCACACTTGAGTACTTGTGTAATACAAGCACTTTTTTAGTGTTTCTTTTGTTATTTCTCCTGAGGTATAAAGTTTGTTGAGTTTGGTGAAAATTGGTAAGTACCTAAGTTGTGTTGTGTTGTTAATTTTATGTTTGTAACTTAATTTTTTTTGAATTTGGAACACTCGAACAAGGTAACTTTTAAGCGGCTATTACACTATGATCTTTTTAGAAAATCTTTTTAGAAAAAAGGAAGATGTAATTGAAGAAAGAGCGGATAGATTCCGATTTAGAGCGAAAAGACGGTCCCGACCGCACTACTTCTTAAATTGTATTGTCTATCCTATTTAGGAGAGTTCTTTTTGGTGAATGTAATCAATTTGCAACCTTATGTCATTCTTTTACGACTGCAAGTTGTCTGTCCTATTTAGGATTCTAAATAGAGTTCTTATTAGTCGCACTTCTCGTTAAATTGTATACGATTTAGGTGAGTGCAATCAATTTGCAACCTTATGTAATTCTACTGCGACTGCAAGTTCCCTGTCTTATTTAGGTTTCTATTTAGTCGTAGTGTAATCGCTGGCTTTCGATTTTATGTTTAGAGTGTTTCTAAATAGATTTTGTAAAAAGATCATAGTGTAATAGCCGCATTACTGTCTCTCATTATCTATCCATCTGTCAAGCTTCCTGAACGTGTCGCAAACAAAGAGGATCACAAAATTATTTTCTTATTGTATATTTGTAAAGGATTCGTAAGGAGAGTCGTGATAGCCTAGTGGTGATGACCGTTGACTGGCAAGTCAGAGGTCTCGGGTTCAAACCCAAGGCGCGCACCTCTGACTTTTCGTAAGTTATGTGCGTATTATAAATTAATTATCACTCTCCGTGCCTCGGATAGCACGTTAAGCTGTTGGCCCCGGCTGTCAATTGTAGATCTTTGACAGTCGTTATTGGTAGTCAGAAGCGCGAAAGTCTGACAACCAGTCTTACCAAGGGGTATCATGTTACCCAGTATGTGGGTTGTGGAGGTCTGATAGGCAGTCGCTCCATGTAAAACACTGGTATTCAGCTGCATCCGGTAAGACTGGAAGCCGACCCCAACATAGTTGGGAAAAGGCTAGGCAGATGATGATATTTGTAAAGGATTTTCTGGAAAACAATTAATATTTGCGGGTACCAACCGAGCTATCCACAAAACAAAAATAAAAACTGCGAAATCAACTCTATAATTGTCACCAATAATCCCGCTTTTCCAAAACATTCGAAACCGTCCCCCAGGCCCGGGTGTCCCGGACTTTATCTATTATGTAGCTCAACGGTCCCGGTCTATAAATAATTGATACCTCGTAACTAATTACAAAGATCTTTCATTAGTTGGTATTATCGGGAGTTTAGGTCAGTAAATGGGCTGAGTGATTTGTAGGGCTGTGCTGTACTGCAATTAGTGTTATGTCGATATTTTTTATTTGACAACAGTATGCTACTAACTTTTGTGTCAAGGCCACCGACTCCTTTGAAATTTGTAGTTATTGTTTTGGTAACTGCAGTTGACTTTTTCACATTTCTAACTGACTAACTGGAACTGTTAATGTGACTTAACAACATCACGAGCACTTTTGTTAATCTTTTGGAGAGTGCAGCCTCTTGCAGGATAGGTTCAACATTTGTTTTCATTTCCTTACGTTAAATAAATTATGACATAATATGCTAATATTATCCTGCAACCACAAATTTTAATGCGCCAAAGTGTTTACAACTATAGATAAAAATGCATGTTTATCTAATTTAAATTAATTTATGCTCGAAAAGAATGCTTGCTAAAACTTCAGACATTACTCTCGATACATATTGTACCCAACACTATTATGTGTGTCCTATGGGAGTCAGTTAACTGTTTGTAGATTTTTGTGAATTCTTTATTTAGTATGCGGTTTTGGACCTTGATTTGAGCAAAGAATAATAAATTACCCAAAAGGTAACACCGTGTTAATTATATAAGACTTTATTCTAGTGTTTTCCAAGATAAAGAAGAATATTGGCATTGAATACTGATTAATGATCTTTGATCTAGATTAATGATTTGATCTAGATTTTTATTACATCTTGATTTATAATATATCATATTTGCTATTTGTTAGTTATTAGAGCTTTGTAAGCTTTTTATATGTTAGCAAAGAAGTATATCCTGTATTGGACTGAAATTAATTCGCTTTATTTCCAATACAGTTCGTGTTTAAATTTGAATCTCAAGACGCCTATTCTATGATGCGTGAAATTCTAAGGAAAAGGCTATGTCCAGCAGTGCGTCTGCTCACTGTTGACGGTGTTGATAACGATGATAGATAATGTTATAATGATAGATAAAAAAGACTTGTTCGAGACATAGACTATTCTATGTGGCTTGCACCTTTTATGATAGTTAGTTGAATATAGCTAAGTGTCCGAGATCAGGCTGTCAAAGTTTATAGTCATCATTCAACTTCTCATGGATCTTCCTTTCATGGCCGATCGGCTGTTAGGAGTGTTTTTTTTTATTTGCTTATCTTTAACAACTATTAAGCTTTCATGATCAGAATTAAAGGGTTGTAGATCATCCCAAAAGACTTCAGAGCAGACCGTATAATCCGCAGCACCATTAACGTCAAAAACCTGCCTCCATTCACTACTGGATGATACACACAGTAATGTAAGCGGTATATAAACAATAGTTATATAGCCATTTAGTCGTAATGTCGCGCTCGTGCCTATGCGTGGACAGTAAAACCCATAAACCACGGACTTCTGACATTATCAGGATAGGTGGCAATAGGTAAGCTGAAGCGGTTTCTGAATGAAGTGAAGAATCTTCTGAAGAGTCAGTGGTCTTAGGTTAGCTAAAAAAGTACATTATGACATTTAAAAGATAACACTGGTACATACCAGGTTAGAACCCTGCACATCCACGTGCTTATAAAGGGGGCCAAAACCTTACAGTATATTAAAGAACTGCTTGATTTTTTGAGTTCAAAACTAATCGGGCAACTCCAAAAATTGTTAACATGACTCACAAAACTTCTTGTTCTAAAAGCTTTACCACCTTTCCCGCTGTCTTTCATAAAATAGGACCAGCGATGTTTACGACTAGCGGTAGTTATGAGCGGGAGCTGTAACAATGTGTCATACTGCACGTTGGTACGTAAAAACGATATAGAGACCTGTGCCAGACAAGAGTACTAACCACAGTGGCTGTAGAACAGCTTGGACTGCAACAAGAGATAATTTGTGGCTATTGGAAAGTCATTGAGTAGTGATGAGAAGGAATAGTACTGAGCGGGCCTACAGGCAGGCACTAGACGGGACGCGAAGCGCGGTTGCAGTTCCCGACCCCGTCAGATACAGTGAGAAGAACATGCAAGGGGAGACGTTTTTAATGGGTGCGAGCCCCACATAACCGTACGTGCTCGGTCGTGCGATATGCAGTAGGCATTTTTGACCCTCTCCGGCCACAAAAAAAAGGAAGAATAGTACTAACGCGTAAAAGTCGACTAATGATGGAACGAAGGTCACAAACTAGTATCGATCAATACCCAAGTTACTTATGGTGGGTGGTGACTTCGCGCAAGCAATTTTGTCATGTTACAGCATGATGTTCGAAACCCATGTAAATGTTGTACAACGGGAACTACAGTCTGGAACAAACACGAGCAAGGATTACGAATGTTATCTACCTAAATTTTGAATGCTGTAAAAATCTAAAAATACTTTTAAAAAAATAGTTCTATTAACATACCTACTCATACTAGTGCGAATCACCCAATATATTTTTGAATAGGTCGATTCGCACTGCGGCTCAAAACACGCCATTCAAAAAGATTACTTGGGCGATTACACACAACGTTGCAAACCGAGCATGGTGCGAAACGCTGAAACACCCAATTTTATAATAGGCATAGTCCGACGGCATCTGAGACCGTGGGATGGAGAAGAGTTTCGATTACACGGGTAAGGTTACGAATAGCTTAATGGCAGAGCAACTGGGCTTTACCCAGTAGCTCGCGGGTTCAAATCCCGCTAGTAATCAACATTTTCTTTCTACAAAAATTTAGAACTTTAGTAATTGCATAGAATACATGAATATTTGAAAAAATGTTTATGTTTTATAGGCAGTAAAAAACAAGGTCCTACTCACACAAGAATTTTATTAATGTACAGTAGAAAAATCTCGTTTTACTGCCAACGTTTCTAAGAATAGATCCTTTTTGAAAGTAGATTCCTGAATTCTATTATTACGAGATGATAAGGTAGGTACTGATATGAAGGTCTTTGTAAACGATTTCTATGAAAATGTATAACTACAAAGTACCTTCTGTAGTTAAAGAGTATAAAAGAGTGTTTTATGTTCTTTTCATAGAATCTAAAAGGAGGTTTTATGATATTCAAATTAAATTTATGTTTTTATAAAAAAATAAATCAGATATTTTATCATGTTCTCTTTAAACTTTTGTTTGAATAGTAGAACTTATACCACAGTTCTTATTTTTTTAAACGTAATTTTCTTATTAGTATTTTATGCCTGATTTTCTCGCCTGATTTTCGGCACAACGATTACCCACCAAGTTGTAGTGGCCAACGCGCTTATAAAGCACGGAGACACTCGCACTGAAGCACTGACTGACAAGTCAGAGGTCTCATAAGTTATGTGCGTATTATAAATTACTTATCAGTTGCTAAAATGGTGACGGAAAACATTGTGATAAAACCAGCACACCTGAGAGATTTTTCAATGGTGTGTGCATCAGGTTGTTCATCAACCTTACGATAAGAAGAAGACTCAAATTGAAAATCCACAAATGGTATCCCACCCATCGACTGACGTCAAGCATTACTTACCTTAGTGATCGTGACAACCATCGCGCGCTTCAGACTTCTCTGTCAAGAAATGATTTAGCAAAATTTGATTCCCATCGATAATAAAACATACCAAGATGACTATCCCGACCTTATCACCTCAACCAACATTCAATTAGGAATTTCGAACAGACAGACACACAGTTTTATGGCGATATAAAATGAACTGCATAAGTAACAGCATTTGGCAATAAAATCAGGATCACGCCCACGAACGACGATCGTGCAAACATCGCCGAAGTACTGTATTGGGGACGTGGGCGGTGAAGGTACGGTGCCAATGCGACAGTTGTAATCTGGTTAAAAGACTTACCGCTTTTTGTATGGACGTTGGTTTTTTATTCTGAGAAAATTCTAACCAGTAGAAACTACCTGATGCCGAAATCCACAAAAATATATTATGTAACCTAGAACCGCTGAAAAAATAATTTTATACCCGTCTATTAATAAAACAAACCTTCTTTCTAGTTTGGCAGTTTCTGCTCCAAGCAAACTACCATAAGCATGGTTATTTCGCAATTAATTTCAAACTTAGGGAAGGTTCATATCAGACGGAACATGCGTCGCCTATTATCGGTCGCGTAACGCCAGAACAGACAAATGTATAGAAAAACACTTGACCGTTCACACTCAACCGATGATACGTTAGTGCAACTGATGATACGCTCGGCGTATTTTACGTCAGATATGAACTTTCCCTTATAGGATAGAATATTTGAGTTCAAAAAGTAGAAAAGGGAAGTATAGAATAAGGGAGAGAGGAATGAGAATGAAGTCATTCTCGATGACAGCATCGATGACGTTACAAGTCACATCAGAGGCGTTGTCAGCTGAATTTTCAGATTGCTTACGTCCGAGCCTGTACGATCAGAATAAAAAGATATACATTTCAACATTAATTTCAACTTCAGGGAGGACCCCTTTTTACAAGCTTTTATTTAAGAATCTTGCAAGCTGAATTTGAACCACTTATGCTCTTTTTCTACAAAGTTGTTTTGCATGTTAGTTCAGTTCTGATGATAATGCATTTTTATGGTAAGCATGACCTAAATCGACATCCAAAATTAGTTCCCGATAAAGGAACTCTTCAACGGTCAACAGCACAGATACTTACAATTTTTGCATAAACGTTTCCCATTCAAAAACTATAAAAGCTAAGTTAAAAACGTTGTTTTTAGAAAAAAATATTATGATATTAATCGCTATCACTGCGACCGCAACATTTCACAAGCGTGTCCAACACTTTGTAGCATAAGAACAGAGTTTTTATTGCAACACTTGATAATGTTACATTTTTTCTTGTATTTACTTGTCGGTTCTATTCACTCCAAGTTCTTAACTTGAAAATAAATCTAGAATTTAATATTGATGATAGTTCTCTTTTACACGCTCTATATAAAGATATACTTGTTATACCTATTTTTAATATAGATGAATGATGAAAAAAGATCAGATTGGATTATATAATTATAACATATTAAGACACGGTAGCAGGGGCAGGGTTGCGAACTTGCGAACAGCTAAGTGGCATAACGATTGCGAGCGCCTTTGGTCGTGGGTTATCAATATTTTCTTTTTAAACGTTATTGATCATAAATATATTGTTGATTGAAGACTATCATGAATAAATATCACCAAGTACTTTCGGTAGTAAAGGATTTTGTTGAGATATAGTATTTTTTCCAAACTTGTTGGTATAGGTACCTGCTAATTTATTTTTGCTGCATTTTCATAAACCATTTATACATGCGATGGGAACACAAATGGAGATGAAACTTTTGTAGTCGGTTTTGCAGTGCTTTTGACCCTTCTAAGTTTGTTTTACTTGTCGGTAGAATGATTACTATTAATATTCCAATAATGTTATTATGCTATTAATATTCCCTTTTCGAATTTATATACAACCTCTTATTTTAATAAACTATCAACCATAAATACAACTGGTATTTTTAATGACATTTCTTCAGAATATATTCATAAATTCATCAACTGTTCCGCTAACAAATACTAAATATTTAACAAAACACTTTACTATACATCGTTCTGGTGACCATTTCACTAGCAATATATCTTGGGACATACAGACAGATACCTCGTAAATATTTTTCAAGACAAGTACGCTAATTGCTTCGAATGTTAGTCTTATTTTAAAAGGCGGTGTTGTAAATAGGCACCTACCAACTTATATCTAGAAGGTAGAAGTCAATGCTGGAGCATTTCAAATGACTATAAACAAATAAATAAACTAGCCTGTAACTGTCCCACTGCAGGGCAAAAGCTTCTCGTACAGAAAACGATAGAGCATTAATCACCAAGCACTCAATGCGTGTTGATTTCAGATCATAAATTCCAGATTTTCGCACGATATTTTCCTTCACAGTTAGTCAGTGGTGTTTTAGATTAACTAAGAAAGTAGGTACTTATGACATTGAAAAAATTACATTGCTTTTGACCTTCATCCACGATTCCACGTGTTTGCAAAGCGGGGTAAGCAATGCATCACTACGACAAAAATTAAAACATTCCAGTATATTATTTACAACAGCAAAATCCTTCTTCTTCTATTTCTAATTTTAGGCAAAAAATTGAACTTATATTCTACTAATCCTGCCAGTGTCAAGTATAAAATAAAATATATAAAATCACGTCTAAAAACGTCACAACATGTCTAAAAACAAAAGCCTCCAAGTTACCGAGTCAAAAGTCCAAAATCCTCCTTAAAACTTTCGATAATGACGTTAGAAAACCAGAACCCATATTTTTCATTAGCATACTACGTATTTACTATTTACGTTCGTGCTTCGGATAGCATGTTAAGCTGTTGGCCCCGGTTGTCAATTGTAGATCTTTGACAATCGTTATGGGTAGTCACAAGCCCGAAAGTATGACAACCAGTCTTACCAAGGGTATCGTGTAACCCAGTATCTGGGTTGTGGAGGTCTAATAAGCAGTCGCTCCATGTAAAACACTGGTATTCTGCATCCGGTAAGACTGGAAGCCGACCCCAACATAGTTGGGAAAAGGCTAGGCAGATGATGACTACGTATTTACTATCCAGATTTTTTTACCAAAAAAAGTCAAGAATTTTAGAAGTGCAAAATTGAAAAGCTTGTGTACCAAACTTATACAAATTAATAATTTCACAATTATATAAGGACTTTCTGCATTTGGGGTCGCGAACTGCTTAACCGCTACACCAATCGTGTCGTTCCCAATTAGGAAAGCCATAATTATATTTACAATCATATTCATATTATAATCACCTTTGTTATACTAAAAATATACAATAAAAATGTTACCATCCTGAAATAAAATTCTTACTATGAATAGCTTGCATTCCATAAAAATAACTACCATAATCCTTATAGAGGATGTCTTGGAATTTTATTGATATAAGCTTTGTTATTCTAACCCATCAAAAGAAAGCCGATTACTTATAATCAATTTACGAGTCTCATAACTTTGGCGAAAACTTCAAGAAAAGATGCTCCATTCTCTTTCTATCCTTCGGTCTCAAATGATTATGAAGAGAGTCCATTAAATAATAAAACGATAACTCACTTATATTACCTAATAATGGTTTCTTCATCAGTCAAATAAAGCAAAATTGTACCGCACTCCAGCTAGTTACAGCCCACATAAAACAATTATCCCAATTCTAAACCAATTTATCATAAAATTGCTTTATCGTCTTGAACAATTAAATAAAATTGGCCGCAATTCGGGCCAGTGAAGACATCAATTCATTAATAGTACAAAATGATAGGGTCTCTAACGCCCTAGGCGTCTCTACCCGTCAGCGTCTCTTGGTCGAATGCACTCTAAATCTCCAACCTGCATAGACAAAACCCCTACAGTCTGATGCAGCCATTTCCCACCCCACCTGCATTTCCGTCTCTTTCTACTCCCTACAGTTTTCACCTATCCCGTTTACACCTCAAAATTACATTCGGCCGTTGTCGTTTGTGCTCGGATGCAATAGCCGGTGTGGCTCACAGCTAAACATGATTTTAGCCAGTCGCTTACCGGCCGTTGTCGGAGGAGGTGCATCGCTGCCGGCCGCCTTTCCCGCGTTTGAAACATCGCACCGGCCCGGCTTGTTTGTATAGGGATGTTTGTTTCTAGATAGTGCGCCCTACAAACCCTGTATGGAAGGATTTCTAGTGTTGTGAGACTAAGTGTGGACGTAATCGGAGTATATTGTGAAAGTGTGGTGTCGTTTGATGGTCAGTTACGATGTTGCAATACGCACAGTAGACGGATGTGGCTAATGCAGTTAGATCTGTTTGATTGGCAAAAGTAAACATGTGTATGACAGGCGTTATTAAAGCTATGTTGCCGTCTGCCGACATAGCTTTAATGGATCGTGTTTAACAAACGGTAACGGAAACGTGCAATGATTTAGTTTCAGCGAAATGTTATGACTTTAACGATAAGCGGAACATGATATTACTGGGGAAGTGGCGCTTAGAAAGTATAAAGTTTCACGATGACTAGCCTGTGAACTGGTAAAACAATTAAAGGCACCATTAAGTATTGAAATAGATTAAAATTTTATCATGAAAATAGATGATAAGGAAACAATTGAACCACTAATTGATTAAATTTATTTAAAAAACCATGTGGGTGGAATGAAAGATAACAATGATCAGGCAGTTTTATGTTGAACAAGCAACAAAACAATTCATTATAACAATAGAGTATTGTTTGTGATTGACTTTTAGCTTTTTTGTTAGGAAATTACTTTTTCTATATGTGTATGACCAAGCGTGGATAATAATTTCAGTGGGCAAGACAATACTGCACGCGTTAATGAAACAATAGATTATTTCGGTTCGGTCAATGAGTTTCTAATTGGAGTTTATAGTTTTAGTTAGCTTAAGACGATTATGAATGGAGTTTTACGAGTTAATAAAGTTCATTCAATAAAGTGTGCAGTAAAGTGTGAGTAAGAAAATTCAACAGCCATTGAAATGGTCTATAAACTTATACTTCCAAAACCAGATTATGGAAATTAATTCGTTAAAAAATTTGGTTTTCTAGAATCATTCGAAGAGACTACGGTTAGTGTTAAAGCCACTAATCTTTCGCCAAGTACTTTATGGATGTAGAAGACTTTTTCTAGAGAATAAAAGAAGGCTTTGCTTAAACAAACAGAAACGGAAATATAAAAGTTCTTAACAAAATACCAATCGAACAGATCGAACACCCACGCATCGTGATTCCATCAAATTGACCAGTTTATCTTTTTACAGTTATAATTTGAGACAGTAACGATCAAAAACAGTTATTTGATTCTGAAAATACATAAAGTGACTAAAGGAAAACGTTTGCAATAACTTTGCATGAATGGAAAGTTGAAAATTGTTCAGGAGAACATTTTTAATGTAAGTACTTAAGACACGTGTTTTACTTAAATAATGAAAAATTTGAAGTTAAAAAATATTCTATCTGTATCATCTATATTTTGCTTAAACATAATTAAGTTCAAAACATTGTAGGTATCTCTATTTTTACAATTAGCTTCTATTTTTTTTAGTCTAAAAAAAATTCTACTCTACTTTTAGAAATTTTAAGCAAAAATGTTTCAGAATTTCCATTTTGCGTTATGAAAATTCATTTTTCTTCATAGTTTCACTCGTGTAGGAGATTAAAAAATATTTTTCAGTGTAGTTGTGGACTCAACGCCGAAAGTGTATTAAAAGCTTTTGTTTTTATGAAAAGCGTAAGGGAAAACAGCTGATATTTAAATGGGTGACTATCATGTTTTATACAGGAAAAAAGTATTTTATTCCTTTTTGTAACATCCCAAGCTTTTATCCTTTTTTGTCGTTATTTATAAATCAAAATAGAAATGAAACAGAAAAATTCAACTCGCAGACAGACTTACCATTAATAAACCAATCTGATAAATACTATTATTATTAACCCCTACTAACACTATCCCATACTATCCTAATTTGGAAATTGTCCAATTCTGGAAAAAATTAAGGCCCAATTTCACCATTCACTTTAATAACCGAGTTTAATTAAACTAAGTTCAGCCATACACCAACTGTAGTTCTGAACTCAGTTAATCGCTTGAACCGAGTTTAACTCGATTGATCGCGTTTAGTGTCAGTGGTGAAATCGGCTCTTAGTTATTCTGTAGGTATATTGGATGTTTTCCGCCTTTAAATAAGACTTTATACACCGTCAAAATCATTACAGCCCGATTTCTAATTACTTAAGGATTTTCAAGACAAACTTTCTGGAAATTTAAGTTTGTATCTTAAATTACAATTTACGTTTGACTTAATATTGTAGAAAATTTTACTCCCAATAAATTTTATTGAAAGGAAATTATTTATCCATGGCGGCAATTAGTTAGATACTTTGAATATTTATGATATCCGTCGATGCGAAAATCGAGATTTGCATTTTTATTAAGTTAAGTAATGTACTCGTAGTATCAATAATTAGAACCACAAAGTAAACAGTTGTATCTATGAGAAGAAAAAGACTATGAGATGAAGTAAATTTAGGATTACCAATACTAAAGTTGTAAATGTCGTGGTGACGGGGATATATGCCAGCCAGCACATCATGCTACTATAATCTGTCCTTTTATAGATTTTCAACTTACTCGCTAAAACATTAGGTTCAAAATTGATTGGGAAAATTTGACAGTTTTGTGTAGCTTGGTGTGCTGGCGTCTCTGCCAATGTGACTTTTCCAATGTCATTGTGTACTTTCTTACTTACATCATGAGGAAACCTGGACTTTAATAGTCTGAAATCGCCAACAAGCAGTGAGTCAGCGAGGTGATTAATATTTGATCCGAATTAGACGAGGCTTCTGCCCTGCAATGGAATAGTTGCTGCAATTATAATGGGCTGGTTTATTACACTAAAGCTAGTACTGAATCGACACCAAGGTGTAGAGTTAATCTTGCAGTTGTTAATGGTCAATCTAAAACATGGAAGTGTGACTGTCAGAGAAAATGATTCATAGAAAAAAAGAAAAGAAATTTAATGTACCTCTGTGTAGGTACATTGAAATTTCTATATCAATCATCAGATAACAAATAAAATAACTACCTGATCCTAGAGGCAAATCGATACATCTACCTATACTAGAAAACAATTTTACTGCTAGCAATGTTAAACCTATTTGCTGAAATTGCAGATTAAATGAATAATCTTCTTTCTTTACCGTATGGTTGATAAACAACCTGCTATGAGAGTTTAAACCGCTCGTAGGCCTCTGACATGACTTAATACACCGTTGAAAAATTTCTCACGCGTGCTGGTTTCCTAACTATTATTTGCTTTACTGTTTTATCAAGTGATAATAAATTTCTAATACGCACATAAATCCGAAATGTGAGAGATGCGTGCCAAGGTTTCGAACTTATAACCTTTTGTCTTCTTTTTCGTCAACTTTTGACTTGCCAGTCCAACGGTCATACCACTAGGCTAAATGACCAATGATATAGTAATTTTATAAGACCTAGATACCATGAAAGTGCTTCGTAAAAGTACTTCGTTTCCTCCTATTCAATTTCGCCAACTAGTGCAAGCACGATATTGCCATACATGGTGTTATGTATTGCCAATACCAGTTTCGCATTGCCTGTTATTTGACCTAGCTCTTACTTATTTTCATTTTAGTTCACCTAAAATATGATTTGAGAAATCCTGGCAAGCGATGTTGTAACAGTCTATATAAAAGTTAGATAAGGCAACATTTAATGCAACTAATGCAGCAATTGGGTACCTGCATGATAGCAAAACAAAATAAAACAAATACTTCTATTAGAAAGTACTCATCATCATCATCATCAGCCTGTATTACTCCTCGAAATAGCCTCTTCCAATGCGCGCCACTATTGTGCACTCATTGGAGGTATTTGGGTTGGTGATCGCAGTAGCAGAAGATTATTACACAGAACGATGCAGCTGCCCATCCTCCGGATCTTACCCTTTATCGCTTATCACAAATTCTTCTTCTTATCGTATGGTTGATTAACAACCTGGTGTCAGAGTTTAAACCGCCCGTAGGCCTCTGACATGGCTTCACACACCATTGAAAAATTTCTCAAGTGTGCTGGTTTCATCACGATATTTTCCCTCACCGTTGAAGCAACTGATAACTAATTGATAATACGTACATAACTTACGAAAAGTCAGAGGTGCGCGCCTTGGGATCGAACTCGAGGCCACTGACTTATCAGTCGACGGTCATACCACTAGGCTAACAGTGCTGTATTTGTAGTAGCAAAAAGGTGTACTTACGGTTTTACATACACAGAATCCTAAACATGTTATTATAATGATAAAATGAACTATCTTTGCTAGGTCAGCTGTCCATCTTCATAGAGTCATCCTACGCTTTCTGATAAATGAAATAATGATCTTAAAAAATTATGTCAAAGAGACACGACGGGCATTTTATTTTCTGCCCAACTCTGCAGCGGATGTACGAGTAATGTAATAAATAAATGAGCTACTTTTATTATTATCTGTTCTCCACATTGTAAAAAAAAGAATATTATCAAAGCACACTTGATAGCGCATGTCCCAAATATTCTTTACAATGATCGAGGTGTTCACTCTCTATTCTTGTACATAGTGCTTAGTATACACGAGTTGAAAGTCGTGCCATTTGTGATTCATCAAATACGACTTCAAAAAACTTATATGTAATTTTATAACAAAAATATTGTTATTGGTTCTTTTAGAGAAATTGATTATTATATATATATATTATTATTTATGCTGATATTTTTGATAGTGGGCCGTTTTGCAGGGGCGACTTTATTTTGTTCTCAAACTTTGTTTAAGTGATACATCGAAAAAAAGTATCCTATAATATCCTTTTCCAGATCATGTAGCTAATTTTATTGAAATTATTTTCCAAGGTGTTTCAGGCTGTATAGTACAAACTCAAAGATGACCGCACCATCTATTTATATGGAACTAATATGTCACTGTAGGTAGTATTACTAGCTTATCATTAATCAACCTGTGCCTATAATACTTTGCTTAACCCTTTCAGGGGGCAAGCGTGACGTTATGTTAATGCGAATGAATTTGCACCGACTCACAGTCGGTCTCTAAGATTAAGTACCAACGTATTTTATTTGCAATTAGACCCTCAGTCGATAAATTGCTTCTTTCCTCTTCGGTCGTTAGTTTGTGCTAGTAAAAACTTTTCCTTTGCTTAATTTTCACAAGTTTTCGCACTGTATCTACAAGTATTTAAAATTTAGTTACCTTGTAGTTAACGTGGAAAGTTGTGAGTTTTAATGATATATTTTAAAGTTTGCGAGGAAATTATGTTCCACCAAAAATACAGCTACAAAATAATGCTAAATAAGGAACTTAGATTTATACATAGCTTTGTAAATCTTGAGGTTATTTTTTTGTAACTTAGTTTTGAGTCACTTATTAATTAACATTTTGTTATTCAACAGATTAATACTCAAATAAATTTTAATACAAATGATGGTTTTTAAAGAAAATATTTATCTTAATAGCCCAAAATAATATAGCAGTTGTAAAGGAATTAGCGTGTTTTTACTGTAAACTGCATTAGGTGCAAAAAAACAGTAATTAAATTGCTTTTAAAAGTATATAAAAAGTGGTAAGTTGCGTAAAAGTGTAGATACCTCCGTATTTTAAAGTCCGTATCTCAAAATTGTGTCGATGTGTACTTAGCTCAACAGCATACCTGACCGACTTTGAGTGTGATGGATGTGGCACGATCGCGATGCCATTACAACGTTTTGTTAGGTGATTGTTATTTTTTTTCAATTTCGGTATAGATGAGAGTTGGCAATGGAATTTAGCATAGTATATGTTGCTATACATACGACGACTTAGGCTATCACGATCATTAAGGTTAAGCAGCCTGATGCGGTTATTCTGTTGATGGTGACAATTTGTGGCATTTCTGTTTTAAAAAAATAAATATAAATACCAGAAATTGTCACCATCATTTAATTATAGTGGCTTTAATTCTGAGTGTCTTAGAAGGCACACTAAGTCGTAGGACTTAAGTCGTTTAGCTGACTAGAAAGCTTTAATAATGTCATACCTCTAAAGCCGTGATATCCTAGTGGTATAACCATTAACTGAGAATAATATTAGAATTTAATTAGAATATTATTATTATATTTAATAAGTGATTAAAATGGTCTACATGATTTTTTTTTATTTTATTATCACTTGCTCCGTGCCTCGGAAAGCACGTAAAGCCGACAATCCGACACGAACGGAGAGAGATCAGGCGCAGGGCCAACGGCTTTACGCGCTTTTCGATGCACGGAGTAAGTAATAGTGAATTTATAATACCTACTTACGCACATTACTTACGAAAAGTCAAAGTTGCGTGTCTTGCATTCGAACCTCAGACTTGCCAGTCAACGGCCACTAAGCTATCACGACTAAAGGTCTCTGCTTAGGTAGGTACTTTTAGTTTTAACTTGCTATTTCAATGAACGTTACGAATGCGAGGAAAGCTAGGCGTCAGCTTAAGTTGCTTTCACCACTTTCGAAGTCTCTGACCAATACTGGGATATGTAAACACTATTAAGATTTTTGTCTTGTATCTAGATACCAGTGTGCACGGGGCCTATTCTAAATAGAGGTAACAGGTACCAGATTTGAACTTATTTCACTTGACAAATGAGCTACTTATATTTTTTTTTTAAAGAAAATCAAAAACCTGCAGCTTGAAGGCTGCGTTGTTCACGTAATTTGTTTAGTATTAATTCTTAAATTGTAATTTTTTCCATTTTAATTAGTTTTATACACTTTAAACTAAATAATTGTTGAATTTAAACAAGCAACAACTTTTACTGTACTTTAATTGATAAAATACTCTTTTTAATTGATACTTACTCCGTGCCTCAGAAAGCACGTTGGCCCTACGCCTGATTTCTCTCCGGTCGTGTCGGATTGCCATCCCATCGGACTATGAAAGTGAGGGAATAGAGAGTGCACTTGTGTTTGTGCACATACTTGTGCACTATAATATCTCCTGCGTAATTGACTTATCTCCATTGAGATGACATAATATTATATAGTTTTTATTATTAAAATAAAAATACCTAGGCAAAAAGTTTGACCACAAATCCCAAATATAATCAAGGTAAATGCTATTGTGCTCTACGATGTAGTACACCTGCTTTTGTTATTAAATTTATGTATAGCCTAAACAACACCAGATATTTCAAACGATTATTTTGTTATTTATTTCAATAACGTGCTTCATTCCTATTTTGGTTGCTGTTTCGTGTTTAAGTCACAAGATGGCGTAATCTTCGCTGTTCGAGTGAGGCTTAAGGAACAGCTATCACGAATAGAATTTATTACTGTCTAGTTTTCATTGGAAGTGCTAGCAACGTAAGTTATTTAAATTATTGGAGAATTCTCGCCTCGAGAAATGCTTAAGCATTGGAGCCTTTTTTGTAGACATTCGCATTGGACTGACTAGTCAAAGGTCGCAGGTTTGGAACCAAAGCATACACCAAAGATTTAGGCACCAAGGGAGTTAGGTTTTATTTTCTTGATTCGGTCGCCGCGCTCAAAGCCCGCGATAAAAGCTATGCAATAGCTTAAAAATAACTACACACATAACAATTTGCGTATAATATTAACGTAACAACGTTCATCCATCTCAGATTCAAGTTTGACCACACATCAAAGCATTTTCCAGATAACAGCAGCCACAAGCTCTTTGAAAACTTTTATATTTCATGTTTTATTACAGAATCCGTCTATCTTTCTGAAGCGTCCGATTCTGAAGCCACAGGTGCTTCCAAATCTAACCTCTAAAGAATATTCTATATTTTATTCACAACCATTCGGCTGTACATAATAGATCCCCCTGTATTGAAACATTCTGAGGGCACCGGTAAAAAATGAATGTTATATCGGCTCTTTTTCATTTAAGATCATTAGGATGAAAGATGAAAAAAATATGAAACGGGAAAAGTCCGTTTTTTATGAATATCTGTATTTATATTGAAGTGTTTTCTTGTGGTTCCTTTGAGGTGTGAATGGACGGAATCTTATTAAATAGATTCTATGTACATCTTTTCAACGATCAGATTAAGAATTAAGGTAAAAATCATGTTAATAATAAACCAGCTTGTAACTATACCACTGCAGGGCAAAAACCTCTTCTTGTAGGTACAGAGAGATATAGAGTCTCATAGTTTTAACTTACCACCTAAGTATCGTATTGTGGAATGCAATAAATACCTATTCGAGTATTTTGAGAAAGATCGAGCATTAATCGCCACGCTAGATCAAAGCAATAGTTACCTTAGTCAGGAAAGTTGCAAGCAATATTTGGATGCCATTAGATCAAGATCGAGGAAAATGGTAAAATAAAAGAGAGGCCTAAACTCAGCTCTGGGTATATTTAAGCTATGGAGGATGCTGACGAATAAGGCCCAATTTCACCATTCACTTCAATAACCGAGTTTGATTAAACTAAGTTCAGCCATACACAAATTGCAGTTCTGAACTCAGTTAAACGCTTGAACCGAGTTTAACTCGATTGATCGCATTTAGTGTCAGTGGTGAAATCGGCTCTAAGTTACCCATCAGCTGAAGTTTAAAGTATCGATACTAATTATAAATTAATCAAATTTTTGTGTCTCGTACAGTCAGTGAAGGCACTGGATCAGATTCAATCCGAGGGGTATTCCATCACCCCTTACTCTAATTTCCTCTTTCTGCCATAATATCGCACAGAGTTGAGTACCTCTGGTGTTCCAAGTATCTATAGGTTCATCATCTGCCTAGCCTTTTCCCAACTATGTTGGGGTCGGCTTCCAGTCTTACCGGATGCCGCTGAATACCAGTGTTTTACACGGAGCGACTGCCTCTCAGACTTTCACTACCCAGATACTAGGTTACACGATACCCCTTGGTAAGACTGGTTGTCAGACTTTCGGGATTCTGACTACCCGTAACGACTGTCAAAGATCTACAATTGACAGCCGGAGCCAACAGCTTAACGTGCTATCCGAGGCACGGAGAGTGATTAATTTATAATACGCACATATAATACGCACGTCAGAGGTGCGCGCCTTGGGTTCGAACCCGAGACCTCTGACTTGCCAGTCAAACGGTCATACCATTAGGCTATCACGACTCTCCAAGTATCTATAGGTTGTACATATAATATAGGGTATCCTTTTACCATCAGGTGGGCCGTACGCTTGTTTGCCACCTTAGTATTATATAAAAACCTTATATAATACTCACAACAACACTGTTTCCAAATTATTAGTACTCAGCTGGCACCCGGCAGCAATCAGCCCCAGCAACAATTAGCCCACCAGCAGCAATCGGCCATCTGGCTGGGTATTCATACTATAAACAAAAGAAAGCTCATTACAAAAAAGACACCTCCAATAGCCGTTCAAAATCCTCAAAAACTTTTAGTCCTGACTCAAGACTATTATCATCTTGAAGTATAATACATAAGATTTATAAGGAGCCTGTCAGTAAGTCGTGCTCGATTTCCCTGTTAGGATAAGTATAGCGACATGTTCTGAATAACATTAAGTAAGTTATTTCAAAGTTGGTCAGATTGTACGATTTAGCCTGCCAGTTGAGAATTTAAATCCGATACTGGCTAAAATATAGCCTCCTAGACGTAGTGATGTGATGATTTTTCGTAAATGCAACTAGAAATTGCTTGTTGGCAATCTGATTGGAGATCGGTTGCATTTTACTTGTGAATTATTTATATACTTTTGCTGTGCCCGACAGGGTCCAAATTGATCTCATAATAATTTTAAGTTATAACCTAAGTGTTACATTGTGAAATGAAATAAATATTTATTTATAATATTTATTTGAGTATTGAGTATTGAAAAATCTCTGAAGACGTGTCCTGGTTTCCTCACGATGTTTTCCTTGACCCTTTTAGCAAGTAATAATTCATTACTAAAACGCACATGAATCCGAAAAGTCATAGGTGCCTTGGTTTCGAACTTTCGACCTTTGACTTTTCTAGTATGAAGTTTGAAGTAGTAATCTTTACGATGTTAAAGCAAATGCTGAGTACATCTAACATGTCGTTAAACACCGGAACCATAAAATAAGTACCACGAAACTGTTTGTTACTTTGTAACATAACTAATATTTATAATATAACATAAACATAACATCACGTCTTTATTTACGCCAAAGTAAAGCTGAGTTGTTAAAAACTCTCACGTTGCCGGTTACTTTATGAATTTTATGTTTTTAGAAAAAAATCTAATTCTAATTATTGCAATTGTTATTATTATTTAGCATCTTCTTTCCATAAACTGCAAACCTTAGATTTAATTTTAGCATCTTTCTAAAACATAGTTAACGAATGAAACAGGCGCTGGAATTGTATAAAGCCACAGTTTATTTTAAATACTCTTTACAAAAGGTGAAACCGAATGAACTTACTAGTTTACAACTGACAGTACTTTTTGAATTTAGAAGACAAAATAAAAAAAAAAGATGATGTATGAGTTCGGTTCGTAACAACAACCTTACATGTTTTTTAGCCTTCTTACCACACACTTCTTTTTATTTCGTATCGTATAACTGTATTTTTTTCTTATTATTTATACCTAGCCCAAAAACTGGCCACTGCACATACATACCACATATTGCAAACGTTAGATTCAATTTAACCATCTTTTTTATACATAATTATACTAGCGACCCGCTCCGGCTTCGCACGGGTGCAATATACATATAAACCTTCCTTAAGAATCACTCTATCTATTTAAAAAAACCGCATCGAAATCCATTGCGTAGTTTTAAAGATCTAAGCATACATAGGGACAGACAGACGGCGGATAGCGACTTTGTTTTATACTATGTAGTGATTGTAATCACATACAGCTTCAGTAACTCTTGTTAATTGATAACATTTTGCTTTAGCTCATTTAATAAACTAAGAACTACACAAATAAACATTATATTATGTCCTTCTGAAATATCCTTTAGAAATATTTTAAAGTACTCTACAAGAATTCAATTATTTAATTCACTTTGTCCTCCAAGTTAAAAGTTTTTATGCCATATTTGAAAACTTTACGCTTTCATTAAGCTATAACTCTTGAATTTTTTCATAAATTCTCTAAAGGTCATTTACACCAGAATAAGAGAGTCTTTATAGTATCTGGATAATAACATATTTTCAATTAATTATTAATACAATATAATTAAATGTTAGACTCTGTAATTATTAGTACAATATCCCTACCTAAGTGTTAGACTCTCTAGAAAATAATTATTTTTAGCTAGTTAATGTAATCAATCAATTATTATTGACTTACTACTTAGCAGTCCACTGCTGAACATAGGCCTATTCACAATTCTTTGTAGATTAATATAATATAATACTTTATTACTTAGTAATTTTATTGATTATTAGGTGAAACACGTTTTCACGGTTTTGTGTTAAATATGTAGGTAATGATCGTATTCCTTCTAAGATGTAAAACATAATTATAATTGATCCATCTTTACAAACATGTATAATTGACGTGGGTGATTAAATTGTTTTTTTAGTAAACGAAATGCTTGGTTTTTTCTTGTATTTAACTAAATACCGTCCTAACAAAATTTGTCTATCACACTTTTTTTTTATGGTGGTAAATCCACCACCACCACGACGCGAAATGAAACGCAGGAGGCGAATTGTTTAACCACTACGCCAATAATTATGCGACCCTGTATTCAATTAAAGATATCATAATAAATTTTTAAACTTTTAAAGGGTTTTAGCTTTTAAAACTCAGCGGTCTAGTTTGAAACAACTGCAAATTAAATTTTCGACGTGATGACTTATCTGTACTTAGCAACGTCAGCCTAGAAGTTCACATTGAAGATAAAATGGCGACATGACATTGCCACTTTGAATAGATAGCGGTATAGGGTTGGCATACATCAATTTATGACGTAAAAATTAATTTAGTTGAGTTAATAAACTCTAACTCAAAAATATCTTAGTTCAATAAATTAGACTGCAAATTAGGTATTTTTAATAATCAATATTGTTTAATTCGATTTTAGCATCGCTTTCTAGTAATATTACTGTAACAAGAAAAAAAACAGCACATCAAATTCCCTAGCAGCTCTCTAATAATTATTTAAATTAAAATAAAGTAAGAAATCTAAATAATATTTAAATGTTACAGCAAAATTATAAGAATTCAAAGTGATCTTCGTACAATTTAAAATTTAATTTAATAAAATTAAAAAGAAAATCTATACATATTATCTAAGAATAGTTTTAAAATATTATTATGTTTCTAGTTACTATACTGATAAAATGATACAACGAAGTCGTAATGTTGAACCAACCAATATCACTCAGTAGCAATATGACCACTACAGAAGAGGCCGTCTATTGAAAACGTCCATTCTTAAAATCCTTTCAAACGACCGGCCGTAGTCTTCAGTTTCCATTTTTGAAATCCTTTTAAATAGCCGTGGTTTGAGCTTTGAAAACCCTAGCCAGGATAATGATGCGGGCCTCGAATGAGGCCGGCCAGTCATTAGGAAGATTTAACTCGTGATTACTGAAGCCTGGACGGTAATGCGAGAAACGGACGATTAAAACTAGTTTGGGTGTTTACTGTTTAGTCTGTTGAAGATAGTGATTATTTTGGCGCCGTTGTTTAGTTCAACGGGGATCCAATGGGAGGTATAAGTAGAATTATTCCGTTTATTATGATAATCGTAGTTATTGAGGAATCAACGCTTTGGTGTTATAAATATAGAAATCGTAAGTTGTAATTAGCTGAAAAATGAGTTTTTAATTTTTAATCTGTCAATTCTTGTAGATTAAAATGATATTATATTGATTTTGTTGTACATTATTATGCAGTTGTTCAAGATATCTGCATAAAATCTTATCGTATAACGGCCCTTACCCCATATTGATTGAGGTCGTAGCAGTATTTACTTTTCCCATTCACATCTATTAGTCGTCATCTCTGTTCGCTTCCTTCCTCGCCATATTTTCAACAAAATCCATAGGTACTTTTTAGTTTGTCTGTCTCATTATTTATAATTAGAGAAGGTTGTAGTAGTTGCAAGGACTAAGAAGTTGTCTCCCCTTTAAACTTGAATCTCAATCTATTCTTCAACTGCGAGCTCATTGGTGACCAATTACATAAATATCGTAAAACTATCGGTCGTATTAATGACAAAATAACTATTGATGTTCCTTACGATATAAATGTTAATGACAACGTCAAAGTCAATGCTTAAAAGGAAATCAATGCGGGACTCATTCATTAAACTTGGTGCAAAGATGCGTAGGTAGTGCGGTCCAATTAAGGCATAACCTAGTACAAAGTAATAGTTCTAGTACGACTGGTTTAATGACTAACTCATTCAAGTTACTGAATAAAAACAATGTAATGAATACAGCCGATGACAGCTAAGAGGTTAGGTCTTGTTTTGTAGATGTCATTAGAGTGAGAGATGTATATTCTGGATAAGATAAAGATTGGCACAGGATTGAAGCGAATGACACAGTTCCAGTAGTAGGATCTGGGGTTAATGAGATACTACGACCTACTAATATTGGCGTTAATTAAGACCTCGATTATGTTGGTATCTCTATTGACTTTGAAGTAAATAGTATCAAAATACATATTAGTCTCCTAACCTTAATATTTACAAAGGTATTGGTTGGTTTCTAAAGATAAGTAATATTGTTTGATGTGTACTTGGTGAGCAATAACAAATATTTACTAGCTATCTATGTGTCTTCCCCTATGCTATTAAAATCTTTATTACAACTGACTAAGTAACTATAAAATATTTTATATTTATTAGATTGTATTATATGTGTATTTGTAGTACATTGCTTAATTTTTTTATAATAAATTATTATTAGATATAATTATTTTTCATTATTACAGCAATGAATAATAAAAAAAATTGCCCCACCAATTTAAGGGCATTTACTTTCGTAATGCAGAAGCACCTAGACCATAACAAAGATTTATGGACCATATATACTAATCTACTATACATACATATACATACATATATATATACATATATACTAATCGCGATACCAAGCATAGAAGCTGAATCGCTTACTCCAATCGTATTCAATATTTTGTCAATTAGCCTAGTTGTTAATTAGGCTAATACCAACTTAGTCCTAACCTAGTAGTTGTCCTAGATAGTTAAGTTCAAAATTTCTAACTATACAGTTATACTACCGTTACTCTAAAGTTCAATAAAATATCTTGACAAAATTTTAACGCTAGCATCAAGAGGAAGTATTAATAAAACGATGTGGACGGCGGTAAATAAAAAAATAATCCAACGATATAATTTGCATAAAAGAAAAACTCCAGTCGATAATAATCCCATTCCTCATTTTCGTAAACAAAGTTTTGGGGGGATCCAAAAGCGATCTTAAAAGTAAAGTTAAGTAAGACGCTGACGCATGTATGATTACACAACCTTGTTCGAAGTGTCTGACAATTTTTCGTTTTGATGTTAAGGAAATTAGGTATCTTTACTTTATATTTTTATCTAATATTGTTTATAATATATGATTTATAGTAAATTATTTTAAAATATTTTAGTAAATAATTTTTATTCATGAAACATGAGACAGAATAATAAAATCCATTGTAACGTACTTTTCATGGGTTCATAAAGTATGTATACCATTAAAACTGTTAACATATTGACCTTCAATTATTGACTAGTTAATAAACCTATAATAAAATCAAAGGTTATAACTAATTTGATATATTATATTTGTTATTTGAATGGTTGGATTCCATTTTAATATTAAAAGTAAAAAGGTAATTCCGTTAGATAAATTCGTTTTCATGGTTAAACCGCTAAACTGATTTTATAAAGATTCAGTACAGCAAGAACATGTCTAGAAAAGGACATAAAATACTTTTTATTAATACCCATTCGGTACAGATATGTCCAAGATAATTAATTAAATATCTTCATCTTTTATCTTCCCAATAATATATTTCGTTTGAAGGACATATTTATGGACCTTCTTAATGATACACACATAACTGTTGAATATTATCTAAAAATTAATTCATTAGGTTCAAGAAGAATATCTGTAACTTTTATCCTCTATCCACATGTTTCTATAAGTTAATTATTAGAGTTTCTAAATAAACCGCACACAGAATCAAACTTGGAACTTACAGCAATCGCTTCCCGTGCTAAAACTGCGCTATCATCGTATCCTCCGAAGATGGACGAGTAATTTCCGAGTCTGAAAGTTTCAAACGACGTTACTTAAAAGTTTCATCATATTTAATGAATCAACATCGGAAGTTATATTCTCTTTTTTTTAATTTTGAAGGTTTACGTCTCTCGATGGAGTTGGTTCTAACTTCCTTGTGGGTTTATTAAATATGAGTGGAGCAATTTTATTTTGCTAGAATTTCTCTTGGTGATATTTTATGACAGTCGTACACGATTTTATTATATTCCAACGTTTCAATAGATAAATTAATGTGTTCTTAAAACTTTCTGTTGAGTCCACCTAGTGTCAGGGTTTTAAAGTATTTGGCATAATTATGGCTTTATTCACCATTTAAATTATTTTTAGGATTTCCTTTTGATGTTTTATCGCTATTACTTAGTTAGGTAAGAAATGCAAATTAAGTGATACAGCATTTTTCTTCTTAGGGATATTTTTTTCTGCATACATGTAAAATAAGTTTTTAAACTGTTGGTCTCACAAGCTATAGGTTAATAGATATAACTTTTTTTTTTATTAGGGATATATTTTTTTGCATATATTATGTAAGATGAGTTTTTAAACTTTTGATCTTTTGGAAAGCATTCGTAGGTATAGAAGTTACTTAATTTAGCATGGTTGTAGAAAGGATATTAAACAAAAAGAAATTTCTCATTTCTCGGATTTCCATCCTTACTGGCCAAGTTCGGGACATTCACACTACCCGCAAAATATTTGCTGTGTAAAATGTTTCAATATAGAGTGAGATCGGCCTCTCAAGAACTTGTAACGCCTGCGGTGTCGGTATAGCAAAAGTTTTTTAATAAAATATGTACCGAACCAAGAAGTGTCGTTTATATTTTATGACGTCATCTCAGTTTTATTATTCGCAATTTGTGTACGTCGTATTTTTTAGGTTTGCTTTAATTTGATTTTGTAATCTGTTGTTGATTTGGAAAAGAAAACAAGATATCTTTTGCATCGATGAATAATTTATTAGCGGATTCGAAATTGGGAGTTAACTCTCTCAAAGGGAGAAAGGGAAATATAATATCCTCTGTTTAGCAGTGGACTACAATAACTATAGCTTGATGATGATGATGAAAATAATTATGGGGTCTCATTTCATTATCTAATTACGGAATATATTATGTACAGTGTTTTTATTGATTTAGTGCTTACCTCTCAATACATATTTTGCAAAATTTTAATAATATGGCACCAATCGTTTAACAAAGCAGAACAGTTAAAATTTAATAGCACCTACGGGCTACCATCTGTAAATTGGCCTTACGGAACGCTGCTTAACTTTACTGATCGTGAGAAACACCGCAGCATTGCAGGGCTACGAGTTCCTTTAAAACTTGTATAAAGTGCCTAACGAGCACTTGATACTTTATTGTAAACTCCATATTGTTATTGAACGCACTTCATATTGCATTATACTTTTCCAATAAATAACAATAACTTCTAACAGAACCATTTACAATATTAAATAAACAGTAGCAATTTTATCGCTTTCTTCATCGAATATCACAGCTTTATTTTCATAACTCGGCACTTTACAATCCTTTTCAATTGAAAATAACTCGAGCATTAAAAGGACTGACTGCCATCGCTCAATTTTATATTCTAACTTAATCCAGACCATTAAATCTATATTGTAAATCAATATCATGTATATTATATTGTTCATTTATGACCATAATTGCTTATGGTACCGTCAGTATTTCTCTTTAAAATTGTTTATTGCCACCATAATTTAATCAGGATTGAAATATAATACCAGAGAAATTTTGAATAGAGACCTGAGGCAATAAAGTGCGCTTTACGACAAATTTTGTTCAATATTTGTGTCATAAATCACATCCATGATCTGTTTTTCTGATGTTCTTTAACGGAAGTTTGATCTGTAGGGCGGGGTGGCTTCAGATGCCTCGTCTCGCGACATAAAAATAACTCCTTAATCGTTAAAAATAATATGTTTGTGAGTTTCGGCGATAAAAATAATATTGCTTTGTTGGTCGTTTTACTTTGATATCGTTTAATTGATCGTTGGTAATAAATAGTTGTGCTGTTGATGTTTTAGTTGCTAGTTAAGATAATGGCACTTTTAAATTTGTGTCACTTTGACCATCTCTTTGAGTTAATTCTGAATTAGCTATGCAATTATGACTGCTGATATTTATTGTTTATTCCTTGTCTGATTCACAGTGTTGGGTTTTGTATTTTGACTGAATGAGATATGTGAATTGATTATTATTATTTTCACTCGTATAATCTGCAACGAATTTGTGTTTATTTGGGTTGTCACGTTTTCTACCTATATTTTTGATCTTTTTCTTCGTATGGTTGATGAATAACCTGGTGTCAAAGTTAAAAACCATCCGGTAGGCCTCTGACATAGCTTTACACATTGTTTAAAAATCTCGTAGGTGTGCTGGTTTCCTCATCATTTTCCTAGTGATGCACAGTCAGAGAAAGTCGAGAAAAATCAGAGGTGCCTGGGTTTAAACCTTTGACTTGGCAATCCAACAGTCATACCACTAGACAATTTTAAACTTTTAAGTTAAATAATAATTTATAATACCATTTCCATTAATTACCATTTTAAAGCTATCTGAATTTATAATTCATCATTTGATCAGTACAATATAAAATCGAAACCTTTTAAATAACACAAACACATTATCTATTCTATTTCTACCCTACACAAAAGAATGCAATCAAATATAACACTAATCACAACAATCAGATATTATGTAAACATTTAAACAATTATTGGATTCCACTAACCTGCCTATCTCTTGACATGCATTAAAATTCCTTATAAGTAAACTAAATGATCAAAGGGCTAAAATTAGAGAGATCCAAAGCTTTGACGCCAGATCGGAGAAATGTTTTCAAAATTGTATGTAAACAAACATCAGTTGCAGAATGGAGTGTGTGTGAATCTTTTATGACCGGAACTTTTAAAATAACTTTTGGAAACGATGGTCGAGCGATATCAGACTTATTTGGCAATGCAGCTAAATCGATTTGGTGAGGTATCAGTTTTCTCGAAGGTTTTTGCAATTTATGAAGTAAATTTGTTTTAAGAAATAATAAACGAAACATTTGAAAGCTGAAATAGCGATGATAATGAAGAAGAAACTCGATTATTCTTTCATTTGTTTTCTAATAAAATAACATAACAAAGACTTACGCCTGTATTCCCCCGAGGGGTAGGCAGAGGTGTATGTAGTACACCCACGTTTCGCTGCCTATGTTGTAAGTTCTACGTAATAGAGTGCGAGCCCTGGGCACAATTCTAGATCTTCTTTCTTCTTATCGTATGGTTGATGAACAATTCTAGATTACGTGCTGTTACTGAAAATTTCCTAATGAAAAAACCCAATACCACGACCGACCCGGGGATCAATCCCCGGGTCGGTCGTGGTATTGGGTTTTTTGCCCAGGACTTTGTGCTCAGCAGTCGCGTTTACTACCACTAGATCAACGAGGTAGTGTGTCTGTGTATAAAGCCTATTATTTACTTTTCCTATGAATAATTGTGTGTAGATCTAGAAAAAAAAATTATGCAAGAATTATTATTGAAATTTTTTATGGATACAATAAAAATGAAAAGCATTATCTGCTTCAAAGTTACATAAGACATAAACTTTAAACAGGATGCGCAGAGCAATGGTAATTTTATTTTTAAAAAACATAAACGTGACGTCAGTTTTATATTTTTCGATACGTATGAGAATATTTTATGGTGCAGACAGCCGATGACGATTTTAATGAGCGACTTTGATTTATGGGTTTTTGAATGGGGATATTTTAAATGAAACTATACACGTTTTGTGACGGCAATAATTTTGAATTTATCGAAACTATTTTACGGATTATTTTCATGAAATATGCTGAAATTAAATATAGAATGGAATATGAATAACAAATTAAATGATAACCTATCGAGGGCTACATCACTACGTATTAAAAAAGAAAGTCCTCCACTGCGTTTGTCTTTCTGTCTGTTCGTGATAAGCCCTTTATCACGAACAGACAGAAAGACAAACACAAAGCACATCACTATCATCATTATACTTATTATAAAACAAAATCCTTCGTCGCGTCTGTCTGTTTGTCTGTTCGCCATAAATTCAAATACTACTACACAAATTTTCATGTTGTTTTCACTAATAGAGTGGTTCTCTAGGCTTTTGTATATAATTTGTCAAGTTTTTGTATACATTGGCTAAAATAAGCTGGATTGCGAGAACGGGATCAAAATTTCATGAATACTTTTGGTTGCGATAAAACTGCAAAACTGCGGGCATTAGCTAGTATAAAAAAATATAGTATAAAATAGAAAATGCATTGTAACGTAGCCATCGGACGTCAAGTCTCATCAGATCACTGGGTATATTCACAAATTTAATATTCCACGACACCAAGTAAGACTAGTTCCATTATAAGATAAACAATAAAAAAATCTCCATTATTGCTTCTCACAAACAATAAATACATTATGTATAAGAATAGATATTTCCAAAAAATCTACTTTTAACATAAATTTGAATCCCAAATAAAGTAAATAAGAACCCTAAGATTCTTTTAAAACATTCGTTAACAAACTTTTCAGTTAATTATCATTTAATTAAGCTAATTAAAATGTTTTATGTAATGTAGTTTGAACGTGTGGTCTTATTACGTTGGCTAACGACCACTTCACTTTATTTATATGTCGCCATCTTTTTTTTTTTGGAGGGAAAAGTAGATTAGCTGGTCTTGAGAAAGTTATTTGTTTAGTAATTTATTAACAATGCTGCTGATTCATTATAATAATAATGAGCTTGGCGAGGTCGTGGCTTTATTCCTTAGATCATGTTTCCTCATTAAGCAGTATCATTGAAAATTTTCCATTTGTGTTTGTTTGCTAATATTGCTTTGTTGGTCGTTTTACTTTGATATCGTTTAATTGATCGTTGGTAATAAATAGTTGTGCTGTTGATGTTTTAGTTGCTAGTTAAGATAATGGCACTTTTAAATTTGTGTCACTTTGACCATCTCTTTGAGTTAATTCTGAATTAGCTATGCAATTATGACTGCTGATATTTATTGTTTATTCCTTGTCTGATTCACAGTGTTGGGTTTTGTATTTTGACTGAATGAGATATGTGAATTGATTATTATTATTTTCACTCGTATAATCTGCAACGAATTTGTGTTTATTTGGGTTGTCACGTTTTCTACCTATATTTTTGATCTTTTTCTTCGTATGGTTGATGAATAACCTGGTGTCAAAGTTAAAAACCATCCGGTAGGCCTCTGACATAGCTTTACACATTGTTTAAAAATCTCGTAGGTGTGCTGGTTTCCTCATCATTTTCCTAGTGATGCACAGTCAGAGAAAGTCGAGAAAAATCAGAGGTGCCTGGGTTTAAACCTTTGACTTGGCAATCCAACAGTCATACCACTAGACAATTTTAAACTTTTAAGTTAAATAATAATTTATAATACCATTTCCATTAATTACCATTTTAAAGCTATCTGAATTTATAATTCATCATTTGATCAGTACAATATAAAATCGAAACCTTTTAAATAACACAAACACATTATCTATTCTATTTCTACCCTACACAAAAGAATGCAATCAAATATAACACTAATCACAACAATCAGATATTATGTAAACATTTAAACAATTATTGGATTCCACTAACCTGCCTATCTCTTGACATGCATTAAAATTCCTTATAAGTAAACTAAATGATCAAAGGGCTAAAATTAGAGAGATCCAAAGCTTTGACGCCAGATCGGAGAAATGTTTTCAAAATTGTATGTAAACAAACATCAGTTGCAGAATGGAGTGTGTGTGAATCTTTTATGACCGGAACTTTTAAAATAACTTTTGGAAACGATGGTCGAGCGATATCAGACTTATTTGGCAATGCAGCTAAATCGATTTGGTGAGGTATCAGTTTTCTCGAAGGTTTTTGCAATTTATGAAGTAAATTTGTTTTAAGAAATAATAAACGAAACATTTGAAAGCTGAAATAGCGATGATAATGAAGAAGAAACTCGATTATTCTTTCATTTGTTTTCTAATAAAATAACATAACAAAGACTTACGCCTGTATTCCCCCGAGGGGTAGGCAGAGGTGTATGTAGTACACCCACGTTTCGCTGCCTATGTTGTAAGTTCTACGTAATAGAGTGCGAGCCCTGGGCACAATTCTAGATCTTCTTTCTTCTTATCGTATGGTTGATGAACAATTCTAGATTACGTGCTGTTACTGAAAATTTCCTAATGAAAAAACCCAATACCACGACCGACCCGGGGATCAATCCCCGGGTCGGTCGTGGTATTGGGTTTTTTGCCCAGGACTTTGTGCTCAGCAGTCGCGTTTACTACCACTAGATCAACGAGGTAGTGTGTCTGTGTATAAAGCCTATTATTTACTTTTCCTATGAATAATTGTGTGTAGATCTAGAAAAAAAAATTATGCAAGAATTATTATTGAAATTTTTTATGGATACAATAAAAATGAAAAGCATTATCTGCTTCAAAGTTACATAAGACATAAACTTTAAACAGGATGCGCAGAGCAATGGTAATTTTATTTTTAAAAAACATAAACGTGACGTCAGTTTTATATTTTTCGATACGTATGAGAATATTTTATGGTGCAGACAGCCGATGACGATTTTAATGAGCGACTTTGATTTATGGGTTTTTGAATGGGGATATTTTAAATGAAACTATACACGTTTTGTGACGGCAATAATTTTGAATTTATCGAAACTATTTTACGGATTATTTTCATGAAATATGCTGAAATTAAATATAGAATGGAATATGAATAACAAATTAAATGATAACCTATCGAGGGCTACATCACTACGTATTAAAAAAGAAAGTCCTCCACTGCGTTTGTCTTTCTGTCTGTTCGTGATAAGCCCTTTATCACGAACAGACAGAAAGACAAACACAAAGCACATCACTATCATCATTATACTTATTATAAAACAAAATCCTTCGTCGCGTCTGTCTGTTTGTCTGTTCGCCATAAATTCAAATACTACTACACAAATTTTCATGTTGTTTTCACTAATAGAGTGGTTCTCTAGGCTTTTGTATATAATTTGTCAAGTTTTTGTATACATTGGCTAAAATAAGCTGGATTGCGAGAACGGGATCAAAATTTCATGAATACTTTTGGTTGCGATAAAACTGCAAAACTGCGGGCATTAGCTAGTATAAAAAAATATAGTATAAAATAGAAAATGCATTGTAACGTAGCCATCGGACGTCAAGTCTCATCAGATCACTGGGTATATTCACAAATTTAATATTCCACGACACCAAGTAAGACTAGTTCCATTATAAGATAAACAATAAAAAAATCTCCATTATTGCTTCTCACAAACAATAAATACATTATGTATAAGAATAGATATTTCCAAAAAATCTACTTTTAACATAAATTTGAATCCCAAATAAAGTAAATAAGAACCCTAAGATTCTTTTAAAACATTCGTTAACAAACTTTTCAGTTAATTATCATTTAATTAAGCTAATTAAAATGTTTTATGTAATGTAGTTTGAACGTGTGGTCTTATTACGTTGGCTAACGACCACTTCACTTTATTTATATGTCGCCATCTTTTTTTTTTTGGAGGGAAAAGTAGATTAGCTGGTCTTGAGAAAGTTATTTGTTTAGTAATTTATTAACAATGCTGCTGATTCATTATAATAATAATGAGCTTGGCGAGGTCGTGGCTTTATTCCTTAGATCATGTTTCCTCATTAAGCAGTATCATTGAAAATTTTCCATTTGTGTTTGTTTGTTATAACCACGACAAAAACAATTTTTTTTGAATTTTTTACAAGAATTCTAGCATGCGACAAATTTGAAGATTCCAATTCTTCAAGAGGATTCTTAATATTTAAAAAACATCTATATCGCACAACAGTATTCCATGTAAACGTTCCTGAAAAAGATAAAAAAAATAAAGCCGTAAAACTTGTTGTAACTATAAAAGCAACAATACACAACAAAGCTCTACAAGTGCCAATAAAAGCAACTGCAACGGTTAGAAGAGTCTATCATCCAATGTCGTTTTAAAAATCACTTATTATTGGAGTGAACAATACGACAATTTAGAACGGGAAGCAGGGTTGGATTTAGGTACGTCGAAAAGGATAGCCCAAAAAGTTTAAAAATATAGTATTTGTCACAAATTATCGTACTTTTTTGTAAACTTCACAATAACCCAATCCAAAAAAAAGGTCGTCAAATAGATATTGAATCCAAATATGTGGACATCAAATTATTATACTTTTCCGTACGATCCTTAGACATGGATCGTATATCGTACCAAGCCTGAAATTATAGTAAAAATACGATAATTATCACACAAAATCCAACCCTGCCTGACGGGAAGTGTGTTAGTAAAGAAGCCTTCTCTCTCTCTTTATAGTATCTTTTCATTAAACCAAGCTCTAATGAGTAGTGTTAATGGACGCTTCCTGGTGGATGTTTATAAAACTGGACCTTTTAATTTAGCTTCCAGTTACGTTGCTTTTGCATTTGTTAGGTCAACGTTTGGATGTTTGTTTTCAAGTTTATTTTTTTGTAAACATTATCATTGGTATTCATTTGTTAGTAGATTATAATTTTTATTATTCCCAATAATATTTATAGCATTTTACAGTTTAGTAACAACTTTCAAATAAAAAGATTTAAATGAAATTATTTAATAAGAAACTCGCAAATACAACTGACTCGGGCTGGGATTTCATGGCCTGGCACGGCACGCCAGGGATTGCGGGTTCAAGTCCCGCCCGAGTCAGTTGTTTTTGCGAGTTTCTTATTAAATAATTTTATTTAATAAGCAAATTATGTGCATAAATATATGTAAAAAACATACATAAAAATAAAATGATTTAGTTTAGTAATCTTTTTCTTAACCAATACTCGAGGTTCATGTGACAAATTTATCACACTGACCGGTAATTATTAATAATTTTCACCCACGCTTGGTAAATGTAATAAATTTTAAGCCAGGGCTCAGCGAAGTGCTCCATATATAAACGTATTGAAACTAAACATTTTGTATGCATACCATTTTGAACCCGTTTATTCTACTATTCTCTAATGAGATGCTTCCTAATTAGAACTTTGGGCTTTAAAGCATTGAACCCATTAATTTGGTTTTTAGTTACATTTTCGGTTCAGTGTTTAGGTGGCCTAAATTTTAAAGTGCTGGCGCATGTTTCAGTTAAAAGTATAAAAGCCGTACTTTAGTGTTTAAATTTAAAATGTTGCTTTTATCATAGTATCAGCATTGAGGTTTTGACTCAAAGTAATTAACTATTTTTTTTCTCATTTAATTTTCATTATTATTCATCTTGTGGAGATATTGTTCTAAAAATCTTACTCAGATATAAAATTTTGTATAATAAATAATAAATATTTTTAAATCCATTTAGCTTTCCATTTATCTATTGCTTTTTTTGTGCTTGCTGCTTTTATTTTTCTATTTGTGTAATTATTATTAGTCTGATTTAATCTTATATCATTTGCGTTAGGTTCAGCTTCCTTATGATATAAATTATAAATATTATAATTATTTATAGTAATTATAAATGTTTATTTTGTTTAAAAAATTGATGTTATATTTATTTCCTTAGTTCTGACTAACGGAGAAGGAAAACATCGTATGGAAACTTGGATTTATTTGTTAGAAATCGCCAAAACGATTATATAAATTCATCCCTTCTATATGAGAAGAGGACTTGCGCTGCAGTAGAATAGTTACAATCTGATACAGTAATACAATTTTTGAAAAAATATTTTATTACACAAAATTAAAATATTCAAAGAATATTTATAATCGGTACTAATAAAAAACATTAAAGCTTAAATTGTTATTATTAAATAGAAAAGCATTGTAAAACTAAAAAAAAAAATCTAATTTCACAATTTACAAGAAAATTCAGAAAATGCAATGCTTTTTTTTCTGTTTTCTCATTAATTCTATCCAAACAATATCCCAATCAACATTTAAAAGTCAATGTGGGAATTAACCTTAATTAATTTCATACAAATTTCTTCTTTAGCATAATTAGTTTAGAATACATTTTGTAATGCTACTATTACTTTTGAAACAACTTCTAGAAGAGTGTCTGTCTTATCTCTTGTTATCTGCTTAACAAGTTGCTTATCTGTGTACGAACCAGTTCTTAGAACTAAAACTGGGTCTTATTAAGCTTCTATTTTCAGAAGATTGCTTGAATTTTCATCTGTGTCTTGGCTGAATTTAAGTATTATGTAACTACGAGTATTGTTAGTTTAAAGTAATCGTGTAGTTTTAGAATGAGTCTTAATGAAAATGTATTGTACTAATGATAGTAATTTTTTTTTAAATTAAATGATAAATAATGTTGTTTTTTTTTTCTTAAATATACAACCTTTTATTTTCGACGATTGGCGTAACTATTAAAAACTTTCTACGCTTAGGTTTGATTCCCACACACAACAAACATCTGTGTGATTCACAGATATTTATTACGGTGTTTGTATATTTTGAATTAGATATCATTCTGTACCCACGATACAGGAGAAAATCTTAGTGTAGTATAGCGTACTAGGTTAGGATCTTAAAAAAAAGGTGCATTTTTTGCTTTAAAAATGTGCATTTTTATGTTTAAAATTATGTAGCTGGTTAATAAGTGTTATGTTTAGTGTTTGTTTTCTACCTGTCTCTCTTTTTTACTCGATTTAATTCTGTGTTACGACGTTTGTGTACTTAATTAATGGTCTCATAACTTTGACTACCTTATTAATCTTGTGAGATTGGTTACTTTGAACCTATGCATAGTCAGAGACATTAATCCATTACCAAGCTATGTTTATATTTATTTGCACATACTAATAAGCACACTAATTCGTGTATTACGTACTTATAAGTATTATATAACGTGCTTTTGGATTAATGCTGGACTTTTATTGAAACATACTTCAATCATTAGTTGGTAGACATCTACTGCTGGACATAGGCTTCCTAGAATTCCACAATGATCGGTTTTAAGCCTTCATTCATCGACTCTGTGGCCGCGACAATGTCATCCGTCCAACGTGTGGGGGGACGTCCTACACTACGTCTGCCGTTAACTAGTGTGCGTTGGTCTGCAGAGCTCCTGTTATGAAGAAACGACAGGGCATGCATACCCTGTCGTTTGTTCATTACTGATGGACGCTGCTGAAAGCGCCAATCTCATACCCCAATTCTGGGCTGTCACAATTTAAATTACCATTGACACGCTAAGAAAAAAAATTGTTCGTATTTGGGTAAAATAATATAAACAGAGTGCTAATGGACTTTTGTCTCTATAATGTACAGTCACGGACTTTAATTGATGAGCCACTTTCAAATTTTTCAATTTTGCAGTATTATACATTCACGAGATTACACGATTAAACACGAACTCAAACCGCATGCTCGTAAACAAGATGACAAATCAGTAATTATCGGAAATAGTCAGTAATAATTATATTAATATTTTATTAAGTCAGTTCAACAATATTGATTGATTGATAAATGAAATAAAAAAAAATTGTCAGGTAGACTATTTGTTAGCTTGCACATTTTATAAATTACAAAACAGAAATAAATAAGTAAAATTCATGATCAATTCTTCTAAGATGGCGGCAGTTAGGTCTTATATTAGTTTATGTGCAATAGATAACATAATTGTCATGAACGTCATCTTGGACACTACTCGTTCGGATAAAATTGTGGGTCCGAGTTTTTCCGATGTCAAAATGACCAATCATAATTTCTCCGTCCATAACGTTAGGTACTATCGCTACGCTTAAATATTTGTCGCTAGGTTACGGTTGCTAGACCTGCAATTGGATGACTTTGGGTAGTAGTAGTATTGGTTAAAATTGCATGAAAATATAACATTACTAACAAGCTATCTTAACACAAATGACACGCCTGTCAAACACTCAATGACAGAGATATTAAATATGAAAACGAAGTATGAGCGAGCATAGCCGACTAAACCCGATTTGCATTAGGTACACGGCTAAAATAAGAGTAGTGCAAGTGGCTCATCAATTAAAGTCCGTGACTGTACATAGAAGCAAACGATTCTCAATTACCTACTTCATCGATTGCAGAATTACTGCTATTGACAACTTAATACCACTTTTACAAGAACGTAAAAATAATACTTTTCCACAGAAAACACAAAAAGTTCTTACTTAAAGAATACTCTTTCTGTCTTCTAAAAAAATATTACTTTATGAAATAAATTGCGGCCATTTTTATGTAAAATAGCAAGTTAAAAGGCAATAGGGAAGCGATATTAGTATCGAATGCGTATGTTGGGAGTAAAGGATATCGAATTTTCAAGAGGTATTTTATTATTGGCATTATTTTATTTCATAGTACTCGATATCAAAGAATTCTTAAAATGTCTACTGAGTCTTTCAACTTACAATATCAAGATATTTCGAGTTGAAAGAACAGTAGCAAAGAATTTTTTTATTGTGGAGTCGAGTCGCGACGATCGGAAAGATATTGATGGCTTGCCTTGCAATGGGAAAGTAATGACTGAGAAGTGTAAGTTATGCGAGTAAAAGAAAATAAGACGCCATAGAGATTCATCTTCTGGTATCTGGCGCAGCCGTGTGGCATGGTATACAATGAGATTTAAGATTTCAATTAAGATTTTTTTATACTTACTACATGTATATTTGTATTCTACGATTTCCCAGATAACTTTTTTCTTTTTAATTCAAGGCCAATCGTTACTCTGTATCGAACTAACAACTCTTCGCTAGCTCTTCGCTAGTGCATCGTGATCCAAACTAGTTTAGACAATAAATCAGCCTTTCTGTCCCACTGCTGGACAAAGGCCTTTTTTCATAATTCAAAGTGAATGTCAATGTCATATTCCACCACGCCGATCCTTAAGCTAGTACGTGTTGATGAAGGCCGTGTTGGTTTGAATAAATCAAGCTATATCAAGCCTAATCAAGTGTTACCTAGAGTTCACGGTTTAACGTGCCTTCTACAACATAAAAATACACACGAAACATAAAGCCACAAATGGTCACCCATCCATAAACTGACCGCGTCAAGTGCTGCTTAACCTTAGTAATCATGACAAACGATGTCGTACCATAGCAGAGCTTCAGTTTCGATAAATTATTCAAAAATACAAATTCAATTTTCATTAGTCAACGATTCCATTTTCAACCTTACAATCCTCATTTTCACGTTTCGAATACATTCACAGTCAGATCTAAAACGTGATCAATCCATCTATCCATTGCAAAACATCCTGCGGCTGTCAAATGTGGGACAGCAGAACTGTTATTGAATGATGCGGGCGTAATTACATGTTCCAATTGCTGAATTTGGTTTAGATTGCAGGTAATTTTGTATTTAAGCGAATCGGATTGTTGGTGAAAATTAGCTGAATTGCCCCTATTATTAAAACTAGATTGTTGTGGGTGTGAAATATTTTGCTACGGGTCTCTGCAATTTACAGTATGTTTAATGAATAACCTATCAGATTATACAGGGTTACTTGTAAAACACCAGCATCCTTGAAAGGGGTCATTAAACTTATCATTATCTTTAACCCTGAAATCGCAAAACAAAATCAGCTGTTCCATACATTTTGTTGAGTCACGTGAGTTTAATGACCCCTTTTAAGGATGCTGGTGTTTTACAAATAACCCTGTACAAGTATAAAACCTCCTTTGGCTTTTGGCATGGTGACACACTTTTGTAAATTCATTGCGAAAAGTCAGTGAGGTGTCACTCAGTCAGTTACGTAATAACTCTAGGCTGTCGCTACGAAAAAAATATCAATTGTTTAAAACAGTGAAGGAAAACCTAGTGAAGAAATGGACATACTTTAGAGATGAAGCATAAGTGTGCGGTGTGCGACTTTTGTGTTATCAAGTTACTCAGTAACATAAAAATCACACCCCGAAATTACGTAAAAATACAATCTCACATCATACCATCTAACAAAAATACAACACCCAAATGATTTTTATGTTACTTGGTAACACAAAAATCGCAATCCACAATTTTGTAAAAATACAATGTTACAGCACACCATCTAACAAAAATACAACACGCAAATAACAAAAATAAGTGTGCGATTTTTATGTTACTTGGTAACACAAAAATTGCACTCCACAATTAAGTAAAAATACAACGTTACATCACAACATCTAACAAAAATACAACACCTAAAATAATAGAATATTATTTTACTCAAACACATTTGTTCTAATAAACATATACTTACAAAACAATTTAGCGCATAGAAACTCAAGTAAAAGTTAAGTAAACCTTATCCTAGTGCAGATATCGTAAGTTCTCCCTAATGAATGAACGCAAGACTAACAGTGCAATTACTGCCTCGTATTTGCATAAAATCTATCCGGTTACGACTGATGCATTAGAAGGCAAACACAGAGATAGTGTTGCTGGAAAACGTTGTATTAATAAAATTGATAGATCAGGGGGGTTAGCCAAGTTGACTATCTATAATCGCTAACGCTATAGAAAACGAAAGAAATGTATAGGATGACATTACCTTCGATCGATATGTCACGTGACAGTCCCCAGATGACTCTTCTTTCTTATCGTATGGTTGATAAACCACCTGGTGTCAGAGTTTAAACCGCGTAAACCTCTGACATGGCTTTACACCATTGAAAATTCTCTCAGGTGTGCTGGTTTCATCACGATGTTTTCCCTCACCGTTTTAGCGACTGGTAATTAATTTATAATACGCACATAACTTACGAAAAGTCAGAGGTCCTTGGGATCGAACTCGAGACCTCTGACTTGTCAGTCGTCGGTCATACGACTACGCTATCAGTGCTCTAAATGACAGATTATAAGGGATATGTGTTCATTTTGAGTAAGGTCTACTATTATAAAGAAGTAGATACACTTCAACACACTGTATGCCGTGTGGTTTCCGGCCTAAGAATAGAACCACCCCTACTCGTCCCGCGGGTGTCTTAAGAAGTGAGAAAGGAAAAAATCCGGAAAGTGGGCAGCAATATCCTTCTGTGTAACAGTAATCATCTGCCACTGCGATTGCCAACCCGCTTGCCAAATACCTCCAATGAGCGCACAATAGTGGCGCGCATTGGGAGAGGCCTATATTTAGCATTCGACTAACACAGGTTGTTGATGATGATGACACACAGTGTTTGTATGACACATACATATTATACTTTTACTTATTAGTTTATTTTTTTAATCTTTTAAGTGATGATTCTAGATTCTTTTTTAACTTTTGATATATTCATTTTTGTTTTGTTTTTTATATGCATATCGAAGAGTAATGATCCATATTCCGCCACGATGTTAGAGACTGTCCAGAACTTCATCACGTCTGATACCCAATAAATATTGTAGCCTCTTTTGATAGCAAAAACATGTTGTATGTAGCTGCAACTGCTACAAGCGCCTCTGTCTCCTCAGAGTATTTTGTTTAAATATTTGCATATTTTACAATTTATTTCGGATTTTCTAAAACATTTCGTTCATTCTCTCCTTGTATGTGTCCTCCTGTGGCGACGGGGGAATGAGATTACGTCACCATTGTTATCGTTTGCAGTGGAAAGCAACCAATTTTATGTGTTTTCGTTAAATTACGAATTAATTTGCATGAATTAAGACTGATATCAATTTTGGAAGCATTACTTTTGCTAATAGGATCAATACCATTTACATTTAAGGCCGTGACAATAAAATCAAGTGGTTTGCTTAAATAATTTGCCTTTTATTCGTTCGGTGAAGAAGGATTTGCCGTGACAAATCGTGTGCATCTGGATTGAGGGCCCATTTTTTAAATCTTTGCCAAACGAAATAAGACTTATAGGGCAAGCACTTAGAAATAAGTAAAACTTAGGGCAAGGGGCCACGAATTTCTAAAACGCGAATTAAAACTATTATGACTAAATATCTTGGGCCCTCAGTCCAGACGCTTGCATAAAGTGGCATATGTTCAATCTCAGAAAGTACTATCTCTGGGTTCATATTTTTTATTTAAGAATCTACTTAGGAATATGTAACATATTTTCAGAAATTTCTAGATCTGTAGAATATGACATTACAGATTTATGGCGGTTTGCCTTGGGCCCTCAGTTCAAATATGTTTGAACTGAGAAATCTGCAAAACATGAATTTATCTGAAGAAATACATAAATACGACTTTAATATATGTTACTTGGATGCCTCTGTGAATTTGTAATAAAGAAATAATGACACAAAAGTTCATTGTTAAAAAGTAAATACAAGTTGAAAATTCCTAAAACGTCTGAACTGAGGGCCCAAAACTTTTGCCTATATTGACTAAGCTTAACCTCATAGACTAACGCAAATTGGTATAAGTTTTCTTACAAATTACTATCTAAAAGGTTACGTACCGTCCGTTCTTCTAAATGCCATTCTCTAAAAGAAACTTTCATTTTTACATTTTCTGTATGTAATAATTATGTAGGGTGACCATAATTTTCGTCATAAGTAAGTACTGTGGGAAGCCTATACGACCTTCATGAAGAGCTACGAACCTGCTTGCGCTAAGACATAGTGCGATGAGCAGCTCCATTTCTTCTTTTTTATTCAAGTGACGGACGTCATCTTTTTTAAATCAAAAATATGTGTTCTTTTGTTAAATTTAAATAATTTAAATAATAATTTTATAATAATAAATATTGAACAGTCTACAATCAGCTCGCAGATGAATCACTAGTTTTATTTAACCTAGGCCAATCTTAGTGTAACTACTTCTGGATCAGTATAGTCCTAGAGTGTTAACAGTACCTTTCTTTTTACCCTCGGCGCAAAAAGAGAGTGGTTTTGTAAGTTTAACGTGTCTGTCTGTGTATCTGTCTGTGGTATCGTAACTCCCAAACGGATGAACCGATTTTCGTTTAGTTTGTTTTTTGCGTCATAGATAATTTTTATCCCGAGTGTTCTTTGCCAGGTTTCATGAAAATCTATTCAGACGTTTGAAGATCATCAGCTCTTTTCTAGTTGATGAGACTGTTGTTGTGAGTTGATCTGACTAACTTCCATATTATTATGTACTATCAATTCGAAATTTTGTACCGTGTTACTTCAATGATATTATTGCACCAGTCGTCGCAATTCGCAAATCAATCAAATTCATTTCGATAAATAAAACGATCGGTACAATTAAAAGAAACTTATTCGCAAAAAAAAACAGCTGTTTCATACATTTTGTAGAGTCATGTGAACATAAATGTATGGAACAGCTGATTTTTTTTTGCGATTTCAGTGTTGGTCCCATAGTAAGTTGTTCATAATGATGAGTTTAATGACCCCTTTTAAGGATGCTGGTGTTTTACAAATAACCCTGTATTACATGTATACCTATTGTATATAACTATTATATAGTACTAGCGGCCCGTCGCGACTATGTACGCCTGATTATACTACTTCTACACCTACTCTACCCTACACTACTCTACCCCTACCCTACCTTACCCTACTCTACCCCTACCCTACCCTACTCTACCCCTACCCTACCCTACTCTACCCCTACCCTACCCTACTCTACCCCTACCCTACCCTACTCTACCCCTACCCTACCCTACTCTACCCCTACCCTACCCTACCCCTTTTTCTCACCTTTTAAATCTTTCCTGGACCTCTACAAATAATTCAAGATCAAAATTTGCCATATCAGTCCAGCCGTTCTCGAGTTTTAGCGAGACTAAAAACAGCATTTTTATATAATATAGATATAATAATTATGTAGATATGTACTATCGTGGACAAAGCCGGTGCACCACTCTTAAGCATTTTGATCGCAAAGTGGTGCACCGTTCGTGTCCGCGATAGTACCTACTGCCTTATTGCAATGATGAATAATTTTATCATGGTCACCCTACATAATTATTACATATAGAAAATGTAAAAATGAAATTTTCTTTTAAAGTATGGCATTTAGAAGAACGGACGGTACGTAACCTTTTAGATAGTAATTTGTAAGAAAACTTATACCAATTTGCGTTAGTCTATGAGGTTAAGCTTAGTCAATATAGGCAAAAGTTTTGGGCCCTCAGTTCAGACGTTTTAGGAATTTTCAACTTGTATTTACTTTTTAACAATGAACTTTTGTGTCATTATTTCTTTATTACAAATTCACAGAGGCATCCAAGTAACATATATTAAAGTCGTATTTATGTATTTCTTCAGATAAATTCATGTTTTGCAGATTTCTCAGTTCAAACATATTTGAACTGAGGGCCCAAGGCAAACCGCCATAAATCTGTAATGTCATATTCTACAGATCTAGAAATTTCTGAAAATATGTTACATATTCCTAAGTAGATTCTTAAATAAAAAATATGAACCCAGAGATAGTACTTTCTGAGATTTAACATATGCCACTTTATGCAAGCGTCTGGACTGAGGGCCCAAGCTATTTAGTCATAATAGTTTTAATTCGCGTTTTAGAAATTCGTGGCCCCTTGCCCTAAGTTTTACTTATTTCTAAGTGCTTGCCCTATAAGTCTTATTTCGTTTGGCAAAGATTTAAAAAATGGGCCCTCAATCCAGATGCACACGACAAATCTATATAATAGTTTTACTCTAACAAATTAACAGCACTGATAGCCTAGTGGTATGACCGCCGACTGACAAGTCAGAGGTCTCGAGTGGGATCAAACTCGAGACCTCTGACTTTTCGTAAGTTATGTGCGTATTATAAATTAAAATTAATTATCACTCTCCGTGCCTCGGATAGCACGTTAAGCTGTTGGCCCTGGCTGTCAATTGTAGATCTTTGACTTGCGGTTGGACTTACGGTCCCCATGGTCCCAGCTTCTCAGCCCAAAAAGGCTCAAATATGTAACTGAGACAGTATCTAGAATTGTTTAAATATTGTTAATTTTTATTAATTAAAATTAAAGTAACATGTCAAAGCATTTTCACTAAATTTAGATACTTAAAATTAATAACTCATATTTTTTTAATTATAATTATTCTTTCGCTTGTCCTAATCCCATGTTACTTGGAGCGCAAAATGACTTCTGTCTTTGTCTTCGATAAGCACATCTGCCATCATACAGATCTTCTTCACCTTTCAACTAAATCAAATCTAAACACTCAAACCTCAAATTGCCCGTAAATATTCCAGTACAATCAACTTAATACTGTAATAGAAAAAAAAAGTAATATAATACTCATTGTTATTTACGCACACGATCCAGCGTAATGTGAAGATTCGATAAAACGAAAACGTAGCTAACGTATCGATAAACCTTTGTTACCACTCCACCCTCAGTGAGTTTTAATAGGGATGTGAAATATATACTAAAAGTAGATTACTAACAATTTATTATTTACATCTAGGCTTAGCATTGCCATTCAACGTGGCAATGCAGCCAGCGTTTTGGGGACATTGCCCACTGGAAGCGGTCTTTTAGATTAAGTTTTTCTCTTTTTACTTTATTTTTAGTTTTATAGTAGTTAGTTTTTAGTTTAAGTTGTATTTTAATAATTTTAATGTTTATATTTAAAAATGAACTTTTAAATAAATAGATTTTGATCTAGTTAGTGAGACAAACTAATATTAAGGTAAGTTAAGGTCAAAAGTTGGCCCGAAACCCAGGTACCTCTGACTTTTCGGATTCATGTGCGTTTTATAAAATAAATTTCACTTCAAAACGGTTAAAAAAACATCGTGAGGAGACCAGCACTCCTGAAAGATTTTTCAACGGTGTGTAAAGACATAGGTATAGAACGATTTATAAGAAGAAAAAAAAATTACATCGAGTGACTGACACAAAATGTAGGTAGAGTACCTAATAATTATTGGTCAAATTTTACGTATGATACAAAATTTTATTGAAACTTCTTAGTTCTTTAATCATATCATTCATCTCTAAGTGCTATTTGAATGTTAATTAATAATCGTTTTTTAATTATAAATCTCACTTGACTCACTTTATATGACTCTACTAATTTTTAAAAAACTCTAATAAAAATATTGTACGGTATTTACATTTATTTTTTTGTTTTTATAAGCACAACAGTAAATAAATTAAATTCAGGAGCAATGACGCATCATCCCAAAGTACCTACTCGTTATTTCATAATGCTAAAAAGTTTACATACTTAAGATATCTTGAAAAAAAAATAACACATTGCCCCCTCACTAGTACTTCCTTGAACGACGACGTAAAGTAAATTGCACACATCCTTATCTGAAATGTTGGGCCCTTCACTGCTTCCCGGTAAGTTATGAATTTTCAATACGACCCAAATGATACGGCAATCAGATATCACCGGCATTAACATTTTATCTTGCGTGGTATAGGCACGGTAGGAAGTGGCTCTGGTTAGAAGTTTTAGGAAATGGTATTAGGTATATATTATTATTAAACTTGAAAGTTTAAAAGCAGTGATAGTTTAGTGGTATGATCGTTGGACTGCCAAGTTAAAGGTAGGTAGGTTCGAAACCTAGGCTTCTCTGACTTTTAGGATTCATGATCGTTTTAGAAATTAATATTATCAATTGCTAAAATGGTGCGGGAAAACATAATTCATGAGGAAACTGTGATGTGATATTTGTAAACTAATTAATCTAAAAATAAAGGTCAATTTAAAACCAAAGACTTTGCATTCACATTGCCTTAAATTATCTCCATTGACATTTAGCCGCTGCCGCTGTAACTTACTGTTAAGCAGCATTGCAGAAACATTTATCCATTAGTGGGCTAATAATAAAGTAAATTGACTTATTGAATGACTTGGAAGCCATAGAGTGGATTCTTCATCCGCAAACAATACTCTGGCATCCAAAGCATTTTCTTGCATAACTAAAATCTCACAAATTAGTACTACTGTTAGTAGCTATAAAACTTGAAATTACAAGTCGTAAATTATACCAATATAAAACATGTTGACTCCATTTGCTCCGAAAATATAAACCCACGTCGACATGTTAACGACTTGGAGCAAAATAAGGTGTATCAAGTTTCAAATAAAAGATTTTGCTGATAATAATCAACTTATCTTGCTTGTCCATTTTATTTTGATACTTTGAGTCAAAGACGAAAGACGTGGCTATCAGGGGGTGAACCCTTTGCCCAACAGTGGGATGATATGGCAGTAACAGTAACTTTAAGTCGTACCTTCGAAAATGGTTTTCGAACGAAATCTGAGAGACAACTCATAATAATATCCTCCTAACAAATTTTCTGTCACAGCGGTCAATCTCTACGAAAATTAGCCAACTACGCAGGAGATATTATAGTGCACAAGTGTATGTGGAAACACAGGTGCACTTTCTATATAATATCCTTTCTCTCAAAATCCAATGGGACGGTAATCCTACACAATCGGAGAGAGGTTTTACATTATTACGGTCTGCATGCACTGAATTTACTAAACTTTCTAAATAGAATAAATTCAAATCTGCTGTACATCATACTTCGAAGGTAATTACTGCTTCACATTTTCATGTGGTGAAGCAGTAAGCAGACGCTAGTAATTATTAATCTCTGCGTAGGGCATACGATAGCGTAATTACTAATAGTTAGGTTTGTTCCCGCAATTTACTGAACTCACTAAATTTACGAGCTGAATAAATATTTTGTTGAACACGGATGTAATTAAAAGGTTTCACATCAAAAGAGTTAATATAACAAATTGTAATAATGCATAATTGAGAAAATCTGTATTTTATCTTGTATACCTAATAATATTTAAATTGGTCAAGTATTTTATTTTACTCTATTTTTAATAAAGAGCTACAAAAGAATCGTGGTTTACGTATTTGTTTACGAACGTGGTGTATTTGCATTTCAAGTTTTTTCTATCAATAGAATTAGAACTATTAAGTTCTGTCTACTATTAAGTGAACTATAAAGTTGTGTCTAAACAATTATGTTTTACATTTTCAACCCTTCAATCCCCACACGTAACAGTTACCGCATCGCTCGAAGAACCGATACCCGATGGGGAAGAAAGGTTCTTGAGTGGTGATCGAGAACCGGACGACAAACCTCCCACTAGATGGACCGACGACATCGTCAGAGACGCAGGTAACCGGTGGATGCAAGTAGCAAGTTGCTGACTTTGTTGTGGCGTTGTATGGGAGAAGCTTTTTTAACAGTGGACGCCTTCTGACTGATGATGATGATGATGATGAATAATAACACCCAAAGCCGCACTCTGAAGAGTTCTTGCGGTTTGTACTAAACCTGGAAATAGCAATAACATTTTAATATTATAATTTGTTCCGAGCGTTACCCTTTTTCTAACCTGACCTGCCTCTATTACCTACCAACCTTACCCAAAATCCTTATCCGATTGTAGATTATGCATTTTTAATTGAATCTGTTATTAGTTCAGTACGGACTTTCAGAGTTCGGCTCCTCACAGTCTAAGCGGATCAAAAATCTTCAGTTCTGCTTCTTACGGATAAAAGGATGTAGATAAATAGAACGCATTAGCGCATGCATCAGAAATTTTCTCTTTGACATATCAAGAATATCCTATCGTAAGTAACCCTAAAATGTCCAATGTTATACCGAGATAATAACTTACAGTCACAGTTTGCGAACTAGTTCGTTTTCTTCATCGTATAGTTGATGATCAACCTGGTGTCAGAGTTTAAACCGCCCGTAGGCCTTTGACATGGCTTCACACACCGTTGGAAAATCTCTCAGCTGTTCTGGTTTCGTAGCGATGTCTTTATTCACCGTACATAAATTTGAAAAGTCAGAGCAGCGTGCCTGGGCTTCAAATCTACAACCTTTGACTTGGCAGTCCAACGGTCATACCACTATTTATAATAAGTCATCATTATTCTGTGTTCAGTGTCCTAAAGAAATATACTGCAAAGGTCGCTGAACGATGAGAGATCTTAAAAAAATGGTTATCTCTAATGATTGCCTTTTCGAAACCAGTTGTTTCTAATAAAACTTTCATTATAGCCAAGATAACTCCCAAATTGAAGAGTCGTAATGTTCATGTAAAGCAGATATAAAAATTATCTGTTAGGATTATCTATACTGTAAAATTGTATCGATGTTACAAACTACACTATCGTTGATCGATATTGATCTTGTTTAGATAAGAGTTTATTTACTTTGGAATATTTTTGGAGGTAGGTAGATCTGAACAGAGTGAATACGCATCTTATAGGCAGCACAACACCACACAACGACACAACATCAGATGGGTTCGTTCGTTTTTTATAATAAAAAACAGAACTATTCTATTCAATAACTATTTTTATAATAATGACTTTTTGTAGATACTACATAGATAAATGACGGCGCCTATCCCATCTTGCCTTATTTTAATGAAATAAATAAATCAGCCTGTAACTGTCCCAATATAGGGCAAAGGCCTCTTCTCATACAGAGAAGGATTGAGCATTTATCACCACGCTAGCTCACTGCGGGTTGGCGATTTCAGACTATTTTTTATTGATTAATAATAATTGATGAATAATTGATTGTAATTAAGCTACAACAATAATAATTATTAAACTATTAAAATTAAAATAATAAACCAGCCTGTAACTGTCCTACTTCAGGACAAAGATCTCTTCTCACACAGCAAAAGGATCGAGCAACGCTGAAGCTTGTTCAATTAAATTTAAAGTATGTACCACATTAGATGCTTCTGAGGTTAGTTCAGTAATTATGGAAAACACCAAACATTCGAGTTTTATTTTTGTAAAAAGTTGTAAAAAGATATTGTTGTATTTAGTTAAATTAAATTAAATTTCGGAAATCTTTGTTAAGTTTTTGTTCGAAGTAAACTCGAATTTGCAATCATTTGTTTGACCCAAAGATCTCGAAAGTTAAAGATCTAAATCCTAATTACAATCTGATAAAGCATTACATTTTCTAATTAGGAATGTCATGAAAAACATTGCTTAAAACGATCAAGATAAACCATAGCTACTAAATAAGGCATTATTGATTAACAACTAAAATAACCACCCTATAAAGGAAAAATCGTGAACTTACAATTCCTTATAAAACTAAACTAGATCACGTAGGGTTATTGCACGGTATCCAGCAATTAGTGTTCGATTGAAACCGAAACCAAACTTTGGTTACCATCTAGGTTCGGCCAAAATAAAACCGGTTTTTAGGTCGCTTAGCGCATTCACAAGAGTTGTCACTGGTGCTAATTCTCTTGCACAGCCTCTAAACTAATTTAGACTAGCTATCTCTCTTTCTAACAGAGATCATTAGTAAAAGATAAAAGATTTTTGAAGGCTGTCAAACTCGTCCATTTGCGTGATATCAACGAGTATTTAGTTGGCGCGTCATAGAGGTCTCGTCTAAGTTCACGTAAATTGCAAGGTCTAATTTGATAATGCAAGTGGTTGTCCTTTTTCTATAGTGTTTATTAGAAAGAGATATAGGTAGTATAGTAGATATAGGTAGTTGGATGTACAAAAAAACCAGCCACTGTCTATTTATGGGTAAAGATTTGTTTTTCGAAGTTTTTTTTAAAGTAGTTTTTACTACAGCTCAGTCGATGTCCAATGTTAGAGACCAATATAAGTGAATATTTTACTCTATTTAGCTTTGCCAGTAGGATGCTGACTATAACTTTTTTTGGTCACAAGCCTTTTGCAAACTAAATACTTTGAGGTTACTTTTATATTCAAGCCAGAAAATGGCCGAAACCGAAACCAACGACGTCACTAACGTTCTATTTTCCTACGAACCGTTTCTTGGGCGTTTGAAATAATAAAGAAGCCGAGATTAACTAAATGTTGTTTACTGCTGAGAAAATATACGGGGACTGCTCTAATTTGGTTAGATTTTATTTATTTTACCGCTTATTTGCACTTATTTTTCTTTGAAGGTAGGGGTTTTTTGTGAGGTAGAAATTCAGTTGATTCTGGAAGTTGCTGTTTTTGGAATCATATAGGCAGCAACGTTACTTAGAGAATACGGTTTGTGATATCGTCAACGACTAGAGATTATCCTTTATATATCCTAATCCTAGTTTGTAAGGTAGTTTGAAAGTTTATAAGGATGGATGGATGTTAGATCCGACCCCAACAAAGTTTGGGAATAATAAGACTAGGACAATAAAATAAATAGAAGCAACAGTAAAAAAAACGAAATTGAGTTTTAACACAGGATTGGTAATGACAAAAGTAGGTATAATAAATAAATCAGCCTGTAACTGTCCCAATGTAGGGCAAAGGCCTCTTCTCATACAGAGTAGAATTGAGCATTAATCACCACGCTAGCTCACTGCGGGTTGGCGATTTCAGACTATTAAAGTCCAGGTTTCCTTACGATGTTTTCCTTCATCGTTAGTCAGTGGTGTCTTAGATTAATTAAGAAAGTACATATTATGACATTGAAAAAGTCACATTGGTACATGCCAGGTTCGAACCCACATCCACGCGCTTGCAAAGCGGGTCCGTAACCAATGCGCCACTACGACACTTGAAAAGAAGGTAACGAAAAGTAGGTAAGCATTTAAAAATATTACGTTACTCGCGACACGCATCTATGTTTAGACATGGCTACAAGTCTAGACTACAAAATTATTCAGTTGCAGCTCCATCCATGTTTCCTATTTGAGCATATCAAATTACTTTTACACGGATGTAAAGTTAGCTTTTCACCACATGTCTAAACACGCGCACCGAATGCTAAAGGTCCAATCATTGTTCGAAATTAGACCGTAATTATTTTTTAAAAAAAATTTAACTTTCTCGACTGCTGAGCACAAGATCCTGGGTTCGATCCCCGGGTCGGGCAAAGTGTTATTGGTTTTTTTTTGTCATTAGGAAATTCTCAGTAACAGCACGGAGTCTAGAATTTTAGCCGGTTAATAGCAACAGGCTCGTCCCCTATTATATGAAATTTAAATAACGTAGCCGGCGAAACGTTGGTATACCTACTAAACAACTAGAAAGTAGCATATTGTAGCCTGTATTCCCCAAAGGGGGTAGACAGAGGTGTATCTACTACACATACACCTCTGTCTACCCCCTTTGAGGAATACACGCTACAATATGCTACTTTCTGCACTTTTACTCCGTATAAACTTAAAAGATGCTAAATCTAAGACCCTTCAGTAAGCGATTTGATTTTTAAGTACCTATTTAATAATAAGCAAGACACAATAATATGACCAAATACATTCTTTCATACTGTGTTTGTAATTTGTTTGTTTTACTATTGTACGTCATTAATTTTAATTGGAATTACTTTCATAAACACAAATCTCAATACCCAGGAATCAGGATATATATCCATTGACCCAGGTATCTAAAAAACTTAAACGAAAAATAAAAAGTACGTAATTTCGCCTTGTTCCATTTCCATCGCCGATTTTTTGGGCACACACCCAGGCGCCTATGATACTTTACAAGCAAAGTTCTACTGGTTGTTCTGATTACCTCTGAATATAGGCTTACTATGGTCGTAATTTTAAACTTTGGCAGTTTGCCTCGCATAAATTGAGATTATTTTTTATACAAGCTGTTGTTTCTACTTTTATATTACTTATTTGGTAAAATATGAATGGAGCGGTTTTCGTAACTCGGTTTTTGGGACGGAAATTGTTTTTTAATGCTTTTAACAGCTATTATTTAACTTTAAATACTCTGCTGTAGTTTTAGATGTTGTGGCGTGGCTTACTAGATTGCAGGTTTAGGTTCTATTCCTAGACTTGTGTTGATTCTAGGGTCAAAGTGTCTTAGCAAAATTTACGCGTATTAATAATCAATTATCACTGATGATGATGATACATAAACAAACCCTTATGTCAGAAGCATGTGTTTAGTTCAAGCTCTGACACTTGGTTATCGATTTTACGAAACGTAGAAGTAAAACCACCTTTTCTTTTTGGTTTTTGTAGACCAGTAGCCCTAAAAATGGCCCAAAGTAATAGCACCAACAAATCCAGCTTGTCTCTAGCTTATCCCCAAGCATAGCCTTATACCGTGGCCAGTCTAACTGAAGGGCGACCTTAGCTGCTGTTGCTTTAGATAATTATCTTAACTGGAGCCCTTTTAGGTCTCGCTTGAAGTCCTGTTCATACGAGAAGTAAACTATGTGAAATCCTGAATAGCTAATAACTGAAAAAGACCGCGTAAAAAAAACACAAGATTAAGCTAAGATGATTTCTTATGTACAACGACAAGTAAAATGTTATAATATTATATCATTCTATCATTAAGTTCTTCTTAAAAACAATCGTTGGTAACAGGAATAATTGAGACGCAGCTCGCACTAATAATTACAGCAAGATTCTTCAGATTAACAATTATTATAATATTTATCACTAACTGCAAAACATCTTTAGAGGCACTAAAAGCCATGAGCTACCAATTATCTCTACTTATCCTCTATTAAGATTGTACACTTTTATAACATCCGATGTTATGGCAAATAAAGTGATTGAGATTGCCTTTTACACCAGAAAAGAAGTTTTGAATAATTTTATGTAATTTCCTACAATTAATCGTTCAGGTCTGACCATTCAGCTGCTGGCCATGAGCGTGTTATTAAACCTATTTACAAAGTTTTTATTTCATATTTAAGAAAACATTTATTTTATTTAAAAAATTGACTACAACCAGGATTCTGAGACTTCTGACATTCGGTTTGACACTAGCCTCTGCAAACAGCATTTCAAAATGGAATAAAGAATAATACATTTTTGAAATTTAATTTGTCTCAAACTTCTCTTATATTATTATGCTTAACCATCTTGGTCATGCATCAATGGTCATGTACTCAATGTACAGTCGGCTCCAAAAGTGCATGAATAAGTGGAAATAAAGTATCTGATCTTGTCTCATGTGTCTTAGTTTAAATACATACAAAATCAATGATATACGATAGAGATTATTGACGTTTAGCTGTAGACGTTGGTGGCACTTTTTTTGTTATTCTTAGTTTAAAAAAAAACTAATCGTCATTTGTTCGTGTCTACGTTTTGTTTGTTTTATGTTTGTAAATTAATGTAATTGTTATGGTCTTGTACCTTGCCAAATAAATTTCTTTACTTGTCTTTCTTTTCTAAATGAGCAGATTGTATCGCATATAATTGATTTTATATAGATTTAAACCAAGATGCAAGAGACAAGACTATTTTTTTTTCTTTTTGCTTGCTCTTTTTCTGTTTCTAGTATCTAGAGACAGTTTGTAAACTTTTAACAGAGAGTTTGTAAACTTTTAACAGTCTAAAAAGATCATTAAATTGATACGAACTTAAATCTGTATCTAGTAAACTGTGGGTGTAACACAGTTTCGTTACACTATATAGCATTTGTACAGCTGTCCCTAGTCCCTATATCAATAAGGAAAGAGTTACAATAATCAGATAATAAAATTTCTAAATTGCTTTCAATTTTTCCTACAACAGTTACCAGACAACCAACATCAAAAAATTTATTTAAGCTTCTAGCAATTCAATTTCACAAAATCGGCTCAAACTTAACTCACACAATACAATTTTGAGAGAAGTACCTTTCAAGAATTAATAAAACTGAAAAGACTAATGGATTGGAAATTATTGGACTCAAAGTAATATTCCAGAACCCGACGATTCCCCGTCCATCTTTAAGATGCAATTAAAGTACTTTATTTCTTTCATTAGATCGAAGTTCTGAGCGTTTTATTTATGACGGGGAAGTTAAGGAACCTATTAAGGTGGATACATTATAGGGGTTGTAAAAATTTAGGACAATATTGGGAGTGTTTGTGTGACGTCGAGTCGTAAAGTCCTTTATTCGGATGATGTTGTTTCCAATTAATTTTAGCAGTAATTCTAGCTTTAATGTTTTTAGTACTGTGTGTGTAATAAGTTTTATAGTAATGTTGTAGATGATTGTACATTTTTTGAAGTATTGCTTATAATTAAACTGTATGTTAATACCCGTAACCGTGACGTATTATTGAAAATAAGATACGATATGAGCGAGATTGAGTAACAAGTATCGCAGGTTCAAACCTCGCCCATATCCTTACCATTTTTTCTATTGCTTAGGTATAGTATTAGTCTGAATGATCCCACTGCTAAGGCCAACCTCCTCTATGATTACTATATTTTCTGTCTTAAGCTATTGTGTAGCATTGAGCACATATATCTTGCCTAGTTCATTAGGTAAGTTATTTTGTTTAGTCAGTCGCGTCACTATCTCGTTTTATTAGGCACTTAGTAGTACTTATATCAAGATTTGATTTATCAGGTGTTGAAAACTTCTGTCAACCCCTAACAAAATTGCTGCCATAAAAACTTACTATATATTTTAAATTCACTCCGTTTGTTTGTAATTCTTTTATCATTCTCAAACTTTCGCGAACACTCAACATAATGAAACAACTTTTTAACGGATATAACTCGCGTTTTTTTTTGCAGCACTCGTGGTCGCAGGCAGACTGCTGCTGACCACGAGTGCTGCAAAGCACTCGAAACGTCAAGATTGTATTATCAAAATAAAAAAACGCGAGTTATATCCGTTAAAAACTTGTTTTATTCTTTTATCATTCTTTGAACGTACACTGTCCGAACTTAGCTGGTAAATGTTAATTCAATTAAAATGAAATCCTCATTTTGAATGTGAACGCTTTCAAATCTTTTGTATTCATTGTCCAAGCTGTTGGTACAAGTAATTAAATATTTGAACCAATTAACACGAATGGATAAATAAAGTGAACATAATTGTTAGTACTTTTATAATGCACAGAAATATCACGAGATAGAGATATATGACAAGAAGTCAACGTATCTTGGGAACATTGGGAACAATCAAATGATTAAAAAGACAAGGAATCTTATACGAATGAATGGGAAATTATAAATAAAGAATATATTTATTAAATGGTAATCCTAAACATTTGACTACTGGAAAACTTCCAAGAAATCTTAGATCCATGAAATTATTTATATAAATATTGTATAATATTATATTTTTAGGTACTTTCCTATATTTTTGTTATTGTAATAATATGTTTATATTTAAATTTTCTATTTTTTTAGTGCATCTACCACATTATATCTCTGCATCACCCAAAGGTTGACTGGTAGAGAATGCCTATGGCATTAAGTCCGCCTTATACAATCTGTATAGAAGTATTAAATAAATAAATAAATAAATCTAAATCTTTAATGACAGTTCTGAAAAGACTCTTTGACTATATTTTACTATATTTCGAAAAAATATAAATTGTAAGTCAACAACTTATTCTTCACTTGACCCTTTTATGTTTATACTCCTACAATAACTGGATATTAAAATATAAATTTACGTAATAATATTATTACCAACCCGCATATTTTACATTGAAGAGCTCAAATTTGAATAGCCTAAACATATTGATACAGGCCCAAATAGAACTCAGTCAAACCGCTAACTTGAAACCGCTTCTCTCACACACCATCTGAGCCAACCGATCTCCGCTCTCCCTCGAATACTAATAAGTTAATCTTTTATATCACGTTTTCGTGAAACAAAGAGATGAGGGCAAGTATGAGATAAAACATCCAATAAAACAAGATCCCTCGTTAGTAGTAGCCACTCGTCTGGTGATCCAAGTTTTTGTATAGGCAAAAGAGGTGGGGTAGCTCTTCAAATCTGGTTTTGAATCGCGGTGGTCGAGTATGAGGCCGTATTAAGCAGCAAGGGAATTATGAAGCATGTGCTCTTTGAATACTAAACGACTATTTCCAAAGGCGGTGCGGTAGAAATAAGCTGAGCCGCTTTGAAAACCAGACATGTGACTAATGTTTTTTTAGTTGCTAGACGGCGATATTCATATGGTAATCAGTATAATTAAAGAAATGCAGAAGCTACGAAAAAATAGTCTTGTAATTAAAATAAATTTGGTTGATAAAAGGAATGATTTAAACAGAAAGTAGAAGAGAATAGTCGTTGACATCATAAAACAAAGAACTACAATCCCCCAATTGAACGTAACGTAACCAATATTCCAATAGAAAAAGACTTATCAGAATCTTAAAGAAATTCTCCCTCATTTGTATGAGAACGGTGTAGGTAAACTGCTGTACTGTTTTGAATAAATCTTTAGCTCAAATACTAACTCAATAAGAGGAGCTCGTTTGCCCCGAGAGTTAACGCTCTGTGAATTGAAAAAGGTTAAGGTTAACTTCATTTGCATTTGACTTAAAGTATTTTGAGAACTTCAATTGGCCCGTTAACGGTGAAGCTTGGCTTTGAAACATTTAATTTGATGGTTACCTTTACATTTTAAGGGATTGACGATTTAAATTTTGAAGCGTAGGTATTTTTGTATACAAAGAGATTTAAACATCTAATACTAATGCCCGTGTCTTCCACTTTGCGGACACAAATCTAAGGAACTCTAGTAGTAGTAGTTTTATCTGTATTGAGAAGACTGTAGTATATTATATATAATATATACTGTGATATTAGTATCAAAACGTTTAATAACACATTGCTTTGCCTGCAAAAAAGTAACACCTTTGCTACGCTATTTGCATTGTTCTAATTTTATATGTGAGTTGTGAACCAGTCGAAATTATCAAATTTAGTTTTTCTAATCAATCAATGACGTTATCCAAAATCCAATTATAATCCAACCAAAGAGGCTGTTTTTTCGTCGTTCGTTTTATCTAAATCTAGAGTTATGATTATTAATAACCACATATTAATAAAAAAAACTTCAATAATGACGAGTCTATCAAAACTATATTAATAGCTTAACACATCTTTAACCTAAGCTACACAATTAACAAAAAACATCATCATCCATTTAAATGATGAATTTAATTCAATTTAAAAAGTGACTAACCGCACATCATGAGCAATTTTCGAAACCACAAATGACATTTACACAATGAGTGCTAAAATTCAAACACAAACGGAGGAAATTCCAAATGTATGAGTTTCATCATTACCTTCCGTCATTACCGTAGCAAATAGCTGACTCATACACGACAATACCTCTTAATGAATTGTCTAATTTCTTTTACAATACTGACGGCATATTAATAGGCCCAGTTTCATCTGTATGTTCTTAGCATACATTTGTTGAATGAATAATGCTATGAGAGCTTGTATAAGTTTATTTTGATTCTCTTAGTTATTCTATGCTTGTAAAAGGTTTTTGATGAGCATTCGATTTATTGGGAATCTGTGATTGATTTGAATCGTTATAATTCTAAAATAGTAATTAGAATTTGAAACAGGATTTTGTTGTTTCTGACATCGCCTTTCGTCTAAATAATAAGATTTTTGTTATTCATTATCTACTTACTATATCTTGGTAGGAATTATAATATTATCTGAATCAAAAAAAAACCTGTAACATCATCTGCCTAGCCTTTCCCGAACTATGTTGGGGCCGGCTTCCAGTCTTACCGGATGCAGCTAAATACCAGTGTTTTACATGGAGCGACTGCCTATCAGACCTCCACAACCCAGATACTGGGTTACACGATACCCCTTGGTAAGACTGGTTGTCAGACTTTCGGGCTTCTGACTACCCGTAACGACTGTCAAAGATCTACAATTGACAGCCGGGGCCAACAGCTTAACGTGCTATCCGAGGCACGGAGAGTGATAATTAATTTATAAAACGCACATAACTTACGAAAAGTCAGAGGTGCGCGCCTTGGGTTCGAACCCGAGACCTCTGATTTGCCAGTCAACGGTCACCACCACTAGGCTATCACGACTCTAAAAAAAAACCTGTAACGCAACTTGCAAAACAATAAAACAATCGATATATCTTCTTCATCTCTGTGCGGTTCTTCAAATAATTCCCAGCCAATCTTCCACTACGAAATCAATTGGCTGCCGCCACTATAATGAAGACATTACTGTCTATTTTGTCTATCTATCGACACTCGATCGCAGATAATCGCTACACGATCGCTTGTACCGTTCGCGGAATGACGTAGCCTTTTTATATAATGTTTTATTGTAAAAGGTTGTGACTGGCGATTAGTTGTTATTAGTGTTACTGTATTTTTTTTTATTTTATAAACTTTTGTTAAGTTATCGGAATTTGGGATCTTGTCTTTTTCTCTTATCATTTGGTTTATGAATAACGTAGTGTCAGACTTAAAACCAAGACTAAACCAGGACTTGCTACTTACACCATCAACACCCCTTTTCCGATGTGTTGCTTTTGCCAACATGGCTTCCTTTAATGTTTTAAAAGTGTAATATATAGGTATAATCATTTCTTATAAGCATATTATTTTAAAAATTATGTAGCGTACGTCATGGGTTTAAATTTGTGACTTTTAACTTTGACTATCCAGAATAAAATTATAGACGCTTCGTTTTCGTAAATAATAAATATTAGAAATTAGAAGTTTCTAATTAAAATCCGACGTAAGAGACAAGAGTTTATTCCTCACGAGAAAAAAAAAGTAGATATAATTATTATCATTACCGTCATTACGTCATTACCTAACATTTTTTTTTGTTTAAGTGAAAATGTCGGAAAAATATTATAATCATAACTAGATTGTGCGTGCTAGTTACAAGAATCAAATAAGGTAAATTGGGTTACCCTTATTGGAATGCACGTAGCCGATGTGTTATCAACGCATTCCCATTCACATGCTGTTCGCTTCCAACGCATTGCTACTATATACGGTGTCTTCCGAATGAATCTCCTCAATTAGAACTTCAATCCAAAAACTTTGAGCCTTTGGGGCAAGAAAAAAACATATAAGAATGTAAATAATTGTCTTAAAAAGCGCGGCTGACGATACAAGGCTGACCCAATTGAGTTAGAGGTAGGTTTTTAGTCACCCGTTTTTAGATGTAGGTACAACAAATTTTTCTTATGCAGAGGCATATAAATATAATTCCCGAGAGTTGTTTGAACTGATAAAAAAACGAAAATATTTAATTATTGGTTTATCTATAAAATATTCGATGTGATATTTTTGCTGCATTTCATTTCGAGATTTTTGCACTTCAGCAGGCTTCCAAATGAAGTACCTCTAATTACTAATTATTTGAACAATATTTCGTCTTGAAAGACAAAAATCTCGAAATGATATGCAGCAAAAATATTACAGGGAATATTTTATTAACAGAAAGATTTGTTGGCCTTGTTTGTTTAGTTTAAAATTTGACAAACCTTAAACGGCTCTCGAGAATTATTATTTCATTAAACCATCAATATTAGCATTATTAACACAATAAGAATTTTATTATTTACAAACCTAACGAAACAATTCAGACTGTCCTAGAGCTTTTAAAAATCGATTTATCACGGTTTAAATATAAAACATTCTTTATCACTCAAGTATCGACTTCATTGACTTCTAAATACTTTTGGTGTAACAAAAGCTATTTAAAAGCTATACAAAACACGTGCATACATACAAATTAACAATAATGACCACCCAACTGAAAACTTTAAACCAGCATTGCTGTGGCTAGGTTCACAGCCGCCCCTTTCTACGGCTTATTTGTATTCGATACGAACTTTTGGGCCTATAGATTTGTATCTAATATATGTACAAAATGTACGTGCTTGGGTTGTAAAGTATTTGAAGGACTGAATTTGTAAGGGGTTGAATTTAAAATTGTTTATAGGTTTTTAAATGTTTTATGATTGTTGTTGTCTAGATCTATTGATTTGTTTGCCACGTCACGTCGAGTCTGTATTGGGAATATTCTAACTGGAAATGCTTATACAGGATTATTTGTAAAACACCAGCACCCTTAAAAGGTGTCATTAAACTCATCATTATGAACAACTTTTACTATGGGACCAACCCTGAAGTCGCAAAAAAAATCAGCTGTTCCATACATTTATGTCCACATGACTCAACAAAATGTATTTGTAATTGTTCATAATAATGAGTTTAATGACCCCTTTTAAGGATGCTGGTATTTTACAAATAACCCTGTATATATTAGGGGTGCATATACTTTACGACTATGACCAATATATGATCAAAAGACACTTTAGTCTGCATAATCAAGTAAAATAGCCGTGATTTTATATCGTTTTATTGGCTAAATAGACTGGTATTGTCGCAAATTCGCAATATTTATGTGACAGCATCGCACTTTTATAACGATTACGAATACGAGGTAACAACGATTGATATATTGTTGTTAACGACGTCCTCCTTAAATAAATTGTAATTGTTTCTCTCGTCAAAATTCGAAGTGAAAATATTAACTAAAGGAACCTCTAGTATATAATTATCTTCATAATTCTAACACCGCATGCTCACAGCTTAACGTGCTCGGGTAGCACGTTAAGCTGTTGGCCCCGACTGTCAATTGTAGATCTTTGACAGTCGTTACGGGTAGTCAGAAGCCCGAAAGTCTGACAACCAGTCTTACCAAGGGGTACCGGGTAACCCAATATCTGGGTTGTGGAGGTCTGATAGGCAGTCGCTCCATATAAAACACTAGTATTCAGCTGCATCCGGTAAGATTGCAAGCCGACCCCAACATAGTTGGGAAAAGGCTAGGCAGATGATGAATTCTAACACCGCTAAATGATAAGGTGCTACTTCATAATTAAAATACAGTCACGTTTGATTATGTAACTTTGCCCAAAAATAGAGCATTAAAAAGCAACACACTAATACCAAACACATCAATCAAAATAGCGCCAAACTAAAATTTAAACACTCAAAAATTAAACCTACCTGCAATCCATAGAAATATGATGGTGCATATTTTATAATTAATTCATAACACGTCTATCAAGATCTCCAAAACATAACATTAAAGGATTCTAACATTCACCATTACCGACTAAACAGTTAACTCAAAAAAAGTAAGACAAAGATGCAATCAACAAAAAAAGGTTTTGTTCGAACACTCCAAAACTTTCTGCGTATTGTAAAAAAAAAAGTTATTCAACATTCCAAATTAACAGACAACTATGACATGTACATTTGTACAAGTGCTTCTGACAACCTTATGAATACCACTCAAAAAGCTTGCACTAACTAATCACAACCGTAACACTCACAAAATAACGTTCAAATTGTATTGACTAGTGAGTATTGACCGCAAATCAAAGTTGTCTCTCTAAAGGGCCATTGAGACTTGTACGTTGTTACAAAGACAATGAACTATACAAAAAGATCGCAGCAAGTGGTCAGTATTCTTAACTTTTCTGTAGACGTAACTAATGTTGACCACTTGTTAAACAGTACCGTAAAGAATATGCTTTTGATTTTATGAATGCGTTTCCGGAATCAAATGGGCACTAGGAAACAAAATGTATTTTTAGTTTCTACAATTTTGACAATTTAAAATTGGTTTTGTGAACAAAACTTCTAATTGATAAAACATTTAGTTATCTCGATGACCTTATAATAATAATAATAAAACCTCTTTATTCCTTATTAATATGTAATATTATTATCAAAAGGAAGAGGTCCCTCTCCTAGAGCCCTGACCACCGGTAGCTTAGACCCTGTTCCCGATACTGGTGGGCTACTATAATTTATATTTTTAAATGTATATCTTTATTTTTATACAGGCTAGGCGAAGAATAGAGATTCAATTTTTTTTTATTGATTTGATTTTAGTTTTTTTTTCTTCTTCTGCATTGTAATTCTTGAAAATATTTGTTATATTAAGTCCTTATAGTATGCTCTATAATCCCTAAAAAATCCTAAAATTTTGCTCAAAAAGAAAAAAAAGTGCTAAATAAAATGTGTGCCAGATTTTGATTCACTCAAAAAAAAAAGTAACAGACACTGAAATAACGACTAAAAATAAAAGATAACAAAATAAAGTTAATAAAAGTACTAAATAAATAAATTTTACAGGTAACAATATCAAATTTAAGTTAAACTTAGCTCTAAAATAAGATGGCAATAGTATTTCTAAACCCAAATGCTACTAATAAAAAAAATATCCTTGTCCAAAACTGACCCGGTGGTATAAATTCCCCACTGATAGAGCTATCTTCGATATCAGAAATAAATATTAAGTTGTCGATTTATAAAGAGAGATCAGCTAATAAACCTTCGTGACCGCTTCTCGGTTAGTATATCACGTTTTGTGATGGCGGCTGTGCGGTCGTGATCTCTTCCTTTGTACACTTTTTGTATAGGGTCCAAATACACTGGACTACAGCGAAAAAGTAATCTTATTAAACGGTTTTACTTAGCTTGACCTGTTTATTATTTGTATCAAATTTAATAATCGATATTTCACCACCTTCCTGTTGACAGATTGATCTGATATTTGGTACACAGCTTTAGTTTTGATGATAAAACCGTTTTACGAAAAAAAAATTTTACTTTTAATTACAAATTTCTAACCAGCTTGTTTTTTATTTTAATGAACACGTGTCAATTAGTCCAATACCAGCAATACAAGACGTATATTGGATAATAACGATAACAAAAATATAAACAATATTTCTGCTGTAAATTTTTTACCAATAAATAAAATGTACGTCAAAAAAAAGTTTAGTAAATAAATTGGTTGGTTGTAATTTAAAGAAAGAAAGAAAGATTTTCTTATTTGGGTCTAAATGGGTAGTTTTAGTTACATGTATTGTTTAATGGCTAGTAATACTATAAGACTACCAACTAAAGCAACTGTAAACCTAAAAACTGAAGGTACCAATTAATAACGAAACTCTTTTAACAAAACCACAGAGTTAACACAACACAATACGATATTACTGCACAGAATTACACACAGTTTGTAAATGAATCTAGACAACAATTCACCAAATGTGACCATTAATGTCTCCATGGTCGTGACGGTCCAGTGCGCAGCTAGCCTAACTCCACGAATGATTTATACCGATGGTGCTGTAATGAATTTATTAGGACTGAACTACACTTGAACTGTGCCTTGTAGGGAAAATTATGCATGAGCTTTTTTTTTAATGTTTAGTCTGACAGACTGATGTAATGAGGTTCTGGGGTCAACTTTTGTGAAGAAAAAGTAAGGAAAGTGTAATTATTTTAATAATATATGATTTTTTGTTTGTTACATTAATTAAAAGGTAAAGGATCAATTAAGTTATAATGGACCAATTATGGTATAATGGACCAATTAAATCTTGACTCCAGGTTGGCCACATAAGACTTACGATATGTTTAGTTTCCAATAACTTAAATAATACTTAATAAATAATCTATATAAATATTAAATGTCTGTAAATTTTTATTTTTTATATATATATTTATAAATCTATTATATATGTTTTGAAAATGATAAATAGAATAATCTAAATATTTCATTTAAAAAATGAATGGACAATCTGTATACTTATGCTAAAAATATCTAGTATCAAATGTGTAAATTATAATAAGTAGGTATAGCATAGACTAAAGAGGGTCCAAATTAAAAAAAAAACTAACAAAAAAAATGTTTGATACTCTCAATATTGTATCAAACTTCCTGCAACCAAAAAAAAGTAACAATATTTTCCCTTTTTAATCTTCCTAGAAAAAAAAAATACATCTCCCATTGGATAACTCAATATAAAACTTAATCCTTGAAAAAAATTGTTTCCTCATTTCTTTTTATTCCGCTAAATCTTTTTTAACATTTCACAGGTCACAGAATAAAAAACCTATTCAAAGGTTTTTTTTTATTTCGCTAACCGATTTACCGTAAAAGCGAATTTAACCCCAAACTGATTTGAAAGGGTCTTAAAAAACTACCTGAGACTTTAAATTTAAAACTATTTGTGCATTAAAGTTTTAGTGAGTTTATAAACTTGGAAAAGAAAAAGAATAAAAGACCACTTTATAACTTAGATTGTAATTTAGCTGACTTATTTTTTTATTTTTGCAGATTTAACCTGTCCCCTGGAGAGAAGACTTATTCTCGGTATGTTGCACAAAATTAAAGTTGTATAAAGCAAGTATGATAAAGTACTCACTTAACGTAGAGTAGGGCTTCCAATCTCGGTATTGCGGGATCTCGAAATATCGGGATCCCGCCAAATACTGATTCTTTTGCAGTGCGTTGTGTGTAATTAAGTGTGTAGGATTCCGCGGGATTTACGGGACTTCAGACAAGCATACACCTCACTATTCTTGAGCGCGATGCTGTCCAGTGTGAGAGATAAATGACACCCTGAGATACGTAGTAGACACTCCAGATATTTTTATTTGCAAACATTTACAAACGTTCCTGACGAAACTAACGTAAGTTTTTGTTAAAATAAAAGTTGATTTGTTAGAAATATTTTATTTTACTTAGATAAATATCAGTTTTTATACACGTTATCCTGCAAATACCGAGATCCTGTGGGAATGAAATTATTTAGTCCCGCAAATCTCGAGACTGAAGATAGGTCGTGGGATTGGAATCCCTAACGTAGATACCTATAAAACATGTTGGTTTGGTAGTATTTTTGTCTGGTTTCGATGATAATAATCGGATCACCACCGATTTTGTATTTTTTAAAAATTCCACTGTAACTATCTAATTATTGGTCCTGTTGCTAAGTTATTTAGCAAAAAAACAAATTTTCTACTTTACTTGTAGATTTTGATTGTCTTAGGAACAGCTTACTTTTAAGTCTTGAACATTAATTGCTAAAATAGCGCCAAAACTGTATTTAACTTTTGTAACGGCCATCTTATTTTCGATCTTGTCTAAGGCGGTAAATGCAACCAACCCAAAGACAAGCTTTTTTACATATGTAATGGTCTTGACAAACAAATCGTAAAACTATTTGAACAACAAACGGGACCCACGGCTAACCTTTTTAGTCTCACGGATGGATCTATTAAAAAACAACTATAGAAATATGATTTCGCTAAGCTATCTGCAATCGCAGCTCTATTACGATAAAGATATGTCATTTGAGACCTTACTCCAGAACCATAGATAAAAAAAACAAACGCAGTACGTCAATGGAGGTACTATAATCGTAATTTGATGCTTGCGATCATTGTTTGTTTATTTTGTCTGGCTTTCGGCGGAGCACAGATCCCTGAAGGATAAAATAAAAATGGGAAGAAAGTGTTGATATTGATGGATTGTTTATGTTATTATGATTGTTCGTAGAACTTGATATTAGGTGTATTTTTCTAAGAAAAATCTCTAGTAGGTTGTTGTTAAATGAGAATTTATTTTTCTATGATTTGTGTTTATGTCACAGTCTAAATAAAGAATTTGCTGCATTATCAAAGCGGGTAGCTGCTTTTAAAAACAGATCAACGTTAGCTAAGTAATTTTTATGGATCGCAATGCGGGAGAGTGAAAAAGTAATTAAAATACTGTATTGACTACAATGCTAACGTTGGCCGCCGTTAAAGAAAAACATATCGCATGACAATCCGGCTGACCGTTGATCCGCCATTTTACAAAACAACTCTTTAATTGAAATATTTAAAAAAAATCATTGTGTGTTGCCTTGTGATCTATTCTAACCTGATTGATTTGTACATTATCAAAAAGCATTTTGCATCGTTTTTTTATGGCTAGTGAGGATTGTGACTTCTTTAGCAGAACATTAATAATAATAATATTCTCCTGACCGAATTTCGGTCACAGCGGCCAATCTCAACGGAGACTAGCCAATTACGCAGGAGATATTATAGTGCAAAAGTGTTTGCGCAAACACAGGTGCACTCTCTATTCCCTCACTCTCATAGTCCGATGGGACGGCCTTCCGACACGATCGGAGAGAGATCAGGCGCAGGGCCAACAGCTTTACGTGCTTTCCGAGGCACGGAGTAAGTGATAATTAATTTATAAAACGCACATAATTTACGAAAAGTCAGAGGAACCCTATGACTTGCCAGTCAACGGTCACCACCACTAGGCTATCGCGACTCTATCTAGCAGAACATTATGTACATGATGTAACTGTGATTATCATCTTGCGTAAAATTATTATCATTATCAACCATTACTATCCTTATGTGTATAAAAGGCCTTTCCTCTTTTTAGTTTCCTTCTTCGGCTTGCCATAATGTCTTTTTCTAATATTATTTGAGTGACTGCCTCGTTGGTCTAGAGGTAGCTAGCGCGACTGATGAGCACGAGGTCCTGGGTTCGATCCCCGGGTCGGGCAAAGTGTTATTGGGTTTTTCCATTCTCAGTAGCAGCACGGAGTCTGGAATTGCGCCCGGTTAATGGCAATAGGCTCGCCCCCTATTACATGGGACTTATAACATAGACGGCGAAACGTGGGTGTACTGCACCTCTGCCTACCCCCTCTGGGGAATACAGGCGTGAGTCTATAAATAAATTAAAAAAAAAAACAACCATTACTATCCTTGTGTATATTAAAGGCCTTTCCTCTTTCTTGTCTCCTTCTTCGGCTTGCCATAACGTCTTTTTCTAATATTATGTGAGTTCCATAAGGTGGTAGAAAGTTTCTAATTTTAAATATCTGAACACGGCATGAACAAGCCATAGGTTACTCACGAAGGTCACATTGAAGTGGCTTAGTTACCATTGATGACGATTTAGATGGCATCAGCCCGTAAACGAATATAAATATAAAAATACTTAACATAAAATTAAGGCCCAAAATATTTGACTAGTCTTAAGCCATAAGAACCTTAATTTAGAATAAAAATCGGAACCCGAATGTATTATTCAAATCAGATCAGTAGTTTCGAAGATTATCTCCGATCATACAAACAAACAGAGTTTATATCTTTATAACGTTTACGTTACTTCTTCATAAAATTTATTACGTGGGTGGGGTTATATACCCGACAATTTTAATCTGTGATCATAATTTTAGCCATTATGTGGCTTCTAAAATATTTTTTTATTATAATTTTCTTAATAATCTTTTTAAAAAGCCAGCATTAAAATGAAGTTAGATTTTATCTCGATATTTATTTAACATGGCTGACAGTCGTAGATTTTCTGCTATTCTAAAGAAACATTCCAAATTCTGTAATTTGGCTGAGAGCTCATCTGTTTCAAAATTCATAGTTTTATTCATTAATATTTAAGTGTCTCTGACTGTACATTATGATGAGACAGTTATAAAGAAAAGCGTGTAATCTGAAGCGCCCCTAGAATAGGGTGAAATAGAGATTCTTTATTATAAACTTATAGTCTGGATTCATTACTATTTTAAATTTGTATTGTTTATTTACAAACAGAAATTACTATCAGAATATTTCGAATTTTAAATAAACTATGAATAACACTAAAATTGTCACCAATGTCATATAGTTAGCTAATCACCGTTGAAGTTGGGCGCTGTGACCGAAAAATCGGTCAGGAGGACATTATAATTGTACATAAATGATCGTCCACTGCCTCGTTGGTCTAGTGGTAGCAAGCGCGACTGCTGAGCACGAGGTCCTGGGTTCGATCCCTGGGTCGGGCAAAAGTGCTATTGGGTTTTTCCATTAGGAAATTGTCAGTAGCAGCACGGAGTCTGGAATTGTGCCCGGTTAATGGCAATAGGCTCGCCCCCTATTACATGGGACATATGTACATATAACATAGCCGGCGAAACGTGGGTGTACTGCACACCTCTGCCTACCCCCTCTGGGGAATACAGGCGTGAGACTATAAATAAATAAATAAATAAAACGGAAAACTAAAGTAGTGCTTCAAAAGCCAATTTATCACTGCAATAGTGTCCAATACGGTACGCAACTCGTAACACAGTCAGCATCAATTCAATCAACCCGTTAGTAACTACTTACCAGTTTCACACGCCACTTTGCAACATCTGACCCAATCTGTTCCTTGTCCCGCATGATGACAACTACTGTCAGGCTTTATTAGACGTGGAAGATTATTTTCGACGGCATCCATACAGTATGGAGACAACTAAGTTTTTTATTTATTTATTTATTATCAAGCTACGATATCAGGCGCAAATAGAAGAAATGTTTACATCAATAATAATTATGCCCAACATTTTCAAAAACAGATTGATAGCCATGCTACATTTATCCAATAATAAATATAAGTGTACAAAAAAAAATATTATTGCAACTACATAATTATGTAGTTAGTCAATTTTAATAAAAATGTAATTCACTATAGGACGTTCAGGCTACTTGAGCGCCTATATTAAATAAGAAACACTATTAACTTGTACAAATAAATTATATTCTGGTATTAACACATTTTGTACATATTTTTATAATCTATTTTGCTTGTCAGAACCATTTGTTCTATCTCTTATTTTATATTAATCTTAATTTTAAAGAGGCGGTCACCCCAAGTGGCCAGTTTACGAAAAGTAAACCACCAAATAGGTCGCTCACCACAGTACTTTAAAAAAATACTTTTTGTAGATATCCATTTTTATCAAGCTACCGTCGCTTTGTCTGGAGACACTAAGATGTAGTTCTGATATCATTGCAAAGCTAAGTTTAATTACGGTCGTAAATGATGGTAGAAATGATGATAGATGACATACAATTCTGCAATTAATTGCTTCAAGTATTTTTAGGATTATTGTCGCGTTGACCTCAATGCATTTATTCTTGTGTATAGTTGTGGTGCAAAATCATTATGTTAGTAATGTTCATACTTACATGGGTGACCATTCTTTAGGTAGGAACTCAAACTTTTTCGTAGTGTAAATAGCCAAGCTGTTACAATCGTACCGAAGGAATATAATACCAGTATACGGTAGTCCAAAATCCGAGATGCATCTTGCCCAACCAGTGTAACTAATTCCGCTCAAAAATTGAGCGGAATCCCGCGAGATTTACTAAGCTTCATCTGGCAACAAATTTAAATACAGTTATAAAAACCTTATTAGACTGTAGTTAGTACAACATGTTGAAATCGCAAATGCTAACCAACCGAAACTTTTATAGATAATCAGCACTAAGTTGCTGAATTATTAAACCTCGTGCCAATGTACTTCAGCAAGAGACTTTTAAAAGAAATACCTTGAAGATAGATCTTGAAAATCCCAGCTCTAGGTTGTATATTTAGTATAAAAAATTCATACGTTTTCATAATATGAATAGGGCGCACAAATGAGATCTTTCTAAAGCTTATATAATAGAGGGCGAAAATGACTCGACACATGTAACTCGATTCCGTAGTGTATATTATAGACTATCTTTTGTCCCGTTTTGGCGGAGTATTGGTTGGAGTGTCCGCGAAAAAAGATATAATTATCAAGATTTGCAGGAACATTTTTGACATATCAAATGTTTTTGATGAGATTAAAATTTTTTGGCTAAGTTTAAAAATTTCGAAGAATAAGACTTTGTTTTAATGATTTTTAGCGTAAATAATGATGTAGGGTAATCTTAAATTAAACATGAGGTAGTGTGTTATAATTTTTCATTGTAAAAAAGAATAAAAATATCAAAAGTCTATTAATTATAAATTGCTATCACCATAAAGGTTCAAAATAACAAGTAAATAATCAGTCGCAAAATGCTGAAGTTAGCATTCTAAAATTTTGGAAGGGGTTATTGCTATCCTCATCCCGCAAATAGGTTGTGTATGGAGTGATAGTTCTTTGACATTCGAACACAAGTCGTCATCTGTTTTTCTGTCTGTTCAAGGTTTTTTTTATATATATTTTTTAATTGTTTTTCTTTCGAGAAAGTATAGATAATATAGTATTTAAATATAATACACATCCCTATTAGTACTTAATATACCTACTAATTAAAACCAAGTAGTGATAGATAACAAAAGCTCTTTCTTTCCGAAAAATAAAACTGAAGATATCTGAAGTATTATTCTGGGATTAGCTATCAGAGCCATTATTTATGGATATTTAAACAAACAGCCCTCAAAACCCTTGATTGAGAAGCAAAAATATTTGCCAACGCATTTTCTTCCGACCGTACTTTCAACCCTCTTAAATATGACACCGGCTCGAGTGGATCGCTAACAAAAGCTTGCTGATTTTGTTTTGACTAAAATCTTGACTATAGTAATATCTGATTTCAGTAAACCTGTTTTTGTTGATGGTACAAAATAATACTGTCTTTATTTCAATTGTATTCCATTCTAAATGGACGTGTCATGGATATCTCTCTAAACTGTGAATCTCTAATTGTGCGACTATCGTTTTAAAATCAACAATAATTGTCCAACGCTGGGAATCAACATAATTATTTCGATGCTTTTCAAAGGTTTTAAAAACATTAACTCAAAGTAAATCCAATCGTAAGAATACAATAATAAAACGATATACTTTGGAGAAGGACACGACCTCATAAGAATCAAACCACGTCCTAATCAACACTAGAAAGTTTCAACATCAGAATTATTCTTACAATTTCGTCATCAACAATATTTATGGTATCATGTTTCTTTTTATGGTTAATAGTTCTGGTGCTCATAATAGTATATTTTTGATAACCATCTTTTTTTAGTTGTGTAACATATTTCTGTTTTACATCGTTATTAAGAACATGTGGAAGCGTTTCAATTAAATTTTGTTTATTGTCGACATTACTACTGTAAGATTTATCATTTTCATCTCATTTTACTATAGAATCATCTAAAACATTACTTGTTTGTATTACGTGCCTAACATTCTGTACTGTTTAAAGATAAACTCGATTTATTAAGCGCTAATCATCCCACAGGCATTATAAATCAATAAGGTTTAGGCGATAAGCTCATTTGCTGCTTACAACCTACTATTTATGACCGGTAATTTGAAAATTAAGTAAATTTTAGGAAAGTACTATTAGTATTTGAAGCGAAATAGCAAGAGTAAACCATTGCTAAATAAAACAAGGATTTGGGCTTCTAAAATAGTATTTGCATTTTTTAGGTACCAAATGTTTGCCATAAGTTAAACGAAACAAACGACCCGTACCATACTAAAAGCCAGGAAACACATGTATCACAATAAAAACCATTCCCGCAGGAACTTCGCAAATTTGTTTCTAGTGACCCAATAATATTTCATTCCTTGCTTTCACTACAAATGGACCGGTACCTCCAATGTTGCGGTTAGTTACCTTAACGCAACTCCTGTCGCTATTGTCCCAATATCATCCTATTATAATGGCCCGGAAGTCCGCGGGACATTTGACATAATCCACAAGATTTCGCATAAAAATATAAATGACAGCAAATAAAGTTTCTTCATTGATGGCCGACAATGGGTCCATGATGTGAATGGCTCCATGTTGGGTTCGCCGCGTTTTGTGTACGTTTCCTTTGGATATCTTTTTGTGTGGGGCCAGGTGACGTTTCCTTTCTTGATGGATTTGTATCAATCGATTTTTTTTAACGAATAGATGGTTTGTTGAGGGATTTTTTATTAATTGTTTGTATCTAGTTGTTATGATTGTCAATCACGATTTGTAGGTATTCTATATTTAAAAGAATAATAATATAAAGATGTTTTAGCAATTCACTCAAAAGCATTAGTAACAAGTAGTAATCTAAAAATAAGATTCAACATTATAATAATTTCACCGTATAGTTTTTCATTAAAATTAATAACTTTTTACATAAAATATACGATGATTGTGATTAAATATAAAGTTTCAATCACATAAATCGTAATCATTAAGCCTGTCATCTCGACTTATTGAGATATTATTTTTAATTTCTTTTGTAATAAATTAAAGATTTATTGCAAATCATTGGAATTTAATCATTCTATTCTGTTGAATAATCATAAACTTGATATCCGATTACTATAAGAATGACTAATTCATCATTTTTATTAACTTTACACACCCACGTATAACTGTTATAAAATGATAAGTTTTACAAAAGAAATATATGAATAGGTAAGTACGTTTGTAAGTTATTTGATTTTATTGCATTGATTTTACAATGTGTTTATGATCAGTTATCTATGGTGACAATAAGCGCGTTTTTTTTATATGTATCTATGTAACCTTTCTTGAATATATATCTTCTAGACTAAGGGTATTTTTTCCTTCTAAAATCCTTGCAGATTTACGGACATCAAAATTATAACGTGATTTTAAATTATCATCAATTTCAAAAAATGGCTTAGGTACGTTTAATATTTGGTCTATTTTAGTGCTCTTATAAAGATCAAAAAGCCCCTCACTTATTACTATTCGGCCACCTGCAAGGTAGGCACTTGAACTAACCAGTACCTATTTGAGTATGATTTATTATTGAAGATATTTTCTATTCATTTCAAGTGGTTTCATAACAGACGCTTTTAATGGCTCCTGTCTTGTTAAGGTTTTGAGATAACAGTGTAAAGAATTTTAAAAACGTATCATCATGTTTGAAATATTTCTCTTATATCGTTATGTATTGTGTCCGTAAAGATATTTATATTAATATTTTAGAGCTCGCTATATTTAAAAAGGAGTTTATATATTGTATATGAACTTCTAGGTCGGAAATATATTGCACGGTTAAAAAAGTCGTTATAGTACAATAAACATTGAAAATAGTTGATAGCATGTACCAAATTGATGATTAAGTACTTAAATTAAATACATAACGTAACATAGACTCACACCTGTATTCTCCAGAGGAGGTAGGCAGAAGTATATGCAGTACATCCCACGTTTCGCCGGCTATATATTATAATACATATATCTATATTATAAGTCCCGTTCAATAGGGGGAAAGCCTATTGCCATTAACCGGGCACAATTCCAAACTCCGTGCTGATACTGAAAATTTCCTAATGGAAAACCCAATAACACTTTGCTCGACCCGGGGAACATACCTCGTGTTCAGTAGTCACGCTTCCTACAACTAGACCAACGAGGCAGTCAATAGATTAAAAACATCTGAAAACTATTGAGCGCACACTAATTAACTTCAGAGACGACTGAACAAAATAAATATGTGATACATAAATTAATTAATTAATTCTCCTAAACAACATTAATAGGTAAGTTTTACAAATAAATTGACAAATAGCTAGATTGATTACCAAAGTCAGAAGTCCCGATAATTTAGCACCCCTTACCATTATTAAACCCCTTACCAAAATTATTAAACTTGCAGTCAAAGGAAATAACTTGAGAATCAATAACACAAACACTCTAATTAAAGTACCTTTAAGTCAAATTGCTGAGCTTAACAAAGCAAATTAAGCGTTTCATTTCTTAACAAGAATTGCGAATTAACCAATTTACTTATTCAGAACATTGATCACTGGTTCGCCTGAGAGATTGTTATTCAGGTGTTCAGGGACGGAAATAGAAGCTCCTCTATCTAATTGGGGAGCCTTTTCCTTGATGGCATGATTAAAGTTTAGAGGAATGTTACTTGCATTGGAAATTATGTTGATTAGTAAGCCTTCTTTGATTGAAATAATTGATTGTTTATGTTCATAGCCTAGTGGTATAACTATTAAATGGCACGTCTCTGACGTTTAGGTTTGAATCTTAGGAAACTCTGACTTTGCTTTTGTTATGTGCGTGTTGTAAAATATTATCACTTGCACCGCACGTAAAGCCATTGGTTTTACGCTTGTTCTCTCTCCGGTCATACCGAATTGCCGTCCCATCGGACTATGACAGTGAGGAAAGAAGTAGTGCACCTAACCTATGTTTGCGCACACACTTGTGCACTTTATCTCCTGCATCGAGGGTCAATTTCAGTTAAGATTGCCTTCCATGAACTACAATCCGGTTAGGAGGACGCAATTGATGTTATTAACATAAGTTTGAGCCAAAATTAGATAATGATGAAGGCACATTATTTACATACACATCACTAGTTAACAAGTTTAGAAACAAGTGTAAGTAAGTATAAAGTTTCTTTTGACTTGAAGACTATACTAGAAATTCTTTTCAAGTTGTTGAAAGAAAGTAATACTATTTAAATAGACATCGTCAGAGAAATCTTACAAATAATGTACTTAATTTAAGAACTTTATCATGTTTACACAAGTTGCTGTCATCAAAAATTGTGTCAAATTTAATCCTGTCTCCGAAGAAGTAGAGAGATTAATTCAACGTTTCGTTTATTTAATATGCACCTTCAATTTAGTGTCAGGATAGATAAACAACTGAACTTGTGCCAAGTGGAACAGTGTGGAAATAGACGATCCGTTACAGTGCTAACTTTAATACAATTGGAACGATGCAAAAGCTTAAATGTTTAAAAAGAAAAATACTCCTTAATATTGTATGTTGCGTTTGTGCTAAAATCATAGCACTGTGCTGCAAGTATGAGTGTCGTTTGGTTTCGGGCCTATAGATAGAATCTAGATAGAAGCGACAAACGGAAAACTCTGAAGAATGGGCATCAGTATCCTACTGTGTAATAGCAACCATCTGCTACTGCGATCGCCAACCCGCTTGCCCAGCGTGGAGATTCAGAGCAAACACCATCTAATGAGCGCACAAAATAAGTCATTCGTATGAGAAGAGGCCTATGTCCAGCAGTGGACTAAAATAGGCTGTGAAAGAAGAAAAAATAAAGGCAATCTTTATTATAGACACATATTTTTTTATTATACACCACATAAGTAATAATATTACACAAAACAAGAAAAATAAAGAAACAAAATATCTCAAAAAAAACTAAAACACATAATTGTGACGCCAATAATGTTACATAATTACAAATTTGCGTTAAAATCATTGCACTGTGCCGCAAGAATGTATATCTTATGTAAAATACACTTTTTGATCTATAAAAGTTCTTAGGCTTTCGTTAAATTCATTCAAACTCTTCGAAAAGTCAGATATTCGCTCCCACACTAAACTTGTGTCGTAAAAAACAAAAAATCTCGCTTATTTGTATCGGCTTCTAAGTTTATTTTCATTTCAACTAATCCCTTTTAATACCAAACGGCTACTATACACACGGTACCCAAACAATGATACTACCTGGGATGTCGTTTGTGACCAAAAATAGATGATGCATCAATGTGTCAACAACTGAGTAGGATTGAATGAGTGAATGTAAAAAATGACGTTCAGTCCGCCTTGACAATTTGCTTCGGTCAAATATGACGTAGGGAAGCGATAGGCCTTTGTTAGTTTCCACGCGGTTTACTTGAGTGTGTTATAAAGCTTTACGTCGAGTATTCTCGAGGTTCTTAAAGATTTGGATTTCCGACCTTCGAGTAAAAAGCCCAACTGTTTGGGTTCTGTTCAAGAACGGTAGGGTTTTTGAGTTTACGTGAATCATTTACTTAGTATAAAGTATAATTATAATTATATATATATATAATTATACTAAAGTATAATTTCTTGATCAAATGTGATATCTTTATCACAAAGTATTTATTCAGAGGTTTCGAGTTCGATCCCAAGGCGCGCACCTCTGACTTTTCGTAAGTTATGTGCGTATTGTAAATTAATTATCAGTTGCTAAAACGGTGAAGGAAAAAAATCGTGATAAAACCAGCACACCTGAAAGATTTTGCAATGGTGTGTAAAGCCATGTCAGAGGCCTACGGGCAGTTTAAACTCTGACACTAGGTTGTTCATCAACCACACGATAAGAAGAAGGAGATCGCAAGGGTAAAAAATGTTATGTTGTTCTTCGATCGACGTGAATTGGGTACTTCAATTATATATTATGTACCTACCTAGTAAATAAAATAATCATACTCATTAAAATGAATGGAAAATATACAAAGATTTTTTTTAAGTAGCGTAATTCAGAGAAGATCTGGAGTACCTATTACTTGGATATTACGCATATTTATAAAATATACGTAGCCTTGGCGAGAACATTCTAATTTTACTTGAAGTACAAATAACTTTTAAGTAGTGAAATAATTATTACGAAAACAGAAGAAATTGTCGAAGATAAGAAACAAAATTAACGGCTATTAATATTTAAGTATTTTTGAAGTATCCTTGTTAATGTTGTACAATCTGTCTGTCCTTTTTATTATATTCATAGCTGTCGCTGATTCAAACAAATACCTACCTAAATGAAGTTTATCATAGGAGAAAGAATGAATGAAATGTCTTTGAATGAACGGAAAAAATCGTTGAAAAAAAAAAACAGTTTCTTCGAAAATGTATTCCGATATAGCCGAAACATTTCCAAGATGGGGTTAAATCGTTTCTCAAATAAGAATTGGAAACGCTTCTAACTGATAGTGAATCAGATAAAACTGTCAATAGCAACCCTCGGTGTTCAATCAAACGGAATGGAATACTTTAGGAAAGGTCAAAGCTAAGTGGGTAAAAGAAGACAGACAAAATTATACCGGCTTTTTTTAAATATTGTATGAGAATTATTTGATGGATGATGACTACATATTAACGGTTTTGGAAATGTTGACGTCGATCGGGGCAATTGCGACAGCCAAGTTAAACCTTTTTCTTTTGTCTCTCATTTCTTGTTGTTTGAAGGGTTAATGCGACTAATGAAGATTTTTTATTTTTACTTTAATTGGTGTAATCTTGGGTACTTAGTACCTAAGCCATAGATAGGTAACGTACGAAATTGCAACTGCAACTTGCATATTTTTCTGACATTGTACACAATACGTATTGTCCTACAAGCCTTTGGTGTACAAAAAACAATGAAACACCATTTAAAATTTTGGACAATAGAAAAATAAAGCAATATTTATTTATCACAATCGTTAACGGAAACCTCGTGTTTGAATTCACTTAAATGACTGAGTATCAATATTTGTTGGTTTTCAAGCTGATCAAATAATATGACGTCATGCGTCCCACTGGACGAAGCAGGGTTGAAGGCAAATCAGTGGTATAATGTACTTTAAGTCTTGAGTAATAGAAACTATTTTCAAATAAACTGTCACTACAAACGTGCTTCTGACTGTATCTATTAATGGTTTTCTATCTATTCGAATATGCCCGGAATTTCAACTAAATGGGGACTGGACAAAGAGCTCCAGATATTTCAAGTTCAAAGATTAATTTTAAAATTTTGTCTTTCTAGGTAGAAAATAATACTTATATGTATCTTTTTACATAATTTTATTCTTTGTGTAATGAGCTATTTGCTGCTGGATTGGATTTATCAACTGCCTATAAAGCTACAAATTCGCCTGTAATGAGGTGGTATCTTAAGTCAACTGCTTAAAGTGCCTTCCTAAAGTCACACACCACCGCCACCACCACCACACACAGGACACACCCAAAATTAAATGCAATATGATCTCCCATCATGGACTGAGCGCGTAATTTTAGTAAGTACGACAACGGCAGCGCTACGAGTGCAATTGCCCCATATTCCGTTTTTGCTTACCTTCTAAATTTGTAAACAATCTTTAGTCACTATCTATCAGTTTATCTATCTTTTATCGCAAATATTTTTGTAATAAAACAAAGGTTTTTTTTTAAAGCAATGTTATATTTGAGCTTGAAATTCCTATTTATTTAATTTAATTGTTGTATTTACGTATCTTTTAAATATTAAAACAATTCAACATACCATCAATGTATACCCTCAAACCTATTTATCTATAGATAGTTTATTTGTTTCATTAACCAATGATTGGACAAAACAATTACTGTATTTTAATAAATTATAAAAGCTGCTATTTACACAACACGAAAATTGTGGTTTACCGACCGACGTTTGAATACACAAATTAAAATGCCCGTTATAATTAAATGAAGTTTATACAAATAATTAAAGCTAATTTAGATTTTAATTTAATTGTTGACACTATTGTTGCAGTGGAGAAGCGATTGGCTTTTGGTGCTAATTATCATACGGGTTTAATCCCGGCACGAGGTAAATAGTTTTTTTTTTCGGTTTGTATGTTTATGCATTATGAAATTATTATTCTCATTTTTTCAAATAATTATATTATAAAGTACATTAAAAAAAATATAGTAGCCCACCCCTATACCGGTGGGTAAAATAATAACTTAGAACAAGGTCCAAGCTATACTGGTAACTTGGACCTTGTTCTAAGTTATTATTTTTGTTGTGGTTAGTCTTGCACTGGCGGAAAAATTAGTTTGTTTAAATTTGTTTATATCATAACATAATATGTGGATAGGGAGTAAAGTCAGGCTGTTTATAATTATAAAAAAAATGCAAAGAAAGTGACGATAAATTTTAAAACTTAAAACATCCAAACAGCACTCTTTGGTACACCACTTAGTTACTTTACTTAGTTATTCTCGTCCACATAGGCCTTGCTAATTCCTACCTGTTACGTGGGACTAAATACTCCACAAGGGAAGTGTAGGTGTAAATTGTGTGGGCACACCTCTACTTAGCCCTTTGAGAATACAACCAAGACGTCGCGCAAAACAATTCCCACCTCACTATTTAAAAAAACAACAACAGTTACAATTCGTATTTTGTTTCATTCAACATGGAAATTAGACTCTAAAGAGCGTCTAGGGATGTGAAAATTTACATCGATATTTTTTATCGTCGGCTCTCGGGACGACGAAATGGGTAATTCGCGCGTTATCCGGGCACTTTATTTCTGTTAAGTGCGTGACAACTGTCGTTTACTTTTAGATGGAGTTGTGAGGAAATTTCGTGTTTATTTTGTACTTGGCTGTTCGAATTGCGAAACGATTACGCGATAGTATTGTTAGTGATTATGTTCATTGAACAATTATAGATAATCTCCTTCTTATTAAAACATTTCAGAAAGCTATCTTGCTTTAAAATTGTTTTGCTAATGCAACTATTTAAATACTTTTATTTAAATATTATTTCCATACAGTAACTATAATCTAATCAATAAAACAAAAACAATTACAATTTCAATTGAAAAAATACCAATACCATTGTCGTAATGATCTTAATAAGCACGAAGAAATTCCTTTTTAAGTCCTATAAAACTCCAACTGACGAGAAACATAATTAGCAATTTCAATCACAAAAAAGTAACAAAACCAATTAAATAACAATCGACAATTAGAAGTAACATCCCTAAGCGTTTCCAAACGCGTTTTATAGTAATTACACGAAGAACTGGTCTCTAGAATCAAAGGTTTATAAATATAGCTCTTAATTTCTTAGATCTGAGGCATTTGAATACTTTTCTATAATTATCTGCTTAGGTACAACCTCGAAATGACTTAATTTATGGATCTTGGTGTTCATCGATATCAATTTAGTTTTTTATAAACCAGCATTATTTAGCCTTCTATAAAACTATATAGTACTTATGCAAGGTATATAAAATAGCTAGCAGTTATTTTGTTTGACAATAACTTATAGTGTTTTGTCATTATTAGCAGAAGTTGGACATTGATCAGTCGTATAAAATTGGACGTCATGGTTGCCACAGCGGTTAAGCGTTTATCCTTTCAGAATTATTGTTGCAAGTTCGAATCCCGCACGGGATAAATATTTCTGCAACCCACAGATATTTTTACAGAGGTCAGGTTGCGTTGCGTTCTGTATTCGTTTTTATATGTCCTGCAAAAATATTTAGTACATACCTTTTTGCAAAAAAATAAAGCCCCACACTAGGACTTCTTCATGTATCGTGAGTGTATTATAATTTCACAATGCACGAACACTCAGACCGAGATAGATTATCTGTCGATCATACCTACACAAATATTTGTTCCGTACGAACACCAAACCCACGACACCAAGCGAGCACAGAAGCCTTAACCACTTTGCTAATAGTGTTTTCAATTATTACGTGCATGCAACCTTTCTCATAGCTTGAAACTTAAAAAAAAAACATAATAAAACATGCATACCTGACAGATAATTTCAACAGAAAGAAGACGTTTAAGAAAGAAGATCAATCAATAACTACAATATTAAAATACATATTCATATTAAATAAACTGAACAACAAAACCCAGACGCCACACGACGCCACCAAACAAAATGATAAAGCACAATCAATCATCGTATCCCACTCATAACATCCTCAACTAATAAGCCTGTCTACCCTTATTTACAAAATGATAAACTAACACGCTACCAGAGACACAGTGATAAGCAGGCGTCATAATGTCGCCCCTCGGTGATCAGTCTAAGTTTTTATAAAGATTAATTCGGTAAGGACTACCTCAAGCTTCTGATAGGAAGTGTGTCACGACTCACATTGTTATCAGTTGTGTTAGGTCTAAGGAATTTAATGAGTTACAAAAATTAAGTGAAATTGATAATGTACTTGGATAAGATCGTGACATAACTGAGGTAAATGCCATAGTTTAAACAAAGAATAATAACAATAAAAACGGAAAGGAACGGCACTTATCATTTCTCGCCAATTTATCGCTGCCACGTGGTCGCCGCGCGCTAGCAGTGGTACTAGCAACAGTAGAGACTGTGACTTGTGACTGGCTTACAGTTATTACACACACATACCGTGTCCAGACAGGCCGCATCAGACCGGTGCTTCTATAATAGTAGGTGCAGCTTGGCAAAAAAAAAGTCTGAGGGGGTGACAGCTGGAACTTAAAAACGAAGTTTGTGAGTACTAAAATAACTTGAAAGTGATTCATTTGATTACATTTGATGACAAAAAAATCGTCATCGAAATTTGTAAGTACCAATTATCTTGTAATTTCAAATTTGTAGTAATGAGAAGTACGCCAGTGGCGTCCCAAATTTTTGCCAAATTGTGTCGTCCCTTGAACGTAGGGTGTCGTGATTTAAGGGAAATATTTAGAGCAGTGCTTGGTCAGTAATATGACTGGATTGGCGACTTAATTTTTTTAAAGTTGAAGAAAAATAAGTTGAAAAATATTTTTGACGATGCGTGAAGCCTAAGTTGTCATCAACCACTTGATAAAAAGAAGAAATAAGGCAAACGCTTAAAAATGGCGTAAAGGGCTGTTTATAATGATGATGACGATGTTAATAAAACCGTAAAATGTTGGCCCAAACCTTAATGCAACGCTAAAAAATGTATTGTACGTCCCAAAGGTATGGAAACCAGCAATGTAAATGCCATCTGTTTTTTTTAAGTAGGAGGTTATCATACTAAAATAAAATTTAAATAGGTACCTTATTAAAAATTATCTAATGTTTTCATTTTTTAAATCGCATAGGTACTATATGGATAATATTCATTTAAGGCCAGTGACGCGCTTATTGTTAAGTACGTTTTTGAAAATAGACTGCCAGTCGTCATTTGTTTTAGAGACTATGTTTATTTCCTGAATTAAGTTTTCTGTAAACAAATCCTTATTCTCCTTTATCTCTTCATTTTCCTTTCAATGCCGTTAAATCCTGATGACTCTTTAACCACTTAAAAACATAAAATACTGAACTTAATATCAATAAAATATGAACAAAACGAGTCAGAATCCATATTTCGAAGTTAATAAAGTCGCCGACGCTGGGTCCGTAAAAGCCTCAAATCACTAGCAATCTATCTGAGAACCGCGGACTATAAAAATAATAATTCGTCTTAACGGCGCGTGGTGCATTTGATAGGAGAAGCGGAATTATAATTGAAATTGTTCAATTTATTTATGTTTTTCTTATTAGTTTTGTGGTTTTCAAAAGCAATTTCGCAAATCCAGGCATCATTAAAAATTATATTTCTATAGATAAGTTTTTAATAGCAATCATAGTTATGATCTCATGAAATTGTATTGCACTTTTAATATCTACGTGTATTGTTGTTCATATAATTATGATATCAAACACACATTCATGCATTTTTGAAGCAATTGAAAAATGATTCACTAGAGCTATCGTTTTGTTGCTCGCACAATCCAATTTTGAGTTTTTTTTTGTATAATTACAGTGTTTATGAAATACTTTGATAATGTATGTTAATATTAGTTAATATTAGGTAAATTACTTAACTCGTGGCTATCTCTTCCTCAATTTCTTTTTTATTTATTAAGACAAACATAACCGTAAAACATTATAAGATATCTTGTTTAGTTTGTATGTTCCTATATTATGTATCGTAGCTCTTCTTTAATGAATCCCCTTGTTAATCTCTTTCTTTAATTTGTGTCATTGGCAATTTATGCTCCCGCAATTTCCTCAATATTGCCAAATAGCTTATGTCTTACGGCAATCCTGGCTCGTGATCCAGCGTGAGCGAGTGGCGACCCAATATCGCTGTGAGAGCACGCTGCCGACTTATCGCCGCGCTAGACAACATAATTCATTGGAGATGTATAATTTTGCACCTTTGACTAATGTTAGAACAAGGAAAATAAAGTCACGCCTTTCTCGAAACGTGTTAACGCAAAGTTGCCGTTGAATTTTATGGATTTGTCTTTCATGATGTTTCGAATATATTTTTAAACGACATTTATTTAGTTATCTGTATCTTCTTCATTTTTTATGGCAACTAAGCAGATTTCTTTTTGGGCCAGTACAAAGTTTAAGTTTATTTTAACCAAATTTAATATAAAATCTGGCCATGTTCTAAAACAAATTGTGATTAATTTATGAGCGGCAACTCAGTAAAGTCCCTTGAATATTTCAACATTCAACTGTGAGAACTCATCTTCATAATGTTTATTATATCAGGTTTGAATAACATTTTAAATATGTATCTATCCAAAATTTTGGAATATTTTTTGACAATTCGATAAATTTACGTTTCAATATTATCATCCTTACTTTATCATTTATCCTTAGTATCATAACGTCACATCATAATTATTAACTGTTATGTGACTATGTATCTATAAACTTTTAACTAGATCTTTATTATCGAAGCCAGCTGTTAGCCAGCCAGTAGCTTACTATCTAGAACATCCCTAAAAACGTTATTAGTTTTTTTTTCTAATGATTCTAAAAATTAAGTTTTTGTTTTTAATTTATTTTTAATCTTAGTGTTTAGTTTATAATTAGTTAAATAGTTTTAAATGAATAAATAGAGATGTCCATCAACAATTTCATTAATGATTTTGCAACCATTACTCACGTCAACCAAAAGCATTATCTACAAACTCTTTTTCATCAGAAAACCAACACGTAATAGATTGCTCTGAGCTTAAGAATCAATTTTAAGTAATATAATTCAAAATCTTAAAATTAAATTCTCAAAAATCACTAAGTAATCCATTAGTCACCTCACGTTCTCGGTGTACTTCAGACGAACTTAGTATCACCTTGGATAGGCTTCGATAACGCTAAACCTTACAATAAATCGGTGTTAACGTTATGGATAATATAATAATGGAGAGACTTAAGTATTCCCTTAAAATGGATGAAGTGAGGTGAAAAGTGCTTATAAATTATGATATAAGTTTTTGCTCGATTGCATTATTCATAAGCGATTGTAATATTCAGCATTTCTAAGTTAGAATCAGTTTAGTTATTATTTAGGATATCCCAGTAGCTTGTGATTGGATTTTAATATAGTGTGAAATGGTAGGCTGCAGTAGCGAAATCTTCATTTATTGGATTCCTATCGGCTTCCCATAGAAAAATGCCACAATTAGTACTGACTGTATTATTGTTTTTTTTTTTCAAAATGACTTCGGCTTACCGCTTTAAAAAAATTCCCTTAGCTATTACTACATAGAATATTAAAATCTCTAAAAGTCAATAAAGACTTATCCCTAGAAAGTAGTAAAAGAAGATAATTAAGATTATTAGCTGGTGTCAGTGCTTTCATTCATTCCAGCTCAAATTAAGTGTAGTTTATCTCTTCAAATTGCAGTTTCTCAAATTTTTTATTTTGATAAGTTTGTATAATTTATATTTTTTTACGAATATTCATAAATACCAGAATAGAAGTATAATCAGAAATCGGGATATAATATAATAAGTTTACCAAAATCACTAAACGTATAGCATCACCATACTAATCTCAAGGGTAAATACACTAATAATCCTACACAAATAATCATCTCACAAATACCGAACGAAATGACAGAAAAATTCACAAAGGTACAGGCGTGTTTTATGATGCTCACATCAAAAACAATCACCGTGGTTCGGCATCACAAACAACCCGACTTGACCTCAGAGAACCGGTTTCCAGACCACGATTAAGTTATCTCAACTCTGTTTCACCGATTCCCGGTTAATTTCTTCATTTTGTTTCGCCTCAGTATATTTTTTTTCTTTTTTAACGACCGTCAGAAATGGGACGAGCAATTTTTCTAATGGCCTATCTGACGATTTATCAAATGTATCGATTTCTTCACTTTGTGGAAATTTGATAGATGTGACATTTTTTAAATTTTCAGATTGTTTGGTTTTTTAAACGGTTTTATTTGGCTTGACCTGTTTATTATTTGGTTCAAATTTAGTAATCGAAATTTAACCCCCTTCCTGTTGATAGATTGATCTGATATTTGGTACATAGCTTTAGTTTTGATGACAAAACCGTTTTACGTGAAAAAATCAAGTATATTTTAACAACGGTTGCCTTAGATCAGTAGAAATGCTATTGAGTATTTATTACATTTCGAGCTTTAAGAAAAATAATATACACAAACAAAAAACAAATCCTTTTCAATACAAAATTCCGTCATTTACAAGTTAATTATTCTGTTGCATATATTTTAAGATTACAAACACAAGACCGTGTGAAAACCGACAGACGAGCACAAACTAGTATAAAATAGGAAGATTTATAAGAATTAAACCAAACAAGACCAGTATGTAGTTGATAATTAACTCGTACACCTTACTTTGTATCAAAGTAATGAGTAAGTTGCTTTAAATAGTACATACTCGTAGTTTTATATTTTATTTTATGTTTCTGCTTCTCGGAGATTCACATTTACGAGTAGTTTGCATATTATTGTTTATTAATTACTAGCTTTCTACCTGCGACTTCGAATAATGGAGTTTCTTGCAGATTCTTCTCCCTGTAGGGTAGGCTGCCCTTAGAACTGGCAACTAGAGTCACTTACAATAAACAATATTAGAATTATGACTATTCATAAGTGCCTAATGATCTGTATGAATAAAAATATTTCGATTTTTTAATTTTGAATATATTTTTATTGTTTCCTTTATTCAAATACTAATTTTTTTTTTATATATAGAAATATATTTTTTTAAATATATAAAACAAAATACCGGTAATCATAAACAGAAGAACTCTGTTCATGATACCGATACCGGTATCTATATTATTACATGTATTAACACTAGCCCTCTAATACTCCATATAAGAGGTGGATATAACTACGTGAATGTAAAGAAAAAATCGATATCACGTGAGCTTAGTGGTAGAGCTACTGGGAGTTTTACCTGGTAAATTACCCAGTAAATAAATAAATTGAAAAAAAATAATTTTAATACTAACTAAAATTAATTATTACTAAATATTATTTTATTACTAGATTTGCATTAGATCCTTCATGATTTCAATACTGTACAATACAAGGGGCTAATGATAAACGCTTAAATTAAACATATCCTAAAAATTATTTAAAAATAATTCAAGTTTGATTCTTTTTAATAATAACTTTACACAAGTACTCGTCACTCAATCCAAAATGGTGTCTAGATAATTTAAATTTAATAACAAATTCCTTAACACAACAAAATTAACTTCGTTATTATTAGCTAAATAGACTATCATAAACTTCAGAATTGACGCGCCTTTGTAAAATTTGTCTTTATAACGAAAACGTTTCATGTCCTAACACTGAGTCTTATTAAAATTTGTTATGTCTAGTCGCTTCAAGATTCATTTTATTGAAATTCTTGAAGATTTCGACGTTGAATTTTTCGTTACAGAGAAATATTATTCGCAGAATCTCCAAATATAGGTAAATGAAATTAATAAAAAAATACCATTAAGATGAATGGTCGCGTTCCGTGTACAAGACATGACCCAAGAAGCTAAAATCTGAAAGAGCGTTTGTTTCTTTGCCTTTTCTTGTTTTTGATTTTATACTATCTCGATTTTTAACTAAATTTAGCTTGACAATGGTGCTGATTCTCTTGTACATCCCGCTAAACTAACTAATTTTACCCTAACTATATCTCTTTCTAATAAACACCATAAAAAAGGACAGCAAATTGAACTATAAAATTAGAGCTGTCAAATTAGTCTACGTCTTTGCAATTGACGTAAAATTAGACCAGACCTCTATGACATGCCGACTAAACTCTCGTTGATATCACGCATATGGACTAGTTTGACAGCTCTACAAATCTTCTATCTTTTTCTAATGATCTCAGTAAGAAAAAGAGATAGTGAGTCTAAATTAGTTTAGAGCGTGTGCCATATACTATTGGTCATATACTATTAAACTAATTTACCTCTTTATTGGGTAAAACACATTCACCAAAATGCTCAGTATGTGCAGTAACTTAGTAGTAAGGACATTCACCATATTATTGTGTTGATGGAATGTGGCTGAAATGCAAATGAGAGGCAACAAATGTTCCCCAGAGATTTTGATGTAGGTCTTTGTAATAGTATTTTGGCCTTTTCCTTGACTGAAAAGGCCAAGAGTTTGTGTAGCTAGTTAGGTTATATTATAAAGTATAGCTATGTTGTATAGGTATTCATTGTATAGTTAATAATAAGGTGATTTTTACTGTTTACGGGAGTGACATAGTCACTAAGTGACTAAAGTACTTTAAAAAAAAAGTTTAAAAAAGTATAAATTAATAAGACAAAGGAAAACGATATTAATAGAGGCCTATCTTAATTTGCGTTACACCACCCAGTAAGTCATCAAGTTTGCCTCAGCTGTCTTCTAAGGTGTAAGATTCACTATAAAGCTTGACCCGTTGTCACGGAGATTAAAATGACCTTGTCATGTCATAGTTTGGTTGGCAGCCCCGGATTCCTTTACAGTCGTGAGTCGAATGTCATTCCTTATCTTAAAGCGTGGGTATTCATTTTTTTCATCGATTTTTACGTTTGTAAGTTCACCGCTACAAACATTTTAGAGCACTTGAGTGATGCCTGTGTATTTTTTTTAATTGACATTGTCTTTTGATAAACGTCTGACAAGACGTGCGACATATATTTTTTTTTAATATTTGTTTTTTACCCGATTCATAAAATATTTTCACAATGAGGTGCTACAATTCTAACAGTATAACTATGGTTAAGATGCGCGGAATAAGTCATATCAGTGGTCATATCTGGCTAACAATGGTCCGATTTATAGAATTTTATAAAGTAATACATATATGCGTCGTGATTGCATTATTATAAACCGTTGCTATATTTTTTCTGCTGGAATTAGAAGCACTCAGAAGTGAAACATGTTTGTGTTTGTTGTGTACTTTATATTTACTTTACTAATATAGTTATACCTTAGTTTTTACTAACATAATATAATATTTGTTTAAATTATTATTTTAATAGATCTACGTTTCAATTTTTCTTTGGTTTATGGCCTGGTATATATCTAGATTTGATTCGAAAAAGCTCGATTGGAAGAAAATAAAATGAACGTATTTTCCGTGTTGCATCCTGCCTTATATAAAATTTATATTCATAAAGTATTCCCGACAGATTAGTATTCTTGAAACTAATTTCATATTCCATTTCCTTATTATCATGGTAGAGTTCAATGCTGTTTATCAGCTTTCTATTTACTTGTTTAAGTTTAGATTGACATTGTTATAATTGAACATACATACATACATAGACTCACGCCTGTTTCCCAGAGGGGTAGGCAGAGACAACGGATTTCCACTTGCTACGATCCTTGCATACCTCTTTTGCCTCATTCACTCTCATCACGTTCTTCATACATGCTCGTCGGTTTAGGGTACTCCTGACCTGACCTTTCTCAAGGACATCCCCGAACGAGAACGGTGTGGTGTGAAAGAGGATGTAGTCAGTAAGATAGAGAAAGGAATGCTGAGGTGGTTTGGACATGTAGAAAGGATGGATGAAAGAAGACTAACGAAACAAGTGTACATGGGAAGGGTGAATGGTACAGTTGGAAGGGGAACACCTAGACGAACATTCTATGACCAAGTTATAATTGAAAAAGAAGTATATTTTTATTGTAGAAAATGATTTGTCAAAAATTTTATACTTATGTTAAATTTTTTTTACTTACAGTGAGTACAAAAATCATTTTTTTATGGTACAAAGATAAAATAGAACAAACTTCTGTATGAACTTTATCGCTACTTGAATGTAGATTAGACTAGATTACATGTAAATTCTCTCGGCCAAATTCTTCGTCACAGCGCCCAATCTCAACACGATTGATCTGTCAACCACGCAAGAGGTATAACAGTGCACAAATGTGTGCGCAATTGTGCATACTCTATTCCCTCCCTTACTCTCACTCACTTTCATATCCCAATAGTACGGCAATCTGACATGATCGGAGAGGAGAGATCAGCCAATACTGGTCATTTGGTATCAAAAACTAATTCAGTCTACCAGTTTATCGAGCTCTTTTCCAAGTCTTCTATTTACCTCTGATAAAATATTCTCCCACCAACAAAAAGTTCACCGTATACATTCTAAATAGTCAGTTACTGCCTATCTCTAAAATATTTTGACCATTCTGGCTTTAAATAATTTACGAGTACCTACTTAATGCATTTCAATCCGTTCGTCGAATCCCTTTGACACAAAATATTATTATTCATGGATTCTGTCCGTTTGTGGGTTACTCCTGCTTTAGTTATAATAGCTGTTTAAATTTATGTTGGTAAAATATTCATTTATAAAAATAAAGATTTATAGTCTACCCGCAAAGTTTTGATTCAGTTACAAAAATAAATTAGTAACGAAATGGTAGTTGTGCCAAGATGGACAGGAACGACATATTATTATGTGATGATTTATATAATTATCATGATTTAGGACATATCTAAAAAAATCCTATATTTAATCTGCTGAGGTAGCAGTTTTTTTTTCAAAATGTTATCCATAACAGTAAATTTACTATCTTTTACAATATAATAAATAATAATGAAGTATCACTTAATAGAAAACTCGATAATAGAAGCTATTTACGTTTAGAAACGAAATCGCATCACCCCGTTAACACCATGCATCAACGTCAACATTTAAACGTAACTGTCAAGCGCTAACGAACATTTATGCTCACGCGCATCTACAAATAATGTATGAGCTCTTTGAATTGTGAAATATTTATAAAGTGGATTTTAATATCCGTGAGATTAACTTATTATTGTTTTTTTTTGTACTATTTATTAAATGCATTATTATTTTGAAATAATGCTCTAGTGTTTTGATTTATAGCTAAATTCTTATTACGACTATTTGTATTTCGAATAATTCAGTTAACAGTGTTTTTGGTGTTAATAAGAAAGTTAAAATCTTGCCTAAAATGTATTAATTTATTTTGGTTTTAAGTTTGAAGACCGTTTTGAAACTCTACGAAATAATGTTATTAATCTTAGTTAGAATACCACTTGTTTAACAAATCTAGATAGGTATAACCTGTTTGTAATGCAAGTTATTAAGATTGATAAAACACTAGAAACAAAAACAAAAGAAAATAGATGATTAAGTAAACAACAACATGAACAAGAATACATAAAGATGGAAGAACAATGTCTCAATCTATAAGTAACGTTGTTTGAATTTGAATGTTTGACGTCAGTGATAGGAAAACTAGAATAAAAAACTAAAGCAACTAAAAATCTATAATCTATATCCTAAATTTTGTGATAAACGAAGTGGCAGCCTGTCAACTTATTTGTTGATAAGCCGAGGCTTCTATGAGGGCGGATAGAAATACATTAACTAGCTTTTACCCGCGGCTTTGCCTGCATGTAGGTCGAACTAAAATATAAAGTAACTTATGTGTTGATTCGGGATATGGTCAATTTAGATGCCAATTTTCATTCAAATCCGTTTAACGGTTTTCGCATGATTGAGTCATAAATGTTTTCACTTTGACATTTATTAAATTACAAATTTATGTATAATTTATTATATAATACATATAATAAAATTCATAAGGTAGGCAGTATAGAAAATTAGTATTTGGAAAGTAGAAGAATAGAACAAAAAAGGTATGAAATTAATATTAAACGCCTTTGCAAGAAAATTGCATTCAATTTTGGATTTTAGTTAAAAATGTATTTCTAATTACTTGCACTTATGTACTTGCACATTGAATATATAAAATCTATGAATACAATTATAAAAAATCGAACTAAACCAAAGAAGAACAATATTACAAAGTTTCAGTAAGTTGGTTTTGTTAGATTTTTTATAACTATATTCATTGATTTTATGTCTTTCATCAACTTCAATGTGCAAGTGAGATAGCAGATTAGCGCGAAGAAGCGCCTTAAAGATACGTACCCGTACGTAGACACGTACGTATCTGTGAACATCCTTCCATAAAAACTTTCTTAAGTCTTACTCAGAGTTGTGTAAAAGCTAAAGCGTTTAAAAGCAACAAACAAACAGTCACACGATCGAATTCTAAATATTAGTATGGATGCGTGTTATGCTAATGGCTTCCACGTTCCGCTTGCATCGAAACCTGAACCCACAGAAATGGTTTACGACCAAACAGGATTACGTTTTGTGATTGATACGAATTCCTCTTAATAAATTTCCTTAAGGATTACAACTACAGTACTTTGTCAGTCCGTTTGTTTTATGTTCCAGTATTAAATTTTGAATTGGGGAGATCTCGATTGGATTTATGAATGCGATCGTCTCCGATAAAGGAACTTATTAAAACAAAATTTATCTTTTCCTTTAACGGTTTAAAAGTCAATTTTACGATTGGAACTCGTTGATCGAGGAGCGCTTTTAAGAATTTTAATTTAACATGTATCAAAATAAAGCATGTTGTGGTGTTATTTATAAAAATAAGTTCTAATCAAATCAGCCCGAAGCAAATGGATATTGGTTGCCAGCGCAACACATGTAAAGGGACCGCTACTAATGAACTTTAAACGATAAGTGATCACGATTTATCATCGTAACTATACAGATTTCAAATTCAACTCAATTCCTTTACGATTAGAGTCTTTTTTCAAATGATGGATTCTACTTCGTTTGACTTAAAGGTGGAACATATGTTTTTCATGGTACGGGGTTTTCTCTCGCTTAGTTAATTAAGACATAGATTATCAAACGTTTTTGAGTAGTAAATAAAAATGTAATCTTTAACCGTATACTATAGGCGTCTATAACGCCACTATCTTCGTATAAGAAACGCATAATGTTCCCTTTGATCTCACACCTACGCTTAAAATCCTATAAATACTAATGCACTGTCAAATTTTAATGTAGCGATAGGAGTAGATGTTTTCTTTTATAATTGTTTTGTTTAATGTCATTTTTAACTTTGTCTTTACAGCTAAGTTCGTGATTTAGTTCGTGAGTGAGGTTTGTAAGGTTATATCTATAAGATAAGTATAAGACGTCTTATAAGTAACTATTTTCGGGGTTTATACAACGTGTAACATATATTATGATAGAGGGGAACCTTTAGGAGCTCATTCTACAACGTGTAAGACATCTATTTGCATAATACACGAAAAAATTCACAAATTCACTTCCCATACAAACTCGCCGCTGAAGCTCTTTGTATGAAAAACAACAATATTTTTTTGCTATTTTCGCGAACTAATGTTCTATAAAATACTTAATTTCATGGATAGATTGACGTCCTAAAGGTCCCGACACTATGTATTTTACACATTGTGTACCTTTGATTTATTTAAAGTTCTTAATAGCAAGATCTGTTTCGATAAACTCATTAATACTCACAAGTAATTGCCAAACATCTAGTGCTCTGTCTTTCTTACTAAAATCATTTTATAGACTCACGCCTGTATTCCCTAGAGAGGGTAGGCAGAGGTGTGTAGTACACCCACGTTTCGCCGGCTATGTAATAAGTCCCATGTAAATGGGGAGCCTATTGCCATTAACCGGGCACAATTCCAGACTCCGTGCTGCTACTGAGAATTTCCTAATGGAAAAACCCAATAACACTTTTGCCCGACCCGGGGATCGAACCCAGGACCTCGTGCTCAGCAGTCGCGCTTGCTACCACTAGACCAACGAGGCAGTCTTACTAAAATCAGACCAGAAAATATATGCTAGCTCCTCTTATTTGTGGTCAAAGTTTCAAGACTTTAATTTGTTTTCCTTTCTTAAATTCCCCTTATTTCTCTTAACGTTAATTTAACCAAAAGTTCACAAGATATAAGTCATGTCGAAACTTTTAAAACAACGAGAACAAACTGATTAAATACTTTAATCTTTATTTACTCTCCGTCTGTTTTGTTTATAAATTTATTGTGCTTTTAACTTTTTGGACGTGCAAGTCTGCTGTTGGCAGTTTGTAGTCTATGTAATTTTAAGTGTTGATGATAGATTTTTGTTAGGGTTGAGTTTCTTAAAGAATTTGTGGTTATGAAGGTTAAGATTGATTAATTAAATTGTATCAGTTTTTGCTTTAACTTGAACAAATTTAAATTAATTTTCTTGGGCTTAATTATTAATGCTTAGTACTTTTAATAGAGTCTTTGAGTAGAGTGAGTCGTGATAGCCTAATGGTATGACCGTTTGACTGGAAAGTCAGAGGTCCCGGGTTCGATCCCAAGGCGCCTCTGACTTTTCGTAAGTTATGTGCGTTTTATAAATTAATTATCACTCTTTGTGCCTCGGATAGTACGTTAAGCTGTTGGCCCCGGCTGTCAATTGAAGATCTTTGACAGTCGTTACGGGTAGTCAGAAGCCCGAAAGTCTGACAACCAGTCTTACCAAGGGGTATCGTGTAACCCAGTATCTGGGTTGTGGAGGTCTGATAGGCAGTCGCTCCATGTAAAACACTGATGGTATTCAGCTGCATCCGGTAGGACTGGAAGCCGACCCCAACATTGGTGGGAAAAGGCTAGGCAGATGAGTACTTTTAATAGAGATTATTTTTAACATGACTGTGTGTAATTAGGCATGTTTAAGTAATTTATAATTACTTTTGCTCTTACCACGGACTAACGTTGAAAGAAAACACCGTAAGGAAACCTGGACCTAATAGTCTGAAGTCGCCTACACGCAACGTGATGATTGATGCTCGATCCTTCTCTGTATGAAAAGAAGCATTTGCCTTACAGTGGGACAGTTACAGGCTGGTTTATTATTGCTCTTACTTAAGTATATAGCTAATTGAACATTTGCATTTTTAATTAAAATAAATACCAGTAAGTACAGTGATTATATTTGAACAATAAACTTTCTAATTAAACTTATCACGGTCTAGTCATAGATTTCTAAATTGTGACACACTTGAATGACGTGCATTTAAGATTTTATTAGTAAAATAATCAAAATAATTTTTATTAGCTTCAAGACTAAGCATTTCTTTATTTCTAATTAAAAGCTTTTGTAGTAAAATCTTGAAAGCATAGACCATAACAAAGTTATTGGTTTTTTTAATACTTTTTTTTTATTGCGGTCAAAAGTTAATTCAGTATTATTCCATTTACTGTGAAAAGAATTTTAACCAAAAACGTTTCTTAAACAACTACTTAAGCCACTTACGTAAAAATATCTATTATATCGACTCCAACGAAATCATTACCAGAGACATTTCCTAAGTCATTTTTTTTATTTTTAATACTCAAACCGATGCCTAGTGGATCAAGTAGTTCAACACGCACACACACCCTACCACTATCAATAACAATCTAAACTTTATTTTTATAACTTTAGAGTTCAATATTGTTTTAACGAAAGTTTACTTTAAAATTGTCTTAGTAAAGTGAAGAAGTCATTTTGTCGTTGTCACTGATGGGTTTTCAAATATTGACCGGGTTGGCCATTATCTGACCGAGTGTGTCGGCGGCCTAACGCCGCGTTGATAACGCAGGATGTGTCGCCGGCCTAAAAAACGGTGTGTTTGTTTTATGTCTGTGTTTGTATTCTGATATTATATGCGGGTCTTTTTATAATTAAAAATGTATATTAGGGTTAAATTTGTCTGAAAAGTGGGTTAAACTAGGTGTTAACGGGAAATTATTTTCGTTTTTAAATTGTTTATTTTAGCATATATTATGTTACTTTAAGCTGTTCTGTTTATCTCTTTCATCTATAAATTAAAACTAAATATAGATTTTTGCTACGTCAAAGATTCTTACTTATTTTATTGTGATAGCCCTGTGCGTATTTTAAAGTAGATTAAAATTAAATTATAATAATTGTTATAACTGTTGTGGGGGTTTCCGACCCAATTTACAAGCTTGTGGGTGTGAATTCAAACCTGACATGTACATAAGTAACGTTTTCAATGTCATTAGTACTTTCTTAGTTAGTCTAAGACATCACTGACTAACGGTAAAGAAAACATCGTGAGGAAACCTGGACTTGCCAACACGCAATGAGCTAGCGTGATGATAACGCAATCCTTCTTTGTATGAGAAGAGGCGTTTGTCCTGCAGTGGGTCGGGTTAGTTAATATCATAATTAACATCTATTTAATTTTCACCTTTTTCACTATAATTATAAGCTCTTTTATAGCATAACTTACCAACATCTTTATTAGAACACTTTTAAGTGGTTTCTCCTAATCTTTTATCAGTGCCCCATAAAATTACTGATAAGCACTGTGTTCTAATTAACTTGACTTTATGGTTGCCGACAGATTGGTTTAACCGCTTGATATCTATTTAGAAGTCTTACTTACAAAAGCCGAACGCCTTAAATATTATCCGTATCTTCTTAGTTTAGTGTTTCTTGATTAATAACTTGACTGGAAACTATCTACTATACTATAGTTGTTAGTTCATCTTTTAAACGCAACTAAACTACTAAACATAATTCGGACTCATCATCATCATCATCTCCATACCCTTTTCCCAATTTATTTGGGTTCGGCGCAGTATGTCCTCTTTTTCCACACATCTCTATCACCCGTCATCTCAGTAGTCACTTCCTTTCTCGCCATATCATCCTTCACACAATTCGGAGTATACTTGGCAAATAGGTATTTAAGCCCTATACTGAAAACAATCTTATTTATATCCTGAAACGATGATATGATGTCGCGGGCGGTAACTACTAAACTACTTTTAAAAAAGCTAGCATGTTCGTCTTGGTATTTGTAAAAGAACTAAGAAGAAAAATGCTGGACATTCAGTTAGAGAATTGGTCTGTTAAAGCTTTGAACATAGAGGAAAGGAAAGAGAGAAGGAGGCCTTGGCCCTGCAGTGGGAATTGTGTAAATAATAAGACGATAATAAAAAATCGAACATTATTTATCTTAATTGAAACTAAATTTTAACAAAACCAAACATATTACTGCACATAATTAATAAACTTTCAATATAATAATATGCTTTTCGTGAACTTATATTAATTGGACAATTTTTAAAAAGATATAGAGTATCGATGACAGGGACTAGACAGAAAAAAAAAACGGAGTTATGCAATAAATCCGTAAACCAACCCGCACATGTGTTGAAAGAACGTTCAGGAGATATTAATTATCAGACAGACAGACATCCGTACGATCCAGTGTGTACATCAACGATTTAATTGGGAACAAATGTGGATGAATTCGAAAATCTTTTTGGTGATATGTGAGAATTTATTTTGACTACCAGCCGTAAACGAGGGGAGCGTTTTGATGGGATAGTAAACACTTAACTTCAAAGGGTTGGTTTATTTTGTATACGTTGATGAGCTAATTGCGAGTTCCTAAAAATACGGGTTTTATTTTATGTTTGTTGAGTCATGCTAAGTTTAATGTAGCTACTGCCTCGTTGGTCTTAGTAGCAAGCGCGACTGCTAAGCACGAGGTCCTGGGTTCGATTTTTGGATTGGGCAAAGTGTTATCGGGTTTTTTCATTAAGAAATTCTCAGTAGCAGCGCGGAGTCTGGAATTATGTCCAGTTAATGGCAATAGGCTCGTGCCCTATTAGATGTTATAACATATAACCGGCGAAACGTGGGTGTACTGCATACCTCTGCCTATCCCTTTTTGGGAAATACAGGCGTGAGCCTATGATACGTTATAAAATATAGGTAGCTATAGCAGCAACTTTTATTCTCATAAAGTAAACAGCTAGTCACAATATAAAATCATCATTACAAAACCTCAATGATTTTGAGAAATATATAGATATATTCTCCTCGCCTTATTATTCCCAAACTTTGTTGATTTTGGCTTCTAATCTATTTTTTTCTTCATTTCCATTGAAAAGATAACAATGTACCATGTTAATAAAAAACCTTAAGGTACTTCAATAACAACAAGTTCAGTACATCAATATCTGTTTAATCTGCACCAAATGTCTAGCCATCTTAATAAAACGAACGCCTATACGCTTAAAACGAATTTTATTTTAATACGAATATCCGACCGTAAGGCTTACACCGCAATGCAATTAAGCATATTGTGTGTACAATCTGATCTTATACAGAGATACTGGCCCGATGATTTGAGATAATCATCTTATTGGTTGTTTGCCTACAAGATTAATGTTCGTTCTTTATTCATAAGCGATTAATACAGGAAATAATATTGTTGTTATATCGTATGATTACTTGCAGTTTTTTTTGTTTTTAGTATCATCTGTAGCAAGAATTGTATGATGATCATCGTTTTTATTAAACAGTTCATTTGGCTTCTGACCTTGGGTTTTTTGGTGATTGTTAAATAATGATGTTATTATAACAGCTGCTGTTTGATTTCTGTCTTCTAGATTTAAGATCAAATCTTATCCGTTCCTATCTTACAATTTGATTGCTTTGAGGTGAGATGTATTTGTGATTAGGTCATATTCCATTTAGTCCATTACAGACAAAGGATGATTTGATTCGCAGATTACGTGACAGGAACTACAATCTCTTAGATTGATTAATAGATATTTAAATAAAGATATAGTTTCACAGTTGGTGGTATCAAGAGAATTAAAAAACCTAGAAATGAACATAAAACGGTTCAAATCCCGTGTGTCGGCGCAATTGTTTTTTAATGTTTGCATATTATTAAAAAAGTTCATGAACTTATGAACATGAAGCTTGACATTAAGGCCATCATAGTATCATAAAATCATTTGATTAATCTAAATTCTATCAAACTGTTAGAGGTTTAAAAAGAAGGGTTAGAAGAATCTTAAGAAGGGTATTATAATAAAAACACCATTTTTTAAATGTTATTATGTAATAATTGTGATATTGATTTTGTTTAATTAAAAGGAAATACAGTTGATAAAGCTGATGGCAGTAGCGGTGATACTTTGAGTGTAACTGCGCAGTTATGTAACGTTATACCGAGGGTTGGGCCAGGGAAACCAAATTTGAGCGACAGTGTAAATAAATTAGGAGATTTTTGTCCGTTCGTCTCTAAATAAACAACATTTTGGAAGGTGACAATGAGAATGCACTGTGATTTGGTCTCAACATTTTAGATATTTTTATTTAAAAATAAGTCACATCTTACACACCACACCATGATAATCAGTTGTTTGCAATGAAGTTGATATGAATAAAAATTAAGAAACTTTAATGAATTATTACTTTACACATTATAATTATACATACAGTAAATAATTCAATAATATATATATATTTTTTAAGTTCCTTAAGAATAATCACATTACTATAATCTTTGGAGCGGTTTAGAGGTGACTAATTTTGCACGATATACTTTACACAGTTTTGACAGAAAAATAAAAATTACAAATCACTGCTTTCCTGGCCCTCTCGATCGCCCGTCTTACATCCCATCGGCTCAGTGCTACTGCATTCTTAAGTGTGGGCCGTGCATTCAGGACGGGTTCGACGCAAAAACCAAGTTCAGTCCGGCATTCATAACAGTTTTTGTCACCAGTCGCCAACCTCCGAGCATTATGTTCATAATAATACCTGCATGCTTTGTGAAGCTGGAATTCTACGTGTTTTTCAATTGAAATCATATCATATCTCGTGTATTTATTTTTTTAATTATCTAGTTCTGTTTGATTGATAACGGTGATAAAACAGCTCGAATTGGCAAAAACCTTTAGGAATTTTAACCCTTAGTTTTTTTATACATTAATAGACATACATTTATATTGGCCCATAGATTATACATTTGTAGATCAAACAACAAAAATTATAGATTTATTGTTCCTTTGCAATCTAAAAACTCAAAGCATTGAAATGCAAGTAAAATAAGTGATTGTTGTGTTGAAATTTTATGTTCTTTATGAAAATTTACTGATACACCAAGTCAAGCTCAGGTTTCATATTAAATTTTTTGTCCCTTTATCTTTAAGACGATATCCATTTCATTAACATTTTCAAGTACGCTTTAAAACCATCACCATTATAATCAAGTTCTCTAGATATTTTAAGACACACGTAAAACGAAGGAACATAAAAATTAAGTACAGCTATAAAGTTGACAGAAATAATAATGACTTTATAAATATGAACAAGTTTACAGTAAAAACAAAAGATTATATACTTGAAAGTTCAGCTTAATCACTTTATTAAAATTCATAACTCAATTTAAAAGTATCTCGTCCTTGTCTAGTAAGAAGTTCTTTACCATACCAATGACCTGGTCTAAAAACGCCAGAGCTTTAATTATTCGTAACATCATAATCATTTGAATCGTGAGTGTTCAATGAACATAGGCATTAATGGCAACAGCAATTTTATAGTGACCCCCATCTACTAAGTTATAGTACCAATCTCTTCAACTAATAAGTGCCTTGTTATCTTGGTCGTTAATACTTAGATTATTACGTTACCCTCACTGCAAGATACTAGTTTACTTGTCGGAACCACCCGCTGTGCTTGATGTGAGGCGTACATGACGCCACGCAAGTTCTATCATCATTCAAACCATCGTCTCCATTAACAACTTTACTAACTGCTCCATAAGATTCAAATTCTTGACATCTAACTTAAGTGGTTCATTGTACATCTCATGCCGTTTCATTACAATTCTTACCATCGTTTATCATACTTTACATTGCTATAATTTATTCATAAAACCGATCTTATTTTATATCGGTTGGGATTATTTTACATGTTGTTCTCAAATTTCTCAATACGTGACAAGATTCAGTATAAAGTCGTTTTGCTCTTTGAATTATTGTAGTTTTATTATCGATAACAATATTTTACACGTCGCCAAGTCGTTGTAAGATGAAACTGTCGCTTATTTATGTGAGGATTGCAGTTGTCTTTATCATGTGTATGCGAGGTTTTTTTATCGCCCGTGTCGGATCTTGTGTCCAGCACTTAATTTTCATGACATTCGTACTAAGGTTTCAATTTATGAATATAACCATTGTTTTCTGCATTTACCTTTCGTGTAAGACTTTATCATTCAATTTTGTATTATATTTTCTTTACAATTTATTCAAAATTATTGTTAGCATAGCCGTTTAAAAATAAATGCATACTACCAATATCTTTTTTAATTTACAGTAGTAGATCACGTCATAATAATAAATAATATAATTTACAAATAAATATAATACATGGAAAACATCAATATTCAATATAATTAAGTAGGTACTTCAGAAGTAAGGTTTATAAATATAGATACAACTTATTGCTCAAAAAGTAAACAACAAAAGCAACTGCGACATTGCTTTTTCAACCAATATGTATGGAAATGTGTGTCATTTACTTTCTTTTACAATGTCTGATGTACCGACCTGTTCATTAATTCGCTTTGCTCATGGTTATCGATTCCAATTGTTTTTTAAGTCAGCAAAGAATGTGATTTTATAATAAGTAAGACGAAATACTGAATAAATATTCATCGTTCGTTATCATGCCATCTTTAATTTCTGCCTAAAGGTGTACTAAAGCGTCATATTTTATATGAAAATGGCTTTGTATCTTGTTGTGCATTCAAAGGTTTTTTGGTATTAATTGCTTCACTCGACCCTTTTGTGAATTTTTAACATTATTGTCTCTTTGTTGAAATAGGTAACTCTCAAAATATTCCACAGCTGACCGGTGGATTTGAGGTAAAACAAAGTAGGAGAATCGCGCATAATTATTTCAAACAATTTATAATGAAATAAATAAACCAGCCTGTACTTGTCCCATTGCAGGGCAAAGGCGTCTTTTTATAAGAGGGAAGAGAAAGAGAAAGATCGAGCATTAATCATCGCGCTAGTTCACTTATAGTTCAGGTTTCTTCACAATGTTTTCCTTCACCGTTAGTCAGTTGTATCTTAGATTAACTAAGAAAGCACAGAATATAATTATGACAATGAAAAAGTCACATGAGTACATACCAGGTTCAATTCACATGCTTGCAAGGCGGGTCCATAACCAATGCGCCAGCGCAACAATTGTTTGTCAACCATAATATATGTTTTTCAAAAAAAATCAATACAGAAGCTACAGTTGCTCTAATTCTTCATCCTTTTTGTGCCTCAAAGACGTCTAATCAAAGAAACTATAAATAAACACCAAAAGAAATCAAGTTGTAACTAAATATTTTGTTAGCTGTTTCCGGCTCACCTTTATTAGTTACTCTCAAATGATTAATATATATTAATGCATCTAGCTCATAAACTGACACGGCACATTAATGTCGACGTTGCCTTCGGATAAGTTATCTATTTGTTTTAATATGGGTATCAATTTTATTAGAGCTAGGTGTTTCCTCTGATTGTAATATCGGGTTCTCATTTTATATGACAGTTTTAGTTAATCGTTGTTGGCGTATTATTATATTATTCGCTGTCTCTGAATTTGGAGTTTGATTTATGTTAGGTCTTTGTGAATTGGATCAGAATTCAATTGCTTGCATAAATTAAGTCGAAAATGTATTTTGCTGTTTTTAATAACTAATAGTTTCGATTTGATTAAGTAATTTGGCTTTTAAGATTTATGTTTTATGTAAATTTAGTTGGAATGATGATTTCAATTTTATATAAGTCTGTATTATTAAACTTAACATACCTGATGTGAGCATTAGCACTTGTAATATTATTGTAAGTAATACAATATGATACTTAATTTCAAGAATCATGGCAATTTAAACTTCATTCGACGGTAATAAGAGACACACGACCATCGCTCGTGTATTCAAAGAAATACACATGCTTAATTAGTACAACAAATATCCGAACATTGATAAGCGCTAAAAGTACAGCTGCAACACAGTTGAACACGATCGTTAATTGAATTTCGTGTACACATAGTAATTACGCAGTTAACCTGTAAGAAAAACTTATAATAATGTACAGATATTTCGGTTGAAATTGCAGCTGCCAAAATTCCATTGCAATATAAGAATTACGAAATATATTTTCGAAATTAATAATTTAATTTAAATATATTTTAAAGTGGTAGAGCATTAAAAAAAATTGTATTCCGAAGAATGAAAAACTATGACCAATATTTTTTTGCATTCAAATAGTAACCCAATACTTCATTACTGTCTTGCAATTTTTGAGAATAAATTTAAAACTGAAACAAAACAAATTGTAGATCTCAGAGCCCAGGAAATCCATAAATCAACTACCACCTTCAATCATATCGTCAAACATAATAAGCCAAGACACAGGTAATTTTACTAGCATGATTAGATGCAAACGGTCACATTATATTATAATATTTGAAGCAGTGAAGCCTGCCAAGTCAAAGATCGTAGGTTCAAAACCAATGCACTCACCTCTGACTTTTTGAGTTCTGTGTGTATTAGAAATTGATTATCACTTTCTCAAATTGTGAAGAAAAATCTCTTTAGGAAACCAAACCTGCGACGTTTTGCAACGATGTATAAAGCCATGTCACAGGCCTACGGACAATCTGAACTCTGACACCAAGTTGTTCATCAACCATATGATAAAGAAGAAGACTTTTTGAAATTCTATCATCAGGACTAGGAAGAAGTTTCTTAGTATCATATCACACCTACAGATCCCCTATTACCATGAAATTAACAGGTGCGTGTCTATGATCAAGATTTACGCCAGCTATACCTAGCCGTTGGCCCTATCTATTTCAGTAATAGATACTAATATTCTATAGTTACTACTAGTTTAACTTAATCTATGGTCACGCGAAAACCGAACGGTACATTTGTAATGTCGTGTATAATTATTCTTATTTGATCAATTCTTAGAGTTGTCATCTGTATTTATTTATAGTTGTAGATCATTGAGCAATGATTTATTTAATTGAGGTAGAAAAATAGAGATTACAGCTTGATATTGTCAAGAATATTATTTATTTATAGGTGTTAAAGAAAGGACTGGGTGTTTATTTTATCTAGAGTATGAATAAATCAGCTTGTAATTGTCCTACTGCAGGGCAAAGGCCTCTTCTTATACAGAGAAGAATCGAGCATTAATCACCACGCTATGCGCCAGCTGATTGCTTGTTGGACTGTTGGTTATTTCAGATCATTAATACCAGGTTTAGTCACTACGTTTTTCTTTATCGTTAGTCTGTGACGTAGTAGATTAACTAAAAAAATGCAATTGCCACATTTGTAAATACGTGGTTCGAACCCACTTCCACGTGCTTGCACGACAGACCTTATATCTTCGATAGAACATAATTATAATCTGAGAAATATTGGTGTAATTATTGTTTGTTAATAGACTTTAGAAAACTTTAAGTCGCTTTAAGCTTACAATATTTTTATTATTTTCAACTTATAACTTCTCCAGCAGAGCTAATCTGTACAGGATAAAGTTAAAAAAATATATAGATAAAATCATATAAAGCTTTTTATTATAAGTTAATAATATATATTTAAAACACTTGAGCTTATAATAAAATCTGATAAGTTATCTAATTAATTAACACATAAACCCATCTCATAAAAGGAAGAGCTTTTAAAATTAGTACAGATACTCGATATCTCTACATGTATTTCTTTTAAACCATAAAATAATCATAAAATAATAAGTATCGTTACTCGCTAGACATATTATTTTTACTACCAAACAGTGGGCTACGAAGGATTGGGATTATCGCAGCTCTCATGCGTAATCACGTACGAGACATACAAACAGTTTTATATTGTCGCGTTTATTGAATTGGCTACAAATAATGTTCATAGCCAGCTATAAAGGGAATTAAAGCTTAATAGCGCTAATGCCTTTTAAGCAGTTAGGTAAAACTAATAGAAAATGATTGTCGTCAAAGATACGACGGGTTTCCGTTTTTAGTACATTTATGTCGGTGCTAATTCTCTTGTACTATCCCACTAAAATAATTTTAGCCTTACTATATCTCTTTCTAATATACACCATCGAAAAAAGACAGCAAATTGATCTGTCAAATTTGTTATACTGTGGTAGGTCTCTTCCATTCCACTGCATTCTTGACAGTCTTGTGTCCTTCTCATCTAGTTCTTCTTCGCCAACTTGACTAAATCATCGAGCCACCTTGCGTTTAACCTACCCACACTAATTCGGCCAGTTCTGGGTCTCCACTCCATAACTTTTCTGTCCCATCAGTATATTCAGTATATTGTGGCCTGTTCACTTCCACTTCTTTCTCCCTATTACTAGGGTTACGTTTGCTTTTACTTTACTAACTTAACTTTTTTCATTTATTTTATTTATTTATAGACTCACGCCTGTATTCCCCAGAGGGGGTAGGCAGAGGTGTGTAGTACACCCACGTTTCGCCGGCTGTGTAATAAGTCCCATGTAATAGGGGGCGAGCCTATTGCCATTAACCGGGCACAATTCCAGACTCCGTGCTGCTACTGAGAATTTCCTAATGGAAAAACCCAATAACACTTTGCCCGACCCGGGGATCGAACCCAGGACCTTGTGCTCAGCAGTCGCGCTTGCTACCACTAGACCAACGAGGCAGTAAACTTATTTCATTATTTAAGCAATTTGTACCATAAATTGAATATTCACTTGTATGCATAGCATGTGTCCTAGTCATAAAGAATGTGACATTTCAGTGAGCCAGTGCATTGTTATTCAGTATGGTAATCAGTTTTGGCCAGCTCTGTTCGCTCATGAAATATGTTCAAACGTACTGGCTCAGAAAATTGTGTTTTCGCTTTATAATACAAATAATGGATGAACTTTTTAAATATGTATTACAAAATTGTATATTTTATGCGTTGATTTTTGGAACAAAAGTAACACAGAGGTATGGCTGTTTGAATGCAAGCACGCAGCACTGATCTCTTTCAAATTATGAGCGTACCTATTACAAATTAATTATTAAATTCTTCCTGACTGAATTCCAATCACAGCGGCTAATGTTAAAGGAGATTAGCTAACTATGCAGGAAATAGGTATATAATTATACTCACAATTGTGTGCGCAAAAACAAATGCACTCTCTATTCCCTCATGTTCAACTCTCTACTCCCTCATTTCACTCTAATAGTCCGATGGGACGGCAATTGAACATGACCAGAGAGAGACGCGAAGGCGTTTATCCTGCATTAGGACAGTTACAAGTTGATTCAGTAAGGATGTCTCTTGAAATAGAAAGAGATAAAGTTAGAATGTAAAGTGATGTTGTACAACATCATACTAAATTAATAAACACATCACATGCTAACCCATCCGAAACAAAACAGCATCTGCAGTCGCTGTCCGTTTCACGTGGAAATGAAGCGTTAGCGAATAAGATATTAGACCATTTAAGACTTCAAGACTATGAATATCTAAGCAATAAAAAAAATGTTTTTTTATTCACATTTTTAATATTAGTAATTTTCTTGTATTGAAACAGGAGTTGTTTTTTAAAGGGGAGTATTTGTTATAATTATTTTAATTCTTAAAAGTAAAAACAACTCAACATTTTAAAACTTATAATTATTTAAACTTATAAGAAAATTTGAAAAAACAACTGATACGGATGGGATGGATGATAGGGATGGGATCCCATCCGTATCAGTTGTTTTTTCAATTTTTCTTATTAAATATTTATATTTAATAAGCTATCATGTGTATGTAAAAAAATTCACAATTTTTTTTTTTAAACTTATTGGCTTGATTGACTTAAAATTAATTCAGCTATAAGTATAAAGTCTTTCTAATTGAGATAATAGGAAAAGGTAACAATATAATTATTAAAAGCTGCCAATTTATTCCATTAACACACAATTTAGATCGCCATACCATAGATCCCGGGACAGTTTCAAGTCTGTAGTACACTCGTATAAACTTATTGAACATTTCTTAATTGGCACTTACATTTTCTGTCTTTTTTTCGAGTCTTTATTAGAAAGATATATAATTAGATTAGTGCATTGCATATATGCAAAAAAGTCAGCAACATTATACCTCAATTGTATACTGTTGATTCTAAAACTAGTCACGATCACACTAAATTAATAAACACATCACATGCCAACCCATCCAAAACGAGCATCTGCATCCGCACTTCATTTCGCCCTGAAACGAAGCATCAGCGAATAAGACCTTTAAGATTACACATCATTAATTGAGACGTCAAAGACTAAACAAAAAAGATAGGACTTACTAATTTAGATATCAAGGGAACGAGCAGGACAAATTGTAAGAGCGTTTCGGGGAACCCAATGTTCGTCGGCGGCTTTGTACGAAGTTATTTTGGCTCGGACAGCCGGTTTGGTGTGAAGTTTAAGGGTTAGGTTATTGTTGGGCCAAATAAGTATTTTCACGGTTGGGCAATAAGTAAAAATACAAGCGTTTGGCGATGGTTATTTACGATGTTGTTCTTGTTTATGTTCTTTGAGATGTGCTGAAAGAAATTTTGGTTTCATAAAGTACCTATCAATAAGTTTTTTTAATAACTATCTACTCAATTATTACTTACGGGATATCCTCCGTTTTTTTAATTTGATTGGGACAACCCGTAAACATGGCTGTATGCTTTTTTTTCATTCCTTGAAAATCTATTTTATTATATTGCTATAACCTCTTTCATAAGGTTAATATTATTCATCAACTTCAAATACGCTTATAAGTCTTTACACACTCAATGTGCTAAATGTTAGTTATAATTTGTTCCATTTCATAGAGGTGAATGAAAATAATTTGAACCTTATTCCATGCTCATAAAGGTCACACGACAAATTTATTTACTGAAAGAACTATTTTAACATTCCTGTTAATTGCTGTACTACAAAATGTGGAAGTTTAGCTCGTGAGAAAATTAATTTTAAAGAAAAAGTGTATTCAATAGAATTTTCTGAATAGTTTGTTAAGCAATGACGTGGTATACAAAGGTGATTGAACTTTAGAAGTAAATGAATAAGTAGCTTTCTGATGCGGAATTATGATTTTTGATTAGAAGACTGCCTTAAACGGCATTTTGTTATCGGTATTGAACAAAAAACAGTTAAATTATATCAGTTAAGTATATCAATATTTTTCATACGTACGATAACAATTATTTTATATTTATTTACAGACTCACGCCTGTATTACCCAGAGGGGGTAGGCAGAGGTGTTCAGTACACCCACGTTTCGCCGGCTATGTTATAAGTCCCATGTAATAGGGGGCGAGCCTGTTGCCATTAACCGGGCATAATTCCAGACTCCGTGCTGCTACTGAGAATTTCCTAATGGTAAAACCCAATACCACTTTGCCCAAGCTTGGATAGGCAAGCTTTGGGGATCGAACCCAGGAACTCGTGCTCAGCAGTCGCGCTTGCTACCACTAGACCAACGAGGCAGTCAACGATAACAATTATGTAGAGAATATAAGATTAATTTATGTTAAAGTTACAAATTTTGTAAAAAGAGAAGTCTAAATGAGCAGGATTGAATATGCGACCTTCAGGTTAAATACACAAGCCAACCCTGCCAACTGTTATCTGTAATCATGCTGGCACTATTGATTTAACCTTTATTTTAACTTTAGTATTTCACTTAAAAAATGATAATAAAATTGTGTAATAGAATAATGTTGTTTTAAAAATAAACAATGATATGATCAGTTAAGGCATTAATCATAGACTGTCAAGTTGTACAATGATACTTATAATTAGCAAGCATAACAATCATCCGACTTTAAAGATCTACTTAACCCAAAAAGCGTAGATGAACAAAAAACCGAGAACTAAACATAACATCAAAATTATTAATTGAATCAGCCTCAATTCCTAGCGTTCTATAAAAAATAGTCGACCATGTTCAAACGACTATAATTTACGGTCTCGAAACATATTAATATGTTAATGTTACCCACGTACAAGGGTTAATTGATGTAAATAATAAATAACAAAAAGATATATAAGTTAAAGATTATAAAAATATATTTTACACCTGTACCAACGGAATCGAAAATCAATTCGAATCGAATGGTTGAAATGTAGTTTCAATCGATTAATAATCGGTTGAAACGACATTTCAAATGAGTTTTGGTAATTGAGTCGCGATAGTGATGCGATTTACAACTAATTTTGTGTTGAAACATATTCATGATTATTTTATGAAAATGTACCAAAGACATATTCACATCGCTTCGTGATTAATCGTGGAAACTTATGGTCTCTAAGATTAATGGAGATTCTTGCATATTAGAGTGGTTTAAGAGAATTATCGCTTAAACATTATAATTAAGAACAGTGTGAGTAACAAAAGTAAAAAATGTGTCAAGGAATTATTTAAGTTAGCTTGGAATAAAAATATATAAACACATTTCACAAGAAAAACGTTCTTTGGATGAAAACAATAATTTCAGCAAGAAAGACAAGAAATGTTTTACAGTAAACACTCGAGGAAAGAGCAGACAAAACAAAACCACTGTCACTTCCTGTTTCCGTATTATTTTCTACCGACATAGAGACTGAACTTTCAAGACATCTACCATAAATACAAAGGAATTAAATTTTAAGTATACTAATTAAAATTTTAAAAAATCAACCAAGTCCATTTTACATTATGCTTTGTCAAAAATAAATGCAAAATAATACAATTTGGTTGAGAGCGTTCGCGAGCGGAGGCACAGATTGTAAAAACCTTTAGGCACTTTGCACACTAAGAGAAGTCCAGCATTTAAGTTAATTGTTATGTTATGTTTGGACCTGCAAAAGACCCAATATTTAATTTTGGTTAGCTACTCGTTTACGCATCGCCAAGTTTGGTGAATTATACTCATAAATCTTGATAAACATATTCAGCTTTAAATATAAATGCTCCTTTTAACATATTTTAGAATAAATTAAAGTACAAAACGTAAATATTGCTCAAAATAGATAGGTTACTAGTTTATTTAAAACATTCGTTGAGAAAATGGCAGTTGCCGCGTGAAATCTAGCTCCATACTGAGCGTACTTGTTTATTTAACTAAAGCATTGGACGCATGCAAGCATTGCTGATCACCCTTTAGGGATAAACCGTGACGCTACACATAAAACGCCAAATGTCTTTGGAGTTTTGCCGCATGAAATCGTTGTTTCGTCGCGCGCACTCGCTGTGTTTAGCACCTTAAGTTTCCTAGCCTCGTCGTATTTATTTTAGAGCCTAATTTAAATAAGACAGGGCTTAAGTTCTTTTGTGACTTCGTCGGCATTCGTAAACGAATTAGCTACAACGAAAAGGATATTTTTATACGTCACATTATCATATTATTCTGAAGGATTGTTTGTCGGCAAAAAGGGTCGTAGTTATTACAAAATGAATGAAGTGAGTGAATTTTTTTTTATAATTATAATTTTTAGTAAAACCGTAATATTTTCATATTTATAGTCTTTTATCCATCTTTGTTTAACTTTGTATAAAAAACATTTTAAATTCTATATCGAAGTATCATTAGCACTTTCTTCTTATATGTCTTCCATAATTCTTCCAAAGATTTAACACACCTTTCTTTTCACCTTTATATAACAGTAAACAGAAAATTCCTTGCCTAATCGTTTTAAACCAACGTTAATATACCAAAATCCCTCCAAGCGTTAAAAGAAGCCGGTGAGAATATTACCAGAAAAAACTGGACAATTCATCATAATAGTGCCAGGCAATTACTGTGTATAGCGTTAATGACTGACATAAGTTATTAATCTGGATGAAACCCGTTTTGGACAAGACTTAGCGATTCCGATAATAATCTTGTATTAATAATTACTCACTCATTCTTCCCACAATCTTGATCATCTATTTGTACGTTATTTTTCTTGGTCCGTCTTAATTCGGTCGACAACTCTTTTAGTAGTAGTTAATTTTAGTAATTTTTTAACGTTGACGTTATCAGGGATCAGGGAGTATTCTTAGAAAATTTCGTGTTTATTTTTTCTTTTTTGTTCACTGTCTAATTTCTCTTCGCTGTTGTGACCGGTTGGTTCATTTTTACGTACTTATTTAGAACAAATGTTTGCTTCGAATTCATTATTGTCTTGTACGCTGTGACTGATTACAATTCTTTGACTTTATGTTGGATTTGTTTTTTTTTTCTAAGATTAAAATATTTGTACCTATAGGCAGCGAAAATTCGTCACAATTTTGTGTTTCTATTAATTGAGTCTGTTTTTGATTAATCATTGTTTAGAAGTCCTCAATAATATTTAAAATTTATAATTGTTGTATTAGTTATTTGCTTAAGTAAATTAATTAATAGCAAATCATACATTATGTTACAACCTCAAAGTTATTTTGATGTATCAAGTACCTCTACATAACAATTCACCCCAAACAAGCTGCAACTATAAGTAACTAATTTAATACACTCCAACTGCATCTTCCAACTAGTTTTTCAAACGAAATTTATTCATAAAATTACCATTTCTCTACCTATTCTACCAGTGCCTGGTTTACTAATAAATGATAATCACTTACTAACGCATGCTTAAATGCTTCCTGCTACTGTCGTGGCAGAGAAGTTAATTCTTTGGTCTCATTACCATATAAGAGGGAACTTGCTTGACTGATTATTTTTGTTCTCTTGTTTAGGATAATTGGATTATCAAGAATATAATCTTCATGCTTTTGTTCGTTGGGTTTGTTGTAGCAATGTTAACGCTAGGTTTATCATTTGCGGCGGAAGTTGGAATTAATTGAATTATTTTGACTAGAATAGGCAATGTTACTTATATATCAGTTAGTTATGACTCTTTACTTCTGTATCTTTGCCTTTTTACTTGAAACATATTTTTTGTTATAGCTAACTTCATCTTGTTCATACTTTATCTTTCAATATTATGATAGCGCATTGGTTATGGACCAAATTTATAAGCACGTAGGTGTAGGTTTGAACCTTGCATATATCAATGTGACTCTTTTAATGTTTTAAGTACAGTCTTCGCTGTTAGTAAGGTGGACGAAAACATTGTAATAAGTCTGAAATCGCCAATTCGCAGTGAGCTAGTGTGCTCGATCATTCTCTGTATTACAATGTGTGGTCTTATCACCCATGGCAATCTCTTAGCATCTTGCTGCTGGGCAAAGGATCTATTCTCTCTCCTAACCTCTCTATTCTTTGTGATTTCTACCCACGTCTGTCTGGCAAACAAATCCATATCGTAGTAAATAAATATGTTTAGAAAAAGATATTCAAAGTGGTTTCTTTTTTTTATTAAGCTTAAAGCAAAATAGATTGGCGAGCTACAAACATTTACCAATTAAATAAATCCGTTAAAAGTCAGAGTAGTACAGGTAGTGACGGGTAACACACTTATCACGATCTTAACCCGTTTTATCCACAAATAATAGCCAAGCGTGAACCCAACACATAATTTCAATATCCGTATCCATCATTCAAACATCAACTTATTAAGCCTACACCTTTTGTATAAAAAAACAAAAATTGGCGGCCATTTTGCTTAAGCTCGTTACATCTCGACGCACGCCACTGGCGCTCGTAATTATGATGTTAAGACACGTGTGTGTAACAGCCTTATAACGCGAATAAAGTTTGTGAATGTGTGTGAGAAATAAATGCGTACGCGCTGCATTGTGTTCAAATTTTTGTTTGTGTGTGTAAATTTGTTTCGTGTGTGAGTGTTGATGTGAGTTTTATGTAAATATGTGGGTGATTGTTAGTGTGTGTGTGTTGATTTGTCGGCGTTTTTGAGTACGATGGTTGTCTAACAATAATTATTATATACGTGCTGAGCCTGCGGCGTGAACGTCCCTTCATGTTTAGGGTTCCCTGATAAGATAGCTAACCCCTATGATTTGTTTATGTTTGTTTTTTATTTAGGGTTTGTTTGTGTTGTTTTTTGCCTATAAATTATTTTAGGGGACATTGAAAATGATACGCCTGTGATAATGAGGGCGCGTTATTGGTATTATTAAAATTGAGTGTCATGATATTAATTTAAATTTCAATACAATAAAATGAAATTTATTGAGAACCGTACGAAGTTAGTAGGATGATGATGAGACTAGAAATAAATCTATGGAATTTAAATTTTAATAGATGCATTAATTGTTTTTTTTTGTGTCTAAGACATTATTATTAAACTTCCATCACGAATAATTCTATTATAATATATCTATTATTATTATTCTATATTGCTATTATAATTATTATTAAGTATCAGTACTTCATTTTGAATAAAATTTTGAAAAAACAAGTACCTATCCGTTAAAATATAAAAAATAGGTATTCCATTCTTAATTTAAAAAATGTTTCAAAAATCCTGTGCGGTCCCAGGAAACCAAAATTACACCATTTCGTTAAAAGTTTACATTGCAGCTGTCTTTTGAATAAAAAAAAATGGAACCTGCCCACGTTTGGTTACCAACCGCACTTGACCAATTATTTCTTTTTCTCTTGATGCAATGAAAACGGTATGACGTTTAGCAATGTTTGTTCGTAAGAGACTTAAAAGCCGTTTTTATTTTGCTTGTATTGCAGAAACGATGTTAATTTAAAGTAATTTATTACTTGCTTTTCGTGGATAAAAAAGTACATAATTTTTCGGCTTGTAAACTATTTTTATCCAAAAAATCATGTCGATCCGTTGCTCTGTTACTGCGTGAAAGAAAGACTAACCAACGAATACACTTTCGCGTTTATACCTACTAATCGAGGTTCAGTAGTTCCTGGGATTATCCCCATACAAACAAACAAACAAATACCTACATTATGCATTTTAGAAATTAATTATCAATTGCTAAAACGGTGAAAGAAAACATCGAAAGGAAACCAGCACACTTGAGAGATTTTTCGACGGTGTGTAAAGCCATGTCAGAGGCTTATGGGTGGTTTAACCTCAACAATACGATTAAGTAAAAAAAATTGCTCAAAACGGTGGAGTAGAACATCGAGAGGAAATCACACACTTAAAAGATATTCTCATAGATGCGTCAAGCCATGTCAGAGACAGACAGACACAAATCTGCTAATAATCATCATCACTATAAAAAAAGCAGTTAACTGTTAACAGTCTGTTAACCAAACCATTCGTAACATTTCTACACTAACATCGTCCAGAAAAACTTAACGAGCATTCTCATACAAAGTTTAACTTTTAAACCTAAAAAAAGTAAAGTAAAAAGAACCATTATAGTTGAGGACTAAAAAGAAATAAAACATTGGACCCTACAGGTTGCAAGACGGACTAACGTCTCAATCCCATCCATCTGTTTCAAACAGGGCTGCCACAAAATGTATTTAAGAACAAATAGAAACAAATAAATATTAATCCGTCAAACATTGAAAGATGACACACAAAAAAAAACAATTAAACTTCAATTAATTAAAGTAATAAGCGAGTCAGCTGAGCACGAGATCCTGGGTTCGATCTCCCGGTTGGGCAGTGTTATTGGGTTTTTCATTAGGAAATTCTCAGTAGCAACACAGAGTTTGGAATTGTGCCCTGTTAATGGCAATAATAAATAATTGCTTGGGGGCAAGCAATTATTTATTATTACGTACTTATAACAGAGCCGGCAAAACCTAGGTGTACTGCATATACATTTGCCTACCCCCTCTGGGGAATACAGGCAAATAAGAAATTAACTAACAATTGCCATTATTGGCAAAATTACTATGAAAATAGTGATGTCACGATTGCAAACTCATTTGAAACCCAAGAAGACGTGAAGAGAATTAATACTACTTCAAACAAAACTGTTTATAATACAAAAATAAATAGCTTTATTCATTTTGAACTAGTTCCGCTAAAATGTTGTCAACCTGACAACCCTAACCTTTAAGTTGAAACAAGTTATCCGACTAAGCAAACGAAATGTAAATGTTGTGTAACGAACGCAAATACTATGAAATTGTTAGGTTACGAAGATAAATACGAGGGACTAAGCTAGATCCTTGATGAAACTTAACTTAAATGATGATGTCATGACTTTAAATGGTGCTCTAACGATATTAAAAATTAAACAGAATTTTCTGAAAAAAAAAAACAAATCAAACCAGTATTTTTATTCAGAATAGGATTAAAACTTAATTGGTACATAAGAATATAATTATTTAATAAGAAAATTTGAAAAAACAACTGATACGGATGGGATCCGAACCCACGATCTTCGACGTACCGTGTCGACGCTCCTAGGTGTAGAAAGAGATTTGAAATTTCGACTGATGCTGGTGGGATACGGTGGCTCAGCGGTTAGAGCATCGACACGGTACGTCGAAGATCGTGGGTTCGAATCCCATCCGTATCAGTTGATTTTTCAATTTTTTTTATTAAATAATTATATTTAATAAGCTATCATGTGCAAAATTGTAAAAAATTCACAAAAATATGGTACGTAAGAATTTCGTCTAAAATAAAGTGATAACTTTCTGATATTTCAAAGGTTGAATTTAACAAACTTCAAAAACATTTGTAAATTAATCCAACTTTCATAATCATAACTAATACCTTTTTGGACAGCAAAAACTTAATAACTACTTCAAACTGTTAAAATAAAAACATGTCTGCAAATAGGTAATTTGTGAACGAAAATAGAGTTGGAATGATTCAATCACTTTTTTCTCTGTGCTTATATTAAGGCGGTGTTCAAACATGCTTACAATTACTAGAAAACGCTTGGGGCTATAAAAAGCGTATGCAAAACTTGCACCCATACCAAATGGACGTATGAAATTAAGTCATCACGTCTCACTATGAGGGGTCTTCATGCTACTTCTGATGTATATTTTAAGCTACACCATACTTATCCATTATCATTTAAAATCCAACCTTACAACTTGGTTTTAGAGTTTCTTATCCTTTATTTAGATGTCTATATTCGTTTTAATGGCGGAAAAAATCGCATCGTCATAGCGTCGACGGTAAAGCGTGACGAATCGCGATGGAGACGTCAATTCCTTTACATTCTTAACAAAACCAACAAGTGAAGTATGACAAAAAAAAGGAATAAAGGAAAGAAAAAAGGAATGGGTGTATAGCTACTGAGTGACGCCGGTTGTCGATGCTTTCTTTTAGTAGAAGGGTGGGTTAAGTACTTGAAGTGTTGTTAAGGATTTGGTGTTGATTTAGAAGTATCTGTTTGTACCGGTCTTTGGTTTTCTTTATTCTCATTAAATAGTGAAGTGGGTTAAAAAACACAATAGAAATTAAATCATTGTTTACTTCAAAAAGGCTTTAGAAAAAATAATAATAATGTATTCAGCAGCAAGTAAAAACATGTCAATAAAGATCTGACGATACATGTTTATGATGTCAGTGATTATGATTTTTCAAGGTTTTCAAAACTAAAGTAATTGCTACCGAAGCTAAAATTAATTTATATTTTCCAAGTTTTGTAGCAATGTATTAGTTAGGTTTCGATGCTAAGACGAAAAAGCAAGTTTGTAAAATAAAATATCTAAAATTATGCTTTTTGTATTAAAACAAAACAAATAAGGAAAAGCCTTGTTTTCTTAAGTAACCACAGGATTATCGGCTGAACAACAAAATAACTCAACAGGAACTGCCTGCACGCAGGATTCTGTAAGATTATATCTAGAGCCAGCCACATAAATTACACTTACCGACTCGTCGCACGACGGAATTATTGTTTTTTTTTTCTTTCCGAATCTTGTAAGCGAGAATGTCACTGCAAATGAATGTATGACAATGTTATTTTCATTTTTTTTCGAATAAGAGAATAGGTATTCGGGTTAACTACTTCTTTATCTAATAAATGCGTCTCTTTGTCTTACTTAGGTACCTGACCTCGCTTAATCTAATTGAACTTCACCTTGCCAAATTTTTAAACAAGTGAGGGGACACCATAAAAGTGCGAATTTTAATAATTGTAAATTTAAGACAATCCTACAAAATAGACTAGATTATAACGTTAAGTACTTTTGGAATCAAACCTAGAACCTCACCGCACTTTAGACCACTGGACCACAAACCAATGGTTGTACAGATTGTAAATCTAATAAATTAATGAATCTAATTAATTTCAGCACAACGAAAATATCTGACAATTTTAATCAGTTACATGCAACGTAGATTACTTTGCAAACAATAATTATCATAATTGCATGAACAATTTACATGAAATTGCAATAATTTATAGTAACGATAGGTTTATTGATCAATATAGATAATTATTTGGTTTGGTTAAGTTTGATATTTAATTGTGATGAATTTAATTTATCTGCAGTTGTGGTAATTAAATCAGATAGAGGATACAGATGGAGCATATGCATTATGTAAAACCATTTTAGTATAGAAAAAGTATATGTTTATCTTTTATCCATGCAAAATATTTTAGGAGATAATGTAAGCTGAAGTTTGAAAGTATTTTGTGGAGAGAAAAAATTGAGCGAATTTTAACCCGTGACCTACTGCGTAAAGCCTCAAGTCTCTGTCTAAAAGCTATTCGTGATACTCTAATACCAGGTTGACCATCAAATATACCTACGATAAAGAAGAAGATCTTCGAAAAGTTTGAAAATATATTGATAGGTAATTAAATATATATTTATTTTATAAAAAATCAACAATTTCATGATTTTCATAAGAAAAAGTAAAGGTCGAGACGTATAAGGAGGTGAAGGAATTGGTTTTTGATAGGAAGAGCTGGAAGAAGCTGCATCGACAAGAGCTCTTAAATTAATGATGGTGATAATCTCATCATATTCATCATCATCAGTCATCTTAACGCTGTCACTACACTAGAAACTAATTATATGCTTCTTTCAACACTAATTCACATCAAACTCCACCTAAACGTTATTAATAATGAACGACATCCACTTCCGTGGCTATTAGTACAATTTGCATTCTAACAAACGCAAATTGCGAAATGTAACGTTACCTATTTGAACGTTAATAAACTTGCTAAATTAGTATACATTTTGTGTTCGATTTGCATATTAAATCATGTCAGGATTCGTGTGACGCTCATTAGGAGATAGACAAAATAGCATGAAAATAATAATTTTCAATATTTTGCTATTAATAATTATTGTAATTTGTTTATTCGAATCTGTATTCAGAATTCATGTCTATATACCTACATCTTTATCAGCTATCGACACAAACCACTAAGGATAAATAAATCTAGGACATCTTTGCATTCCATAGCATATTAAAAGTATTAAAAAATAACTTTAATTGATGACCTCAATCTTAAAGGATCTGGTTGACCTGATTTTTAAAAAATAGCCAGTAGGTTTTAAAATCTCTTGAAAAAAAAACCTTAATGAAGTTTTTAGATTCTTTTAAAAAATATGGCAATTTCCAAGCCTGGTGCGCAATTATTATGTTGTTTATTATATGCACAATTATGAAAACTTTCATTTTGAAACTCAATTAGAAGAAACCATACAGTAAAATCAAATAAAAAGTTATAATTATGCTTTACTATGCTTAAACTTTTACCTACAAAAGAAGGAGACAGAAAATATTGTATAGTAATAAGTAGTTATATTATCGGTGGTAAGTTTTCAGAATTTATACCAAAAAAAAATTGGTTAAATCCCACAAATTGGTCATTGCTGTTGCTTTTGATAACTTAGTGAATATTAATATTGATACAGTGACATTAATTCATCAAAAACTTTAAAATAAGACACAATAGTAATGTAAAAGAGAGATAAATGTACCACTCGGGATGCAAAAGATCTTTCTTACATTTCCCAATGTTTTAATAAAATACGACGCGTCTAGATTCAATCTAATAGCTACCTAACATAAGACTAGTAATCTAAGACAAATAACCAATCAAAACAAATTAATGATAAGTTTATAAAAATATATTATAAGTTTCTACTTTTAAATCACGAATACAGAATTTTAAGCCAAAAATTATGAATGCTTGTCGCGATTCATTTCAGTTGTAAAAGCTAAAATTGGTCCCAATTAATCAGATTGAAACATTAATTCAATTAAGTGTTGCCGTTTCAATAAATTAACTTAAAGCATGCTAGTCTAATTCAGTATTCGGTTTTACGTGAGAATTCTTGGTGTTTCCTTGGATTGGATTTTGAACTTTCTTGGGTTATGTTAGTGTTGGAATTTCGATGTCAGATTAAATTCTTATAACCTGATTTGATAATTGAACGAAGAGCTAATGTATTATGTATCTATTTAAAACATATTAAGTTTAAAATTAGATTCATAATAAAGTAAAAGTTAAAGAACGTAGTAAATACTTATTGATCGCGGTAAATTATTACTGATTTTAAATTGATGATGGCATTTCTAGCAACGCTAGCGTTCATTCGCATTATTTTCTTTTAGTTGTCTCTTTCAGAACAAAAACAAATAAAAAGTAAAAATTTTAAGTTTATAACCAATATCAAGAGGGTAACAGTAAGGTACCTATGTAGATATAAACAACAAAATTACAAACATAATTTACGTATTTATTACTACAGATCGTAGGATCACAATATTTAAATAAGATTTTCAACAGACCTTTGGATTCATAATCAAAATATTAAAGATCCATTAAAATTCAATATCATTACACACCAATCTTAACTTTCTCTTCTCTTTAATATAAGATCAAACGACATAAAAGAGCTAAAATCAGAGTAATATACATAAACAGGAAAGGGTAACACCGATCTATCAAGAATCTACCCTTTTCCCAAACTGTTTGCTCGAAACCTTGGCACAATATTAATCAAACGGGGACTGTGTTCATTTCAAAGCGAACTTAGCAGGCAGAACCAATAAACCATTGGCTAATATCACCTGAGCATCAAAATTTGCATATCAAACGGTCTCCCATAGGACTATACGGCTAATATAGATAGAAATTTCGCCGTATTAGCTCTCCCGCGTAGTTTAGCTAAACTATAGGGGCTGAGGGAGTAGCTGCAGCGGTAACAGAAAGTTCTCATCTTTTGTATAATATTTTCCAACTAGCAACCAAAATTAGCTTTTTAGGCAACAGTGGTGACTCCATATTCACTGAAATTTTTATATCAGGACAGGACTACGTCTTAATTTATCAGGCTTATAATCAGATATTTCCACCAATGAGATACATAAAATGAAACTATGGAACTAAATTTATTGATGAATTCAACCTGCTTGACCATTGCAACCCAATAAAAATATTGATGACAGAAATTGATCTTAAGTCTGTAACTCTTTTAAATGAAGAGTTAGGAAGCCAATAGATGCCATTTACATAATATTATATGAAAGAGAATCGCTTATATCTTAAACCACAAACCCGAGCACCGTAGCACAATGATAATTCATCAAGACATGATAAGGAACAGTGTTGCGACTTGTGACATCTACGTATTATATTACACCCACATTACTTTGTTTAATGTTAGAACTGACGGGGATGATGAGCTTTATTAGTAATGTTATTTTGAATATAAGGAGCTATATTTGGGTGTAGGAGGTGATATTAGTTTTGATATAGAAGTAGGAATTAACTAAGATAGTATTTACTTGGGTGGAGATGGTTTTGATAACGTTTCAAACGTTGATGTCAAGACTCGAAGAAAGTATTTTGTAAGATCGGTGGTTCAGGAAAGTTAGATTATAATTTCAAGTGTATCAGTGAAGACAGCTAAGGTTTTATTTTATTATTGGACTATGAGAAGAATTTAAAAGTCTGATCTCTACTAAGGTAAAATTACACCGCCTGGTTTGGTACACTGAATCTAGTTTCTAATAAAGGTTAAACGCTATAGGTAACTGCAGCCATCGACCGCTGTCGGTGTCAGACGTCGACTGCCGTTAACGACACTCGACGGCACTCGGGCGGCATGTTCACGTGTCGCCGGTCTGTAAGTGCTTTAAACCAAACGGTAGTCACTCTTCGTAATATAAGCTCACTAGTAGTGTTACGTTACATTGAAACATGGTCTACAAAGACGATGCCTTGAGAATGAGACTACAAATCTGCAACTTATTCTTATATGTATGTGAAATCTTTATTAATTGTTATTACAATTTCTCACAGACTAATCTGAAATTGTTATCTACCTTGTTACGGAACATATTATTATAATATAAGGTAAGATTTGTATCATGATGGTGATGATTAACTCTGGGTTGATGAAAACATCATGATGATTAGTCGATTATCGATTGCGTTTCTAAAATCTTGTTAAAGAGTTACTTAAGTAAAAGTGATTCAGTCATAAAATTATTACTTTACACAAATTGTATATTATGTTGCCAGAAACACGTTCGAGTTCTTTTTTTTTAATTTTAACAGACAAATAATTGGCCTAAGCTTAAACCGGAGCTTGTTTTGAATGTTATTCCCACCGCGTGGTGTTGTTACATACATTAACGTGGAAGGAACATTGTTAAAATATATGTACGTCATGTTAAAATTTCTAAACTTGGAAGCTACGCTTGGTAATTTTACTCAGCATGTACGTAGAAAATTTGTTTTGTTGTTACACTGGAAATGGCAGAAATTGCCAGAAACTTGGATTAAACAAATAAATCTTAAGTGATAATATTATAAAAAATATGAAAAATTAATTAAAACTTTCCCAAACAATTGACGCAATTCATTTTAGTGCTCTATTATTAAAAAATTACACCACTTTTATACCATACACCGCAAATCCAATTATTCTTAATTCAAACACGCACGCTCACCCCACATTCACACAATACTTATTTAATTCCAAAAACTGAATTTCCAACAATTATAACGCACCGGAAACTTGGCTGGTTGGCGTGATAACAATCTATGATTTTTAATTACACCCAATAGGCTCCGCCTTACGTTGTAATATATACCAAAACGTCCAATCAAATTAGGCAACGTTGACGTAAAGTGTCATTGGAACGAACCCCGTGTACATTAATCACACCATTTATGATTTAAATTTGTGATGGCCGTTCGAGTGTTAATATTTCTTTTTATTTTAAAATTTCAACGTCAAAAATTTTAAATTTGAATTGACAACGGTTTCAAATGAACGAATGACGGATGGTATGATTGATGACTGAGAGGGCTCTTGATGGTTTTTGATTTTATTTGATCGCTTTGTAAAACAAAATGTGTATCTATTATTTGATACATTCCGATCTTAGTATTTGCTCCATGATTTCCATATTGCATTCCCAAAGTCCCAATTCCCATTTAAGTATATTGAGACGCAAAAATAAATACTATGAATTTCACTTCTACCCCTCTTGTTGAAAAAAACTTGTTTTGCCACAAAGCAGTTGACACGTTCTTTGAAATAACTCTTCAGTGAGTTGACGTAGCAAAACAGGTCACTGACGTGCTTGGAGAAAACAAACTACTGCTTTTACGCAAACTTTTTTAAGCTCAATAACAAGTTGACACTATAAGTGAAGCAGAAATAACACATAATTAAAACGCAGCAGATGAAAAAACTAAAGTGATTAAAGAACCTGTTTGGACTATAATTAACCGTAAACAAGCATCCTTCGTTAGCGCAGAACATTTTAATCCGCTGAGACTTTTAACCTAACTGTCTAACGAATTAAATAGATGGAAAAAATCAAGACTATAATACACGTACAGCATATAATTCACAGCTGCTCAAGCGGATGCCTTCACACAAATTATGATACAAAATAACACATTTCTCTTGCCGACACGACTAAACATAATATGGGGAGCCTCGAAATTAACCATAATTGCTTAATTCAGAAATGGACGCAATACAGCCTTTGGTCAGAAGTGTAAGTCGTAGGTGATGTGCAAACACATACGCGAGAGGTGCGTGATATAGAAGTTTGCATGTGTGTGTGTTGTTGTTAGAACGTACCGGTAAGAAAGTCAGTGTGCGATGAAGCGTCGTTGCGAACGGACGTACGCTCGATCCGGTCGAGAGTGTCGTGTTTTGTTGTGCCTCGAATTCGTGTTTCGAAGTTTTGTGACAATTTATGAATGAAGTTTTCTGAATTGTTTTTGGAGATCGTTTGAAAAGTGATTTGTTTTATAAATAAAGTGAGTGTTTTGGATTTTTCCACTAATTTAATTGTAAGTATTTTATTCTGCCAGGCTTGTCTGCTCTTGTTGTTTTAGAAAAAAAAAGTGCCTACGTATAATCTAAACTAAATAAAACAATAAACATTTTTATAATATTTTATAAAAAAATAAACTGAGTTAAAAATCGACGACTTTACAAATATTATCTTAATAAATTAATAATAACCTTACTATTTTATTACATTTACTACACTAAAAAGACAATAAAAATATAGGATTATTTTTAGCAAACTAAATTAAAGACATATCTTTACATGAACATTGTTAAACCAGATCTTTGCGGCAAAACCTTATACAAAAGTAGAAGACAGAAATATTTGAAAATAATATGTTATAGAAAGAGATAGAAATATGTAAGAAATTCACTGGCATCTTCCAGGTAATGGGAATAACGTGTGAAGAGAATTCAAGTGTGTATCATTAGAGGATGTTTTTGTCTATCCTTAATCATGGAAGATGCTGTGTCATTGGTACATTTACTATTACGTTTTCCATAAAAAATAAATTATTCTGATATAACAAATTAGATAATAATGATTACATTACATTTGCTAACCTTGTAACTGAAGAAGAAAACAATTATTAATCCGATAAAGAAAAATCTATGAATGAAGTGACAAGTCATTCATTTACTGAAGCTGTTATTGAAAATAATGGGATTTGATCATAGACATTTCAGAATCATAAAAATTAAAAAAAGTTGTAATTTATTTTCAAGATATATTCTGAAAAGTCTATCATCAATAGACATAATCATAATCTTATAATGTATACTAACTATTCCTAGATCTAGATTAGAGGTAAGTTTCATTAATTACAATGTTGTTCTAGCAACTTATACAAGTTTATAAAGTTATGCGGTCTGTTATGATGCAAGTATTGGTTAGCTATTACCGGTAACTCTGTGGTCTAAATATACATAGTGATGAGTCAAATTAGTGAAAAATACCACCCAAAAAGAAATAAAGTAAACAAAATAAAGTTATAAAATTATACACAGAAATGTTACTAAATTTAGTGATAGTAAGTCAAACAGTACTAAAACGGAGATGAAAAATGTCAACATCAATCAACCTGACTTTCAAATATTCTTAGACTAATTTGAAATATTCCTTGGCAATTATTTGAAAGCGAGTGCTTCTAGAGATTAATTAGGCTTTAAATCAAAGCAACACGAAAAGACAGACACTATTGTTTTGAATTTTCTTAAAGATGTTACAAAATGTAAATTAGTCAAGATTTTGAATTTTGTTATATTTATTACTTTTTCAAAAACTGTCAAAGATACAAACAGTAAAACAGACAAGAAAGCGACTAAATATGGTATTGTTATATTGTTCTGAGATGCCATTAGAGTTTCAAGACTTCTAGCTTATTAAAAAGTTAGTTCTAAATGGATTTCAAAATTTGTGCCAAACAGAAAATCTTAAAAGGAAAGTAATAAAACGTGGTAAAAGGTATAACTAGAACCAAATTGGATCACCAAACAAACGTTAAAAATAAAGTTAAAACTTACTTTACAATAGTGTATTTCTTTATAATAAAAAAAGCAAATGTAATTTTTCATTACAACATAGTTATTCGTAACTTAAAATTTAATATTCATAAATTATATCTCTCTACTCAGCAATTCTTGCCAAATGTCTCCACTAGCTTTCTCTTTACCGAACAAGTCTCTTCTCCATTATGTCTACCTGTGTATTTTAGCTCATTTTCCCATCTTTGCCTTCCCCTACTTCTTTTATCTCATTTCAGATACTAACATATCGTTCTTTGCTCTACTTTTCTAGTTTGTTTATTTTAGTTGGTTGATTCTGGTTAGAATATGCTTCTTATGATTGAGAAGTTTATTTTGTCCAGTTCCTTGTAATTCAGAATAGTAATATATTCCTTTCCATAATCTTATTGAGATTCGAGATTAAAGTAGACAGCGTATATTTTTTCTTATTAAAAAATAGTAATAGTTTCCTAGTAGTCGAATTTTGTCTTCATTATTAAAGTATGATTTTTCAATTAAACATAAAATACACATATTATTATTAAAACTAAAGTATTTAGAGTTCACTTTCCAAAATCTATAGCAATGATATCAGGAAATGTATTTAATTAAATTATTTTATTTTTCAGATGCCGTCGCATTACCAAACACATCGTTAAAGGTTGGTTTTTATAAAATAATAATATATTTAATAGCAATAAAGAGCATCATTAAAAAGTGATATGCATCTGATTATATTGTAAAACAAGCAATTAAAATAATTAGACAATTTATTTTATTTCGTATAATCAAATTCTAATGTGCTGCTTTTATGGAACTTGTATAGGAAGGGATGTACAATTATAATGTTTTTTGGATATAAGTGTTTTCAGACATTTTGGTTCGATGGAAACATTAAAACCAAATTGTTTTTAATTTATTTAATTAAAATAAAACTGTTTAAATAGTTCGTATGTTGCAAATTGTTTTATTTTAATAAGGGTTTTCTTAAAAAATCTTTAACTAGAACAGAACTAGAACTTTAGTAAAAATAGATGCTTAGTTTTTTATAGATCATAATGCAAACTTACTGAAACTTTGTTTAAAATAAAACAAACAATGACTTTCTTTTTCTAGCAAAAAATCATTTGTATAATAAATACCTACTTCTATACTCATATTTTAAAGAGGTAAAGTTTGTTTGTATATCGAGGGTAATCTCCGCAACTACCGATCCGATCCTAAAAATTCTTTCATTAATAGGAAGCTACGTTATCATTGAGTGCTATAGGTTATTTATTTATTTTTTATTCTAAAAAAGGATGAGTTGTCAATAACAATTATTAACATACAGATGTTGCTAATTCTTACGGAAAACTCACAAGATTCAAGTCAGAAAAAAACAGGCAATCTAGCTGCTTTATCAAGGTGTGTTTAAGGAAAAATTTAATTTAACGATAAGTCGCGGGTGACAGCTAGTTTCTTATAAATTATTTTCAATAAAACCTTTCCACTTCGATCAATTTTGACAACTTACCATCCTGTATATTATATCGAAAGCCCCCCTCATAAGAAAGAAACATTCACCCATAACAAGAGGCCAGACTAACCCAAATTTTTATTAGTAGCCGGCGAAATTATCATAAATCCAATTTTTTTCCACCCAGCTTATTTTACAGGCCATAAAATTTTGTATTCTCATCTAACGTATTTTTATTCATACGGTTTTGAACGTAAAATTTGCGGGTTTTAATAGCTGTCTGTAATACGAGTGGAGTATAAAGTGCGTTGTAAAAATGTTTGTTTGCACTGACTAGAGGTTTTTTTTTAGTTGTTATTGTTAGTATGTTTTGATCTTGTATTTTATTTTCATGGTTAGGTATTTGTTTATCTTTATTAATTAGTGGTTTTATATTATGTAAGCTGTGTTAGCCTAGACTATTAACTTTGACTGCCAAGTTAAAATTCGTACAGGCTCGCACCTCTGACTTTACGGATTCATGAGCGTATTAGAAATTAATTATAACTTGCTAAATCGGTGAAGGAAAATATTGCGGGGAAACCAGCACATTATAAAGTTTTTTCAACGGTGAGTAAAGCTATGTCAAAGGCTTACGAGTGATTTAAACTCTGACACCAGGTAGTTTATCAGCCATATGGTGAAGAAGGGGTTTTATCCAAAAGAATAATGTCAACCTCTTTGGGTTAGAGTTTATAGTTTTGTTATTTTATGCCGCTTGCTAAATCGGTGAAGGAAAACATTGCGATGAAACCAGCACATCTAGATTTTTGAACGGTGTGTAAAGCCATGTCAGAGGCTTACGAGCGATTTAAACTCTGACACCAGGTTGTTTATCAACCATACGATGGGGATTTATCCAAAAGAATAATGTCAACCTCTTAGGGTTAGAGTTTATAGTTTTGTTATTTGATGCCGTATTTTTTAAAATATTGGTTGTGTTACTGATGTTTTTAAATTTATATAATATAATTATGAGCCTTTTCCTATATTCTATAGGTAGATAATGGAAATAATATGGTTAATGATATTACAATTATGTTCTACCAAAAGTTTTCAAGTCAAAATCCGTAGGCTCGCAACCTACCAAACTATTCTACTTTCACAACAAACTGATATTATTGATTACTGTACCCAAGGGATCCATCCATTATAAACTTGCTTCTTTAGTTTCCTCACGTATTTAAATTATATTTATTTATAAACGACTCTACTACATTGTCGAATTAAGTTGCATTATTGTTTTGACAGTTTTTTTTTATTAAAAAAATCCTTTTAAATTATTTTTAAAATTCTACACTTTTTAACTATATCAGTTAATACAAAGGAGTATCTATAAAATTTCAAGAGAACTAACAGATAGGAATCTACACAATCTAAGTGTAAAAGAGAAGCGGGAAATTGTCAGTTAACCCAAATTACATCATAGCCCACTGTGCAAAACAAGATAAATACTTCGCCAAAAATATTAACATTTTCTTTTTCATAAAAAAGCCAAAGTTTTCTGGGTAATTGTTCTTGCTTAGTGCTGGCCGTAAAGAAAATATTATGCGCTCCAAATAAGCTGGCGGGATGACGTACAATCAAAGTTGCTTGCGAATACATCTTGAGTTTCGGTAAAAGACAGTAAGTGAGCGGAAATTAAGCGTCCTCTGTTTCGTTCATTAGACCTTTGTATCTTTCAACTTCATAGCTTGTGTTAAGAGATTTAAAAAAGGTGTCCTCTGTATAGCGTTGTAACGGACGGTTTTCTTTAAATGTCTCTGTTTTTTAAACTATCTATTTTCTTTTAAAATTGTAATGCGACAGAATTTTAGGTTCATTTCTATTTGAATAGTTTCTTTATTTTACTTCTAGATTCACAATCTTTGTTCAAATAATTTAATAAGACTTTTTAATAAGAAAAGATAAGGCTCATAGAGGTAAAAGGAAAGAAAACCAATACGACGGCCCTAAGTATCTAAAATTGAGTCAAGAGCAGGAGATGATGATCACTACTTACATTAAAAAAAAATAGAAACAACAAAAATTAAATACAGAAAGCATAAACTATTCCACAAACTATTCCGAAAAAATGTGAAAAACTTTTTGTTTCAGACACATCACACACCCAATAAGTCATAATGCTAAAACAATTTTTTTTACGACGAAACTGCAACGACCTGTGGGCGTATAGTTTGCCCATATTAATTTTGTTGGCAAAAAATCTGGTGACAGCAAATTATCGTAAAACTCTTAAGTTTCTGAGAACTATTTCTCTTGAGTAGAAAAAATATCCCACGAGGCCCGACATCCTACTAATAATGTTGGAAGATGCACGCAGTATAAAAAATCCCTTTTAGCGGTATGTGAATGCTTTAACTACTAACTAATTTCAGTTTGAAATAAAATAAACTTAGTTGAACTGATTTAATATTCATTATGCAGATTTCATATAAATCTAAAAAATTATTTCGGTACCTTCTCTATAACACCTTGCAACACCAGTAAAATTTGTTCCAAAATAATAAAAATGTTCTAAATTCGAACGCTTAACTGGTAACGGCGGACATGTTAAAACAGATGTTTCGTGCTTGACGTAAGGTCAGACAGGGTCGCCATCTTGAAAGTTCCCGCCAATCGCGTCTCCGACAGGGGCAGGCATAATTACCGGCTGTGATTGTAAATAGAAGACCGTGTAATATTTTTAGGCCATAGGGTTTACTGATTTGGAAAAGTAAGTACATGTAGAAGTAGTTATCATCCATTTGATTTTCTATAGTTTACACCAAAATCTGATAAGCAAAACTTACTTCTGTCGCATTAAAACCTTTTTTCAATATTTTTTTTTTCTAGATCTGCCTAAAGGTTGAACAGTGTTGTTTTCCCTCCCTGTCTTTAACGCCGAAGGGTGAAGGAATTACTGTTAATGACTTGGAAGTGTAATACAATATCTGTTTTGAAAATAAAGTACTGAATTAAATTTGTTTTGAATGGTTAAGTGATATTAATTACAAGAAAGCTTCTGCTATAGTTAGATTTTTACCATTTGATTCGTGCACAGGCACTGCCATGAAATTAAGTAATTTTGCTGCAATTATTTTATTTTCTTTCTACAAAAATTTTAAACTAATTAAACATAAAATTATATTAAAGGTAAATATTTTTTAAAGCATGTTAAGCATGCGATGCTAACACGAAGATTCAAATTTTTGTATAAAGAAAAAATCAATTATATAAAATACATTTTCAACTAGTCCACACTGGCTCTGGATCGAAAGACGTAGCAATCAGGGAGTGAGGCTTGAGGCATGGGTTGACATTAACAGTAATATTTTCTACTAAATTAAGGTAGACGCTGATATGAAGTGTAATATATTGAAACTCATGATCAATATTTTTTTTACTGTTGTCATTGCCATTATGTATAGGTATATCTTGATTTGAAAAATTTATCAAGTTCACGAGATTAAATATAAATTCCTTACTCTAATTTTAATCAATAGGTATATATTTAATTTTGTCAATGGAATTTATTCGTTTCCAGTCTGTTTGTCTTATCTATAGCTTAGTTTCTTACCGCTAACTACACTTTTCTCATTGCCTGTGCAATTTTACATAAAACTGTTGTATTTGCATGTATTTTATGGTCGTTTTCTTTTTAATTTATAAATGTAGTTATGTAACGAAATTTATCTAAACGCCTTTTCTGCTAAAGCCGTTTCGCCTTCAGACTTAACCGTTTAAAATTTACATATTTTTATGGCCATTTTATGGTAAATTTAAGAAAAATAGGACCCAGCCTAAACACTTAACGTCCCGCCACTAATTAAGACTTGTTAGAGTTTTAAGTTTTCTAGATTTTTATCGTTCAACAAATTATATTACCATATAAAATCTACCATTAAATATTTCGACTGACATCACAATCAATAAAGTATATTTACTAGAAAATGCTAATACAGACCATAAACTATATGGTACATAATTACTTGCTAATAGTCCATTAGAACTGGAAAAATAAAAGATTTAACAGCATATTATAATTATCTTATAAAGTCTAAACCAGTTAGAAATAAATCTTGTATCTTAAAAGAATTAGGCGGTGGTGTAAAAAACATTATAAATAATAAAGACTTAAGTGTTCTAAAATAGTTTAAAAACCATTACAGCTTCTAATTCAACCGGTATTTTAATTAAAATGTTTATAAAATTAGCACTACCTTAAATAAAAATTTGTATTTTAATCTACCGTTATGAGCATATTTTTAAATTTCATGTACAAAGCTAGACTACATAAGGTAGACTTAATGCCTTAAGGCATTCTCGACCAGTCAACCTTTGGATTAGTAGAAAGGTCTTAAAAAAAAGAATAAAAAGATAAGAAAAAGATAAAAAATGAAATATTTTAAAGATAGTAAAGTGTACATACAGTATTCAAACCATTATTAATTTAAATAAATATCCTAATCCTAAATTATTATTATAAATGGGAAAGTAAGTTTGTTACCTTTTCACGCTTAAACCACTGAACCGATAATCCTTGAAATTTGCATATACATTGTCAGGTATACAGAAAAGGATATAGGGTATCTTATAACCCGAAAAAAAGTACTGTTTCTGAAGAAAACAACAATAACTTTCTTATGATAATAGATGGCGCTACGTGTCTTTCAAATCATGATTGAGTTTTATTAATGCGAGTGACGCCGCGAGCAAAAGTTAGTATGAATATAAATTAGAATGTTTCTTATGTTTCGGTCGATACATACAATTTTATTTGTATACAAAATATTTTATTTTCTCAAATCATTTTTATTGTTAATTTTAACAACATTAACCTTAATTCTATACAAAAACCTAACTCTGTATAAATTAATGAAATTTCGAAAAATTCACTCCATAAATTCAACGTAAGACACAGAAGTCCAATTTTGTAAGAAGATAAAGAAACAAAACGACATGGCTATACATTACGAAGTCGGATCGACAGACAGCGGATTTCAGAGGACCAATCATGGCACCTGTTCCTGATCCCTATTTCATTTTTAATGAAGACGTTATATCCGCAGGTGTTCGATCTTATTATGTTATTTAATTCATTCTGCCCTTTGTTTTCTTATAAACCTTTTTTTTCTGGTCCTTTTGACCGCAAAAGTTTAAACTAAAATTTATTACGACACAAAGGTGCATTGTAAATCGCGTCTGTGAGGTTCAACAGATGTAGGTAATTAAGCTGTAAAGTTTCTACAATGTTTTTATTGGTATCAAGGGATTGATGACTTGATCTGTGGACCTTTTAATTACGTATTAAACAATAGTGACTTGATCGCAGTAACGATGTTATTAGGAGCAATAAATTTTTAAATGTAACAGAAGGTCCTTATTCATTTTATTGTGTTTTTATGGCAGTGATGTTTAGGACAAGTGTTATTGATGTCTTTTTCAATTCAGCAGGTTTTAAAATTTCTTTTTTTTTTTAGTATTTTTTTCGGTCATATGAATTTTCATTAGAAATATTACAATGTCATAATAGATTATGTAAGTTTGTTATTGTGAGTTGGTTTCATTTGGATGTTTGAATATCTTTCTTTTAATCACAATTGACTCAACCGCTAAATAAATTTGGATGAAACTTGGTATGCATATACAGAATTTATATTCCGGATTAAAACAAAGGCGAAACCTCTTTCGAAATTGAGTCGCTCGTGATTATCTCGAAATTTGATTTCTGGTAAAATTTAACTCTAACATATTTTTTCTTTGTTCAGAATAATACTATTATTTGTGAATACCTCCTTAATAGCATCGGGTACAAGACATGAAAACCAATTGTTAATTACGACAGAGAGCTATTAAAAAATAAAAATAAAGTCCTACACATATCAGAACGTACTGCATCTTTTATTTTCAACTGACATCTCTTTGGAGCAACGTCTCGACATCAACATCGCTTTGCGTTTCGAATTTCGAATCCGTAGACGTTTTCCACGTTCTTATCAAACCCCGAATGGCATTTCAACCCCTACGGTTTTAAACTAAAACAAACTTTAGCTTGATAGAGATAAATGTCAAATTCGATTGCTTATGTTCCTCAAGCAGTGACACATTGGAAATGGAATGAACTTGAGATAACACTCGGGATTCGATTTGAAGTTTCTGAATCTATACGTACTGTATTTTTAACTCTACTGCTTCGTACTTAGAGTTCAATATTGATTGAAGTTGTGGGTTTGATCGGCTTGGAATAAAAGTTATTGAATGATCTTTGATTAGATGATTATCAGTACAGACGCAATGGGTCTTGCTCTGCGGTTACATTTTATATGGTAATTGAAATGTAATATAAGCATTAAATTTTGAGTTGGTTATCGGGTAGTTTACGATAGTATCTATACGCGACAAGCTAACATTGTTTTCGATAATTACGACAGCAGATATCGGTTTCTCGTATGTTAATGAGCAAAATCTGATACATTGTTTTGTGTAAACGTGAACGATAATTATGGCGTTAAAACACAAAGAGATAGATGTAGTTGGGAAACTGGTTGATGTTATAAAAGACTTTCGTCGTGTTTTGTCTTTTTTTTTTCTTAACTTTTATTATTAGATACAAAATAATGTTGTTTATGTCATAGACGGGTTATGTCGCTTCATTACATTGACTTCATAAGTGCAAACCATTTTTAAGGAAGAGGTTCACCATCATCTGCCTAACCTTTTCCCAACTATGCTGGGGTCGGCTTCCAGTCTTTCCGGATGCAGCTGAATAAGTACTATGTTTTACATGGAGCGACTGAAATGAATGAAGGAAGAGGTTATAGAAATAGATTTGGTATTATTTAAATGGTTATTTTCTACCATGAAAAATATGTTACGCAGAACACACAATAAAAATAATGTAGTTTTATATTCGATTAGTATTATCATTTTACTATTGAATCGTGATAGTCTAGTGGTATGACCGTTTTCGCAAGTTATGTGCGATACTTATTCCGTGCCTCGGAAAGTACGGATGTTGATCCTGCACCTGATCTTGGATTACCGTCCCATCGAACTATGAGAGTGAGGGAATATAGAGTGCACCTGTGTTTGCGCACACAATTGTGCACTATAATATTTCCTGCGTAGTTATCTTATCTCCGTTAAGATTGGTCGCTGTGACCGAAATTCGGTCAGAAGCACATTATTATTACTTACCATTGTAATCTATGGAACCTTGAAGTGGCAAATTATATTCTGTTTACTATAAAAATATTGTTATTAAAAGCCTAACGTGACTTAAACCAAATTATAAAAGCCGTTTCTCAGAATTTTTAAGTCACACGCAATGGGGACTAAACTTTAAACCACACGTTAACATGTGTTAGCGAAATTGTGTTTAAAATTTACAGCTTTTTCTTCCACGGCTTTACTGTTAAATATACCTATGCATAAGTTTTAATTTTCATAACTAACTTTAAACAAAGTCTTACTTAGTTATCCCAGAAATTCTGGTGAGAAAATCTTTAAAACCTTGTTAAGTTAATGGAAACCGAGAAAGGTATAATAAGATCTTTATTTTCGTCACGGAAAGGAGCGTGTGAATAGGAAAATTAGAGAATTAAGGAATAAAGGGCGAAGTGGTGAAGGTTTTTGCCGTATTTATTATGTATGTATGATGTACATTTACAAAAGGCTAGGAAGTGAATGATGTATGATAGCTGATAAAGTTGAATGGGAAAAGAAATTAATATCTGTACTCTTAAGAAAAAGATGAGGACGTTATGGGTTTCGTTAGTTAATTATTATTCTGCTTTAGTGTCTTACTGCTGGACAAAGGCTTACTCTTACATAATATATTTGAAAGAGAATAAGTCATACTCTACCACGCTAGCGTAATGCAGCGTGTAGTGGCAATATGGTGGGTTACTGCTGTTGGAATTTTTGAAGCCAACAGCAAGGCCTCTAACTGGGCTTAACGACTTCCATTTGAAAGGGTTACCATGGTCTACTATTTTACGTACCATCCAAAGCATGACGATGGTCGAAAATGAGCTACAAAACCACACTTCCTCCTCTGCTTAAACCTTAGTGAACTAGAGATTATGACAATCACCTCGGTATCACAGCAACATGAGTTTTATCACTTAATCATCATCTGCCTAGCCTTTTCCCAACTATGTTGGGGTCGGCTTCCAGTCTTACCGAATGCAGCTGAATACCAGTTTTATCACTTAATACCATTCCAAAATAAACTTTAAGTGCATTATCATGAATTTTGATATTATATTAGTTCTCATAATTTATTATAATAACTATATTAGTTCCAGATTTTTGAAATCTAAATAATGTTTAACATTTACGAATGCTACAAGACCAGTCAATAATATACTTAATAACATCATCAATATTCAACATGCTATCTATATTATACAAAAAATTGCCAAAACTAGTAGCTTCAACTAACCTGACCACGATACAAAAAAAGGGACAATAGCCCAGCAGATGTTTACAATTAGTTCCATACATCTTGATGCTAAGGAAGCCATCTTTGAAATCTGACGTGTTATAAATTTTTGTGTAGTGTTTTGTCCGACATGTTATGTTTTATTCAGGGCGACTACTGACAGCAGTGGATTTTTAGGAGCTTAAGCGTTTTTGCAGTGAATAATCCCTGTCAAATATTTTTCTATTCATTTATTTCGCACTTATTTTTGATAGATGACTGGATTGCTGGATTGCTTTGTTTATTATATCTAATATTCATTCAACATTTTTCATTCTGGGTATATTTTTAAAGACTAATATAAAAATACACAAAAGTTTTTTTAAAAAGCTAGGAGCTTCGGGAACAGGGTCAAAGGTCCTGTGGTTAGAGGAATTTCCTCACTATTAGCGCGGTGTGTAACATATTTTTTTACGCCTCACAATAATACTAAATGGCAATGGGCATTTTCTAGTCCTAATATGTTATAACGTGAAAGAAGAACGTGATGAGAGTGAATGAGGCAAAAGAGGTATGCAAGGATCGTAGCAAGTGGAAATCCGTTGTCTCTGCCTACCCCTCTGGAAAACAGGCGTGAGTCTATGTATGTATGTATGTATATTTTATAACACCCAATTACTTTCCACATGGATACGCCTAAATTAAAAGCTTATGCTAAATGAACGCAATGAAAACAATTTCAATCTAACATGGTTTAATATTTTAAAGGGCCAACATTTTAATATAGCCTTTGCTGACCAATAAACCCTAGTTTTGGTTTTCATTTATTAACACTACACTTTTCATTACCCGCCATATTTTATTCAACACTAAAATATCATTTAAGTTAAACAGAAATACGACAGATGGTCTAATGTACCCCATAATATTTCCATTGTATAAAACTTGTCGCTATTTAAATCTGTAGGGTCAATTTAGAAAGTTTATTATTGACCTTGTTCCCTTGTTATAAGAATTATATTTGGATGTTTACTAAAGTAACAAGCACAAAAGAACGATTTGCGAATTGCGCATGTATTTGTGCTAAATATGAATATCATGATAATTGAGAACTGAATTGAATTTGTTTTATTGAATTTGCCCTCAATGCGGTATTCATGGGGTGTTTAAACTTATTATATTTTATTAAATTAATAATAAATAGTTTGTCATTATATTATTCACATAATATTATTTTATTAGGCTGGTGACCCTAATCATAAAAATTGTTTTCATTATTCTATTTAGAAATAATGGAGCAGAATTATGCAATATGAAGCAAAACATAATTATTATACATAATACCATCATCAATGTTGCACCTCACGAAACAAAGGAATATCCAAATAAGAAAAAAAAGCAAGTAAAAAAAACTTAAGTTTAATAGTAATGTCAAAAAAATATCTAGTAGGTAAAAGTAGGCTGTGATACAGTTTCTTAAAACTTCCAAGATAATTAATAACTACCGTGATGATAATCCTAAAAAATTGTCAAGCACAAAAAAAGAACAGAAATAATTTTATGGTCATTATCAATTTTCCACCACTATCTTTTGCTACCGTAGTTTCTCTTGAAAATGCGCCAACATAAGTACACTAAACATTTTTCAAGAACAACAACAAAAAAGCATGTTATATCTTGGGCTTATGGCGCTAAACGTTATTATTTTAGGAGCGTGGCGCCTAGCATATGTTGCTTAACAATTTGGTAACGTTTCAATAGTGCCCTGTTTACGACGGCACTAAAAAAACTTGGCTGTCCTGGGGTTTCGGTCGACGGTTCCTTATAATAAGAAGCAGAAAATGAATCAACACAATTTGGTTTAGTTTGAAGAACAGTAGTAAAACAAATGAAAGATAAAAATAGTGAGGATGGTTCGTAAGTAATAGTCGGTGTAGACCACAATGACCATATGTTTCAAGATAGGGTTGAATGATCGCTTTTTGCAACTGGCTATATCTAACCCATAGTTCTTAAAGATGAAACGCCTTATGTTATTTAACTTTCAGGCCTCGTTTTATTAAATAAAGCTGATAATACTGATTTTAGAAATGTTTACACAGAAAATTTTGTACGAAAATTCCATCCAGTAATTTTGTATGGTCAACTGTCTTCACGATTTAAAATCCATAACTTCAATCAAAGGTTCAAAGAACCCTAAAAATGAATAGTAAAATTCACCCTCGGCACCATAAACCGTGTTTACCATCGCCACTTGTCAGGATGACTGTAAGAAAACAGTTTTGCTACCATTTTATTATCTTTTTTAAGGGGCCCGTTTAAGGGCCTTTAGCTGAGATTAAAAGTATTGTATGCTTTTATTGTTGTCAGAATTGATTCATTAGTCGACATATGTTGGGGTAGGCCGATACATGTTCAGTTGTTGTTGATATCGTTACGTTGATTTTTGTTTGCTCGTTTTAGAATGTTGAACACCTTTTAATTGATTTAAAAAACGAAGAGGAATCAGATATCACAAATTGAATTAACGATGATGAACATTTTAATACTCTTTTTTAAAATTCTATCCCATTACTCTTTTTGTCGTTAAACAACATACTTTCTAGTTATCTTTGCTAGTTATGGTTAGTTTTTGCTAGTTTCATCAAAGAACATAAATTTTTCTACCGTTTTTAATCTGCCTTCCAGTTAACTACTACCTGCTTAGCTTACAAGCTTCTGTAGGTCCTTAAATTTTCTTACAATATCACAAAACTTATATTCAAATAAAATGGCTAAACCCAGTGTTTATCAAAAGTAATTCAACTGATTATACTATAGGGAGGCCTATGTTCAGCAGTGGACGTCTTATGGCTCAAATAATGATGATGATTATAAACAGCCGTCTTTTAATACTAAAATGGTTATTTTCAATTAAATTCGTAAACACTAGTTTCGGTTAGTTTCAATTTAGTAATGCCTTAGCCTTAAGATATTTAACTTGAGCCGTGAGGAACTTGATGAGGAATGTGTGTGAAGAACACATTTTTTTTCAAATTTAATTTACACCTCAAGATATAAAAGCTTAGAACTTGCATCTTTACACCCACATCTCTCATAAAATTAACGTTGCCGTTTTAAATGTTGAAATGCTTTCACTTACATTTCACTGAAGTCTCAAACAAAATAATATCCCATTGTTTCTTCAATAAGTATTTAAGAGCGAAGTCCAAAGTATTTATGATAATTCTAAGCATAGTAGTAAAATGGATGAGCACGTCTAAAATACAATGCATACTTAAAATTGAAATGTCAAGAAATGGAAATCTTGAGGCGTTTGTATTTGCGTAGACGACCAACTACAATAGACTGCAAAAAGTTGCTTTGTTTGTGGAATTTAGTTAATCAGTTTAGAAATAGGATGGTAATTTAATTGGTTTTTGTTTTTTTTATTTATACTTCATGTACGTATGTATGTACCTACATAAGGTGGATTTCATGCCTTGAGGTATTACCTACCAGCCAATCAGTGGAAAGGTCTTAAATAGATAATACAAAAAAGTTATTATATCGATATTAACATATATTTATTTATCAATACAATTATTGTTGATGGTGATGAAGAAAAAATAATCATCATCAATTTTAAAACTTTATCTTTCACAACTACTGTATTTGAATTTTCCTATCTTTTGATTCCTATCATGAACAACTATGAATTTTAACAAATTAATCAAGAAAATGTAATTCAAATAAATTTAATAGCTTTTGGTATTTTGCAACTAATGTCACAATCATTCGAAGTGTATTCCATAAAAGGAAAAATCTAAATACAGGATGCTATGTTCTTTCCTGCAATAAAACGCGGAATATAACCGCAGAAATATCTTCTTGTCTGTATATTTTGATGCTCTCATATCGTAAAATACTAACAATAGGAATAAAACCATTTAATTTATCTCCAAAGAGAAGGTCCCCGCTGTCAAGGTTCTTTGTTTGGATCATTGTCTCTATGTCAACCGACATTCGTAAAATCACTAGGTATTTTACGTTCGGTATCGTAAAACAAGAAATTTATCGAAACTTTCATCTTTTTATATTCAATTCAAAATTCAATAAGAATAAATGTCAAAGTAAATGGAATTGTAAATAATGTATGACACAATTGTATATTAAAGCCACTGTGTCTATATTTATAACTAGAAATAGTAAAAAAGAAAATACAATCAAGATTCTTTTCAAGTGACATAATATCTCTAACAATTGGAAATAGCTGTTGTTCTATAACATTTGCTGCAAAAACTTCTCCATCATTAGGTTCTACTTCATCTAGTAATATCATTATCGACATAATCATCTGACGTGTATCATATTTAAACAGATCATCAACACTTCCAAGCCGTTTTTGTACAGATACCATCGATTTACTAATTTGAAACTCCATCAATCATTTTTGTAAGAAACTCAATCTACACCACATGGTATGGGCGAGATTTTACCTGAACGAAAAAAAAGTGACAATAACTTGAACGCTAGTAAAATAGTGAGACATCTCAATTTATTGGATCCAACCCTCGATTTTAAAAGAAACGATTTGTATTTGGAACTGGACAAAAGTTTTTGGAATCTTGTGTCTGTTAAATCTTTTGATAGTGCCGGTCGAGCAGAAATTTAGGAATTTTTGTCACATTATCAAAGACATTTGCGATTCTATGATATAGCCATAAAATCTGTTTATGTGACATCTACAGATATACAATACAAGATTACGAATATCTGTTTCTCTATTTCAAATAATATAAAGCAACAACAAAGCTACAATATGAAGGTTATTTAATGACAAAATTTGAAGGTTTTGGTAACAAGAACGACAGAAAATCAATGTGTATTCAAAGTATTAGATCTAAAAGGAATAAAGACATTTTGTGCTTGCTAATCGTAAGCATAATAAATAATTTATTATTATATCATATATTTTTTCATACGCATGAATTATTCAAATACGTAGAGAAAAACCAGTAGTAACTGGAAGCATCATCAAAATTTGGATGTTTACACGGCTCATTGGCGTTCACTGCGGCGTATCTCCAAATTCTTGCATATAAAACAAACTATAATTCACTTTATCGGTAATCTAGAAGCCGTCAAATAGTCTTGACAACTCATTCTAACGACCCGTAGTGTGAACAGTAAAGGATAAATTATGCGTCGGTGACCAAAAATTTCATCGCTTCAGACCCCGTGACTTCTTAGAAATTATATAGATTCGTATCAGTTTTTTCGCTTTGTGTTTCCGTACCGCTAACGAACGCCGCTGTACCTGTTTATTTTTTTGGGACATCCTCAAATGTGTTGGGTGCCCATGTGAGGGACAGTTTTATCGATGACCACCGTATGTCGCTTCGTTTTGTTACAGTTTTTAATTTTTCAACTGTCAATACGTTTCTTGGATAAGAGAGTTTGTTCAATTTTAGTAAGTTCTTTTATTATTAGCTGCAAAAACAAATTGAGATATTGCAAATAATATCAGCGGAATTAAAACTAAACCTTAATAAAATCCTTGATTTACTTAAAAAAATATTAGTAACTAACTCAAAATTAAAATATAAACCCGAAGTGACCACAGACATAAAAAAACCCTTAAATCCTTTAACAATTTCTTGACAGATCTAAATTGAAATATAAAACTAATCCTCTTAATCAAAATATACCTTTATCAGCTCGTCACGGTCAAAATAGAGTTTCCGAAAAAACGATGATAAATGCTATCTATAATCCCCGACCGTTACAACACATATGTCGCGAGTTAACACTCTTTTGTAGCCCATATCAAAATTAAGATAATTCGTAATGTCCGTTCCGTTCTCTACTTTATACTCAGCCTTCCCATCTGTTGTTTTTTTTTAAATATGGGCAGCAACCTTAGATCAGTCGGTCGGTCCCATAAAAGAGAACAGGTAATGAGCCTCAGAAATTGGTAATGACTAAATAAAGTCGGCCACGTTTGTGCTAGCCAGTTGTAATTTTGAATTATGACTTCATATCCTTTGCGTGTTTTATGATACGGAACGTGAAAATGTTTATTTTTGGTCGGATTCGTAAATTATTGGGTATTGATTAACATTTGTGTTTTGTTAAAACTCATTTAAATTAATTGAAAATCGTTACGTTTTACAATCTAAATGTCAATCTTTTTTTCAAGATGATTAAAAAAATACAGTAGCCATTTTACGAATATCACAGAAGAATTTCAATTTTGTCCTTAATTCTACTCAAACAAAGCAATGGCAGATCAAAGTTCACACGACAAAACAAAATGTACATCAAAAAATCTACAAATCCTGCTTTTCAGTCATTCTCTTTTGGAATAAATGGCTCTATAGAAAACAGTGTAGAATATTTCAACATTCTACATTGTTAATGTGGAACGACACGAACGCAGCTGACATATGTCATAATATCTCCCTTGTATATACAGCCATGTTTGTTTCTATAACGTGTTTAGAATTAGTATTTTGTACCCTTGAATTTGTTAACAGGAGTATTCGTGTAGGATTTAGATATTTACTTTTTAATACTTAAGTGATGTTATTACGTCTTCTTTAACACTTACTTATGTTAGAATAGAAAAATCTCCTTCTACAATTAAACAGGTGTTTATTGAAAGGTAGTAAACTTTACTAAATTTAATTAATTAAATCAAATTTAAATGTTTTTTTGTTGACTAAATCTAATATTTTATGGAACATTTAATTGATTTCCAGTCAGACAGACACTTACTACGGTAGTAACTAGCAATTATTTCCCGGGAATAACTTTGAGCCGATATAATTATGCATCATTAGAGAGGCACATTTTTTCTTTAAATGCAGAAGCACATCATTCGACGACACATTAAGCTTGTAAGAAACAAATTAATGCGCAATTGTGAACAAGATAATATTTTGATATTGGGAATATATCACGTCTTGAAAAATTATATTATAATATTAAAGATTATTAGCTGCAAATAGCTGCATCAGAGGAAAACAATTTTACATCTACATTATACTAGCTTATTTAATTTAACATGGCAAGCCTTGATAAGTTAATTTTATTGATATTTATAGTAACAATTAGACAAGTAAGTAACGCTCTAATTGAAGTGTCCTAAGAAATAGATAGTTCAGATTAAGATGTCTTTCTTGTAAATGTTAACAAATTCCGTAACGAAATAATCAGAGTTATTTGAGTTTTGTTTTTTTTTTATAACTGTTATAGGTCAAATTTTAACATCTATACCTACACCTAACTCAATATTGATTTTTGATTTTATTATTGTCGTTAATTGGTTCAACTAAAACTGCCTCATTGAAAACAGGGCGTATGTCAGTACCATCCCTCATTGTATTTCATTTGTCTAATTGAGCAACCAAATATTTGCTGTTCTGTCGTTAGTTTTGTCCTCGTTCCGTCAATACGTCACTACACACAACATGCTTTATAGGCACATGATGGGATTTTCAACTTTATCTCTTCAGTATAGAGTCCCAATTCTTGAAGAGCGAATAAAATTTATGTAGTAAAACACAACTTCAATTGTAGCTGATCAATACGGGCTTTATTGTTGCTAAATTTCGTTGTCACACTGTTGTTGCTAATTACTGTGTGTTCAGCTAATTGTTGGGGACCTAAGTTGGGTTTTGCGATTTATTCGTGCGACGAATTGGATCTTCAGTAATTACGATAATTGGTTTTTGTAGATAGTACTGGTTAATTGGGAATTGTGTGAAACCTAATAAGAATGTGTTTTGTACGTCGTTTTATTTAGGCTTTGTAATAAACATTATTACCTTAATGTATTAACAATAGACTTTTTTATTACAGTTTTACAGAAGAGATTTTAAATTGAAAATAGGTTTTTATTTGTTTATTATTATCCTAAAAAGCCTGAAGAACTTTTTTTAGACACGTAACTTGAAGGTAGATGACATTATTGAAAATGATCTAAATCTATTTAATCATTTACAGGAAATATTAATTTTCAAGATAAGACAATAATAATTTTATTTATATTTTATACTATGTATGTACTACTTCAAACACCACACAAGTTAATTAATCCTATACTTGCTTAAATAAATCACGATCGGAATCCAATTCGATTGTTTCAACAAATATTTTAATAGAATTCGCTTCAACAAATAAATTTAATCCCTTTTCATGTTTCTAGAGTTGTAAAATTTTTATTATTCCATTTTATGTTAAACATAGTATCTAGAGTTTACTGGCCATTTCATTTGATCGTGTTCTGAGCATTGAACATGTCTTTGTGGGATTATACCGAAACAACTAAAGCAGTATTAAAAAAATGTTCGGAGAGACTTTCCGTCCCTTAAACGAAAAGGAATTGTTGTAGAAAAATAAAGCTTTTATTTTAACTCAAGATGCCTTCGGTGTTGTGTATAGAAACTTTTTACTGTTAATAAGATTCAGTTTTAATAATCTTTTGTAATAAAAACTTTAAAGTTAGGTTTTTCACTTTCGCGTGTAACGAATATTAGAAATAAAGTAAATAAAAAGGTTTTGTCATATTTTAAGGTTAACATTATAAGCTGTCTGTGATAGCCTAGTGGTATGACCGTTAGACTTCCAAAGGTCGTACGTTTGAAACCCAGGCACGCACTTTTCTGATGTATGTGAAAGAAAGAATTTCTTCTTCGTAATATTAAAAATTATTATGATTAATTCTCAATCCTTGTATGAGAAGAGGCCTTTGCCCTACATTGCTACAGTTACAGGATGATTTATTTATTTATTTAATATTTAAAAAAAATATAATAATTATTAAAGGCTTACTTATACTTTACCTCATGTATATTTTGATCAAAAAGTTGTAAACACTCACACAAATACTAACGGCAATAAGATGTAATTTTGTTCCGTGTACTTGTACTCAACTCCTATGGCTTCCTAATCCATCCCTCAACCTTCTTTACATGTACAAAGGAATACCCACACTCCATTTCATTTCATTTACTCGCACTCTCTTCAATTGAATTGATATTCTTTCTCTCTCAGACCTACTGTTTAATTGATATTGCTTGTCCAGTAATGTTTTACGGCATTTCAAATATTAAGTAGCTGGAACTAGTAATAAATGTCGCTGGTTAAGTTTTATTGACCATCTTCGAAGTCCAACTGGTTTAGTACTAATGTTCGCATCATAACGCTACCAGTTTTTTCTTTAACTATCTCTAATTTGTAATTTTTGATGGACACAAGAATGGTGTTTTACTTCATTCTTGCATATTTACTATCTTAATCTTGGTTGTAAATAGACTCATTAAGGACTACGTTCAACCATGTATTAGAAATTTTACGAGAAATGCTAAAAAGGTGATATAAACAAGTTAGGCGTAATCTATATCAGAAAACCTTTAACTTTAGTATCAAAGTATAATGTTATTTATTACTTTCTTATCTTTTGTATTACGAAGTCAAATGGCTTCGAGACAAGCATGACACACCTAAAGACCTTACAGCAGCATTCACTGTCATCAACAGCAATACTCATAGATATTTATCACCGCATTACAAGATGTCTCCGAACTCCAACGTCCCATCTCTAATAAATCCTTCATAGATGAGCAGTATCACAATAAATATCCAATCTAACACCGTCTTCCTGCCCACGCGCATAATTCACCAAGAATTATTCGTATAAATTAAATAAACATATCAAGCAAGACGTTTTACAACGAATGTTCAGGCAACGCGAATTTATTTATAGAAAATTCTCTAGTATGATGTTAATTGGATGTATTTGTGGGGGGGAAACTGTGTAATAAATCTTAAGATGAAATAATTACTAGCCGGGTATCTGTAATAAATCTTGTAACGGAAGTATCCAAGAAAAAGATTCCAGTTCAATATTAGTTTTAGTCAATTGACAAATTAAAAATTAATGGAAAGGAAATTATACCTATTTACATAAACAGGATGAATGACAGAGAATTCAAAAAAGTTAAACGCTAGAATTCTTCAATTGCGAGCTATAAATGTAACCAATATGTTACACGACGTTGCACCACAAATAGAAATAAATAATAAAGCAGATCGAAGCAGAGCCTTTAATGTCATCGATAAACAGGCAGGTACAGTCGTAAATTTTGCAATATCTAAAGCAAATATGCACTTAGTATTTGATTAGAGATCGTAAAACAATCGAAGCTAACGGAGTGGGTGTTAAATCTATATCATTCTCTTACGCCTAAACGAACTTGTACTCGATAAAAAGAAAGATTTTACGATATGGGAAAACCTTCGGAAACATTGTTCATCTTGGGTGGTCATATAACTGGCCCAACGTGATCTTTTGGTCTAATAAACATTTGATGTGTGTTTTGCCAGCCGGTTCTCTTAATGTTTATTTTCTAATCGCTGTAAGAATAAGATCTTCGTGTTTTAAACTACTTTAGTATCTTTTTAATGAATATAATAGTGGCTACTTGAAAATTTAGATTTTTGGGGTAACGACTTTCTTGACGCCAGAATCTAATTTTGATCAATTTTATGGCGCCTACACTTTGACCAATATTTTGATGAATATCTTAAATATCATGATAATTAGAGAGTCAAACAGAATAAATTGTTACTTGTCTATCATAATTTAAGACATTAATTCAAATTAAATATTCAGTGATAGTAAACTTAATTTTTTCTTATAGAATATTCTAAGAGTTTATTGCAAAGGAAAATCAAAAGTAAGTTTAAAATGCCTTGAGGTAATAACTCAACAAATCGCAAAGTAAGCTGCAACTTGCAGTCCATCTTGCTGTCATTCATTGACTGCTGACAGTTCTCGTTTAGCATATCATTTGTACACATAATTTAAATTCAATGTCTCATTACTTTAAAAATGTTTTAACGATTTTACCTTCCTGCATACATATAATTCGTACAGTAGTTTTTTAAATTAAGTCTCTTACATTTCTCCAACTGTCTCCAGTCATCTTGTCGACACGATATTTCATCTCACTGACATCTGTCAAGACGAACAAGATCAACTTTGTCGCCAGCATTGGTATTAATTTCCCTTTGCCCTTCTTTATTGCTTGTGATTGGATTATTTCCGTAGCAACTTTTCACTTCCCGAGAGCTCTAAAATAAGATTCGATGCTTGGACGCTTTTATTTAAATCTGGTTGGCTTGTTTTAATATCTTTAAGCTTTTTATTTTCCCTGAATATTTTCATCTTGCCATCTTTTATTAAAGATTTGTTTTGTTATATTCAACGCTTCAGCTATCATAAGTCGAGCGTTGATGTATAAGACATAGATAAAAAATCGACATTAGCCATTTGTCCCTTCAACACTTTATTTGTAAGGCTATAAATCATTCGATACTGATGGAGCGTGTTCACTACAATACGATTCGATGTAGCCATTGATTTTGATAAAAGGTAATGGTTGTAGACATTCATTCAATTTCCTTAAGCCATCAATATCACACATGCGCCTGATATATCAAACAATACTTTGCGTTCAAACGGAGAAAGTGAGATGGTTTTGTTTATTAACAGGAACAAACAATGGCGCCTTTAGGTAGAAAACTTTCCCATCAAAAATATAGATAACGAAACAATTAAGTCCAAAGAAAAAGTTTTGCAAACTCTTCAACTAAATACGACGAAAATCACTTAAGGCCCTTAAGTCCGAGCATTACAATCCCTTCAAAGTTTTTATACTTGTGCAAAAACTGGCGAGAGGAACGCCGGTTGAGTGTCATACATTTTGATGCCACAGTTTTTGTCTTCCCTTGTTATTGCCGAAACAAAAACCGCTGTTGTTTGCCTGTCTACCGTTTTTGCGCACTTGACAAGTCACCCTTCCTCCGAACTTTAATTTGTCCTGAATAATTACATAATTACACGTCTCGCTGTGATTGTTTTATGTCGGCAATGTTTTGTCGAGCACGATTCACGAGAAAGTTAAGTCTGCGAGTCGCGAGTTGATCCAATTTGAATTAAAAGTACCTAATTAGACGATGCTTAAGTTAACTAACTCAAAGCGTTTGTCCCCTCTGAAGGAAATTACAACATAAATCTGCCTTGCAAAATTATGTTACACCTAACTCAGTTTCAAAAAGGAAAAAGTTGGACGTTTCTATAATTGGCTCTTATCCAAATTAGCCAAGGGAGGGATCTTCTGAAATAATAACTTTTCATAATCTTAGCGGTACATGTCAGGGGACGAAACAACGAAATGAACTGTCAACTTGGACGTCCAAATCCAATTATTGTTCGGCTTACAAACGCGGGGATTCAAATTAACCTACGTTGCCTTCCCTTTTTGCAGGCCATCGTCGGATTTTACGGAGCTTAGTAGACTTTTATAACGTGATACTTGTTATTAAGATTCATTTTTACTTGTCTTCTTTGGTGAGTAATATCAAAGACCTGTGATTGCTTTATGGCTAGGTTTAACAGTTTTTCATTTTTGACATTGTTGTCTGAGCTAGGTTTAAATTAAAATTTATACACAGAGGAGTAATTAATTCTACCGTGGCAAGTTTGCTTTGCTCTTAACCGTGGTATGACGATTACAAATATGGCTGGATATGACAAATATTATACTAGCGGATTATGAGATAACTTATGCTTTACTTTAGCGGATAGGTACATTAAATAAGTTTGTAGGATAAAGGGAGGGTAACTAAATGTAGGATCATTTTCAAATATGAGTACCTCTTTTTTATATTTATCTTAAATTAAATTTTACGAAAAGTACTTTAATTTATTTTTAGGTTTACAACGGTGAAAATAAATTAGGTGGGGAGCCATATCAGACATTCTAAAGGGTGGTTTTAGATCTGTCACTAGGTAGTTTTTCAACCTAACGATAAGACCAAATATCACCAGCCCCACAACCAGCTTCCAAAGATTACGAATTTCATAGGTACACAATTATCTTTTATACCCAATCAAGAAGCAATTAAAACGTTTATTAGATAAGTAGTCTAAGATAAAATCAAAACTTAGTAGATTCAAAGTATTCGTAACTAAAGCGTCAATCTCGCTCATTAGTACGATTCCAGTTATCAGTTCCGCCAGTAATAGAAATGTTATTGCTTCGCAAACTTTAAATTGTTAGAACTTGGCTTTCAATTATATCTGGCACGTGATTTTATTCCTTCATCTTGTTATCTTTTACTTCATTATCTTTTCCTTCTCCAACTAATATTATATCAAGTTCAGTATCCATGATAACGTTAGATTTTTAATTAATTCTATTAAATTGAAAGGCTTCGCTGGAGTAGCATCCCCTTGTGGCTAATTACTAAGCTTTATCAGATTCTTGGTTTTAGTCATGTTTTTATTTTTAAAGTCAACGGCATCTGAAGTTATGGTATTTAAATAAGCTGTATGAATAAAATCAATTATGCCGAATTAGCAAGTATTATATTTTAGTGTTTAAACATTTTAAGTCATTATGTCGTTAACGCCTCTCATATTATCACATTCAGGAAGAGTTGAGGTATGAGATTTTAAACGGTGCGAAAATACCAAACATTAACACTCCTTAAAGCTTTACCCACACCTCACGGGGAATGTAAAGATATTTCAGCAGTCGTAAAAGTGAGCTATTTACACGTTTAGTTATTACCCATTCCGTTTTTGTTTCTAGCATGTGTTTAAGAGTCTATATAGGCATCGGGCATGTAATTACTCTTCGTAAACCTTTTGCCGTCTTCAAGCAAAAGTCGAGAATTTATGTAGCCTCACAATCTTAGAGCCACGTGGAAAATAAAGCTCGTTTTAAGATCACTTTATAAAATAGAAGTGTGTTCTAGAATATAGATGTTTTCTAAGCGGTTTCCTTCATTCTGGTTACTTAGCTTCAAAGAAATGTTAATTAACTAGCTTCGCTTCACTTAAAAATGGTTATATAGTTAATCACATTTTATCCTCAATAAAGAAACGCAAATTTTTACATATTATTTTGTTTATCTAAGTATCTTGCGTTATTCTCAGGAGTATAAGGATAATTTACGTTAGAAATTACGAAAGCTTTTTTAAGAATTTGAAATTAAAATACTTTCTAACTTTTTTAATATATACTTGTATGTATATAAACGACATCTTTTAAAATACTTTGAAATTTTTTGAATTTTATTTGCCTTTTTTTCTTGGCAGTGTCATTGCAAGCAGCAACTAGTCCACAAGTCACGACCCAGATATCGTTGGGAACACAGCCAATCTTAATCTTAAAGCCATTTACGATAGTTCATGCCTACAGACGAGGAAGTTAAAATGGCTAATCAATCAACCTTTAATCCCTACTAAAGAAATCAAACTGTGGATGGGAGCAGTGACAAATTACACAGTAATTGCTTTGTGCTGCCGAAGACAAAGGCTTTTTTCTCTAAATTGTATTCGTTCGAATAACTGCTGATACCGATTGATGAGTTGAGAGACAAATGAATTATAGGGGCCTGATTACGTAAAGTAGGTTTTTGTTCTTCAGGATAGAAAGATTTTTGTAGAATAGGATTGATTTGATAATATTATTATTGATTTATTAGTGAGTAGCAATATTAGATTTGTGAGATTACCCAATAATAATATTTTAATTAAAAAAAATATATACAGAACGGAAATTTCACAACTTTTAATTTTGAAATTTGGATGCATTGTTGGTGTAGTAGTAATAGCAAGCATGACTGCTGAGCACGAGGTCCTGGGTTATTGGGTTTTCCATTATGAAATTCTCAGTAGCAGCGAGGAGTCTGGAATTGCGACCGGTTAATGGCAATAGGCTCTCCCCCTATTACATGAGACTTATAACATAGCTGGTGGAACGTGGTTGCACTGCATACAGTTCTGCATACCCCTTCTAGGAAATACAGGCGTGCTATGTTATGTGTTATGTTAGAAATCTCACAAATCACAGACAGATAGATCTTGTTTACAAAATTTCATAGATAATTTACGATTAGCTCGCGCCATGTGCTTGGGGATACTCCTCTTAAGAATTTGTAACTTTTCTAAGTAGAAATAGAATTAGTATTTGGTTTTTAGTTCAAAAGTAGATACGTATAGCCTCGACTGTGTTTTTTTAAATCTTTAATATGTCTCCCATAACTCACTACGAACTAATAACTTAAAAATGTAGAATTCAACACAAGATTTATCGCTGAGCAATAAATTCCTCCGCTAATGCAGATTTCAACTAAAATTGTGTGCACTATTCCGCCATTTATTCTGGTTTCGGGAGCGCCAGGTGTGACTTTTAACTCCTTAGAGGTCTCCACAATCCTTGTCGACCCTCACTTGGCGAGGAAAAACTGAGATTTACGACTTACGATGTTTTAGTAGAGAGGGAATCTAGATAAGGATTTTCGGTTATCGATAGACTGTATACTTTATTTATAGACTTCCGCTTTACAGAAGTCTGAATAGGAAACTTAAGTTCCTTTTAAGATGAAAATAAAATTAGTTAATTTTTTTTTTACGTAAAACGGTTTTTTCATCAAAATGAAAGCTGTGTACCAAATATCAGATCAACCTGTCAACAGAAAGGGGGTGACATTTTGATTACTAAATTAAAACTGTTTAAAAACAGTAAATTCTAATTCTAATTAAAATTTATTTCGATTTTTATTTATTAACTAACGGGAATCTAACAAACACTAAGCATACATTTTATGCATAAAACTTAACACATGATTTGTGGAATACAAAGCAAAAATTCTTTTAAGATTTACACTGGAAGAGAAGGATCAAAAGCTCTTCTAATACCGTATGACACGTATATTCTATTCCTGAATTCAATAGGTACACGTGTAGGTATGCTGTTATCGATAGATACTAAAGGACGTGGGTCATCACTAAATATATTTCTGAGGAAAAACTTATGTTTAACATTTGAGGATTTTTAAGCTGGCTATGAGATGATAACCCTCTTTTACAGGTTTATAGAAGGTTCTTTTACTTTGTATTGGTACGACCGATGACCCCAATTTATAGTAATATAAGTTTTTGTGGCATTTGACTACTGGTGGTAGTGTTTGCGAATCTGAATCTTAAGTTAAGTTAGATTAGGACTAAAATAAAAGCTTATTCTTTATTTCAGAACTAAAATTTTGACCTCTCAAATGTCTCAATACCAGCTTTTAGAGTTGTTAAATGATACAAGAATTTGCAATTATTAAAATTGTAGTAATTCAACAAGTCTTTTCAATCTTTTTCAGGTTACAATTAGCAATAATTAACAACAATATTTTAAGTATAATAGGCTGTGTGGTAGAGACACTAATAGAGGGAAGTGTGTGTGATAGAAACACTAATAGCGGGAGGCGTGTGTGCGTGTGCGCTGTGTTGAGTGTGATTACAAGCAGCCAAGCGATTTTCGCCTAAATGTGGTCGACAGGTGATGTCCGCGATAGTACACCATAGCTTGTGTATCGAAAAGATTGCCTACAAAACCATCTATAAAGACCATAAAATCCTAGTTTTTATGTAAATCAACCTTAGTTGAACCTAAAAAGATCCAAGTAAAAAAAAAACCAAAATCTCTCCAATATTTTTCGCCACTTAGTTTTTGCTCTACCCTTTCCCGTTTCCATATATTTTCATGGTCACGGTAATAAACGATGTTTCCATCTTAGCAAACTTCATATGGCAACATCTCATCAAAACATACGACCGCCTTCTCCATTCAAGAGCTAAGTAATAAAGGAAAAATCCACTGCCTCGACAAGCCTGGTAATCCTTAATAAGCTATGCTATATCTAGAATCTATTCACTATCTTTGTGTCTTTACTTGGTTTATTATAATCTAGGCTACACAGTTGTAATATACCTACGTTTTATTGGTATACAATATTTTTGATCTTAATTTTTACTGAATCGATCCTAGAGCTAACTCATCATATAGTTATAGCTAGAGCATATAGATAATAACAGTTTTTCTAAGGCGCACAGATAAATAGAGGAATTTATTCATAATATACCTATGATCATTATTCAGAGGTGAGGGAGATTCTTTTTGATTCTTCACATGCTTTTACCATTTAAAAAAAACAAATTCACATTGAAGTACCAATTTTAGTAGTGTTGTGTTAAGCACAGTAAACTTTACATAAATAGGTTGCATAACTCGTAAATTACCTGTCAAGTCAAACTAACGGAATGCAAATATGAGCTCGAAGTGTTCACCGCGTAGAAATTCATTAATTAAATTTGTGCTATACAAATATTACATCATTTAAAGTTCAGCGCTTTTAATTCTGAATTAAATGAACATTGTGGTGTATATTTACACAAATATCCAGTGGATATTTTATTAGTAAAGTTTTTGAAGAATGTTTTTTTATGCTGTAAGCCTTTATTTAAAAGAGCAACCATGGAGTTTCTTGCCCGATTCTTATCCATGAGGGGTAGGCTGTTCCAAAACTGGCAACTATTATTATTATTATTACTTGAAAGACGGGGCTGTGCAGCTTTACTGCCATACTCACGTTGACCTATTAATATTTTAATTTTGATTTACGGATAGAAGGAAAAACATCAAAATGCGATTTCAACTAGTTTCATATTTTTTTATTTGCGAGTTAAGAAGTAAAGTAATGATCTATGATAAATAATTAAAAGTAAAATAACTTTAATTTAAATCATGATTCCAAAGACACGTGGCGCCATCTATTATAATATAAGAACGTTATTGTTGTTTTCCTCGGAAACAGTAACTTTTTTCAAGATAAAAGGTACTTACTCGTACTTAAGGTTTCTGTATACCTTTTTTTTTTGTTTACGGGGGGAAACGTATAATTATATGAAAAACTTCAGGACAATCAGTTCAGTAGTTAAGGCGTGAAAAGGTAACAAAAAAACTTCCTTTTGCTTTCATAATATTAATTAATAAGTTAGGATTAGGATTTCATAGATTTCGTAACATTTGCCGTAATGTTTTTCTAAAAAAATCAGCCTTTAAACATAAACTCTTCAACATTAAAAAAAAACACAATACTCTATTAAAACTACAGTTTTAACGGGTAATTTGACGCCAGATACATCGGTCGACAGAACAGTGGGTCACAAATCATATTGCATTATTCCGTTGAACGCATGCGCAAAACGTACATAGGTTTAACAAACAATGCAGTATTTATGACATAAAATCGCACAATGTGTGCCGTTACTTAGCCGGGTTTGGTAACTGTTTATGTTGGTTGAGATTGTACTTTGTTAAGTGTATGAACAAAGCAAAGTTTCAATAATAATAAGATCTAGTCTGTTTTGTTACTTTGTTGCTAGGATAAAATTGTTGGGATATCCAGCTCTGAGCTTATGTACTGAATAGGTTGCTCAAAAGTACAGTGCATCTTTGTAAACCTGCCAAATTTTAGGAGGTAATAAGGTCCATAAAACTGAACAAATTTCCCCAAGATACATAGGCCGAAATCTGAAAACGAAAATCTAACTTCTCATACAAAAGTGAGTCAAATGACCATTTACTTTGTATGAAAAGTCAATTTTCAGATTAAAAAGTCAGATTTCAGATTTCGACCTATGTTCCTTGGGGAAAGATGTTTACTTTCATGGACCTTATTACCTCCTAAAATTTGTCAGATTTACAAAGCAACCCTTTATAAAATGTAAAGGTTAATTACAACTTTGCCATTTAAATGGGTAAAGCAACAGGTCTAGAATCCAGATCACGCTAAATTATTTTATAAAAATATTTTTGTGAATTAAATAGAATTTTATCATATTTATTTAAAATATTCGCCAACAAATATGTATTTACACATTGGGACATGAGTTCCATTTTTTAAACAAAATAATAATTTATCTAGAAACAATGATAGCAACACAAATTTTAATTTGTGTATCCAATTTTCGTAAGTTAAATTAATTTCCAAAAATCGAATCGCCATCAATATTTTACTAAAGTATAGCATCAAAAGTGTAGAACAGTCACATCTTTGCCCTCGATACCGTTTTCCATACTCCATCGTAAATTTGATTTTGAAGTCCAAGAAAAACCCAAAAGCGCCCCCTACAGAAATTTATGAGCTATTCAAGAGACTTGTTTTTGCCGCATAACCGACCGACGATTTAAACTGGGAAATCTGTAGGCATGTTTTTGGGTAAAAACTTTACCTCGCTTCGCGTACATCACAATTCACGAGAAACGAGATATTTGTGGTGATTTTCTTGTACATCCCGCTAAACTAATTTTAGTCCAATTATTTATTATCTCTTTTTAATAAACACGATCGAAAAAGGACAGCAAATTGAACTGTCAAATTATAACTGTCAAATTAGTCCAAGTCCTTGCAATTCAAATAACACGAAACCTATGATATGCCGACTAATTAATTCCCGTTGATATCACACAAATAGACTAGTTGAAAATAACAATAACTAAAAATCTTGTATTCTTATATCTCTGTTAGAAAAAAATCAGTTTTCTCATATCTCTCATATTTCTTGTCACGCAACTTGCTAAGAATTAAGAATACCTAGAGAATGTTTTGTCTACAGTCCTTAATTTTCTATCTAGTCAAGAAATGAATATTATAATATTATGATAATTTTTTCAATGAAAATGCCCACGCGTTTAATAGCTCTAAAAGCTCCTTCTGGAAAATTATGGCATTTTTGGGGAATAAAATGTGAAGAAAATGTCCTAGTCTATTTAAAAAAAATGAACTCAGATTTTTAGAAACTCAATAAACAAGATTAAAACAGATCTGGAGCATTAATTATTTGAATCGCTCCAATCTTTCAACTTGCACCACACAAAAGATCTCTTTTTCAATTTTATGTCCAAAAGTTTTCGCGGTGGTGTGAATTATTGCTGTAGTAATGAGAGGACAATCATCTGTTTTTGTATTCGAATGTGTATTCAGTAAACGTATTATCTTTTGAAACGATTATTCACAATAACTTTGTTTGGTTTTTGCTATATTAAGGTCTTGCAATGCTTTTTTAAAATGAAATATATTGTTTGCCTGTGGTCTTGGACTAAAATATGACCTGGATGATTCAAAGAATTTTGTAATACATTTTTTGCGTTATGTCTGATAAATTTTAGGTGCCAGAAGTAAAATGCTTTCGAGAACAAAAGTGTTGTGACCATAAATCTATTTGCCTTTAAATCGATGCATGTTATTATTGGGCAACTTGATCCCGGAAGTATTTTGTAGTAGAAAACTCAAGGTTAGTTTAATGTTGACTTTATTTCAAATGTAAAAGGTGCAATTTCATGTTGAAATAAATTAAGACTGAAAAGGGAGGTAATGAGAACATACTTTGACGCTCGCTAGTTCTAACCACAACCATAAGATTCCTTAGATCTTAAAATTGAGCTGTGCCTACAGAATATATTGGAATTCTGCCGTAGAACTAATACCGTGACGGGTATCTTTGCCTAGTACGTGCCACTGAATACACAAAACAAGTCATCTCATACCGAAGCATAATCAAAGCGTGGAAATTCGAACTCAAATAGAGACACAACTATTGTTCCTAATCTCACTTTTTTTTCTCCGACGAATCACGATCTCGATCAGGAACGTACGTGCGTAGAAAATCTGTGACCGAGTAACAGGCGATGTGCTTGACGACGTAATCGACAACGGACTTCGAACTTAGAAATGCTAGTTTTTGTCAATCGAATGTTGATAATGTTGATATTTCTCATGAACAAAAAATTTCGTTTTAATTTTTTATTTTTTTTAAATTAGCTCGTGCGTTTGTTTACAATGTACAGATCATGATCGTATTTTGAAAGTGTTTAATGGCCCAGTGGTTTAACTAGACAGAAGCTAGACAAAAAATTTAATTCTGAATTTGCCTAAGTCTTGAATTGCCAATAGTGTTTGGTTTCTTGGGTTCTTAGATTTTTTGCTTGTATTCATGGCTGGATGATTATAACAAAATCTAAGCATGATAAAAAAGTGATTAAATGCGGAGCGTGACTTTGATACAACTTCTACCATACAGGATGAAGCTAGTCCAAAGATTGATTTAAAAGATAATATTGACTTTCAAAAGAATGCAAAAATAGAAAACTAATGCAAATAAGTACTCTTCACAGTTTCTAGCTTTTATGTGCAATAACTTTGGTTTAAATTGACATTCAGACTCTGAGGAAAATTACGTTATTCGCCCGAAATGTCTTGCTAGTGATCTTTTATACATCTTACCTGGCCCTAATGAGCATTAATTAAAATGTACAAATGAATATGTATGCTTCGCCTGTGTAACTAATTAACCCAATTTTGAGATGAAAATTACTAGGGAAATTTAACGCAGGAACTTCATTTGTGCATTTAATTATTTACTTGAAAGTGAAATATGTATCGGTATTTAATTTACAATAATTATGTAGAATTCCTCTCTTGTGTATGCATTCGGTGGTTATTTATTTTTCTCTGAAATACAGTTCTGATTAAGTATTTTTTTTTTGCTTTTGGGTTAATCTCCGTTTTTCTGTTTACCATTTCATCATATTTGCGTATTTCAGAGAATCATTAAAACAAATTGTACAACATTGACTTTTTTAATATGTTATCATTTTTTTTTCATTATATTATGTGTACTTTTTTACGTATTCCAATAGATTGTTACAGCACTGTGCGATTTAAACTAAAACAAATAATATATAATGGCAAGACGTGTGGACGTGTAAATTTTGTCGCAATGACAATTTCATCACCTATCAAATTTTTGCGTATAATGCGGACAAGTGGATGACTTTTTTGTTAACTTCTAGAATTAATTAGAGTGACAAAATTGTTACTGTGAGAAAATTCATCCACGCTTTTACAACGCACAAAAGCGTCCGACACACTTTTTGTTCATTTACTTATATCAAAGGCTGGCGATTGTCTTTTATTTCATTACAATGTGTCATACTGTCCTGTGTTCTAAAATAAACGAGTTGATTTGTTTCGGTCTGTGGGCGGGAATATGTCGATTACGTAGCATTTTAGAGTGTTTACAGATAAAAGCGATTGGCGCCATAATTTAGAGTGATTTAGAAACAGTAATGTTATTTGATTATTGTGAATAAATGTTGGGTTAAATTATTTTTAAATGGATAGATAGTGAAAGAAGTGTATGTTTAACAGTTTTTGTTGCTTGAGGCTTTTGATATAAAATAGGTGAATGTTTAGTAATAAAACTGGTTTAAAGCATTATGTTTTTTTCACTCCAAAACTTGTATACTGTAAAACTGACAACTTCTACATTTTCTCAGATAATTTTATTCAAACACAATGGGTATATACTTAACAATTTTTTTAAACACTCGAACAATCATTCTCAATAAAAAATCAAACAAAAACTCACGTTTAAATAAATCATTAACTTTTTGCACCGTCCGCAAAAAAGTCGTCAATCCCGAACCGCTCATCGGATACCAATTACCGGTATTAAAACGTGCAACCAATTTACTTACAGAATTGCAAGGCAACTATAAATTAAAGGGATGTAGCTAAAATAAAGCTTCGGGCGCCAATTTCGTTCTCTATAAATATGAACGCCTGCGTCTTGTTTTTGCATCATTTGTTTCATACCTTGTTAACATATTCGCTGTTTATTTGTGCTATAAACAATAAATTTGTTGCTATCTATGCAATGGAAACCATTACAATGCGAAAGCAAAATTGTTACCTACAGTTTTGATTTAAATTTTGTTTGAAATTTTGTCTAGGATTTTACGGTTTTGTAGCACTGTGTTGTTTGAATTATAATAATTTGGAGTTAGTGTAGTAATTTGTAGTGAACATATGACATTAATGGCGCAATATAATTTAAAAAAAATCATAATTTAAAAATACGATTCTTAAAAATATAAATATAGAAAGAATTACCATGAATATAAAATAAGGTAACCTAAAATTAATATTTAATGGGGCTTTGACAAAAAAAGAAACCAAACTAGAAATAGAGACAAAACTCTAGATTTTTTTTTACAAAATATCATTGATTTTATTAATAATAATAAGGCGGATTTAAAAAATAAATTAGTCAGCTAAGAAGCTAGTAAAAGCTTGTTTTTAGATTTTAAGTAGTCGGGTTTTAGTTTTTAAACTATATTTTTTGGGTAAAAGGTATTCCAATTAAGATCATACTTCGTTTGTATGGAGCGCGATGCGGACTCAGACACAAATGTATAATAAATAACAGAAAAATTAATTACAAAACACTAAGAGTGTATCAGTTATGTCATCTAGAACTTGTTCGGTTAACCCATCCCTTTCTAATCAAATAGGTTGGGCTGTGTAATCACCACGCCCACCGATTGGCTAGCAGCTTTAATATGTAATTGCAATGGAAACTATTAGTGACGCACTGATAGTCTAGGTATGACCGTTGACTGGCATGTCTAAGGTCTCAGGTTCGAACCCAAGGCGCGCATTTTTGACTTTTCGTAAGTTACGTGCGTATTATAAATTAATTATCACCTGTCCCGTGCCTCGGAAAGCACGTTAAGCCCTCAGCCGCGGTTGTTATGAAGATCTTTGACAGTAGATATAGGGAGTCAGTCATAAAATCTATCACTGCTAACTCAAGAAACCAACTTACTTAGTTTATATTAGCGGAAAAACAAAGAAGCTTCTTTGACACCACAAAACATACAGATGTTACGCCACCACACTTGCAGTTGAGAATAAAGCTGGACAAAAACAGGACTAGACTATTTTCATTCAAGTTTATTTCTCTGGACTCCCCGGCGACTCGCTGAGTTTTATTGACAACATAAATACTGGTACCAGTGCAGCAAATGTGTAGAACCGGCAATATTTAGATAGGTAAAGTGAATTTGCATGTAGTTATTTCGGCTAGCAGAGTGGACCGCGATATTTTTTTTACCTAGTTTGAAAAAAATACACTGAGTGTTTTTAAATGTACAATGTGTTTAAAATGTTGTGTCCAGGTTTAAATGTAGTAATGTGTTTTTCCAGGTCTAATATTTTTTTAAATTTATTTATTTAAAGCTGACTGTAGCGAAAATGTAAAAACACGATTTTATTTAGTTTGAAACGTTGAACAAAGTGAAGGAAATTTTTACATATTCTTATTGAATTTAAACACTTAAATTGAAAGTCTAGACAGCATTTATCTTCTCTATTACTTCCAAAAGAGCTAGTTTAATTCAAAACATTTCGAAAAAGTACTAAACTCTTCGTCTGTTCTTTAGAAAACTAATCAGGGAAATGCAGAGCAATTCGCAAAATGCATTCACGTTTCGAATTTCGGGAACGCCACTCGAATCGAACCACGTACTCGCAATTATGACAACTGGTGCAGAAGTTTCAAAGGCACACTTACCATACGTTGCATAACAATGTGAAATTTGCATATTACTTTACTTTACTTTGTATTTTACTGGGAATATGTTAATGTGTACCTTCTTATAAGCTTTAATAGTACCATTACATTTATTACTGTTTATTTTCTGAAAGCCGAGGAACGAAAATGGTTTTAACATTATAATGATGACATTTTTAGTAAACTTTTTATTCATATTTCAAATAAATATGAATTTAAAAACTACTCTATATTTTTGAGATTTTTTTACATGTTACTATTGCACATAATTATTGTAAGGTTATTAAATTTTGCACATGTTAGCGTTTTTTCAAATTTCTTATTAAATAATTACCTATACTCTTGATCCGTCTCAAATTTCCACATTAGAATTTTTCAAAGCGTTGGTACTCTATAGAGCAGAAGGAATATGCAGAATAGCCAGATCAGAGAACGTATCTCATAAGCATTACGATATCTATTAGCTTCCTAACTCTGTGATCACGTGCGGGATTCCTTGTGAATTGGCGACGTTCGAGCCTTAATTAAGTCGCATCAGTTTTTAGAGTGGCATTGCACGCACGCCACGACTTCTCTATCCATCTATATGTTTAGATTTAAAGTGCCTCGTTAGATGGAGGCTTTTTATTAGTATGGATTTAGAATAGATAGTTAAAGACAGCAATTAATTTAAACAGTTTTAGGGTCAGGTAAATTGCGAATGATGTTTTTAGATATTTTGCATTTATTTTATATTTATAGTGTGATTAATGTACCGATAAAATCTTAACATTTCAAAAAAAATCAGATACATTAATTTATTTGCAAGTACAGTTTCGTTGTTTCAAAAATGTATATGTTAAACGTAATAATATCTACTAGAAAGGAAAGTAAAAATGTATAAGTCCCTGATCTTTCTCTATCGTATCGGAGATAAAAAATCTGATGTCAGAGTTTAAGCCACCCGCAGGCCTCTGACATAGCTTCACACACCATCAATTTCTAATACGCATATTCGTAAAATCTGAGGTTTCGAACCTAAAACCTTTAACTTCTCAATTCATTGGTCATACTACTAGGCTATCACTACTTAACCAAGTAGTAATTTACTACTATTAGGGACTAATGCCGTAACGTATCCTCAGTATGTCTTACGCTCTAAGCTCTAGATCACGTCTGTATTTATAAATTGTCGTTAAAGTCTTAATTAAGTTAGTTTTTAAGTCTGTCACTCCAGTACTGCCCGAGTCGTGGAGGGTTGTCAGTTTCTAACATGACTTCCTTAGTTCCTTGTACGACGAACGGCAAATCAGTATTTAGAATTATGCCCCTTAATTGAATAGAAATAAGTACGAATTTGCAGTAAAATTTTATTTCACTGTGTTGCAGACTGTGTAGATTTATGTTGGTGTATTTAAATATATTGGAAATTAGGGTTGTGCTAGTTATGAGGTGGTCAACTATTTAAATAGACTCACGCCTGTATTCCCCAGAGGGGAAGGCAGAAGTGTATATGTATATGCAGTACACCCACTTTTCGCCGGCTACGTTTATGTCCTACGTAATAGGGGGCGAGCCTATTGCCCTTAACCGGGCACAATTCCATACTCCGAGCTACTACAGAAAAATTTCTAATGGAAAAACCCAAAAACACTGCCCAACCAGTGAAATAAAATATTGTAACAATAAAAAAAAACTTAAATAAATTAAAATAGCATAATTAATAGCCTACGCATAATCGCTCGAACAGAAAATTGCTCTACTTCGTTATATTTAGTAATCAACAAGTCAACGTCTTAATAAACAACGTTAATAGAGCAGTATTTATAACATAAACAGCTTCCTTAGAATCTGGTGACGGGAACGGAGGTAGAAAATAGCGTTTGCTTAGGCAAGGCATGCACGTTCGTGCCGTCAAATAAACGATTTTACGGGAGAGAAACCTTTATTTTAACGTTATTTTATTGACACAGTTTTTATTATTTTATATTTTTTAAAATTAAATTAGTAAGACACGGTAAATTAAAGTATAGTTACAAGAAACATGGGTAGGTTAGGTTTATTTATTTACAATAAACTTATAATTTTAATTTATTATTATTTATATGAAAATAATAATATAAAAATACGTACACGGGTGAATCAACTTTTAAGTCACCCCTTTGACAACGTTTTGCAAAAGAAAATTTAAAAAAAAAAGTTGAGAATTCTTATGAAACTAAAGTGTTATTAGTTCAATTATTTATCGTATTTTTATGTTTCGTAGTTGGCCGCGAAATCTGAATTAGTAATAACGAGTTTTTTTAGAAAAACTGACCAACGGGTCGTAAAACTATCTCCTGTGTTACCTTTTTAAAAGTATAAAAATATGAATTAATATTTAAAATATAAAAAAAATATTAAGTAAATATTAATTTAGACTTAAAATGCAGTCTTATTATTAATCAACAATAAATTTATAATAACAATAACATTAAATAGAACTGTTTAACACTTCACTGCGTTACTTTGGTCAATATTAAATGCTTAACTTTAATATAAAATGTTTTATAAGTATAACATTCAGTCATACCTTTCATATTTTTAATTTAAATTATGTCCCTGAAGTTAATGAATATAAAGTATTTAACAATACAATCAAATCGCAACCCGAGATATCGTAAAAAATCTTAATAAAAATTAAGGGACACAGGGGTAACGCCAGAGAAAAGACGGTAACTCCTGAGAATAAAAAAAATATATTTATGAGGTTATCATCATCATCCTCATCAGCCTGCATTAGTCCACTGCTGAACATAGGCCTCTCCCAATGCGCGCCACTATTGTGCGCTCATTGGAGGTATTTGCCCATAATCGCCACGCTGGGCAAGCGGGTTGGCGATCGCAGTAGCAGATGATTGCTGTCACACAGAAGAATGCTGCTGCCCATCCTGCGGATCTCTATCCCTTTGTCGCTTCTTACACCTGCGGGACGAGTAGGGGTGGTTCTATTCTTAGGCCGGAAACCACATGGCGGATTTATGAGGTAGTAACCGTTAAATGATGTAATATTTACTTTAAAACAATATGTCAAATCAGTTATTTTGAGAGGAAGACGCACTTATGCCATAGAAATGTTAATTCTAGGTGAAATAAGAGTATGAGCAACGAAGATCGGGGTTTCTTTCATTAAAAGTTTTGAACCATTAGCTCCCGCCCCATTAGCTCGGCGTCGAGTAACAATTGATTTCCTTTTGTGTCTCATTTCTCGGTGTTTGAAAGTTTAAACATCGTGATGAAACCAGCACACCTGAGAGATTTTTCGATGGTGTGTAAAGCCATGTCAGAGGCCTACGGGCGGTTTAAACTCTGACACCAGGTACCACCACCACGATAAGAAGAAGAAGAACTTTCAAACAAGTTTTTCATTGTGGGTATCTAGCATCAATCTTTTTGAGCTTTTCCCTGCCTTTGTAAGCGTTCCTTTTTTACCAGCTGCAGCGGTAGCGCGTGATCTCAAGTAAAATACCTTAATTTTCTTTTTTAATACGGTGCCTAAACTCTCTTTAAGTATCTGTTTCTTGATTCGTGAGTCTTTAACTTCCACAGTTTCAAATATCTTCTCTATTAGGTATCTACTTGTCTTTCTTTCCTAGATTTTGTTGTTTGTTTGAATGTCTTTCTCTTTCCACTCAAAAGTTAGGCCTTAATTTTATTCAGCATTTTTAGATAATATCATAGACACATCGAAACCAAAACGATGACGATGAACTAGCCTTTCTTTAGAACTATAGTCTTTCTCTATACCGTTTCTGTTTTTCTGCTGAACTTTAGTTTAGTTTATGTTGCCCAAATCTGGAAAAAGTAAACTATTATTAATCCCTCAAACAGAAAAAGCTGAAATTAGCTATGACATTCTGCCTTACTTTCCCTTATGTTATCGGTAACTCCTGAGAATATTTCTAATGCGTTACCAATAACGCAGGGGAAAATTTTACTTAAAAACACTACAATTGATTACACAATTAAAACTGACAATTAAATTCAGTACAATCTTAAAATCAGACGGTATGGGCAACATTCTAACAAAAGCAAAGCAAAATAGTTTAAAGATTTACCGTGATCTCCTCCGTAACGCTGTTGAACAGCAATTAAGCCACGCTCACCACTTGAAAGCTCAATGTGGACTGAAGGGCGGGTGGCACGAGTCTGGTCTTGCCGGACCAATCTAACGAAATACTAGACAATAGTCGCTCTTACTAATATAGAATTAAACGCCATCACTTATTAAAAGTCATCAACTTCCTATAGCAACGCAGCAGAGTAGATGTTTTTGACAATAATTAGGACAAATGTTTAGGGACGTCTAATAAATTTTATATTATTAAAATATCTGTAGTTTTGTACTTCAAAGTGGAGTTTATTTCATTGTGAATCGAAATACTTCGTAAATATTTAATGCTTTCATACATTTTTTTTAAGAAATTGTACACTTTGTTACATCACCTAGGCTCGGGGACAAGAATTTTTAGTATGGAGACTGGTTTTCTTCCCCTGAGTTATCAAAAAATTTCATAAATCTTTCTCTAAAATAAAAAAAAATATTATACTGGCATGGTAACTAAAAGTTTTATTATGTGCTTATGAGAAAAAAAATTAAATTTGTACAGAAATATAAATTTTATGCAACTTCCATGACTGGGACACCAAAGGGGTGACTTAAAAGTTGATTCACCCACCATTGAAACCACAGATATTCAAATATCTGTGAATTAAACGTAAAAATGACAAAATTATGTATAAAACTAAATAATGTTTTTGAAATGAAACTTACTAAAGAAAAAAATCATTAATCATCATCAATCAGTTTTTTAATTACTCTAAAAATATGGACCAACAATTTTGCAGAAAATTTTTCATTCTGCAATGGACAAACCTTTCCATAAAAAAAAGTTGTCTTATTTTATATTTCAGAAACCCATAAAAGAATTATTAAACAATTTAAAATTAAATCGGGTATCTAAAAAAAATGCTTTCCAATCAAATGGTTGGCTTTTAAAACTTTGCTTTGATGTGCCAGAGAATGTCGGAGAAGGCAATAACAAATAATAATGATTGAAGAAATGCTTCGGAAAATATCTTAAATTTATTGTGTAATTTAATTAAAAAGATTTTATCGCATATTTGTTTAATTGCTAGACAAATAAAATCAAGTTTAAGAGTTAGAATAAAATGTTTACTGTGATGGAAACTGAGTTAATGTATCTTTGAGAAAACCATTTGCATTTAAGTGCATTTAAATGCCTTAGAATTAAGAATTATTTATTTATAGACTCACGCCTGTATTCCCCAGAAGGGGTAGGCTGAGGTGTGCAGTACACCCACGTTTCGCCAGCTATGTTATAAGTCCCATGAAATAGGGGGCGAGCCTATTGCCATTAACCGGGCACAATTCCAGAGTCCTGCTACTGAGAAGTAGTTCGTGTTCAGTAGTCGCGCTTGCTACCACTAGACTAACAAGGCAATTAAGAATAAAAGAAAAAGAAAGAGAAGAGTAGAGATTTTACTATTCTAAGCCCACCGTTTCCCATCCAGAGACAGTTGACCATTTATCTTAATATAAACATTTCTTGAAGATTCATTCAAAATCCATTATTTCCCCATTCATCTTAGCTTACTTACAAAACATTTATTTCAAGTACAAGTAAATCAGAACGTTTCCCATCCAAAAATCCTTTTACACTCCAACAAACAATAACTTACCTTTAAACACAACATCTTCAAGTCACGAACAATGCTCCCAGCGATAAATAAAAGAATTTCCAACGAAATATAAAAACTGGAAAGATACCAATATATTTGGCGCACGAACGTCCCGGCCCTCAAACAAAACGGTGAACTCAATATGCGCGTAGAATTGTTGCCAACTCCCCCCTAAGATGGGGGTATGTTAGGTCCGTAACGAATGCCGAACCTTGGCAAGAGTCTCTTGGCAAATGCTTGGCAGTAACAGATATGTACTTGGAACACTGGATACAATTGGAATGCTCACCCTGAATAGAGGAAATTAGGTTACGAGGTTATTCTGTGTATGAATGTGTTTATGATAAGTAGGGTGTTTTGATGTTATATTTATGTTTTTTGAGTCTTTGTTCCCGTTTTGACGATCCCTTGGGTGGGTATCTAGAGAATTTTTCGGCTCATTACTCTATGTAGCTTCATCATAATCTTAAGTTAAACCTATCTATATTTTTTACAAAAAATATTGAAATCGTTGATGTGTTTTTTGTAGTATTTTGTCCATCATTAGAGAAATTAGCTTTAGTTTCATAGTTAATAGTTGTCATAATTCACAAGGAACCTTCAAAAATTCAATCAGGAAAGATTTCCAAACACATGGACATTTTGATTGATTCAACTACATAATTCTTTTAAACTCCTGATACTATAATTTTATCTATAGTTAGTTTTAGTACATTCACAATCATGTGAACCATTAAAATCTTGGTGAACAACGCAACAAAGCCGACAAACATCAATAACTACTATTAACACAACGTTAACTGACCAAGAAATCATACAGGCCGACGTTTTAACCTCTTAAGAGATAGTGTCCATTATACGATGTTGGATAAAAATGTCGTCTGATCAAATTATCAGATGTCGGATGAACTAATATCATCTGCTGTTTCAAATTCTGTTGTTAGGTTTCAATTATTATTAGACACATCAATCATTAACTGACAGTTAAAAATATTCTACTTCCAAATATTTACAAAAATTACTTCATTAAAATGTAAAATTTTCGTCAAAGGTTTTGTTATTTAGTGGTAAACTTACAAAAAAAATATTACAATCAAAATTTCACTTGGCGAAACTTTCTTATTTTTTTTCTTTCAACTTTTTCATATCCTCAATTATTTTTTAACGAAACTTTCTCATTTAGCTTCCTGTTATTTAGCTTCTCTCATTTAGCTTACGAGTATTAATCATTAGCCTATATCGATCTATTGTTAAGTATGTATAAGCCTTTTATTCCTCGTGCCAATCTTATCTGAGCCTTAATGTTTTTCAAAAGCTTACTAATTTTATATGTGCCTAATTCCTTGTGCTATGAATCGTCTATTTTGTCGCAATCTTTAACATCTGTGACGTCTTTCTTGCAGCATAGCGAATAGTCTCAAAAAATTAATCAAAATCAACGCTATCTAAATCATCGCGTTCATTGGAAACGCACATTAGGATCATATGTACTAACATGTTTACACTGGCGTTAGCCAACCTAATGGCCGCTCCTACCCTCTGTTAGCCCGGCTTAACGTTTGTGCTAACTACTGGACACGAAGCGGGTTACGCTGAGAAAATACAGACTTTTTTGTTAAGGACCACCTAGTTGGCGGTGCCTTTGCCCAAATTCATGGTAAAGATATTTGTTTGTTGTTTAGTGAAAGTATTTTAGTGTTTTGCTGTTTATAAAAATAGTTTTTTTTTTTAGATTAATTATACCAAGCTGCAGAAACTTATTTTTGAATGGGATGGAAATTATACAGAAAAAGATTATGTGTAAGACACAAAATGAGGCATATAAGAGTAATTTTTTATAGGGTTCCGTACCTCAAAAGGACAAAAAAGGAAGAAGGACAAAATAGGATCACTTTGTTGTCCGTCTATCTATCTGTTAGTCTGTCTGTCAAGACCCTTTATTAATTAAAAGTTACACTTTTAAAAGAGATTTAACAATTATTATCTTGCAAAAATATTCAGATCTATTTTATCCCAGTTCACCTAACTTCAATACTCGCATCAGTTCGAAGTTTAACTTGCACGGAACTTGAATGGTCACCCATCTACGTACTGGCTCCGTCAAGCTCTGCTTAATATTAGTAACCATGACAACCACCGCCGTACCATAGCGCCATCTTTAGAATGTGATACGTAAGTCTTATTATTCAAGCCATATTCGCATTATCTTAGAAACAAAAGTACCGAAATCTGTTATCGTTATGTTTGTAATTCACTAAATTGGATTAGTCAAACACACGCTAATTCATTTGTTTGTCACTCTTCAACCGTAAAATCCACACATAATGCATTACAATAGAGTCCAAATTTGCTTGCGACATCATCTTGAATTTGACTCAACATTGAAGAAGTAAATTGAGTCTTATTGCTGAGTGTTAGAGGTGTGTTTTGTCTGTAATTAGTTTTGCGCTGAATGCTTATAAAGCTACATACATAGAGACAACAAATCTTCATAAGAGGAAACTAATTAACCGATCACGAACATACGACGGATTAATGTTATTACATTCGTATGTGTAAGGTGGATGGAACAATTGTTATTAGTGTAATAACGGGAAATCATTTTCACCTTATTCTGGGACGCAAGATAAAATATACCTACGTGAAGATTAATAATTACCTAAAGCTCTACTAAAATAATTTAACTTTATTATTTTCTAACAATTTATGTTTTAAATCTGAATAATTATAATATTGCAATATAGTGATGGTGACACAGCACTGTTTTGTAATGGTGGAAAAGATTAAATCTATTTATATTCTTTTATAAACTTCACTGTCACGTACAACTTTTATAAGGAGGAGATTTGACAGTGACGCTCTGTACAAAATTATACTTTCATCGATAAAAAAAACTCTATTTTACTGTTGCTTCTGAATACAATAGCTCTTATGTAGTACGTACATGCATTATGCTCGAGGTACAAAGTTCAGTTTAAACCACGCTGCACAATGAATACAACAGGCAGGTATTTACTACAGTTGGAGGCTTTACAGGGATATTATAAATTGCGTGACCTACATACACTCGATACGGATATTGTCCGACATCGGTGCAGCTAAAATACCGAATGGAAAAATATAAAGCAGATGATTTTTTTATTACTACGAGTCATTAAACATCAGAAATAAAAATTTTACAGAACGTACGTACTGTAAAAAAAATTAGGTACCAGTCATTAACACGATACTGTCAGAAATATTGCAAAAGCATTTTACACGTATTTTACTAAACAAAAATACGTTATGCCTACGTAAACAAGCGTTATACTAAAAAAATAAAATTGTAAATGTCTTCTTATCGTATGGTTGATGAACAACCTGATGACAGAATTTAAAGTAACCGCTTGTAGGCCTCTAACATGGTCCTACACACCATCATGAATATCTCTTAATTTACTGTTTTCTTCAAGTTTTTAACTTCTAATTCGTAAATAAAATCATGTAGTGCATGCCTAAAATCAGTAGTGCACGCCTAGGTAAGACCCTGTGCGCTTTGACTTGGCAGTTTAACAGTCTTACCATTAAACTATCTCTGCTGTTGTTAATAAATATCCTATACTAATAACTAATCTATACTAATAATTATTATAAAGAGGTAAAGTTTGTATGTAGGTATGTATGTATATCAGGGGGAATCTCTGGATCATGGATCTGGATGAACTACCGATCCGATCCTAAAAATTTTTTCACCAATAGAAAGCTTCTTTATCCCTGAGTGCTATAGGCTATTTTTTATTCTCAAAAAGTTGAGTTTTCAGTTTAAAATAACAATATTTGTGATTCAAGTCAGAAAAAAACAGGCAATCTGGCTGCTTTGTCGACGTGTGTTTACGGGAAAATTTAATTTAATGCGGACAAATTCGCGGGGAACAGCTAGTACTCTATAATCCCACAGATTCTGTAAACACATTCAGGGCCAGGTAACAAACAAAATTATTAATTATACTACTATTTCACTTAATTCCGACAACAGTGTCTTCTACCCTATCCTATAAATACTAACTTCAAATTACAATGTTTGTTTCAAGATTAAGGTTTCTTCGAATCCAATACCTTTGTTTCGGTGAGAACTGAGTAATTACTAATTAACTTATGGCTATGTAACAATAAATGGGGAGATATATTGAGATACATAATATGGTTGTGGACCCATCAGCAAGAATAGGCCTGCTTGAACGGGGTAGTACCACCTAAGAAGAGTACTATATTCTGTACGAATAGAATATAGGCGTGAAAAAATAGTATGGTCAAAAATAGGGCCTATTATTCTTATCGCCGAGGGCCTATTATCCCTGCCACCAAGGGCCTATTACCCCCCTCCCCCTATTTATCTTCCTTAACCGGGGTTGCATTCCATAATACAGGTGCGTCAATGCGCAAGGATACCTCTGGTAATCAATCATTAATCTAGTTGCAATCGTCTATGTATGTCGTCGTTATGGTAACCGCGATTTTCATGGTTTTTGATTTGTTGGAAAAAAGGACGAATACTACTACATGTATTTTACATCTATATTCTATAGGCCGATTGGTTGAAATGCCACATTCTTGTTGAAACTAATGTGGTTATACTACAAAAAATATTTTGTTTCAATATTTTTAATATAAAAAGAGTGTGAGCTGAGTAGAAAATGACCGACACTCAGTATTAAGCTGTGACACTAAAGCAAATCATCGCTAAAGCGCTGAATTTTAGTGTCTACAGCTTTGAACAATCAAGCTATATGCATTTATGCTGATATAGGTACCTTTTTTGTTCTGCACAGTCACTATTCGTTTTCTTTTTTTATTTCGCATGTCGTCATATTTTTTTGGTAATTGTGTAAGACTGAAATAAAATTATTTCTTTCTTTCTTTTCTATCGCGCAATTAAAATCGACGTAAGGAAACATTTCTCAAGTTACGTCAGTTTCACCACAATGGTGGAGCCTTTTGCAGTCATTCATTCTCAGTCATTCAGTCATAGCTACGACATAAATAAGTCAAATGTTTGCAATAACATACACAAGACAACACATCTTTCTGGAATTCCAAGCTGAGTCATATCTTTACATTTATTTTGAAGATAGCACCCACTTGGGTGGTAATTGTCAAATTGTTTCAAGATAAGCTATTCTTCACTAAAACATTTCTTGACTTAACAAAAATTATGTTTGTATCGGGGATGTTTTTAAACGGTTTCACTTAGCTTGACCTGTTTATTATTTGGTTCAAATTTAGTAATCGATATTTCACCCCCTTCCTGTTGACAGATTGATCTGTTATTTAGTACAGAGCTTTAATTTTGATGACAAAACCGTTTTACGTAAAAAAAACATTTTTACTCATATTATTAATTTTAAATTTATAAACCGTTTTTAAATTTACCATATATGGCAGGGAGATAACGAATAATGACGATGATGTATCCAAAAATATTGTAAGCCATTATTTAAAAGAGCAACCATGGAGTTTCTCTCCAGATTCTCCATGAGGGGTAGGCTGCCCTTGGAACTGGCAACTAGAGTCACTCCTATAATAATATTAGAATTATGACTATTCATAAGTGCCTAAAATGGTCTACATGAATAAAAATATTTTGATTTTGATTTTGATGATACGTAAAATAAATAAAAAATAAAAGCCCCCGATGTAATTTTTTTTTAGCTAAGAATTCTCGATCTTTAAAAAAAAATTACGGTTCACGATCCAATACTTACTGAGACGCAAGACCTTCTATTGCACCACAAACTTCCGGGAAGTAAATACCAGAATCTATTACTTGCATACCTTTCTCAATGGCTCTCAATTTGCTTGTTTTAACACCACAAAAAGCATTTTCAAATCTCTGGATACAGTCAAAAGATCGTCAATGTAAATGCTTCATTGGAAATTCGCGCTTATTAATATTGTTTTAAGGTGCATGTTTTTATGCTATGTGACGTTGACTCTACAGCTTACTACACAGGATTTTAAGTTTACATTATTATTTAAGTAACGGAAGTTTCTATTAGAATGCTTTACAGTTCTTTGTCGGGTAACAATGTTGGGTAAATACACAAAGAGGTAAACGTAAGGTCATAAGTTCATGACTTTTCCCATATGGTTATGTAAAGTTTTTTTTTTGTAAAGCCCAACCTCTGTGGCGTAGGTTTTACGACAACTGGACATCAATAAATCGAATATAGCCACATAATAAATTTTATATATATGAAAAAATTAGGTATAATGTCCTCTTGATCAAATTTTTGGTCAAAGCGGCCCATCTCAACGGAGATTAGCCATCAACGCAAGAGATTACAGTGCACAATTGTGAGCTCAAACACAGGTACACTCTATTCCCTTACTCAGGCCGATGGGATGGCAATACGACACGACTAGAGAGAGAGGGCTAAAGGCAGGGCCAAGACACGGAGTAAGTGATAATTAATTAAAAATAATTATGCACATAACTTACGAAAAGTCAGAAGTGCGCGACTTGGGTTCGGACCGGAGACCTCTGACTTGCCAGTCAACGGTCATACCACTAGGCTATCATAATTTTGAAAAAAAACATATATAATCATTCTTCTGTAGTAATCATATTCTGTCAGCAGTGACGAATATATATTTTAAAATATTTAGGTTTTTATTGATAGAATAGTGTATTGTTAGATGATATGATCATTTCTACCTAACAATGAAACAGAACTGCAAAAAATTCTATCAATGCGTATTTAGCATGTTTATCCAAAACACATTCATTTCATTTCATTCATCAATAGATATTATTTAGCTTGCCCTGTTTATTATTTGGTTTAAATATAGTAATCGATATTTCACTCCCTTTCTGTTGACAGATTGATCTGATGTTTGGTACACAGCTTTAGTTCTGATGACAAAACCGTTTTACGTAACGTGTTATACTTTATTATATTATTTTCTGAACAGTTTACCGCGATTCGCTACTAAAGTTAAACTGCAACCTTCTAGTAAGACACACCACCACACTCTAATCGAAGCACCTAACTTTGTCTATATTTCGTCTAAAATTGTATTTTCAGTATCAATGAATAACTTTGATTTATTTAACATAACTGTAATCGAACAGTTAAGCGTCATCATTCAGAAATCAAACCAGAACAAAAATAACTAGAACAGGTAAAACCGTGATAATTTCATCTCGCTGATTCGACCTTGGGACCCAACACGTAAGCATAACCACTGAAGCCGATCTGGAAATGGAGAAAGGCAACAACATTGCTGCGCGTGAGACGTTTAACATTGATAATCTTGTAAATTCTAACCCTGTTACATAAATAAATCAGTATATTCTCTCCAACTGCTACGTAGATAAAGGCTATGTCTCACAAACCGAAATTAAGGAAAATAGACCGTACATCACCACGCTGACCCAGTTCATGTTAATGAAGACGATTTTCTGGTCACAATAACTTGAAGTGCTTTTTTTTTTCTTTTAAAATTTTGGGGCATATAATATGGCCCCTCTTAGGTTTAATAGCATTAATTAACTCATGAATTGTATCCAAAGCAGGAGTTTGAGTGATGTCTTTCTGCATAACTGCATTCATTTACAGAAATATTTTCTTATTACAAAAAGTTATTTTATCATAAATCCCTAAGATTGTTGAAAGTAACACAATATCCAATGGGAATAAACTCAACATCTGAAACCACTGCGCTACCACTAAATGCCTCAAATTGCTTATACTATAAAGAATCAACCACAAATATAAATAAAATAACAAAAATGCTACTTATCTTCGGGCGAAGTTTGAAATTCGATGGATTTATTATGATGGTTGAAGTAATAAACCGTCCAAGTGTGGGTAGTAAGCTATTACAGACTCATGATTAACGGCAAAGCCTATCAGTTTACCTGTTACTGTTCAAACTTATTGTGTTTTCCTGAACTTAATTTATTTTGCTGAATGTCTTGAGAGTGGGAGTGTATTGTTCTGGCTTCCAAGAATAAATTAATATCACAAGAAAATAGATAAATTAAATCACTTTTGAGGTCTTTTAATCTAGTGTCTAGGTCTAAAGCCTACAATTTTATTTTTGTCTTAAATAATGCATACAAAAACATGACAGTATTCTGCTTTTGGTCCGGTTGAATCTACAAAATATTAAAACACAAAGTTGAAATATATCAAAATATCTGCAGAGTAAATAATGTTTAATATGTGTTTGATTAATATTACGAAGCAAATCATAAAATCACAGAATATTCCAATAATTAATGTTGACATTGGAATTGCCACTACGAATTTTGATCATCCACTCAAATCCGATCGATCGGCATATGCGACCCTCGCCGACCGTTATCCACTAGCAATAATAATTCACGTGAGAAAATCTATAGAATGGGTTCGTTAAGTTCCTTAAGGGCTCTTGTCGAGTATTGTATCGCTGTCAAGGTTTCTCTGACAGCCATCGAGTGGCCACTGAGCGCGCCAAATGTTAATGAGACGTGGAGTATCGGAGATTACGAGTTGAATGGTGTACATTGATAGATCGCAATGAATATGCAAAAAGAAAATGACGTTTTAATGCGTAATGGACAGGTAAGATGTGAAGATAACGTATTCGGAATCACCGAAGAATAAAACGGTACTGTTACTAAGATAGCGTATTAAATATATTTGAATTGAATTAATAAAATGAAATAAATCATTGAGTATACCACTTATGTTTATAATAGCATATTAAGTCTTTTTATATGTAGGTATAGAAAGATAATAATTAATGAAAAGAAAATAATATTTAGTAATAAAAGCAAACACAAACAACAACACTTAATTAATTAACTTTGAGTAACTTTGAAAGTTATATGAAGGTACTTAATTGAATAAAGAAATCATAATAACGAACTTATAAAAGAAAAAATAATACAATGGGAATCAGTGTCAATCACCAACATGGACCGAAAGAATGATTATTTTATTCACTTTCTAGATTTACATTCAAACGGTACTTTAAATATTCATAAATCGCATCTAAAACCCTGTTTTGTATGCCATAACACTTCTCAATATTTTATTCGCTAGTACCTTCGAGTTATCTGACGCTGTTGACCCTACGACCTCGCAATCTTGCGGTACCTCCTTAGAAACGCCTTACGCATGCATAATTGCGTACTCACGGCACATCTCTATCGAAAAACATTCGAAACGAGAGGAAATATTTGTGTAAAAATATTATTTCTTCCTGTTAAAGGTTAAAATGAATGGGTTGTCTATGTAAATATGATGTTGAGTAAACTTTTTTATTGTTCTGTTTCAATGAAAGATTTATTGCTTTCTGATGTTACTTGTTTTTCTTTTATTCTGTAGAAACTATTTTAGGTCAGACTGTAAGACAAGACTAATCGACTACTATTTTGTTAATTCAGATTACTCATAACTTCGATTAATGCCAACATTGTATTTTGGAAGTAGAATCACGTATTAAACTGGCTTGTTCTACTTAGCTACTAAACTTATTGTTCCATGAAATAAGAAATCAAAACCCAATTATGCGCCTACGCTCAAACGTAGTTTGATCAATATTAAATATCAAAAAACGATGAACTTTAAACTTTCGAAAACACCTCACTGACGGGCACATCGTGATAGCGACAGAATACCGAGGGCATAGCTAGAAACCCGTCCATCCAATTTGATGCGATAAAAAATAAATTAAAATAACTAGAGAACGTAGCACCCGATGATATCGATACCAGTCCCTCACCTATTGTACTCACACCAATGGTAGGTTCTAATTGCGGCTGCTTTGTTATACAAAATGAGGTGTTAGCTTTTCTATTAAATAATAAGTAGTTTGATACCACTGTAAAATCGATACGTTGTCCGTCAGATAAGAAATTGGTTCAGACAGTTGGTAATGGTATTTCGATATAAGATTCGTAAGAGTTTATATAAATAAATAATATGTTTTATATTGTTTCAGATAACTTAAAAGAAGACTGCGTATGGCCGAAAGATACCATAGGAGTCCAATTAAAGCGTCGTCGTACGCTGTTTGGACGTATCAAAATGGTTTCAATAGAAACGACAAATATAAGCAAGCTCGTGACTTGAGTGCTGACAGTGAAAAAGAAAACCAAAATGCTCTTGGAAGTGCAGTTGCAAAAAACAAAATATCAGAAAACACAGACAGAGTCAGCAACAGTGTTATAGCGGAGCAATCCAATTCACTAGACGAGACATCAGAAGATGAGGAAGTTAGAAAAAACGTATGGAGCGACGTGGACGACGAACTTTACATAGCGAATTTAATTAAAGAGAGGACTTCAAATGAAGTGAAACGCGACAAACGTGATACTAGTGATTATTTAAGTGATAGTGATATCAGTGAAAAGGTTGTGAGTAGTGTTAAGTTAGATTACGCGATGTGGGAGATAGAGCCCACGGATTTGACGGAGTGTGACTGTCTTGGACCTCCGCCTGAGTTTCTGTTGCCGCCACCGCCTCGACCACCGTTCCTACAAGCAGAGTATTATTGTGCGGACGATCCGATACCGGATTTGGAGACTTGCGACACGGAACCAGTAAGTTTTTTTTTGTTTATTAAAACTAGTGCCGACAGTCAATCAAACTCTTTGGTCAAATCAATGGAGCAATGATCTGTTGGCGGAGTATTAAAGATAGTATCACAATGACTGGCATTCAAACGTTGTCGTGTCTTATTTGAAGACAAAGATCAGACTTGAAAGTAATAGGGTGCCAAAATATATTGCTTGGAGATTAGTTTGGAGGCTTATACCAGTATTTAGTTCGTTAAACGTTCCTATCTCATTTTATCTTCACACTTTGTTTCACAATTAAGCAACCAGGCCTCTTATACACCATTTTTAATTAATCCTTATCTTTTGTGTAATAAAACGGTTTAAGCGACTTGATTAACATAGAAGTTTTAAAAACCTTTTTTGAATCTTGATTTTTCTTCATTTTACATTGTATCTTATCTAATCTGATGTGACTTTAATTTTGTAGTCATGAATATACAGTTATGCTGGTTTTATTTATCTAGTAAGTCAATATTTGATATGAGTACTATAGGAAGAAAATGTGGCATGTTATGCTTATTTAAGATTTTTCAACTTATTTATAAAGATTAAGATGATCTTTTTATTGACTATTGGTTATCAAAATAAAAAGAAAAAAATGTTTGTCTTTGAATTCGTTTGTATGATACATAATTAAATATGATGTCCCATTTCTGAACTAAGGTCTTCTGCTGTTTTTTCCTCCATTACTCGAGATCTTTACTTACTTCTTCTTGCCAGTTAGGAAGGAAATTAACCGCTTAGTATCTGACACTCGTTCCGCCATCTTGTACTTAGCGTTCCGCGACTGCGTACAACAATATAAAAATAGAAAAAACTAGCTTTCGCTCGCAGTTTTGCCAAAGTGGTATGTTGATTTATAGCCTGTAGTCTGTGTGATGTAGATCTGTTACTGTAAAATTGAATTATTATATTCGTTCAGAAGTTTTTGCTTGAAAGAATTACAAACATCCATCTATACTATAATGTTTTTAAATTAAAGAATCAGCAAATAACGACGATGACAAAAGTGACTCGCTTGTAATTGGCCTTATACTGCACAACATCTTAATGTTCAAGTCATTACCTTACCGCTATTAATAGGGAAACAAATGCCAAAAGCAAAGAGAAAGCTAACACTATAGTGACAGATGCAGCTATCAAAACGTTAGTATTTCGTAAGATAGAGTGTTGCCAACAGATTAGGAATTCTCTAACAATGTTTACAGACAAACACACAAAGTAAGAGGAATACTCAGAATTTTAATTTGATGAAGATTCTTAGAAAAGCTTAAAAAGAATTAAGTAAAGAACTGTAAGGTGTTGATGTTGATGCAGTTTAAGAGGAAAAAGTTTGAACCACACTTGTGCAATAAAATGTTTTCTTCGTAATTGGTGGCTTAGAGATTGGCTGTTGTGGTATGGACCGCAGGTTCGATTTCCTCATTAGCGTCCCGTTAGGCTATAGCCACACTATCTAAAGGAATTATATGTCCGTTCGACTGAACGCAAGAGAAATCGTGAGGTAACGATTTAAAATCTCTTTTTAAAGTGTAGGGTGACCTTTGTTCATTCATAGGCTATGTTCACATCGCTGACTCAGTTGCCCACGCTGAATGAAATATCAGTAAACTGCATAATGCCTGGTGACTTATTTTCCATATACATCAGCGATTGATTCTAAGTCAGGTGCAAACATAGCCTTATACTGATGCCGAATAAAAACATACTAGATGTACTGTAAGACGTTGGCAATTCAATAGTTACTGGATCCAGTCATGCTAAATGTTATAAATATGACTTTTGTCAACTATAACAAGACCCAAAAAAGAGTATGAAATACCTTAATCAATTTACCGTACGCGTTAGGTTACCACTTACCAATTACAATATTACGTACTGAATATTAAACCCTATTCGATTTGGTAATTATGTTGAAAGTTATTTTTTTCTCCTTTCTTTATCGTATGGTTGATGAACAACTTGGTGTCAGAAGTCAGAACTTAGGCCTCTGACATGTCTTGATACACCGTAGAAAATTTTCTTAGGTGTGGTGGTTTTCTCACGATGTTTTTTCTCGCCGTTTTAGCAAGTGATATATGCAGATTAATTCGAAGAGTCAGAGGTGCGTGCCTAGGTTTCAAACCTTTGACTTGGCAGTCCAATGGTCATACTGCTATCACTACTTTAAAGTTATAATGATGATCTATCTTTATTTCATCCGATTCCAACGATTACTCATAAGTATTAGTAACATAAGCAGGTATTTATATCTCACCTACCGCGCGAAATTCTTGCGGTCAATTCCACCTTCAACATGATTAAGACATCACTACATAATTAGTTACCCATAAACCCGACACCTAAGTGGGTGTTCTGATCCGAATTTTATTGATACTATCTTAAAGAAATAAAATCGATTTTACTTCTTACCTACCGCGCTTAATCGCAAACGCTGCACGGTGGTGGTGGTCACCAGTTAAGTTTTATCACAAAATGCTTGTATTTCTCCGAAGGATTTTTCACAAAACTGGTTAGATCTGGTAAAATGAGGATAAACGTTCCTTTTTTTAGTGTCTCATTGACTGATCAGAATTAGTTCAGCCAGTATTTAGAATAATGAAAGAAATGGAGGCACGTCTTTGCATGAATGAGACAGTGTAAGGACATGCTTGTTAATTAAATAAAATGGAATAGTAAAAATGGAAATCAACATAAATCTGGACTCTAAGCAGTTTTTTTTAATATTTTGCTTAGAGCCTCAAAAAATATTTGACATTCTCAATTTCGACCTTTCCACACACATGCACAACAATGCAATTAAAAACATTATCCAAGAAATACTGAAGAATTTATGGTCGACCAAAACACGGGAATAATATTCATTCACTAATTAGATACAATAAAATTAAACACAACACATTAAAGTCCCCTACAAATATTTTGATTGACTCAATCCAATAAAAATAAATTCACTTCCAATGATATTACCTTCCTTCCTGGAAACTTAGCTGCGGTTGGTGTTACATAAGAAATGATTAAGATGTCAACCGCACAAATTATACCTAATTTGAACCTGACATAGTGCATAAAAGCAGAATATTTGCTTCTCATTCAATAATAAACTTTAATGCATTTAAATAAGGCTGTGAATCTTTTAATTGTGAACTAACTCAGCACGGCTAACTGACGCCGTTCTAATGCAAACTGAAATTGGAACTACCTTACCTTTACTTAGGGTTCATTTTTGCAAAAGTAGTGTTGTTATAGATGTGATATAGGCTTCAGTTTTATTTAAACATCAACACTATTTTACTGGGAAACTACTGAATGTGAGGGCTCGCATAAAATTCTTTAAGATTCATCATCATTCGAAGAATTGTTGGTTAGTCGTTACTAATCATTAAACCGACAATATAATTTAACACATTGACTAACTATTTAAAATCTTCATTATTTAGACTTTTACTTTTCTGTATTCCTGTTACAATTAAAAGTTGTGTGAAAAATTAACTCAAAAGGTTCCATACCATTTTTGTACTAAACAGGTATATACAACATTAATTTTAGAGGAATATGCGTTTTAGTGAACAGCATTATTTTTACCAAATATATCCTTTTATCTATTCATCCATAAACTCTTTGTCACCTATCAAGACCCAAACAATAATTGAGTACATTTCTAGAATTTTTTTCTGCTTTTTGTGACACTTTCTCAATTGATGCAAAACATTTCTTCGTCATCTTGTTCGAGATTTCATATTTTATGACCCCTAACTTCGATCTATAATCTGCTGTTGCCTTGCGAATCTTTCTTATGGTGGCCTACTTTTTTCTGCTACTTATTCCATATTTCTTCTTATTTCCATATTTTTTCATCAGATATTTAATAGAATCAGACGTTTCCAGTACCCTATTACAAATGCTACGATAAATACAATGTCTAGCTGCGTCCACACTATTATTCTATGCACGAAATATTCAAGTAGCGTTTTGAGCCCGTTTTGAGCATTATATTTCGTTCAAAGTAAAATTTTCAGCTCACTTCGTCACTGAAGAGCGCGACCGTCGCGATAAGTGATTACAGCATAGCTCAGCCTTGGCTAGGCTTACTGGTTTACTGGTGAATTTTAACTGTTACAGCGATCATAATAGACTGATTATACTCAGTGATAATAATAGGCGTTCCCATTATTGTTAGCTTGAGTCATCCCACTACAGGGCAAAAACCACCCTGCCTGATTTATATACCTATCTGTCGAAAGTTAAAAATGGACTATTTTCAATATAACAGTTAAAATCTAATAAAAATAAGCTTCTTATTAGTTATCGTCTGCTCGTATATTTCACCGAGTCGGTGTTTGGTATTACACGAGGCACTAAGGATGCTTCGTGGAGTGGAGAGACAAAACACGTGAAAATTAGTTGGTGGTAGTTAGGAATTTTTAATTTTTTTTAACTATATTTGCAGGCACCAAAATACCTTCCAACATTCGTATCGAAGTAGCTGTAGACCACAAAAGTTAGCTATGACAATCCGCTAACGACTTTGATATACAACTATTGATGGTACTACCTGAACAAGTAGTACGCATGTGTGTACACGTAGTACACGTGTGAGAAGTGATACTACCTACGTGTGAGGTTTTAATTTCGCTTACTTAGGTACTTGAAGTTGTGTATGTACCAGTGGATTGCCATATCGACCTGTCGCGGACTATAGTTATTGTATTTGTTGCACCCATTTTCTAGATGCCTCGTTGGTCTAGTGGTAGCAAGCGCGACTGCTGAGCACGAGGTCCTGGGTTCGATCCCCGGGTCGGGCAAAGTGTTATTGGGTTTTTCCATTAGGAAATTCTTAGTAGCAGCACGGAGTCGGGAATTGTGCCCGGTTAATGGCAATAGGCTCGCCCCCTATAACATGGGACTCATTACACAGTCGGCAAAACGTGGGTGTACTACACACCTCTGCCTACCCCCTCTGGGGAATACAGGCGTGAGTCTATAAAAATTTCTAGATGTCAGAACAAAACTTTATCCTAATCCCATTGAAACAAAAACACCAAATGAGTCATCAAATTAATGACACTATCTATTTAAATCTATGAAAGCTGAACTAGGCGGAGGCCTTAATACATATTTATACATACAATTGGCAAATAACCGGCTTAATTACGGTACATACAACCGAAGCGTATTGACATACCCGGATAACATCAGTTAGTATTAACAATTTAACTATTTGCATTGATATAAGGAGTATCTATAACATACCTATATGTACATAGTTATCATAGATATATGTTGACTCTAATAATACTGCTTATTGATATTCAGCTGCGTCCTTAGAAGATAAATTTGGCTGACCAATATGGAATTGATTAGATTGTTGGCCGAATTTCCTTTTACCACATCAGATATATTACAGACTGATATTTTAAGTATTGGTGGGAATTTTGATGTACTGCCTAATAATCTAATCTAATCTTCTTTTTCTTTTTCGTATGGTTGATGAACAATGGGATGTCAAAATTTGAACCACCTGCGCCTAAGGCTTCTGACGTGGCTTTACACGCTGTAGATTTCCTAACTATTTTAGCAAGTGATATAAAACGACAATTTTAATACGCACATGAATACGCACGTATAATAAAAGTTAGAGAAGCGTGCCTGGGTTTCGAATTTACAACCTTTGACTTGGCAGTCCAACGGTTATACCAATGCTGTCACTGCTTTAATCTAATCAATTTATTAGATTTAATTAGTTGCATGTCATCAATCACAACCTTTACTTGCTACAAGTTGCGACATTATCAAATAACTTGTACTCCATGTGTACTAGGAAGATAATCTCCAAACCAAACAAGTTTGGTTTATTCATCCCCAGTCTGTTCTTAACCCTTTAAAACGTTAACTTAAACAAAGAAGTTAGTAACACTAATTGTTCGAGATGAGTCGGCAGTTGTTAAATATGCGCATATTATACGAAGAGCCCAAGTCTCGCTTTTAAGGCGGTATGTAAATCCAGACAAGTTATTATTTAAATACTTAGAACCTTTTATTTTTTGTTGGACCTTGAATTTATTGTTTAATTTTTGTTACTGTGTTTTGTTTTGTGTTTATTTTTGTTTGTGTAGTGTTTGAATAAAGGCATCATCTCATTAGAAATACAGGAAATTGTTTGAAATGTCATTCTTAAATTTTAAGTAATGCAATCTTATTGGAACGGTGACAGTTTATATCGGTGGAGTAATTTTCCAAATTGTAGTCTTAGAAAGTTTTGTCATTTGAAATTGACAGCATCTACTTCTTATTCACCTTGGTCTAAATTTACGGACTAAAGTTAAGTAATAAACTGTATCAAAGACAGTTGATTTACTTCCAATAAAACGGGTAACGCCTTTGAAGCTTGCCTTCCGATTAAATCTACAGCCAGTTTTAATTTACACTCTCCATCATACTTGTTTTTATCCAACACTTTTCACTTAAACAAACTCTCAATAAATTCCAACCTTATTTTCAATTCCTCTTACCAAAAAATACTAAAATGCCTTACCGCTGCAAAACTTAAGGGGCGACGGATGATCATAATTTACCAAACTTGGTTCGACCCAAATTAATTAAGGTTTTCATTCATTTTTTTCTCTTAAACGAAAGAGTCTTTTATTAATTAAAGAAGGGGCATTGACGAATCGGCTACCGTCTCTAGATAGACAACTTGATAAACAGAGCCAGCTTTCTGAATATAATTTTGGAGGTTTAGGGTCCCGTGGTTGTTAAATAAAAGATTTTGTGTTTCGATCTTGCTTTTAAAATATTTTTATAGAATATTTTTATGTTGTTTTTTGTTTGACATCTGTCACGTCACTATTTTTCTTTATTTCGTTTATTGTATTTGTTTAGTTAAATATTTGGCCAAGCGCTGGGAAATCTTTAGCCAAAATGAATTTTGCAGTCATGAAAATATTTATTATGATTGAATTCCGATTGTTTCTAGTGGTTGTATGCATACTCAAATTATCAATGGCCATCTAGAAGAAACCTATAAAGAAAGAAATAAATCACCCAATTCTGTCCCAACCCACGTTAATGGCTCTCTCTTACTTAATATCGTGGCAGAGAATAAGTCATATTCTACAACTAAAATTCAGTAGATTCTGCTTGCTTGAGGTCAATTTGTGACTACCAATATGAAAATAAAAATTAAACAAGATTGTTAGTCTTTTAGAAACTGAAAAATTACCGTATGTTGATAACATAGAAATATAGACGATTTTATCAAAGCAATAAGTTATATCCGAAGCAAAAGGTCGAAAACCAATAGATACACGTACCTTACCTCAACTCGAGCTTACCAGATTTTTTAAAAGATATTGTTTGTAAGATTCCGTGAGATATGCCCAATATATTGTCCCGGGACTGATGACGGATTCTCCTTCTGATAGTGCCACATTTTGACAAATGGACGACCCTTTTTCAGACTTAATGCATTCTGGGGACATGCGCTTAGATTGTTATCAATCTTTAAATAGGGCTGCCAAACGGTAGTTTGACTTCAATGTCCATCTGAAGTATAAACTAAACATATCCTATTTATTACTCCTGATACTTAACATAATGTCGTTATGTTTTGTTTCGGCTCGTTAAAAATCTAAAAAGAAATTGTTGAAGTCATCAATGACCGTTAAATATACAATATAAATCAACAAGTATCATATTAAGTTTTAATTGTTTGAAATTCAATGAACGTGTAAAAAAGCTGGCTTTGTGTGCGATGTATTAACTGTGAATCCTAAAGGCCAAATAAATAATCTTACTGATGTGCTGATACTAGTTTATTATCAACAAATGTAATTCAAAACCAAACATTGATGGCGTTGGTTGCTTTAATATATAAAATTAAACATTAATTTAAAATATCCCGAGGAAATCTTAAATATTCATCAAGAAAGGTACTGGACATACTAAAACCCAAAATTTAGTAGCTCTAAAAATCTGGATAGTTGTTTCCTTGCCTGGAAAATTGGGGTCTTAACCTTGATTTTGCTTGACAGATTACCTTAGCATATACCTGGAATATTGCATGCAATTTTGTTCTATGACAACCCTAGTCGTAAAGTTTTTATGCGTGTGGCCGCTGACTCCGGAATCGTTCATCCTTGCTCGCATTTGATTAGTTTTATCATCTGATATTGTTCCAATGTTTTCGCTGGTTTGCACTTTGAAATTTATCATTGTGTAATATTAGGTCCTCAAATATCTGTTGTTAATATTCGTACTGCGTTATTGTTGCTTTCATATTGTTTATAAGTTGTTACAATGGAATGGTTTCAAACATAAACCTTACTAGGACAATAAAACATTTTAAATTATAGGTGTAAATTAGCCATAGCATTTACATTTTTAGTAATTAAACGTCAGATTAAATTAAATAAAATTATTTGAAATACCGTAGATAATAAAATTGTATTGCATGTTAAATTATATTTCTACGATTTATATGATATAAGATACACTTTAGTTATTAATTTAATTATTAATAGGGCTGGTCATGGTTGCGAGGTTCGTTGCATTTTTTGCTATGCAATTGTTCAAGTGAATTCCCACAATTAGATAAATCAATTGTTTCTTTATATAGCTCTTGCATCCTTGTTGGATTTTTATGATAAGCTATAATTGTGTTTGTTATTGTTATTACCAATTTCTTTTGGTTTAGTGCAGGTTAGTTTTTTCCCAAAATTGCGTTGCTTATTTTTACGAGCATGAACGCCAAAAATTCTAATTCACTTAGCCGTTTTGGCAACAACAAATATTTTAACTTCTCAACTTTCAATTTGTTGTATTGGTAGGAAGAAATATGGTTGCAGTAGGAGTGAAATAAAAAAGATAAACAAAAATAATAGAAAATAAAAAGTGATCAACGGTCAAATCAGGTGCTGGACCGACGACGCCTACGTGCTCTCCAAGTCACGGTGCAAGTAATAGTTAATTTATAATACGCACATAACTTACTAAAAAGTCATAGGCATACCTTGGGTTTAAACCTGAGATCCCTGACCTGCCAATCAACGGACATACTAGGCTATCATTGACCATGGCGTCATCTAATATGCAGTAGACTGGTGCTGCACTAGAATTAAGATTAAATAATGCCTTGAAACACCCAGTAATTATTTACCTATTTAAAAAAAATAAACTGTTTTAAAGATAAGCCTGGACAAAAAGACAGACAAAATTTCAGTCAGACACTTCAATAAGTATTTATTCATAAAGACTAACACATAAATATATCGTACAGATAGATCATCAATCATCAAAGATATTCTAACAGTATAATAGAAATAAATGTTAAAACGCGTCGGCAAACATAGGGGTAAAGGGAAAAATGAATTACTAGCCCACGATATCATTTTACCAATTAACACAAATAAATAATTATTTGTCAGTCCCTACTATTGTGAGGCTACCATGAGTAATATTTCGTTAGTAATGACATTAGACTCTGTATATCCTTCATCATTCTAAATGGTAATGATAGTCATGCTCTTTTGTAGATCCTCCCTAAATTGTATTTAGAACATTAACGACTCTTTTGCGATATTTTGGTGCAAGCAACGATACGATAGCCCAGTTGGTATGTCTGCCACGGTACGGCAAGTTTCGCGAATTCAACTTTCGCTAGTATCCTATCTCTTTTTCAAGTTTTCTAAGGCTTTATACAAGCTGTTGACCTGTAACTGTGCCATATTCAATCAAGTGACTGTATTACTGATGCTGAACAGAAATCGGTAAACATAATTTTTTGGTAGGTATTATTAATTTTTATACTCTTCTTTTTTTTCTAAATTGTGTCAGTCCAGAACTGGGCTACGAGATTGGCACCTTCAGTAGCGTCTATTAGATCTACAATACACAAACGACAGGGCATGCAGGGCACGATATTAAGTGCTCCATCGTTTGTAGGACAGCACCATATTTACACTCCAGAATCATCAATAAATCTCCACCTGAGCAGGTTTTCTTTGCTTAGGCCAACCTGGGTACAGAGTCTATTTGCCTTCCAGGTCAGCCATTACTGTTTTTTTTTTCTAATTACTGTTCAGTATCAGTGATATTAATAGTCATGACCTTGATATGGCACGGTTACTGATCAACAGCTTGTATGTCCGTAATATTATTAAAACCAATATAGGTAATAATTATGATTACAATAATATTTTTGATACAAACTTTTTTTTTTCAGTTTCGTCTATTGAACTCTATGCAATAAATTACTCTACGCCCCTTTAATCAAAAGCGTAGGTTATGTTTTATTATAATTAATACAATAAAACGTTATACCCTCTCAGATCTTTTTGATTAACACTAACCAGCTAACGTGACCCTTCGACCTCCACAGTAAATTTAAAATCGCTTTCATATATTATTAAAATCGTTCATTTATAGGGATCTAGTTTTACTGGCTTTGGATATTAGTGGCGAAATTAATTTTGTAGGTATGTGAATAGACTGTATTGTTTTGCGTTCAATTTCGTGGAATAATTATTTATTATGTTTTATTTGTGTATACTTATTTAGATTTGTTTAAGTGTTATAGAATATCAAAATGCCTACTAATTTACTTGATTATGTTATGTGTATCAGTTCAGTGTCTTTCAACTTAACTATTTTAATTAGAAAGAGATACAAGGTCGGGCAGAATAATAATAACTAACATAAATACCTGAAAATAAACTTATAAAAAAATAAACGTAATCTTAACTTTTAACTTATCACTTTTAACTTTTGGTTACTGGTTCAAATCTTGCTCATATTCGAATTAAAAAATAATTCAAAAATTGTTATTTTAGAGTTCGCATTGCAAGCGTTAATAATTATGTGTTTTCAAAATGTTACAAAATTATACCAAGTACTTATAATAAATATCACAAAATTGCCGAACGACAAACTTCATCAAACCGTTTTAATTTGTAAGCCTTTATATTTCCCATTTCAACAATTAAATAACCCTCAAATCTCCGACAGTATTTCACGGCTCTTTTATTACCGAAACTATTTCAACGGTCGAAACTCGTAAAACATAATAGGCAATTCTACCAACGTCCAACACAGTCACTCAACCCTCAAGTATTGTATCGAAAAATAAATCAACGCGGTACATTCTTACAGAAAAATAACATTACCTGAAGCCGAAAGCAACTTAACAGAAATAAGTGAGCCTTTTTACCGTTTTCTTTCGAAGAAAAATAAGTCATTTTCAGCTTACGTGGAGGGTTTTAAGCATTTGGTTTCTTTAGACGAAACATGGTTGTGCTTGTTCGTTTCGTATGAAAAGGGAATTAAACAAAAGAGTAACGAGCGCCCTCTCCAAGTTGTGAGCTAACTTAGAGTTCACATTCGCATAGAAAATATTATAGAGCACAAGTGTGTGCGCTAACACAGGTGTACTCTCTATTCCTTCACTTTCATAGTTCAATGGGATGGCAATCCAACACGATCAGAGAGAGATAAAGCGTATTACAGACGCGCGGCTTAACGAGCTCTCTGAGGCACGATGCTAAGATAAATTATTTTATAATAATATGCACATAAGTTGCGAAAACTCAGAAGTGCGTATTTCAGATTCAAACAGGCCGTTAAAACAACAAATAATAAAAATAAAATGAAGTTAAATTAAAAGGGATCCCATAAAGAAACGTGTTTTGTACAGGACTCTTCGTGTGCGGATACGACTCGCACTTAGCCAGTATTCTAAACCGTATATATTATTACCTTTTTTTTACCATACGTCAGTTGCGTGACGCTTATTGCACCAAAAAATGAATACATAAACACACCTCCTGGGTTTCATTCCTCACCTAGCGACCCTCGGAACAACGCCTGCAGTAATTATGAGAATTAAAATGATACCATATGCTGCCGTTGCCCGTTTCTCGATTTTATTCAATTTGCCTGACGTTTTTCAATTTTACTAAGTAAGGTTACGCCTCCTACGCATTTGTCGATTTCATTTTATTACTAGCTGTTGCCAGTGGCTTCGCTTGCTTTAACTTAGACTTTGAATCATGATTCGAAAGACATGTGGCGCCATCTATAATCGTAAGAACGTTATTCTTGTTTTCTTCGGGAACAGTACCTACTTTTTTTTAGAATGAAAGGTACCTTAATACATGTCCGTTTCTGTACACCTGACTACGTATATTACCTACGTAAAATTTTAGGATTATCGGTTCAGTGATATAGGTGTGAAAAAGTTACGAAAAACTTACTTTCGAATTTATAATATTAGTTAAGATTAAGATTGTTGACTAATTTTAACATTGTTTTTTTATTTTAATCTTAAAAAGCATGTTTTTGACAGGCACAAACTCACCTGATAAACCTTGTGGTCTTTGAAAAAGCTGACCTGTTTTTAAAGCAAGAGAATAGAAATTGGACGGTATCGTACAGACCCTCCTAACATTTTCCCAGAATATGACAATTTTGCCAGGCGGCAACACTTTAATCGATGGGTGGTAAACAGCTAAATAGCCTTGGCTAAATTCTCCAACAAAAAAATTTACAAAATGTAATAAATTTACAACAAATATTAGATTAAATGATTTAATCATTTTCACTAAGATTTCGTTTAAATTTCGCATTTAACAACATTAAACTTAGTTAAATAATGAAATAAAAGTCACATCAGACTGGCACATACGTTAAGTGCTAGAATAAAATTTGCATTAAGCTGTAACTCGAGAGTGTAAAATTAAAGCCCTAAGTGCTTTTATATTACAATGCATTTATTATGAAATCATTTTAAGATAAGCTGAGAATTTAATTTCGCTAATGTTGTTTACGTACTCTGGTTTATGTGGGATGCATTCTAAATATTAGATTTAAGTGATACCGGTGAGATATGAGGCTGTGTTTTTGAGCAAGGATCTGACTCCATGAAATATAAATTTTGGTATGAATTGTGACGTGAAAACATAAAGAAATATTTACAACATTATTTACATTCTTTATTTTATTAAAAACATTATTTCAAATCTTTTATGTATGCTGGTTTCCTTTAACGTTTTAGCAAGTAATCATTATAATTATTTTCTAAACCGCACATGAATTTAAAAAATTGGTTTAGTATATACGACCTTTGCATAGGCAGGCAGTCCAACGGTCTTACCACTAGGCTATCACTGCTTCCTGAACTAAACTGAAGTCATAGTTAAAACAACCTTACACTAGTTTCTTAATAAACAAAGTATAATTTTATGCGCCTGATGAAAGATCACCCGATTGCTCGTGAAGGATAGCCGTTGCATCTGTGTTCGCGCACTAACATCACTGGTCCATCTCTATATCTCCGCGTAGTTGACTAATATCTGTTAGATAAGCCGCTATGAAGGACTTTATTAGTATCGCCGTTTACTGCTAGACACAGCCAAACCACATGCCACTAGTATTCTGTCATTATCATAATTAGTAATTAATATTATAATGTGAGATAAAATATCTAGACTTGGCCCGCGGGTTGTCGACATGAGATGCGTGGATTTAGCTGTCATTGTGCCGATGTCGTTTCAGTCCATGGACTAATATCTAAGAGCCTCGATCAACACTTTATGAGTCTCTCGTTAGATGGCTGGATGCAGAGGGCGGTACTCCTGGACACGGCTCATATAGTCAGGAGGTTCCTCTCTCTGGAGCCCTGACCACCGGTAGCTTGGACCCTGTTCCCGATACTGGTGGGCTACTTATATTTTATATGTTTTAATGTATTATCTTTATTTTTTATAGTTAAAAATGTATTTTATATGTATTGTATTTGAATAAATTGAAAATAATGTGACATAAATACATCTATTTTTATGATAAGAACATCAAGTCTAGATCTTAACATCATTTTTTATTTCACTGCGAAAACTTACCGAAATGATTGGCAATATTTTCGATATTACTGAAACGGTCGGTTAGATTTCGCAAATATTTTTGTGCTCATAACACAAATTAGCTTTGACGGCTAACGTCTTTTGGAATGGATCCAGCATCGTTTGAGAAAACACTATTTTCATTATTGATACACTCTGTCTGATTGATATTTTTTATATCGACGTTTGAGGCCTTGTAGGCACTTTGATGTGGTATTGAATTCTAATCCTAATCTATATTAATATCTATAATAGGCCAACACAAAATAGGTCAGTACTATTTTCTCTGTATTAATAAGTGAGGCGACAACTTGGGCGCAATATTCAAGGGATCCAACCCTTTCATTGGATCTTACTATCTTATTTATCATATGGTTGATTAACAACCTGGTGTCAAAGTTTAAACCACCCGCCTCTGACATGGCTTTACACACCATTGAATTTTCTCAGGTGTGCTGGTTTCCTCACGATGTTTTTCCTTTCTTCATCAACCTTGCAATGAAGAAACAAAAGTTAGTTATACTTTTGATTAATTTATTTTTGTATTATAACTTATTTTTTCTTCCACAGAAGATAGACGCGTACAACCACAGCGGGCCATCACTACAGACTTCAGCAGTGATCGCGCTTTGCTCCACCGTGCTGGTCGTCGGCATTCTCATAGGTGTTATACTTGTTTGGAAGTAAGTGATTTTTTTTAAATTTTATTTTAATTATTGTACAATTCTTTATAAACTAAATATAACTATTATATACACGTGCCTATAAAAAAAAACAGAAAAAAAGCAAAAAAAAAGGGTAATTTTATTATGCGCCAAAGTACTTCTCCGCATCACTGTCATCCGGCAAAATGCCCTTAAGACTGGCAGCATTGCAATGTAGAATGGCAATACTTATTCTTTGCCCAAAGAATAAGCCAGTCCTCTGGTCACGTGAAGCGCTGAGAAGGCGCTTTGATATCCCGAAAAAGAACGCACTCAGACCCCATGGTCCAAGATATTCTCATGTATCGTAGGATACTTCAAACTACAAGTAAGAGCTCAGACTTGATAAAAAAATATGTCTTATCAAATTCACTAATTAGATAATTACTTACATTCAAATTAACATCGTATTATATAAAAAGAAGGTCCTATTGACCTGTTAAGGTAAATATTAATACATGAACATAATATTTGTATAAATTAATTAATGAGAAGGATAATTAATTAAGTTTGTGTACTCTAAGATAACAAAATATTACGTAAGACTACTCATATTTATTTAATTTTTTATGTAGAGTCATAAAATCCTGATAACTGATCTAACTTTAGAATATCGTATCCCTTTAGGTTGCGGAGATCAGATAGGCAGCTCCGTAGAAACCTGATATTCAGCTGCATCTGCTTAGATTTGAAGCTTACCCTAACAAAGTTTTTGAGTAATAAAAGGCTAAGATGAGGATGATGATTTATGTAGATTTCACCAGTTAATGACATCAGAAAAATTATGCGAAACATGAGGATGAGATCAGTACTTTTTTTGGGATGAAAAGTACCTTATGTCCGTTTCTGTATACCTGACAACGTATATATAAAATTTCAGGATGATAGATTTAGAGGTTTAGAAGTGAAAAGGTAACAAACAAACTTATTTTCGCATTTACAATATTAGTTAGGAAGTTAGAATTGCCACAGTTGTGTAATTTTGCATTTGACTGTGTAAAATTTTTGAAGTCGAATCATTAGATACGCCTAAATCAGTCAGTAACCTTCAAAATACACCTAATCAGCCACCAAAATGAATCCAGTGTAACAGATTTAACTGGAGCATTTCAACAATGCTTCTGACAGTTTAATCGCCGTTAAAGCCGTCGTCACATATGTGGGGGAGCAATGGCTCGAGAAAGTTGATTACAGTGCCTGTCACCTTAAGATTAAGGCGAGGACTTATTGTTGTGTGGGGCGATTGGGAAGAGGATGAAACAGCGGTTATAGAAGCGAATGAGTAAGAGCGGTTGTGGACGAAAGTGCAGTAGCGCGATTGCATTGGATTCTTTATTAATTGTGAAGCAGTGATAGGCTTGTAGTATGACGAAGGTTCAAAAACCAGACACGCGACTTTGACTATTACTATACATACATATACATACAAATCCTATTTCGTTTCATTAATTCATCGTCTCCGTCGTATCTATATGTGTAGTCAAGGTAGGCAGTGCCTTTTTGCCTATTTGAACTGCACGGCCTTGCTTAAGACGCTTGCAACACTAGGGGTATCACTTGCCGTTGCGGAGTCTTTGCGGGATTACGGAAAGGACTGTGTTCGCAATTCGCATAGTATGCATAAATACTTTATAAAAATATTTACGTATTTATGGACAGGATTTTGTGCCGTATGGTTTCCAACTCAAATATAGGCAAAAGAAAATATCCAGCATCCTTCTGGGTAACAGCAATCATCTGCTACTGCGAACGCCAACGCGCTTGCCCAGAGGAGCGTCGCGATTATGGGCAAATACTTTCAATGAGCATAAAGACTGGCGCGCATTGGGAGAGACCTATGTTCAGCAGTAGATTAATACACGCTGATGATGATGATGAGTTATGAGCAGATTGAGCCTTCGGCACTTTCACTGACCGTACACAAGCACCGTAAAAAAGCAGTATTTAAATACTTTTATATCACGCTATATTTACTCTTGCTGATACCAGCTAAAACTTTAGTGGTTTCTGCAAATTGACATCTTAAAATAAGGATATCAAGATTTATATTTCCTCATCAAAATCCAATTAATACCCGCCACATCTCCAAAATTGAAACATCTGCTATAATTGACGGTGTCACAATATTCTTGTCGCCGCGTTAGACTGACATCGGTCGGATTTAGAAACAGAATGCCGTCAAGGAGCTGTCTTGAATTATATTCTGTTAATTAGATACTGAAGCGATTTTATGTTTCATTTGTGTTGGATAAATAAAGGTAAAAGATATTGTTGGCTTTTGTAAGATGACAGTTTGACGGTATTTTACCTAGTATGTTGCGAGTACAATTTTTTTATTTTCTTTTTTATGGAGTATTTTATGCATACTATGCGAGCAGTATACTTTGAATTATGTAGAAAGAAAAATTTACCATATTTTCACATACGTGTGCCTACACGCCTGTATTCTCCAAAGGGAGTAGGCAGAGGTGTATCTAATACACTCACGTTTTGCCGACTGCGTTATAAGTCCCATATAATAAGGGGCGAGCTTATTGCCTTTAATCGGGCACTATTTCAGTGTCCGTGCTGCTACTAAGAATTTCCTAATGGAAAAACCCTATGTTATTGTTATATACTATGTTGGGGTCGGCTTCCAGTCTGTTTTACATGGAGCGACTGCTTATAAGACCTCCACAACCCAGATACTGGGTTACACGATACCCCTTGGTAAGACTGGTTGTCAGAGTTTCGGGCTTCTGACTACCCGTAACGATTGTCAAAGATCTACAATTGACAGCCGGGGCCAACAGTTTAACGTGTTATCCGAGGCACGGAGAGTGATAATTATTAATTTATTTATGATACGCACATAACTTACGAAAATTCAGAGGTGCGCCGCCTTGGGTTCGAAACCGAGACTGCCAGTTTGACTTGCCAGTCAAACGGTCCTACCATTAGGCTAACACGACTCTCTAGATTTTCAGTTATGGGAGCGATTTTAAAACTACCCCAGATGCATTCATTTCTAACTTTATCAAGCAAGGTGACGCCCGCTGACCACGACGTCAACTGACGTCAACACCTTGTTACTATAAAAATAAAAATACAAAACTAAGTACTTTTAGCTTCGTATAAATATTCTCAAGTACCACAAGAAAGCAGAAACAATAATAAACGTCCCACTTTCCGTTACGGCTTAATTGTCCACCTACATCCGTCTCTTTCCCCCACAGCCACTAAACAAGGAAAGAAGATTTACGCCCACGTAAAACGAAACACGCAATCTTGAAGACAGAGCGAAATCTATCAAATAATGACACAACTAGGAAGTGAACTCAGAATGGATACTTACAATCTGTTATTGCTTTGAGTTTGTTGCAGTGTCCTGTTAGTTAAGCGATGCTTTAAAAGCTATAAATTTACCGACTTCAAAAAAGGAGGAGGTTTTAGGTTCATCTGTAGATTATTTTTATTCCAAGACCAGTTTGTAAAATACAAATAGGTAAGTACAAGTTGTCGCGATTGCCTAAAGGTATGGACCTTTCACTCGCAAGTCAGAGGTCTCAGGTTCGAACCCAAGACACACCTTTGATTTTTAGTAAATTATGTGCGTATTATAAACTTAATTATCACTTGCTCTGAGCTTCGGAAAACACACAGTTGGTCCTGCGCCTGATATCTCTCTGATGGTGTCGGATTGCAGATTTTATGAGGGTAGGTACTGACTCCCTTTATTGACTGTCAAAGAACCTAATGAACAAAAAATATAATTATAAATACGCACATAGCTTCTGAAAAGTTGAATATACTTGCCTTGAGTTCGAACCTAAAACCTCTGACTCTAGTCAACTGTTATACCAACAAGACCTAATGTTATAATATAACAGCCTAGTGCCTATAGTTTAGAGGTTAACACTGCTTTACCGCCCTACTACAGCGATTGCTAATATATTGAATAAATACCGTATAATGTTATATTATATACCAGAAATTGAAGCGCGGAACAGATCGGTACAATATTCATATCCATTCGACTGACTCATAAAAGGGTGGGTAGGTCTGTCTGTATTCTGTAATCAAGTCGCACCGCCTTCGTAGTTAGCGGAGCAGAACCCGCTCGGGTATCATCGTGCGTGTTCGTTAAATATCGTCCGTGGTTTTCAAGATTGTAGGGTTAAGTTAAAACATAACACAGTACTTTTTTCTTTTTTGTTAGCACGTGTTTTTTATAACTTTTTGATGCTCGGTTGAGTTTTTAGGAAAATAATATTTTGAACTGAAATTATATGTTTTGTTTTGTACGATTTTATTCATATAAGAAAATTTTATATTTTGGTGTTTCAAGAAAACTTCTGCTAAGAAAAACACTTTATAAAATAAAGTTTTAGTAAAAATACGTAACGATTGAAACCCTAGATCCCACACTAGGATTCCCTGTGTCGTAGGATTTAGGTACTTTCATTATATTCAGTGCAATGAGATGGAAGACAAAAAATATTCAATTATTATTATTATTATTATTATTTAGCCTATATTATCCCACTGCAGGGCATTCAATTAAAAGTTTAAATTTTTAAATGCTTCTAAAAGCTCTAAAAACTTTTAAAGTCACTATTACTTAAGGTCCACGACGTCGGTCACCGTTGTCCGACAAACAATGACAATTGCATTGTGTCTGCGGCGTGGCAGTCAAAATGTTAATTAAATTTTGAGTTATTTGAATTACACGTTGTACCTAGGTTAAAAAACTGCTAAAATAGTCCTTATCATCATCATCATTTCAGCCATAAGACGAGAGATTTCATTTCGTGTCATTGGGGGAGGCATATGTTCAGTCCTTAATAATTGCATTTAATTATTTTTTTAAAGAGTACTTACAGATAGTTACAACTAAAACCAAAACTCCTGTACAAATCGCTTCGCATCTCTACATCTCTTCATTCACACGTAAGACGTAGCAACTTAGAACAATATGGTAGCAACTGTGTTTATTGTTCATAAATCATATGAAACGTCAATATTACATGGTTAAATCGGTAGCCCGCAGCTACAGCGCCCTCTATGTTATCTATAAGATAACGTTAGTTCGAGAAGTTAACACGAATTATATTGGCTTGCGTGTGATTTACTGCTTAAGTATTGATTTTAGTTGTTTCAATGTTTATGGCTTTTTGATGGCGATTTATGAATGGAAAAGTTTGTTATCTATGTTTTTATGTTAATTTATTTTGAACACCCAATAGACTATTTGGTGTCGTGAATGGTGAAATCAAAATTGAACTGGTCCTTTATTCTAAATGCCACTCAGAACATCTACATTGCAATCATATTTTATGTATGTTTTTTACATGTTTTGCTTATTAAATGAAATTATTTAATAAGAAACTCGCAAAAACAACTGACTCGGGATTTGAACCCGCGATCCCTAGCGATAAAGCGATAGCACAGCACGCCAGGGGTTTGAGGGTTTTAGTCCCGCCCGAGTCGGCTGTTTTTGCGAGTTTCTTATTAAATAATTACACTCTTACACATTTTTAATTTTTAATGTTTCTTTAATTTGTAATCTGGACTTTAATATAGAATTATTCAGACAGTTCCTTGAGTTTCTTTAAGCGTTTTATCAAGACTATTATAGTCCAGAATTTCAGTTAGAAAATTTTCGGCTCCATCAGCTTAAACTTTTGACTCCCGCAAAGACGTCATCAACAATTGATTTCCTTTGTGTCGCATTTCTATTAAAGAAGGTTAAAAAAAATAGTGACTTCAAAATGTATTTGTAAAAATACTTTTTTACAGAAATTAATGACTCTGACTTTGAAGCGTCATAAATAAATAAAATAAATATAAACAAAATAATAATTATTATTATTACAGACCATAGAGTATTTTCCCATAGCAGGGCAAAAGATTCCTAATGTATGACCAAAATAATATGTAAAGTTGAAAGCTCACCAGTGATAACAAGAATTTTCTAAAATCGCTCTTTATGACCAACGGATTTAAATGCCCACATAGAGAGTACTAAGTACGCAGATTACTGACGAAAAGTCTTTTTCTTTTCTATTAGGTTATTTGGTGATACCACCTATGTGTAGCAATAAAAAAAACACATAATAAAAAAAACACACATTTTTTAAACAAATACCTGAAAATTTAAAATATTCTCCGGACAACACATCCCTGACGTTAATGTATGTAAAACATAATTTTATTTTAAAAGTTGAAAAGAATAATCTTCTCTTCGTAGAAGTTAAAAGACTTGGCTCTAGGAAATTATTTACTGCGGCCAACAAACTAGCAAGTCTTAACAACTTATCACAATCTTCATTCTTTTAAAGTTTTTTATTATAAAACTTATCTACCTTGATATAAACGACCGTGAATAATTTTAGTATTAGCCTTTGAGAAACTACTTTTTTTTTGCAGAGGAAAATCTCTTTAAACAATGGAATGTCTCTAGCTAGTGATGGGTTAAAGGAAATGTTGTTTATTAACTAAAACGACCTTGGTGTTACCACCCTATCAACTGAAATCGAGAATAACGAGCATTCTTCCGCAAAAACAAAAGTTTAAAGCAAAAAAAGGCTAAAAGTTTATAGCAGTAGGTACACAAATTTCTTATGCGAGTGTGACGTCGAATATCTCTTTTCCACGGAAAAAGTGCCTGTCTGATCCCTGCAAGTCTCAGAGATATGCACACGATATTCTAAAATTATCCAGTTGTCAGGGGATAAGGGTACTTAACTGCATCAAGTCACATAGTCCTATAATACGAACATTCCAGTTAGTACATCATCAGTTCCTACCTACCTATTAGGTGTCCATCTACGTTATAGTTTAAATTAAAGCTTTTCACACAAAATGAAGTCGTTTATCCAACATCCGCCATTCAAAAACTAGAGTAATAAACGGTGTGAACTCACATTCTATCAGACTGCAAAAAGTTTATTCAATGACTTCATTTGATACATCACTGTCTTCGAAAACAATATAACAATTTAGGAAAACAATACAACAATAAACTAGCCTATCCCCAAACAATGGTTCCTGTCAAGCAAGAAACATATATGAATATTTTTTTGCGCCACGCACAACGTTACTACATCAATGCGTGACTAATTATGCCAAAATTACACGTAGCTTTTTCCGTGCGAACGCGATTGGCCAATTCAAAATTGGCCAGCCAATCAGCGACGAGGGCGGTCCGTCGCTTGCGCACGTTCTAGGCACACTTGTAGCTTTCGGCGTATGAATATTCAAGCTGATTTGTAATTGAAATATACGCGATTGAGACATCAGACTTGTCTTTTTGCGAATTAATGCTGGGAAAGGTTTAATTGTTACTTATTAACGAGAAGGGCTTAAAGAATTTTTAATTAAGGATGCGGCTTTTTATCGTGGAAATGTAAACTGAATTGTTTGAGTCTTTTTATTTATTCCATTGTTTTCAGACTTGGCAATGACAGGTAGGTGAAATTAATACCTCTAATTTATTAATTTATGTTTGTACCTTCAAAAATAATTATTTTTATCTGTTAAACTACAAGGTGTAGAACTGTAGACTTCCTTTTTGAACAATTCTTACCTACAAACACACGTATAAGTACTATTACCTACTATTATTATTTATTATTACTACCGTAAGGTACGCTTATTTTGGTCATTTTAGGCCTCCATAGTCGATAGCCAATTTTGAATGTCATTTGTATACCAAAATTCGAACAATATTTCTTTATTCCCTATCTTATCTATACTAATATTATAAAGAGGTAAAGTTTGTTTGTATGTAATAATGTATGTATGTTAGGGGTAAAATCTGGAACTACCAATCCGATCCTAAAAATTCTTTCACCAATAGGAAGCTACTTTATTCCTGAGTGCTATAGGCTATTTTTTATTCTAAAAAAAAGTTTAGTTTTCAGTAAAAAATAACAATATCTGTGATTCAAGTAAGAAAAAAAAACAGGCAATCTGGCTGCTTTATAAACGTGTGTTTACGGGGAAATTTAATTTAACGCGGACAAAGTCGCGGGGAACAGCTAGTAAATAATAATTGAGTAGTCCTAGCTACTCCAATTTTAAATTGAACTGATAGAAATTCTGAAATAAATGTCAAATTGAATCACTGTCACGTCACAGATTATAATTAGTTTTACGTTCCGTTGCATGCTGTGGCACATAATATCGTCGCTATTAATCATTAATTATTCACAAAGTTTTTCGCGTGAAATCAATCAATTCTTTGATTTTTTTATTTGATTTTGTTTTTGGTGGTTTAATGGTTAAAAAATACAAGAAAACATACATACTCATAAAAAAAATAGGTTTTGTTTCAATTCGTAGGTATGCGAATTTGAAAAGTCGTAGGTAATATTTAAAAATCCATTCCCTAGAAACGAGTCTACTTTAAGCTGATGGCTGATGTCGAAAACAAACAAAAAAACTTCTCCCAACAGAAAAAACGATCCCTAGCAACCCTTAAACCGCGAAACAGCCCCTTTAAATAGAATTGTGATCTCAAAATTCTCCGCTAACTTGTTAGGGGCCCTCTAGACGGGGCCGAGGAACAAAGCACTATTTACAGGCTTTTGTTTTAGGCCACCACTCGTCACAAGCAGCTTGGTGTAAAGGCTTTCTCTAGTGGCAAGCAAAGCGTTTATTTAAAAAAAGAAAAAAGAACTATTAGAATGTTTTGTTTAAAAAAATATTTTCTTTTTAATTTGTTTGTACGAATTTAAATGCGTAATGAAATGAATATGGTATTTTAAATACTCATATTTAAAATCACATATTAAATTCAAATGTAAGTATTTAAAATCACATAATAATTTCATTACACATTTAGAAAGATTAGTTTTTTAAGCTTGAGGTTGAAAAACTTGGTTTAATTATAATAAAAAAAAATTCTACTTATGTTTTTCTAAGTCTGAAGTAAATTTTTAAGTCTGAAATTTTATGCCGATCACAAATATACATCTAGTTAGTTCGACCCTCAAATAATAAGGGAGTTGAGGGTAAAAGTTGGCTTAAACCTCACGTAATTAAAAAGCGAACGATTCTGCTTTGAAATTAAAAAGTCAACACAATCTAATAAATACTTTTCAGTAACAATCGCCAATCTAAAAGTAATAACTAGTGAAGTTGAGCAATTAATAAATGTTTACAAAACCGCAGAACAAAGTTTCTATATCATCACCGTTTTGTTTTACAATATTGTTAGCCTTTTGAATGGTTTGTGGTTAGTCTGTATAACCTCACTTCAGATTTAGGAAAGTTATTTAATGACCTAGCTTTTGAAAATTTGAAAGACACGTAGCGCCATCTATTACCAAAAGAATGTTATTTTTGTTTTACTAACAGTACCTTTTTTCGAGTTGAAAAGTACACTATGTCCGTTTCTGTATATCTGACAACGTATATAGGTACAAAATTTTAGGATGATCAGTTCAGTGGTTTAGGCGTGAAAAGATAACAAACTTACTTTCGCATTTTTAATATTATTAGTGAAGATAACACCATTATCTGCAGCTATAATAACAAAACTGCATATCCTACAATCGAACTCCAAACCCACCGTAGCAGCTGCAGTTTTACCCACAAGCCAATCGCAGTTAGTTAAGCTATCAGTCTCAATCATAATAAGTTCCAAAAAAATAATTTCCCGTCATCAAACCGGACTTACTTATCATAAATTGACCATAACATAAAAACGTTCGGAAATCCCCACATTACCCCCCTTTACCCACTAGAGCGTCAAGTTTTTTATAAACAATACCCACAAAGCATGCAATTCTAATTCGCCACGCCCTCCTCCAAGCCAATTACCGACTATCTTGATCAAAACCTTTTATAGCAAACGTCTTTATTAAGCCTATTGTCTCTCTCATTATGGAGAATTGAACGTCGATTCCTAAGTGTAGCGTATTATCGGACATCTGCATACAATCAAATATTTGCATAATATCTCAATTTTGTTTTTGTGGCTCGCGTTGATTTGAATAGGTTTGTGCATTTCACGCATCGTGGTTGAGAGGTACTGTTATTGGGTTGAGACAGAGCTCAGAATGATTTATAATCCAATAGCTTTTGCCACGTTTTAAGCACGTGGAGGATGTAATAGAATCAAAAGTATACAATGTCTTAATCCAGGTCATGGTCTATCTTTCTACTAAATTTCATTATATTAGCCGTTAAAACGTTATTGATTATCGAATATCCACATTCACAAACATGTAAACTTTCAATAACATTTTTGGTAGATTTTCAAAGCTCTTGTAGAAAAAATAACATTTCTTTCGGGCTGTACAATCAAATTAAGAGAATCCAGATCCATATTGGTTTATCATGTCTTAGAAATGTCTTTAAAAGTTTGGTATATAAAAAGATATTATTAACAGTTCCAAGTCTGACGCAGATTGACAACAATTCCACGAAAAAGGAGACAAAAATATTAAATACGATATTTTTAGAAGTAGGTATATTGGCGATTCTTATCGTCTCTGTATCACAAACCAATGACATGCCGTATTCAAAACAGTTCGGTTCAACCGCCATTGTGTATACGTTGGATTTAAAAGGTAAACATTTTGTTTTGTTCACATCTCATTTTTTTGGTCATAACGAATTAACATTATCGGGTGACAATTAACAATATTTGAAAAAAGAATAATTTCTAGAAAACCTATCTGTGTTTATATTATGTTTCAACAAAAAACAAAAAAGTATTTAGATATATACACTTAAGACTGTAAAATATGAAGAACCAAAACAATTGAAACAAAACCTTTCCTGATTCCAAAATAACCAACCGATTTTCAAATAAATAAAAACAGCGAAACATCAAAAAAATATTATAAGAAAACACAGAAGAACACAAAACTTTATATGAAAATATCAAAAGCAATTTAGAATATTTTCTTTTGTGAGTCCAAGAGTCGGGAAAACTTCGATTTACCAATTTCCTACAGAAAACTTTCCCGACACGATAGAACTATGTGCCGTGGTAATAGTGTTGTGGAAATCATAACCGATGTTTTTAAAAAGTACTTTCTTGGTTTATACAACTTAGGCTTTACTCCAGTTAATCCATAGTTTTATGTCTAGTCAGGGTGATTTTTTTTATTATAAAACTTGGAACTCACATAATGGTAACCTATATTGAGCTCATCTAACTTTAAAATGCCTATTCATTCTTGATTAGGAGGTCCTTAAATTGTAGATTTTTGGAAATAGGTATAGCGACTAGAGAAGATTTCAGACTTTAGCTGTGCGCATGAGCTTAAGCGTTCCAAGTTTTAAATATAAGATGACAGAGATATTAAATTTCTTTTTTTACCTTTCAATATTAATTTCTGGCCTGATTATTTGATTCAAGCTTACTTGCTCCAAATCCCAATAAAAGCCCCTAAAAATCATATCATCGATGTAGATACTACACACATAATTCCAATCAAATATAACTAGAAACCCGAACCGATAATCGAATCAAAAACTTTGTATTACTAGCAGCCTGGGCAAAGTCGTTTAATCAATTTCAGGGCTTAATATGCCAAGTTATATAGAAGGTTTATAACGTATATGACGTTATAAGCTTCGGAAATCTGACCCCGTTGAAGCTAAAGGTCGGGAACTAGTTGACATAGATATTCAAGATGAATTGGAAAAGGTTAGGTATTATTTTAGATGAAGTTTTGCTTTGTTTTAGTGAGTCTACAGTTTTGTGGTAATCATTTATTTGTTTTTCTCTTCATTTTCAAACTTCGGAAATCCATAGACCTTAGCCGAAATGAACTACTACTACATTTTATTATTATTTATAATAATATGTAGTTATAGTAATTATAGCATCTAAACCACTGCTGTAGTTCTATTGGTACCTATCATCATCATTATAAGCCTGTATTAGTCCACTACTGAACATAGGTCTCTCCCAATGCGCGCCACTATTATGCGCTCATTAGAAGTATTTGAGTATAATCGCCACGCTGGACAAGCGGGTTGGCGATGGATGCCACCCGTCCTCCGGATCTTTTCCTTTGTCGCTTCTTTTTTTGACGACACCCGCGAGACGAGTAGGGGTGGTTCTATTCTTAGACCGGAAACCACACGGCAGCATTGGTACCTATAGATTTTTATTATTCTCGTTCATAGACACAATAATGTGGCTTAATACTTTTTAATTCTTCTTCTCTACTAGGCATCAGTAAGGTACTCATTTGCCTCATTTTCAAACTATTAACTAGCCAATCGATGTGGAAAAAGACCTGGATTTATTTCACGACCGACAAAAGCCACACCACATTTACTAAAACGTTTCTATTCTGTCTTTCTTCGAATGCCACTTTCACAACCTTTAAAAGGTATAGCGAATTTTCTCTTGGAGAGCAATTCTGAAACGACACTGCAAATATTCACCTTAATACACTTAACGAAGTCTCTTTACTAGCCTTAGAACAAGCGATGCTACTTTAAAATACACACGGGGGTCCTATTCTAGTTGTACGAAAAATATACTAGAGCATTTTGGTTCTTTGGTCTTGGATTTTTCATCATTGATACCCCATAAAACTAAAACTTTTTGCCTGGCCTTTCTTCTTTTTTTATCGTATGGTTGTTGAACAATATAATATCAAAATTTAAACCACTAGTAGGCTTTTGATATGGCTTTGCATACTATTAAAATATCTCAGGTGTGCTGGTATCCTCACTAAGTTTTCCTTCGCCATTTTAGCATAACGTGAGAATTTACTTGTATTACATTCATGAACTCAAAAAGTCAGAGGTGGGTTTGATGGTTAACGGTCATACCACTAAGCTTTCATCTGCCTAGCCTTTTCCCAACTATGTTGGGGTCGGCTTCCAGTTTTACCGGATGCAGCTGAATACCAGTGTTTTACATGGAGCGACTGCCATCAGACCTCCACAACCCAGACTGGGTTACACGATACCCGTTGGTAAGACTGGTTGTCAGACTGGGGCTTCTGACTACCCGTAACGACTGTCAAAGATCTACAATTGACAGCCGGGGCCAACAGCTTAACGTGCTATCCGAGGCACGGAGAGTGATAATTAATTTATAAAACGCACATAACTTACGAAAAGTCAGAGGTGCGCGCCTTGGGTTCGAACCCGAGACCACTGACTTGCCAGTCAACGGTCACCACCACTAGGCTATCACGACTCTTAATACCACTAAGCTTTCGTTACTCGAAAATCTTCTAAGTTATGAACGACTACGTTACTTTTGAGAAAACGTGCATCAACGTTGTCGGTATAATGAAAAACCCGTCAAACGACAGCTCATTAAAAACCTGGTGCTTTGAGACGTAAAACTTCAACACAGCCAAGATCATTCTCAATTTGACAGTTGCGTTCGTTTACTGTGTATGTATAATTATACTAGGATAATGGATCGAAATCGGAATTCGAATCAAGATGCTAAAGCGCATTCCAAATAGTTTCTGTTTTTTTATTCTATGATCTAGAGTTGTGTCAAATGCTGTTCTTAATGTCAAGAGAGACAACGTTTCTCGTTTGACTCTCGTTTCGGAAAATCAGAATAGAACAACCCTTTAGAACAACCGATGCTTTAAACTCCACACTCGGCTAAGTGCCTACACTTCGTTGTCAGTATCACGCAAGTAACTTAGTGTAATTTAATCTTCTTTTGTTTAAGCCCCGACTTAGTTGAACGCCTTCAACCCTTTGTAAAATTTTGACACCTCTGGCGTACCTATTACGTATTAATTTGTTGAGTGTAATTTGATAGAAATTGCTGCTGTCAATTTGAAGTTTGGGTTCTTTTGTGGACGGTCAATTTTAAGTTGATGGACGCCTAAATACAAAAACTAAAAAAAATAACTGATATCTTAAATCGATATCTTGGTGTAAAATTGCTCCTACCAAAATAAAATCAGAGGCAATTTTTATCTTCTAGATAATATTCTGAAATAGAAGATATAATTATCATTGACAAGCATATTTTATACATAACATAGAATTAATTATATTTATATACGAACGTATGTAATGCTTATATACCTAAATATAAAGTTAAATAACAAGTTAAATAACAAGCATGAAAAATTCTAAGCTGATTGGTCTGCTGTGAGTATCTATAGGTTATTTTTGTTTAAATAGGTACAAGTTTATTTTTTGAAGTTTATTTTTGCGTGTTTTTAAAAGAAAATATATAAAAAGGAAGTAAAATAAGAACTTAATTTATCTTGTTTATTACTCAAGTCATTTATAAAGCTCTGGTAATAAAAACTGCATATTTACGAGCCCACTAAGTCCATTAGTGTGGTTGGAAAAGCTCTGTGTAGGTACCATTCCATAATGAGCTAAATAATTTATTATTCATTTTACGTTTTTATATTACGTTTCATACTATTCTTCGTACCAAATACCCTTAAATTGCGAACTCATCAAGTTTACCAAAAATAATAATGATTTAAATTGCAAATTGACAGCTACAAAACTATTTCAGAGCCGATTTTACCACTGACACTAAACGCGATTAATCAAGTTAAACTCGGTTCAAGCGTTTAACTGAGTTCAGAACTACAATTTGCGTAGGGTTGAATTTACTTTTCTTAAACTCGGTTTATAACGTGAATGGTGAAATTGGGTCTTAATAACAAAAAGTGTTTGTTTACACATATTTTTGATACCTACAAACGTATCAAAAATATTGCGTTATAAGTGACATAACTAATTACCATCACTTGCTATCGATACATAATAATGACAACCTAAAAGTCTGACAGGCGCCACCTACCGCGTGTTCATTGAACTGTTATCAACGGATGTTGCCTTAATTGGACCCCCATCAATGTTGGGATACTACCTGATGAAGGTGTAAAGAGATAAGATTTGTTAGCATGTAATTTTAGTAGACACCTTCCTATAATACAGGGTGGTTTTCTAATGACTTGGCAAACTTTGAACATACTCTGTGGCTTAATAATAAACTAAAAATGCAATCTCAAAATAGTATTAACTATGAAAAAAAAAACAAATTTTAAAAATCAATCCAATCTATAGAAATACTAAAATCTATATAGGGTCTATCTATATCATCATCATAATCTAGCGTAGTTATCATCTAGAGTAGCTTATTAGTGCATCTACCATATTTTTATCTCTGCATCACCCAAAGGTCGACTGTGTGAAAATGCCTAAGGCATTAAGTCCACCTTGTACACAGATTTGTACAAAGAATAAAAAAATCAGCAGCTTGTATTATTCCACTGCTGAACATAGGCCTCCCCCAATGCGCGTCACCATTGTGCGCTCATTGGAGGTATTTGACCATAATCACCACGCTGGGCTGGGTTGGTGGTCGCAGAAGCAGAAGATTACTGATACACAGAAGGATGCTGCTGCCCATCTTCCGGATCTTTCCCTTTATCGCTTCTTACAGGACGAGTAGGGGTGGTTCTATTCTTGGCCAGAAACCACACAGCAAAAAAATAATAGGTAATACTAAATATTTTTGTCTCAGGCATGAAAATAACAAATTATACGAAATAAAAGTACGTAATAGAATTATGCTCTTTACAAACTTGAGACCCAAAGTATTTTATTAACTTATATCTTTAATAATTCTTTAAGATAATCCTTTTTCGCTTTGTACTTACTTGTGATAAGTATATATTACCGTTAATCTAATAACATTAAGGCGATGATATCTACTCAGACAAGCGTAACCACTAACACATACATTAATTAATCATGAACTAAGTAGTAGTATTCAAGGCTTTAGCAAGAAAAATAATAATTATTAGATGAAAATCTATGTGAAAAATAAGATCTGAAGAAGTAAGAATATGGTCACAGTATAAAAAACATACAGTACGGAAACTGAGTATTAACTCTAGAAACGGCACACTCACCGTAATATTGCGTAACGCGCGACGTTTGTGTGTAGTTTCCGTACCGTATGTTTATTATACTGTGTCATGATATTGCATGTTTGTAACGGCTTTTTTGGAAATTTAAAAATAGCCTCGTCATTTTGAATTAGGAACCCAGATTATCAAATGCCTGCATCAAAAATTAATCTACACTACTATTAAATTAATTATGACTAAATAGAGAGGTACCTATTTAAAGTTACATGATTGTTTTGTCGTAAAAAGATAAAATCGAGTATGAGAAGATTTAAACGAGGTATTTGATTGTCTTGAATATGTGGTTTGTTGGGAGAAAAATTACTGTGCCGGTTCTAAAAATGAATTATCAAGAATTAATAAAATTATTACTTCTTTGACTAGTAAAATTAACACAATTTTATGAGTATCCATAGACTATATTAATGTGGTATAGATACGTAATCCGGCTCAAAGGACCTGCTAGAATTTTCTTTCTTTATGGTATGGTTGATGAACAACATGGTGTCAGAGTTCAAACCGCCTTTACATATGCCTAAGACATGGCTTTACATACCGAAAAATTTAAAAATCTAAAAGTGAACCTGCTAAAATGCTTTTAATCAACAACCGTGTATTCTAGCAGGTTCTTCAAGCCGAATCGTGGTCGATCTAATAACATGGGTTAGTATAACCGCGAGTATCAAGCAGCTAGCCACCATCAAGTTTTGAATCGAGATAGCAGCAAGCAGCAACTTTCTAATACAATCTTCATGTGCATACTGGCCCGAAGAGATATAGATGAATGAACATAGTAAACAAACAATAAATATTTCAAATAGAAGATTAATTAGGTATCTCAATAATTACTGTCCCAAAAAAACATGAAACATCAGGTGAAAAAAAAAACATATTTAAAAAACGAACGCGTGACAAGCACATCACGTCATTTCACGCGTCAAGCGTCACGGATCACACCTGTCACGCAAGAGATACGTCCTTACGAATAGGGTTGTACGTCTATCAACTTCATAACACGTCGTTTAGAATTAGTGACGTGCCACTACGTCCGAGTAACGTGACACCGTGCGGTTATCGACAAAACGCTAAGTCTACATCGATTTGGTTGTAAAGTATGTTGATTGCAAGTGTAGTTGTGACGGAGTTTGTATGAATAGTTTTAAGTCGATAGAGGTGCTGATTCTTTTGTACATACCTAAGGCTAAACTAATTTTAGTCTTTATCTCTTTCTATTATACACCATTAAAAAAGGACAGCAAACTGAAGTACGCGTCTTTGGTTCGAACCTGAGACCTCTGACTAAAAGCCAAAGTGCAAATTGTCTTACTATTTGATAGAAGTATGAAGTTTAAATGAATACGTAAATGAAAGTTGGTACCAGTTGTACAATATTGAAAATATTCTACATTTCAAGTTGAGTTATATAACCATATTGAAACAGTCGGTCCATAATAAAATAGTGCGGTAGTCTAGCCTTTTTGTTCTTATAATATTGTCTACTAGATGTCGCTCGCGATTTCTTGCGCATGAAATTTAATTTATTTAATCCCGTATAAGTATGTCTATTCCTTAAATTTTTGATACCTTGGTTTACAATTTTCGTGGGGATCTTTTTTTTAAATAAATTATAATGTATGATAATGTGGCTTTCTAAAGGTAAAGTATTATTATTATAATATGGAAAAGGTAAATATGTTTTTAAATCGGTTTATTCATTTTTGAGTTAACCTATAACAATTAAACATTAAAAAATCAAATCTTTTTTGCACGACACTGCGCGAGACTTTCTTTTTAAATTCTTAGGACCTGGGGTCTGCAACTATGCTTCTATGGCAATAGTTTTATACTCTTTTATATTAATTAGACTCAAAATAGAACTGGCGAGCTTTAGTGTTACCTCTGCTCAGACGGTTGCCCTCATAGAGTATTCAAGAAAATATTAGAGTGATAACGTCAACCACATTGCCTTGTGCGGAGCGAAAGCAGGTCTCGCCATACAAATGTTAAAATGTCATTTTTTCAAATTAAGTTTTCTAGACGTTTTTCAAAATTTTACTCAGCAGTTAACCATGATATAAGCTAAAATGTAACTTTTTCGCTGGTGGAGCCTAGTTGAACCGCAGTCGAACGAGGTATGATCGCAAACGGAGCTCGTGTCGCGGCCGCGTTGTTCATACCCGTGCTCACGGTTCATACTTCTATAGGGTTGCTCTATTTTTTTCTTATATACTCTAAGGTTGCCCTTCAAACCAAAATTTTATTTATTCAATTACACTTTAAAAAAATTGCAGCATCATGCTGAGGTAGAGGTCATTTTGGGTTGCGTAGCGGTTTTTCATTTTTACTCTCTTTTTATATTTTGTTTATAATTTATGTAGCACTTGTGTGAGTCCAGATTTTGTTTTGCGTCGTCATAATTTTTACTACAATTTTTAACACCGCTTGCTGGATGTAAAGAGATAAAGTTATTCAATTCAGCGCATATTTTGTGCTTATTTGTTCTTTGTATTCTACAGACATAGGTATATACTCATATTAGTAGGTATATATGTAACAGGGTCCATAATGATACTTTCTTTTTAGAAACATTTATTTTAAACATGCATTATATTTATGTATGTTTTGGTCAAATCTTAAATGCTGTATAAGAACCACTTCCTGTTATCGCTCTCTTATTAGTAGCATTTTTGTATGTGGGTTCAGTTCCAATGCATGACCAGAATCGACATCCAGGATTGGCTCCAGATAAAAGAACTCTTAAATAAAGGAATTCTTCAACGGTTAACAGCACTCACACAAAATTTTACATTAATTTTAAATTTTATGCGTATAACTACGTTTAGTTTTCATATTCCAACATAAACACTTGGTTAAAAACGTATTTTGTTTATATCTAGGTATTAAAATTGTTGAAATGTACATTAAAAATATAATAAAACATAATTTTATAAATTATGTTTCATGTAAGCAGCCGAAATTGAATCGTAATAGAATAGAACTTAGAAATTATTACGAACAATATTTCTTTATCTAACATTTCAACATATTTCATAAACATAGTTACAACATTTTTGCTAAAAAAAGTAATTCTTCTCAATAGATACGAAAATGCCGACCCTTTTCATTATGTATATTACTTCAAGCGCACCTCTATTGAAGAGAACTCGTAATATTCAAGACCTAAATATTTTGTCATGGATAAAAACGTAGGTACATTTTGTATTACCGAAAATATTACATCAAAAATTTAATATCACAAATGGTTACCTTGCGACTTTAGGTAGAAAATATTTCTATCACTATTGTATTTGCTATATTTTCATTATTTTCTTTGTACAGTCGGCAAAGGAGTTAGGTTGACGGGGCGCTAGTTAAGATAGTAATTTTTTCAAGTCATCAATATAATTTAATTTTACCATATTTTCTAAAAAGCTATTCAAAACTAAAAAAAATTACATAACCACAATCAAGCTTCCATAAAAAACTTCATCCTTAACTAGCGGACCTGTCAAGCTAATTCCTTTGCCGACTGTACCTGATAAGAAAACTTTAAAATGTTATGTACGCCAGCACGAAACTATCAAATTTTCCCAATCAACTTTGAACCTAATTCTTTAGCAAGAAAGTTGAAAATCTATTAAATAAATTTGACAGATTATACAACTAAATAATTATTACAAATTAAATAATTATTATAGCACGGCATTTTAGTACTTTCTATCCTACTTTAATGGATATAAATTGATTTTAGGTAAAAAACGCTAAATAATAAATGCTATGGGGTTAGAAAACTCAACCAAATCATGATCGTAGGTTCGAAACCCAGGCACGCATCTCTGACTTTTCGGATTCAAGTGAGTTTTAGAAATTATTTATCACTTGCTAAAAACGGTGAAGAAAAACATCATGGGAAACCAGCAGATTTTTAAACGGTGTGTAAAGCCATGGCAGAAGCTTACTGGCGGTTTAAACTCTGACTCCAGGTTGTGCATCAACCATCCGATATAGAAAGAAGAAGAATGTCAAACATAATATTAAAACTATATAAATGACTGTCATACCACTTATAGTACGAAGTAGCTCTAATAAATAATTATAATTAAAGTTAATGAACACCATTAATTGAACCATTTCCTCTTACACACATAAAAGTTGAAAATCATCTAAACATCCTCTATTTTCTTATAAATATTCATCTAAGTGATTTGTAGGAAGCCAAACAGGAACAAAAACAAACATTCCTAATCGATTAAAATCGATTCCCATAAATTTTACTAATCTCAGCGGAATTAAACAATCGATTAGAACAGAGCATATTAATAACAATCTATTTATCGATATCGATGGAATCGCGACATAGAATCAAATTATTTGTATTTACTGGTAACTGTCGGACGGTATTAACTTGATTTATCTTATTGACTTTATCGATGTGCGACAGAAAGTTTCGTTTCCCACCACTAGTTGTAACGTCATATGTCAATGCGAAAGCTCAATGGATTACCCACTTTATCTAGATGTTTATAGAGATTATTTTGGATTAATGCTTTAAGGAAGCTAGAATAGTTTTATCTTTTAAAAATGAGATAGTTGATAAGGTATGCGATGTAGATTTCGTTGGCTTTACTATAGTCTGGGCGCTTTGAATTGGACTAAGAATTAAACTTTTAAAATGTTAGGGTCTTATTTTATAGAAGTCTAGACTCTAGAGAATACTATTAATATTAATAAAGTACTATTTTCTTAAAAAGCAAATTCAGAAACAACCTTTTAAAACAATAGTCTCATCTATTCTTATTTTTATAATAACCATTTCGTATGAAACATTAAAATTTTCGTAGTAAAATTATTTTTGGATAAATGTTAAATAAGTCTATAATTTAATTTACATAATATGATTGTAGTAGATGAATAGCATTTAATAATTAGTAATTATCATAATAATTGTAATTATTAGTTATAAATATTTGTAACAGTAAGAAAACATCGTGAGGAAAGCCGCGCACCTGAAAGACTTGTCAATGGTGTGTGTGGCAGTGGTGTGACAATGGTGCCATTTAGGAGTAAGTCCCGGATGATTTCTGATTTACTACTGTTACTACGGTTTGAAAGTAGAGGGCAATTTCAATGCAAATGTAATATCGAATAAACTCAGTTGGTTGAACGGCTATGGTGCGTTTGAGCAGAAAGTCGTAGTCTTATTTTCAACAATTTTTTTTCTGTTAACAACAATTATCTTTGGTTATTCTTATAGTAATGCAAAAATAAAATATTATTTTTATTACTTTAAAAACCTAAAAATAAAGAACTAATCGATTATGCAAACAGAGCTCCTTTCTAAAAATAAAACACTAACTTTACGCCACTTTCAAACTCTCCGACAACAATATCCGCGGGTTGCATCCACCAGTGGGTGGTCGCGACACGACTTGTCGGTCGTGTCTTTGTCGCACCGACTTGTCGCATGCAACCGACGCCATTTGTACACGAAAAAAAACAAGTTCCATGGATTATGTAGAGTTTATTGTTTGGATTTTAATTTTATAGCGTTTTGAGCGGTTTAGCTTGTGGGTGGGGTTGTAAACGCCAAATGTTAGTTAAGTCAGTTTTATTAAGATAATTCATCTTCATATTTATCTTTAGATTTAACTGCAGCATAATAAATCGGTGTTTTTGAGAACTTTAACAAAAATACAAATATTTAGAAACTTACAATCCAACATTTTTTTGGTAAAGTACCTACCTAACAAGAAAAAGCAAAAATTAATTAAAAAAAGCTTCCCACTGATCATAATCGTATTACTACCTTTTGCAATACGCACACCACAAATACCTATCATGCATTTTAAAAAAGCAAGAAAATCTTGAATCCTCCTTTTACCATTTAAACACAAAGCAAATATGAAAAAAAAACTTAAGCACATGCCATTTTTTTACCACAACGTCTTCATCAAATGGACCGTACTTTATACCAATTATACCAATCATAACTACTCCCAGATTAGTCCGACGAATAATAAAATCATCCGGACTTTAAACCGCTACCTGAAATTAGAGGTCCGCAATAAAAATTAAAAAAGTTGGGACCAAAAATTGCAATGTTATTTTAAGATGTAATTAATCTTTGAATCGTTCAAACTTGAAAGGTTTTTTTATACAACTAGAGGTGGTGAAAAGGCATACTGGCAGCTTATGGTAATTGGTTTTCGAAACCTATGGGCGCTTTAAGCATTTTTAGCTTTGTTTTAAATTTCGGACATGCAAACCTGGAAGACTTTTCAACAGTGTGTAAAGCCATGTCAGAGGTCTACGGGCGGTTTAAACTCTGACACCAGCTTGTTTATTAACCATACGATAAAGAAAAAGATTTCAGATATACCTAAACTACTCGGGTAAATATGCGTCCAGTTTGATTAAAATATTCTTTCAGCTGTCAGGCTGGTCATGATGGAAAAATTAACATCTAAACAACATAATATTTTCTTCTTCTTTCTTATCGTATGGTTGATGAACAACCTGGTGTCAGAGTTTAAACCGCCCGTAGGCCTCTGACATGGCTTTACACACCATTGAAAAATATCTCAGGTGTGCTGGTTTCATCACGATGTTTTCCCTCACCGTTTTATCAACTGATAATTAATTTATAATAGGCACATAACTTACGAAAAGTCAGAGGTGCGCGCCTTGGGATCGAACTCGAGACCTCTGACTTGTCAGTCGACGGTCATACCACTAGGCTATCAGTGCTATATATAACAACATAATTATGTAAATAATCATAATATGTTATGTTGATTCTTTAATACGTGTTACGGCCATCCCTTAAAAAAAATGATTAAATTGAAAAAAAAATTAATTTACTATGTTGATTCTTTAATACGTGTTACGGCCATACCTTAGAACAATTTGAGTAAATTGAAAAAAAACGAGTTAACCAAGTTTTTTTTTTGGACTAACAAAACTAAACGTATATGCAAAAAAGTATTCGTCAAGACAAATCGAACGAGCCCAAACTCGATGGGGTTGTGTCGTTTTATCACGGAGCTCCTATGGCCACCTTCCAGCTTCTGCATCACATCAGCTTTATGTTATCATAATATTGCATTGTCACGCAATATACATAATTTCAGCTCAATCGGAAACCGGGAAGTGGGTTAAATTTAACTTGCAAGATTTCATTACAGACAACGGGACAGGTGAAAGTAAATAAAAGCTTGTTATAGATAGGATATGAGCGGAGTTTGAACCTCTCCTAAATACTCCTTTGAGGTTTAAAGGACCTCCTTTTACAATTACATAAATAGAAAGATAAACAGTATTGACAATTAATTAGGTATACTTTTCAAATCAAATATCAGGTAACACGAAACTTTACCATTTATGATAAATAATTTAGATTTAGTTTGCACTTCTATTTGAAATTCATGATTTATAAATCGAATTGCTTTTTGAACTAGTTTGTTAAACGAATTGTTTGACAAACAGACATTTTAATTGGTGTTGACTGTTTGATATTTCTATTAGTTTTGCTCTGAAGTCAATGTTATTGTTATGAAATCGATTTACTTAAATAGATTTGTTAAATTTATAGCAGTTGATCTTGATAAATATTTTAATGAAATCATCGGAATTGTTCCTTTGTTTGAATTTGTTTTCTAAACTAACTATTATTAATAGAAAAAAATTATATACAAAACTCAAAATTTCCTAAATTGATTTTAAAAATTCTTTTATTTATAGAAAGTTAAGTACCTATATTATAAATTATCAGCAAATAACATGGCTGTATTTTTTTAATCACAAAAAAATTAGAAGCGAATAGTTAAAAGTAGGTACGTCACTCTCTGGGTTTGAATCTACGACATTTAACTTGCCAGTCCAACGGTCATACCATTAATTTTATTATACAATAGGTACCGCAAATAATTAACAGAATTAACACTACATATTTCTTGTTCTAATAGAAACACCATATAGATAAAAAAAAATCGCTAACTTCCATAAAACTTTACACAAAAAAAGAAAGCTGTAGAAAATTGGAATGACATAAGTAAATATGTACTTACATCAAATTGTACAAAAATACGGAACCCACACACTTAGTGAAGTTTTTTCACCAAATATTGGAACATCTGCGTTACCGAGTGAAGTTGGCGTATCTAATGTGTTTATAATAAGTTCCTTTTCTATTATAATTGAAAGTTATGGCAGTAGCGACGCGGAACTAATATTGCTTGAATTACGGATACGTATTCTGGAATTGTATTTCGTACAAATACTAGTTTTGGTTTGTAGTATTTTGTTTGTGATATAAATAGTATGTTAAGTCATTAATCATTTGAATTTGAATAAAATACGAAATCACGAGCTCTTAATCGTTATTTTTTCTTTATGCTAAAATATTAAACCTTTCCCTCTTTTTTCAACGTGATAAAACAATGGTAAAAATATTTAGTTGTTGAATTTTTCTTCTTTTCAAATGGTTGATGAACAGCCTCTGAAATGGCTTTATACCCCGTAGAAAAGTCTCACAGTTGAGCTGGCTCCTTAGTATGTTTTCCTTCACCGTTTTTAGCAAGTAATAATTAATTTTTAATACCTACGCATTGGAAATTAAAATCAAAATATTTTTATTCATGTAGACCATTTTAGGCACTTATGAATAGTCATAATTCTAATATTATTATAGGAGTGACTCTAGTTGCCATTTATAATAGTAGTTATTAATTATGACTATAAATCCAAAAAGTCAAAGGTGCGTGCCTGGATTTTGTACCTAAGACCTTTGACCTGGCAGTCCAACGCTCATACCACTAAGCTATCTGCTGTTGTAGAATTGAAAATACATTTTATCATAACTTAATAAGAATTTGCTTTCAAAGCTGAATAGTCTTAGAATTATTTATTTACTACGAATCGTGTTCTAAATAACTTATGAGTTCAACACAATAAGCTTTAATTTGATTTTAACGCCAATTATGTATATTTGTAAATATCATCTTGCTGTCTAGACTTATCTAATTAATGTGTTAGATTATTTGATTATTAATATTACAATATTTAATGGTTTTATCTATGAAGGTGATATTATTTGTGTACTACACATTTTTGTTCTAAGTTTTTTCAAAGATTTGCGATATGAAGGATATGTGAATGTTTTATAAAAAAGTAATATTTTTTTTTTAATTGAGCTGGGTAGAAATTATTTATTTTTTTGTTTTTGGTCAGTTCAATTTTTTTTCTTGATTATGATTTCCAAAAACTTTATTGGGGAATTTATTTTGATGGCAAGTCGACAAAAGATCTACCTCCTTAAACGTTTTCCGTTATTAATGTTAGACCTTATTATATTTATATGATTTCCAAAAGGTTTATTTGGGGGATTTATTTTGATGGCAAGTCGACGAATAAGATCAACCTCCTTAAATGTTTTCCGTTATTAATGTTAGACCTTATTATATGTTTATTGCCAAAGCGAATATAATTTCACGCTATTTTCGTGTCAATATTAACAATAACACGCTTATACAACTTATTTGTTGCTATAACTTTATTAAACTTCAACTAATTACAAAACTTTATCAGTTGTTAGGAACAAATTAAAAGTTAATAAAGATGTTGACGTCTATTAATAATATAAAATTTTATTTCAATATATGATACGTAACATATACTCACGCCAGTATCCCACAGAGGGGATAGGCAGAGATGTATGCAGTACACCCACGTTTTGCCGGCTATGTTATAAGTCCCATGTAATAGTGAGCGAGCCTATTCCCATTAACCAGGCACAATTCCAGACTCTGTGCTGCTACTGAGAATTTCCTAATGGAAAGATTCAGTAACAATTTGCCCGATCCGGAGATCGAACCCAGGGCCTTGTGCTCAGCAGTCGAGCTTGCTATCACTAGTCCAACGAGGTCAATATTTATACAAGTCAACAAAAAAAACAATATTTATAGGTACAAGTCAACAAAAATATGTCGTGTTATATAATAGTTAGTAAATATTCACATAGCCATGATTATAATGCTAATTGCTGATTTGGTTTTCATAATATTACCATTATACCACCTTAATAAACAAAGGCATATAAAAGTCATAGAATCGTCGCGATCAGCCATGATCGAAGGAGCAACCAATCGAATTCTACATAAATCAGCTCTTGTAGATATGTATAGGCCAATGACGATGATGATGATGTAAATATAGGTATTCCTGTAAGCTGTCAATATCCTGGATAATTAGATCTTTTGTCAATTGAAGTAATTGTAAATGCTATTATGATATTGAAGAGTACCTAGAAAATACATTTTCAAATAAGATTTTTTAATAATGCATGTCCAACTGAAAATATCCTCCTCTCTCCTAATTTGCTGTGCCCAACAGGGTCCATAATGATCTATACAAATTGTACCAACCACCTAAGTTCACATTATGGAATGCGAATAAATATATTGAGTAATGAGTAATTTTTTTTTAAACTTTCTTTTTTCTTCTTTCACAGACACAAACGGAAAGTCACCAACCTCCTACCCTCAAAGTCATCAGCTCACAACCAGAGCGGATCACAACGCAGAGCTCCACCCCCAGCACCTTTGTACGAAGACCTGCAAGACCTGCCTAGGAGGCCGCCTTTACCACATAGACCAGAACTGGAACCACAGTTGGAGGTGAGATACTTTTTCTTTGTTATATTTGGCCTAACTAGCAAAATTTGAATTATGACTCTTTTCCTTATAAGAACAATTCTTTGGGCCCTCTTTAGGTTATATAAAGAACTAAGATAAGTAGAAGGATCCCGGGTAAAGCCTGTTAGCCCATGTAATGGCTATGGGATGATCAAGATAAATAAATAAATATTGTTAAAGGTCTTAAATATAGAGTCATCCTCTATTTGCAGACTAATTTAAAAAAGATCATTTACAATAATTAAATATCTTTAAAAAATAAATATGGTAGTAGAATAATGACCCATAACTCCATAACTATAACTCACAAGTTACAAACTGATAACAATCCTTCAACACAAATTTAATGTCAATCCTAAATCACAGAAAATTCTATCGAAGATAAATGCTCGTACCAATTCTCACGATCTTAACGCAGAATATTGTCTCATTACGAAAACAACGCACGATTTGAAGGCACTTCTTGAGATCCCTATATTCCCTATATTGACAGTTCGGTCTAAGAGTTACCAGACCGTAAACTATATGCCTTCAGACACGCAAGACGAGGGTCTGAGAGCGTTCAAAGTTAATCTAGTAGATGACCTGACATATCTTTTTGGAAGTAATGAAATGCCATCGTGTCACTCAGTGTTACTAGCTTCATTTGTCCCATTGAACTCATTATTTGGTTAAGTATACCCTTCTCAGGCAGTTGGACGTTGATGGCAGGCGATGAATATATTCCTTAACACGCTCTTTTACTTTGTTTCTTATGTATAGAGTTAGAATAAGTAAGGAGATATTAAGATTTGGAAAGAGACGCAACACGTCTTCTTACAACTTATTAGAACACTTTGTATCCTTCTTAAGCATATTGCGTGCACGGAGGAATGTGACATTGGGCATTATTTGAGTTGGTTTAAAGGATAGTGTTATAGCCAGCTTAAATTAATAAGTATTACGTATTTTTTTATAATATTTATTATTCACATTTAATCAAAGCTATCTGAGTTTTGACCATCCATTTCTGTCAATTTTGACCAGTTCTAAATAATTTCGTTCTTGCAATAATTATAATTTATGCAGACAATTTATTATAGCAAAAATGATTGCAAATTATATTATTGAAAAAAACTTCTGTTCGCGACGATTTTTCTCAATTATAGTGAGACTTTTGGTTGTGTAGTTCCACTGAATATACACCTAATATACAAACAATTTGTACATCTTTTTAATGTTGATGTAAACGCAACTAAGGTTGAAATAGAAGTAAATAATGATTATTTCAAGATATTTGATGCTACAAAACTAACAGATTGATTTTTTCTTAAAATAAATCCACTGTTTACTTATTTTTGTAGTCAATGTATAACCACATTATGTAGCCAACAGTACAATAAATTTAACCATCTTAAACACGTCGCCAACTTGAAGCCATTAGTATTATAGGAGCAAAGTTTCACGCTCTAGTCAACGCCGAAAACTGTCCACATTAATTTGCCTCTACTAACGTGGCTGGGGACGTAGTTTCATCTAACATCTGTCAAACACCAAACTTAATTCCACCTAAACATTCAAAGGACCTGAAATTTATTGCATTATGCTATAAAAACTTAGAATTGAAGTTAAACTTTTGAGAGCTAATTTAACTGTCAAAAGTTTCCCGTTTGGCCTTTACAAGTCTTTCTACTAGATATTAGTGATTTAACTTATAGCGTTCATAATTGACTTTCAAATAGATCTGGTGGTTAAGAATTTTCGTTATAATCTACTTTGAAAGATTTGTATGATTAATCTTCAAAGGAATACTGATTGCTTTATACGTTAGTTCTTCAATAACTTTTCTGATCGTGTTAATGTTCCAATATTAACTTTGTTTAATTGAATGAAAGCTTTGTGAAATAGCTCGTAATTAGCACCAGATCTTGTTTGCAAAAACAATTTTGAGAAAGTTTATTGTAGTTTCTAGAATCAAATCTAATAATACAATTAGAAAACAGGAATATCAGTTTGAAATGAGTTTTCGTTCGTTGTCTTTGAATTACTTAGTGGAAACAAATATTAATTTGATAAATTTCTTCTTTCTCAGATGGTGGAAACGAAAAGACCAAATTGCCCGAGTCGAGTCTTCGTTTGTGGGTCTGGTGGAACCTGGCGAGGTGGAAACAGTTGTGGTGGTGATACCTGTGGAGCTCCACTTTATGAGGAACTACCTCATAGATCAGACGACTCCCTCCACAGTGACGATCACTTCGCAGAAGATGAACTCAGCCTTGTCGGAGAAGCAGCTCCATGTCGAACTTGTTCGCGGCCACCAGCTCCTCAATCTCTCCCCCATCGGCCTAGACAACAGCGAATGGACCGGAGACCAAAGTCATTGGATAGACGACGAGCACAACACAGAATGCAACGTCATATCCATCCACCCGGACCTCCTGACCCCACGGAATTCCACGAAGGGGTTCTTTTGGATGCTTTGCTAAGATTATATCCTCAAGTTGGAACAGTTGGTGCAAGGGCTCAAGGTCCTCTGCCAATGAATGCAGGAGGTGCCTGGCCTGGTGGTGAGCTTCCAGGAATCGCTTGCTGGAGAGGACCCCGCGCTTCACCGAAGCCTCCTAGTGGGGATTCATCGTTCGGCTCAGATTCTGGGTATAGTAATAATACGTGCGGGACCTGTGGTACGAGGGCATCGTCCAGACATCGATTGTCAGCAGAAATTCCGATGTCATGAACAGATTTGTCGTGTTCTCGGGTACTGATGTGACGATCGTGCTATGACTGTCCCGGTGACGCAGTGAATGGTGAAGAATCACAGTTAATGTAATCAATTTTGCATTTAGTAGTTTTACTTTGTCTTTCACGGCCTAACTTATTCAGCGGCCTCAATTCTCTCATGCCTTCCAAGACGGTAAACTTAATCGTTGAATATTAGTTACTGTCGAATATTTATGAACCTTACACGTCTTAGGGACTGCATTTCTATACAATTGTACAAAATGTATTGCTTGGTAGAAGATCTGTCCCTTTCGATTTTAGCGATACGATATTTTGATGAAATCGTTATTTTATTAGCTGGTATAGTGATGGTTTTGTACAAAATTCATGTGACCATATTTTTAGGTAGTGATAGCGGTTTCGTCCTAGTAAGTTTCGAACTAGTCCTTAAATTATCACAATAATTGTGAACCCTATCAAGTTAATGATTGATTATGTGTAAAAACTATGAAAGGATGATGTAAATTAATTTCTGAATTTGTAGATAATGTACAAAAATTGTAGTTAAATGAATTATTTAAGAATAGTAAGTTGAATTTTATAATCATATCATATTTAAGGTACCACTTTTCATTCGTAAATAACACACATTTTTCTTTGAACGAGTTATACTATCTGGTTTTGTGATTTGGTGCTAAAGTAAATGTATCGAATTCCTATCCGTCGATTTCGTTTTTACAGCTGTTAAAGGTATTGAAACTTCGCTGCTTTTTGTTTAGCATCAATTTTATTTTGTCTTTCATTCTGTTTTTATATTTCTACTTTAACGTTTCTTCCTTGTCGTAAAACCGAAAATTTCTTTCGCATTGCAAATGGGAAATATTCAAAATTGTTGTTTTTTGTTTCTGTTTTCGTATTTAATTTAAATAATGACTATTTATTTTTTATTCGATTTTATTGTTTCATTTTGTATAGTAACGAGAGTTGGAACACTTATGTATAATTAAAATTCATGGACACAATGTCCGTTTAATAAATATTGAAGAGCACAATAAAATGAAAAATAAATACATTTTTAAGAAAAAGTATAGTGTTTTATTACTTGTAATCCATTACGATAATAATAAAATCAAAGTAATCTACCTATTAGAATAATTTGGTAGTTGTTGACCATAAAAATATAATTATTACAATTAATATTTTAAATTAATGATAGAAACATAATGGCTGAAATAAAACCAAGGATTGAATAAAATTATTAGTCGTCTATTATAGTATTATCTAAATTATTACAGACGCATTGGATTTTGAGCATTTGTAAGGACAGCTTAAATCGGTCACCCATCCACGGACCGACCGCGACAAGCGCTGCTTAACCTTTGATAGTCAACGCAGTGCCACAGCGCGTCCCTTATTAATAAAAATCAAGCTCAAATAAGCCACCTGATTACTTTCCTTTGTTAGTCATTCAATTGCGTCTAAACCAAACCTTTTCTAAGTAATTTCTAACGGAAACCCCCTTTAAATTTTATCTTTATGGCGTTTACACAATGGAAAGCTTTTGTCACCAAGTAATAGTTCGGAGGGGTAATAATAAGTGTCTAAAATAAATTGCCAGATCTTTTTGATAGTGTACATTATTTTTAAGTGAATTGCTTCCCTTTTCAGCTTTTGATGGTAAAAAAGGGACGCCGAGTGAAACACTTTTATTGAAACTAACTGATTATTCAGTATTAGGACACTAAAGTTTATTTCTATTAAATCCTGTCAAGCTGCTCCAAGGACTGCGGTGCTTTAAAGGCAAATTAATGCTTGGGTTCGGTCTTAGATTTTTTAGACGGAGCTGGCTGGTAGGCGGCTGGCTATCACCGCCACAGCGCAGGCAAAAAGCGAGCAGATCTAATTTGGTTTGCCAACACAGCTAAAGAGTGGTGGCTGCTAGAAAATACCACTTCATCCATACTGTAGGGCTTCGGATGTCGGCCATTTCAGGCGATGTTGCCGCCGCCGCCCGTGTAAGTATTTACGTTGTGTATATCTAAGTTTCTTGCAGATTGTTTCTTTGTGAGTAAAAATATTAAAGTCAACATGGTTATTATCTTGCATGGAAAATTACAATCTGTAGTCTGATCAGCAAGTATAATTAAAACTATTTTTAGCTACAATATTAGAAAGTTTCCTTACAACTGCTTCGGCTATTAAAGCCCTGTCGCTTGAACCCAAAAGTGCCGTAGAAAAAGTAACATGTGGCTCACTCTACCCACTTCCCACGTAGCTCTTTCCAGGTGCAAAAGGCTACTAGTTGTTATTTGGCCCAGGTCTATTTTGCAGTTTCAGGCCTAATATTTTTGAAACAATAAAAATGTATTTTATTATTATCTGTCACATGAGACTTGTCACGAGAGAAAAATCATAAAATTTCCTACTTCAGTCACAGCCCACATTTTGCGAGACGCAAGTTTTTAATAATAGTCACCTACCATCTTTGAGGCAGTTACAAATAGAGTTGTCCCAAGTACAGTCTGCGGCAAAGAGATTAAATTGATGCGTCTTGTTTTAGAGTTGGGATTAAACTTTGTTTTGCTACTGGATATGTTATTTTCTTTGTTTTACAGTTATTCTGTAAACGTAGCCTGGGAAATATTACTTTGGTTGTTGTAGAAAGGTTATATTTTTTATTTAAATTGGCAAATAACTCACGCACTTAACGCGTTTCCGATTAACGCATTGGTAATTTCAATTTAAAAATATTTTTATTTAAGCAGCCTATTATATTTTACTCAGCAAAGGTACTTATAAATTGTCAAAATTCCGATAATACTAAGATTATAGTCGCTAATTCCAACGGAGAATATTGCTAAGAAACCCATGGTTGTTTAAAAGGTAGTGTACTATATTGGTAACATTGTTCTGAGGAAGTCTTTAGGACTATTACCTAACACATTAAAGCACTTATGTTTATAAGAAGAATGTGAACCAACAAAAAACAGAAACAGTACTTGAAAATATTGACATCAATTTAAAGAAGTTTTAGCTGTTCCCCTAATAAGTACACACACAATAATAATACCAGCTAATGTTACTTCTCCTACTAGAAAAGCAAAATATTCAAATAGTTGCACAAAAAAGAATAGCACGAAATAAAAATATTTTTTTACAAAACATCTGTTGGTAAGTGTACTAGCGTAATCTTGCATCTCTCCTCAATCTCAACATTCGCACCAAGAGCACCTCTCACTCAGATACAATCTTTTAATATCACCAACGTTTATAAAACTGCTAGATATGGCTCGGCTGAACTGGAAACCCAGTCCATGGCATTTCTTCATCTTTTCTTGACAGTACTGTACTCAGTCGAGGAAGAAAATCGAAAGAAATATAATAAATATTATATGAATTCCGCATATCCTTAAAAATATATTTTAGGGTGAATAAATGGAGTAACTCAGAGGGTTACTATTGGCTTCATGTGTATTAATCCACTGGTAAACATAGGTCTCTCCTAATGCGCACCACTTTTAGGCGCTTATTTGAGGTCCTAATCGTCAGGCTGGGCACGCAGGTTGGCGATCGCAGTAGCAGATGATTGCTGTTACACAAGCTGAAGGATGCTGCTGCTCATCCTCCGGATCTTTCCCTTTGTCGCTTTTTAAAACACCCGTAGGACGAGTAGGGGAGGTTCTATTCTTAGGCCGAAAACCACACATACCACAACCACAGATAACATTGTTAAATGGTTAAAAAATGTTCATAGAGTCGTATCCTATGTACAACTTTAAGCCACATCCAGTAAACTAACATCACAAAATTAATAAGCCCAGAGGCACTGTTGATTTATGTGGCATCACGAGTGCAACAACACGTATATTTTAACAACACAGACTTACACACAAACTAAGAGATATGATACATGTCCTGTCACCGGCAGAATTGTTGCTGCTACTAAATGAAGGTATTAATTGTCGTCTTGCACACTGTTTTCAGCGAGTTCGTCGTTTGCAGTGAGGGTTTCGAGTTTGTCATTTGTTTCTTCTGCTGTTCTTGTTTTTATTTAGGGATATTGTTTGGTATCTATTGGTCAATCCAAATTAAGATAATACTTAGGGTAAGCTGCTCTTGGAACTAGCAACTAGAGTCACTTTTACAATAAACAATATTAGAATTATGACTATTCATAATTGTCTAATGCTATACATGAATAAACATATTTTGATTTCTATCATTTGTATAATCATTATATATTTCATTTGATTTCTACCATAATAATTCGAAATTTTCAAAAAGTAGAAATCGGTTACGAGCAGGATTTGAAATATAACAATTATATTTTAGCAACACAAACATACACAAAATCTACGAGATATAATGCACTGTCAGAGGCAGAACTCTCACCGCTACTAATTGAACGTATTAATTTGTCTACTTGTTCACTGTTTTGAAGTGGAGATGTTACAAATTCGTCTGCCATTTGCTTTAATCAAGAGTGGGGGATAACTTAAGGATTATTAGGGATATAGTATAGAGGTTTTTATGATTCCAATGTTCCACTTTTTAGAAATGCCATGAGAAACATAGATTCACACCAATTTGTATCAAGCAAGGGAATATTATCTACAAGGTAAGATTAGTTTACCTAGCTGTTCGACACAATGTATTGAGATGGTAATTTATCATTTTATTTTGGTGGTAAATTTGCAAGAACTTTAACAAAGATTAAATACAGAAAAGTTGGCACTTAACATGATGATCAAGATTCAGGAGATTGATTTCCATATGGAGACTCTTTACTGACTAGCCGTATGGTTCGGGTCACCCTTTCACCAATTCTAAGGAGTCAAGGTGTTAGAATAGGTATCTACTTATTAAAACAAAATTTGGGAGTCTGAATAGAAGCTGTTAATGATTACTAAGTAAAGAAAGCTGTAGGAATCATCTAGTAACCCTAGACATTTTAATTTGGACCAAACTAAACACTATTTTCAATGAAGAGTAATTACTTTCAAGTTTCGTTCTCTGATGACGTTTACTACTTCAATAGACGAAAGCACAGATTGCTTTCACCTTAATTAAAAGAGAGATCTCACCGTGTACGGTGACATTGGCTAGTGGGTGCAGAAGTCTCACAATCTTGAGAAAGATACCGAGCAAGATTAAAATTGGACTGGTAAGTCAAAAAATGCAGATAAAGATAACATATTTATGTGACAATAGTACAAACACCCAGATCGAAACAAAATTCTGTTAAATATATACATTGAAGCGAAAACTGTGTATCCCTTTTTATGAATATTGCGTGCACGGAGAAATTTGAAACTTGGCATAGTAAAAGTTTATATGGAAAAGAAATGCAGAAAGCCAAAAGTTAATTTAAAAATACGGTTGAATCGATCACTGACTGGACCACAAGTAATAATAATCGAGTATAATTCATGATTATAATTCATTCATGTGAATTCATACCAAGTTCAAAAAGCCAATCGTTTATAAAAGTGTTCATACTGTTATAGTGTTTCGTACGATCAGTGAGGCCCAATCAAAGGTACTCCCCCCGGCCACAAAAAAAAAAAAAAAAAAAAAAAAAAAAAAAAAAAAAAAAAAAAAAAAGGCCCAATCAAAGGCCGGCAACGCATCTGCAATGCTTCTGATTTAGCGGGTAGTACCTATGGGCGATGGTGATTACTTATCATCGGGTGACCCATCTGTTCGTTTACCCACTGTTTTTTTTTTTAAACAAATTCATTACTTAAACCTGCTGCTAAGATAAACTGCAGGATTCCTTTAGGGGTGAACTTCTTTATTTCATCCGGGCTGGTAAAGCTTCCCTGGATGGATGTGAGTGTAAGGTGACAGAGGTTATTTGACTTCAGAAGTCTCACATACTTAATTCCTTAATGTCACAGTATTCCAGGGGTTACGGGTGACACAAATAACTGAAGTCTTAGCGTAGATGGACCAACTCGTGATCACTGGGCCAGTAGTGTCATATAAATTCAGCAGGTACCCCTAACCTTTCTATTACGATTATGTTAGTGACAGTACTTACTGACACTTTATTTATTTATTTATACTTACTCTTTCCTACCCTATAATTAACATTTATAAAGTGTGGAATTGTAGACTCAAAATAAAATTTAAATACCACAGCGATGTGACCTTTGCAAAGAATATAAATCTATTTTTCTGGCTTCTAGATTTAGGGCCTGTTTCACAATCTACGGACAGCTATTAACTACTCGATAAATTCAAAAATAGAACATAATTTACATGAAATGATCTGCCAGGTTACTAAATATAATTTTACCGGTAGCGATACCAATAGGTACCAGTAAGCGGTGAAACAAGGCCTTAGTGTATTTTCTGTTCGTGTTAGGGGTGTGGTATCGAGTAATTTACCTATACGTGATACCATAAACAAGCGCAGCATTTGTCGCCCTTGCACGTACAAATCCCGAACACACAAGCTCCTACACTATAACCTTCCAGGTTGTACATATTGCTTCACAGAATACCTGCATCACTTACTTTGCCAGTGCTAAAACCTTCCTAGTTACCAACTTATTGAATCCTAACATGTTGTATCCAATCAAAATAATTACTGTTTGAGAAAGTAAATATAGCTTTTACACTAGAATTAAGAATTTTGTTCGAGAGGGAAATCTCGTGAAAACAGGTTAAAAGGGACGTAGACTCTGCAACCATTGTACCTATAGTTGTTTCGGCCAATGGTCTAAAAGCAATAAGCTTTGAAAAAGATCTTAAGTAGGTACCTAACTCTTGCTTGGCAACTGGATGGGGTGTACTACAAAAAATGTGTTATTAGACATGATCTTCTTATCGTATGGTTGATGAACAACCTGGTGTCAGAGTTTAAACCGCCCGTAGGCCTCTGACATAGCTTTACACAACATTGAAAAATCTCTTAGGTGTGCTGGTTTCATCACTCACATTCATCACACATCCATCATCATGCTATTAGACATGGTGCCAATACTGAAGAAGTTCGTCTTTTTGGACCCCTAACCACGCTTAGAATCTATTCATGATGCTGGTTGGCCAATCTAATGCTGTACAAATTCAATGCTGTCCAGCTCCTTTATTCAAATTTATGGAATCTAACTTGAAACTCCATTAGCGTATCTCTTCGCCATTTTCACTTAATATCTAGAAGTTTTGTGCCCAGTGGGACTAGAAGTTTTAGCGACATCTTAATTGAAATCCAAGACATTCAAATTTAAACCTGTTTAAATCTTTTGGTTGATTTCAATACAACAAACACCTTAAAATATTTCTTCTTAATAGTAAGACGAATTTGCAAGTGTCTAAAGACATAAATTGTAATAGTTTTATACACCTATAGCACTTTCATTCTATTAGTTTAAAACTTCGTTTGTGATAGATTCGGTTTTAATGAAAAAAAATAAGTCTGTCAGATAGTTTCCTCGGATTATTATTTTTATAACCAACACTTGTACACCAACACTCGTACAAATGTACAACCACACTTAAATTTTTTTTTTTATAAAACATGTGAATTAAACATTTTTTTTTTAAATAACAAATGGATTAAGAATAATATTTGAACCTGTTTTTTCTTTAAAAAAAATGATTTTCTATTCATAAACATACCTTAAATTGTTTATACATATAAGTCTTTTTAATAGGTAGCTATCTATATAGCATTGTATTTTTAGTGCTATTTTAGTTACGAAATGAACATATAGCTCACTACTTGTAGTATGTACTTGTTTCTGCGGCTTCCTCAAGGCTATCTCTATAAAATATTAATATTGATAAACTTGTGCTCCACACTTCTCCCCAACAAGATATTCCTAATCTGTACAGACATATTTGTTTTGCAAACGGGAATATTTGTAAGTACTCTCTCTATTTCATTTGTTATTCTAAAATAATATAACAACTCATCTCTTACTTTAATTTATTAGGACACGTGTTAATAATTTGACGAACAATGTTAATTTAAATCTTATCGTTTTGGAATAAGCTTGAAATTGGTTTGAATTAAACTTCTCTGTTAGCTTCGCGATTTGTCGCCCAGTTTCCAAAGATCTGAGTGTACGGTAGCCATGCTTTACTTTTTTTATCATTTTTATCATCACCTAGCACTTTTGCTTCGTCAATATTTTTTCTATTAGACTATTATTAATTTTAACTGTACAAGCGGCTACAATATTGTGTACTCTACAAGTATAAATTTTTCAAGTATATCTATAATATCAATTATTTCTTTCACTTGTTCTGGTCCATTTTACTTGATTTTACATTTTGGAAAGCCAGTGGTGGATGCTTGGGTTTTGAACCTACGACCGGTGACTCAGCAGTCCAATGGTCACACCTCTAGGTTATTGCTGTCAAATCAAATCGAACACAATCGAAGTGCAAAACGCTTTTGCGACAAAACTGTACCTACTGCAAGTCACCAATATTTGAATACACGAATGCTACCTGATTGAACCTGCTCAATAACACATGCTTTTGTCCAACAATTTCCAAACCTCCTGGTTTCTCTACAAACAAAGTCTCAAATGTCTTTAGTATTTAAATGAAGTTGACGGTAAACACCAGTATAAGATAGGTCAACATAAACTGGTTGGTTCATATGTCTGAATTCATCAAATAGGACACAAAGCTATATTTCTTGTTGGCTACAGGCTGCGTGGAATGCCATCTATAACAAGTGTGTCTCAAAATTCAGTACAGGACTGTCTTTAAACTGGGAGACTATAAATAGTTGCAGATGCAATCGCTTTAGGATTCCTTGACTCAATACGGAGACACAAGAAACGCAACAGAAATTCATATTTTGCTGGTCGATCAGCCTAGAATTCGCTAATTTCGCTCGCAAAATTGCAATGGAACTTTCACAAGAATTTACTTTAAATTTTTGAATTAACATAACCAAAAGCGACTGGTTCACGTCAGTTTTGCATCGAAATACAAGGAGTTCAGAGAGCCTATGCATAGCAGTGTGGGCTGACTGTAACAGTAACGTTCGATGGGTCAAGTTGCATTTACAGTGGTCAGATGAGAAAAAAAAACGGAAACCTGGCCAAAAAAGCAGTGATAGCCTAGTGGTATGACCGTGGGACTGCCAAGTCAAAGGTCTCAGGTTCGAACCCAAGGCGCGCACCTCTGACTTTTTGTCAGTTATGTGCGTATTATAAATTAATTATTACCTGCTCCGTGCCTCGGAAAGCACGTTTAACTGTTGGCCTCGGTTGTCATGAAGATCTTTGACAGTCGATATAGGAAGTCGGTACCCTCAAAATCCTGACAACTAATCTAACTTTAGAATTTCGTATCCCATTGGGTAGCGCGGGTCAGATAGGCAATTGTCGCTCCAAAGAAAACTGATATTCAACTGCATCTGGTTAGACTAGAAAGAAGCCGACCCCAACAATTTTTTGGAAATAATAAGGCTAGGAGAATAATAACTTGACCGAAAAATTTCGAGATTAATACAATATTGATTATTTCTAATTATAGCATGAATAGACAGAAAATAATATAAACATGATTCCAACAGTAACTTAATCTTCAATCTTGATATTTTTGTTTCTTTTCTTTCATATTCAATTCGGCGAAATAGGACTCAATAGGAACCTAATTGTTCCACTCTTGACATGTTGAACAAGCTTACAAGGATATAATCTTCTCAAATACCTACACACCTACACAAATGTTTCCTAAACTCTTGAAAAACAAAGCATAATTTAATTTGTTGTATACGATACTCTCATCACTTGATTAAGGAGCTCTCCATTTCATTTTACTACTAAACCGTTTACGATCTTTGTCACCTCGCCTTTGTGACAGAGTAAGCAGCGTGGTATGTCATTGTGGAGGTAATTTACAGAAGTATATTTTATTTTCGTTTATTACCCTTAATACTTTCATTTGTATGTAGAAATAGTACCATTTTTTTACCAGTCGTACTAAAGAATATTTAACAAATATTTAACAACAAATAAATTTAAGAAAAAACATGTAAATGTCAAATATAAACAAATGAATGTTGGAAAAACAAAAAAATAATATTGAAAAAACAAATTGATGTCGGGAAAACAAATTAATACCGAACACTATAACTTGGTATAAACTGGAAGAGTTAAACTGTCATTAGGATCTCCATTGACATTCAGTTTGTTTTTTGTTAGAAACTTTTAAAAGCATTTCTCACTACGCCGCACTATTCTGGTATATACATATTACTATAAAGCATGAAGTTTACACTATACTATAACTTAGCTTCAGTTGATCGCTATCCATCCGTCCATCTTGTTTGCGGGGCGGGCAAAAATTAAGGCAGGCGAATCATACAACATAGCTTTTAAAATCATTTAATTTTAATTGCGTTGGTACTAGCTTTTTCTAAAAACTTTGCGAAACCATACTACTCCCTTAGTAACATCTCGTACCATTACTGTGAAACCGGTGTTTTGATAATATTAGCAGCTATACCAACTGTTACTAATTCAACTTCTGTCATTTGTTTCCATTGTCTGAAGTCCCCTTTAATACGATTTATTTTTAGCCAATTTCCATGACACGCCAAGTAGCCAGGTGCCGTCAGGGTTAAGTTCTGGAAATAATACCACATTCGTTTGTTTTCATTCTACATTTGTTTCATCATTATTTGTTTATCTTTTTGAAACTAAACTAACGGGGCGCAAGAATTACCCAACGTGTATTAATGGGTTTAAACGGTTTTGTAATTCATTGAGCAAAACTTATTTTATTGAAGTTTGTTTTATTAAACGACAAAATTAAACGACTACGTGCAGTAGGTACAGTCAACCCCACATCAGTGGTAACAATTTAACATTGAAAGTACCCTTATTACGTAGCAGTAAAGGCTATTTTTGTAGTTCAGTGTCACTACTGTCATGCGGTTGACTTTACTTGCTACTGATTATTCTAAATCAAAATCAAAATATTTTTATTCACGTAGACCATTAGGCACTTATGAATAGTCATAATTCTAATATTGTTTATTATAGGAGTGACTCTAGTTGCCAGTTCCAAGGGCAACCTACCCTTCATGGAGAAGAATCTGGCAAGAAACTCCATGGTTGCTCTTTTAAATAAATGGCTTACAATATTTCTCTCTCTCGTGAAGTTAGCTGCGGTTAGCATTTGCGCTCATAAATAACTAACCTAACTAGATGCAGCTGAATACCAGTTTTCTACGACTGCCTATCTGATTCCACAACTCAAAGGAATACGATATTCTGAAGTTAGATCATTTATTATTTTATAAGGGTACTGAGTCCCTATGTCAAATGTCAAAGATCTACTAACGTGTATAATTAATTTATAATACGCACGTAACTTCCGAGTCCGAGGTGCGTGTCTTAGGTCTAGGTTAATATGCCATGTATTTTAAATGAGACTATTCAAGTGAAAATTCAACCTACAGCTAATTTAAATTTTAAACACAAAGATTTAGAACAGAATAGTTGGCAATTAATTGAATAACAGACAATTACGACGCGAGCGATGACGTTGACGAAATTATGGAATTTGGTATACATGGTACCTACCTTTTTTTTTTTTTTTTTTTTTCGGGGGGAAACCTTCAAAAGGCACCCTGCCTCCGGGGAAGAGACAGGACAGTGTGGGATTCTTAAAACCACCCCGGTGATCACCATTAGCGCATGGAGGGAGGTCCCGGGTCCTCTTAAGAGACCAGCTCCGGAACCTTCCCTGCGCAAAGCCTATTAGGCACACTCCCTCTGTGACCGGCAGCACTTGATCACCGTGCCACCGTCATCTCTGGAGTCGCTTATTGGGCGGACAGACTCCCCAATCTGAGCGCCCGCGAAACCAAAAGCCCCACCTGCCCTGATTGATGCAGGTGGGGTTGCGCCATTGAAATTTATAGTCTTTTAGTGATAGTATGACTGTTGAAGTCAGAAGTCTCAAGTTTTGACCGCTGAGTTTTCGAAAGTTATGTTAGTATTATAAATTAATAATCACCTGTTCTGTGCCTCGGAAATTTACGAACCCACTTTGCAAGCACGACAGTATAAGTTCGAACCTGGCAATTTACTACATAATGTAACTTCTAAGTCAATCTAAGACATCACTGACTAACTGTAAAGGAAAAAGTTGTCAGGAAACTGAAGTCACCAACACGCAGTGAGCTAGCGTGGTGATTAATGCTCCTTAGAAGCCTTTGCCTTAGTGAGACAGGTACAAGCTAAAATCACATTTCATAAATATTAGGTACTTAAGTAACTTTCAATCTAAAATCTACTTTCAATAAATTTATATTATATTTTGACATTTCAACTCTAACACTTGACATGAAAGTTCCAACTATTTGTGCGTTGCAACTGTAATCATCACTTATGTATAACACTTAAAACAAATAACATAGCCAAAACCATTAATTAATGAAATATACCCCTAACATTGAAATCAACAAACAAAACAATATAATATATCAATGACCAAACCAGATAATACATCATTTAATTAAATTACAAAATACAAAACCAAAACGGCGTATTCTTTCACCGCGACAACCGCATTTTAATCAAAATAATTGGAGTTAATTATGCTAAAATTATATGCTGTGCTGTATCAACCAATCAGAGGGCGGGAGAAAAAATAAATTGTCGACATGCAACCTCAATTTAGAGCGAATGGTTTAATTATTATATCGTGTTCCTTTAATTGGGGTTCGTTGGGTGCTGTCAACTCATTGGTGCTGGTAATCATTATACTGGCAATAGAGCTACATGCTTTTATAAAGTATTTTATGTACTATCCATCTAGAATCTAACCATTATAATAGTGAGTATCAATATTCAATATATTTTGCTTTCAAAAAGGTTGTCATTTCAAAGCGTATTTTTTTTGTTTCTCTGTGATTACTGGACCGATTTTAATTATATTTTTTTTTGTTTGAAATACTATACTTTCTAAAGTCCCATATAAATATTTTTATGATTTAAAGAGGAACTTCGAAAATACAGAACAGAACGCCTCATCGAACGATATCAAACCTCTCGTAACAAACAATTCCACTTGGTTTGTATAATTATGTAGTTGTAGTGTAGTAGGTACTACATTTTGGTTACTTTTCCTTTTGAGATGAATGTGCCACTCCAAATTTAAAAATATAATAGCTCAACTGGCGCTTATATCTTACTCCAAAACGAACGTTTATGTGTTTTTTTAACTGTGTCTTCCGTCTTAACTGACTACACAATATATGAATAAAAGCTTTTTAATGAAAACATTATACTATTATAATTATCAGTATTGAGTTTAATTCATCTTGTCTGTACTAATTACATCCAACAGATAATCATACGTGTCGCCGATAATATTATTTCCATTGGCGACCGATACCAAGTCTCGTTAATTGTAATTAAATTAATTATACTGTTGGAAAATTATTAACGTCCCTGTGCGGGGATATTTTAAAGAGATTTGTGATATAATTGTGTTTGTTTGTGACTCAGGAATTTAATTCGCGTGGGTGTGAGTTCGAACCTGGCATGTACCAATGTGATGTTCCTATGTCATATGTACTTTCTTAGTTAATGTAAATTTAAAACACCACTAACTAACGGTGAAGAAAAACGTAAGGCAACCTAGACTTAATACTCTAGCCAATACGCAGTGAGCTAGCGTGGTGATTACCTAATGCTCGATCCTTTTCTATATGAGAAGAGGCCTTTGCCCTACAGTGGGACAGTTACAGGCTGATTTATATATTATGTTGAAATCTCTGCAATCTTATAAGGCCAAGTATCAGCTCACAAATGTATAGATGCACACATTAATCTCCCATAACTGTAAAAAAATTCCAGTCAACCTTTAACCTAATGTTTAAGCGATAAAGTTGAAATTCTATTAAAGAAATTTGACAGACTGTAGTAGCTTGATGTGTTGGCGTCTGTACCTATTACAAAATTATTTTTTTGTCTTAAGCATGCATTTATGCTCAGTTCAAGGAGGTAGACTTCTTTCTTCTGGTTTAAATAAAATACTAGAATTTTCACCTGTACCTGTATCGTTTGTGCAGTTACAGACATTTAATTTCACAGTGGTGCTGATTCTCTTGTACACCCCGCTAAACTAATTTTAGTCTAAATATATCTCTTTCTAATATACACCATAGAAAAAGGACAGCAAATTGAACTATCAAATTAGAGCTGTCAAATTACTCTACGAGCTTGCAATTAACGTGAAATTAGACGAGACCTTATGCATGCCGACTAAATTCTCGTTGATATCACGCAAATGGACTAGTTTGACTGCTCTAAAAATCTTCTATCCTTTTTTAATGATCTCTGTTAGTAAGAGAGACGGCGAGTCTAAATTAGTTTAGAGCGTATGCAAAAGAATTAGCACCAATGCAGAAGCACCTAGACCTAGACCTAATATTTACCGATCACACAAATATTTTGTTTTAGCAGTGATAGCTTATGGGTATGACTGTTGACTGGCAAGTTACTCGTAGAGGTCTCAGGTTGCCAAAGCACGCACTTTTGACGTTTCAGAAGTCTGTGCGTATTAATACAATTAATTATTACCTGCTCCATGTCTCAGAAAGTAAGTTAAGCCGTCGGCCCCGCTTGTCATGAAAATCTTTGATGGTCGATGTAAGGAGTAAGTACCTCATAAAATCCTGACAACTGTTTTATCTTTAGAATATTGTCAATCAGTTCAAATGATTAACTGTATCGTGTTAATAATATTCGCTAATTATAAGATGACTTAAAACTAATTATACTATTTGTGAAGCAACCGCATATAATATGTAGTAGTATTTCATAATTTTATTGCAATACATTTATAATTTTTAAAGTCATGGCGTGGTGATTTAATGATCACCATAAATATAAAAGATTTAATTGAGTTATGATTATGGCGATATTATAAGCTCCAGTTTAATGTCTCTATGACATTTGTGATTATGGGGATGGGGAAAGTTTATCGATATTGCGAAAGCTGTTTGAGCTAACAATTTTAATAAAACCTATGATTGTGCTGGCCTATTAGATAATGATTATGCGAGTCTGCCGTTTATGTTTTTGTCTACTGGGTTTTTTATTTTATGGAATGTCGCGGTCAATATTTTTTTTACTGGGATACCTATGTCACTCTTTGAAGTGATATTTTACTGTCTTAGCTAAAAAAAATAATAATATTAATATGCCTGTATTAATTAATATTATCTTATTAAAATCATGGAATTTTGTAAACAAAAAAGACTAATTAATATCTAGGTTCTGTAGTTCGTCAGATATTGCCCACAATTCCACTTAAGTATATTTTTAGGACATCTTATAAACCACAGACAGATAGAGATAGTCTTGTACCCTTACCTTAGGTAGACCTTGGTTACAAATTTTTATTGATTTTAATTAGGTGTTTTAAATGGTGTACTTACTAGGTTTGTGTGCGAAAACGCTCGAAAGATACTTCTCTTAACAATCCATGAAATAAAAGTCCACCTATCCGCAAACTGACCGCGTAAACCGCAGTTTAACTTAGGAAATGACAGTTAACGATGTACCACAGCACGAGCGCCACGAGAGCAACAAAAATATTATCTTTATTTTTCTTAATAATAAAACATCGATGCGTTCGCATCCCTATGCAACGTATTTCGGTCGACGGTGCAGCTGCTACAATTTGTCCGTACTGACATCACGACGCATGTCGTGGGCGCCGGGCAGAGATGTTAACAACCTTGTTTTGACGTAGCCACTGTTTTCAGAACAGAGATTGTTGGAAAATGTCAAGATTAGTTCGAGGGTATTATTTTGTTAGGAATTAAAGTGACGGGAATGTTGATAACACCTGTTTGATTGGTAAAATTGGTATTTTTTAAATCAGCCAATGTCGTGGTGGCGCATTGGTTACGGACCCGCTTTACAAGCGCGTGGGTGTGGGTTCGAACCTGGCGAACCAATGTGATTTTTTTAAATGTCATTTATGTACTTTCTTAGTTAATCTAAGACACCACTGACCAACGAAGAAGGAAAACATCGTAAGGAAACCAAGATTTAATAGTCCGAAATCGCTAACCTGCAGTGAGCTAGCGTGGTGCTCGATCCTTCTCTGTATGAGAAGAAGCTTTTGCCATACAGTGGGACAGTTACAGGCTATTTAATTTTATTTAAGTGTAAGTAAGACTTGCGTCATAGTGTTCCGCGCAATGATTATGATAATGTATATCTGTACTCTCTCTAAATATTTTAGATACCGCGCAAAAAAAATATCTAACAATATTTTTTTCTAATGCTAGTCTCAAATCGAGATGCTTTAACAGCATTTTTTTGTAGGAATCCTATTCAGTCTTATCAAAATACTAACTAGAGCCACGACAAAACATTTAAATCAATTTTCTCAATATTATCCTTCTTATCATATTAACTGAACTAAACACCCAAATCTTGAAGGCTCTAACATAAAGGCAAATGGGAGAAAGCCTGAATTTCCCATTGTTATTTCCCATTGTAACAGGAAAAATCTTCATTGTAAGAATTACGTGAGGAGAATGCCTGCGCCCGATGGCTGCCGAAATTATTATTTCCAAAGATTTCTTTATTCAGCACATTACTAAGACGATAAATTGAAGGAACTGCTCAATGGAAGTGACTTTGTATTATATAAATGTTATAATCTATCCAAATAAAATGAATGTTGAATGTGAGCAGGACCTACTCGCTCGGACGGGTCGAGATCTAGCGGGAATACGGTGAATACAAAACCCGTATTTCTGCCACAAGGTTTGTGGAGGAACATCGTGTGATTTTTAGTCCGTGTGAGCCACCAGCCTCTGGTGATGGGGTGGGTACCCCATAAGAAATTTTCCATGCGATAAAAAGGGTACCTAAAATACTAAATCTATGGTCGAAACATTTAAAAAATATATCCTTGTGCAAATATATTCAGAAATATAGCACAAACTTACGTTTAATCTATTAAGTATTATAATTATCAGTTTTGGTAATTTCGGGTTTGTATGAAATTTAATACACAGGTAGGGCCATGCCTAGATTGGGACATAGGATACTTTTTATCATAGTCCAATCCCATGAGGGCGCAGCCACGAGAAGAAGCTAGTATTTTACTAGACTTTTTTCTGGCTTTTTTATGACTGGCTCGTTGATCTAGTGGTAGTAAGCGCAACTGCTGAGCTAAAGATCCTGGGTTTAATTCCCGGGTCGGGCAAAGTGTTATTGGGTTTTTCTATTAGAAAATTCTCAGTAGCAGCAGATTAATGGCAATAGGCTGGCCTCCTAATACATGGAACTTAGCCGGCGATATGTGGGTGTACTGCACCCCTCTGCCTATCCCCTCGGGAGAATTCAGGCGTGAGTCAATGTTTTTTTTTCTGGCTTCGTACAGGTTCAGCAGTTCTATTTAACCTGTATAAGTCTCTAAATTATTTTTTCTTAATTTCTTTTTTAATCAAATCTCGTCTCTTCCAGTGATAACTCTATATTTCTCTGACACGATCCACTCTATGTAATTCATTCATTAGTACTTATGACCGTTATCATTTATTTGTGTGGAAATCATTATTTTTTTTATCACAATTAAGTTTGTCCATAAGTTACGTGTGTAACGACTTTATTTCAAAGTTATTATCATTAAACAGGCTGTTTTATATGAAATATCGCTATAAAAACTAAGTGGCGTTCCCGAGATAGGCAATTAGGAAATGATGTCGTTATTTCAAAAGTTTTTTCCTAACCGTGACGTTAGAATGAGGAGTTATTTACCTAATTTTATATAAGTTACAGATAGTTTTTTAATTTGGTAAATTATTGTGGGGACATAATCTAGATCACGACGTGCCTATGTCTTTGTGTCAACGTACCTCCTAAACCGATTTTTTTTTCATTTTCAGGGTGACTTGATCGGGAGTATGTGCTTAAAAAAATATGTTTACATGTGTCGAGGGTTTAAAGTATTTTTGGGAAATGTCCTAATATACGACGAAGTTATATTTAGTCCATCTTTTGACTATGACTTTGAGTTTTGACTTTGACTTTTAATTTTGACTTTTTACTTTGACAAGTCATATGACATACGAGTACAAGGCGCACTTTCTATTTCCTTACCCTCATTGTCCGATGGGACGGCAATCCGACATGACCGCAAAGAGGTCAGACTCAGGGCCAACCGCTTAACATGCTTTCCGAGACCAGAGTAAGTGATAATTAATTTATAATACGCACATAACTTATAAAAAGTCAAAAGTGCGTGCTTTGGGTTCGAATCTGAGACCTCTGACTTGCTAGTCAACTGTCGTAACACGACTCAAACATTAGCACTTATGTAAAGACTGACCGAGTCACATTTCCATAATAGGGTTATTATAGTAAAGTAAAATAATAAATCTGTTTGGTAAACCCGCCTCTTTCATCTCACTACATACTCTAACATAATTACGTTGTAACACTTTATAGGTTTATTGTTCAGCAGCTACAGCGCTTAATTAAGCCGTCAAGCGCTTCAAAGCAAGAACAATGTACGCTATAATGTTTGATAAGTAAATTAGCATTTAGTATATGTTACCGTCGCGGGTAAGTACTGGTATTGAAGGCTTTGTGGGTTGTTATTGATTAAGGGGTTTGCTGTTGTTGTTATTGGAGTCGTGATAGCCTAGTGGTTGTGATCGTTGACTGGCAGATCAGAGGTCTCGGGTTCGAACCCAAGGCACCTCTGATTTTTCTTAAGTTATGTGCGTTTTATAAATTAATTATCACTTACTCCGTGCCTAGAAAGCACGTTAAGCCGTTGGCCCTGAGCATGATCTGTTCCCGGTCGTGTCGGATTGCCGTCCCATCGGATTATGAGAGTGAGGGAATAGAGTGCACTTGTGTTTGCGCACACACTTGTGCCCTATAATTGGCCACTGTGACCGAAATTCGGTCAGGAGGACATTAAAGGTTCGTCCCATAATCAGGGGCGAGCCTATTGCCATTAACTGAACACAATTCTAGACTCCGTGCTGCTACTGAAAATTTCCTTAAGTAAAAACCCAATAACACTATGCCCCACAGAGATCGAGCTCAGTGCTCAGCAGTCGAGTTTGCTACCACTAGATCAACAATGCAGTCTACGACAAGAAGATATCAAAATATAGTTGATTCCACAGGTTGAAGTCTATTGCAATCCCCTTAACCGTAGTTCGTTGGTTCAAACTTTAAACCAAAGTGCTTTGAAGTCTCGAAAATTTCATGTCAAACTAATTCGTAAAAGTAAGTTTCTTCGAAGCCGGTAAACTTACGGGAGATAATTTTCTTAGTTTCGACTACAACCTGTATGTACACTTGGAAGTGGTGTAGTGATGTGACGATATGGTGTGGTCCATCGTACATAACACCGCTTACTAGTAAATGGTTTTGTAGTCATACACTTGCCTTTTTATAATAAAAATATTAAACTGTTCCAATGTGTAACGTAGTAAATCTTTATCATCAATCACACACACAATACAGCACTGATAGCCTAGTGGTATGACCGTCAACTGACAAGTCAGAGGTCTCGAGTTCGATCCCAAGGCGCGCACCTCTGACTTTTCGTAAGTTATGTGAGTATTATAAATTAATTATCAGTTGCTAAAACCGTGAAGGAAAACATCGTGACGAAACCAGCACACCTTTACACACAAGGTTTTAACCGATAAGGTTTTGATACTTGTCAACCTGTACAGAAAATGACTGCTTCACGGATTCTCGGTGTTGCAGCTTAAAGTTGACTCGACTTCCATAAGACAACAGTATAAAATAAAAATAAATGTTATTTAATGGAAATCTGATAAACAACAGACACATATTAAAAAATCCAAATCTTATTTAATGAAATTATTTAATAAGAAACTCACATTCGATTCGATTTCTTTTTAACCAAATAAAAAAAAATGCAAAATGAACACGCCAACTTGTTACAACACTATTATACAAGCACTATGTAGGCACTAAAATAGTTAAACCGTGTACCTGAAGTTTGGTGAGCGATTTAAACTTTTCCAGTTTTTGATTGAGTATCATGTTTTATGAAAAAGTTGAGGAAACACGGGAACTTTCATTTACACTTGTAGTACAGCTTACTTGAGAGTGTCGGTTGGCGTGGTTTATGAAATAATACTCTAGCGCAGTGCCTAAGTGATTGCCTTGTCATGCCAAGTATTGAGGGTTGATTTCCGCACGCTTAGATTGTGAAATTATGTTTGTAAATTGTACCTACTACGATACAGGAGAAAGTATTAGCATGGGACAACCTTATAAGATATTATAATATAAATTAAAAAAACCCTTGGCAGGATATCACTGCTTACACTAGACTATCACTGCTTACACTAGGCTATCACTGCTTACACTAGGCTATCACTGCTTACACTAGGCTATCACTGCGTACACTAGGCTATCACTGCTTACACTAGGCTATCACTGCTTACACTAGGCTATCACTGCTTACACTAGGCTATCACTGCGTACACTAGGCTATCACTGCTTACACTAGGCTATCACTGCTTACACTAGGCTATCACTGCTTACACTAGGCTATCACTGCTTACACTAGGCTATCACTGCTTACACTAGGCTATCACTGCGTACACTAGGCTATCACTGCTTACACTAGGCTATCACTGCTTACACTAGGCTATCACTGCTTACACTAGGCTATCACTGCGTACACTAGGCTATCACTGCTTACACTAGGCTATCACTGCTTACACTAGGCTATCAGTGCTTACACTAGGCTATCACTGCTTACACTAGGCTATCACTGCGTACACTAGGCTATCACTGCTTACACTAGGCTATCAGTGCTTACACTAGGCTATCACTGCTTACACTAGGCTATCACTGCGTACACTAGGCTATCACTGCTTACACTAGGCTATCAGTGCTTACACTAGGCTATCACTGCTTACACTAGGTTATCACTGCTTACACTAGGCTATCACTGCTTACACTAGGCTATCAGTGCTTACACTAGGCTATCACTGCTTACACTAGGCTATCACTGCGTACACTAGGCTATCACTGCTTACACTAGGCTATCAGTGCTTACACTAGGCTATCACTGCGTACACTAGGCTATCACTGCTTACACTAGGCTATCACTGCTTACACTAGGCTATCACTGCTTACACTAGGCTATCACTGCTTACACTAGGCTATCACTGCTTACACTAGGCTATCACTGCTTACACTAGGCTATCACTGCTTACACTAGGCTATCACTGCTTACACTAGGCTATCACTGCTTACACTAGGCTATCACTGCGTACACTAGGCTATCACTGCTTACACTAGGCTATCACTGCTTACACTAGGCTATCACTGCTTACACTAGGCTATCACTAATTACACTAAGGTATCATTGCTTACACTAGGCTATCACTGCTTACACTAGGCTATCACTGCTTACACTAGGCTATCACTGCGTACACTAGGCTATCACTGCTTACACTAGGCTATCACTGCTTACACTAGGCTATCACTGCTTACACTAGGCTATCACTGCTTACACTAGGCTATCACTGCGTACACTAGGCTATCACTGCTTACACTAGGCTATCAGTGCTTACACTAGGCTATCACTGCTTACACTAGGCTATCACTGCTTACACTAGGCTATCACTGCTTACACTAGGCTATCAGTGCTTACACTAGGCTATCACTGCTTACACTAGGCTATCACTGCGTACACTAGGCTATCACTGCTTACACTAGGCTATCAGTGCTTACACTAGGCTATCACTGCTTACACTAGGCTATCACTGCGTACACTAGGCTATCACTGCTTACACTAGGCTATCAGTGCTTACACTAGGCTATCACTGCTTACACTAGGCTATCACTGCTTACACTAGGCTATCACTGCTTACACTAGGCTATCAGTGCTTACACTAGGCTATCACTGCTTACACTAGGCTATCACTGCGTACACTAGGCTATCACTGCTTACACTAGGCTATCAGTGCTTACACTAGGCTATCACTGCTTACACTAGGCTATCACTGCTTACACTAGGCTATCACTGCTTACACTAGGCTATCACTGCTTACACTAGGCTATCACTGCTTACACTAGGCTATCACTGCTTACACTAGGCTATCACTGCTTACACTAGGCTATCACTGCTTACACTAGGCTATCACTGCTTACACTAGGCTATCACTGCTTACACTAAGGTATCACTGCTTATACTAGGCTATCACTGTTAACCTCTCGATTTTTTTATCCCATTAACCCAGTCCTCATTTTTTCATTTAAATTATCACGATATTTGGAAGAACAAATTAGTAGGCTTCATTGTTTACCAAAAACGTTAAACAAACAAACGTAACAACAAAATTCACTAATTAACACCAAATTTTAGTGTATTTGTTCCAACTTTGTGTTTATTGACATTAAGTATTTAAGTAAGAAGCTTTTAAAGGATTTCAGTTTGAATAACAATTACTTATTTAGTTTCCCTGTAGCGTCCATTAATAAGTCAACCTTGTATACAACGTTAGCATATTGTGGCCTGAAAATCGAATAACCCCTTAGAGTATATAAGAAAATATAGAGCAACCCTATAGAAGTATGAACTGTGAACACGGGCATGAACAACGCGGCCGCGACACGAGCTCCGTTTGTGATCATACCTCGATCGACTGCGGTTCAACTAGGCTCCACGAACGAAAAAGTTACATTTTAGCTTATATCATAGTTAACTGCTGAGTTAAATTTTGAAAAACGTCTAGAAAACACAATTTGAAAAAATGACATTTTAACATTTCTATGGTGAGACCTGCTTTCGCTCCGCACAAGGCAATGTGGTTGACGTTATCACTCTATATTTTATTGAATACTCAATGAATAACCCCAACTTGAATTTGATTTGAATAGTGAAAAAAAAAACAAAATTAAAAAAATTAAAACTGACGTGGTGACGAACTCCTAAAGTTGTCCTTAATTACCAATAAATCATGGATACAACGCAAATGCATCCAAAAACAGCGCCGGGCGCCCAGCGAGTGATTGACCACTCTGTTCGGTGTGCGCGCCGATTTTCGTAATAAATTTTTTATTTGCATTTTTATTGATAAACGGTTTTACTTAGCTTGACCTGATTGTTATTTGGTTTAAATTTAGTAATCCACAATTCACTTCCTTCCTGTTGACAGATTGGTCTGATATTTGGTAGAGCTTTAGTTTTGATGACAAAACCGTTTTACGTAAAAAAAAATTTACTTATATTGTTTTTGGAAAAGGATTGGTCTCAGATTGCATTAGACCGAGACTAGTGGAAGGAGGAAAGGGAGGCCTTTGCCCTGCAGTGGGATAGTATAGGCTAAAATAATAATAATTATTATTATTTGGGACAAAAATATAACACAGGTTAAAAACCATTCGGGTCATCAACTTCTAACGTTGTCTTTTTGGAGCTGTACCGACACGGAGGTTGCAAAGAGTTTGATAGCTTGGGCTCTTAATTTAAAAAAAAAAACATCTAACACAAATGGCGCGTAATTATCTAATAATTTTAACTAAGTACTTTATTATGCCAATTCGCGTACCAAACAATATCATTTGATTCCAAATTGAGTGCGTTATAGGACTTACTGCTGCGGTTATAACTATTCAGGGTATTCAAGAAGGATTCCTAAGTCAACTCCCAAATTAATCTTCACGTGGATCGTTTGTCCATTAGATTTGTGCCTGAAAAGCTATTGATTTCCATTAAAAGGATTATTATGACATCTGAACAGATTGCAATAAATGGCAGTGTTCTTGAAGTTGTTTAGAAATACGAGTACGTCTATCTCGGGCAAATACAGCAGTTGAGTACAAGCAATTTTGATAAAGAGTCGTAACCCACAGGATTAGCAAGCTGAAGTGGCAGAGAGCCAGCTATATAAACCACTGAACAGACGACCGGTGGAGTAAGCTAGTCCTTGACTCTAGACTATGTGGATCGGCAAACGTGGTGTAGGATGGAGGGACGATCTTCGCAAGGTGGCTGACGAACTGGATGAGAATAGCTGAAAATCGTGCTCAATGGCGTGCAATAGAAAAGACCTATGTCTAGCAGTAGACTGCTTTAGTTGATGATGAATTACTAACATTGGTGCTAATTCTCTTGCACTCGCTCTAAACTAATTTAGACTCACTATCTCTCTTTCTAACGGAGATCATTAGAAATGGATAGAAGATTTTTAGAGCTGTCAAACTAGTCCATTTGCATGATATCAATAAAAATTTAGTCGGCATGTCATAGAGGTCGTCTAATTTCACGTCAATTGCAAGGACGTAGACTAATTTGACAGCTCTAATTTAATAGTTCATTTTGCTGTCCTTTTTCTATGGTGTTTATTAAAAAGAGATATAGTTAGACTAAAATTAGTTTAGTGGGATGTACAAGAGAATCAGCACCAATATCTTCTATAACACTAGCGACCCGCCCCGGCTTCGCACGGTTACGCTAATATGCATGTATTATACATATAAACCTTCCTCTTGAATTACTCTATCTATTTAAAAAACCGCATCAAAATCCGTTGCGTAGTTTTAAAGATCTAAGCATACATAGGGACAGACAGACGCAGGAAACGACTTTGTTTTATACTATGTAGTGATAGTGATAAGTAGGCAAAGAAAAGATAGTTCAGTACCCACCATTTTCTCCTCGGTTTGTGAATATTTTTTTTTAAGTATTACCGTATTATCAAAGACAAAAATAAGGCCAAATTTCGACCAATATCTAAATTGAGTTTAACAAAACTTCTTAGCCTAAATCCCCAAAAAACAAAGAAAAATGAGGTCAGCTACCGACACTAATACGCAAACCTAATCATTTCACCATTACGTCAGCTAAACTAGATAATAAACTATTTCAAGTTTATTAGGATCCCCGATAAATCTACCTAAATCACCAAACAGGCAAACACCTACGCAAAACCTGCCAACTAGCCATATCCTCCAACAAATATCATTAGGCTCCTGATTTGCCATGAATAAATAACGAGGATCGATGGCCACACAGGCCTATAGCCATCAGTTGGCGATTAGTGTCCGAATCACTAATAATATGGAGGTGCAAATTGCTAGATTCGGATGCGAAGTTTTGGTTGTTTGGTCCAAGGCACTAGCAGAAGCGGGGTTTTAATTTGGCATTTTAATGGAATCGTATTTTTTCTGTCGGGGTTACGAGTTGGTTAGTGGCAGAGGGAAAGTATATCTTCATCCAATAAGTCGTGGGTTGAAATCCGACTCGTAATCGATTAATTTTTTCTACTAAAATTTCGAATTTTATAAAAATCTTGTTAAGACAAAAATACTAATCTTTCCTTTTTCCTGGATAGAAAGCTCATTCATTCTATCATTTTTTAGCTAGCAACCAGCTATATGCAAAAATCGCTAGCTACAATTTTTGAAATATTTCTCTCTAATCTTGATATCAGTCTTTTCTTGTCACTCAGCAGTAAGAAGTAAGAATTCGTATGTATAATCAAATACCATTCCAAGCACCTGAGTAGTATATTTGATTTTATTAAAACCCTATGTCACAAACTAGCAGAGATTAACACCTAATCTGCCAATGGGGGGTTTCGACCATAACTGGAGACTTTTTCGTGTTCCTACATGATGTTCATTGCAGTGATATCTTTTTGGAGGACTCCAGAAAGCACGTAAAGTCGTTGGCCCTGAGCCTGATCTCTCTTCAGTCGCGTCAAATTGCCGTCCCATAGGATTATGAGAGTGAGGGTATAGAGTTTACTTGTGTTTGAGCACACATTTGTGCACTATAATATCTCCTACGTACCCTTTGTGAAATTTTTACATGTTCTAGCACACGTCAGCAGTAAATATTTAATAAGAAATTTGAAAAAACAACTGATACGATATCAGTTATTTTTTCAAGTTTTTTCAAATTTCTTATTAAATATTTATATCTCATGTAGTTGGCAAATCTTTGTTGAGATTATTAGCTACATTAATCAAACTCAAGCAATTCTCATATTGAATTAATGATATTTCGTTTTAAAAAAAAACCTCTCATCGCTTAGACTATACACAACATCGTTATGAGAGCGCGTGTCCAGAATTTTACGAAGAAACAAAATGAACATCAACTGTTCTGTGGAACAACTGTTTAATTATTCTGAAAGACCTTAGATATCGCTTTTTCATGGTAGCTGTTTGTTTCAAGAAAGCTGTCTTGAAACGTGGGACTTAAACAAACAAAGCTTTGAAATTTAAAACACTACATTTTACTTTAGTAGCTGCACCATTATGGAGTCAGTATATTATTTCTGATATAACAAATTACGAGGTATTTGGTGTTATATTCTCGTAAGTTTTAATAATGCCTACGTTCATTAAAGCGAGACTTCGCTGTTTTATTTGATGTTATGTTTGAAGCTTCGTTGAAGTTTGATTATAGAATGCTTATAGCTTGTACGTTGCAAACGTAGGCACTTTTTTTGCAAACTACACAGCAACCGTGTTTTACCCGACTGCTAAGGAAGGGTTATGTTTTTCGCGCGTATCTTGTATGTTTGTAAATTTCTTTATTACCTCGTAGGTATCTACCGAATGCGTGGATGGATTTCGACAGCTAAGTTATCATTATATTTTGTTTCTGTCTTTTTAGTTAGCAGTTGGATTTTTTGTTTTTTAATTATAATTTTTTTATACAAACAAGGCATAGAAGTTTATCTACCTAAACTGGAGATTTATAATAGAAAATGACAGTTAGATGACCCACTACATCTAAGTTAGCTTTCCTTGTAGCTAGCACACTTGAGAGATATTCTTGAAGGTATTTAAGGCCTACGGGTGGTCGTACAATAAGAATAGGACTGGTATAGTCTTTCTGGTATAGTCGTGATAGCCTAGTGGTGGTGACCGTTGACTGGCAAGTCAGAGGTCTCGGGTTTGCGCACCTCTGACTTTTCGCAAGTTATGTGCGTTTTATAAATTAATGATCACTCTCCGTGCCTCGGATAGCACGTTAAGCTGTTGTAATCAATTGTTATGTTATGTTATATTAATTGTTAATGTTGTGTTGTCAATTGTAGTTCTTTGACAGTCGTTACGGGTAGTCAGAAGCCCGAAAGTCTGACAACCAGTCTTACCAAGGGTATCGTGTAACCCATTATCTGGGTTGTGGAGGTCTGATAGGCAGTTGCTCCATGTAAAACATTGGTATTCAGCTGAATCCGGTAAGGCTGGAAGCCGACTCCAACATAGTTGGGAAAAGGCTAGGCAGATGATATGATGGTATAGTCTTTCTAACAATCTCCTCTTCATTCATCCTATTAATCTTTTTTTCTATTAAACCTATCGCCAACGTATCCACAAGATTACAAGTAAACGTAACTTAGAATATATATTTTCGCGCCAACCTGAATAGAATTTATTTTCATTCTTCAGAATACGCGAAGTACGTAAATAATTCAATATTTCGCGATGGATTGACACAATACAAGCTGGTAGGAATATTATTATGTTATACATTTTCCTTGCTTTTTACGCGTCTGACACTAGACGAAGTCAATAACTTAAGCTGATACGACAGAAAATTCTCTTTTTCAATATATTTTTTACTAAGACATGAGCAGGTACCTTATTTTTAGGTAAACTATGTTTGAGATTTACTTTGTTACCACTGATAGCCTAGTGGCACAGTATAATAATCATACAGTATGAAAACTACGTACAAACGCTCACAAATGGCATACTCACACAAACATGCGCAACGACGGCGACGCGTAGTTGAGTTGATACTGCAGGTACCGCGCCGTTCGCTTAGGAGTCTCGTCGTTACGTAATATTACGCATGTTTGTGTGAGTGTGCCGTTGTATAGACTCCTCGTACAACAAAATGTCACCTTATAGTGGAAATGTATAACTTGATATGTAGCCTTGTGTACTATAGGACGCACAGGCTTCTGAGCGCCTATATTAAATGATAAACACTATTAACTTGTATAAATAAATTATATTTCCGTATTAACACATTTTATAAATATTTTTATGATCGGTCTTGCTTGACAGAACCATTTGTTCTCTATCTTATTTTATATTGATCTTAATTTAAAGAGGCTGTCACCTCATAGTGGCCAGTTTACGAAAAGTAAACCCACCAAATAGGTCGCTCACCACAGTACTTAGCTAAAAAATAATGAAGATTTTACGGAATCAGGGCATAACATTTTTTTTTTGTATACATAAGTATAACATTTTACTCATTCATTATTAATTTAATATTCTAGCCAATCTAAAATTAAAGCAAAGCACATATTTATCGTACCGCAAGCCAAGTAATGGATACACGTGGTAAACAAAACGAGCATTAGTTTGTTTTGTACAATTTACAGCATCCGCAGCGTCACATAAAAAATTCAGCGCCCACAATTAAGCGCTGCAAACAAGCAAATTACAGTTAGCCTAACCATAACGTAACCATAACGATATTAAGTCTTTTTTACAATTTAGCTGCTACAGCGCGGTGGCAAAATGGACACCAATTTTGTGTACCGCAACAACCAAATGGGTCATCCTGTAATGTACAGTCGTGAGCACAAATATGACACAAACTTTTAGTAAACTTAACGGTAATATCTATAGCGTGTATTACTAAGATGATTAAATAGGTATGTTACACAGATAGAAGAACCATCCCTTTTAAATTTAGTCATAAATTAATACTTCTATATTCTTCAGAATGATAATTATAATTAATTGTATGTAATTTGAGGAAATTGAAAAAGAGATAGGATACGAGTGGGGTTTAAACCGGCGACACTTGCTGTAACGCGGCAATGCTCTCCCTAGCCTCAAAACCCACTCATATCCTATTTCTTTCTTAATTTCCTTAAATTTTTCTAAGGATTCCATAGCTGTAACATTTACTAAAAATAATAAAATTATAAGTAGTTATACAACCTTTTTAGAGACCAGCCAAGTTTTAGGAGGTAATAACGTCCATAAAACTTACATCTAAGAACATAGTTCGAAAACTGAAAACGACAATTCAACTTCACATGCAAACGTGACGCTGGTCGCTAAAAAACAGATTGTTTAAAATTTGCAAATGTGTACTTGTTTATGCTCGTGACTGTACTGGGTCGTGTTAATCCGGATTAAATAATTGGATACGCTTTATATAGGTTATTTAAGTTAAATCAAGTGTGATGCGACAAAACGCTTGCGTGTTCAGTACTTACATAATTTATCGAAAGTTGGTACGCCTGATGGAAAAGTTATAGCAATAAGTTTGTCGTGGTATTGCAATTATTGAAGTTATAATTTTTGCGATTGTTGTATTACTTTGTTTAAAGCATGATAGTGGTATGACCAATTTGACTGGCAAGTCAGAGGTCTCAGGTTTGAACCCAAGGCACCTCTGACTTTTCGTATAAGTTATGTGCGTATTATAAACTAATTATCACGGTCGTGCTCCGTGCCTCGAAAAGCACGTTAAGATGTTGGCCCTGGCTGTCATGAAGATCTTAGACAACGAATCTAACTACAGAATATCGTATCCCTTTGGTTTGCGGAGGTCAGATAGGCAGTCGCTTCGTAGAAAACTGATATTCAGCTGCATCCAGTTAGATTAGAAGCCGACCCCAACAAAGTTTGGGAATAATAAGGCTAGGAGCATGCGATTCGAAACCCAGGCACGCACTCCAGACTTTAATATTCCATATTCTTCAAAATACTTCAATACTGGTGCTAATTCTCTTGCACACGCTCTAAACTAATTTAGACTCGCCATCTCTCTGTCTAACAGGGATCATTAGGACAAGGATAGCAGATTTTTAGAGCTGTCAAACTAGTCCATTTGCGTGATATCAACGAGAATTTAGTCGGCATGTTATAGGTCTTGTCTAATTTTACGTCAATTGCAAGGAGGTAGACTAATTTGACAGCTCTAATTTGATAGTTCAATTTGCTGTCCTTTTTTGATGGTTTATTATTAGAAAGAGATATAGTTAGACTAAAATTAGTTTAGCGGGATATACAAGAGAATCAGCACCACTGCCAGATCACCCTAAGGAATATTTTATTCACGACATCGAACTCCTTACGAACTTTGTATCGCTCAGTATTATACAAATATTATATATTTCTGACACATGGTTGCTATTCGTATTTTCCTCTTCGCTACACAAATACGGGGCTTACGCGTAAGTTGTATAAATATTTGAGTTTTGTATTTACCTACGCCCGGTTTTAGCTGCATCCCTGGAGCGAAGTCAGCGGAGAAAGTTGTACTTTGTTTAAAAAATTCAAATGTATGTCAGAGGAAGGTTCAGTGTGGTTTGTTTATGTGTATGTGGTGGTTTAGGCTAGTGGAGATGTTTAAAAAATATATCCTCACTATATAATAAATGCAAAAGTTAATCTGTCTCTCTTTCTGTCTGTTTGTTACTTCGTAGCGCCTAAACTTAAGAACTGATTCAAACGAAACTTAGCAGGGATATTATTATAGCCTAGAATATGATTAAGGACATAGGACATAATGTTAAAATTTATGGTCTTCCTTTTATTTGCGACACTATGTTATTTGGTAAAAAATAATCCTTTTGATGAAGCCTTTTCATCGGTATGACAAAACTACAGGCTGATTATTTTTCTCATGTAACATTCTCGTGTTTCCATTCCCGGTTTAACCGTGTAATTATTTAAATATGAATGCAGTTTATTGAAGGTAGGTACTTTCTCTCCATGTGGCCTATCCGTGGGACGCCCTGTACCTACAATTAAAAAAAATTGGTCGGGCACTTGGCATCTGGCGTAGAACAGAATAAAACATTTTTTTTATTTTTAAATCCTAACTGTCATAAATCACAAAAGAAAAAAAGAAAATTACAATTGCAAAATTAATCTCAATTAAAATAAATTGCAGCAAAAAAGCACGGAAATTCACCCCTATAACTCGGGGGTAATGTCGGGATGTAACAGAGGAAAATGCAAGCAATTTAAATGCATGCATCTTGCCTACATTCGCATAATTAGGAGGCGCTGAATTTCGACAGGGGACCATTAGTGAAAATGTTATGCCTCCAATTGTCGTTTTTAGGACATCGGCTGAACTGTGTTAGCATTTAAATGTTATGTTTGGATTGCTAATTTACATCGCAATGATGCTAATGTAACTTTGTAAAACATCGAGGTGGGTCCACAAAAGTAAAAACAGGTTTTTGTATCGTGAGTCACTTTAATTATTAACTTTATTTTATTTTTAGTATATTTGTTGTTATAGTAGCAACATAAATACATCATCTGTAAAAATTTCAACTGTCTAGCTATCACGATTCATGATAGATTGCCCAGTGATAGACGGACAGACGGACGCACGGGCAGTGGAGTCCTAGTAGGCCCGTTTTGACCCTTAAGGTATGGAACTTTAAAACGCTAAATCAAAATGGGTTCATCAGTTTGGAAGCTACTATTAGATGCCAGAGCCACAGAGAAACTTAAAACACCCTTCTTTTTCATATGGGGTCAATAAAAGCCAACAAATCATCACCAGGTCACCAGTACAAAAGTATATAAAAAGTACATTCGGAAACGCTTTCCGAACGTTTACTTTTACAAATATTGCCAGACTACTAGAAACTACTCAGTTTCACATAAAAATGCAACATTTTATCGAGTATTCGATCTCGAAAACAAGTTCGATCTTCGCCACTTGACGTGAGTTTGTTTACTTTACCGGGGGGTAGGGAAACGTCACTATGAGCTAGTATATTTGGAGTAAATGGAGCGGAGTTGAAGGCAGCTGATTAAGTCAAAAAGTTTAAGTGGAAGTTGGAGTCTGAAAAGGGTGAAGTCGAAAGTGAAGTTTTAGTATTTTTAAAGGTTACATTACACCGACTCAAGGCCAATCTAACAGGGTTCCTACTCGAACTATCGATTCGGTATTGTAGTAACTCTCCGGACATCTGAATGGTACGAAGGTTTCACACCCTTTGTTATAAATAAAACAACTTGCTTTGCTAGAAGTTGACTGACGACTGCTTTTATTTTTATCAGAATTAACTCACATCTGAACACAATAAGAATTTTAAAAAAACGTGACTCACGTCACCAATAAAAAAGATAAAACATAGGCGCTCATTGCACTATGAGTTGCGCAAGCTGGCGATCGTCGACAAGACGATCAACTCGTTGGTTACTAGTGAACAACTTGAAGTCAATGAGAAACGCGTCGTCAATGAGAGGGAAACTTCTTCTATTAACCTTTCTTTCTGCATGATGAGGATGGATAACGCGTTGCCTGCGGTAGTGCCAATAGGACGCTGCTGCAACCTCCAGGGTTTTCCTTTCGTCGCTTCTTACGCGACGCCCGCGGAATGAGTTGGGTAATCGTAGGTCGGCCGGCACCCGGAAACCACAAGGCAACATTGTCTAACTGATGTGAACTACTTGGGAGCCTAAAATGTATAACGAATCCAAAGATTTAAATCTTTGCATAAAAAATAACAAAAGGCTTTTAAAGGAATAAAATGGCGTCGATGTCGTTGAGCTATATTCGTCAATTTCTCCGAGGAAATTCGATTTCCTCTGTATCTGGCGATTGTTTCACAATGTTTCGTTCGTTTGTGTTCATTCAGTCATTTCTGATTTGATTCGCTTTCCTTGAGATATTAAGTCGAGATTGGAATTTATAATTTTGTAAATGTCGAAAAACTGGTATTTGACGTCAAAATGTATTTAGAGTACTCGAAAAATCATGGACATTTTTATACAATTTTTGTCAGACGTAAATATTTATACAAACTCCTTGTCGCAGAGTATACAGGGTTATTTGTAAAACACCAGCATCCTTAAAAGGGGTCATTAAACTCATCATTATGAACAACTTTTATTATAGGACCAACCCTGAAATCGCAAAACTTTTTCGTTACCACCATCAGACTTCACGCATAGGTCATTAAAAAACGTCTCTCGGTCAGAATGTCAGAGATACTCGTGGTCTTTCCCCAGGGTCGAGCCGAATCGAATAATAAATTGAATTCACGCGCTAAAGATTATTTTTAGACTTTTGCTTTGTTAGATAGGTTATGTGTCAGACGCGTCCTGTAAAAATCAACTGGGTATCTATTTTATTGCTTATGATCAGTGTCTTTTTAACCGTATTTTTCAAGTTTATCCATTACAAACAAACAAACAAAACTTTTATTTATAAACTTCGGTTAGTTTACAATTTTTATTTACATTTTAAATCCTTAATAATTATTGATGATAATAACTTGCATAATTTTTTTAAAGACTATAGTAGATTAGTTTAGAAAGAATATAGTAGATTATCGTAGAGTAACAGTAATCATCTGCTACTGCGATCGCCAACCCGCGTGCCCAGCGTAGCGTTTATGGGCAAAAAATACCTTCAATGAGCGCACAATAGTGGCGCGCATTGTAAGAGGCCTATATTCAGCAGTGGACTATTACAAGCTGATGATGACAATGATGATGAATGCAAAAGTAATCTTATTAAGAGTTTCATTTCATCTTTAAAATATAATTTAACCCAAAGCATCAATACAAGGAGAGTTGAGTTAAGACAATTGGGGGAGGCCTATGCCCAGCAGTGGGCGTTTTCCTGCTGAAATGATGATGATCAATACAAAAAAAAAATGGACCAACTACCTCCTAATAACCTAAGCAACTAAATATAACGAAACTTACAAACCTTCTATTTAAATGAGTACCCTCCGTTACCGTTTTATGAGTTTAGCGTAACCCCCGCCAGATGTCACCATCGCCTTATTAAATTCAACGGTTGCTATTTTAAGTTGGGCCCGTACTTAATAGCTCATATTTTCCTTTGTAATTTCGTAGTGAGTTTTGTATTAGTTTTGCTTTTAAATTACTTTGGTTCGGCTGTAGGGTACGTTGATTGTGGAACATATGGGCATTGTTTTATCGACTTTAGACGCAATTTGTAGAACTCGAATGTAATTTTTTTTATTTTGTATAATTGAGTTATAGCAGATAAAAAAAGAAAAAAAAACATCGTGATGAAACCAGCACACCTGAGAGATTTTTCAATGGTGTGTCATGTCAAGTTTTGTATCATGTCATTTTTCAATTTCATGTTACCCTTACGGGCGGGCAGTTTGAACTCTGACACCAGGTTGTTCATCAACCATACGATAAGAAGAAAGCAGATATAAATCTAATCTAATCATCTCTAATCTGCAGTGAGCCAACATGGTGATTAATACTTGATCCTTCTCTGTATGGGAAGAGGCCTTTGCCGTCATTGGGACAGTTACAGGCTGATTTAATTATTATTATTTTTAGAATAGAGTTTAAGTTTAAGACCTTAAGAGTCTCGGACCGGCTTTGCAAGCACGTGGGTGTGAGTTCGAACCTGGCATGTATCTATGTGACATTTTCAATGGCATATGTCCTTTCTTAGTTAATCTAAGACATCATTGACTAACGGAGAAGGGAAGGGTAAAGGGAAGGAAGGGAGAAGAAACATTGTGAAGAAACCTGTAACTATAATTATTTAATAAGAAAATTTGAAAAAACAACTGATACGGATGGGATTCGAACCCACGATCTTCGACATACCGTGTCGACGCTCTAACCGCTGAGCCACCGTATCCCATCGGCATCAATCGAAATTTCAAATCTCTTTTACACGCCTAAGGCGTGTGGCGACATCTATCGAAATACATTACGTATCCCGACCCAGTGCTCTAAACTTTGCAGTTTAAGTAGACACCGATGCGATATCACCAATTTTCTTAATATTTTTGTGAATTTTTTACATGTTATAGCACATGATAGCTTATTAAATATAATTATTTAATAAGAAAATTTGAAAAAACAACTGATACGGATGGGATTCGAACCCACGATCTTCGACATACCGTGTCGACGCTCTAACCGCTGAGCCACCGTATCCCATCGGCATCAATCGAAATTTCAAATCTCTTTTACACGCCTAAGGCGTGTGGCGACATCTATCGAAATACATTACGTATCCCGACCCAGTGCTCTAAACTTTGCAGTTTAAGTAGACACCAATGCGATATCACCAATTTTCTTAATATTTTTGTGAATTTTTTACATGTTATAGCACATGATAGCTTATTAAATATAATTATTTAATAAGAAAATTTGAAAAAACAACTGATACGGATGGGATTCGAACCCACGATCTTCGACATACCGTGTCGACGCTCTAACCGCTGAGCCACCGTATCCCATCGACATCAATAATTAATAAGCTATCATGTGCTATAACATGTAAAAAATTCACAAAAAAAACCTGTAACTGTTACTGTGTAAAATAATATAAGTAGGTAAGCATTTTAGTGTTACAATTTACTTAAATTCCCCCGTCTTCTTCAACTTAAACAATTACTTATAACAATTTAAACATATCGCACTTAAACCTTTTGTTTTTCCATCGATATTAAACCTTGTATAATAACATTAACTGCAATCTCAGTTAACATCCAACCCCACCATAATTCACCATCATTACCATACTTAAAACGGGTTTACAAAAACCACAATATATTTTTACGATGCACCTATAAAAATATATATTGCTTATACTACCAAGTACCAACATAAGAAAAATTACCCTTTGGGTGCTTTTAAAGATTGGAATACTAAGATGTTATTATCTAAGCATGAGTGGATTGCTTTCGGCTTTTAATCAGGAAAGCGGAGCTCTATAGGAAACTGTGGGTTAGCTATGGCACTACTTGCGCCATGTTGTAAAAAGTAAGTTCTAATTTATGTTAAGAATATAATAAGAGTAAGCAATGGACTGGAAACTGGTGATTTTTATGTAAATTTTATATGGCTCGGTCTAAAGTGATGATAAAATTTGATGTACTAGAATTTTCATGTTTAAGTAAAATATACCTATACAAATATTTAGATTTTATTTGTTTTGTAGGAATGTAAATTAACAACAGTCATAATTATTGTTGACCAACAAATAGCCTTTACTGAAAGAGACCTTATAAAGAAAAAAAATACAGTTTTTTCAGATGTTACCGCTACGGTTCTTAGCGTCCTTTTTTCCGTACTCTATGACGTAGAGTTTCCGATTTTTACGCTCCTATCTGATATATTGAACAATGTATTTTATGAATACCTTTCTTATAAATCATATTTTTATGTCCACATCTGGTAGAAGCAGCAAGATTTTAGCATTGATATGATTTGATTACATGTTGTGCATCTGTGTATACTTTGATCTTTGACATTAGGCAAATTATATAGGTAATATTATATATTATTCGTTACGATGTTACTTCCCTATATTTTATGTTTTATAGTTGAAGAATACAGGGAAATATCATGATTAAAATATAATAAAACGGATATTAATCGCGACATTACCTTGTTTTTATATTTTTCCGACGATGAGAAATACTACAGGGGAAAATGATGGATATATTTTTATTGTTTGTAAAATTTTTATGTCCATCAAAAATAGTTTTGAAAAATTCAGAAAAAATTCAGACGATAGATGTCAGTGAAAAGAAAATGATTTTTTTAACCCAAATTACTTTGAATATTATAAGTCAACCATGGCATTGGTAATAAATATAAACCTATAAATATTAATCCAATATTATACAATAGTGTGAAGTAAGCATTAAAGAAATAATTACCTTGAATTTATAAATCAAATAATGATCTTCCTAATCCTATGTTAACATTGACACTCATCATTTTCACCTTTACCCATTATACATTACGACCATGGAGCTACGACAGTCAGAGTGCTTGTAAGTAACACAAGATACGATACAAACCAACAGATTTCATTAAATAACTACGATCTTGTAAGCTAATAGGTATTATTGATCTTAACCCCTGTCACGCAGCGACCACTTACCCACGGCATGCAAGGGTTGAGTTTATGAGTGCACATTCACGACTCTCGTTACCAAAGCACGGGTCCGATAGACCCCGATGCTAATTGTAACGGTTGAATGAAATTGGAAACGGCAGACGACAGGGTTAAATTGAATATTCTATGTACAGTATGTGACCTTTACGATGGCACGACAGAACGAAAATAATATAATTATTCAGTTTTGTTTATGTCATCTTTGGCTAATGCCGACTAATATTTATTTCAGGTTTATTTTACATAAATGTAATTAGATAGATAGATAGTGGTAATTTATTTTTGCCTTTTGGGGTCGAGACGCTGGGACCGTGGGGACCGGGCAGAGTATATTTACAAAGACCTATCTGGGCGTCTGGTCGAGGCAACTCGTGACCAAAATGCTGGCCTTGCCCAAAGGCTGAGTAATTCAACGAGGCAATGTAGCCAGCATTTTGTGATAGATTAAGGATTAATTTCTCTTTATTTATTCTTAAGGTAGTTAGATTTGTATAAATAGATACCTAGTTTTATTTAGTATCTAGTTTTGTTTATAATGATAATTTATAATATTAAATTTCTAAAAATAAAGTTAAACTAGAAACTTTTAAAACTTTTTGTCTAGCATTCTCTTGTATTTTTTGCTAAGATTTTTATTATTGTTCACTCAAAGTCAAGTCAAATTGCCAATACACAGTGAGCTAGCCTAGTGATTAAGGATCGATTCTTCTCTGTTTGAGAAGAGGCCTTTGCCCTGCAGTGGAAAGTTACAGGATGGTGTAAGTTTCAAGCCCCTTTAGGATAGACCTACATTTTTTTTTTCAATCTCCTTCAAATTAATCTAAAATAAGTTAAATAATAAGCCATCTATTTAAAAGAGCAACCATGAAGTTTTTTGCTAGATTCTTTTCCGAGAGAGGTAGGCTACCCTTAAAACAAGCAACTAGAGTCACTCTTATAATAATATTAGAATTATGACTATTAAGAAATACCTAAAATGGTCTACAAGCATAAAATATTGTGATTTTGATTTCGTTTAGAAATGAAATCGTTACATTAATATCACAGTTAAATTGTATCTTCCAATATCATTTGAATGAAGAACATTTATTTTTCATCGATAAAATTGCAAGTCGTGTCGATAACCAATTAAAGTTTCAAGTAACAACTAATTGATATCGCTTTCCGAGTAAAAAAAAATTGAATAAAAACCCGGCTTTCCAATTAAGCCATTCTTTTGGAAAGCTAGACGGTTTCCAATTGACTAATTAATACGGATGGATTTCCAGTACCTGACAGAGGTGGGATTTTTAAACGAAGTATATTATTAGCTTCTAATAATCTAATCTAATTCTAGAGTAAAAACAAAATTAACTTCTAAAGGACTGACCAACCTAATCCAATTAAGGTATTCGTTTCTAGTACAGATTTTAGATTTTTCTATAATTGTCTTTAAAAGAATCGTTTGGAGAATTCTAACAATAAAACTAACGTAACAATATTTATGATTACTGTTAGCCCATCATTCCATTTCTTTGTCGTATGGTTTATGAACAACCTGGCGTTAAAGTTTAAACCGCCCGTAGGCCTCTGACATGTCTTTACACACTATTGAAAAATCTCTCAGGTATGCTGGTCAAATATCGTGAGAATTAATGTTTTTAGCAAGTGATATTAGTTAATTAGATAATACGCACATGAGTCCGAAAAGTCAAAGGTGCGTGCCTGGGTTTTGAACCTACGACCTTTTACTTGTCAAAGTTTGTTTCTTTTAAAAATATGTTGTGTTTTAGGAATAGCTTGTTTTGTTTTAGAAATTAACTATCACTTGCTAGAACAATGAAGAAAAAAATCGTGAGGAAACCATCACACCTGATAGATTTTGCAACGATGTGTCAAGCCATGTCAGAGACCTACGGGCGGTTTAAACTCTAACACAAAGTTCTCCATCAACCATACAATAAGGAGGAAGTGTATATAAGTAACATAAAACTATGAAACTATTAGGCCCGTCTGTGTTCTCATGTTGCCATTAGATTGAGATGACGGAAGATCGTCTTTACTCAACTCTACTTAATGTTGGTGCATTCGAATCAACTAATAAAAAATTAAAATCCTATTTTACACTTTCTTTTCCCGCGGCTTCGTTCTCGTGATTTTAATTTTTCCGGGATAAAAAATACCCTATATTTCTCTCCGAATTATAAAGTATCTCTATGCAAATCACATCAATTTATTGCTCCGTTACTGTGTAAAAGATGGATAAACTAACTTACTAACGTTATCACATATTGATATACTGATGTCAAAATATTACCTATATTGATTTTTAAAACATGGCCATGCCTTAGAAAAATTATAAGAAATTGAAAATAAGAGGATTAGAGCGGGGTGTAAACCCGTGACATTTTGAACATGAAACTACTATAAAAAAAACTCTAGATAGCACGTTTCGCCAAAATCTTTGTTGATAGAAAACATTATTTGGCCGTACGCTCAATTGGTAACAGCCAATGTACGGCATATGTTGTTTACAAGTTAAAACCCCGCTCATTTCGTGTCTGTTTCAATTTCCTCAAATTTTTCTACCACACTTTGGATTCGAAAACACACTTCAAAAAGTTAGACTTGCATGCCTGATTCGAACTACCATTGGCTTAAATTACGACTAAACATTCAACCTTACATTTTACATGAATCAATAAAAGAGCACAGACTATATACATAATTTTTTAAGCCACTCCTCAGTCATGCCAATCGTAAAAAATCTGCAGGAAGGGATAGTATAGATTTTAATCTTGAAAAGTAATTACATTTGCATAGTAAAATGTTTTTTTTTATGTTTTAGGGAGTCGCAGGGATATAAAGGCGCACCCTTATATAGAGTACCTACAGTTTATACATTTAGTGATTTCTAAATGTTTAAAGGAAGATTTTATAAGTAGTGTTTTTTTCTTGAAAATGTCTTGTAATGAGAGTTTTGAAATCTCTATCTGTTTGACATTTAACATGGCTTTTTTGTCACAAACAAACCTAACTACATTTTCACTCAATTTTTTTAATTATCTGCCTGCATTTGCATTTTCTAGTTAATGGTTGTTGTAGAGTTTTAAAGTAGCCGTAAAAATATCGAGAAAAGGCAAATAAACGCTAACGATTTTCTAAGAAGAAACATAATGTTTTTTAAATAAAAATTGCAAAATCGTATCAAATGTAACAACATCAATGGGAGCACTAATCCGTTCGCCTCCCTACCCGCGTGGTGCCAGTTTTTTCTTACTATTTTCGGATAAAAACTAATTTTGTGCTTTGTTGATTTTAGTTATGTTATATTTTCATTTCGATTCGTGACCGGCGTGCGACCGTCCGATAAGGCTCTATTCGAACGAAATTCACTTTGCGGCTTTCATTATATTTTATATTTTTTTGTTTTTTAGCTGGGCTTATGGCCGGGGCCAGAAGGGCTGGTATTTATTTATCATATTTTGGGGACTCAAATTACTTTAAGAAAAAGGAAAAAGGTATTTGACCTGATGTGAATATTTAATAAACTTAAAGTTACCAGTTCAATTCGGAAACCATTTTTTTATTGTCATTGTCAAGGAAAACAATGATAATTCTCGGAGTTGATATTTTAGGGTAATCCGATTTTGATGGTTGTTTTTTTATTCCATAGGGTTTAAGTATACTTAGAGGATCACCACTGCTCCAACTTTCTTGGCAGTCGTAAAAGCTTCTGTCTCTTAAAATTAATAGAAAAACTTTTCAATAAAAAAATTAAACCGATTTAAAACATTTAAAAGCTAGAAATGAGACACCGAACTTTTATTTATATATTTTGGTGTTTAATTCACTTATTTAAACTTTTTTTTTACTTGTAGTGCTGTCTTACTTTCTGCTTCCAAATAAATATTTTCTTTTTTTCGTCCTATAAATTAGTTATTGTATTCTGGGCGTAAAAAGAATTGACAGGGTACGGAATACCATATTGCGCTCCAAAACTGGGATAGAAGACGTAGGTAAAAAGGCCAGGCTCAAATGGAATTGGGCGGGTCACTTGAGCCGTATGCATGGGGGAGGCTTTTGCTCAGCAGTGGGACACAGTAGGCTAAGAAAAAAAAAATTCGTTATTTATTTACTGCCACACTGCTTATCCAATAACCGAAGGATGAAGATAAGCTCTAAATCGTTCTCTGTGAATATATTAGCAGGCAAAAGCGGCATAACTCTTAAGTTCCAATACTGACGCTGACTTATGAACGGCGAGGTTTTCACTAACTTTTCTTGAGAGTTATCCCGTAACTGGGCACCAGGGAGGTACGAAGTCATAGATGTTACGTTCCTCATCGATCCCTCAACTGATAAGTACAAAATTGCGGATCACATATTTTTTCTCAACCCAACATTATAAAAAGGCTTGATCAGTAAATAAAATATCTTATACTGTAACACATTTCAAATCTAAGATGGCCACCGCACACTGGAGCAAATTATTACATTTTAAGTTGGCATTAATAATAGCCAACATGTAGTGAGCTAACGTGGTAATTAACGCTCGATCCTTCTCTGAATGAAAAGAGGCCTTTGCCCTGCAGTGGGATAGTTATAGGCTGGTTTATTTATTTTTACGATACATTACAATACAAATCCTCTTTATTGCACACCAAAAAATACATTTAAAATTTACATTAAAAAACAGACAAGAGTATAATAATTGTCTGTCTTATCGTAGCATGGCAATCTTCCAGATAACTGTGAATAGACTGTAGTGTGTGAAAATCACTTTTCTATTTCACCTCCAAGTTCATCCAACTTCGTAGCTTCACGCCACCGAACGCTGGTACAGCAGTGACGTGCAAGATTTATGTGCAAATTCACTTAATGTACCGACTCCGATTTTATTAGTTTATACTTTTCAATCACACTAGTGAGATTAAACTTCCTGCTTCAGATAGGAAATAGCATTCGCGAAACATTTTGTCTTATACAACATTTATAAATACATAAACTGACTGATATAAAAATAATTTCGTTTTTATTTTCATGAAAGACTAGTATTAGGATAGGAAAAGTATAACTCAGGGGTCCAAAGTTCAAAGTTCGAAAGTTATGTGGGTACTATAAAAATTGCACTATTACTGGTTCCGTGCCTCAGAGAGCACGTAAAGCCGTCGGTCCTGTTTCTGATCTTTCTACAGTCGTGTCTAATAGCCAAAGTGTCTGATCAGCCTATAAGAGTGGGTGAATAGAGAGTGAGAGAGATCAGCCTGTATTAGTCCACTGCTGAACATACGCGCCACTTTTGTGCGCTCATTGGAGGTATTTGCCCATAATCCTCACGCTGCTGGGCACGCGGGTTGGCGATCGCAGTAACAGATGATTGCTGTTACACAGAAGGATGCTACTGCCCATCCTCCGGTTCTATCCCTTTGTCGCTTCTAACGACACCCGCGGGACGAGTAGGAGTGGTTCTATCTTAGACTTGAAACCACACGGCAGGATATCGGACATTTGCACACACTTATATGCACTATATTATCTCCCGCATAGTTGCTATATCATCTGCCTAGCCTTTTCCCAACTATGTTGGGGTCGGCGCATAGTTGCTATTATACTGTGACCAAAATTCAATCAGGACGATATTATGTTCATTAAAATTGTCAGTTTTCTCGCTCTACCCTCTCTCGTAGATACTAGGGTTGCAGATTGCGTTATAACCCATCTGTATGAACACTTTCACAGTCTACAAGCCAACACAACTCATCGCCACGGCCGACCACGTCCTACCTACCATTTAGAGGTAAAACATAAATTCCAGTAAGGTGCACGCACGTAATACAATAAAATGTCGTAACAAAATTATTAGTAACAGTAAATTAGAAACGTGACCAATATTGCAATACGCCTAGCATTTGAGATAGGTGTACATCTTATTGGTTCCAGCTAAAACGGCCGGAGAATTTATTTTTAATTTTGCTGATGACTTATGAAATTTGTACTCGCCACGGACTCACGTTTGTGTCGTCACGGTCTGTGAAGTTAGGTCTTCTTCTTATCGTATGGTTGATGAACAACCTGGTGTCAGAGTTTAAACCGCCCGTAGGCTTCTAACATGGCTTTATAGACCATTGAAAAATCTCTCAAGTGTGCTGGTTTCGTCACAATGTTTAGCAACTGATAATTAATTAATAATACGCACATAACTTACGAAATGTAAGAGGTGCGCGCCTTGGGATCGAACTCGAGACCACTGGCTTGTCAGTCGACAATCATACCGCTAGGCTATCAGGGCTGCAGTGAATTTAGGTGCGGATAGCATTTGCATTTCTGAATCGCGTTTTTAATAATGTGCTTGTTCTTACAAACATCATAACGGCATGGGATGCACCGGCACATCATAGTACAGACGATTTCTTATTATACGAAATAAGAAACAAACATTCAATTTGGCTTCACCAATTTCCATAAAACCTTTTCCTAAGACCTAACCAACGTCAAAAAGAACGTGTGTATTTACCGTCTTTCGTGTTAAAACGGTATTATTGTTCATTTTACTAGGCAGTAACAATATTATTTACATCTCCTTGCTACATAAAATCGTTGAAAAACGTTCGCTGTCAAAACCTGTACACCAGCCATCTAAACCAAATAAAAAACATTCCTAATCCTTTTCCGGTCCGAACAAAAACTGTAATACGTATATCCCCAAGTTTATTTGGCGCTTAAATAAAAATAGCAAAGAAGCTTTGGGATTTCCTCCTTTGACGAAAGCGTTTCGTAGAACTACTGAAGGCATGTACCGACGGTTTAATCAAAACCACAACTTACGTAACTTTGTTACTATGATAAAACTATGCTGGAATAGAATTATTGTATTTTTTTTAAACGTAGCCTTTCGCGCGGTGGAATGTTCTCTTGTATCGTAGGTGCGTTTGACACACGTTTGTGTCGACAAATTTCACACGAACGGTACGCTACTTTGTGATCAAAATGCTTTGAACAATGCTACGTGCTTAGGGGCTGGCGTTACGTTCGGATACCGGTGCAAGCGATTCTAACCTTAAGAGTGGTGCACCGGCTTTGTCCACGATAGTACAAAAATTCAAACCGGAGTTAAAATTATGTCGATAACATCATTCTGTACCGGGTAGAAATCGAACCTATGGCACTAAGCCCAGAACTGAACTCACTTAACCGGTAATCGTTGTTATTTGTAAATCATAATTATTTTTGAGCCTGTCAGTCGTCTACTTAAATTTAAATAGTAATAGGCCTTCTCTAAAAAGCGCCAACCATCCCAGTCTTGGGCAACTAGCTACCATCTTTTGCCAGCTACCTTTTTCATATTGTCAGTATATAATTGTGCCGATATACGTCCCACTTATTTGCCCAAACGCAATCTCCACTCTACACTTATTAACGCTTACGAAAATAAATTGTTGTGTCACAGTATATTTTTTTGTAAAAATATTGGTGACATCTGGAGTCCCAAACAAAAGCTATAAGTATTCATATTATTTTGGCTTTAGCCTAGTTTTTTTTCGGTTATACCGGCAGTTAGGCCTGCGGAGTCAACGCAGAACCACGCTCTTGAAAATGGACTCCGTTTGAGTTTGAAAGTCGGGCATTCCCGAAAACAAAACGTGAGTAAAGCCAAAAAACAAAAGCTATCGGTTTAGCAAATACGCGCGGCGGCTGGCGAATATGAAACAATCGCGCTACGTCGTTGTACATGATCTCTCATCTCTGTTGTCATGTAGGCATACAGTTGACATGTCATCTATGTAGTTGACATGTAAACGTCATCAACTGTTCGTGAAATGAAAGTTTCATCTACGGTATTGCAAATGGTTATTGTTGTATAGTTGCAATATAGACCTAAAAATGTATTGTCGGTGGAAATGTCAGAGTACTGAAGTTATAAAATATCTTAAAATTTTATGCGCGTTTAACGTTACCAATACAAACAACGGTAACGTTGCAAAACTAATACGTTTCACGTTGAGTATGTATTTTTTTAATGTCATCATAATAATTGTATATATTTTTTAATTGTATATAATTGTAGAATATTTTTTGTATATACAAATTAATTATACTACTTAATTACTTACCTAATTTTAAATTAATAAAATATTATTTAAAAAAATAAAAAACTTAAGCAATTTAGGTGTCTAAAAACTCCTCCGCATCGCTGTCCTCGAGTATAGTACCCAGAATTGTCACATTGGATGCCAATGCTGATAATTAATTAATACTAATTGTAATATCATAATAATTGTTTGTTGTGCACAGGATCGAGGAAAGCGGCAAACGCAAAAAGAGGCCTATACTCAGCAGAAAAGCATAAAGAGGCTTCAGAAGTGGATGGATTCAGGCCATGGATGATGATTTTGATAATGATGACTGTTCTACTCAACTTAACATTGGTAGAATCATCATTCTCACTATGGAACCATACTGAATAAAGCTAGTTAGGGTGGAATATATAATTGATATCATAATAAAGAAGGTTTGTAATGATAGTGGTGATTGACAAGTCAAATGACTTCGGATTTTAATCCAAGGACGCATCTCTGACTTTTTGTAAATTATTTGCGAGTAATAATTTAATTCTCCAAGTCAGTATCCTCACAAAATCTTGACAACTGATCTATTCTTAAAATACTGAATATGCGGTTTGATTTGATGGTCTTCGTAACTTACCGAACCGAAACGAAACATTGACTTATTTATAGCTTTTTGAACCGAAACATTGACGTTTGATTTTGGTAGTAAGACCTCTCTGCGACTGATCTGTCCTGTGACTGTCGTGTCAAGATGCCGTCCCATCAGTCTACAAGAGTGGGAGATGGATTGACATACACTTTGCACTATAATAATTATCTTCTACGAAATTTAGTAGTCCTCTTTGAGACTGACCACTGTGACCAAAAAAATATAGTATAAAAACTAAAACCCGACTACTTAAAATCTAAAAACAAGCTTCTTAGATTTTAAATAAAATTCTGTAGTCGGAGGCCACCAAATTACAAAGTATTTACCCTTGGAAGATTATCTAGTACCTATTTACCTATAATACATTAAGGCCTCCGACTACAGAATTTTATTTAAAATCTAAGAAGCTTGTTTTTAGATTTTAAGTAGTCGGGTTTTAGTTTTTATACTATATTTTTTTTCAATGATTTTTAGTGGTAAAGAAACCAATAAAATTCATTTTAATCACAATTTTTTAGAATGTGGTAGTTCTTAAATAGGTAGATTTCTTTAACTGTCAACTTCGGTTCAAACCTTTAGTCAATGTCATGTATTTTTTAAATTAAATTTATTTCAAAGGTGTCGTCCGCGACTTCGAGCTATTAAAACATGGCCTCATATATTTCTTAGAAGTATACATGAAAAGTAGTAAGCAGTACAGCTTGGCAAAAAAGAGTCTGGAAAAATTGGGGGCGCCGCTGTCGCACTTTTCACACTGCAATTCAAATTACAAGTTATTAAGTGCTTACATATTTCTATGACGAGTTTTTTGTCATTAATTATAATCAAATGAATCATTTTTATGTTATTTTAGTACTCACAAACGTAGTTATTTAAGATTTTTATTTTTAGTTCCAGCTGTCACCGCCTCAGACTCTTTTTTGCCAAGCTGTATAAGTACACATGAAACCTTTTTTGTGGGATATCATCATAGATAGAGTACATTTACCTAAAGTTCGAGGAAGTAAGTAACATGGAGTTGATAATACCTGCTCTAAAATCCCGAAATCATAAACATTACAATTAATTCCCGGGAAATAAGAAATTAATTTTACGTATAATTATTTAATAAGAAATTTGAAAAAACAACTGATACGGATGGGATTCGAATCCACGATCTCCGGTGTACCGTGCCGACGCTCTAACCGCTAAGCTACCGTATCCCATCAGAATCAGTCGAAATTTCAAATCTCTTTCTACGCCTTAGGCGTGTGGTAATATCGAACGGAATACATTAATTATCCGACTCAGTGTTCTAAACTTTGCAGTTTTTAGAAGGCACCGATAGATATTACCACACGCCCTAGGCGTAGAAAGAGATTTGAAATTTCGACTGATTTTGATGGGATACGGTGGCTCAGCGGTTAGAGCGTCGGCACGGTACGTCGGAGATCGTGGGTTCGAATCCCTTCCGTATCAGTTGTTTTTCAAATTTCTTATTAAATACTTTATTATATTTAATAAGCAAACTTGTGTTAAAACATGTAATAAATTCTCCAAAATATTAATTTAACGTTTTAAATACATATGAACTAAATTATTATAATAAAAAGTCTTTATTATGTTTTTAGACATCGGTAACAGATAATGTAATACTTAAGTAGTTCGGTACTAAATCTGTTAAATTACTTAATGAGTTTTATTTTACATACAAAATTAATTCTAATAAAAACTATAGGTCAAAATCCAGTCCATATTAATAAAATCCCGGGATTTAATTGTTATGTTTACGATTCCGGGATTTTTGAGGAGGTATTTTTAACTCTATGTTACTTACTTCCACAAAACCGCAAACCAACGCCATCTAGTTACGAAAAAGAAATCTCAATTTAATTAACATTATTTTAAAATATAATCATAATTTAATAGGCAGTGATGTGTAGAAACTTTAATTTAATTAGTAAATATTTATTGTTATCACGTTTTCACATTGTATGCAGTGTTATAATCACATATATTTATGATAGTCGTAACGGGTAGTTAGAAGCTTGATATTCTAAGAAGTGGTCCAGAATATATAGATAATATATATATATTCTGAATGTGCTCATCAAGACCTTCCATTTGATATCAAACACGATAAATTTACCTTAACTTTATTTTTTTCGAGCTGACTAATTTATTTTTAAAATCCACCTTATTTGATTTTACGAAATTTCATAAATCCTATAACCCGCAGACCATTAAGACGCATCGATAGACACCTTATTTATTGAATTACAACAAATAGTTTAGGAGCTAGGAGGGAACAGATGAACAAACTTACATACATACATACATACATACATACATACATACATACATACATAGACTGCTAAAATCATAACCCTCCTTTTTTTTGTAGTCGGGTAAAAATTGTAGAAAGTTTAAAAATGGCTTGACTTATGTTAAATGAATGGGAATTAAATATCGTAACTATTCAGAAAATTGTTACTGAACTGGGATAACCTGAAATATAATTATTTGCACCCCCACTAATGGTATATGTAGGTACCTATTTCTAATGTCTCCTGAAAAATAGGTCCAGACTTAATTAATCTGTTATCCCTTAATGCAGTTATATTGCAATAATATTATTTAAAATAATATTAAAAACTAATAAAGACTGCCTCGTTGGTCTAGTGGTAGCAAGCGCGACTGTTGAGCACGAGGTCCTGGGTTCGATCCCCGGGTCGGGCAAAGTGTTATTGGGTTTTTCCATTTAGAAATTCTCATTAGCAGCACGGAGTCTGGAATTGTGCCCGGTTAATGGCAATAGGCTCGCCCCCTATTACATGGGACTTATAACATAGCCGGCGAAACGTGGGTGTACTGCACCTCTGCCTACCCCCTCTGGGGAATACAGGCGTGAGTCTATAAAAAAAAAAAAAAAAAAAAATTAAAAACTAATTTCCCCAAAAATTCAATGGATATCATGTTTGCATCTTGTACCGTCCATTTAATTTAACATGACTTTTCAGAACTTTTTCATTTATTTTGAACTGTATCTCAATTTTGGCACATCCAGTCACTTTAATTCAGCGCTTGTAGATCTTGTCTGAACGTTAATACCCCTTATCTTGAGATAAGCTCAATTACACCGGTTATAAGCGGTTTGTTGCCGGTTCAAACTGGTTTTGGTGCAACATGTTTGTGCTAACGTTACTTTGTGTGTTGTAGATTTACTTGCTAACAACCACAACTTATTAGTGCAATACGTTGATTGGCATTTTGCAACCTTGTATAATCAATATCAAGCTATGTTGTGGACTCAGCAACAATAGTTATTATTATTTCCTTTATTCAAATAAAACACATGAAAAAAATTCATTTTTAAATATATATGTACAGGGTTATTTGTAAAACACCAGCATTCTTAAAAGGAGTCATTAAACTCCTCATTATGAACAACTTTTACTATGGGACCAACCAAGAAATCGCAACAAAAAATCAGCTGTTCCGTACATTTTGTTGAGTCATGTGAACATAAATGTATGGAACAGCTGATTTTTTTGCGGGTTCAAATCCCGTGCTCGTAACCGATATAGGTACAACCTGCATTTTTAATGACTAGCCAAATTTTAGGAAGTAATCAGGTCCATGAAACTAAACAACTTTCCCCGAGAAACATAGGTCGAAATCTAAAAAATGAAAATTCTACTTCTCATACAAATAATTTGATCGATTTACAGATTTTGACCTATGTTTGATATGAAGTTGTCAAGTTTCATCAACTCTTTTTACCTCCTAAAATTTTGCCGGTGTCTAAAAAATCGGGTTTTGTAGAAAAAATTTTATAGAAAGTAATTCAAACGGATTTAGGCTTCACACGCACAGCGTAGTTCTCAATACCAATAAAAAAATATCCAATAAGTTATTTGATCGTTTTCACTAAAATCCCCAGAGTATATGATATCTACCTATAAAAAGTGGCTAGAAAGCCATTTCGCAACAATAAAAATATCATAAAAATCGACGAGACTCGTAAAAAGTTATTTTAAAACTTAGAAAATAAATTCAAAACATCATTCGTTCAAATTGAAAAAACATGTCAATACTTTTTATTGAAAAAAAAGTTATTCTCGTCTTTGCCCGAAGCGTAGATGAAAAAGTGTATCATAAATATTTTTTTCTAGGCTTAGTTGTGAAGTTTGGGGATTGTGCCAAAATTGTGATAAAAGTTTTTTTTTATTTAAATGATGTCAAGTTTTTTTTTAATATTTGGGTCGATCACACCAATTTGGTCAGATTAAGGAAAGGAAGAAAGAATTATTTTTATTAAACTACATAAAAACACTATACAGAAAAGGAAAAAAAAAATTGAAAAATGACAGCAACTGAAAAAAAAAATACAAAGCCTACAATAGACTTACAAAACCGACCAGATGATAAAGACGCGACAAACATCTAGATGCCGTCTAGAGTTTGTCGTGGTAAATCATACGTGTTTATGAAATTTCATCCAAAACAGTTCAGCCGGTTAAAGTGTATTGACTAGCGAACGTATAAAGTTTTACATAATTATAATATAAGTACTTATCATAGAAAAATACTATCAATACAAAAATGTATTTTGGTTAATTTTACGGAGTAACGGAGCAACGAACCAATGGTTTTTTTGTTCATCATCATCATCATTATCACCCTGTATATTAGTCCACTGCTGAACATAGGCCTTTCTCAATGCACGCCACTTTAATTGTGCGCTCGTTGGAGGTACTTGCTCATAATCGCCACGCTGGGCATGCGGGTTGGCGGTAGGCAGAAGGATGCTGCTGCCTAAACTCAGAATCTTTTCCTTTGTCACTTCTAACGACACCCGCGGGACGAGTATGGGTGGTTCTATACTTAGGCTGAAAACCACACGGCACAATTTTTTTATTCATAGCGACAGTTTATGGACCGTGAAATAAGTTATACTACCTTTTATATCGCAATACGAAGTCAAGGGCTGAAGCTAGTTTTATATAAAACAGTTTAATTGTGTCAACTAAATTTTAAAGCCATTAAAATTTCAACAAATCTAACAGCCAACCAAAAGTACAATCGTCAACAAAAGTGTAACTGAAATAATTAATTTCTCATGCCCTAGGTTCGCTGGAAGTGGGTCAGTTTTGGCCCGTTATTAATGCTAAAACTGTCACTGTCACTCGCAGTGGCAATTTACACCAATTAAAATTCTGTACGTGTCGCCTGCCATACATTTTGTTTGAACATCCGCTGAGAAATACAGCGGCAGTATTGTCCTGTGTACTTAAACGGACGTGTTTAACGTTTACACACGCGTTGAGGGTTAAGTTAAAAGTGATTGGTTAAATTTTTAACTCTGCGGCAGGCTAATCGCTTGCGCCAAGCGTGTTGAGGAATCTAGCTTCTTGAGAACTGTTTTTTGATAATTTGAAGAAGACGATACGGGCGTACTACAAAAAGTAACGATACAATAAAATGATAGCACTTGACAGCTTAAAATCTTCATGTAAATAGAAATTAACTTATTTTTGAAGCGATTTTTGTTTTCATTTTATTTGTTGCACATAATTTGTGGCAGTAATTTTTTTTTTCTTTTGTTTCTTCTTATATTTAATAATATATATTTAATATTTATTCCTGGCTAATTAGTTCACCTGGTTGTTTCACCATCTAGGAGAAGAGCATAAAATAATGGGTCAATATTTACGCTTAATATTTTTGGCCCTTTTTAAGTTTCTAAAAAAGATATACAAAATTGTAAAAAAGATATATAAAACCGTGATTTAAATTAGTCTACCGCCACAAAACCAAATCGCTACATCTCCCATCTTAAACCCCAAATAAAAGAGCAGAACAACCAACATAATTAAAGGATATTTTGTGTAGACAATAGGTAAGTGCCGCGCTCGCAGAATTTTAATTCTGAGCTTATGCCCATTTAGATTTGTCGCCGTGACTGTACCTACGTGGTTAGAATAACCCCCAAAGGCCGTTACACTTTTGCTTTGTGTAATTTTTCAGAATAAAAATATTAAGAATTTATTGCTACATTTTGTACTTAAAATTCAGGTAGGATTTTGGTGTCTAATCCACTGTTAATAATACATAAGTATCCTTGTCTCTTTGTAAGTGTCGCAAGAGATTAGTAAGGGTCCGTTTTAAATGACTGTATGACCATTTATACATATGTACTTTATAAAGTACTTTACTTTATAACTACTCTATTAAGTCAGCCGCGATAGCTTATTGAACAACAGTTGACTGACAAGTTAGATTCGAATCCAAGGCACTTTTAACTTGTCATAATTAAGTTATGTTGGAATTGTAAATTATTTATCACTTCTTTTGTGCCTCATAAAGCACATAAAGCCATAATTGGTCCTGCGTCTGATCTCCGTCCGGTGTCTCTGGGTCATGTTATAATGCCGTACCATCGGACTATAAGATTGAAGGAATAGAGAGCATACCTGTGTTTGTGTGTAAACTATAAATAATTATCTCCAGCGTATTTGGCTAATCTCCGTCGAGATTGGCCGCTATGACCGAAATTTGACCAGGAGTACAATTATATAAAGTTAGTCAAAAAACTGTTATTATTAAAATGATACGATTGAAACTCTTTGGAATTCTTAAATGCTACGCAGAAAATGCTACGAGCTACGAGCCTACAGCGTAGCAGCTACGAGCCTACAGCGTAGCAAAATAATTAACTTACTTAATTTATAGTAGTTGAGTACTGAGAAATCAGATGTTGAAGACGAACATACAATCCAACAACTCACAGGTTTTACAGTAATTAATATTTCACTAGCTTTTACCCTCAGCTTCAGCTCAGACTTTATTTTATTATTACTTGTGGTTTAGCGGCTACAGTAATACACACTACGAATATTGGATGTAGTTAAGCGAAATGGATCCAAACCACATCAAATCACTTTGAGATATGGCATTTAAAAGTTTTGATAAATAATATGAACCTACCCATACATTGTGATGGTACCTATACAGTCAAAAAAGTTCTTCTAATCGTTTCGATAGCAAACATTTTTTTTTTTATTATTATATTGAACCGGCCCAGAAAGCAGCGACGCTCACTGCGTTATCGGAAGCAGCCATTAAATCCTCCTGCGTGCAGGTCATGCAGCTCACGAAAAAAAAAATTTACCAATTTGTTTTTTTTTTTTACCTGGATTGTTTTTGCTCATTGAAAAGGCATACTTTAGGAACACTTTAATTTTTTTTTTGATAATTTTGTGGTTAGATCCTTTTTGCTTAACCACGTCCAATTACAACTATGTATTACTGTTCAGAAGACAACCCTGGGACAGACTGATGGACAGAACAAACAAACAAATTTACTTTCGCATTTATAATGTTAATTTGGATTAGTAAAGCCCAAACCAAACCGCCAAATGTTTAACGGAAAAGGCTCAAGTTAAAATCCACTTTAAACCATAATAGTTTAACATAACCTTGTGAGAATTACGTCAAATTGCGGTTAAATTAGCGCTATTAAAGTTATCTTATGAGACTTATCATTTAAATAGGCGTTTTAATAGTGCTATTAACCCTATTAAGTGAATATGTTGGTTCGGTAATAACATTATAAGGGTTTAGTTTGAATATAGAACATGTTTTTGGACCGTTTTTGTCCGCCGTGTGGTTTCCGGCCTAAGGATAGCAGCAGCATCGTTCTGTGTAACAGTAATCATCTGCTACTGTGATCGCCCAGCGCGTGAAGATTATGAGCAAATACCTCCAATGAGCGGACAACAGTGGCCCTCATTGGAAGAGGCCTATGTTCAGCAGTGGATTAACACAGGATGATGATGATGTTTTTAGAACTGATACCAAAAATAAATAATACAAACATGATATATATACTTTTGCTATTTTAACTATATTCGTTTGTCTAACTGTCGAATGATAGCCTAGTGGTATGACCGTTGACTGGCAAGTCAGAGGTCTCAAATTCGAACTCAAGACCTCTGACTTTACCTAATCGCGAAAAGCTTACCTAATCACGGGTTTTTAATTTTTTGATTTACATTTTATTACCTCAATGTAATCTTCAAAAAGGTTTATAGGTTTGTATTGTTGTTACGTACACTACTACGGAGAAATTGAGACAGTTTGTTATTCATAATGGCCGTTTAAATAAAACAAAATCCCACAATATAGCAATAAACTAACACAAAATACGAGGTTTAGCTTAAATTACATAATTTAGGTAGAAAATTTGCCTACAAAGGCCAGTCAAGCCCACTTCAAGGATAATTTAGGCGCTGAAAACCCTGGTTAGATATTAATTCACAGCAGTTCGTGAATAAAATGTATACAAAAGAGGCAATATGATTATACGATGTGAAAATTCCTGTTAAAGATAATTAAAATCAACTAATATCTCTTATATTTAGTTGAAAAGTTGGAGAGATGTATTTTTACATATCACAGAATAACATTTTATATTTCATTCTTTTTAGGCGACGCACCGGTTTTCGATCGAATCAACAACTGCCAACCTCCATGAGTAGTGGGAGTGGTCTCTTCCAAATGACTGCGCCATAATTTGCGCGTACTTCTTAAGAAGAATGTCGTGGTGGCCAGGCTGCCGATAACAAGAAGATTCACCTACACCATTGATGAGTTCAAGACACTGTTTGTCATATTACACATGAAATGTGGAAGAAACGATGCTCTGCGCAGTCAACTCTTCCGATGGAACTGTCAAGTCGGTATAGTGAACAGTATCCTGGCCTCTCCTGATTCCGACGATGCAAAGAAATTATATAGTAAAGTTAGTTTAGGAATTAGTAGTAAGGTAGTTCAGTTGTTTTTATATTTTTGATTTTGTGAGGGTGAGTATTTGGGAGTGTCACGATAAGGGTGGCATACTTAGCATATACTATCAGGAACATGTAACCCCGAATTACATAATGCTAAAGAGCGTCGTATGCTTCACAAACTAACTGTATCAGAAATAAGTTAAAATATAACAAATTAGTGCATTAAACTGCCTCGTTGGTCTAGTGGCAGCAAGCGCGACTGCTGAGCACGAGGTCCTGGGTTCGATCCCCGGGTCGGGCAAAGTGTTATTGGGTTTTTCCATTAGGAAATTCTCAGTAGCAGCACGGAGTCTGGAACTGTGCCCGGTTAATGGCAATAGGCTCGCCCCCTATTACATGGGACTTATAATATAGCCGGCGAAACGTGGGTGTACTGCACACCTCTGCCTACCCCCTCTAGGGAATATAGGCGTGAGTCTATAAATAAAAAATAAATAAATAAGTGCATTAAAAACATCTTCGGCCGAGCAACATCTTATATTCTGCACTTTTTTTTTTGTGGCTGGGAGGAGTAAAAAAAGCCTTCCGCATACCGCACGTCCAAGGACGTACGGTTATGTGGGGCTCGCATCCACTAACAATGTCTCCACCCTGTGTGTTCCTCGCACTGTATCGGACGGGTCCGGGTACCGCAGGCGCGCCTCGCAGCCCCGTCTAGTGCCTGCCCACAATGTAGGCCTCATGATCCACAGAACATCACATTCATGTACGGATCGTACCGGTTTGTACACAATATTCATAGCTGCAGTCGGTTTTCAATTCCTAATTCAAAATTCTTGACGCTAGCGTGCGTATGCCTACCATACATTTATTCAATGCTCGTCATAAATAAGTAAATAAAATATCTTCCTGACCGAATTTCGGTCACAGCGGCCAATCTCAACGGAGATTAGCACACTACGCAGGAGATATTATAGTGCACAAGTGTGTGCGCAAACACAGGTGCTCTCTCTATAACCCTCACTCTCATAGTCCGATGGGACGAAAATCCGACACGACCGGAGAGAGATCAGGCGCAGGGCCAACGGCTTTACGTGCTTTCCGAGGCACGGAGTAAGTGATAATTAATTTATAAAACGCACATAACTAACGAAAAGTCAGAGATGCGCCTTGGGTTCGAACTCGAGACCACTGACTTGCCAGTCAACGGTCACCACCACTAGGCTATCACGACTCATAAATGCTCGTCATAGATGCTCGTCATACTAATGTAGTAATCGTCTATCGTCTAGTATCGTCTCGTAATACAATATTACGTGAGTATTTCTTTTAGAATCATGCTCACGTCTGACGTCATCCTCATTAGTCATGGCAAATCAACAAAATAAGGACATTAATGATTGTGAAGCAATTTGTTTGATTTATTCATAAAAATGGACAGACAGGGTCTCTCGGGTTTGTCCATTTCCCACCCTTCCTCTTAAGGAAAGGACCCTTGTCCCAAATCATTATTTTGAATAAGACAATTTAAAACGTGTTTTAATATAAACAATTTATCGTTGAAGAAGGCTGTTATTTTGGAGAATATTTTTTTTTCGCGGAGAATTACAATTAATTTCCTATAAATTTGGAAGTACAATTTCTTATAGAGATTCAGAATGATGTAATGTGAAATAAAAAAAAGATTAAATTTGAATTAATTAGATTTGTTTGTCCCAGAGATGGGTAGCTTATTATTATTGTTATACTCGTACCTATATTTTTATTGTATATTTAATATGTATTTATGTTTTTTAAATGTTGTTTTATGAATCATTATTGTTATAATTTTATTCGAATTATCCTTTTGAGTATGTTTTTATTCTTGAGTGCATCTACCATGTTGTCGTCATCTTTCTCAGGTTGAATGGTAGAAAATGCCTATGGCATTAAGAGCCGATTTCACCACTGACACTAAACGCGATCAATCACGTAAAACTCATTTCAAGCGTTCAACTGAGTCTAAATTCCTGAACTTAGTTTTATTAAACTCGGTTTTTAAAATGAATGGTGAAATTGGGCCTAAGTCCTTACGTATTTCTTATATGCATAGAGTATAATTAAATAAATAAGCTGTGCGTAGCTGGGATAAGTTGCAAAAATGTTCAACTTAATTCAAATAGCCACTCAGCAGTCCGTATACGACTTCAGGTCCAAAAAATATTCCGGTCAACAGATCTACAGCGCGAAAAAAATATTTCGGTCAACAGTCCTGGACGAGTATCGACAGCGCGAGAAAAATTCTTAAGTATTTTTTTTTTATAAAAAAGATTTTGTTTTTTTTCGTAACAAAAGTAATATAAAATAGAATAACATAAACAACGATAAATAAGTACAAACACGTACGTTTAGGTAATAAATATTTGGGTTGTGGCACAAGTCAAGTAATAGAGGGTAACCAAAGAAATATTATCAATGTAACGACTTTTTGTAGGTGAATTAAATATCAGAGGAACTGATAAATTTATTAGCTACTAATTTTTAAAGGCATGTTTTATGGTTCGTACATCATATTGTACAGGGTTATTTGTAAAACACCAGCATCCTTAAAAGGGGTTATTAAACTCATCATTATGAACAACTTTTACTATGGGACCACCCCTGAAATCGCAAAAAAAAATCAGCTGTTCCATACATTTATGTTCACATGACTCAACAAAATGTATGGAACAGCAGACTTTTATTTTGCGATTTCAGGGGTGGTCCCATAGTAAAAGTTGTTCATAATGATGAGTTTAATAACCCCTTTGTTTTACAAATAACCCTGTATACTAGATGAATTCTAAATCAGAGCCAATATTTAATGATTTTATCACCTACATAGGTTGGCTGAAACTTCAAACATTTTTTTTTTATTTAACTGAACTTACGATTAAGACACATACACAACCATACGATAAATGACGATCGCTACCGCTTACTTAATAAACCAGCACCTTTATTTACTCCATCAATTATTTAAACGTACTCGATATCTTAAATTTAGTTTTGTTTATGCCTCCTTAGTGAGAAGTACGTGAGGTGTTGCCACGATCAAAATGTCAGGCGCTCTTTTTTTAGTCTCGCAACCCTGAGAGAAATGGGTTGTACGTTTTTTAGTCGACGCACAGTGGGGCAGGATACCCTAATAACTGGCATCAAATAAACTAATGCTTTGGGAACCTGTTATGTGCATTTAATGTGTTCAATAATATATATACTAATATGTAAAATACATTTTTGATACAAAACATTACTTTTATTAATAAAAAAAATAATTAACATATTTGATCGAAAACCACTGATTATTTTGATACGGCTTTTACTTTACCCTTTTAAAAAACTAGATACTACATATAAAAAAACGAATTAATTCGAAGTACCATCATCATCATCATCGTCATCATCTGACATATTGAGTGATGGAGCTTTTAATAAAGATATGGCTTCTTTGGGAATATTTTTATATTTAGTTTTGATTGAACTCATACAAGTAGCGTAAACTAATGTCGAGGTAGAAGTTGAATCACGCAACTGTTTAGTCTTAGAGCGTTTGCTTCTTTCACAAGAAACTTCGAAAGGAGTAACTTGTCGGCCACGTTTCTTTGACGTCTCACATGGTAAGGAAATCGATGTTTCAAGCCAATCTTTATTACATTTTTTGAACTTATCCTCTATTCTACACGCTTTTACCCATTTAGACCTATATTGAAACTTAAAATTCGATAATTTAATTTTTAATTCCTCAAGACTACAATTAGTCCGCTTTTCCAGCTCTTTTAACAAAAAATCGTATTTTTTTTCAAAATTATCTTGTCCACTATTATGCATTATATTTAAGAGTTCTTGTCTCGTAATAAAAAGTGTATTGGAAGCCATTCCTAATTCAAAATAAAAAGTTTTACATACTTATGTGAACAGTGCGGAATGAAACATTTTATTTTTAGCCAAGTACTAAATTCGATGTAAATATCAAAGTAGCAAAAAGTAGCAGAATTTTTTTGTTGTTTCTTAAAGCCAGTACTGTACCCAATATATGACAATGACAATTATTGCTTAATAATGCTTAGAACATAAACAAAATATCTAATATATAATTGATTTCTCAAAATTTTACTACTCCATATAGTTTCACTTACCTACCTAAATCTGTTTACATAATTTAAAACTACAATAAGTTAAAATATAGTTACATACCTGAACATGAAGGTTCCATAGTTAAATAACACTAAAAGTTAGTAAACTATATTGAAAAACTGCTTTGAATAATTAAGTAAATCACAAACGAGAATATGCTTAGTCTTAATACGTATGTTTAGTGTACGGTAGTGATAAACTGGGTGGGTATCGAATCATATAACTAATGTCAAATAGTACCTTATATAGTAGTTTAATTAAATAATATAAGAGGGTGTCCTGATATTACATTTATTATTTTGAATTAATGCCAGCTTTTGAGGGTATCTGCCCCAGTGTGCGACGCGTAGTAATATTTTTACGTGTGTATTCTGAACGGGATATTTTAGGTTTTTTTGTTTAAAGCAAGGGAAGTGAGAGATAAAATAAAGCTTTTATGTAAGATGTTATATCACATGCTCTGCTCATTTTGCTTCTGAAATTGATTTATCTTAAAATATATTCTGTATCTATAGTCTGTGTGTGATATAGTTCTGTGTGGTTTCCGGCTTAAGAATAGAACTACCCCGCCTTATCCCGCGGATGTCATAAAAAGCTACAAACGGAACATTCTGGAGGATTGGCAGCAGCATCCTACTGTGTAATAACAACCATCTGCTACTGCGATCGGCAAAAGCGCGCCCAGCATGACGATTAAGGGCCAACACCTTCTAATGAACGGACTGAATAAGTGATGCGTATGAGAAGAGCCTATGCCTATGCCTATGTCGTACAATTGATGTACGTTACAAGTCCCATGTAATAGGGGGCAAGCTTATTGCCACTAACCGGTCACAATTCCAGACTCTATGCTGCTACTGAATTTCCTAATAAACGAAAAACCCAATAACACTTTGCCCCGTGTTGGGCATCGAACCCAAAACCTCGTGTTCGGCAGTCGCGCTTGCTACCACTAGACCGACGAGGCAGTCATTAATAAAGAAGTCGAGATAAATTAGAGCCAAGCGGTCTAGCAAACAAACGTGTCAGATGCACTGCGATCTCTAACCGACTTCAAATAAGATCATCGCGATGTGAAGAGGATTTGCGATTTCTCGTCTTCATTTTTCATTTTATGATTTAAAAAACACAGATATTTTTTTTAAGAAATGCGAAGGAAGAAATTCAAGAGATGGTCTCTTAATAATAATATCTTCCTGACCGAATTTCGGTCACAGCGACCAATCTTAACGGAGATTAGCCTATGCAGGACATACTCGTATTAAAGTGCACAAGTGTGTGCGCAAACACAGGTGCACTCTCTATTCCCTCACTCTCATATCCGATGGGATGGCAAACCGACATGACCGGAGAGAGATCAGGCGCAGGGCCAACGGCTTAACATGCTTTCTGAGTCACGGAGTACCTACGTGATAATACATTTATAAAACGCACATAACTTATGAAAAGTCAGAGGTGCGCGCGTTGGGTTTGAACCCGAGACCACTGGCTTGCCAGTCAAAGCTCACCACCACTAGGCTATCACGACTTTATAGCATTTATATCATTAAAATAGCCTAATATAACAAAAAAAATAGCTAATTTGAAAAAACATCTATACAATATTTAAAAGTTTTTTTTATCCATTATTACACTTACCTACAACCCTACCCAACATACATAATTGCATTGACGGAAACCCAAAATGGGGACTAAGTGGACTTAAATGAAAGCCTGTAATAAAGGTCCACATACATGTATATGGGGTTTGATCGATGCGTGACCCGTATTTAGGAGGGTTGGGGGTCACACCGAATCGTAACCCTCTGCTGATGAGGAAAAAATAGATGAGGATTATTTTTGTTTGGGAATAAATTATGTTTATTCAATTTTTATGTTGTGTGGGCAATTTTGTCATAAAAAAGTGCTGTTGAGTATGAGGTATCCCAGGTAGAAATAAATAAACAAATATGCCCGATTTATTTTTATCTGAAAATTGCAGTCCGTATTAAATTAGCATCATTATTAGCCCTTGCTGTCTTAGAGAGCGCCTTAAGCCGTTGTTGGTTCTGCGCTTAATCTCTCCAATCATGCCAGATTGCCGTCCCATCAAACTATAAGACTGAGGGAATAGATAGTGCACCTACAAATTTTATGCTGATTTAAAATTGATGTTACGATTGTAGTTTAAGCATTTGTACCTATGCATATTTTTGCCGTGTTTCTGACCTAAGAATAGAACCACCTCTACTCATCCCGCAGGTGTCGTAAGAAGCGACAAAGGGAAAAATCTGGAGTGTAAATAGCAAATAATGTAATAGCATCTGCTGTTGCGATCGCCAACCCGCTTTCCCAGCGTGGTGATTAAGGGCAAACACAAAATATGTGATGCTTATGAAAAGAGGCCTATGTCCAACAGTGGACTGATACAGGCTTTAAGCATGTATGCATATTTCACTCTTTTTATATTTCATAATATTCCGGTCTTTATAGCTTTGTTACGATGTTAATTTTCAATTCTGTGGTTACTCCATCGGTTTAAAATGTACTCCTAAAATAACGTAGTCATAATTATTTTATCCATCCACCATAGTGATGAAGATCCCTTTATAATTTTTAGATTCCACTAAATAATTCTAATCTGACCGTAAGTTACTGCGGTTCTCGACCTTATGGGTTATCAGCGCCATTTTGAATCAGAAAGTTATGGTCCCTTATTTTAATATTACTAGAAGGGTTGTAAAGAGGTGTTTAGTTACCTAGCTTGACATTTTTACTATAATTATAAGTAAGAGAAAATGGCATGTGAAATGGTAGAAAAGTAACAAGAAAAAGAAAACGCTGACTTAATTAAATAGTGACACAAATCAAAATCTTCCCAATTTGAGCTAGTTATGGATTCGTTCTAAATTACGTACTTCAATACTTTATTTTATGCAATAAAGAACCAACTTGTTAGTTCATAAAATACCCTATAAGTGGAGCTTTCAGTAAGGAGGAATAGTGCGCGCGCACTTGACAACGAAAAGTTTAAAGCGTGATTTTTCAAATTGTAAAATTTTGTCTTGTGCCAATATTGAATTCAGTCAGCGAAAAGTAAGTCAACGAAGAAAAGCTTGAATTTTTAAACGGTTTTACTTAGCTTGACCTGTTTATTATTTAGTTCAAATTTAGTAATCGATATTTCACCCCCTTCTTGTTGACAGATTGATCGGATATTTGCGACAAAGGTTTAGTTTTGATGACAAAACCGTATAACGTAAAAAAACCTATCGGAATATGAGAGTGAGGGAATAGAGAGTGCACCTGTGTTTGCGCACACACTTGTGCATAGTAAGATCTCCCGCGTCGATGGCTAATCTCCGTTAAGATTGGACGCTGTGACCGAAATTCGATCAGGAGGACAGTAATTATTAGATTTACTGTAACGCATCACAGAGCACTAAAATTGCCTAGATCATTTTTCCTATTTTTGAAATCATTTAGTAAACAAAATGGCTACACTTACTTACTTTTCCTATAAATCTAACTCAACGGTGTGATCGCACTCCAAATTTTGGCCATTTGCCTATGGAAAATAGACTTTATTATGGCCGTATTTATGCCTAATAGAATCACAATTTAACGGAAAACACGCACACCCTCTATGGAAATACATTATACTTTCTGAAAAAACATAATGGCCGGCATCCATTTTTCTTCATTTCTCTTAGTCTGGTAGTAGTCTGTTTTGTAAAAATTGGCAATTTTTAGGTGAGGCATCGCAGCGGCATTCTTTATAATACAATATCCACCTTTAAGCATAGGTAAAATATTTGCGCCTTGACAGAACCAGATATCATAATATGTATATGGATTGCGCCTAAGTATATTAAATCCCCGCACGAGACAAGTCATAATACTATAATACGAGCAATCTCTACAAGCTAAAGTGTAGGTAGAAACGGCTGTAATGATTTGTAATAATGATTATTTTGTTTGACTGCCTCGTTGGTCTAGTGGTAGCAAGAGCGACTGCTGAGCACGAGGTCCTGGGTTCGATCCCCGGGTCGGGCAAAAGTGTTATTGGGTTTTTCCATTAGGAAATTCTCAGTAGCAGCACGGAGTCTGGAATTGTGCCCGTTTAATGGCAATAGGCTCGCCCCCTATTACATGGGACTTATAAAATAGCCGGCGAAACGTGGGTGTACTGCACACCTCTGCCTACCCCCTCTGGGGAATACAGGCGTGAGTCTATAAAAAAAAAAAATATTTTGTAATGATTGAAATAATTTGAGAGGCTGGTTAGGTGCCAGGGCTGATGTCGACTGGAGCCGGTCTTCACCGATCCGATATTTAATCTACAGATTTTTTTTCAGTCTGCATGTTTCTAAATAATTCTCACGACACAAGAGAAAAACCTAGTATGCGGGTAAATAATCAACTGATATATTTTCAGTTTTACCCATTTATTTTAAGTGACTTTTTGCCTTACGCCAACCCAAAAAAGTCAAACTATATGGTCAAGTTTCTTTATTTGTAATGTTTCGAATTTCTGGTTTTATATGCTAGGTTCTTTCATAGGTCTACCTTTCAACCCAACCCAAGGTACCTATAGTGGATAAGCATACGTCAACGGTACATAACAGTTTTCTTGGAAAATAGCTTTTATTGTTATTGCGTCAAGGTGTACTTTCCGTAGTCCAAAAGGTAACTCACTCAATCCATATCACGATTCTTCCTAATGGATTTAAGGAAATCTAGAAATCTTTTATATACGAAATCATGGAGTTATGAATTTACACCTTTTATCCATATAAAAAAGGTTTATTTTGCATTGAACTTTTGCAATCCCTTTTGACCAATTCCAGGCCTTTTGGATATGATTAAACCTTGTTAAATGTGATTTAATATAGTTTTCATATGGTACTTTTATACGCAACTGCCCCAAAAAGGGGGTTTATGCGTTCAGGGTCGTTGTATGAAATTACCCCAGGTTACCCCCGCAAAAATAAAAAATAAACTTTTTTTTCATCCCTTTACTACGTGGTCTAAACACGCTTTCCTATAACAATATTTAAAAAAATATTATTTCTTTCTTTCTTTCTAAAAAAATGTTGCAGCGGTCGTATGTACCTAAATCATATTTTTTTCTGTAATTGTTTCTTGTTAGGGTAGCTACACACAAAGTCTTTTCGGCAAGTTCCGACGAAATTTCTTCTAAAATACCGAACTGAGTGTGCCGAATCGACTTTGTGTGTACCCTTAGGTTAAGATATGATGACGAGAGCTGGCGGGCGGCTGATCCCGGTATGCCAGGTCCTTGCCCGATGTAGGGGCGAAGGCCATTGAGCGTGTTGGGGCGATGTCCTGGACCTGGACGCCAGGACATTGCCCCCCCCGAGTGCATTTTTGAGCGGGCCTACAGGCAGGCACTGGACGGGGCTGCGAGGCGCGTTTGCGGTACCCGGACCCGTCCGATACAGTGCTAGGAACACGCAGGGGGGAGACGTTTTTAGTGGGTGCGAGCCCCACATAACCGTATGTCCTCGGACGTGCGGTATGCGGAAGGCATTTTTTACTCCCCCGGGCCACAAAAAAAAAAAAAAAAGGTTAAGATATGATCTAAAAAAAATATAAAACACTCGTTTAATTTCAACCTGAAATTTCCTATGTCAAAACTTCGTTTCTCACTCGCTTCTCCAAAATGCCGAAAGATTGAGCCGCTTTTGTCACTTTTGAACCTCCGAAAAACTCATCAAAAATTCGAAAAGAGAATCCCTTATCCCGCTCGGACGGTAGCTAAATATTTTATACACTACCCTACTTTAGTACAAAAACGTCGCACACCTCGAGAGGAAGCCACTAATTTCTAACTACCCGCCATCTAATTGCCCCATGTCTAGTTGTCAGTTGGAGGTACGCCTTTTGCTCATTCTGCTTTAAGTGCTAAGACTGTGACGGTTTTAATTAAGTACGGCGCAGCTCAGAGACAAACACGACACGACGTACGACAACTATGTTACCTGTGATGTGAATGAGATATTGAGTTCTGAGCTAGTTGAATATTTTGTGTGTAGGTAACCATAACGGAGTGGAGTTTAAGTAAAGATGACGTCAATTTCTAACTAATATTATAAATGCGAAAGTAAATTTGTTTGATTGCTTGTTTTTCGCACCTAAACTACAAAACCAATCGTCCTGAAATTTTGCAAATACGTTGTCAGGCTTCATTATCGTCAGGTTTCATTAATCATCATCGAAAAAAGTACTGTTCCCCAAAAAAACAACAATTACGTTAACAGATGGCGCCTTGTGTCTGAATGAAATTTGTGAATGTGTGAATCATGATTGAAATTTAAAAAAATATAAAGTTCTATACAATAAATAAAAATTAATTGCCAAAAATGTTTGTCTGCCATCACTATAAAGCGGTTGAATTTTTTTATTAGTATGTAGGTTTAAGAAAGTCCGTAGGTGGTTTAATACAATTGGATTGGAAAGAATTTTTAGGATTGGATCGGTAGTTCCAGAGATTACCCCTGACATACATGCATACATACAAACTTTACCTCTTTATAATATTAGTATAGATTTACAAAACGCATGAATCCAAAATTTCGAAGCTACGTGCCTAGGTTTCGAACTTAAGAGCTTTGAACAGTCCAACGGTCATACGGGTCATACCACTAGTCTGTCCCGCATTAAAAATACATAAAAGCTACATTTAACCCGGTATCATTGTAGCTTCTAATTCCGTAAATGTTACACAAAATTATAAGAGTTCTAAATGTTTTAGAAGCGGGGTTTTAAGATCAAAACGAGAGTAAATGGGAAATAAATAGCCGGTTTAAATCAAAAGGTTTTAAGGGCTTAATAAGGGTTGTTGAGTTGTGGCCTATTTTAAAATGCGGTAGAGTTTTTTTACTGCTGAATTTGTAAGGGAAAATCTATGAAGGTACGAGCCATGTTTCGTGGTGCATTGGTTACGAATCCATTTTGCAAACACGTGGGTGTGGGTTCGAATTTGACATGTACCTACGTATTAAGTAGGATGTGTCTCTTTTAATGTTATGTGTACTGTCTTAGTTAATCTAAGGCAGGAAAACATCGTGAGGAAATCTGGATTTATAGTCTGAAATCACCAACGCAGTGATTAATGCTCACCACATTAGCGGAGTGATTAATGCTCGATCCTTCTCTTATGAGAAGAAGCCTTTGCCTAGCACTGGGATAGTTACTGGCTGGTTTATTTATTATTTTCTATGAAGGTAATATTTAGCTGAGACAATATACATATAATATGAGGTCATATAAATTTCTCATAATTCTCGAACAGTCTCTCTCTCATTCTCATATTCGTATTCCTAACTAATCTAGAGGGCAATTTCCATAGCAACAGATTAATAAATCAGTTTTGCATACACCATTATAATGTCTATACACAACAACTTACCATATTGCAATTAATCTATACTTCCGCAATATTACAATAACAGTTGCTCACCACATAAAATAAAATCTAACTTTAAATGAATAGATGTAAGGTTCAATTTTGAATGAACGATGCAACAGATCTTTTGTTGACTTAAGTCTGTTTGTGTCTGAGCGATGTTAGTTCAGCCAACCATTTCTCTGTATGATAATACGCACTGCAAATAACAAATCTGCGCTGAATTTACCTTTCAATAATACAGCTAACGTGTTATGGGATGGAATTTTTAAATGTATAGTCTGTGGTGCTGGATTCTCTTGTACATCACGCTAAACTAATTTTAGTCTAACTATATCTCTTTCTAATAAACACTATAGAAAAAGGACAGCAAATTGAACTATCAATCGGCCTTGCAATTGTCAAGAAATTAGACGAGACCTTTATGACCTCCATGCGGGCAAAAGCTAGTTTTTAATATAAAGTCTCAGGTTCTTTCGCATACATAATCAGTTAACATGAAGAATATCCATGGCTAGATATAAACTTGTATATTGCTTTGCGACACGTTTCCCGTCGCCTAGCAACGGTTAGCATTCACTTCATGATATCTTGTTAGAACTTCATACGTACCATCAAAGCTAAATTCTCTTGCGACTGCAAGATAGATGTTATTGAATCACAATTATAATGACAAAACTTATATGACTATGACTAAATAACATCCTCCTGATCGAATTCCGGTCACAGCGGATATCTATATGCAAATTGGTTAAAATAAATTAAATAATTATCCTCCTGACCGAATTCCGGTCACAGGAGATGTCTTAACGCAGATTAACCATCGGCGCAGGAGTTATTATACTGCACAAGTATGTGAGTAAACAAAGGTGCTCTCTCTAGTCCTTCTCTCTCATATTCCGATGGAACCGCAATCCGAGACAACTGGAGAAGGATCAGGCGTCAGGCGGATTACCGACGACTTTACGTGCTCTCCAAGGCATGGCGCAAGAGATAATTATTTCAAATTTCAGCTTGATCAAAACATATTTTCAAATTAAAAAAATGGCACTAAATAAAAAATTCATTTAAACCTATTTTTTATTTAAAAACATGTTTCGATCATTTGTTCCCACTTGTTGTACTGAACAGTTCTACAGAAGAACTAATGGGATTTTTTTCTCACTAGTTCTACGATATTTGATGTAACAAAATAGTAGAACTAGTGGGAGGCTTTATTCTCACTTGTTCTACCTGTCCCATCGGGTAGAAATTTTTGCTGAATCTTTGTAATGCTCTTTCAAATAGTTTAGTTAGACTTTCATAACTATATTCATTGATTTTATATCTTCAACTTCAATGTGCGAGCAAGATAGCAGATTAGCGCGAAGAGGCGTAACGGTGACACCAAGTAGTCCATCAACTGAACCTAATGGTTTCTGTACCCACAAGGTAATGTCCCACGTGTGCTACGCTACATCTATTAGCATTCATCCCGCGTCGCCTCCTTACAACTATCGTTCTGTGTAATTACTGCCAGTGTTACGCTCGTTGTATTTTCCTGTCTTAGGTAAACTTTGGCCGTGTGTTACACCGTAATTTTTCCTTTAGGTAACTTTTTAATAACATCATAGTAATGATCTCTAATTAAGAGGGTGATTTAACAGATTTTTGTATCTCATACTATGGACTGTACATTGTCTGAATTAAAGAATATTTTATTTTATTTTTATTTATTTATTTATAGTAATTACTCTTAAAAAAATTGTTTGTGAAGCAACTATGACAGAAACTATGTGTTATTCAAATAATATTACAGTTTTACTTATGAATTGATTTCGGGAATGCCCGACTAATTTCGGACTCAATCGGAGTCTATTTTCAAGAGCGAGTGTAGTAGCGGCAGCGTAGCGGACCTCAGACTCCGTTTAAGTCCAAAACTAGTTGGGCATTCCCGAAATCAATCCGTGAGTAAAGCCGTTATAGTTTTTAATAATATATTAGAATGACTCACGAAATTTATTATTCTAAAATCGTTTCAGGTCTTTTCAAAAACTGCAGGAATTTATATTTAAAAGCAGTAAAATTTGAAGATTTCCACTCAAAATGTTGTACTATCTAAAACCAAAACTGATTAGTTGATAAAACTAACATTTCTGTAGAGGCATTGCATATTAAGCACTAGCTAAGTATTTAGCAAATGCTAAATCCAGCCATCTTAGTAGCCAACTTTGGTCTCCATAAGCCATTGAGTAGTAGTATAATGCGCTTAGGAGCTGAAAAGTTTGTATTAATCTTTGAACGCGCTAATCTAAGGAATTACTTGTCCGATTTGAAATGTAATTTTTGAATAATTTGCATATTGAGGAAACATATAGGAAAAATATTTAAGCGGGACGTGTAAAAGCTTTCAACTCAAGGCCGTCAAGGTGAAGGCCATCATGTTACATTGCGATGTTGGCTGCTGGGATGATGGTCATCACTATGGGACTCCACTGATTGCTTTCCATCAGGCAGCATGGAGTCAATTTGTGAGGCAGTAATAAAAAAAAAAAAAAAAAGGGGTATTAAGAATTATGAGAATTTCGGCAAGGTAACATTTTTTTATTTTGAAATAGTCATGTGTATGACCAGGAATTTCGAGATGATGTGGTTTACAGGTCACACCTACCTTTAAAATGAACGGAAAATTCATCGAAAATTATATTTCAAACCAAAATTTATTAAAACTCAGTTTAGATGTTACGCTTCGGTAAAAATACATCCCTTCTAATGTTCAAGCCCATTGTTTTTAATGTCAGTAACAGTGTTCGGTTTGGGCCGCTACATTCATTCTAATTGGTGCTCTTCGCTACCCCTGTTTAATGCCCACGGACAGCGAAAGTGATAAAAAGGGTGTCTATTTTCGTCTGTACATTAAAATACAACCTTTTTTCGTATGCTTAAAAATATATACTGGCCTTCAAATCTTAGTACCACTCTTATACTGTGGGCGATGTAGCATGGTGTGTTGTTATCGCTTTCTGCGCTTCTTAGCTGTGCTTTATATGCTGTAGCTGTTAGTGACAATCGTCGTGAGTCGTGATAGCCTAGTGGTGGTGACCGTTGACTGGCAAGTCAGAGGTCTCGGGTTCGATCCCAAGGCGCGCACCTCTGGCTTTTCGTAAGTTATGTGCGTTTTATAAATTAATTATCACTCTCCGTGCCTCGGATAGCACGTTGAGAGAGCGGTGTTGAGAGGAGGGGTTGCAGGGAGTACTAGTAATACGACCAAGTACGATGTAGGAATCTCTCCGTTTATTATAGTGCTCTATATTATATACAACTAAACTACGTGCGATAACTTAAGTTTAACAATCTAACACTAAACAAACCTTATCAACTAATAGACTATCTAGATTTACTTATCTACTATGGTATGAGTGACGTACGTGAGACCACACCACATCACCCATCCTACGGAAAAAAAAAAATATATTGAAACATATATTTTTTTTTTTTTTTTTTTTTTATAGTATATTTACATACAATTGAAAAAACATTAGGTTGCACGTTCTAATAAAGTTGTTATTATTCCTATCTTTATCATTACAAAATACACAAATACATTAATATATTTAAGACTATCCTCAAAAATATTATTGAAGTAGTGAAAAATGACACCAATACCTATAACAAAGTTAAACTAAACAGAACCAAATCGATTGTAACTATAAATACTAACAATAAACTTATACATTCAATTAGAAAAAAAAATACAAAAAAAAAAATCCTAACAAAACAATTACATTATTTTAATTACTTAGCTTAGTAATACAACATTTTCTCATTATAATTTATAACCCTTAATAACAACAATTTATTATGTAAGCCCTTATTCTACGATTGTTGCACTGCACTGTTGACAATAAAATATTTTTTTTACTATAAATAAAACCACTTATCTGTGCCTATAGCTTCATCTTTATTCAGATTTTAAAAAATGACATTCTAACATTTCTTTCACTTAAAATACTCTATATTACAACAATCAACTAATCATCTTAATTTTACTTAGGTATTTAAAACCCAATAGTCTCAAAAAAACAAAACCGATTTGTATTTACTTGTGACATTCAACTTTCATTTGAGTCATTATCATCTAAACACGCTACGTGCTGACGTCCTTGCTGAGTCTGCGATAAGTAACTATTACTATGACCGCGCATTGCACTGCTATGCCATACGTTTGCATTCTTGTGCGTGTGTTTATCAGCTGATTTTTGGCACGTAATTAACCTTTATAAATGTTTCGATAGACTTCATAATCAGCTATTCAGCTTTTCTACGTCCCTTTACGAAATTTAGGTTACCTACCTATATGTCCATATTCAGATAAAAAGTAACTCTATAAAGTAACACATTAAATATCATCCTACAAAGTACTGTAAAGCACCTAGAGGTGATGCTCTACTTTTTAGTATATAAAATAAAATTTACTTAGATTGTTACACTGCGTGTATTCATCTTTAACTGTAATTACATTATTATTATAAAAACTTCTATTATATATTATTGATTTTTACATGTTTTTTTTTTTTTGCACATGTTTTTGCGAGTTCCTTATTAAATATTATCAACTTCTATTATGTTTCACGTTGACAATCTTATTTAATCGACACAATGTATCTTCTTATTCCTAAGCTTATTTTTAATATTATAAACCGATAGAAGTTTGTTCTGCCAGTAATAAATTAATAGGAATGAGGTCGCAACCATGTAGTCTCTACAGTACCTACACCTTAAAAATCTTGTGACAAGCGTCTATTTTTTAACTCTCTTTTGTCCTTTCAATCATCATCAATACTATCAAAAAAAAAAAAAAAATTATCGTCAAAATATCATCATCATATTATATCTTTCATGATACATCATCTCCCTTGTTTACTCCTATGGTACATGTACTAATTCTTTTAGTTTAGACCCACTGGTCATTTAAACATTAACAATATAATAACCATTCAGGTACATTTATTTAATTTTTAGGGACCCCGTTTAAGACTTTAAATCTCCAACATTTCCACGGAGGAAAACTCGTCCACATCCATGATCAAATGAAGGATCTACCCTAATTTTACCTCTTTACTCGGTACCCATACAACATTATAAGAAACACAATTTAAGACTTTGTAGTCTCCAAAAATTTTCACGGAGGAAATCTCGTCCACATCCATGATCAAATTGAAGGATCGCTTCTTATATATCTTCACAACATTATGTATCACATAATTGTAAACATCGAAACTCATCTATCCAAATATCTGCATTTCATCTCATCTACTATCTATAATAAGTTAATAACCATTCAAAATTATTTGGTTTAAAATATTTTGATTGCCTACGGTTGGCCATTCCGTTCTTCTCAAAAATATCACTAATAAACCAAGATTGTTTGGTTTTACTATAAAATACTAGGTGCATTGCAACTATAACCATTTCTACAACTTCCTTAATCTGGCTTTCAACCATGGTGGTAATTATATAGACAACAAGTTTCTTCAAACACTCGCGCCTATGAACCATTTTGTGAAAATCTTGACATAATATATATTATAACAGTTTTTCGCGCTTTAAATTGGAATTAAAAGAATTTACCGTGATCTAGGGTGATCAATCCTATACACTGCGTAATCATTACTACATATTCTCCTAGCTTCAAACTATACTTAGTCAAAAAAAAAAATACTATACCGCTGATTTGCTGCTAACTGATTTCCGAAATATTACTAGATAATTATGGCTGGACAGATAAAATAATAACTACAATCACGAATATATGTTACGATGCAGTAATCGCTTGTCTCTACGTAAAAATGTCAACATCAGCGATATCATCATTCTATATTAATGTTTCCTGTACTTCAAATTTTATTTCCTATTCTACCTATCTAGGCTCTATTAATATTTATTGTCAACAGGCTTGTTTAAACTGAACACTAAAAGACAACTACATAACAGATATACTTTTTAGCTATACATTCTTAAATATTAATAACCGTCTCTATTATTTTAAACCACATCACTTGGAAAGAAAAAAAAAAATCACCTGTCTTCATCAGAGTTGTAAAGCATGGGCATCGCCCTTCGACTGCTCGCTAGTCCATTTGCGTCTAGGGACTCGAACAACTCCCAGCTGCACCATTTTTGACAAACTGCTCTCAGCCGACAACTTCCTCTAATCGAATGCTTCCTGTGTTGCTCCGGTTGGAAATATGCAATGGACTTAAGTTTGCCTAACATCGTTGATCGCTTGCTCCCAGTTCACCTGATTGTATTGCCACTCGGACCCGAACTACACCCAGCAGCCAGTGTCCTCTCTATGTCGCTCCAGGTCGAACAATTGGGTCGACTCACTATTGCCTAGCACTGCCGAGATGGCAGCACTGGCAGGGTCGCCATGCGGTGTTGAGAGGAGGGGTTGCAGGGAGTACTAGTAATACGACCAAGTACGATGTAGGAATCTCCCCGTTTATTATAGTGCTCTATATTATATACAACTAAACTACGTGCGATAACTTAAGTTTAACAATCTAACACTAAACAAACCTTATCAACTAATAGACTATCTAGATTTACTTATCTACTATGGTATGAGTGACGTACGTGAGACCACACCACAAAGCGGTTGACCCCGGCTGTCAATTGTAGATCTTTGACAGTCGTTATGGGTGGTCGGAGGCCCGAAAGTCTGACAACCAGTCTTACCAAGGGGTATCGTCAAGTATCGTGTAACCCAGTATCTGGGTTGTGGAGGTCCGATAGGCAGTCGCTCTATGTAAAACACTGGTATTCAGCTGCATCCGGTAAGACTGGAAGCCGACCCCAACGTAGTTGGGAAAAAGACTAGGCAGATGATGAGCTGTTAGTGACAATTTTGCTGCACCCTATCATCATATACTGACGCTAGTAGCTACAGCATACGACACAACAAACAAGCGCAAACGCCGACTTTACTGCTGTTACCTGCACTATGCTACACTGCACACAACTTTCAAAGTAGGTATACAAAATATATTTTCGAAGTAAAAAGGATAAGAAAAAGATTTTTTTAGTATAAAAACTTTAAAGATAGCTGATGAAATTCTCTATAAAAAATTTTTTATTTCAAAACTCTAACTTCTATGGTTTAAGAGAAATTGCAATTTCAAGCTAAGTTTTGAAAGCATGTGTATTATATTAAGTTTTAGCTTTTAATAACATGAAACTAGCCAATAAAATTAGCCTTACAATAATAATTATCATCATCCTCCTAGCCTTCCCAAACTTTGTTGGGGTCGGCTTCTAATCCAACCAGATGCAGCTGAATATCAGTTTTCCATGGAGCGACTGCTTATCTGACCTCCGCAACGCAAAGGGATACGATATTCTGCATTACTATGCTACATTATCATTATTGATAAATTTAAATAAGTTTATTCTGTGCAAGAATTGATTTTCCCAGCGGCACCACTGAAAACCGAAGTGCTCATTCATTATACCAAATGGGAATACAAAACATTCACATTTCATAAAATTTATTACAAAATTACGTAACGAGAAATACACAATTGATTGTTTAAAACGTGTTGTGTATTCTGGTCACGTTCAATGTAATTTTACCCCTGAATTAATTGCAAAACTCATCCCTGGCTAGTTAAAAGACAATGTACGATGTGAAAGTACATTGTATGAGTATTTATGATGTATTTTGTGGTTTGTGCATATTATAACACTATGTATACAAGTTGTTAAATGGTAACCTTGCCGTAACTTATAATAAAACAGAAACTTGTAATCAATTGAGTAAATGTAAAATAATATTAGTAATTTTTTTTTACGTAAAACGGTTTTGTCATAAAAACTAAAGCTGTATCAAATATCAGATCAATCTGTCAACAGGAAGGGGGTGAAATATCGATTACTAAATTTGAACCAAATAATAAACAGGTCAAGCTATGTAAAACAGTTTAAAAATGACCCTGATCACCACGTTAGGGGAAACAAGTGGTCCAGAAGGAGTGGGTTTTAGTCGGTTCGAGTCCAACACTACCCAAGTCACTTCATTAGTGAGGTGACTTGGGTGCCCGTGGGGATTTCCCACTCCTGCTGGGAAAACAAAAACTTTGACATATTCAGGGAGGTGACTTCACTTTGTGGGCGTTATAAATATGAATACTCATGCCAAATTTCAACTTTCTATCATTGATAAAATCTGTGAGTGAAAGAGTAAGTAAAAGTGCGTGTGACAGACAGACAAACAGACGGTCAAGACGAAACTTTACTTAACCGTAAAAAACGATTATGATTTGGATTTGAACCTGCGAAACCAAACGAGCTAATTGTAATCCTGCTTTTAGTATCGAAATTCAAACAACAGTTACCTACATCTATTCCTTTACATCGTACTATAGAAAAAAAAAAAAACTTAAAAAGACTTGATAACACCCCATGCATTCACGAGGCCATGAACAACCCACAAAAAATAAAATGTAAGCTTTAAAAACAAAACAAAAATGTCAAAAGATAACCATAACAAATTCGTTTTCCATTAAACTTGCGCGATTTTCAATTTGGTAACTGTACTGAAACGAATCGTTGGAAAAGATTACTGTATACATGGTGTTTTATTTCTGTTGTGGTTTTAAATTTACCGGGTAAAAGTATTATCAATTTTATGTACAACGAGATAATTCTGGAAATGGTTTGGTAAATGTGAATTAAAGAAATTGTAATATGTATTTTTTTTAAGACATGTCGTAAGTGCAGCTGAGCGCATAAGGTCCTAAGTTCGATTTGGTTTGATCTCCGGTTCAGACAAAGCGATAATTATTGGGTTTTATCATTAAGAATTATCAGTAACATTTTAGAATTTGTAATTTTGCCCAATAAACCGCAAAAAACTTAAAAATAGATTTTTACAACCGGTAGAACCTGTCACTCATTGAGTAATTCTACCGGTTGCAAAAATTATTCAAACCATATCTATCACACCCTGTAAAAACCCGTATAGATTGAAATAATATCTTTATCTAAAGTAAATACGTATCAGAGTCCTTTGTTAGCGCCCGTCTCGTTACCAACTTAGATTGATTAAGTTTGTTGTACTTGATAATCACTTTCGATTTTGTGGCTCCTGTGAGAATCCAGTGGTCAATTGGTTCTGCGGTGTATATACTTGTGTAGGACTTCATGGGCTTTGGGATATGATGTCCCTTGTTCTTGTTCTATTGTGTGATATTTCGACTTATTAATAAAGCCGAGGATGTATTTTGTTTGTTAATTCTTGATTCTTATTTTATACTGTATTGGTTTGGTTTTTATTAAAACAATGTTTAAACTATATAACCATAGACCGCTTTTATATTCGAATATCAAAACTTAATAAACGACCTAATGACTGCCACTGAAGCCGCGATCAAAGTGGCCACCTACTGGGCGCAAACTATTTAGGATAGACGTACCATCGAAACGAAAAGAAGAAGAAGAAGAAGAAGAATAAAAAAATTGTGTCTGTTCTGTTGATCATCGAAGATTTTCTTTGTCTGAAGCCAATTCTGGATATTGATTTAGGTCATGCTTCCCATAATAATGCATGGTCAACAGAACTAGAGAAACATGTAAAAATTCAACTCCATAAGATAAAATAATAAAAATAAAATACCTATGAGAAAGTGGTTCTGATTCAGCTTACGTGATTCCACCCGGACAAACATACATACCTACATTGCAAAATAAATAAAAGCTTGTAAAAAAGTGTTTAAACCAAGCTTTTATATTGGAATATCAAAACTAAACGTAGGTATATGCAAATTTTTTGTCTATTCTGTTGACCGATGAAGAGTTTCTTATTCTAGAGCTAATCTTGGGTAACGATTCAGGTAATGCTTGCCATACTCACCATGCTTCTAATCCAATCAGATGCATCTGAATTTTTTCTTTCCAAAGTAAAATAAATCTTGTAATAACGCAGATAGATATATTATCGCTTGACAATGAAATAAATCGTTAATCGTTTCGGCCAATCCCACCGACTTTACCTTCGTTTGAAAAAGAAGGATCTAAAAAATATACCTGCCCCAAAAGTAATATTTCTTCTCGGCCACTATTCATTGGTGTCAATTCCTAATGCCGCTATTTAATACCTAATATTGGTTTAACACCCCTATACGTCACTGCGGGTAGGGTTTTCAAGATTTGGTTTTTATTTTGTGATGAGACACGACTATTTTTTTTTCACAGCATTTGACATTGTCACTAGTTTTAAGTGGTAAAAGCCTATTAGTATGACCGTTAAACTGCCAAATTAAAGGTCGTAAGTTCTAAACTGTGTCTTATCGGCTTCATGTGCGTATTGCAAATTATTTATCACTTGCTAGAACGGTAAAAGAAAACATTGTGAGGAAACCAGCACACGAGAGATTATTCATCGGTGTGTAAAGCCATGACAGACGCTTACAGGCGGTTTAAAATCTCTGACACCAGATTGTTCATCAACCATTATTGTCATAAAAATATTGCCTCAAAATCGTGCCTCAAAAGAGCTCTAAAATCGAATCGTGTTAGGGTTGTTTAAAATAATCTGCTATTTGACAACCCTACTGGGACCCTAGATAGATAAAGAAAGCCTCCATAACGCGATATCGACATTGGCTATTTGTATTATCGTGGAAGTAATGGACCATTCCGCCGGGTGTTTATCAATCAATTTATGTTTATATTTATTTATATACTGGGCACTTTGCCGGATGACAGTGATGCGGAGGAGTACTTTGACGCGTAATAATTACCCTTTTTCTGTTAATTTCTTTTTTTTATTCTAAAGTTATATCAGTTGTCATGATTTTATGGAATACTTACTGATCCCCAATATCGACTGTCAAAGATCTTCATGCTAGCCGGGGCTAACAGCTTAACGTGCTTACCAAGGCACGGAGTAAGTGATTATTAATTTATATAATACGCACATAACTTACGAAAAGTCAGAGCCTTAGGTTCGAACCTGAGACCTCTGACTTGCCAGTTAACGGTCACCTCAGGCTATCACGAGTCAAGAAATCGGTTAATTAATCACCAAACTGAAACAAAAACAAGTCATCATCTACACGCAAAATAAAACAAAGCAGAAAAAATACCCACTAATGAAACGTAATACGGCGAGTTTCAAGAACTGAGAACAAAATAAAGAAAGTTCTCTATTTGTGTGAGAATTCAGTTCCCGACGTTTTGTTTGTATGGTTTCACCGACTGTTGTTTACACTTAAACCTAAATTAGTTGCCGGAACAACAACAGACTGTTTTCCTTTGATTTCAATATGAATTAAGATGCAGGTAAGTTTTGTTTTTAATTCATAATTTGCTTTCTTTTGTTTGTTTTTTCAAGGATCTTCGATTGATTTATTTTGGCTTTAGTCTTTTGGTGCTATAAATAAAATTGGTGTAGTTTTATAAGAGTTTTGCTAAAGTTAGCAATTTGCAAAAAAAAAGTATCACGAGCGGAATTTGAATCCACTGGGTAAAGTCACCATTCGCTCTACCACTAAGCTATTCGTGACTATGCCCACTTTTTCTAAGTTACAGATAAAAGTAAGATTACAATTTGTAGTAAGCATATCTCATTGCCCTATCCCTATACTGAATCAAAATATAGTATTATAGTCATATTTCCAGAAATAATTCAAACTGTGTGGCTGCTTCTTTAGTACATAGATACTTTCCCTTCAAGGTATGACCATTGACCACGGAGATCATAATCATAATTTTATTTTAGTTAAGATCGAAGTGTTTTTTGGGTTTTTCGGAGTTGTTATTGTAGAGTTAAAAATAATTTTCTAGATTCTAGATAATGTTCTAGAATTTAGAATCTAGGAGTTCATTGTACTCCGTATTCTTGACTTCAAAGGCTTTACTAATGTATTACCTAATGCAGATAGTCAAATATGCATTAGATAGATTATATTCAATCCAATTATAATATGCTTTTAGCTTCAATAATAGATGCTTTACAATATTAATTCGTACCAAGTAATGTAGTAAGTGCGTAGTGGTATAGTGAATAAAAAATGGCTGTCGAGCAGAGATTTGGATCCCTGCAATGTATTCTGTGAGATAAAGACGGCTTGAATTCCCAAACGCATTGTTTTATATTTTAAAAATACAGAAAAAAAATTACTTCACTCTACTAATGTACTAAATATTCATCATAAAAACTAAACAAATTATGTACAAAAATCACGCTAAAATGTCAAAGTATTCTTTTTAATCACTATCATCTGCATGAAGCATGCCGCGGGCTGGCAACATTGCCACGCTGGACGGCAATGATGTTTCTTTGAGCGAAGAATGAGACCGCCCTCTGGTTATGCCTGCTGTCGACTAGTATCAAGCAACTTCCTTTTATAGGATCCTCAAAGAAATAGCAACCGATAAGGTCAAGCAATCTTTGCTCAAAGAATCAGCATTGCTATCCAGAAAGGTAAAACTGCCAGCCTTCTGGGTACGTTCTCTGCAGACGATCGTGATGGGGGATGTCTTGGACATTATTGAGCTTTTGGTTTAATATCTTAAATTTATAAAGATAAAGCTATGAATTACGGTCGAATTTAGACCACAGACTGGACTATTGTTAAATTCAAATGGTCTAGTATTCATTTTCCAGAATATACGATGCTATATTCAATAATTTATCTGTTTTTGTTGATCCCTGCATATACTGCCAGGCATACAGCGCACCACTTACGTCGTCTCAATTATTCAGTGCCAGTAAACTCAGAATCGCTGATATTGCACTTATGAGGTTATGACATAGAGTATGGATATAATGGATTGTGTATTAATAGACACTATACACTATTCTATCAGTGATAGTCATTTATTCAGGAACATTAATAATTTATATTGAGTTTTCATGTTTACATAAATACACGGTGCCTAAATAACAACAACCACAAAAACTATTATCATCCTTCTTCAACCACGCTCACTGCTCATACTTGTTTAGTTTACTGACATTGTTCTCACATAAGACAACAACAAGAACAATGTAACTTAAAATATTGTAAGCCATATAATATATTATATTTAAAAGGGCAACCATGTAGTATTCTTCTCCATGAATGGTAGGCTGCCCTTGGAACTGGCAACTAGAGTCATTTTTACTACAAACAATATTTGAATTATGACTATTCATAAGTGCCTTATAGTCTACATGAATAAAAATATTTTGATATTGTACTGATATTGAAATCATCATCTTTCATTGTTGCGTAGCCGATCTTCAACTACTGAAGAAGCTTCTGACGTAACGTTACTTCTCCATTTACTCTATCATCTATGTCGACTGAGCTAGCCTACCGCAGTGGTATTGTTCCCTCGATTCTCCCTTTTGAGATTGCCCTGGCTTTTTATAAGCTTATCTGTTTTAGTTTTGTTTCTGAAAGTCTGCAGACGGAATTTTCAGCGGTAAATTAGTTTCACAAATTTATTTTGTAATGTTGTTATGAGGTAGTTGTATTATATTTATGTTTATATTTTTGTTAACTGGATGTTACCAGAGCAGTTTGCGAGAAATTTTAATTTCACGAATTTTTTTTTTATTGCTCATTATCAGCCGAAATGGTTAGAAACCTAAAAAGGAAGTAAACAAAGAGGTAATAGAAGCAATAGTTTAAGAAAAATATAGATAAAATTGATGCCCAAAAAAATCAAAACAGGCCTGATAAAATTGGTAGAAAGTAGTATTAAAAAGAGCATTTTTGAATTCAGCACATACCCTTCTATCAGAGGATATTCATACAATCATTTTACAAACGCATATTTTTAGAATAAACAAATCAAGTTAGAACAAAACTCATCAATAAAACTAGGGACTGACAAATAGAGTGAACAATGAAATTCGATTATTATAAAATGAAATCAGATTGTACAAAACAAATTATGCGATGAAAAATATCGTCAACACAGTTATTCGATACATCGCGAATATGTTTGAATAAGCATTAAACTAAACAAATGATTCACGGGGACCACCCATAACTTTTTACCGGGCAATCTGAGCTTAATGGTTCTTTTTCGAACTTTTAGGTTGATCCCTTAGGCTGCCTGTCCACCGGAGCGGAGCTAAGCTGCGGAGTGGAGAAACTGAGAAATATTACCCATAGGGTTGCACAAAAGCTCCAGAGCGGAGATTTGTGAAGTGCCTGTCCACTCAGTCTCCTCTCTGGAGCTTTTGTGCAATCCTATTGGTTAATATTGCTCAGTTTCTCCACTCCGCAGCCTAGCTCCGCTCCGGTTGGCAGGCAGCCTTATAGATAGGTGTTGCATTTCATAGATCTTCTTTTATACGGTTGATGAACAACCTAGTGTCAGAATTTATACCTCTCGTAGGCCTCTAACTTTACACGCCGTTAAAAAATCTCTCAGGTGTGCTAGTTTTCTCACCGTTTTAGCAGATGACAATTAATTTCTAAAACGCACATGAGTCCAAAAAGTTAGACGTACGTCATACCACTAGGCTGTCACTGCTTCAAACTTCCCACTGGAAAAAGCCCCATGACTTCATAGCATCTTAAATAGGCGGAAAGGAAGTCTGTTAAGGTAAAATTTGGGAAGTAACATCAACAATAATTACTTTCGTGAATCATACTAATATATGACTATAGTAGTCGTGGCGGCATCACGGACCTCATTGTCATCTCAATAGTGAGGTCCGCGACGCCACCTCGACTACACTCGCTCTTGAAAATGGACTCTGTTTGGGTCTGAAACTAGTCGGGCATTCCCGAAATCAATCTGTGAGTAAAGCCGTTAGTGTTTAATTATACAACTACAACTTAAAATACATCGAAATCGAAATCGAAACTTCGAAACTAATATTATAAATGCGAAAGTAACTCTGTCTGTCTGTCTGTCTGTCTTTGCTTCACGCCTAAACTACTGAACCGATTTGTGTGAAATTTGGTACAGACATAGTTTAGAACTTGAGAAAGGATAGTTTTTATTACAAAAAATAAAATAAAATAAAAAATAAAATTTATCCCGGACATAAAGCGCCATCTATTGGTCAAAAGTCGAAGTCACTATTCCACGCGAACGAAGTCCCGGGCAAAAGCTAGTTAAATAATAAATATTATGATTTTCCACGATTCTATTTTGTTTGATCGTAAACTTTCGTAAAGAAATTTTTTTTTTCCTTATTTTAGAGTACATCGTATAAAAATGCACCCTAATATAAACACAATCTAGCTTTATAATTATGCTAATAAGTAATTCATTTCTACCTTAAAATATAAAATGTTATGTACTAAGAATGTGTCCATTAGCACTTCTCTTATTAACTCTATTAAGGCGAAGACACTTTGTTTATGTGTTCTTTATTGATAGCACTTGCACTTACACTACATTACACTATTATTCATTTTGCAAACACTAACTCGAACGGTTCTATTCTTTTGAGTCTTCTTCGTAAAGAAACGATACAAAATTTATTATCAAAACTAAAATCGAACTTACCCATTGAAACATTGTTTATTTTATCACTTTGGAATTTAAAAACAAAAATATTTTGAACTAAAACAATACGGGAAATGAAATAAAAGCTATGAAAATTTTCCCCTGAAAGCATACAACGTAGAATAATAAATAATTTAGACGTAAAAGTTTAGTGCAGTACATTTTAGTTCTGCTGTCGGCTCCACATACGCTGGAAAAGTTTCTTTTTATAGAGGATTAACTCGAAATGAGTTTTTTCACAAATACACTACGTACACTATACCTTAAATTAAGTTTTTTTGAAAGGATTTTTGAACCGTGTTGAACTTTTTTAGGTCACCCGTGGACTTCAGTAGAGATCCGATGGACCGAAATTCGTTTCACATTCGGTAATAGCGAAATTCGGTTTTTACCGAATTCCAGTATTCGGCTGAAGTTCGGTTCATGAATCGAATATTCGTTTCATGTAGGTTCATTTGGTTCATGTACCAAAAATTTGGTTCACTATGAACATTGCCAGTAAAACGAATCAGAAAATAGTAAATCAGCTTAATATTTTAAAAATTAAAACATATTTTTAAAAGCAAGGATGTTACAGTGGATTATGCAATACAATGCTAGCGGGGTTTGAACCCACGACACTTGCCGTACCGTGGCAACTCTCCTCAACTGAGCTATCGTGTCGCTGCCCGTACCTATAAACCATACTTTACAAACCCTACGAAAGCTACGTCCCTCTTTATACACTAATATAATTTTATGGGCCATACCTCACCTGTTACGTTCTAAGGTAGGGGGTCCAATTTAGCGGTTTATTAAGCATTTCCCTCGTTACGTGACGGTTAACTCGGACTATATTCGTTTTGGTTGGATCAATGAGCTTCAATCGAAGTATTATTCGAATAATATAACTCGAAAATATATTAAAATAATTAAGGCCGAATACAGATAAAATGGGATTTTTTAAATAAAAAGATAGTTACAGTTAAAAATATTACATATTTGATATCACCATAAAAAAGTGTAGATTGTTGTGTTGAGTGTCTCAATTCGATGCCCGTTCGGCGTAGTTTTGGTCGATGTGAATGTTTGGCCAAATCTACTTAAACGCACACAAAAAATGACATCAAAATCGGTCCAGCCGCTTTTAAGTAATGCGCGGACAAACTTTTTTTATTTATCTCGAGCTCTGTAAACATTACTCTCGCTTTAAACCATAAACTAAAGAATAATAAACCATAATTTTAAAATTATCTTGAACATTATTTAATTAATGGCCACACTACTTCATGTGCTGTTTGTTTAGGAGACATTTTGTTTACCTATCCTTTCCGACCATGGGCGATAAGAAAGTTTTCCGACTACCTAAATATAGATAGGCAAACACAAAATAGTTAAGTACCATTTTCTCTTCATTTTATGAATCGTTGTTTTTATTAGATATTGACAGCTTTAATGAAAAAAAAAACTGGTCAATTATGACCAATAGGCTACCTCTAATTATTATAATCAGTCTGTATTGAAAGCTGGGCAAAGGCCTTATTCCCCTCCCATCCCGGTCCAAACCAGTCCATCCGGTATCATCGTGAATATTTTTTTTTTCTATATTTTTTAAATTTTTTTCCTTTTTGTTAGCTTCGAGCTGTGTGTTGATTGATATGTTATTATACAAGTTCGTTTCTTCAAATCAGCCTACAAGTTGACCATAACCAATAGTTATGATAAAAATTAATAAATATTAAAATATTATAAATTCATCTTTTTGTTTTTTTTTTGTTAGAAAATAGAATATTTAATCAAAACAAATCTTATATCTAAAACAATATATGTACAAGATTATTTTTATGTTACACAGAATTATACCTAAGTTACCATAACTCAAAACTAAATTCTATTCAAACTTAAGTCCAAAAATGTTTGAAGAAAATATTATGTGAAGTATTTGGTATAATTTTCTCTTGTCGCAACAATAGTAGAAAACCTGATAGATGTATATTGGCCGTGACGTACTCAGCTCCACGAGTAATTCGTAGAACGAATCTTTGTTGTAGGGTAACCACGGTGGATGTTTTAGTGAGGACATTTTTTATTTATCATTACAGGTGAAATTTCCTATATGGTAGTATAATCGTTAAATGTTGAATAACAAAATACAATTATGACATTAATTTATTTTATAATTCATGAACACGCTTCTATATCAAGAAAAAAACAACGACGTACTTGGAAAAACGTACAATACACACCTAATAATAATAATATTTGTTTAAAATTCGTTTTATTAACTGGATATAACATCGACTTTGTCCGCAACAACATTGCCTTTGTTTTTGGTCATACGATAACAAATATTGATTTTTTTAAATATTTATTTGAAATTTAAATTTTCCGGCTATTATAAAAAATTCATTTTGAAATTAACCGCACACAATTCACAATTTCTCAATAACACACAATCTTTTAGCCAATCTTAATAAAATAAATGACAAGACTAACACAATATTTTTGACCGCAACTTTTCACGTTCTCAAATATTGTTTTTATGTGAGACAACCTCAATAAAACCGAAACATAGCCACAGTACTCAAAGACATCCACATCTTGAGACGTTGAGTAACTCATGCACTGTACCAGACGGAGCGCACAACCCACCTTCATAACGTGTGTACGTGACCTCCTCGAATGTTGAGCCAGGACTCATGCGCGCTATTACACGATATTTTTGTCACCCCAGCCTTAGTAGCTGTTTCCATTTACGTTACATTTTCAAAGTCATTTGGGGATTTTTATCCTTGAATTTGTACGTGAAGTATGGTGTGCCTATTTTTACGTTATATTTTTTAAACATTTGAATTTATGTTTTTTGTTTATACATTGTTGAACCTATAGTCAGGTGGCGCATTAGTGACCGACCCGCTTTATAAGCACGTGGTTATAGGTTCAAACCTGGCATTTACCAATGCGACTTTTTCAATGTTATTACTTTTTTAGTTAATCTAAGACACCACTGTCTAACGAAAAGAAAATATCGTAAGGAAACCTGGACTTAATAGTCTGAAATCGCCAACCCGCAGTAAGCTAGCGTGGTGATTAATGCTCAATCCTTCTCTGTATAAGAAGAGGCCTTTGCCCTGCAGGGGGACAGGTACAGACTGATTTATTTATTTATTATACTCTGTATACAAATTAAAACATAAACAAACATATTGTGTTCAATGGGCGGCTTTATCGCACACAGCGATCTCTTTGATCGATTTATTCATATATTTGAACCTATCAGTTTATTTGGTAAGTATGTGTGTGACAAACATTATCGGTATATGCGATCCTTGAAAGTACAAAACTGTCGCGATCTAAGGATCTACCATGATCCTTGATCCAATGAGAAACGCAGCAGTCAAACTCATGCTAGTCACCGTTTCGTTTCCCAGTCGTATCAGTGTGCTAAAAACCTAAGTCCGAAGCCCTTAGGCCAACAACAAATGGACAGCATCAACACCTAATAAACCTTAAACATAAAAACACAACACGAAATACAAAATTAACCTAACAAATACCTTTTGTACCCTCTTTCCTAAGTTTCTTCAGAAAAAAAATCCCAAAAATCCTTGATTACGTAAAAGGACGATACATTTTGAAAATCTATTCACGCATTAAAAAGTTTGTAGCTGTTTTTTCCCTTCAACAATTCACTAACAAAGGACGTGATGGGCCGTTGTTTCGGACACACTGTCGCAGAGTTTATCAAGCCATCTCAAGGTTTGGTAACTTTCTAATAGAAAGAAGAAGAAAATAATTTATAAGTAAATTTTTTTTTACGTAAAACGGTTTTGTCATCTAAACTAAAGCTGTGTACCAAATATCAGATCATTCTGTCAACAGGAAGGGGGTGACATATCGATTACTTGTGAAAAATCGTTTAAAAAGAAATCGATTATGTTCACGCAATATTACGCAAGGCGTTACATAATATACAGGGTTATTTGTAAAACACCAGCATCCTTCAAAGGGGTCATTAAACTCATAATTATGAACAACTTTTACCATAGGATCAACCCTGAAATCACAAAAAAAAATCAGCTGTTCCATACATTTTCAAAATGTATGTATATGTAACTCTGTATTTAAGTAAGAAATTAAATAAATACACAAAAAAACAACTGTCCAAATGAATAAAAGAGAAAAAATAAAAAGAACTAAAAAAATCTATGCCCATATTGCCCACAGACATAAGCCGATCTAGGATCGAGGTAAAACAGATCAAATAAAAAATTAAATAATAACTCTGAGTCTATAGGCAAAAATGGCGACCTCCAAAAAATATATAGTGATATAGCACTGATAGCCTAGTGGTATGACCGTCGACTGACAAGTCAGAGGTCTTGAGTTCGATCCCAAGGCGCGCACCTCTGACTTTTCATAAGTTATGTGCGTATTTAAATTAATTATCAGTTGCTAAAACAGTGAGGGAAAACATCGTGATGAAACCAGCACACCTGAGAGATTTTTCAATGGTCCGCCATGTCAGAGGCCTACGGGCAGTTTAAACTCTGACACCAGGTTGTTTATCAACCATATGATAAGAAGAAGATGTAGTGATAGTGATTTAGTTATAAAACCTCAACAATTTCATGCTGGCCATTCTACCTGCAAGTATTCTACGAGTATTTTGATCGGCCACAACACGAGTTTGTTGAGTATTTAGCATTCTGCCGGCGGACGTGAGTTGATACGAAGGTCTCTAGGGTATACCTCCAAGATATCTAAGAATTATTTCTTTACGCGTCTTAATTATAGAGAGTGATAGCCTAATGGTATGAACGTTGGAAAGTCAAAGATTGTAAGGTTGAAACCCAGGCACGCACTTCTGATCTTTCGGATTCTTGTTAGTATTAGAAATTAATGATCTCTTGCAAAACGGTAATAGAAAACATCGTGAAGAAACCAACTTATCTGAGATTCGATCTCCAGGTCAAGCAGTGTTATTGGGTTTTTCCATTGCCAAATTTTCAGTAGCAGCACGGAGTCTGGAATTTTGACCGATTAATGGCAATAGGCCCGCCCTTTATTACCTACATGGAACTTATAATAATTATAACCTCTGCCGGTAGGCAGTCCCAGTAAGGCAGTAAGTCCCATGTAAGGGGGTACCCTCTGGAAATTACAGGCGTAAGTCTATCAAAAAAATAAATAATGTAGTGCATTTTAAACCTCTAGCAGTGTAATATTTTGAAATGAATATTGCTGAATTATAAGACCTAACTCACTAAAAGTAAGGCATTCCCCAAAAATGTAAAACGTAGATAACTTTAACAGTAAGAGGCATTTATTTTAATGAAACACATACTATTTTCGATGATAAATATGCAAATGCAAATCTATTATTATCGATTTAAACGATTTATGTTTACATACGGGCTTGGAATAATAATAAATAATATTTCTATGCTTTGCAAGGCGGAACAAAGTAAGACATAATTATTCTCATTTTTATAACTCTCATTTTCTTGTTTTTGTCAATTAAAATTAGAAAGAAACGTCACTAAAATACGCTACGCCGTAGTATCTCAGCCCATTATAAATTTTAGCCTTCATGTTGTATCGTAGGCCTCTGCTACGCATTGCTACGAGATTAGACATTTCGTAGACTTTTGCTACGCACTACTCATAATGCGCATTATTGCACATAATATTTGAATTAGTTAAATCAAGCCAATTACTTTAATAGCTTTTATTTAGCAGGTAATAACTGCTCCTCTCTTCGTTTAACAATTTCATACCGCTTTCGCTTGACCAGTATTTAAACAAAAAAAAAATTAACATAAAAAAATATTTAAAAATATTCAAATCACAGAATTAAAGATTCTTTACAAGTTATTCATATCTCAGAGATATCCCTGTTTACGTAAATTTCTGTAAATTTATGATAACTAATTTTTCGTCCATCTTATCCGGAAAAGAGATTTTTTGAGAATAAATTAAATGTTCCCCTAACATTTTGTACTGTGGATTCCGTTTGCAATTTAAATTTTGATAAATTAATGATAATTTAGGCGTCCCCAATACCGCCAAGTATTCGATGGCAAAATTTTTCTTATTTAATTTTGTTTATTTTTCAGAGGATAATGTTACTCGGATTATGTCGGTCAATTAATTTAATTTTGATTTGATTTAAGGTATGAATAATTATATAATTTTGCAGATGTTTTTTTTTATTATTATTTTGGTTCAGTCAGCTTCGTATTGGCAAACACATTCAAATTATAATATAATACAGATCAGTTTTATAAATTACTTTTTTGAGAAGAATTTGAACCCGTGACAAACTGGGTAAAGCCCCTCTGCCACTAAGCTATTCGAAGTAATTTGTTATAGCTAGTAAAAGCAATATAATTTACCTTTAGTTTTTAATAAAAGTTCCTCTTTAAGATAACAATATAATATCTTCAATTTTAAACCAAGTTCATGTCGTGATACTGAATTCACAAACACAACCCGCTAATAGAATTTCTAATCAAACTCTGTAAACACGCAGTCGCACATGGTTACATAGTATAATAGGTTCATTGAAGCACGCTGACCTATACATCATCGCTATAGATACGACTATTATATTAAAGGGTCGTAAGTTATAGATTAAGTACCTATGTTAAGATTTAGCCGGCGTTTTTTTACCTATAGTCATGTTTTTGTTTTTAAATATCATAGTTTTTTGTCCACAACGGCAATATAATAAAGCGTGTAGAAACAGATATTTTACTGTCTAATTTTATTCTACTAATATCATTAAAAAATGATTTTTTTGAGGATGTATAGATGGATGTTTGTTGCTCTTTCACGCACATTGTACAAAAGTTAATGTATATTTATTTATTTTAATTTTATTTATTTATCGCATATATGTGGTATCTTAGGCGTATGGTTGGAACTATAACCACCCTGAAAAGGCGTTGCAGTTTTTATACAAAACACAAGAGTACCTATAAACTATTTAGACTTAGTATTATAAAATCCAAAAATCCGCCCTAGGGGTTTGCCAGCGGGCAATGGAACGCAGTATTTTAGGAGTGAAACTTAGTGACCGCATTAAGAACTCTATACTGCGTTCCAAAACACAAATCGCTGATGTAGGCCACACAGCTGCTACGCTCAAGTGGAACTGGGCTGGTCATATCTGCCGCATGACGGATGAGCTATGGGCAAAAACAACTACGCAGTGGATGCCAAATAGCAGTAAACGTCTTCGCGGCAGGCCCAGGAGGAGGTGGCGGGATGAACTCGACTCATATCTGAAGGATTGGTCTCAGATAGCATTAGACCGAGACAAGTGGAAGGAGGAAAGGGAGGCCTTTGCCCTGCAGTGGGATAATATAGGCTGAATAATAATAATAATAATTATAAAATCATGAAGATCTTCGACAGTTGATATAGGGAGTCAGTACCCTTATAAAATCCTGACAACTGATTTAACCTTAGAATATCGTATCCCTTTGGGTTGTGGGTCAGATAGGCAGTCGCTTCATAGAAAACTGATATTCAGCTACATCTGGTTACATTAGAAGCCGACTACAACAAAGTTTGGGAATAGTAGAGTGGAACCTCCTAGGCTAGAAGGATGATGATTAAAAAACTATACAAAGAAAGAAGAAAGAAATAAAGATCGAGTAGTATCGAACACCCTAAAAATTACTAGAAGGGTTCACAAAGTTCTAGTAATTTCTAGACTCTTATACCTATACCGTTCATAAACACCAAAACACATCATAAATCAACTTCAAAATCGGCGTTCATTTCAAACAGCCGTCACATCTACAACTATTTACTTCATAATCTTTGAAGCAGCACTGTCTGCAACGCGATAGGCCGCAAGCACAAAAGACGCCACTGGGCTGTGAACTAGATAGCCCTTGAATTAATTAATGGTCGGTAGATAATCTTTTGTACCATTAAAATAAAGGGCTTTATGACTTTATGTGTATGATATTTTCCATTGTTAGAAGGGTCCTAAATGGCGATGTTGTGTGAGGGCCGATAGTCGAAATTTACGGAATTTATTTAAGATTTTGTTGTGTTAAGGGTTTTGTTTCGGTGGAGATAATAGTTATTAGGTACGTAATTATGTCGCCTAATGGTCTGGATTTGATTTTTTTATTTATAAAAATAAAGCTCGTCAATGGCTAGTACTAAACAACATAATAAATTTAATAAACCAATTCGCAAACAGAAGGGTTTGCATTTGGTATTTTATTTATTACATTTAATTACCTAATTAATTAAGTAAATCAATAAGTAATTAATTTTATAAAAATAAATAATTTAGGACTTTAAATTATTTTTACTTAATTGAATTATTTTTTCTTTTTTATGAAAATTTTATTAATTTTTTACATTGTGTATCGTGGGTGCACATACAGATGTTTCTTTTTGTTAGATGTCCTAAATTAAGGACACAGATACTCAGGAGGATCGTTTTAAAATGCACAGATACACATCTGTTCAAAATGACGTCTCTGTCTAATAAAGAATGTTCAAACCCTAACTTTGATTATTTTATTTTTTTAAGAAATTTTAAGTTTTTTTTTATAGGTATGGTCAGCATCACTTTTGTAAAACATACAGATACTTCCATATTTAAACCTAGTTACCAATCATTTGAGTACCCATGCGAAAACAAAAAAAAAAGTAAAAGAATATTGTGTAAAAACTAAGGTACAGGAATTTTTCAGTCGACTGAGCGCTTTGTACTTTCATATCAAAAACAAAGGGCGGTTATATCTACTAAATAAAAATATTTTATTAGAAAAGCCGGGGCCCAATACAGGAATTTAGTATTTTATTACATTTCTGCTAATACGAATATACAGGGTGTTTCGGACAACTTGTACGCAATTGCTCGAAAATTTCAAATGGCAGACAGTCTTGAAATTTGTGTTCCGTAGAGAGTGTACTAATGTAATATTTATTTGTTACATTAGGTCTGACTGGTAAATTTTAAATTTACAAGTCCGTACCTATTGGTAAAAGAATAAAATAAGTGTAAATAAATAAACCAGCTTGGAACTATCCCAAGTAACAGATAAAGAAAAAAAATGTCTTATTAGAATACTGGCTTCTGCTTAAAACGACAATGAAAATGTATGGAATAGACAGAAAATAGCACGTTAAGCTGTTAGCCCCAGCTGTCAATTGTAGATCTTTGACAGTCGTTACGGGTAGTCAGAAGCCCGAAATCTGACAACCAGTCTTACCAAGGGGTATCGTGTAACCCAGTATCTGGGTTGTGGAGGTCTGATAGGCAGTCGCTCCATGTAAAACACTGGTATTCAGCTGCATCCGGCAAGACTGGTAGCCGACCCCAACATAGTTGGGAAAAGGCTAGGCAGATGATGACACGTCACTGTAGTGGGCACTGCACGTGTTAAAGTACGCAATCCGGAAGCACCCTGTATAATAAAATTATTACACGCCGTATTGTTATTTTATGGGCGTACAGAGCCTCATAAAAGTTACCCCCAAAGTCTGGCTAAAGTGAAATTTGTGTTGCTTGCAAAATTTCTAACGTAAAGTGATTCTTAGTTGGAATTTATTTTATTTGTTAAAACAATAAAATTAGGAAATCTGAACATTATAAAGTTTAGATTGGTGTTTGTAAACAAACAGAAGCTTAAACGAGAACTTGTGGTGAATACAGGATATTTTTTTTTAAAGTGCGCATTTTTTTTTTATTACAAGCTTTTATTTAACTTGCAATGTATGTTTGTTCGGGTGGAATCTTGCAAGCTGATTTAGAACCACTTCCTTTTATCCTACGGAGTTGAATTTTTGCATGTTAGTTCAGTTCCAATAACAATGCATTTTTTTGGTAAGTATGACCTGAATTGACATTCAGGATTTGCTCCAGATAGGAACTCTTCAACAGTCAACAGCACAGAACATTTTTTTGCATATACGTTAATATGTTGGGAATAGAGATGGCACCACGTGTCTTTTAAATTATGATTGAATTTTAAATTCTAAATAAACACGAGCGAAGCTGACAGCAAAATCTAGTCTTAAACAAAATATTTTAATGAAGTTCATTTACATTATCATACAACTATTTATAAATTTAATATAACTATACACTTGCCTATCATCTGCCTAGCCTTTTCCCAACTATGTTGGGGTCGGCTTCCAGTCTTACCGGATGCAGCTGAATACCAATGTTTTACATGGAGCGACTGCCATCAGACCTCCACAACCCAGGTACTGGGTTACACGATACCCGTTGGTAAGACTGGTTGTCAGACTGGGGCTTCTGACTACCCGTAACGACTGTCAAAGATCTACAATTAACAGCCGGGGCCAACAGCTTAACGTGCTATTCGAGGCACGGAGAGTGATAATTAATTTAAAACTAACTATACACTTGCCTATAAAAAACAATAAAAAGAAATTAAAAGAAAAAGAATACCTGCCTAATTATTATCACTACATAGTATAAAACAGTCGCTATCCGTCGTCTGTCTGTCCCTATGTATGCTTAGATCTTTAAAATTACGCCACGGATTTTGATGCGGTTTTTTTAATAGATAGAATGATTCATAAGGAAGGTTTTTATGTATATTGCACCCGTGCGAAGCCGGGGCGGGTCGCTATTTAGTAATAAAATACTTAGATCTAAATAGACGGTTTACGTTTATGTTTTATGATTGTAGGTATGTACGAGTCTCTATGATTATATTATGTTTTTGTTGCAATAATTGAATGCCTACTGTTGATATTAAAAGTATTTATTAAACTTCAGCTTCCTGCAATGCATATTGGATCGGAATTAGAAAGCTATTAGTTCAGAATTGTTTCCGAGCAAATCCGGATATGAACGAGTTCCGGGTAAGCTTTACCCGGTTCGTGGTTCAAACATTTTGTTGACCATTGTTTGGGCTGAATCATTGGGGAGTATTGTAGTTTCTTTTGCGCTATATTTCGTAGTTTTTGTGTAGTATTTATTGAGTTACTTGTTTTTTTTATTAAAGAGAAGAGATTTTTTATATCAAGGTGTTAAATTAGGTAAGGTGTTGAATTAATATTTTTTATATAAGGTGTTATCTATACATTTATAAAATGCTTTGTTCTGAATGACTGACTAATGGATCAACGCACAGCCTAAACCGCTGATCGTAGAGTCTTGAAACTTGGAAGGTGTGTTTTTTGTATGACGTAGACATCCGATAAGATAGGGTTTTCCGAAATTCTACCCCTAAGAGGGCAAAGTTTATATGAGGCAACGTGATTCCTTGAGTAAAATATAAAAATCAGAAAGAAAAAATAAAGATCCTCTATGATCCCCATATAGATATATTGAAAAATTGTTTGAACATTTTTCAAACAATTTTTCAATTTTTTTTATTCAACCGTGTGTAAAACCGTAAGTATTACAGTTTTAAACTCTGATAGTAATAATTATTATAATGACAACACGTCGTTATGAAAAAAATTAGAGGCAAACTTTGTACTTGATTTTTTTTAACACAACAACAGTACAAGGAATACTATGTATTCATACGTCATAAGCTAGGCTTTTTGTACAAAAATATATCTCGTCTGGTATGTACTTAAACTTACATGTGTGTATGTTGTATCCGGGGACGAACCATCCCGGTTTCCCGGTTTCCCGGACACGGAAAGGCGCATCCGAGAAAAGAATGTAATGCTGTTACCGCCAGCCGTTTTGTTAATGCAGATGCATACTCTCTTATGAAAGCGTGTTCGTACTGCGTGTTGTGGTGCAAGTTAGAAAATTGTATTTTGTATATTTTTTCGAATAAAAATTGTGTTAAATTTACTTTGATTAAATTTATAGTTCTTAAAGTTAAGAGCGTATAAAAATAAATAAAATTGATAACATTTAAAGTTAATATAAATATCCAATATATATATATATATATGGGGCCAATTTATGTGCCCTACGTAAGAAAGATGGCGGCATCCGTCCCATTGCCGTAGGGTGCACTTACCGTCGTATGGCAGCCAAAATCTGCTGCCGCCTTTTGAGTGAAACCCTATGCGATAAATTTCAGCCGCATCAATTAGGGTTTGGCTCGAAGGGTGGCTGTGAGGCTGCCGTACATGCCCTTTCAGCCTTTTTGCATTCTGGTGAAGGTGAGATCATCCTCAAGGTTGACGTGAAGAATGCCTTCAATTCCGTAAATAGAGACACCTTGTTGGCGGAAGTCCAGAAAGAAATTCCCGAAATTTTCAGTTTTCTTTGGCAGTGCTATAGGCATCCCTCAAAATTACTCTATAAGGACAATCTTTTAGAATCCTCAGTTGGATGCCAACAAGGTGACCCCCTTGGGCCTGCTATTTTTAGCCTTTGTATTAACCCTATTATTCGGCAGTTAAATTCTAAATTTAATGTTTGGTATTTAGATGATGGAACCCTAGGAGGTGACGTAAACACAGTTTTAGCGGATTTTCAGTTTTTAAAGGACAGTTTCAAAAAAATTGGTCTTGAACTTAATATTTCAAAGTGCGAAATTTTTGTTTCGGATAGTACTGACCGACAACTGACTCTACAAAAAATTCATGCAGCAGCTCCTGACATAAAAATAGTCGAGAAGCCTTCTCTTCACCTGCTAGGGTCCCCTATTTTTAAAGAATCTTTTCCAAATTTTATCGATGAAAAAATTCAAAATTTTAACAATGTTTCTGGCAACCTTTTCAATTTAAATTTACATTCGGCAATTACCATTATCAGATACTGTTGTTTTGGCCCAAAATTTACTTATATTTTACGCTCATCCTCCCTCTGGAAACACCAAAACCTTTTGGAAAAAGTTGACAAAATTATCCGTGATACCCTAACTAAAATTTTAAATGTAGCTCTGGACGATCGAGCGTGGTCACAAGCCACACTACCTATTCGCTTGGGTGGCCTCGGAGTCCGCAAAATTTCTAGTATTGGTTTACCGGCCTTCCTGTCCTCGGTCCACAGTACTGCAAAATTAACCAGGAAAATTTTAGCCAATTCACTGGTTGATTTTGAGGTACCGTGCTTGACCGATGCAGTGAATGCCTGGAAAATAGCGTGCTCAAGTACGGTTTTGCCCGTCAACCTATCCTCCCAGAGACAGTGGGACGGGCCGCTCTGCAGTTTGATACGGAATAATCTTATTAACACGTCAATCAATACTGCTGAGCGTGCTCGTTTGCTGGCTGTGGGAGAATGGGAGTCGGGATTATGGCTTCATGCACTTCCGTCGTCTAGCATAGGAACTATGTTAGACGACAACACGTTTCGTCTCGCTACCTGTCTTCGTCTTGGTGCTCCTTGCGTCGCTCCGCATCGGTGTCACTGCGGTGAAGTTGTCGACAGCCTTGGACACCATGGTCTGTCTTGTTGCAGAAGTGCAGGGCGGATAGCACGGCATGCTAATTTGAACGACATTATACGTCGTGCTCTTGCCTCGGCCGGCGTGCCAGCCGTTTTAGAACCTAATGGTCTGGCGCGTGACGACGGCAAGAGACCGGATGGTATGTCTTTGTTGCCTTGGAAGTTGGGTAGGCCTTTGGTGTGGGACGCCACGTGTGTCGACACCCTTGCACCATCTCATCTACCAAGTTCGGCTGGCTGTGCTGGTGCTGCTGCTGCAGTTGCAGAAAACCTCAAACGGCGCAAATATAACAATCTGATCAGTTGCTACATGTTTGAGCCGTTTGGGGTTGAAACTCTCGGGCCATGGGGTCCAAGTGCGCGTCTCTTATTTAGAGATATCGCAAAGAGACTCGTTGACACTTCGCGTGATCAGAGGGCTGGCTTATTCCTTGGGCAAAGGATCAGCATTGCCATTCAACGTGGTAATGCTGCCAGTCTTCTGGGCACGCTACCCGGGGACAGCGATGCGGAGGAGTTTTTTGACGCTTTATAAGTTTATTTTAATTTTATTTAATTTATTTTTTTACTTTGATGTAGGTACATATTTAGGTTTATTGTATTTAGGTTTGTATATAATAGATAGGTAGTCTTATTTAGTATAATTAATTATTTTATTTTTTTAGTATGTAACAATAGTATAATAGTTAAATAAAATATAATCTATACTTATAAAATGGTAACGTGACTGACTGACAGACAACGCACAGCCTAAACCGGTGGACCTAGGGACTTGAAATTTTGAGACATTATTCTTTAAGTACCGTAGGGGTGCACTAAGGAAGGATTTTCTGAAATTCCCCCTCTAAGTAGGTAAAAAAGGGGGAAACAGGTTGTATGTAAATCCGTCATTCTTAACGTTAAATGTACGAAACTTGGTATTCAGCTTTTCGGTTGATAAATGAAAGGACGAGCATTGTTTTTTTTTTTAAATCTTCCCTTGAGTGGATAAAAAAGGGGGTGAAAGTTTGTATGGAAGATTTGTTATTTTTTAAGTTACAGATGTAAAAATGAGTATTAAGCTTATGCGCTAAAAATAAAAAGGACGTGTATCAAAAAATTTCGATTTTTTTTCACCTAAGGAGATATAAAAGAGGACTAAAGTTTGTAGTTATGAAAATCCGTCATTAAACTTGATAATTAGCTTTTCGGTTAACGAATAAGACGTGTTTTAGCTTTTTGATAACTGTACCCATTAGGGGGAAAGGGGGGGGCGAATATTTTGTGTAAGAATATTCAATCACTTTGGGGAGAAAATATAGAAGATAAAAGTTTGAACGAAATTCTGCCATTTTCAAAGTTGAAGCCATGAAAGTAGGTATACTATAACTGCAGGACCGATTTTTATGGTATTTGATTTGTTGGATTAGTCTCCGCCAATAATAGAAGAATCGAAGAAAAAAAATATGGAATTATATGGTAAGGTATGGGTAGGGTAGGGTAGAGGTAGAGTAGAGTTAGGGTAGGAATAGAGGGGTAGGGTAGGGGCAGAGTAGAGTAGGGTAGAGGTATAGTAGGGTAGGGAAGGAATAGAGGGGTAGGGTTGGGGTAGAGTAGAGTAGGGTGGGGTAGGGTAGGGGTAGCGTAGGGTAGGGTAGGAGTAGAGTAGGGTAGGGTAGGGGTTGCGTAGGGTAGGGTAGGGGTTGCGTAGGGTAGGGTAGGGGTTGCGTAGGGTAGGGTAGGGGTTGCGTAGGGTAGGGTAGGGGTTGCGTAGGGTAGGGTAGGGGTTGCGTAGGGTAGGGTAGGGGTTGCGTAGGGTAGGGTAGGGGTAGATTAGGGGTAGAGAATGGTAGGGTAGGGTAGAGTAGTGTAGGGTAGGGTAGAAAAAGCGTAGAGGTAAAATAATCACGCGTACAAAGTCGCGCGGGGCAGCTAGTTTATATATACAACAATAAAAAATATCCAAATAAACAATATTCAATTTAATTAAATTAAACAAAATAGCGAGATAGCAGATTAGCGCGAAGAGGAGAATTCACGAAATTTCGCGATCCGACCGTTGCGCGTTGTTCCGCCCTTAAACTGTAAAAACCTGGTAAGGAATACAGGGTCACGAACCTAAACAATAAACAAGCGCCTGTATCTGATTGTCTCATATAAATATTGTTATGATTTGATGATGAACTTCGGAGCAAACCTTTTAGAACAACTAATTTCACTTACTTGTATTGTGTTGTTAATAATCGACTTCCGAAAAAGTTATGTCGGGTGGTTGGGTCTCCCCTTTTTAAGTTAATACGCCACTTAAAGTGAATAAATAAGACTAGCCTAGGATGAGGTGGCTTAATCTGGAATCCGGTTAACTTGGACTTCAAAACTAACATTTTTGTGTTATTTTTAGTTTATTAATATTTGAAGTCGGTTTTACTTTCTTCTATTTAATTTTATTTAGCGACTTTAAAAATTACCTTATTTCCCTTGCTACAACCACATGGATGAAATAAAAAGCTTTCGAATTAATTCCTATGGTTCCTTGAATAATGTATGATGGATTACATTATCGCTCTAGCTGTTTACCCAGTGTTCTCTCGGGTGCATCGTTCTCAGGGGTGTCAAGCATTTGAAGCAGCATGAGTTTTTAATGAAGATTTTTCTATTACGTTGAGTGCGGTGAATTAGGTGGAAAAAGTTTTACTTGCGCTGTCGGCCTGCTTCGTTGGTCTAGTGGTAGCAAGCGCGCCTGTTGAGCACGAGGTCCTGGATTCAATCCCCGGGTTGGGCAAAGTGTTATTGGGTTTTTCCATTAGGAAATTCTCAGTAGCAGCACGGAGTCTAGAATTGTGCAGGGTTAATGGCAATAGGCTTGTTATTACTTATGGGACTTATAACATAGCCGGTGAAACGTGGGTGTACTGCATTCATCTCTGCCTACCTCCTCTAGGGAATACAGGCATGAGAGACTATGTCTACGTAAGTTTCGCTTGCTATGTCAGCTAGGGTTTAGGTAATTTTAATGACAAAAAGAGTCTTAGGCGGTGTTATCTGGAGCTAAAAATAAAAATCTTTAAAACTAAGTTTGTGAGTACTAAAATAACTTAAAAGTGATTCATTTGATTTAATTTGATGACAAACAATTCGTCACAGAAATGTGGAAGTACCAAATAACTTGTAACTTTGAATTGTAGTTTAAGAAGTGCATCAGTGACGCCCCCAATTTTTGTAGAATCTTTTTTGCCAAACTTTAAAACTAGTCAGTAACAATGTCCTGATTTGATTTGAACTTACACAATAGCTAAAAAGACATATCGTATACTGGCCACTGAATGGTAAAGCCACGCATTATCAGCCAGAACAATATTTTATTTCTATAGATAATAATAATATAAAAGTTCCTAAATATTAAAGACAAAGCAAAAAGGTTATAAAAATAGGCTCTTCAAACAGAAGCAATGAAAAAAATCACTCATTTTAAACCGTTCAGCCATATTTTAATCAGAATTCGACAAAGGACTTATAAAATTCATTAACCTCTCCACCTGAACATGCTGTTTTCACCTTTAATACTTTAAAATAAGAATTAAAATCAAATAAAAATGTTTATAGCCCCTTTCTTTTACTTAACGATCCAATTTAAACTTTACTCATAAATAAATAAAAATGAGTTTCGAATGTGTTAACCCTTCATTGTTTACGGCCGTTTTTTCGAAAAACAATAGATCTAAACTGGTATCGACTTTATTCGAACATTTGAGCCTTTAATAATTGAAGGACTTTTACCCAGAGACCGTTGGAAATTCACAGGGAAACCTATAAAATTTATCTTGAACTAAAATTTTAGAGTTTTCCGGTAATAATTGATACGAGATACCGTCGTAAACCGATCTTACCGTTTATGGGTCGAAACTTGACCGATCGAGTGTCCACTTGTATTTCGGAAACCATCAATATAGAGTGGGTACATAAGGGTAAAGTGCTGGCAATATTTATTTGTAAAATCACGTGTAATTTTAATAAATTGACAAAACACTCACAGTTTTAGTGAGATGTTAAGCTTTCTCTGTCCTTCCCGAAGATTAGAAACGAGACAGGCATATTACTTCTCGCTAAAACTCGTTGTTTGCGTAGTTATAAAACTTGTACTACCTACCTGTTCGTGTCTATTCTCCTGACCGAATTTCGGTCACAGCGTCCAATCTCAACGGAGATTAGTCACCTATGCAGGAGATATTATAGTGCACAAGTGTGTGCGCGAACACATATGCACTCCATTGTGTAGTGACCGTTGATGGCAAGTCAGAGGTCTCGGTTTCGAACCCTTGTGCGTTTTATAAATTAATTATCACTTACTCCGTGCCTCAGAAAACACGTAAAGCCGTTGGTCCTGCGCCTGATCTCTTTCCGGTCGTGACAGATTGCCATCCCATCGGGCTATGAGACTGAGGGAATAGAGAGTTCACCTGTGTTTGCGCACACACTTATGCACTATAATATCTCCTGCGTAGTTAGCCAATCTCCTTTGAGATTGGCTGCTGTGACCGAAATTCGGTCAGGAGGTTTAAAGCCACAAGTGACACTGCTATTATTCATAACCCTGCCTATTATTATATCGAAATTCTTTTCTACATACATTCAACTATCTGATCCGGTACTAAACTGATAAACTTATGCAAAAAAAAAAAATATGAACAGATTTTCAAATCCTATAACCCAAAATATCATAAGCCAAAATCCATCATATTTTCTAAACCATGAAATTGTGTGGGTATTTTGACACAAATTCCTTTTAAGAAGGGATTTTAGTAAACTTGATCTCGGAGAGGAAGGGACCGAATGTGTTGTCTCAGTAACACATCAATGGGTTTGGAGATCACCCTACTGAGTGTAGGGTTACGTAAGGAGATTATATGCTTTATAGAGTATGTTTTTTTTTTAAAAGCAAACTTTTTTTTAGGAATAAGTTTTTGATCGAATTTTTGTATGTAGACATTAGAAAGAAAGTGAAAGTGAAGCAGTAATAGCCTAGTGGTATGACCGTTGGACTGCCAAGTTTCTTGGATTCGAACCTGAGACCTCTGATTTGCCAGTCAACGGTCATACCACTAAGCTATCACTACTTAAACATGATCTTAGACTACCTGTGTCTATATGTAGAATATTGTTTGTTGAAATTAGATTAAAATATTAAAATTTCATTAAAATATTAAAATTTCATTAGAATATTAAAATTTCATTAGAATATTAAAATTTCATTAAAATATTAAAAGTTCATAAAAAAACTAAAATTTCATTAAATTATAATTTTTAGGAAATCTGACAAACCACAGACAGATGTTAGTCTCATCTTGTTTAAAAAATTTAATAAATTTTAATTGGCTCATTTAAATTAAACTTCGTTTAGATGGAACGCGCTCGGAGAACACTCCTCCGAGCACCGGAACTCTGCTGTCGGTATAAATCCGTTTTGCCTTTGCTCTATATTTTATACCTATTCTATACTTTATTCTATACCCAAAACGTCAAATGTAATTAGTACTTGAGAGAGTCCTTATTGACACTCGTCAAATGAAGCTATTTTTTGGCCCCCGAAGCAAAAATAGGGGTGTTATTGAAGTGTCCGTGAGGGTGTGCATAGTGTGTGTCTAGCTGTGGCATCGTAGCTCCCAAACGGATGAACTAATTTTAATTTAGCTTATTTTATTTTTTTAAAAGTAATTTGATCAAAAGTGTTATTAGCTAAAAATTTATCGATTCGGGAGTTTTTTAAATCTTAAAAAAAATGTGATTTTAAACCAACCAATAAACTTTTAAAACTTTTGAACTTCGGACTTAAAACATCATCGAAAGTAAATCTGTCATAGACCTGTCAATTTTGCGTTGATTAACCTTACAATAAATAAGTATTGAGCCATGATACAGTGCTGACGAATGACAGTAAATTCAGAGCACATAAATTGTCAATTAACGCCAATTAACTCCATGTCGTGGTGTCATCCATCATGCGATCAATTCATGTAGCAATGATTTATATCTGTGGCTGGTAGGTCAGACCAGGGTAAAAAGTATTCTATATTTATGTATATAGAATTTGATCCTGGACATGGTCTATCTGTGTGATAAGTTGTATCCAAATCCGTTCAGCAATTTATGTCTGAATAAGTAACAAACATGTTGGCTTAATTTTATTATTCTAGTGTCTTTTTACCTAAGTATAGCTGTTGGTTTACCATCAAGTACCTAAATAATAATTAAATAAATAAAGTAGGGTATGGTTAAGAGGGTATTTTAACAAATCTTAATGAGATAACCATATCTTTTAAATGTCATTGGATAATCACCAAGAAAAGGCAGATGTGATGTCCTAAAGCTCATACAAAATATTTGATACGCAAATTAATAAAAATATGTAACATTTACATATGGAAAGTGAACTCTTAATTTTTTTGCAGATAGAAATATTTGATTAAAACATGATTTGAACATGTGACCTACAAGTTATTTACCGATTATATTACAAGGCCACCATGTGAGTGAAGTCTCGGGCGGAAGCTAATTATAATATTCAAAGAAAGCATGGAGTCTAAGTTTTTTTTTCTTTTAATAATTTGGAACGAATAATAAAGGTAAACCATTAGTACTACACAACTTATTAATTTTAAAAGTTCGGTGCTCTTTAGTTAAATTTAAAACTAAACCAAATAATTTTAGATTCTCTGGTAATTGAAATCAAGTAACTATACACGTGTAGTTACTTGATTTGTTGTAGCGTAAACCCAGTGCATCAGTTCTTATTACATTTCCATCACTATTTACTTTCTTCACTCTGACATTACGGCCTGCTTCCTTCACTATTTCCGTCATTACGGTTTCCTTTAGGAATCTTTTATCTTTTCGGGATTTTAAGTTTATGTAATTTTTTTTATTTTTATTGCTTTTACAAAGAACATTATGTTCTTCGTACTTTGCTCGAGTCCTTTGTAATCTTTTTTTGTACCTTTCATACTTTCGTTTCCATTTGTCATTTTCAGTTCGTAACTTTAAATTTTCTCTATATAGTTTGCTTCTATCTCGTCTAGCTTTTTTTCTTTCGCTACTTATGATAGGCGATGGTGGTGATGGTGGTGGAGTATAAGCTTCTTCAGCTTTTACTTGTTCCTTTTTTTTATCTCTGTACTTTTTTTGTTTTATTTTCCACTTTCTGTTCGCCAATCTTTTTTCTGTATCATTCATATCTTTAACCAGCTTTTTATTTTTATGATAACGAACTCTTTCCTTCTGTAAATATTCTTCATATTTTTCCTTATCTTGTTTTTTTTTTAACCTGCTACGACGTTGCCTTTCAGCTGCTGATAATGGCATGGTTCATACATGTATGTATTTTTGTATTTCTGAAAAAAATGAAAATTAGTAGGGACCTATAGTCGGCTCGCGTTAACATGGCGATACAGGTCATTCACCCCTCCCTACCAATGTCGAGCACTTTTTCATTTTCACAATTTCGGAAGTTATACTTACCGCTTATTTATAGTAGAAGCCACGTTGGATTCAAGTCGAAGAAGGAGTGCTAAACATAAAATATTTATTATTATTATTACAAGTTTTTATTTAACTTGCAATGTATGTATGTTTATCCGGGTGGAATCTTGCAAGCTGAATTAGAACCACTTTCTCTTATCCTACGGAGTTGAATTTTTATATGTTGGTTCAGTTCCAATGACTTAATTAAACTAAAAAAAATAAAACTTTCTTGGAAATATTTGTACACTCAACTGAGTAAAACATACATCTTAATATAACAATTATATTGTTTTTAAATTCCCTGTATTTGTGATAAAGAATTTAGATTTTAAATTTTGAATTTAAATTTTTAGCGATAGAACTTTATAAAGAAAGACCCGAATGTTGTGCACTTCTGGCGTATCATTTGGTACAAGTGGGGTCAATGACTCGTATTGCCCCGTTAAAGCGATTTGACTATAGATGCAGCGCCCTATAAATGAAATCTCCCATTTATGTAACCATCGACACTTTCATGTCTCCATCATCTGTCGAAGGATACGTGTGCCGAAATATACCTACAATTTTTCAATAAGATTGTTACTAATCGTGAATAGCAAACACTTTTACTTACTTTGCCTTTACTTTATCGTAAAGATTATATAAAGACATATCATAATAACGCTAAAACGATTTAAAATTCGTTAAATACATACCAGAAAACGCTGTGACTAAGGATAACAGTCTTCGACCCTAATCGACAAAGGCATCCCTAGTAAGTCTGTGGACAAAGGTAAAATTTTTCCTCTAAGGTTCCTGATGCAAAAGAAGTGACAAGCTGTCAATGTCAATCACTTGATTTGAGTTTCGTTCTCGTTTCGCTGTATGCTCTATGATCTTTGGCGTTTCGTTTTACTCAAACACTTGACCCTTGACTTGGAGTTATGAAATTTAAATAAAATAAAATAATGATAGTTTTTCCATTCTGTATTTTAGTATTAACCTTTATTACTACGGGGACCACCTTAATTTTATGAAGGTCTTAGAACCACCCACATACCAATCTAGCTACACACTTACAAAACTTGGTAACTAACACGAAGGTAGCATTCCATCAGTTGTTAGTTACCAAGTTTTGTCGCTTGCCAGTTAGAATTAAACTGTTCCGCTTAGACTTTGTTACGTGAGGAGTATTATATGTATTATACTAGCTTTCGCTCGCAGCTTTGCCTGCATGGAATGTTGATAGTAGCCTGTGTTATTCTGATGTAGGGGGATTCCCCTACATCAGAATAACACAGGCTAGGTAGGCTAGGTAGGCTAGGTAGGCTAGGTAGGCTAGGTAGGGTGTCTGTAGGGATTATGAGGGTAGGCTGCCCTTGGAACTGGCAACTAGAGTCACTCTTATATTAAACAATAATTAGAATTATGACAATTCATAAGTGTCTAATGGTCTACATGAATATAAATATTTTGATTTTGATATAGAAACTATAACTGTAATGTTTCATCAAAAACCGGTTTATCTCTTGGAAAAATTCTCCCTCTGCCACTGTTGCAGGTACTTTTCTCGCTCCAACCGGCATAGACAAAAATTAGTAACGAATATGTTTCAATTTATAATAAGGGTCATCTACTTAATTAAAGCCTCTGTACTGGTATTGCTAGAGTGAATAAAGTTAAAAAATATAATATTCTCTTTACCGAATTTCGGTCACAGTGGCCAATCTTAAACGGAGATTAGCTAACTACGCAGGAGATATTATAGTGCACAAGTGTGTGCGTAAATACAGGTGCACGCTCTATTCCCTCACTCTCATAGTCCGATGGAACGCCAATCTGACTTGATTGGAAAAGATTAGGCGCAAGGCCAACGGCTTTATGTGCTGTCCGAGGCACGGAGTAAATGACAAAACAACATCTGTGAATTAAGTCAGAAAAAACAGCCAATCTGGCTGCTTCATCAACGTGCGCTTTCGGGAAAATTTAATTTAACGCGGACAAAGTCATGAGTACGCTATTAACTTATCTACTAAAAGTCAGAGTGGCCTTGGTTTGAACATAAGACCTTTGACTTGCCAGTAACGGTCACCACCACTAAGCTATCACGACTCATAATGCTAGAATTATTTCTGAAAAGGCAGTACATCAAAAGGCATTAGAAATACAGCCTATTACCCCCTACTACGGTGGATAGGTTTTGTCAAAGATTATAGAAGTATTGAACGTAAATGTAGATTAGTTATGCCCAAAATGTGCATAGACGATAACTTTAAACTGCTTTAATCTGCTCACTGCAACGTAGTGTCAGAGTTTAAACCATTCATAGGCCTCTAACATGGCTTCACAAGCCATTGAAAAAACTTTTAGTTGGGCTGGTTTTTATGATTTACCGTTTATGTAAAGTAAAAAACTTCTTCTTCTAAATCCGAAAAGACAGAGGGGCTTGCCTGGGTTTTTAAACCTAGGACCTTTGACTTGGTTTGACAATCCAATCATTGGTCCAATCCCTATGCTATTACTGCTTTAGTAAAAAAGAAAAAAGGTTTTAGCCAGGATAAGCTCCTGATTAAGGAACTCCTTAACGGTCAACTTGCCAGTCAGCGGTCATACCAGGCTATCACGGCTACCAGGCCGTCAACAATATTATGTGAGGCTCTTGCCAATAACCACGCGACACATCTCCCATTTCTTCATTCCACGGTATCGTGGAAAAGCATCGCACCACGTCACGTTATGATTTACACTATCGCCACTGAAAATAACCTGTACGTGTTTTATTTATGGGCCCTCTATATGGGACAGGTTTTAACTGAGCTCTGTGTTCACTTCACTCGCAAATATTTGTAGTGCTCTAGTGCTTCGGGAATGTGTTCATTGTTATACAAACTGAAGTTTATTGCTAGAAGCTTTTAGTTTTGCAATCAATGTTAACAGATTCACTATCCCGATTATAGACACAATAAAAAGAATAATAGCATGAATCATTTGTGATTCACAGGACAGGGAATGGGTTAGTATAAATATATTTTTTTATGTATGTTTTTTATTGAATGGAATGATTTGCTTATTCAATGAAATTATTTAATAAGAAACTTGTAAAAACAACTGACTCGGGCGGGACTTGAACCCACGATCCCTGGCGTGCCGTGCCATCGCTTTCCCAATTAAGCTACCGAGTCCTGCCCGCTTCAGTTGAAAGTACGAATCTCCTTCGCCTTAAAGGCGTGTGGTGACATCTACCGGAGTACTACCGCACTGCCGGTCTCATGTGAACTTTGCAGCTTAGAAAACATAGAAACGATATCACCAATTTTTAAAAGGGTTAGTATAAAGTTTTTGTTAAGATTTTGTTATTATAAAGTACTAGCTTCCCCTCGCGGCTTCACCCGCGAAGTATGGTGATAAATGAAGGAAAAGAAAGTGCGCCTGTGTTTGCGCATACACTTGAGCACTATAATATCTCCTGAGTACTACTATTTAACTTCCGAAAGAGGCAAGATCCAAGATTTTTATATCTTGTTTACAGTTATTTTTAGTTATAGGTGTTTTCTTTTTCTTCCAAATTCTCTAGAGAAACGATACAGCCAGCTGTCTATGTCATTTGTTTTTAGACGTATTGAATGATGATCTGCTATTCTGACATTTTAGCTGATATTACACAGTACTACGCTTGTTTTCTTAAAGGAGCATTGCAGAGTTGAAGTTCATGTATTTAGCTTGATTGTTCGTATATAGTATAACTTAGACTGACCGCGTCAGTCAGCGGACGTTATAGCCCTTATAGTCCAATCAAGCAGGTATTTTTTATTAATTTACATTTCTGCCACACCCGCACCCACACCCGCTTTGCAAGCACGCGGGTGTGGGTTCGAACCTGGCATGTACCAATGTGACTTTTTCAATGTCATATGTACTTTCTTAGTTTTTCTAAAACACCACTGACTAACGGTGAAGGAAAACATCGTAAGGAAACCTGGACTTTAATAGTCTGAAATCGCCAACCCGCAGTGAGTTAGCGTGGTGTTTAATGCTCGATCCTTCTCTGTATGAGAAGAGACCCTTGCCCTGCAGTGGGACAGTTACGGTCGAATTTTTTTTTTACATTTCTGCCGCCTCACAAATAGAAACATTTTTGAACGTCGCTATATATCTTTACTTATTAATATGTACAATATACTCGTAAACCAGAGAAAATGGACGGAGTAATATGTTTTTTTACCTTCCTGTCTATATATGTAGGCTAGGGGTTGGGTAGGGTAGGGGTAGAGAAGGGTAGGGTAGAGAAGGGAAGGGTAGAGAAGGGTAGGGTACGCTAGGGGTTGGGTAGGGTAGTGTATGGTTGGGTAGAAAAAGCGTAGAGGAAGAATAATCACGCGTACGAAGGCCTATCTATAAACACATTGCAATTCGGCGACAGAGAAATAAGTGAAGGGGTGTCCCCAAAGAATTTCAAAGTTGATTATACTCGATGTCTATATTGCAGATGGTTAATAATCTAAATAAAAAATTAAATCAGCCTGTAACTGTCCCAATATAGGGCAAAGGCCTCTTCTCATACAGAGAAGGATTGAGCATTAATCACCGCGCTAGCTCACTGCGTGTTGGCAATTTCAGACTATTAAGTCCAGGTTTCCTTACGATGTTTTCCTTCACCGTTAGTCAGTGGTGTCTTAGAATATCTAAGAAAGTACATATGACATTGAAAAAGTCACATTGGTACATGCCAGGTTCGAACCCACACTCACTCGCTTGTAAAGCGGGTCCGTAACCAATGCGCCACCACGACGATTTGGTTAATAATATAAAAAAAAAAAAAATTTATAGATTAATCATCTACCTTAATAGAGCATTCAGCAAGATCTCTAACGTGCCTATATAAATTACTAATGAATCACGCCCACGCTTCGCTAACAATCTAAGAGATATTTTAGGTACTTATCCCTATTTTTAGAATAGGCAGTCACGCTCGACACTAACGTTATTGTAGTTAGAACATCGAACTGCCGAGTCAGCGATAAGGGTTGTATTCTACAAACTTGTAAATTATAAATCTTATGCTGTAGAAGTAACTTAGCAATTAATTTAAAGTATTCGATTTGATCGTAAGGTTGATTATAAATAATAGGTTCAACATAAAAAATAGCAACCTGAAATGGGAGAAAAATTCACATTTACTCTTATTTACAACCATCGGGTAGTTCAACAAACATAGGGGTTGTTGATCGACCTGGTAGTAGAATATAAACCGCTTGTAGGCCTCCGACATTGCTTTCTCACCATAGAAAAGTCTCTCAGATGTGCTGGTTTCCGAATAAACTTCCTGAAGGGTTTAACACATGGCGTGATTTTACATTTTATTTACTTGTAAGATTAAAAATACTTGACACTGGTTGAATTAGTAGACTATAGTCCACTTTTTTGCCAAAAATAAGAAGAAGAAGAAGAACTTCCTGGCAGTTAACTAGTCTTTATGATGTACCTCTGTTAATAAACGATTACTTGTTCCCATCCTTAAATAAAGAAGGTAATGTTAACGCTAATTTTAAATACAACATTGACAACCTTAACACGCTTGACATCAATAAACTCCTCAAAACCGTATATATAGTATAATTATTTCAAACTGTTATTTGTTCCACAAACTGGCTCTATCCAAGCAAGGTTTATTGGTACTATATTAATATCAACTGTCGCTTCACGTTGCCAACTTTAGCAATCATAACGTTATATTACGACAGAAATATCTCGTACAAGCGCTTGTAGATTATATGTATGGGATTACGTAGTCAAAGTGAAGTCAACATTTATTGATCATCATCTAAGAATCTGAGATCATAATCATCATTTGCAAATAACAAGTGTTAGCAAGTACCAGTGATAGTCTAGTGGTATGACTGCCAAGTCAAAGATTATAGGTTCGAAATACAGGCTTACCTCTGACTATTCGAATTCATGCGTTTTAAAAATTATGTATCAATGAAAGACTACACAATTGATCACCAAACTATCTGATTTAAAGTATCAAGAAATACTCCAATAACAGCAACAATCTCAAACATTTTTTACTTCAATAACTAACTTAGCGTTTATAAAACACCCCAAGAATCTTTTCTCTTGGAGAAAATTTCTATTATTTTCGCCCTTTGAGAGTTTTCTTTGAAGTGGAACTTGGAATAGTCTGAGTACTTGGGGTACTCAGTAAAGGCGTTCTTTGACCGCGAAGTATGGCTTAAAAATAGATTAAAACGAAACGCGTTAAGCGGTATCGGTCGGGAAATTGCTATAAGAATACCCCCTTTGTGCTTGTCTGTATTGTAACTGCTTGGGTGAGATTTCAAATTGATTTTCTTTTTTAGTGGATTGGTGCCTATTCTACAAACAGATAGAAATGAAAGTTAGGTCACCTGAAAATCTAGTTCTAGATAGAAAGTTATGTTGCTTACTCTTCTCAACCGATTAAGTCCGACAACATGTTATTTTTAAATGTGATAAAGGGGAAAAAGTAGCTAACATGAAGTTAAGCAAATACTGCAACCTTTTTAACATCCGCAATACTAGGGTTATCATCGAGGCGTTACCAAATTGTTATTGCTAAGTTAACTCATCCCTGAGCTTCCGATAATCGTCACTTAACGTTAGTCTTGTCAGATGTAAGTATTATACCAGAGGCAAATAAAGAATATGAACGCCAGCAATGGGACACCTAAAAAGTCTCGATTTAATCTAATCTAATTAATGTAAGCAACAAATTTGCCATGGCCTACCGTGGCAATGCTGTAGTGAATTTTTGGCTCTACCACGCCAAAACTTCTTTTGAGTCAGCCCCTCCACAAGACAACTTACGAGATGTTGACTCGTCGTTAAGAACAACCAACATGTGCAAATTTTTGCAGATAGTGGTTTTCTGAAGGCCAAAGAGCCCGACAAAACCGTCTCGCATACGCCAAGCGGGACGGTATGCATGAGGCGCATTTCCCCTCAACACAAAAAAAGGTGGATATGAGATCGTTATGATATCATCAACATACAGCTAAGCTAAACCCTCCGGCGAAACAGACAAGATGTTAGGTAGCCTGAACATACTCATCGACTTCCAATAACCCGAATCTTATATACATATTAGTGCCTAGATACGTTCAATATTAACAAGACATTTCAGCGAACATAGACAGACATAATTCCAAGTGGGAACACTCGGCTGCACCGATACCCGGTAACTCGATTAGTCTGCACATCTGAAGGCAATCAATACAGTAGGTACTAAATATTCCTGACACGATACCGCGTACGTATATTTACTTACCTATAGGTGAAGTCTCAGCATTACCACAGATAATATAAAATAGACAGAAAAAAAAATACACATAGTTTCTTTTTTTTATATCACAAAAGTTGACACGGCCGCAGCGGCGCGGGCGGCGCGGCATCCGAGCCCTTGATTTTGATTACATTTAATGGTACAAAATTTGTACTTTGATATCAAAATAACTACTGTTTTCTAAATTGGTATCTGTATGGTAAAAAAACACCTTCACACCTTTTTTTTAATATTATAAACTATACTGTCCAACAAGCGATCGAAGCTGGGGACAGCTAGTTTAAATATTAAATAATGAAAAATACAATATGTGTATTAAATAATGAAAAAGACATGTGTCGTACGGTGTTCACTGCACAAGATAACTATTCACGTACGTTTTATATTTATTGAAAAAAATATATATAGACGGAAGGGTATAAACCTGCTAAAACATAAATTTAAATTGAAAATGTCTACCGTCGAAAATTCTCTCAAAATCAGATTAATACACTTCATCAATTTCGCACTTTCCAGTCAGTGAAAGGGGCTAAAAGCTTTGGGATCGACCTAATGACCTGACCTAATGCCTACAGCAACTTTGGCATCGGCTTAGACCAAACAGAAAAGGTCAGACCTCCTATGACGTGTTAAAATTATCAGACTGCTGCATCAAAAGAGGATTAGCGCTACGTGGTTTTTTTTATGAATTCGACCTTTTTTAAAATTGGAAAATTTTGTAGAAAGAAAAAAACTATTAAGAGCGAGATTTGCTCGTTCTGCCAGTAAGCTATTCGTATCTCCGACCGTGTTATCGAAATTTCACGATACGATAAGTGATTACTGACTCGCCCAATCGGATCGAAACGTCAGAGTTTAAACCACCTGCACGCCTCTGACATGACTTATACAGCGCAGAAAAATCTCTCAGGTCGTCTGGTTTCCTCACTTTGTTTTCCCTCATCGTTTTAGTTAATGATCATATAAAATGCTTTGTCCTGAATGACTGACGGATCAACGCACAGCCTAAACCTGATCGTAGAGACCTGAAACTTGGAGGGTGTGTTCTGCATATGAATCCAAAAAGTCAGAAGTGCTTACGTGGCTTTTGTACCTCTTTTTGCCAAAGAGTATTTAAGTTGTAGGCATTAGGCGCAGAATAAAAAATACTTTTATCCTTGTTTCTCAGAAACAAAAATATCTCATTCTTATGAAGTATCACATCGACGTATAGGTACCACGCAAGTTGAAATTTGATTTGTAGGTACGTATTTACTATTGAGAGTCAATATTGAGTTCCAAACTCAATAAGACAAAGCAGATGTTACTTGTTTATGTCATAAACTTGCAGAGCGAGAGTTGAAATCTTTAGTGCACACTGCAAGATAGGCGTTAAAGATATTTTCAATGTTTTTTTAACCTTTGAGTCGTGATACGCTAGTGGTATGACCTCGCGCGTCTCTGACTTTTCGCAAGCTATGTGCGTATTATAAATTCATTTTCACCTGCTCCGTGCCTCGGAAAGCACGTTAAGCTGTTGGCCCCGGCTGTCATGAAGATCTTTGACAATCGTTAAAGGGAGTCTGTACCCTCATAAGATAGAAGAATATCGTACTTATTGCACATAACTACTGACAGAACATAGACTCACGCCAGTATTCCCCCAGAGGGTATAGGCAGAGGTGTATACTGTGCAATACACCCACGTTTCGCCAGCTATGTTATAAGTCCCATGTAATAGGGGGCGAGCCTATTGCCATTAACCGGTCACTATCCAGACTCCCAATAACATTTTTCCAGATCTGGGGACCCAGGACCTCGTGCTCAGCAGTCGCGCTTGTTACCACTAGACCATCGACGACCAGTCCTCGACAACTATCTGACAGCTTAATATAAAATCTTAAACAAGCATACTGATTCATCGCTAGACTTCACTTCACTTTTTTTGAATAGCACGTTGAAGTCCAAAACCCACAATGATCGCTGTACTTCAACTGTGACACATACCTAAGTCCCAATATCTCATATAAACGGTATAGCATTATTCAAATGGATGTTCAGCGAATGCAACGCGAAGCTTCGGAGCTCGAATTATATTCTGATGGGCTACATCTGTTCGCTCAAGCCGTCAGCTGGGAATGACAACTGATTATCTACTACCGGGATTACTTACTTACTGTCGATATTCACGGAAACTTTAATATCGACTTGAAGAACCTACCAGAAAACGAGATCCTATCTAGTATGTACAATTAGGTACAATAGATAATATTAGGCATAGATTTAGTTTTGTTTTTTAGTTCTTTTTTTGTGTTAAAAACACAAAAAAGAACGATTTTATTTCTTTTATATATTAAGTAGCGCCTTGTGCAATATTGCGTGTGAATAAATGATTTCTTTCTTTCTTTTACAGTCGGCAAAGGAGTTAAGTTGACAGGTCCGCTAGTTAAGGATGAAGTTTTTTATGGAAGCTTGCATGTGGTTGTGCAAAAATGTTTAGTTTTGTATAGGTTTCTCATACCTTTTCAAAAAATATGGTAAAATTCAACTACCTATATTAATGACATCTTGAAAAAATTAAAACCGTAACTAGCGCCCCTGCCAACCAACTCTTTGCCGACTGTACAAGTGTACATACTAGAGACATAATTCCAAACTGAAGACTATTTGTGATTTTTGCTACCATTTTGAAACACAGTGCTTATGAGATGTGTTTGCGCACACACTTGTGCACTATAATATCTCCTGCGTAGTTGGCTGATCTCCGTTGAGGTTGGCCGCTGTGACCGAAATTCGGTCAGGAGGATTATTTATATAGGCGTGTGTACTTACTGAAATAAGGCAAAATAAAAAATATAATATAACAATTTTTGTTGTGAATGGTATTTACACTAAGCTTTAGGCTTATGTTGTAAAAATAAAGTAGTTATAAAGGATTTGTCAGTCAGTATGATGTTAAAATAAAATAAACATTCATTCCGTATTAAAACAAAAATACTGTCTTCAAATCTGTACCACAGTATCATTCGACTTGGACTAAAGTCACCCTTACCCCAATAATACACTGAAATCTAAATATTTGCCTCCAAAAAATCCTTACAAATTCCTCTCATCACCCGTAATCCTCCCTAAATGGCAGATGTTTTCAAAAATTCTCCCATTAACTGAGATAGGAACGCACAAACGTACAAAATCAAGATGTCTGCCTAATTACATCATTTTTCTCTACCCCCCGTGCTTCACAGTAATACACACTAATTTTAGGAAAAATCATTATGCAAATGGGGGTGAAAGTTGTATAATGTGTTTTAATGTTGGGGATGAAATACAGGGCCATTTATTGTCTGAAACAAATTGAACATCTTGTTAATTCCGTCTGAGACTGGTTCATAAATCTAGTGACTTCTCCATCTTAGGAACGGTAATTGTTTCAAATGTGCTTAATGTGTACAAGACCCTGTAGGTACCCAGGTGGCTTATTATGAACGCTTCTTCTTCTTATCGTGTGGTTGATGAACAACCTGGTGTCAGAGTTTAAACCGCCCGTATGCCTGACATGGCTTTACACACCATTGAAAAATCTCTCAGGTGTGCTGGTTTCATCACGATGTTTTCCCTCACCGTTTTAGAAACTAATAAATAATTAATAATAATGAATACGAACATAACTTACGAAAAGTCAGAGGTTACCTTGGGATCGAAATCGAGACCTCTGACTTGTCAGTCGACGGTCATACCACTAGGCTATCAGTGCTTATGAACGCTTATTCTAATTCACAATACTTTAGACTATAGATACAGTATAAAAAGTGGCTGACAAAGCATTTACAAGAGTTTCCTTCGTACAGAATGTAATTGTAACCTAAATATTTTAGGACGGTAATCCCTAGATTATCTGCATCTAGATTTGCAAATTGGCATCCTATTTCCTACTAGAACAAATCTTCTGCATATAAATAGGTTCAGTACCATTTTCTGTTCTATTTTTGAGATGATTTTTTTTTTTCTGACAAAACCACGGGTTGCCAGACGAGGGATTTTGTACCAAGGGTAAATAATGTCTGCTACCTAGATTTACAAGGGCAGTTTGTAAGCTTTATGTGTCTGAAATCAATATCAGATACTTTTGCAGCAGAATTAATAAGCTAGTACGATACTTATACCATGAATTAACATTTTCTTGTATCGTATAACTGAAAATTATGATCGTAAATCGGGGAAACCCCTTCTATATAATATTAAGGAAATCAGAATATGAAGAGCAGATTAAGAAGAATATATGGCTTCCATTGGCGCTCAGAGTTAAACAAACTCGTAAAATAGAAGATAGATTACGTTTTTAGCGACTTATCTTACAAAAACAAACAGTACGGAAAGGAGGAGCAATGACTTACGTTCTTACCCAAATAAAAGTCAACTTCAGCAGTAAAATGAATACACCATGTATTTACCATAAAAAAAATGCAGAAGGTTGAGTGTGTATAAAGTAAGAACTTTTCGTCATTTAAATTTGCTCGTAAAAAGGGCTATTGCGTGCTTGAAAAGTGAAAGGTAAATCTAAAATACGACCCTAGAGCTTATTTGAGTTTTTTTTAATGATACCGTAAAATGCAAGTTTTAAGCAAAGAGTTTGAATTCTCGAAAAAAAAAACATTTAATGTCGTCTTACTTAAAATTATGAGAAATTAATTTTAAATTTTTGCAAAATAAACAATGTTAATGTTATTTTTATTTAAAAAAAACATAAAGATATAGTAAAGATAAAGTTGATATAAATGTATACTACTAACCATTTTTTTTACTATAGTCAACAAGCCAATTACTTAATGGTACTTCTGCGTATATCTATTCTATACCTAATAGGTATAAAGGTGGCTATCCCAGTGCAATAGCCATAGATTACAGTAACAACCAGCATACAGATTGCACGGGTCATAACAGATAAACTTCGGTTGTATTTCAAGTTCCCTTCTCTTCAAAAGTGTATGAGGACGTCCCTAAGGTAAAAGGCAAAGAGTAGTTCGCAGATAGTCTGTTGGAAAATAATAAATCAGCTTTATTTTGCCTATAGGTATGTATTACGGCTAGATTAAGACATTTTCTCACAAGTCGAGTTTCTCAGCATTTTAGCATCTTCTAGAAATAGGCAAAGACACTGCAAAAAGTCAGAGGTGCGCGCCTTGTGTTCGAACCTGAGTCCTCTGTCTCATTTGTCAAAGGTTATACCACTAATGACTATGACGAATGACGTGTACGTACGATACGCTTTAATTTTCATCATTTCCAATTATCCGGAGTAACATGACCAAAATAAAAATTGTACGCTTAAAGCAAACAAAAGTCAAGTACAACATCTATAATTTTAAAAAGCCTTGATACAAAAAACTTTAATTTTTTTTATGTTCTTAATCAAATTCAAATAGCAAAATCGGTTTGGGAGCTATGATGCCATAGACACAGAGACATCAATACACACGTTTAACTTATAACACTCTTCTTTTTTCGTCGGGAGTTAAAAATAGACGGATTTGCCCTAACAGTCATAATTTTCATATCAATGGTTGTGTCTTAACTGTTTTTAACTACTCTTTGCTCTGTTAGGGTGGGTCTCAATAGTAAAACCACGGTTATTGTATACCTATCTCTTATGGGTTTGGGAGCTATACATCGCGATATCGCCTTAGTGCCGGAAACCGCTATGGGTACTGAGGGACACGGAAAAAAGGATTAAAATATCTTGAAAATATTTTTGCCATGAAAATATTAACTGGAAATAAATGTTATTTACCTATTCGTTTAATTAAAGAAATCTGCTATCTCGCTCGCACATTGACGTTGATTGAAGATAATATAAAAACAATGAATATACTTAGTTATGAAAAATCGAAATAAACCAATTGAAGGAGAACAACATTACAAAGTTTCAGCAAAAATATCAGCTTGATCTGAATATGTTTTCAAATAAAAAGTTACTTTAAATCAATTTTTATTTTATGCCATTTTTTATTTGAAAACATGTTTCAATCAAGCTGAATTTTTTTCTGCCCTGCCCTGCCCGCAGCTTCACTCGCGTTAATTCTAAAAATTCAATTCGGGTTATACAACACGGAGCTTCCTCTATTCTCATAAGAACGTTTAGCAGTGATAGCCTATAGGACTGCCAAGTCAAAGGTCGTAGGTTCAAGACCCAGCACCTCTGACTTTTCGTATTTATGTGCGTTTTAAAAATAATTATTAGGTATTTGCTAAAACAGCACACGACTAAAAGATTTATGATCAATGGTGTGTAAAGCAATGTTAGAGGCCTAAGCTGACACCAGGTTGTTCATCAACCATACGATGAACTTTTAAGTTTTTGTATACCTGACAACGTTTATGCAAACTTTCAGGACAATCGATTCAGTTGTTTAAGCGTGAAAAGGTAACAAACAAACGAATTAACTTTCGCATACATAATATTAGGATTAGGATTAGAATAGTTAGGATTAGGATAGGATTACAATCGTTTTTAACCCCACACATCACCCTAAATCATTTATTGGGGTAAATATCGATCTACTTCAATCCAGTCTAGGTTTTTGTGCGGGGAAAACTGGCCGAAAGCTTTCGGATTTGCATCGACAATGAGACTAGAGCTATACCGCTTTATAAAATGTGCTAATACCGTCCCCCTGGTCGGTTTAATACTTTTAAACCTTTAAAAGTGAACCCAGCTAAAAGTTTCTGTCGCACGGTTGGAGTGGATTTTTGTTGAAGTTTGAATAAGATTTTAATAGTGTTAGTTTGTAGTGGATGGAAGTTTTCTTGCATTAATAGTCATGTTATTTTTTATACCACAATTTAAAAAAAATCTGGTATGTATGTAAGTTTCTTTTATTAAACTATTTTCATTTTTCTTATATCTATTACTAGCGACCCGCCCCGGCTTCGCACGGGTGCAATATACATATAAACCTTCCTTAAGAATCATTCTATCTATTAAAAAAAATCCGCATCAAAATCCGTTGCGTAGTTTTAAAGATCTAAGCATACATAGGGACAGACAGACGGCGGATAGCGACTTTGTTTTATATTATGTAGTGATAAAGCCCCACAAAACCGTTGTCACAGTTTGTTGGTAGAGCTAACATATTTGTTTAATTTCACAACACCAACTCACACCTAGAATTAAAAATATCACACAAATCATAATTATAATAATTTTATTGTAGGGTTTTGTACCCAAAGTGTAAAAACGGGCCCCTATTATTAAGATTCCGCTGTCCGTCTGTCCGTCTATTACCAGGCTGTCTTATGAACCGTAATAGCTAGACAGTTGAAATTTTCACAAATTATGTACTTATTTCTGTTGCCGCTATAGCAACAAAATATAATAAAGTTAATAATTAAATACAAAAAGTGTACAAGACCGGCTCGCACTTGGCCAAATTTTATTAATCATTGTCTTCGTACAAAACTTTTTGTGTCCGCGAGTGCACTTCCACACAGTTCCGCACACTTTGCACTTCGCCAGATTTTTGGAATAATGTCTTCGAAAAGAAATTCTGTTGCAATACGATGAGAATTTTAAAAAATATTAGTCAAAAATAATACCTAGTTTATAGACTCACGCCTGTATTCCCCAGAGGGGGTAGGCAGAGGTGTGCAGTACACCCTCGTTTCGCCGGCTTTATTATAAGTCCCATGTAATAGGGGGCGAGTCTATTGCCATTAACCGGGCACAATGCCAGACTCCGTGCTGCTACTGAGAATTTCCTAATGAAAAAACCCAATAACACTTTGCCCGACCCGGGGATCGAACCCAGGACCTCGTGCTCAGCAGTCGCGCTTGTTACCACTAGACCAACGAGGCAGTCACTAATACCTACCTAATACTAATACCTAGTATTTCTATTTAATATTATGGTATTTCCAGATAACTCAGATTACCGTCGGGCGAGGTGTTCATAAGTGGAGAGCTTCTTGTCATTACTCGTACATATTGCTGAACGTGACTTCAATAGAAACGAACCGGCCTTCAATTCAGAGCTTGATACTTACCAAAAAGGAAAACTATAAGTAGGTTTACCCATCAAGGATTGAAAAGTAGAAATTTGTAGTGACCATAGTAATAAACCATGCTGTATCTGTCTTACAGGGCAAAAGCCTCTTCTCATACAGAGCAGGATCGAATATTAATCACTACGCTAGCTCACAGCAGCACAGAGTCGGAGATTTCAGACAACCCAGGTTTCCTTACGATGTTTTCTTTCACCATTACTCAATACCCAATCTTCAGCATACCGTGCCGACGCTTTGACCGCTAACCGCTTTGACCGCGATTCTGGTGAGATACGGTGGCTTAGCGGTCAGAGCGTTGGCACGGTACGCCGAAGACCATGGTTTTGAGTCCCACCCGTGTTAGTTGTTTTTTTAATTTCTTATGACTAGCCGGTGAAACGTGTCCGTGAGTCAATGTTTTAATTATATTTAAAAGCTAACATGTATAAAAATCACAATAGGACGAATAATGTTATAGATATTATTATTACTTTAAATATACCTAGGTAAGCATAAACATTTATATTCTAAGCACCTGCAAAAAAGTGACCAGTCAAAAAGTACTTACCAAAAGCCACTACACGGTTTCATCAAGATTTAAAAATGAAAAATGGAGTTTAAAAACTCATAGTTGCTGATAAATTGCTTCCTTATCACTTACAACCATCGCACTAACCTACATCCCCATCAAACTCAATTTACCAGTCAAATTTTATCTTAGCATCTAAAATATTACACATGGGGTTGATCACGCCCGCTAGCTAAAACCAGAGTTAAAAGGGCCCCCTAACTAAAATCCCCTAACCTTTAACATTTTCCTGTATGTCTAATAAAAAGGCTAGTACAGATTTGAATATGCATTAGCGTTATTTTGTTTGCGCCCCTGCGGAGGTTCATCCCTAAGGCAGGGCTGCCAACCTTCTCTTGGATTATTTTAATATCACTTAATGTAAATTTTGCATAATTTATCAGTAAAATGGAAGATTATCAACTTGAGTGACGTATTTCTGCCATCTATTTCAATTTTATTGCATTATCTAAAATAAAAGCTACAAAATTAATTAAACGAGTGATGGAAAATCCCAAAGCCAGATCGATAAATAATCATTTATTTTCAGATATTATGCATATTATGTTGAAAAAGTTTCAAGAGCGAGTGTAGTCGCGACGGCGGCGGGCGTCGCGGTCCTCCTTGAGGTCCTCGACGTTCGATGGACTCCGTTTGAGTCCGAAACTATTCGGGCATTCCCGAAATCAATCCGTGTGTAAAGCCGTTAGTATTTAAGAAATTGACTGCTGGATGTAGTTTGTGCCCGTTTTGTGTGGTGGTGCAGCTGGGAGATAGTGGTGACCCTAGGAGACAAGCGAGTAGCCTAGGAATCTCTTGAACTAGAAAAGAGCTCTTGAGAGGCATGGGGCAATGCCCATGCATCACAGCTGTTGTTGCCAGATGACAGACCGGACTAACCTCTATGCCAATTTTGTTGTCAAATTATTACCTATATCCGTCAATCTATAGTAACAGTCCGTAACAGTCTTCCATATAAGTCAAACATTTTCGAACCCTACACACCACAATATATATCTATTCAAATAAAGACGTGGCGTTTGGAACACAAAATTTTTGTATTCTATTGAAGACTGGCGGTCAAAATTTGCGATTAATTAGTTTTTGGGACACAATTATTTTCCTTTGGCAACCCTATTAAAATGGCCCATTAAGTGGAGTGTTATTTTAACGCCTACAAGTTCTGAAAGTGAAGTTTTGTACTTGGTCGTGTCATTAAGTGGCCCGAGACGGTTAATTATTACTGTTTTCAGATGTTCCCCCTTTTGGCTAAGTATATGAAGTACATTGTATGTAAAGGCTATTTTCTCGTTGGAGGATAATGGCACAGTTTTCCGGTATTATGTGTTAGTAAGATTTGTCTGTAACAGAAAAATGTTTTTTTTTTGTTTTATTAAAAAGAATACACTAGTTTGACCACAAATTCACTTAATGGTGAGCGCTCAGATTATAAAACAAACCAGAAGCCGCGTTCAATCGTGTTTTCTTCTGCACACTGTGTTTATAAACATACTGAAATGTAATCCCATTCTGTGTTTTAATAAGCCTGACAGCATACAGGTGGGGACGACACACAACCGCAAATTGAATTTAGAATTTATGATTTTCTTTGTATCCTTATAAATTATACTTATCTTTGCCTTTCACTCAACATAATCAGTTAATACACCGCTCATGTACAGTCACGCACAATAAACACAATGATCATTAAGCCACCGTCACACGCTCAAGATTTCCGCAGTAAAAACTGAAACGAAATTCAACCGCTGTTACCGTTTTGTTGAACGATCATTTCAAAGCACTCAAAGCTCACTGAAAGACATTATCCACACGTTCGTAGCGTAATGACCCTTCAAGAGGGGATGAAACCGGGGGTCGGAATGAATTGCATTTTTTTAAATTATCTTTTTAAACGGTCTGTTACACTGATTTTATTATAACGGATTTTTTCCGTGAATTTTCGTATGGTAAGTTTATTAGATGCGTTTATGGTTCATGTGCGGAATTGTGAATGTGTTAAGCGTTTTATGTTTGGGTTTTTTGTGGCTTCTAGAATGTATTGCTGAACGATAATTTTGGTTTTATTTGTCATGTTGTAAATAATCATAATAGGCGTTTTACAGCGTTAAAAACGCTTTTCATTTCAAAACGGAACAAACTCGCTATAATTACAATGTGTAAAGGTGCGACGAGAAGAGTAATTAAACATAAGTTATCTTCACGATTGCTTTTTAATTAATGATTTTATAGGTCTATTACATAAAGTAAGACACATACTACAGCACAATTAAAACATAATGAAAACTATCTTTGTAACAATCTAATACGTAATATTTTAGAAGCAAACTATAAGATAATTATTATTTTTAATAATTCGTTCTAAACGCCATTATCTGTGTAAATTTATCTGTACTCGATATACTACATTAATTATACAACGCGGAAACCATACTGTACTTTCCAATAAATCACCCTAAATTGTTTTAATTGCCATCAATTACAAAAACATAAATTAAATTTAACAAGCGGAACCGAAACTTACCACGAAGTGTCAAATAGAAACGTGTCAATGTCAACGAAGGAATTAATTTAAAATACTTTATCATCGAACGCGGCCATTATAACAATCATTTTTCATTTTAAACCAAATCATTGAAGTATATTTAAATCGACATTCATTTCGATAATCCTGTTTGTTATTGCCATTTATAATATTAAGTTTTGTAGCTGATTTACTCAATTTAAGGCCGTCACAATGTTAAAAATACTATAATTATATATTTTATGTTGTAATCACTACATAGTATAAAAGTCGCTTTCTCTGTCCCTATATCCCTATGTATGCTTAAATCTTTAAAACTACGCAACGGATTTTGATGTGGTTTTATTTAATAGATAGAGTGATTGAAGAGGAAGGTTTATATGTATTTAATATCAGCATTGCACCCGTGCGAAGCCGGGGTGGGTCGCTAGTAGACTATAATTATTTCGCATATCGCCAGCCGTACCACTCACGATGAAGTGTATAATGTATTATAATTTTGTTCCCTGAATATGATATCTTAAGCATTGATAGCCTAGTGGTATAACCGATAGACTGCTAAGTTTGAAACCTAGGCACGCACCTCTGACTTTCGGATTCATGTGGGTATTAGAAATTAATTACCTGTCGCTAAAACGGTGAAGGGATACGTCAGCGTCGCTGGTCGCGGCGTCGTGAGGAAACAAGCCCACTAAAACTTTTGGTATTTGCATAGTTTGAAATCGCGAACAAAAGAAAGTTATAATATAAAATATTATATATATAGTATTATATTATATGAACAACATAGATACTGAAAAGCAGACGTGCTTGACTGAAGGCTGAGACTCAGCAAATTTAGCTCAAGTGGATCGACCTGAAGCAGGGTTTTTCATTAGATCACTAGTTTTCCATTTTATATGATCTTATTAATATTCCATTCCATATTCCATTAACCGCTCATCTTATTTTTGCGACACTCAAGCGCAGAATCCAATGCTAATGGCAAAATGCAAAAAGATCAATTAGCGAAAATCCCGCTGCACCAAAAATATTCATGGGGGCAATAAAATGCTCGATTCTCACCTAACGCGAAATCGAATCGAGATAATGAGAACAAAATGTCGGCAACTGAAAGTGCACTTAGCAGCATTACGCATGCAAATCGGAATCGTTCGGCGTCATCTGCGAGTTCGTAATCTGATTATGCGGAACCTGGCAGAACTGAAAAATTACAAGCAGAAGTTTTATTTGTTGTTGTAAACCAAATTATTATGATGATCACTTCCTAAAATTGTAAAAACTTGAGAGATTTTTCAACGGTGTGTAAAGACATGTTAGATGCTTACGGGTGGTTTAAACTCTGATACCAGGTCGTCCATCAACCATGCAATAAATAAGAAGTCGGAAGCGCCAGTGACACCCCTAATTTCACAAGCATGTATTAGGTTATGCATGTATGCATGTATAGGTATAGGTTACGGTTACTGTTTAACATCAGGCGTGGCCGTATGCTAGATTTTACATTCGCATTTTTATAATGATTCATTATTTTTACTGTTAAAAAAATCAAAACTCTAGGTAAGTCCAGGTCCAATCTATCCGTTCTCTCAAATCAGAGGTCAAATCCAAGAAAAGGGACATCTTTACCGAACCATAAAATATTAAAATAGATAGTAAGCTGACTGGATTTTTTTGTTTTTTGTTTACGAGAGATTGGTGTTATTTGTACTAAAGTGCACAACAATTTATAAACGTTAGCGCCCGAACCGCGCTGCGTCTATGGTACTTCGCGCGTGGCGCGGACTCTCCACATTGCTGCACTTAGCAGTACTTCTGATATTACCTGCGTACAGTTTTGTTAAAGTACATACATATCACAGAACAGGGCATTATCTGATTATGTTAATGAGGGGATTTTAAACTTAATTGTTCCCATTCGTGATCGCGTTGATCAACCCAGCGGTGACAGTGGTAACTGCCAATTTAAAATGTTTGTTTAAATGTGCAGTAATGATCATTAATAAGTTTTATTAATAAGAACAACAAAGAAATATAGTTTTACTGACCTGCTCATTACCGATTAGTAAACTCATGCTTTTTCCATGATGAAATATTTATACTAGGTAAGTAGGTACCCCGTGCGGGTAAAGAATAGAATTGAAAATGGCGTCTTCTCCTCATATAACCTGTAGGTGAGAGTAGAAACAAGATACATCAAAGACAGTGTGCGAGCGAGAAGAATAGTTCTGGCACCATTTCCAATCCCATTGTTTATCCGCACGGGATTAGTTATTATTGCATATTATAAAGTTATAATTATATAAACGAATATATTTTTTTAATTCGAATTTCGATGGAACAGATTAATAATACTCGTACGTACAAATAACAGGTACACGGGACCTATTATTTATCAATAGTTTATAGTCTGGTATATATTTTTTTAATATTTTCTGATCAGAAATTGGGAAATGATCGTGGTTTAAGTAATCGAGTTTGAGATACCTACTTTATTTTCTTTGAGAAAAGAGAATTCTGGGGGCTTATTTTTTATCTACAACCCTAACTACAGGTGCTAATTCCTTATTTAGCTACGAAGAACTGGACAAATTGGCATGCACTTCTAAACGAACGATAAACTGGGATAAAGGTTGGTTTCGAAGTTCAAGAGTGACATTATAACTTTACACAAAATTAACCGACTTCAAAAAAGAAGGAGGTTCTCAATTCGATTGTATGTTTTTTTTAGTATATATATTATGTCTATACAAGCTTATTTTAAGTACCTATGACCTAAACCTGAAAGTAGTTTGTTCAGAATCAGTAACTGAATCGATCGCAATAATTTTAAGTAAAATTAAAAAATGTACTTACAAAGTTATAAGCTTATTCTGTTGCATCGTTATCATGGTCACTGAGAGCGCGGCGCCCGCCACCCGCGCCGCGCAGATGACTCGCCTAGCAGTACCTACTCGGTTGTGTGCGATCACAGAGCATTTGTGTAATGTGGTGGTAACGTTTTGATAACGTAATTTCGACAAAATCACTGCACTGTTACGCACTATTCACACTTAAACATAACGCAGTAATTGTTCAAAGTGTCGCCTCTTTGTCAAATGCACAGACGGGCGCGCTTTCTTAAATTCCTACTTAGTTTTAATTAGAAAATTAAAACGCCATTTTCACTCCCAAAAGAAACAAAACAATAATCGACACTCAATCGAAACACGTGATTTGGCGGGATCGCGGGCGCAAGCGACACATGCGCAGTACTCTCTAGCTTTCGGGCGACTGACGCAGCCGCGCGGGCAGCGGGGCGACGCACGTGATCTAATGGCGCCGCCGAGTCTGTCGGCTCGCTTCATCGAAGCCGCCGCCGCGGCCAGCTGATTTGACAACTGATTTGCGTGTGTCCAAACTTGCACCATTTAAGTATTTTTTTTGGACAAAATATAACATGGTGTAAAAATTATTGCGATCGATTCAGTTACTGATTCTGAACAAACTACTTTCAGGTTTAGGTCATACTTATTAAAAATTTGTATAGGCGTTTTTTATACCAGGTTAAATGTTTTTTTAAGCATAAGCATATAATTCTAAAGGAAGGTATATTAATGATTCGTTTATTATGACATGAAATGACGGTTGGGTAAAGACCTAAGTTTTACAAAGCATATGTTTCATCAACATAAGTGCATCACAAAATTATAGTGCCCGAATGAAATCAGTCTTCGAGTAAATTTTGAATTCAAAATTCGAATCACGATCGGGCACGTTCGTCCCTCGTCCTCGTCAGCCGATGCTTCTCGAACGCACTCGGGACGCACTAGGGTCTGCTTTATTGGATCGCTTGACAGTTGACAGTTCACACCCTTGTTATCGAATGTATGTTGTGTCGAAATTAATTCAAAATTGGATTCATTGATTTTGTTTTTTTTAAAGGTTTTTTTTTTCAGGCAAATGCTTGTGCAATATTTGCTTTTAAAACGGGCTATTGCATGCTAGAAATGTAAAAGGTAAATCTAAAAGACCCTAGAGCGAAATAGTTTTTTTTTAAAACCATATCGTAAAATGCAAGTTTATTAAAGACTGTCGTCTTAATACAGTTTAAAAAAGCAATTTTAACGTTAAAAATACCAACAGTATTATGTACTCGATTTTATTTAAAAATAATAATATATAGGATCGAATATCGTTAATAAATAAGTATTTTTTGTCGTATGGTTGATAAACAAACTGGTGTCAGAGTTTAAACTACCCGTAGGCCTTTGATAAGGCTTTACACACCGTTGAAAAACCTCTCAGATACGCTGGTTTTTTCACGAGTTGGTTGGTTCCTTCACCGTTTTAGTAAGTGATAAAAAAATTAATTTCTAATACGTACATACATGAATCCGAAAAGTGCGTGGCTGGGTTTCGAACCTACGACCTTTGTCTTGACAGTCCAATGGTCATACCACTAGGCTATCACTTTTAATAGATTTGTGTAAGTCTAAGCAAAGTTCAAAACCAGAGATTGATGAATTTCAACAATTTTTTTTACATCTCCATCAGTACCGCCGCTATCAATCGACAATTGTTGTTTCAAACAACAAAAATACGGGAAAAAATCCCGAAAACAAACCCGCTTTGTATTCAAACAATCGAACACAAAAACAGAAAATCAACACAAATTTTCACATCACAACTTTTACATACAATCCTAACTTTCGGGTCTGCATGTAAATTCGTTGCGATTTTTTTCCGAAAATAAAAAGCAAAGTGACCATTGGTGATACGAGGGTATCGTACGTGTGGGTAAGTCCGAGGGTGCTAAGCAGTAAATTGTCCAATGGAACGCCGGTACGTGTTTGCGTAGTCCTTGCCAAAACGTAAATAAAACGGATTACGCGCGGAATAAAAACGGATATTACTGTGACACGTGTTTAAAGGATCATTGTGTAATTAGCAACAATTTTTCGCTTTGAATTTTATTGTGAATGCTAAATGGGTGATATTTTACTTGTTTTGTTCTCGTATTCTCTCACCGTAATAATTATTTCACCTTTTAAAATATATTTTTTTCTAAAGAGCGCAAAAGTTGTCACCCTATGTTTTTTTGCTGTATTTTTTTCCAAGAAAAGTTTTGTTCTGTTTTTGAATTATGTTTATTTGATAGTTTTTTTTCATTAAGTCGAGAAAATGATATTGCCAAGTGACCGCCCCGCCAGAATCGATGACCGAAGTATAAGGGCCTGATTACATAATGGCATTTTCCTCACTCTTGCCAGAATTTTCAGTGACAGTTTCTAGCAATCTTGACGGATATTGACTTTGAGGGCTTCAAGTTTCTGATCTTCCAATAATTTGTACAAGAATTTTAAAATTATACACAGAATTTTAGGTCTGTCGTCAAAACTGGTTATCATGACGCGTGTCCACATGGTTATGGACCCGCTTTGAAAGTACGTGGATGTGGGTACGAACCTGGTATATACTAATGTGACTTTTTCAATGTTATGTAGGTACTTTCTAAGTTAATCTAAGACACAACTGACTAACGGTGAAGGAAATCATCGTGTGGAAACCTAGTCTCAAATCGCCAACGCAGTGAGCTAGCATTGCAATTAATGCTCGATCCTTTGCTGTGCGAAAAGAGGCGTTTGCCCTGCAGTGGGACAGTTATAGGCTGGTTTACTCTCTTAAGGCTTTTTTTTTGTTTAATCTTGAAGAGAATCTAATCTTTTATTCCTGGCAGTCATGACACTTTGTCTTCATTCACTTTTTTTTCTGGGACTTGAGAATAATGCTACCTCTTTGTTCTTTTCTTTTCTTTATTTTTTTAATGGCATCATTGTGTACACAGCACCGATTTTGTCCGCATCAATACCTACAGACACTTCCTCATCGAAGCAGTCTATAATTATCTCAAGAAGCAAATTTTCGTCTACAATATTATCCTCTACCACATTTTCAAAGTTAGCATATATTAAAGCTTACAAGCATCTCAAAGACGCGTGTTACCGACAGCCACAAGACTAACTACTTCTAATTGTTCGCTAAAGAGATATCGTCGGATATTGCCTTCGTGTTTAGTGCACTCGCGTACTGAAGTTATGAAGACGACGAAAATGCAATACCTTTTAGAAAATTGAAAATGTGTAGCTATTTGTTTTGAAATAATAACTTATGTGAGTCATACGACATATTAAATCTTCAAACACCGAGAAATTACAAACGAAAGGAAATTTATTATTACTGGACGCCGCGCGCCACGTGGGAGTCAAAGGTTTAACTAGATATCATTACGGCTTTACTCACAAAACAACGACGCACGGGCACGCCCGCTGCACGCTTCGTCTACTATGCCCGAATTATGTACCTATATATACAGGGTTATTTGTAAAACACCAGCATCCTTAAAAGGGGTAATTAAACTCATCATTATGAACAACTTTTACTACGGGACCAACCCTGAAATCACGAAAAAAAATCAGTAAAAAGATCCCATTTAAGGATGCGGGTGTTTTACAAATAATCCTGTATATAATATGTATGACCGAATTTGATCATCACGATAATACCAAGAATTCAAGATAGCCAAAAATTTATAAACGACAACCCAATTTCCATCTACATCAATCCATTTAAAATAATTTATCTCAGAACGAAACACAAAGCGGTAAAATCTGAGCGTGAAATAGAAAATATCTGAACTAGTTTAAAAATCTGTGTTGGGTCTGAAATTGAATCTCTAGTGAACCATTACCACCATACACGAGCGTCGCCTGGAGTCAATGTATGTTTGTTTTTCTTTTTACCCTTCCAATATTTTCTTACACACTTTTTTAAAAACGAGCAACTTGATAAAATGTTCTTATTACTTTTTCTATTCCTAAATCCCTTCTTTTTTCTAATCAATATAATTGACTAAATATTCCTTGTAATTCATTAACTTCTAAGGGATCTTAAATTTGAGAATTTATTTATTTAATATAATGGCATCTTAACACCATGCCGCAGACACAATGCAATTTTTATTCTTCGCAGTCCCCAGTGACCGCGGTGGCGTACAAAGGCTTAAAGGTGACTTAAGGCAATAAACCACCACCACTACTTATTGCTTACCGTCAGTTGGGTTCGTGGTGCATGCCTTTTCTACAAAACTTTTTTAAAGTAACATAATTTGTTACGAAAAGTTGGCTATCGTCCGATGAGGAGGAACTCCACCGTTTTCTAGTTCGTTTTTTAGTTCTGTATAAAAAATAAAATTTAAAAAAGTTATTACAAATTCAACTAAAGATAAAAAGAAGTGGTTGTAATTCAAATTACTAGAATTTACCCAAACTTACATGCACAACTACATACATAGCAAGTTAAATAAATGCTTGTAAAAATAAAGTTGACCGAACATCAAAGCGGTGTGTCACAAGTTTCGGTACAATTCTTCAGCTACTCGGAGTTGAAAAGTCGGCACTTCGGCAGCTTCCGCGAACAATCTGTGCAACTCAACAACTTTGTTCTGCGGGCACACACTTTCACAGTTCCTTGTATATGTGGTTAATTTTTAACCGACTTACAAAAAGGAGAGTCTCAATTTAATGCGTCTGTTTTTTTAACGTTTGTACTATATACTCTCAATAATCAGTAATGAGTGGGCCTACATTAACATATATAACATAGACTCGCGCTTGTATTCCCCAGAGGGGGTAGGCAGAAGTGTATGCAGTACACCCACGTTGCACCGGCTATGATATAAGTCCCATGTAGTGGGCGAGGCTATTGCCATTAACCGGGCACAATTCCAGACTTCATACTGCTACTGAGAATTTCGTAATGAAAAAACCCAATAACACTTTGCCTGACCCGGGATTCAAACCCAGGATCTCGTGCTCAGCAGTCGCGCTTGCTACCACTAGACCAACGAGACAGTCTTCTCAATACTCAAGGCAGTCAATATTTTCTTTTTCTTATTGTTAACATTTTATTTTTATTTTATTCCTCCTTCTTGGTGATTAATGCTGGATCCTTCTCTGAGTGAGAAGAGGCCTTTGCCCTACAGTGGGATTATATATTGGCTTATTTATTTATTAAGCGGTTTTACTTAGCTTGACCTGTTTATTATTTGGTACAAATTTAGTCATCGATATTTTACCCCTTTCCTATTGACAGATTGATCTGATATTTGGTACACAGCTTTACTATTGATGACAAAACCGTTTTACGTAAAAAAAAATGTTTACTTATATTTTTTTTTATTACCAACTACCTAATAATCATAATTTCCCGCAAGCGATTTGTTGTCGACTATATTTTCCCGGTTTATCATAGAAAAGTTGTCATTGCCTCAAGAGCCAGGGGAATACAAGTTTTAATAACTCGCTTCTCGGAAAAACCTCTGTAGAAATGTCGTAAAGTGTAATATTTGTTGGATGACATCAAAACTCTTTTAGATAGTGTTTCACACGTTTAATAGCAAACACAGGAATGGAATAAAACTTGTTTATACTTTGTAAGATTTGTCATAAACATTTGTAGAATGGTTGTTTATTAGTCCACATCTACGCGGAAATAATAAAAAGGTGTATTTTGTATGTTTGTTTTTATGCTGGAGGTCTATGGAACTACGAAACCAATTTTATTTTTTTACTAGGTAATAGAAATGTCAAAAGCTAGCAAGATTAACGTCGCGGTAGCGCATTAGACCCGCTTTGTAAGTGTGCGTTCCGCATGGTGTGGGTTCAAATCTGCCATGTAGGTACCAATGTGACTTTTTCAGTCAATCTGGATGCTTTTGCATAAAAAATTTTGAAGAAATCTTAGAGAAAGAAAGAAAGAAAAACATTGCGGTTCAAAAAGTGAGTAGTGGAGTATCGTCTATAACCAACTAACAAATTCAGAAGTAAAATTCATTTGTTTGTTACCTTCTCACGCCAACCACTGAACCTATCATCCTGAAATGCATATACGTTGACAGGTGTTACGTACAGAAACGGACATAGGTTACTTTTCAATCCAAAAAAAGCACTGTTCTCGAAGAAAACCTTCTTCTTCTTATGAATAATAGATGGCGCTATGTGTCATTCGAATCATGATTGAATTTTAAATATGGTCAAAGCTAGTTACTAATATTTGAATTTATTCTAGTCTTCTAATTCTTTTCTCAATGTTTGTTTTTCCGATTTATAAAAAAAATCAGTGTGTTGTGTCAACGAAATCTTCAAAATTGTAATGGCTATATATTCATCACCACTCTCCACCAAAACCACAATAAAAACCTCACATATGGACATGCATTTCCCATGTCGAATCCCGTACAATTCCGGTCTTGTTCCGTCGTGTCACCAAAAAGTTCTTCAAACAAAAGGATTTTTAAAAAAGTGGCCTTTATTTCCCCCCATGGTTTTTGTGTGGTGTAGATTCTGTTAGATGGGAAAAGCGTTGTATGAAAAATAGTGGCGCGTTTGAATTTCAGTGAACTTTGATTGGAAATTATTTAAATGTGTTGATTTATTTTAATCAAATCCATTGAATCAATCAATTTTGATAGTAATCTATCTAATAAAAATGGTGGACCCGGCAGGTGGGGTTGCGATCGGGTTTAACTGAACCACGGAGGCGAAGGCGTGTAGCTTTACCCTTAGCTCTTAGGTAACCGTAGAAATTGGTATACATTTGAATGTCATTAGTTCGGTTTTTTTGGAAACTAGTTTTTTTAGATGCAGTTTCTCCCGCAACCCGTCAAGGATTGTCTTATCTAAATTTTAAGTTAATAAAAAAATCCCATTAAAAAACCTCATTCAGTTTTTTCCTATTACTGACTTTTTCGGTGAAATTTAAAAATAAATCTTTTTTGTTACCTATGATGTCGATTCGGCGGCCAAGGCGAAAAGAAAGCCTAAGCCGAAATGCGGATTTAAGATAAAAGAAATAATCGATTGTGAGCGGGATTTGAGCTCTACAAAATTTTTATTTATTAAATTTATAATTTTTGAAGTAGGTACCTGGTAAATATTATTATTTGAATAATATTACTAGGTACGTCAAATGCAACTTCAATGTATCCGACAAAATATTTCAACCTGAAAAACACTGACCATTGAAAAGCCTGTACCAAACACGGTATCGGGCGAAATGGGATCGATTTGATCCTTTTTGGGCCACCTAGTGTTTGTGCTGAAAGAGACCCATCGATAAATAAAAGAAAAATAAAAAACGAAAGCAACATTGCGCTTCAACTGGTTTTCATTAACCTGTTACGTTTGAACTCAAAGGCAAGTGATATTGAAGATTCAGGTTCATTTATGTATTTGCATATAAATTGTTGAACCTAAATAATATTTACAACAAAATTTCTTTGAAAACAATTCGTCAGTTTGACAAGCAAATTATTATTCGATATAAAATTAAATAATAATAATTATATACTGGTAGTTGCAGAATTAAAATTTAATTTTAATTTCAAAATAATAATATTATGACATCTTTACGGCTATTTACGAATTGACTTCGGGTAATCCCCGGCTTGTAAAAAAATAATCGCACGGATAGGACTTATGTATGAAAAATTACAAAATAAACAAAAAATAAATAAATAAAATAGGTCAAACCTCCAGTATATTAAGAAAGAATGTGATATCCTCCTATCAATCCAATCTCTACGGAGATTAGCCTACTACGCAGTAGATATTATAGTGCACAAGTGCAAAGTGCTCAAACTCAGGTGCACTCTCTATTCCCTCACTCTCATATCCGATGGGATGGCAAACCGACATGACTGGAGAGAGATCAGGCGCAAGCCAACGGCTTTACATGCTTTCCGAGGCACGAAGTAAGTGATAATTAATTTATAATACACACATAATTTACGAAAAGTCAGGGCAGCGAGCCTTGGGTTCAAACCAGTCAACGGTCACTACCACTAACTATCACTACTCACAATAATAATATAAGAAAGAATAGTGTTAAAATGAATGTTGAACGAGCTCCTAAGTAAACTATTGTCTTGGAAAGATAACAAATTACATAGAAACGGGACCAAGACGTTTATGTATTAGGCACTTAGTTACAGAACACCGTATAATCTATTAGAATAGAGTATTCAACATGAATAGAATTTTCTAGACGATTATTCGCCGGTTTTTGCCGGTTTGTCAAAATTTTCTTTCTTACAATTTCTTTCTTATTACTTGCAGTTTTATTCTATTGAATAACAACCTATTCATCATCTGCCTAGCCTTTTCCTAACTATGTTGAGGTCGGCTTCCAGTCTTACCGGATGCAGCTGAATACCAGTGTTTTACATGGAGCGACTGCCTATCAGACCTCCACAACCCAGATACTGGGTTACACGATACCCCTTGGTAATACTGGTTGTCAAATTTCGGGCTTCTGTCAAAGATCTACAATTGACAGCCGGGGCCAACAGCTTAACGTGCTATCCGAGGCACGGAGAGTGATAATTATTAATTTATAAAACGCACATAACTTATGAAAAGTCAGAGGTGCGTGCCTTGGGTTTGAACCCGAGACCTCTGACTTGCCAGTCAACGGTCACCACCACTAGGGTATCACGAATCACGACACGACTAACTTATTACTATCAGTGATGTAATTATAAACGCACTATGGATAGGTACTAGTGTAATTGTCACGAAAAAGACATTTTTTTATCAAAGCGACTCGCTTTCAAACGAGACAAAAAGGAATCTTTTGAAGTGATACAAAATATAACCTAGAAATACGCCCTAAATAACTTAAAATGATGCTTCCCAAAGAATTCTGTGGTACAATAGCTTAAATGCCTTTTTTGGCTTCGTCGGGCCTCCATTACGTTACAATGGTCACCATTTTTCTTTTGAGACAAAGAAAAATCTCGACAATGAATCAGAATAATAGAATTATCGGCCTCAGTCATTTGGGGGACGGAATTAAGTTATTTAGTTTTTTTGACAGAAATTATTTAGAATAGAATAGAATAGAATAGAAAAACATTTTATTCGAAATGTGACAGTGTCAGCAGGAAAAAAAAAACAATAAAAAAGTATTACAAAAAAAAAACATTAGACAATTAAAAGAAAGTTGAAACACAATATAAGTATTTGAAGTATGTGCTGGCAACATGCCCAAATTGAACGGGTCACCAACTCAGCATTTGCTGGGTGAAGGACACCCAGCGCTGAAGCTTAGAAAGCTTATTTCATTTGAGACTTAGTTGAGGACCTAAAAAAATATTAGTATGCAGTGGTATCCCGGCTGGTACGCTTTCTAAAAATATTTTAGTGGCTAAAAGGGATCAAAGCGCAGCTCTAAATATCTTTTATCCTTTTCTAATGATCTCTGTTAGAAAGAAAGATTGTGAGTCTAAATTAGTTTAATTATAGAAAGTGAAATTGATGTTACGAAACGTTCGCTATCATCCGAGAAGAAGTTCTGTTATCTAACTCCCAAGTTCAGCAGATCATGATAACAATTGCTTAAATCGGTCCACTAATCATAAAACAAATGCTCAAATTGGCCCCCTAATCATAGAGCAATTGCTTAAATCGATCCGTTAATCATAGAGTAATTGTTCAAATTGGACCGCTAATCATAGAGTAATTGCTCAATTCGGTCCGCTTATCATAGAGTAATTGCTCAATTCGGACCACTAATAGAGATATCGGTAATATTTATATATAGAGAGAGTAATCGGTGTCCACTCATAAAAAATAATCTCTTCCTTCTTTAGAAAATAGGTTAAAAATCAGAAAGCAATCGCCTCGGAATAACGACTTTTTAACAGTCACGAGATCTTTTTATTTTACCGATATTTTTAAAATAACACTATTTTTCTCAGAAACTGGCGAGATCGCCGGAAGAAAAATTATGAGTAGGTACCTTTTCCATCAGGGTTATCGATTGGCGAATTTAATTTCAGCAACACAGCACGTTCAGTCGATAGGAGGTCCCTTGGGGGCGATTTGGACCCCGGAACATGTTCATCGTAATCGATGCCGGAGTTATGGGGTTCCTTGCTCTTTTATTATGATTTGTAGGTAACTTACCCACTTCTGATGTTGTAAAATAGGTTTTGTTGAAGAAAATGTACGTGACAATGTCATTTTTAGCTTTTGTTGTGTGTGTGCAGTTTTTATTATGTGCGAGAGTATGAGGATGTGAGGGTGAGAGAGCGTGTGTGTGTGTCTAGATAAGCGTATGACAAAGCTGCAGCAGTCGCAGCGGTCAGTCACTATCATCGTATCAAAATTGCACTTCAAAATAAAAGTAAGTACCCCGCACTAGGATTTTCTCTACATCAAATCTCATAGTATAATTATGGTACAATTTAAAGCCATAATATTATTTCACAATAATCACAAACAACCACACCAAAACAAGTCAATCAACATGTATAAGATGACCACCTGACACTTTATTTACAATGGACGTTACTACTTAAAAACAACACTAAACATTAATACACAATTAAATTACCTATACAATAACTAAATATTTCATGTTCAACACGTCATCCACATAAACATTTGCAGGGTTCGTATTATGATCACGCGAATATCATGACAGCCTGCCTATTGAAGCACTAAACTCTGAATATTTATTCGGTTGGCTCGTACGCTTTGACAACTTTCATTATACATTTTGGATGCTGCACTACCAAGTTTTTAATTTAAATGTATGGAGTTCTGTACACTGTTCTGTTAATCTGCTAGATGTGAACATGAGTTTTGATATTGGTGACTGCGAATGTATATTGTGTTAAAAGTTTTTTTTGCTGACTGATGTTCTATAAGTTGTTCAATTGCCTCATCACTAGACTAAAGAGGGAGTTAAGGCCAACTCGCACGAACTAAAAACCACACGGTGTTCCTTCACGAACCTCAGGACGTACGGTAAAAGAGCAAGTGAAACCCGTGGAAGTACGGGTCTGAGCCCTCTAGGGTAAGTTCGAATCTTGCTTGCAATCAATTTGTTTCTTAACTTAATATTTAACATATCGAGTTATATCTAAAATTGGTGAATTGAATTTTCTTACAAAAAATTAAGGATTAATTAATGGCTAGGTTAGATGAGTTTGCTTAAAAATTAAGGACTTCATTAATGTAAATAAGACAGGATAATTATTTTTTTTATAAAATACATGAAATTCTAAATATTATCAAAGCCAATTAAAAAGTTTTGACTATACTGGATTGTTAACGATGTGTTCAACTTATTAAATTTTAAGGAACTGGTAATTTAATTCTTGAAATTTACCTTCTTAAGATGTTTCTATTGCGTATTATAAACTATACTAATTAGGTATCACCTGTAGTGCGAGCATGGATATTTTTATCAAATTTTTATCGAAAATATATCAATATTAAACGTCAATTTTGACACAATTTAATGAACTTTATGTCAAACTTGACGTTTAGAATCGATAAACGTTCGATAAAAAGTCGACAATAAGATCCATGCTCGCACCCCTGCTCCGTAAAGATCTTTGACGGTCGATATAGGGAGATAATACTCTCATAAAATCCTGACAATTAATCTAACTTCAGAATATCGTACCCCTTTGTGTTATAGAAGTCAGATAGATAGTCTGAGTCGCTCTGTAGAAAACTAATATTCAGCTGCATCCAGTTAGACTACAAACTGACCCCAACAAATTACATAAGTGAATAATAAGGTTAGACGGAGGTTATGACGTTTCTATTATAAGAATCTAGAACATACCTGTCCTTGTCTTTTCCATCAAATACAGCGCTGCGTAAAGCACTATGGAATACGCGAATATGAAATATAACACCATCCCGCGTACACATGCGAGTAGCATGTGTTAATGCTTGAATATTTCATGGTGTTGTTATGTATATTGTTATGCTATCATTCATATTCTATTGTGAGACTCGCTGAAGTAATTATGTGTAGAGAAATTAGTGTTAGTTTTGAAATTTTGTAGAAAGAAAAAAATTATCACGTGCGGAATTTGAACCCTGATAAAGCCTCCAGTCGCTCTGCTTCTAAGCTATTCGTAACACCGCTCGTGTTATCGAAATACTCTTCTACATTCAACCATTTCATATGGTCATCCACACCTAGCACGAAGTACTAAAGGGCTAACATGTCTAACTTTGCAGTTAGATATACAAGGGGTGGAGGTAATTACCATCTGAGATGGTTGAGTATTAGTGGCACTAGTTAGTGGCAAAACATCTGTAAGCTTTACCCAATAGATCGCGTGTTCAAATTCCGCTCGTAATGACAGATATGGTGTTCAAGTCTAGATATAGTATTTGTGTATTACGTAATTTTTATATCTGTAACTGCCCTCATGAAACAAGAAAAAATCCTTATGTTTAAACTAAAAAAGCAGTGATAATCTAGTGGTATGACCGTTGGACTGCCAAGTCAAAAGTCGTTGGTTCGAAACCCAGGCACGCACCTCTACCTTTTCAGATTCATGTGCGTTTTAAAAATCAATAATTATCACTTGCTAAAAAGGTGAAGGAAAACATCGTGAGGAATTCAGCACACTTGAGAGGTTTTTGAAAGGGTGTGTTAAGCCAGGTCAGAGACACCGGTAGAGTGAATGCGTTTGCGAATCCGAACAATACAGTTTGTGGAAGAACACCGTGTGGTTTTTTGTCCATGCGAGTCAAACACAACCCCATCACCAGCCCTTAGTGATGGGGTACACATAAAGACTTTCCATACGATAAAAAAAGGTTGTTCCTCAACCAAATAATAAAGAAAAAAGAACTAAAAATGCGATTAATAATGTTGTATACTTTAGATCAATCCTTCAGAGGAGCTGTTAATTCAACCCTCTCTAATCCCGCCTGTTTAAAGCCGATAAGGGTGAATAACATGACGTCATATTATGTTATTTTAACGCCGCTCCCTTTGATGAAACTACGCAGTTTTGTCTTTGTGTGAAACCCCTTAGGATAGGAGCTGGGGGCATTAGGTCGATATATGTATAAGTAGGTAGGTGTGGAGATATTATTTTCTGATTGGCTCAAATTTTTGATTATACCAACAAAGTACTAAAAACCGTATCATTTACTTCACTGCTTGATAACGGCTCTGGTATGACCCTTGCAGTAGAACTGTCAAGGCAAAGGTCGTGAGTTTAAAACCCAGGCGCGCACGCACAATTTTCGAATTAATTAATTCGCCCAATAATTATGTAAGTTAAATTAATTATCACTTACAGAAACGGTGATGGAAATATCAAATCTGAGAGATTTTTCAACGGTGTGGAAAGGCATGTCAGAGGCCTACGGGCGATTCCAACTCTGGGACCAGGTTGTTCATTGACCATAATTACGAAAAAGAATACATTCTACACAAGACATTTTGAAGTCTGAAAATTTAATTAACCTTTCCGCTAAAAATCCCAGCTCAGTCTTCATCCTATAATACAACTGTTTATGCTTAACTCGGGCGGGAGTAATGAGGCTATTACAATCTTATCACGCATAACGCATTTAACACTCATAGCCTAGTGGTATGACCGTCGACTTCTATGTCAGAGGTCTCGAGTTCGACCCAAGGCGCGCATCTCTGACTTTTCATAAGTATGTGTATTAAAAATTAATTATCAGCTGCTAAAACGGTGAAGAAAAACATCGTGATGAAACCAGCACACCTGAGAGATTTTTCAATAGTGTGTAAAGCCATGTCAGAGGCCGGGCGGTTTAAACTCTGACACCAGGTTGTTCATCAACCACACGATAAGAAGAAGATCATGCATAAATACACTAAACTGACACCCACTTAAGTTCTGCCACTAAAGGTACCAGTCCAATGGAGGAAGAAAGAATACAAATTCTTTACGCTCCACCGTTCCTACAGGCATTACGGTAATCAACTCCTCAACTTAATACAATACAGCTGGAGAATAAACATCGTCTTAAAATAAGCCTTATTGCATTGTAATAGAGATACGTGTGATAAAATCTGAGTTACAACACTTGCAAGTTAAGTTTGTAGTCGATTTGTAAAGCTGTTTACATACTGATGTTACTTGGATTTACTTACTGATTGAAAACAAATCTTTTATAATAAATTCGTTTATAAAAATATTTATAAGAATAAAATACAATTCACTATTTTACAAAATATGTTTCAACTTTTTATTGTTATTCCAAGGTTATCCTTTTCTAATGATCTCTGTTAGAATGAGAAATGGCGAGTCTAAATTAGTTTAGAGTGTGTGCACGAGAATTAGCACCATTATCGCAAGGATTGAATTCAAAACCTTTTAGAACCCAAAATATTTTTATTTTTTTCAATATGAAGTCTTCCTTACCGATTACTAGCTTCGGCGGTTGTGTAAAAACTGCTATAAAACCGAACGAGGCTCTAACTCCGAAACTTTGAAAGAAATAAAGTTCAAGCTGAACTGTTTGAAAGGGAGAATTTATTTAGTGATGTCGGTATGGAGATTTTTAATCGAGGAGCTCAAGTAAATGGATCGGTTTAGTCATGTGATCGGTTTAACTAACATGGTAATAGACTAGACTAGAAGGCAAAGGAAGAGATAGGATAGAACTGGAGAAAAGTGGCTAGAGATAGAAAACAATGGAATATGTTAGAGGAAACCTATGCCACTGAACTGCCTAGACAATGAACTGGACATTCTGTCAGGTAAAACATTTCAATTGTTATTTCAATTTTCCGAGAGGCACATTAAACTTCTTCTTCTTCTTCTTATCGTATGGTTGATTAACAACCTGGTGTCAGAGTTTAAACCGCCCGTAGGCGTCTGACATGGCTTTACACACCATTGAAAAATCACTCAGGTGTGCTGGTTTCATCACGATGTTTTCCTTCACCGTTTTAGCAACTGATAATTAATTTATAATACGCACATAACTTACGAAAAGTGAGAGGTGCGCGCCTTGGGATCGAACTCGAGACCACTGACTTATCAGTCAACGGTCATACCACTAGGCTATCAGTGCTGCATTAAACTGAGAGACATTCTGAAAAACATTATCTGATCTATAATTTTTACACAACATTCTCGAAAGTCTAGGATAAAAGGCTTATTCTTTCATTCAATAGACTTTGAAGACCCATTAAAAGTAGGGGTAGCTATGGTAGACGCTAAACCTATGTGGTGAAAATTGTAGGTACCTACAATCAGTGGTCAATGGTCATAGATAATTTCAATAATCTAATGAAACAACTTTTTAACGGATATAATTCGCGTTTTTATTTTGATAATACAATCCTGACGTTTCGAGTACTTTGCAGCGCTCGTGGTCGCAGGCAGACTGTCTGCGACCGTCAGGATTGTATTATCAAAATAAAAACGCGAATTATATCCGTTAAAAAGTTGTTTCATTATGTTGAGTGTTCGCGAAAGTTTGAGACTATTCAATAATCTAATCAAAAAATTGAAACAAGTACCTAAAGTTCTCAATTCACGCATCGAATTGAGCAGCTTTTCCTTTTTGGATGTCTGTGCGGGATTAAGGAAGGGGGATTTTGGAAGTGGGGGGATTGGACCTCCGGTTCTTGTCATTACATAGAAACATTTCGTTTTTTTTGTCATTACTGTCATGATTGATTTGGATAGTTATTATTTAGCTATTTTTTCGTCAAATGGACGACAACTAAAGGATTTATCAATTTTTATTAATAGTAGCTTAAGATTTTGGTACTTTCAGAGTCAACTTCAGGATTTACCGAACAGTAAATTCTAAACACTGAAAACAGCGCCATCTATGAGTTACTACTACAACTAATATCTCACTAGTGTACTGAGTTGCTTGTCGCAAAGAACAGCTATCGGTTGATGGTCTGTACCCTTTTAGCTAATCGTTTTAGTATTCTTTGGTGCCTCTTTACAACGCTACGACTACTGAAGCATCTAGTTGCTAAAACGTTCAATAGATAGCGATACAGGTACTCAGTTTCAGTTGCTTCATGGTTTCAGGAGTAACAAATAATTAGTAGTAAAAACTTTAACGATTATATATTACTATATACTTATTTATAACGTACTTATTATTGTACAATGCGCTGAACTTAATATCACCCTTTCAGCGTTGAACAAAATCTTATAGGTACCTAACCTACGGAGTTGAAACGAAAATACGACAATATTACTTTAAGGGGAATTTACACATCATTACCTACGAATATTTTTTTCTGTAGCACCAATCCTGATATCGCGAAAAAAAAACAGCTGTTCCATACATTTTGTCTAGTATATAAGTCTCGAGTGATATGAACAAAAATGTATGGAATTGCTGATTTTTTTTACAATTTTAGGGTTGATCAAATGATAAAAGTTATTCGTAATGATGATCACAATATTACCCCGTAGTTTTTTTTGTATTGTCGTCTTTACCCCATAAATTACAGAGCGAATGACTTTATAGCCAAAAAACAATAAAAGACATACATCAAAACAAAATACTTTAATTCTTACACTTAAAAATAAATTAATACTTCTAAAACTCAAACAAACCTTCCAATATAATCACAATCAGTGTCGACGATCAAAGAAAAAACAAGGAACAAAAAACTGTCAGAGTAATTGAAACAAAAAAAAACAATTGCTGTCGTAATCTATGCTTATAAAACAGTACCGTAACTGACAGACTGATAGACAATGTACATAGCCTATACTGTTGGTCCTTTAGACTTGAAATTCGTAGGAAATATTACTTTAGTACACGGCTACACTAATCAAGCGATACATTTCCAGTATAAGCTGACATCTTGTTGTACGAAGAGCCTATACAATGCGAGGTCAGTTCATACTAGTTTTTTAAAGCTTGATGTGTAATTTCAAATACCAAAAAATGAGAAACAAAAGGAAATCAATTGTTTTGTTACCCAACGCCGGAGGACCATGCGGGAGTCAAAGGTTTAAAGAAGCGTTTTCATAAATTCCACCCCTAAACGGGTAGATAAATTAGGGGTGAAAAATTTGAAATCCACGTGGACCAAACGGGCAAAGCACTAGTAATCGTGATTAAGAAATAATGATAAATAAGATCATTTTAATGTCATTCGAAAATGTGAAACGTCTAAAGTAAAATCCCGTCTAAAAATATCTTTTATATGTCATTTTTAATGAAAAGTTTTACATCGTTTAAAGCCCTACACATCTATTAAATTTGACTGTTTACCCTCGACGCAGGAAAGAAAGAAAATCTTATCAGAAATTAAAAACCAAAACACGATTCCTAACTTAAAAATACCGAATGGCACTTTCACATTTAATCGTCGACACATTCAAAAAAATCAAAACCAACTGTCAAACATGACACATCAATAGAATCTTCTAAAAAGTGTAATGGCGGCCGCCGAAGACAAAATAAGCGCAGATGTATCAAAATGTGGGGCTTTATTTACTCTGCAAGTGTCTTCTGTATTATTAAAGGTGTAGAACTGCGTGGCTTGGAGGCTGTAGTTTCCAATCGCCTGGTCCAGCTTGGTGGCATCTGTGTGCTTGAGATGTGGTGTGCGCGTCATCTTCCATATTTCATCTGTAATAGACATTATAGACAAATATACACTTTTTAGTATTCGAACTCCAACGTTTTGATTTGAAACCGTTTGTCGCGATTGATTGTTCTGAGCTTAGTGACGAATTAGAATAACGCATGGTAGAGTCTGGCCACGCATGGAAAAGAGCGGAAAATTTTATAAAACGTCTTAAAAGCCTCCTGTAAACACTGAATATTATCGGAAAACTTTGATACTTTTCGCTAAATCACTGGAGGTTCTCAATTAGATAGGTGTACATACTATTTAAAATCAAATAAGTTATCCAGTTTTAAATATTTTAAATTTTCCGCTCTTTTCGCTGTCAATACAGCTTTTGTTGGCCAGACTCTATTATTTCGGTCTGTGTGTTTCTAGGTCTGTTAGGTTTTTTTTTAAACGTAGCTTCAGTACAAAAATTATAATCTGATGAAATGTTGATGTTCAAGTGCGATGATAATGATGGCGCTTGCAACTGTGCTGAACTATCAAGAACTTGTGAGAAACAAAAAACCGTAATAAATATCCCAGTATTTATATTTCAAAGTTTTTCTTAAGCTAGTAAATAGTTATTTTCAAATTAAATAGTTGATTCTTTGAAACAAATTTTTACCAATTGTAAATAAATGCCTACATGGAATAGATTTTATTAGAATACACTGCCTTTCTAATGTTATTGGCTATCTATTTAGATATTTCTCTGTGATATACCTACAGACAGTTAGAGGCGGCTTATCAGACTTAAACAGTTATATAATGTATAGGGCTTATCATAATTCACATAAACTACATCAATCGCCTAATAACCGATTTGAATAATATACATTACATAGATAATTTATATTTATAAATCAAAATATCTATAAAGAAAAATCTATTTAGAACATCTTGATACAAATGGCTACTGTAGCCAATCAAATTGATTAGATCAAAACAAAACAACTATCTGAGATATAAGATTTTTAATCAATTTAATCAGACATTCAAATAAAACTAGGTAAATAAAAGTATATAGAGCTCTATCAACTAGAGAACTAATTAGATTTTATAAAAAACATAATTGGATACTGATCACGCGTCTAGTAAGGGTTCAGTGAACTTTTTAAATAATTAATTGATCGATGGAAGATCTAAAAAGTGAAAATTCAATTTATTTGGATAACATTTACTTTAACTTTGTAGTTTTAACTTTTTTACTCAATAAACCTTGAGCATGTAGCCTTTTGAGCACTTTGCTACACTACTTTATATTTTTGTTAACCTTTTTAATCTTACCCTATCTTACCCACGATACCAGAACCTATCAATAATATCACACCTACAAGAAAGAAAGAAGAAAGAAAAAATATTTTCTATCGTAAACCGCGCGCAATTAAAAACTATTGCACAAATAATAACCATACTATAATCCAATCAAAGCCGCGAGTTTTGCACTTAGCAAATTGTTGTTACAAACTCCTTCAAACCTTCAAACATAAAATGTCTTAATACTTCACTTTATTAGACTGTATTATTTTATTTGAATCTTCATTATCAATAGGAAAATCTAACGCTAAAATGTAACTTAATCATCACCTACGGAACAGTTCACACTAATCCAGTAATTGGTCGAGTGGACTCACGTTTCGCTCGAATTTCCGCGACCGCATGCGACCTTCAACTGAGCGGCAAATTACTGGCGCTACCGTAGACCAACAAAAAAATATTGTAATCGACAGTCTTCTCTTTTTGAAGACTGCACTGGGGTTTTTCCGATCTTCATGCTTGTTTGAACTCTATTAGAATGACGGCAGGTGGTGTTAATACTAATTTTTAGTTCAGCAAAATTTTTTGATAAATTAATATGAAAGAAAACTAGGCCGCGGCATTGTCTGTTTGTTCCACGGGATAAGGACGTCGCACGTCGCATCGCAAAAACTTGCCAATAACGCGGCACTTGCCGTGTATCCTTTTGCGATGCGATGTCGCATCATCATCGTCTAATGCTGAGGAGATAAAATACATCCTACGTTCTAATTGAAATCAGTCTATCTATGTCAAATTAATCAAAATCCGTTCAGCTTACAGACGTGATTAATTTATCAAACATCCACACATTCACAACTCACAAACATCCAAATTTTAAACTTTAACAATTTTATTATTTTGTAAAATACATCGAGCGACATGAAGGAAATGAAACAGTTAATGAAGACATTGTGATATTGATGCAGGCTGTTATACTAAAGTTTCAAGAAGAAGAAAAAGGTAGGTAGCCTTGATATGAATATACCAAATTTATGCAAAACCAGAATAATGATAGACTGAAGACGATCGTAAATTAACCAGGTGCAAAACTCTGCTAATTTCTGAACACTTCAGTAGTGTGTCAGTAGCATATTATCGATTGAATATTTTTCGTCTACATAAATGGTGAAAACTATTTCATAGACACACAATGACAAATTTGCAGACCCGGTCCCCAGACAGACTGACTGACGATAGTACAGACCAACGCAAAGTTACAACGTATTTTTGTACAAAAACGCTTACCCAACCTCAAATCAATCACTAAATTGGAAGGATTCCTTCCCTCTGACGTATGTTAGTCAACACTAAACGGATCTTATGACATGCGTCTACAACGTGCGAGGATAAGTTGATTATTATAATGTAATATTGTTCTGACGTAGTAGTAGTGATTGGTGATCAGATCACAGCTAGGCAACTTGGAAAGAAAGGTCAAAGAGAATAGATTAATATTATATACTCAAACAAAAAAATGCTGCACTAATTCGAGGAGTCAGATTGGCTACTTGTATTTCAATCCTCTCTAAGAAAATATGTATTATTTATAAGATGACTTGGAACTTTGGACCTTTTCTTTTATTATCAAATAAAGCCTTTAAAAGACTCTTAACCTCCGGAAAGTAGACCAAGGAGTGAGGAATTCTTAGCTCACTAAAAACAACCCTAGTGATCACCATCAGCCCGTAGTGGAGAGTTCCGGGTCTTAAGAGACCATCTCCGGGACCCTATTGTTACAACAAGCCCCAAGGGATGTCCCTTGGGGCTTTATGCTTCTAATGATTGTAGGTACCTGCTGTTAATAATCAATCCTGTATGCCTATACAAGATGCATTCTCTCGCGGTTCTCTCAGGTAATTGGCGTAAATTCTGTCGTCAGGTGATATTCTCTCAGTTATTAGGCTGGGTGCACTTTGTAATTATCTCGTTTGTAAGCCCTGTACGATACTTGGACGGAGTGTCGAGATTGAGACCATTTGTTACGTTTGGTTTAAACCATACCGCGTAACATCGGTCCAATTTTTTTGTGTCTCGTACTTGAACTCTTTGTCGGTCATATTGTGGTCATATTACGGTATTGTTACAACGGTTAAGGAAATACCAAAAGTTACTTCAATATTGTAGTTTGTTTTATTAGTTTTAGTAGGCCATTATTAGTAGCTCTGTGATGGTTTGTTAGCCCAAAGTCTGTTGAGTAAACAAATATGCTTTTTGCAATATAATATTTTGTAGTAGATAAGTCTGTCTCATAACTTTTAAATGGCCCTGAAATCTTTGGCAAATTCTGAGCGTAATACAAACCGAAAAATAAATAAGTGAACACCTGACAGAATTTTTCGTGGCAAATTTCACAAGCTTCCACAAAAATTGGCAAAGTATAACGCAAAATCCTGAATAATTTTAAAAATGGATGGAGACATTTGCACAGAAAGAGATTGTGTGGAGTAGTTATATTAATACTACTACTGTATTAGAAATAATTTTATACTCACAGGAACTGCCATTTCCATCATCATTATTGGAGCAAGCAAAGGCAACAGCGTAATGTTCGTAGTTCACATCCAAAAACGAGTAGGTTTCCGTCTTATCATCTGAGAAACAAAAACAGTTAGTGAAATTAGTTACCTTGAATTCTTGTTGCTGTGCAGTAAAACTAAAAAAAGTATTGAAATAAAAAACTGACTGGTTAGAACGGAGAGTGCAATGTCAGAGAAAAGATTAGTATCAATTAGACGAGCGCGATCCTAGGACTATTGCAATACTCTGAAAGGGACACTACCTATCCCTAAAATAAAATTTAATTGAATTTTCGATTTACTTTCCATATCCTCTTCAATTTTATCTATACTAATATTATAAAGAGAAAGTAAAGTTTGTATGTATGTGATAATGTATGTATGTAGGGGTAATCTCTGGAACTACCGATCCGATCCTAAAAATTCTTTCACCAATAGGAAGCTACTTTATCCCAGAGTGCTATAGGCTATTTTTTATTCTAAAAAAAAGTTCAGATTTCAGTAAAAAATAACATTTGTTTCAAGTAAGAAAAAAAAACCAGGCAATCTGGCTGCTTTATAAACGTGTGTTTACGGGAAAATTTAATTTAACGCGGACAAAGTCGCGGGGAACAGCTAGTCATTAATATGTATAATGTTGATATTTACATCTATATCATTTATGTTATCTTTAAAATTAGAAGTTTCTAGCAGCGTATCACAAACGAAGTCTCCTTATGATGTCTAAACACTCGGATTCCAGTCTATTGTCCCTCGTCTAGAAGAGATCATAGATCTTCAATTGTACTATTTCCTTTATGTTCTTATTTGTGTAAAATGTTTTTTTTTTCAGATATGAGGATTTGTCTCGTAATAGGGTCTTAGATTTTATTGAATTATTGCAATGTTTTTCTTTCCCTTTTTTATGAGCCATATATACGGCAAATATTTAACTAACAAATTGTTTTTAAAAGAATATAACAAACGCTTCTGTTCTGAAATCAACTAATCTGAAATATTAAACGTAGGTCAACACGGCTACTCATCAAGGAATACATTTCTAGTATAAGCTGACATCTTATTGTACGAAGAGCCTATACAGTGGAAGGTCAGTTCAAACTGGTTGTTATAGCTTGATGTGCATCTGTGTGTACTATGTTTGTATGTAAGTGATAATGAAAATATTAACTGTATGTGAAAATTAGCGATGTGACGCAAATAATGATTATCTTGAAGTCTTCTCCTTGAATGATGACAATGTTTAGCTATACTAAATAGAGTCACGTTGTGTTTGTTTTAAGATTTCATAAAATAACTAGGTGAATACACAAAACACTAAGTGGATCGCAATTATTAATAAAGTAATATATTCTATTGTATATATTTCGACATCTGCAACACTGCTTAGTCAATTTATACCAATACTTTTATACCTCTGACCAAAACTATTGTAGATCCTAACAGTTAATAACGGAAAACGGTTGGCTTTGCTTTACTTTAAACAGCTAAAATCTGCAATTTGCAGAAACAATTAAAATTGTTTGTATTCTGGACAAATCGCAACTCAAAAAGATTTTGATTGTACACCCTTACTAGGGTGATTTTATGACAGCAATTTAAAGTATTAAAGGAAGAAATATCATTTAATAATCTCAGCAGAGACCCAACATTCAGGGAAATCCTAACTAATATTATAAATGCGAAAGTATAAGTTTGTTTGTTACCTATCATGCCCAAACCACTGAACCAATCATCCTAAAATTTTGCATATACGTTGTCAGGTGTACAGAAACAAACATGGAACCACCTTTCATTCCGAAAAAAGGACTGCTCCTGATAAAAATAACAATAAGTTCACAAGTTCTTATGATATAGATAGTGCCACATGTCTTTCGATAATAACCCGTATAGAAGTAAATAATAAATTAGCAATTTACCTTCATAAGTAATCAACAAAAGATCTCCAGTGCTGTTACTGTTCGGATCCGGTATCAGAGAAACAGATCCGTTGTAATACGTCACAGTGTTGTTAGAAATCCAACTGATTGACACATCTGTTGTATTCTGATGGTTGAACATCACGATTGCGCAGTCGCCTTGCACCTGCATGTCGTCTGACGCCACTGCTGAGATGTACCAGAGTCCATCGAGCTGGAAAGAGAAGTTGCTCTGTTAGGGTAGCTCGTCGGTCACACATAGTCATAGTCACACACACACACATAGTGGATTCGGCACATTCAGATTCGGTATTTTCGAAGAAGTCCCGATGAAATTTCTTCTAAAATACCGAACCGAATGTGCCGAATCGACTAAGTGTGTAGCTACCCTTAGGTTCCTTATTTAATTCAGAATTGTCTTTGTTTTATTATTGGCAAACTTTGAGTTACTTATAAATTAGATTAATTATTTTTCTTTATAATTGAACAAGTTTAAAAATCCTCTACCGGATATATTTTTAAGGAGTGCTCAAATTTTGTGGAATCCCCGATTGCGTATTTCAGTCCTACATTTAAGTTTCAACAATTACAAATAGGTGTCCATACAAACTGCATTGATCTCAGTTATATTACCGTATTGTATTTGGAAATGTGAATTTTCAACATAAAATGGGTTGTAATAAAACTCAATTTAGAATCTCGAAAGTCGGTACACTCAAAAAATCTTCTTGGATATTCACATTTGTCCGATTCTCAGCCACAAGCGGCAATAGATTGACTGACACACATTTTTACTGTTTTTCAAAATTCCCATTTCATTCACAATTAAAACACTTTTGACATAGACTGCACTGCAAATTATAGAAAACTAGCTGATGCCCGAGGCTTTGCCCAAGTGGATGTCAGTTATCGCGATCAAAAATAATCATGAAATTTTGATCTCGTTCCCACAACTCAACTATTTCTTTTCGGACACCTCCAACAAATATAATTATATTTTAGCCAATGAAAACAAAAACTTGACAAATTATATACTTAAACATTTCTCGAGAACCACTCTATCTATTAGTGAAAACAGCACGAAAATCGGTGCTGTAGTTTCGTGTTTATCGCGATAAACAGACAAATTATAAATTAATTATCACTCTCCGTGCCTCGGATAGCACGTTAAGCTGTCAATTGTAGATCTTTGACAGTCGTTACGGGTAGTCAGAAGCCCGAAAGTCTGACAACCAGTCTTACCAACGGGTATCGTGTAACCCAGTATCTGGGTTGTGGAGGTCTGATAGGCAGTCGCTCCATGTAAAACACTGGTATTCAGCTGCATCCGGTAAGACTGGAAGCCGACCCCAACATAGTTGGGAAAAGGCTAGACAGATGAGACAGACAGACAGACAAATGCGGCGGAGGACTTTGTTTTATAATTAGTGATAGTTATCTCTAAGAAACTCAACACAACTAGTTCACTGTCCAATCTTATTTAAGCTGAACTCACCGCCTTCCAATCAAGTTCCCTCGGAGTCACGACAGGACAGCTCATATTCATAGTAGCGCCTTCCACACTTAATGCCAAGACAGCAAACACAAAACATTGGACCAACATCGTGACAAACACAAGCCGAAGCTGGCTTACAACTGAAACCTGACGTAAAAAGTTGCGTCTTATAAAGAGAATAGTTTTTGTTGGCTTCAGTTTAGAGTTCCGGGGTGATTTTGTTATGAGACTCGAGGGTTTGTGGTTAGTTACGGTTGGGATTTTTTTTTATAATTACAATACCTATCCCTAAATATGAATCTATTCTCATTTCCAATAGGAGAGGGGTTCTTATGGGTTATGAGAGAATTCCTAGGAATTGTTTTGAAGACAAAACTAATAGGTTTGCTAAATTATAATTACTTATTTATAATTATTGTAGTCTTGATATTAAGAGCATGTGCATGCCAGATCAGAAAAATTTATGTCTAAAATTAGAAAATATTTATATTTGAAGAAGCATCTTATCCTAGAAAATATCTTTATTTGAAGGAAGCATCTTATCCCTCGGTAAGAGAACGCGTCTTACAATTTGTCCATTTTGAATAAAGTTCAAAGGGATAATAATCTAACTAGTACTATTACTATTGTCATTTATTTAATTAAATTACCTACATAAGTATAAAATACATTTTTAAATAAATATAAAAAAAAAATACCTACATTTAAAAATATAAAATATAGTAGCCCACTGGTATCGGGAACAGGGTCCAAGCTACCGGTGGTCAGGGTTCCAGAGAAAGGAACCTCCTGATTATGGGAGCCGTGTCCAGGAGTACCTTCTGCATCTGTTATTATTTATGTTATTCGTGTTAAAACGGCTTTCACCAAACCAATCACATTATATATATATTATATATATTTACACACACATCACATTATATACTTATATTATATATTATGATTCAAACCGATGCCATGCGAAAGTTTTCATTAAGAGCCATGTCTAATTTCCACAGAAGTTATGATGGTCACAGCTAAGTAAGACAGCTAGCTAGTTAGGTAATATTACTTATTTTATCTGATTTGAAGACCTATAAGACCTAGAATACTTAAGAGATAAATAAATTCGTAGTAAGTTGTTATGTGTGTGGCTTCTCGTTATGAAACCAGATTTAGCGCCAAAATCGCTGATTGTTTACATATATGTATAATAAATATCCTTTACTTTATTATTACTTATGTATACTTCGATTACGTATACTTTTTTAACGGTAACTGAAATATTAACTCTATATTTAACACTCAAATTGGTCAATAATTAAATTATAAATTAGTATCGATAGGGTAATGATACTTACTACCAAGTAAAAGGTAACAGATTCTAACTCAGGCACGTAATAGCACAACGGATTTTTCGAATTTATTTAGTTATAAATTCTCAATAGTGTGCAATCTTTGTCAGAGGCCTACATGCGTTTTAAACTTTGACATCAGATTGTTCATTAACCTAGGATAAGAAGAATTAAGTGTGTCTTGACCCTTTAGTCCAAGAAAAAAAAACAGTAATTTATTTGTGTGTGTGACGATTGAATGGGTTCCTTAAATCTGATAAATTTAATACAAAATTTGTATTAAATTTATCAGATTTAAAAAAGCAAAAAAAGCAAAAAAAGAACGGTCCCTTTATTATCACGTTTAATTTTTTTTTAACAAAAAATACCACAGAATAAGATCACACCTCACTAATGAACCAATGTGGCTTTTTGCCGGCAAAAAGCTGTCAACAATATAATTGAAAGATTTTAATCATGTCAACATAATAAACTGATCAATTGAAAAGAATTCCCTTAATTCTAACAATTTCCGCTAAATACCCGTACATTATTCTACTCTAAAAAAGGTAACAATTTGCTAAATAATAGTCTCTTTTATTATTATTAAATAGGAAGTGTACTTCCTCCTATTTCAATATCAATAGACCACTTTTTGTCAGCATGTGCTATTAAAGTATTTAAAAAAAACTGCAAAGGTCTTCCTTTGTTGTGCGTTTATCTTAATTTAGTTATATTAGTTCTAGATTAAATGATTTAGAATAATCTTAATTTTTTATATTGAAAATTTTGTGGCGCGCGGTTTCAAAAATTTATTATTATCGAGGATCGATTTTTGGATAATGATTTTATACGTAAGTAAAGTATATAATATCGTACATTTTTTTATTTCTTTATATTAGCGACATAAAATAATGACAAATAATAAATAAGAATCGTTTAATTAACTCCTTATGACGTTCTAAAACATAGAAGATAGGCCACGCAACTGTCATTAAATAGAACTGGACTGGTCTTTTCTGCCAAATGCCGGTGGAATTATGGACAAAAAACACCTGACATTGAATCCCAGAAGACAGAAAATGACAGCACGGCATGGCAGGCGCAGGTGGCAGGATGAACTGGACTATCATTTAATAGATTGACCCGTTGCGTTGCATCACTAGACAGAGACAGATGAAAGGAGGGAAGAAAAGCCTTTGCCTAGTGGGATATTCTGGATAATCTATTATTATAAAAAAGATTTGATTTTTGTAGTTTTGTTCGTAAACTACTTAACCGATTTTAAATCCTTTCACTAGAAAGCTCTATGATTAGAAAGTAACATGAACTATATTTTTTAAAGTAATTTGAGATCCCTATGAAAATTTTAATAATGTACCTAACCCAAAATATCAAAAATGTAAGGTAGGATATAGACTTTTTAGGGATAAACAGGAATTTAACTATTTTCATTTAACTCGATTTTTTTGTTCTCGAATTTTAATTTCTGCTGATAAGTGTCCTATTCCATCGTTGTCGCACCACAGATTATTTTATTAGTTTTACGTTCCGTTACATGCTGCGTTTTATTATCAGATGTTCATTGAACAAGTTCTACTGTTGAAAAATTTTATGTCAAAAAAACAAAGATAAAGTTGCAATCGACATCTCTCTTATCTAAATCACAAGAATCTGATACATTCAATCTAATCTGACTCTGTTAGTTAATAAGACCAATAGTGCGTTTCCAAAACTATGTTAAAATATTTGTTTCTAATAATTTTTAATGTTGTGTTATGTGGTGGCCAGGTATTAAAGTTTGGTGCTTGTGCCGAAGTAAAAACTATGCAGTATTTTGATTTAGAGCAGGTAAGAATAATGTTTTTCTTTCATGATACGAAATGTACCTAAATGTTTTTTTTTTATGAAAAAAAGTAACGTAATGTCCAAGTAGTATGACCATTGGTCTACTAAACCAAAGGTATAGACCATTGGTCTACTAAACCAAAGGTCATAGGTGTGAAATCCACGTACCTCTGATTTTTCGAATTCATGCGTGTATTATTTTATTACATGCTTAAATGATAAGAAAAAACATCGTGAAAAAATCTGAACACCTAAAAAATTTTTCAGCCCTCTGACACCATAGTGAATCTAAATTATAAAATTGGTTTATTGTTTGTGAGTTAGCTGTGACATACCTATCGTTACTTCGTAATAATAAAGAGCGCCGATAGATAGCGTTGGTCATCTTCAATAAGAATAGTGACAAAAGATGGCGCTCCAAGTCGATGTAATTCGACTAATATTCATTAAGTAAATATAAATTATATATGATATAAATTTAAAAACTTATAATTTATCTCAATATAGTATAATAAAATAATATATTTTTTTGTATGTATAAATGTCACTAACTCTTCCTCAACCGATAGGACCGATTTTATTGTACTTTTTTCTAGTAAGTCCCTTGATAGTTTAGATTTACAATATTGGACCCAGTATGTGGCTCTATGATAACCATCGATCGGGTAAAACAACGTCTCCCGAGTCACCTATTATACTATAAACATTAACTATACCAAATCTCTCACTTCTCCGTGCACGTAATACGCCTAAAATGGCGTTTACCTGGAATCTTCTTTAACTGGAGTCATATTGCTAAAACCGGGTGCAATTAAATTATTGGGCGACCCAGTCTGTATAAAGCGCAAATCAAATCTCGTTAATATAACTAAATTTATTTCATAGAATGATAATCTTTACATGAATGACTGAGCATCTGATAAACACTAATCCAATTAATGATGTCCTTCAGAAAGGTCAGGTGCGTCAGCCAACGCGCGTCTATGATGCATGAATGACGAAGAATGATAAGTACAAGAGGATTATATTATGCAGGAATCGAATTACGTTTTGCAGATTCTGTTTCTCAGTCTAGATGTTGATGTTTCCAAGCAAATAAACGGTGAAACTGATTTGGATGAAACTTGAAAAATAGTTAAATTCTAATCAGGCTCAAGTACCTACCTATATCCCAGATTCTTTGCTACCAGCAAACGTCTTGAACATATTGCGGTATAGAGGGAGAAAGTTGAACGTTGAGGGCTGATCATGTGCACTTGCGCGGTAGACATTTCCTCGCATCTCTTTCAGTCCACCAAAGAGACCTAAAAATCGACCATTGTGCAGACAAAGTCAATGGTTAAGATATTTGCTGGAATATATATGAGTTTCTGTTTCATATTCCAGTTCCTAGGCCAATGGATAGAATTGGAGCGGTACCCAATTTGGTTCGAGCACGCAGGCGACTGCGCACACAAACGCATCCGTCAATGCGGCAGAGGAATTGAAATCGAACACGTTTATGTAAAGGACGAGATTCAATTCATTCTAGCAGTCAACTCTACTTACGTTCCCGGTGCAGACGCCATATTTTCTATACAGAAGAGTAATATTGGTATGTAAAAGAAAAGAAAACTGTTTATTAGGGTCTCTCGCACAGGCAAATACATTAGAACATAATACAGAACCATGTTACCTGTACGAGGCCAAATAAGGTACCCATCTTAGCATTATGCTGCAGCAAGAATATTAAATTCTGCAGCGGTGGTATTCTGATCAGTCCTGTAACTAAACCAAAAAACTAAACTAAACAAAATGAAGTCACACAATATGTATTTAAATAAATAAATAAACCAGCTTGTAACTCTTTAACTGCAGGGCAAATACCTCTTTTTCAGAGAAGCCCCCTAACCTCCAATTCTCTCTTACAATGACTCGAATACTTACAATTAGCATAGAATTTCGAAATTTTGTAGAAAGAAATTTCGTTACGAGCGGGATTAGAATCCGCAACCTACTAGGTAAAGCCCCCAATCACTGTGCCATTCAGCTATTTATTTATTTAGTTATCTAGCGCTCCAGTACTTCGTACAAGGGGAGGATGCAACTACTATCTGATGGTTGAATGTAGAAAAGAATTTCGATGACACACATTATGCAAATAAATACCTTATAAAATTGTTGTAGGTATATAATTAACACAGATAATTATATGTAGGTAAATCCTTCTTGGAATTTGCAAATCACTTAGTTTGTCGAACGCATACCTATATTTTTGATTGTATTAATTAACGATATCAATGTAATTATATTATAAACTAGCTGTCCCTCGCGACTTTGTTCACGTTAAATTACATTTTCCCGTAAAGACACGTTGATAAAGCAGACAGATTGCCTGTTTTTTTCTAGCTTGAATTACATATGTTGTTATTTCTTTCCGAAAACTTATCTTTTTCAGAATAATAGTTGTAGTAATAATAGTTCAGCACTAAACGTTGCAGCTGGAAAAATTAGCAATACGGATAGCTCCAAAGATATTGGAATATTTCTATGGATAGTTCAGTTATAAGAGCGGCTGGTGGCTTTTACCAGTAAGTCGCAGGTTGCCTGCTCGTTGGCGGCTTCGTGGAAGTATGCGAGCAGCGTTCCCGCGTTCCGCGTTCGTTCGAAAGAGCAGTAACACGGGGTTGGTATGCCAGTTTGTAAGCTGGAAAGTCCGACATGACCGTTTCGCATACCTCGAGCAGGATGGTATGCATAAGACGCATTCCCCTCTACAAAACAAAAGAAGGCTGCATGTTCTTAATAGATTTTGCCATAGACAATAATTTAGTAACCAAAAACTTGTATGTAACATAATGCAATACTAATAATTCCTAAAACCTTTCCAGATCCTGTTGGAATACCGCTGACAGTAGTATCTACTGATTACTCCAACTACGCGCTAGTGTATGGCTGCAAATATCACGAACAATCCGGCATAAAATACAGTAAGTTTTTGTCTTTTGTAACATAGTTTTAAATAATATAGTCTCAAACTTTCGCGAACACTCAACATAATGAAACAACTTTTTAACAACAACAGTCTGCCTGCGACCACGAGTGCTGCAAAGTACTCGAAACGTCAGGATTGTATTATCAAAATAAAAACGCGAATTATATCCGTTAAAAAGTTTTTTCATTATAGTTTTCAATTTTAGCCAATGGACAGTTTATAATGGGTTGAAAATTATAAAATGGACTCCCAGATGTAATAGAGGACTAGAGCTAGAGTTAGCCTAAAAATTTTTTATGTTATAGTTGAATAACCCATGAACTATCCAGATATCCTGTTGTACAAACTTTCATAGTTACTAAATTTATAAATTCTGTTACTTTAACCTAATTACATAGATCATCCTTCCAACCTTATTATTCTCAAACTTTCTTGGGGTCAAATCTAATCTATACACATAACTTTCAAAAGTCAGAGACCGTATGTTCGAACCTGAATTTTTAAGTATTTCTTATTTATACAGTTTCAGCCTGGATATTATCAAGAGAAACCAGTCTGCCTGAGGAAATTCATATGAAAGCCTACCAAGAATTGAACTCTATACCTTCTGCAAGCTCAGGTTATTTAGAGAAGGTTGACCATAGTGATGACAGATGCCGACATCATTGGACGGCCCGTGTGGATACTGTAGAATTAAATTAATGATGTACATAATTAAATAGTTATATAACCCTAAACCTAACTTATTGATAAACTCTATGAATGTTCCAAATTTTTGTAAAAAGAAATAAACAATTACAAACAAGATTTGAACTTGCAACCTTCTGGATAAAGTTACCAGCCGCTCTGTCAACATATATTAGGTATACTCTCACAGTGTTACTTTTATTTCACTAAAACCACCCGTTAGTCACAATCACTCATAGGTACTATCGCGGACTAAAACGGTGCACCACTTTGCGATCACTTTGCTTTGAACGATGCTACGTGCGTAGGGGCGGGACTAACGTTACGTTCGGACTCGGTGCAAGCGATTCTAACCTTACGAGTGGTGCACCGCCTTTGTCCACGAAAGTACTTGTCTCTTATTACAGCCGTATAACAAAGAAAATAATAAATCTATATTGTGTCTACAACATTGTAATCATAAACAATCTAATGAATAGGTACAGGGTATCTGAAAGTTAAAGGCTCAGCCTGTCGATCCTCATAATATTTAGGAGAACACCTGGACCAGTCATCTTTCACCAGCTTCTTGGAGTCCACTCCAATCCGTGACAGCGATTTGACAGCCAGCTCTTTCGATACGTCATTCAGGATTTCGTTTCTTGATAGAATCCATACGTAAACTGAAAATTAAAATAGAATTAATTATAATTTGCTTGATCACTTCATTGTGATTGTGAATGATCAATGATAATTGTTTTTTTTTTATGGTACTTATCGATTTATTGCTAATCTAGTATACAAACTATTTTTATTCAGATATAAACATTAAAATGATTAAAATACAATTAAAACTAAAACTAAAAACTAATACTAAAACTAACGCTAAAACTAAAAGTAAAATAAAATTTTATTTTACTTTTAGTTTTAGCGTTAGTTTTATGATAATTGTTGACTACAACCATCCATAATCTGTCGCATGCAATGGGCTAAACTAACGACTAAGTGAGTTCCTTAAAAATGGCAGGCGACATCGCGGTTTTCCCAGTATAATCTACATTTAGATAAATTAATCCCAGTTTTCTCTTTGTCACGCCATATTTTTAAGGCGGCTGGACCGATTTTGTTAATAAATGTTATGTGTGTAAGAGTGGGTCTCCAAATGATTTATAGTATTTACAATAACATCCAGTAGGCGGCGCTGCAATCGAGTAAAGGTAGAATCACGAGAGAGAAGCCGCATAAGGTAAATTAGGTACCTATATAAAAACTGTCAGATGGTAAATTATATAATAAAAATAAAAATATATAAAAACTCTTACTAAAATGTTTGTTTATGAGTGGGCTGTACTCGCAAGTGTAGACGGTGGCGTAGTAATTGTAGTTAGTAGCCAGCACTCGGAATGGATACCTCCTGTTCATTACTGAAAAAAAAAGTATTTTTAAAACAGTTGATTGATAATTATCTATATACCTTGAACTTACATCTTACAGAACTGACAACTAATTGACGTAGACTGTTCTCAGAAAGCACGTTAAGCCGTTGGCCCCGGAGCAGGTGATAATTAATTTATAAAACATACGAAAAGTCAGAGGTGCGCGCCTTGGGTTCGAACTTGAGACCTTTGACTTGGCAGTCCAACGGTCCACTAGACTATCACTGCACCTATTGAAGATTAAATTACTATAATTCCTATATAAAAATGATACTTCTATACACTTACATCTTCTAGGAGCATCATCAAACGTAAAAGTGACATCTAGTTTCGCGCCATCTTCTATCTGCGAGGGTATTTCCAACTTGGCGATACTGTATCGATGAAACAGGCCTCTGTCGACCCTGGACTGGTTGAGGTATATTCCAGTAGGTCTAGTTTTTAGCTCTATGACTGAGCAGTTGTTCTGCTGCTGCCCATCGCTTGAGTAGTGGTATGCTTGATACCATTTGTCGAAGAACTGAAAGTTAAAGATAAATAGTTATTAATAATAACATAACAGACTCACGCTTGTATTCCTCAAAGGGGGTAGGAAGAGGTATAGGTATGCAGTACACCCACATTCTCTCTGAAGTTCTGACCACCGGTAGCTTGGACCCAGTTCCTGATACCGGTGGCCCCCTACTTTTATTATTTTTAAATATGTATCATAAAATTGCATGCACATAATTGAATAAACGGAATATTTAATTAGAATCTAACATAGGAAACTCACTTCAGCCAATCGGAATTCTTCATGTAGCTGTACATTTTCGGGACATTTCCCTGGCAACGTAAAGTACCCAAATGCACCACACACAAATAAAAATAAAAATATGAAAACTTTCAACATTTCTGCTGCACTATCACCTAGCCTGAGCAAAATATACTAACAATAATGATTTGCTTAAGTTTGTTTTTGTATTTATAACTTAATCTTGGGTTATCTAAAAGTTCAAACGGTGTTTAAACAATCATTTCTCGGTATAAATAAATGAGAAAATATTTATACTGGATAAGGTATTAACTGGAATTAACTTTGTAACAACACAAAAAGTCAAAAAAAATATCAAACCAATAGGTACAACCTAGAATAGAATAGAAAAACTCTACTTAAAAGAAGGAAAAAGATTTTTTTGTACAAATTATTCCAATCTGGTCCCCTACATCTGATACCCTGGTGAAACAGTTTTATAAAATCCAAAATAATAAAATCCAAGATCACGCGGCTTCGCCCTTTTGTTTCTAATTTAAGTATGTAGATTATTTTCCATTCCCATCGGATCCCCTATGCAGGGTATCAGAAATTTATTTATTTGTTTTATTCAAAACACCTGCCAAAGTAAAGTTCAATCTGAAAATAAAGTGAAAGTTTTTTTTTATAATAATAATAATAATAGAACTTTATTTCGAACACAGTGATTCATAGAAAATTACACAACACTACAACAAATACTATAACAAACAAACAAACACCAACATATTTATATTCATCACTACATACATTCACAAAACATACATTACAATATTACATTTATAACTATGTTGCAGTTCGGAGCCAGTGCTTATACATGTCAGTCGAGAAGATTCTCTCCGCTAGACTCCTCACTATTGTATTTTTACACTTGAAAACTCTGGACATAAATTTTGCTATACGATGTCTTTGTATGGCCTCGAAGGAACTAGTTCGTGACTCTATGAACATGCCTGAGGCACTACAGAAACGCGTGAGTGCCATTAGTTGCCTAAAGATGTTATTATAGGCAACTCGAATACCATTAAGTGTTTTCTTGGTATAGTTTGTCCAGAGTTGACAAGTGTAAAACGACTGACAAAATGATCGAAACAAAGTGATCTTTACATCCTTAGAAGATTTGCAGAACTTTCTAATTATCATATTGCCCACAACACACAAGGCTCTTCGTTGGCGTTCAATATCACTGTCATCTTTTAAATTTGATGTCACGATATGGCCAAGGTACTTAAAACTTTCTAAAATTTTGACAGGCTGACCATTAAGGTAGAGGCTGGGTACATTATCATTTTTGCCACAAATATCTAGCAAGTAATAGAAAAAGCTATTTGTAATTATTTTTTTCCTCGAGCAATACTCGAGACAATTTGTTCATATCTAGTCCGACAAACAATTCTCAGTAATACATGTACTTACAGCAAATATTCTGTTTACCACCTCCTTGTTCTAAGAAACTCTAATCTACAAAATTAAAAATGATAATTTGAGCTTGACCTCATGATATAAGGACACGTCTATAATTTTCTCTTTAGTTGCCAAGTGCTAACAAATAAACATATTATTGATATGATCACCATAAAGAATGTTTAAAAAATTAACATATCATTTGAAAAAAGAGTTAAAGATAAGGGTCACAAAAACTGAACATACCTATAATATTTTAAGGAACATCATCATTTATACTTATAAAACAGTACCGTGACTGACTGACTGACAGACAACGCACAGCCTAAACCGGTGGACCTAGAGACTTGAAATTTTGAGACAATGTTCTTTAAGTACCCTAGGGGTGCACTAAGGAAGGATTTTTGGAAATTCCACCCCTAAGTGGGTAAAAAAGGGGATAAGAGTTTGTATGAAAGTCCGTCGTTTTTAAAGTTATATGTACGAAACTTGGTATTCAGCTTTTCGGTTGTTAAATGAAAGACGAGCATAGTTTATTTTTTTCAAATCTACCCCTGAATGGATAAAAAAGGGGGTGAAAGTTTGTATGGAAAATTCGTTATTTTTTAAGTTACAGGTGTAAAAATGAGTAGGTATTAAGGATATGCGCTAAAAATAAAAAAGACGTGTATCAAAAATTTAGTATTTTTTCCCCCTATAGAGATATAAAAGGGGAATAAAGTTTGTACTTGTAGGTATAAAAATCTGTCATTAAACTTAGTATTTAGCTTTTCGATTAACAAATAAGACGTGTTTCAGCTTTTTGAAAACTCTATCCATTAGGGGGAAAGGGGGTGCGGGGGTGAAAGTTTGTGTAGGAAACTCAATATTAGAAAGAAAACCAAAGTGGCATAATTAACTAACGGATATCTCAATATTCAATCACTATGGGGAGAAAATATAGTAGATCAAAGTTTCAATGAAATTCTGCCATTTGAAGCCAGTTGAAGCCATTGCCAGTTGAAGTCATGGAAATTAGTAGGTGTACTCTGGAACTGCTGGACTGATTTTCATGGTTTTTAATTTGTTGGATTTGTCTCCGCCTAGAGTAGGAGAGAAAAATATAGAATAGGTATGGTATGGGTAGGGTAGGGTAGAGGTAGAGTAGGGTAGAGTAGGATATGGTATTGATAGCCTAGGGTAGAGTAAGGGTTGGGTAGGATAGGGGTAGAGAAGGGTAGGGTAGTGTAGTGTAGGGTAGGGTAGAAAAAGCATAGAGGTAGAAAAATCACGCGTACAAAGTCGCGCTTGGCAGCTAGTTGGGTATAATTTTCCTCAAAAGCTCTTTCTTGATAGATTTTTTTATGATTTTTTGGCTTCGGAAATGAAGGGATTCGGTGCACATTTTTTTATATTACCTTTTTTCCGTATGAACATTTACTTAATGCGATGCGAGCCTAGCATCAGTTAATCCATAATCTGATTTGGTCCCTAGATAGCTTTTTCTCTCCATCTTATACTCAACTTGGCATACCTACTTGCATAATAGTTAAAAAAAAACAAATAGTTAAAAACTACATAAAAGTATCCCATTCTTACGACGCAAAAAGTTACGTAAACAAGCACATTAATCAGACTAAAGGATGTCCACATTACAAGCTCAAAACGTGGTCAATTTACTTCTATTTTAGTATAAAACGCCTTTATAAACGAGGGTCAGGCATCAGCACATTGGATAATTACAGCGTGGGACGGGTCCGCTCATTTCTTATCTTAGTCTTGGACGCCCCAGTTGTTTGAAAATGTTGATTTTCGTTCTATCTTGGTGTTTTTTAAGCGTTTTTGGTGCAGAATACACTCTGGAAGGGGTGTGTCCTGATGTTAAGATACAAGAAAATTTGGATTACACTAAAGTAAGTTCTGGATAGTTAACGAAACTTTTTTTTTGTAATTATGTTTTTAAACGGTTTTATTTAGCTTGACCTGTTTATTATTTGGTTCAAATTTAGTAATCGATATTTCACCCCCTTCGTGTTAACAGATTGATCTGATATTTGGTACACAGATTAAGTTTTGATGACCAAACCGTTTTACGTAACAAAAATAATTATATTTCTTCTAGAAGTTGAAGTAATATTGTGTTGAAAGTACATAGTTTTAAGGTTTCTTTTTGCTAATTTAAATCGTGATTTAAAAAAAATTGAATGGCAGACACGAATGAGTATGGTCTTTTCGGTGTTCGTGAATTCAAAGATTAGCGTAATTGGTGTTAATTCAAGGTCTCGTGACAAGATGAAATTAAGATTGTGTATAATTTTGAATCATAATCATGAATCATTCTTGGAAAAGAAATATTTTTCTCAGTTTAGACATACGCCTTATCAATATTTAAATTATTTATAAAAAATACCCATTGTTCCCGTATTATTAGAAGGACGGGGCTGTGCAGCTTCACAGTCATACTCACGTCGACCTAAAAGATCTACTGTGATTAGCCAACATTTTATAATATTTCCCTTAAACCTACATCCTCCATAAACCGAATGATGTGGCTGGCAGGAAGAGACAAGTCTCTCCGTGCCAGCCACAGACATCCTCCGGGCTCAATAAATAGTGTCCCAGAAGGGTGTTTCGTTTGTGTATATTATCGGTATACATCTATACATCGGTATTCTTATTCTGACAATTAGAATAAATAAGATGGCTTATACGAGGTTAGTAATTAAGTCCAATAAACCATTACCTATATTTTTTTTATTACGAAAAAGTGATCACCAACAAACAGTAGCCATGTCAACACAAGAAAAAACTACACTTTTCCCTACTTTTTGTTCACCACATCACAAATCGTGCCTCTAGTTTTCAGGTTTATGGTACACCATCGCGAGCTGGGCTAGCGATGGCCGGGAGATCTACGACTGTTCTACACTAGACTTCCAAGAAGATAACATGGGGTACACCTTTAAAGAGACCTATGTGGACGAAGACCAGGGCAACAGGACGCAGAAGGTTTACCAAGCCAGGGTAGACCCTACCTTCGACGCTGGGAATAAGGCTCAGTTTATTATGAGTCATGAAGCTTTAGGTTAGTTGTTGAGTTTGTAATTTTATACCTATAAGGTACATGGAAATGATAAATTGAATCATGGATTCAGTACGATTTTACAGACTTAGATTTTTAAATTACTATTTTTGCCATATTTTATGTATGTTTTTAACATGTTTATGCACATGATTTGCTTATTAAATGAAATTATTTAATAAGAAATTCGCAAATAAAAATTATTAAATAATTCGCTTAATTGGTAAAGCGATGGCACGGCACGCCAGGGATCGCGGGTTCAAGTCCCGCCCGAGTCTTAATAAGTCAATAATTTTACTATTTTTGCTCTTAAGTGGTTTCTATAAGTAAGAGAAAAAGCAATGAAGTCTAAGGAACCAAAACCTGTACATACTTTATTAGCTAATCAGAAGCATTTTTTTAAATTTATGTTACATTGCAGTTTCAAGAATCGATTATTGTTTAATTTTTGTTTTGGTCAGAATTGCGTTTGATACATAGCAATAATTCTTTTGTATACGATATAGAAAATAGCGACGAAACATTTTAACGCTGGATCTAGAATTATGTCCTGAATCAATGTTTATGTTACCATTGCGATGTCCTTACACCTTGTATAAATAGCGGTACAAAGATTCTCCGCCAGTTAATTACTGCCTAGCCTTTTCCTAACTATGTTGGGGTCGGCTTCCAGTCTTACCGGATGCAGCTGAATACCAGTGTTTTACATGGAGCGACTGCCTATCAGACCTCCACAACCCAGATACTGGGTTACACTGGTTAACCTACTGGGTTACCTTTGGTAAGACTGGTTGACAGACTTTCGGGGTTCTGACTACCCGTAACGACTGTCAAAGATGTAGAAACGAACTCTAAAATTTAAGATTGTTGTAAAAAGAAAATTTCAATTAGGTACCTCCCGCTGGTTCCAACTGATAACTTATAGATCGGCCACGTTCTGCCAGTAAAATTTCCCGGCTAGCAACGTTATACAGCCCTTTTTCTTTTATTTTCCAGATAAAGTGCTGCAGTTTCCATTCCTCATCCTGTCTACGGATTACGAAGGTTACGCCATCGCTTACACTTGCAAATGGACTAAAGAGAAGATCCGAAAACACTACGGTAAAATACTTACTTTAAAAAAGTACTTAAATTTTATACTATTTAATTAGTAGGTACCCACTGGGCTAGGTCATAGCACTGATAGCCTAGTGGTATGACTACCGACTGACAAGTCAGAGGGCTCGGTTCGATCCCAAGGCACGCACCTCTGACTTTTAAGTTATGAGCGTATTCTAAATTAATTATCAGTTGCTAAAACGGTAAGGGAAAACATCGTGATGAAACCAGCACACCTAAGAGATTTTGCAATGGTGCGTAAAGCCATGACAGAGGCCTACGGGCTGTTTAAACTCTGACACCAGGTTGTTCATCAACCACACTATAAGAAGAAGAAGTAGGTACCTGGGCGACCGAGTTCTGATAGTTTCTAGGAGTTTGCTCTTGTTCCAATCCTGTTATCTCCCTTTCTGTCTCACTTTATCGTATGGTTGATGAAAAACCTCAGAGTTTAATCCCCCGCAGGCCTCTGACATGGCTTAACACACGCTTTTTTTACGTTTTAGCAAATGAAAATTAATTTCTAATACAGTCACGAATCCAAAATAATATGAATGCAATTTCGATTCCTTTATTTCTAGTTACCTCTCTATGTTATCGTGTTTAAAGAGACGCCTAGTAAAGTCTGTTTGCAATATTTTTATATTACACAACTCAGTGTTAGAACTAAGTGTTACAATATTGCAGTTTTACCTGTAAAAGCACTGAAACGGCATCACCTATCGATAACCTAATACTTTTTCTAAATAAAAAAATCAACTGCCTTCTTACTATGGTCCTAATAGACCAATCTTAATGGACAATTTGCATACGAACATTTTCGCAAAAACCACTAAAAACTAAGCAATAATAATACGGTGGGCTACTATATTTTATATTTTTAAATGTAGGTATATTTTTTTTATTTTTTTATATATATATTTAAAAATGTATTTTATATAAATGAATAAATGGAATAATAATAATAATCATAATCATCATCATCATTTTAGCCATAAGACGTCCACTGCTAAACATAGGCCTCCCCTAATGACTTCCAGATTGGCAGCAATAATAATATAAGTAAAAAAATTTTTTACGTAAAACGGTTCTGTCATCAAAACTAAAACTGTGTACCAAATATCAGATCAATCTGTCAACAGGAAGGGGGTTCAATATCGATTACTAAATTTGAACCAAATAATAAACAGATCAAGCCAAGTAAAACCGTTTAAAAATTAGATAAAGAGACTATGTGATTACCTAAGGTGATTACTATGGAAACACCCAAACAAAGTTTTCTTGGCGTACCATTTTTTTTCTGCGTGTTCTCATTCTTAAATGTTTTTTTAAATTTACAGTTTACACGTGGGTGCTGACTCGTAGCAAGGAACCCCTCCAAGGAGAATTATTAAAAAAAGTTGAAAGCGCACTGTCTAAATACACCGAACTGGCTGAACATAGACAATCCTTTATCTTTAAGAATTTTTCAGAAACAAGTTGCGCTTACACAAATAAGTTGGAAACAGATTTTTTTACTAGTAATTTTTGGTAAAAACTAATGAAATGATGTCACTTGCTGAATAGGACTGTGATTAATAAATATTGTTTGGAAATTATTTGTGTTTTATAGTTCTTTGTCAAAACCATATTATAACAAGCCCAAATTTTTCCTCTATCTCTGTGTAGAGCTGCTTAGGATCAGTCTTTATTCATAAAGTTAAGCTCATCCTACCATCTCCATCTCCTTAGGAATCCAAAACCTTTCTTTGAGCAGCTGTAGATACTAGTGACTGCTAGACTACTTCACCATTTGCAACGCTCTACAACTAGCAATTTATTTAGAAATAGTAGTATAGTATAGTTAGTAATCTGCGCCTCAACTACAAACTCATCGTTATTACTTAAAAAACTTATTTTAATCACTCAGAAAGATAAATAAATCTTCTGTCATGAAGATCTTTGACAGCTAGGTATACATAATATAAGGAGAGAGTTAGTACCCACATAAAATCCTGACAACTGATCTATCTCAAAAAATTAATGCTGCGGCGACAACCAGCGCCATCTCTGGACGAAGACGAGAACTACTAGATTACACCTACATTTCACAAGCGAAATTCACAATACAACATAACAGATACCTGAAGCCTAAATACTATTGTTGGGTAATATTTTTAGAAGAACATCTCACCCCATTATGCTGAAACCGACATGGCACTTCCATTAAAAAAAAACTTATATTCTTTTTTAGTTGGAGGTTTTTGAACAATCTTGTGTTAGAGATTCAATGGTAGGATTCTTTGTCATCATACCTTCATGCACTTTAGACAAATTTAACACTCAAGTGCGATAGTTTCCTTCACCGTTTTAGGCATGTTACAATTAATTTATAATACGCAAATAATTTTAAAAAGTCAGTGGTGTGTGTCTGGATTTGAACCTGCGACATTTGACTTGCCAGTCCAACGGTCATAAAAACGGCTAATATAGATAGAGAAGATAACTGATCTTATACCAAGTAAGACTGTCAAAGGATCAGGATTCCAAAGGATGATAAAGATTAAAAAAAAAGAAACAAAAAGTATATAGAAAAAATGTATTAGCTCTTAAATATTTTCCTACCCACTAAACAGTGTTCTTAACTACTTTATCACAAGCGTTAACCTGATTACAATCAGTATAATATGAAAATTAATGATAGAGATTATACAGAATTAGTAAGTAATGTTCCAGCATATTGCGTAATGTTGAAGGATATAGTGGAATAATCAGATAATAGATACCTTGCAGTTTAATCAAACGTGATAAATAATACTTTAGATGGTATAGTATTTTAAGTTAACGATATAGATGAATCAGTACAAGACGATGTTCTAAATTAAATACTTGATTTATTTAAAGGTGACAAAACAGCAAAGGCTTTCTCAGATTATTCCAAAGCCGTCAAGGAATCGATATCAACTACCAGAAATTGATTTGATAAATTATCCGTTTATTACATTGAATTCTTTAGATATTCCTCATACGAAAACAAGAAATTAAAAATCTACTTGATAAAAACGTACTTAGGTAATTTGACGTCAAAAAACATGAAAAAAAACTTAAATAATTAACACACAAGAACAAAATATTCGAGAGACAATGGTTTTTGTTGAAATTTTGTACAATTTGACATAAAAAATAATTTAGAACCGTAATTTCGACACCGTTTTCAATTAGTTTATAAACTAGCAATACATTATAATCGAGTACGCACTAAATAAAGCTCAGAATGTAATAAACATAGTCGAAATCGGTGTCGAAGAAAATTTATAAGGTACTGAAATTCATATTACATTCCTACATTCGTTTTCAAGCGTCAAATTTTCAATGCTTCGCAATCTGTCCAGTCATGACACTGGAAGAAGTGAACTTGCAAGCTGCTTCGGAGAAATCAGTCTGCACCAACTTGGTGGAGTCAATAATTTTGTTGTTCTCCTTCAAGAATGCGTCGACTGCTGCCTTAGCATCTCCTTCCAGAGTTTTGGCTCTTGAGAGAATCCAGGCTTGTTCTGTAAGGAAGATTGGATGGATGAATAATTTGCAAAGAACCATTTTTCTTTTTGGGATGTTGGTTAAATGCTTGATTAAATTAAGTAGAATGATGAGAATCTCAAAAAAACCAAGAAACATTCCAATGAAAATTGATATCCTACTATTACTTTCAATCATTTTATAAAACGCCAAACATTTTTGTTATGTTCTAATATCGATATTTTAGCCCTGAATCAGGCTGAGTACTAAGGTAACATGTTTCGTCACAACTGCGAAAATTCATAATACAATTTGGAACACAAAATATAATGCCACTTAATACAGTTTTGCGATATTAATCATTGAGTCTATCAGTTTTTCGACATTATCATAATAAATTCCAATAAGCTGAAAATCATTGTTATTAACATAATTTCGTTTAGTCATTTATCCTTTACTAATATTATGTATTGGTAACATTTTATTGTTTATACGTTGGGGTTATTGTGTCATGTATAGTTCATGACTACCCTAGTCATGAACTACTGAACCGATCCTTAAAACTCTTTCACTGAAGAAGATACGGTATGCCTAAGTTATAGAAATGTAAAGCATATATTATGTTTATAAGGTACTTATAATTTAATTCCACGCAAACTAAGTCGCGGGTGATAGCTAGTTTTAATTATTATATTCAACAACTCATCAACACAACAATTTATAATGTTTGGATAAAAATCAATGTACATAATTGAATCGATTTCAGTTTTATGTCATTGATAAATTGTAGCATTATTTTTAATAAAGACCCTATCTTTTTTGGACATTTTATCAGATATTTTATCTTTAGGTGCGGCTAGGTACGGCGGATATGATTCATTTACTTTTTGAAATATTTGCGTAGGATAATCTTTAGGCCAATTTAGTACAATCTTATATAATATCTACGGAATCGAATGTATATACAGAACTACTAATAATTTCGATCTAAACATGTGTTTGTTTTCTCAAATTTAAAACATCATTGGGAATACTTTTATCTCGAAAAATAGTTGTATTGATTTTCTGTAGGGAGCTATCTCAACGGTTAATAATTTACTGTAAACCTCTGATGGCAACTAGTTTTCTGTCTACATACTAGTAATAAAACAACAACAATTTAAGGTGTGAATATTCACATGGACGTACAACTCAGCCACTAAAAACCATACGATGTATGGGAAGGTCAACTGTTGACTTGATTATAGGAACTAAATAAGTCCAAATTATTGTTCAAATCAGATTCTAATCAATCTTCCTGGTTAGTTACGAGTGATAACAGATCAAAGTCTATCTGTCATAGAAACCACTTCAATGATATCTATATCTTGTCTATTGGATTACTCAGTATCTACTTTAAGTTCAATTTCATCACTACGCTCCGAGATAGATATGATCGTATCAAAAGCATAGTGTTCGACGTGTTGTTCACATGATTTTTTTGCAAAAAAAAAAAGAATACAACAAGTATTAAACAAAAACCAACAAGGGAAGGGGTTATACTATAGAAAATCTCAAAAGGAAATAAGCAAGTTGGGCATCAAATTAATTGACAGAATAATGATTACCAAAAATCAGAACGGTTTTAGAAGTGGACCGGTCATATGCTCCAGTGTATCAAAGTGAAATAAAGCAAAAAGGAGACACTAGTATCTGAAGGATGGAACCAGAAATAGAGGTTCTCAAATAAAAAAATGAGAGAATAAATAAAAGAACTCTGGGACCATTCTCGACAAGATTGGCGGCCAACAGGCAGCAATGGAAGAAGTTGGAAAAGATGAAGGACAAAGCATTGTAACTCAAAAATAAAAGCTATTTTTTTATTTTATTTCATTTAATTTTATATGCGTTAAGTTGGTCAGGTACGTGTACATGACTCAAATAAATCAATTTTTAATCTAGATTAGTCTGAATCTTATCGATATGCGCCCGATATATTTTATCAAATTCATGCATATCATCGTGCACTGAAAGTTTCAAGCATATTGTTTTTCCTTAATAATGTTAATTTTGATTAAAAATTAAATTGTGTACAGTCACGAGTATTATAATAATAATCCTCCTGACCGAATTTCGGTTACGGTGGCCAAACTAAACGCAGGAAATATTATAGTGCACAAGTGCGTGCACAAACACGTGCGCTCTCTATTCCCTCACTCTCATAGTCCGATGGAATGGCAATCCGACTCGACCGGAGAGAGATCAGGCGCAGGGCCAACGGCATTATGTGCTTTTGGAGGCACGGAGTAAGTGATAATTAATTTATAATAAGCACATAACTTACGAAAAGTTAGAGGTGTGCGAACCCGAGACTACTGACTTGCCAGTCAACGGTCACCACCACTAGGCTGTCACGACTCGTCATTATATTTTGGCGGAATTCAAGTAATTATCTTCTGACCTACAGGTTCAGTTTATAAAAAATTAAACAACCTAAATATTGGCAAATATCTAATTCTACCTATGTACGTGTACCTTTTTAGAAATGGCTTTTGAAAAACTGTACCTACAGTCATGTCAGTCACTTGCATTTATTAAATCGCCAATAAATTGATTATGTGATTTGGATAGACATAAAATGTATATGCCTATGTGAAGACTGCATTGTCCCACTATAACTGTTATTTAAAATTATCTTAGTAACTCATTAGGTAAATATGTTTTGTTTCCTCGTTTTTATTAAAATAAGTAAAAAAGATAAACGTAATACGAAAAGAAAAAGATGAAGAAAAAGCTCCTATATACCTGATATTGGCAAATCGTCAAGAAGCCAAAGGAGAAAAAAAAAATTCTTAAAACTTACCACTATGTTCCTTGGTCTTCTCATTGTATCTGCAGCTGTAAGCGATGGAGTAGTTGTTGTAATCTGTCGCCAGAACCAACAGGGGAGATTCAGTAACGAGATCTGTGGAGGGAAATTGTCTTTTATTCCTAGTACTTTATTATTTATCAGGTAAAAGCTTTTAGGATCGATTTCAGGATTTTATAAAAGCACTGACATAGTAAATCAAAAGACTTTCATGACAACCGATACTACTTCTTCTTCTTCTTATCGTATGGTTGATGAACAACCTGGTGTCAGAGTTAGAACCACCCGTAGGCCTCTGACATGGTTTTATACACCGTTGAAAAATTACTAAGGTGTGCTGGTTTCATCACGATGTTTTCCCTTACCGTTTTAGCAACTGATAATTCGTTTTTAAGTTAGTCTGTAGTTATTTTTTTTAGTCAGAGGTGTGCGCCTTGGGATCGAACTCAAAACCTCTGACTTGCCAGTCCACGGACTAGGCTATCAGTACTACATAAACCGATACTACTAAAAATATGTTTTTCCAACGTCTATTTCGTCCATATAACCCCATATAAACATCTTAAAAAAGTCAAGACCAAAAAAATGTGATAAAATCTATTATTAAGTACCCTTAAAAACTGAGAATTTAAAAATATTAAAGCGCGCTGCTTCATATACCTTTGATTAAAAAAATAAGTCTCTATTGCATCTGTTTAGTAATATTTAGTATGATTTAAAGTGTGTGCATGATATCACGTTATGATATTTGTATGATTAAGATCATTCGCTATCTTAAAGCCTTACAAATCTAAGGATATAGACCCCAAGGCTTCTTAAATTCTTCAATTTTAATTTAAACTCCTTGCTGTTTTTTTTCTTTTTGACTATTACCTTTTTAAAGAAAAATAAAACCTGCTTAGACTTACCTCCAAACTTGAATGAAACCAAAAACTTGCCAGCGTTCTTAGCATCAGGAGCGAACTTAGCAGTGCCTTCAATGTACTTCTGCTCCTTCTCAATCACGTGCGAGTTCTTGACCTTGACTTCGTCACCAACTAAGGTGTATTCAGCCTGTCCGCATTGCCCCTTACCCTCGGAAGCAATTGGTATTTTTGAAATTTCATACCAAACGCCTTGGTACTGAAACAAAAAAAAAATTCTAAATAGGATTTCGATGACGTTAGCTTAAGATTTCTTCTTCTAAAACCACATTTAATATTTTTAATTCTTATAGGTATAATTAACACATATTTTTTGTGTTTTCCAGTAGATTAATAGTAAATAAAATTTTGCGTGTATTCCAATACTATTTTACGCGCTGATGCCGTTTTGTTAACAATTTATTTAATTATAATTATTGACATAAATAGTAACTTATGCGGAAATCAATTTTCCCCGCAATGACACTGCGCACTGCGCAGCCATGCAGCGAAATCATTATTATTTTCATTAAACTTTGTTGACATCGTATTTGTTTTGAGCAAAAAATTACCTTATAGTGAATCCCAGAGGGCAAACACTTCTGTACTGCATACACTTCTGCGTACTACCCCACTGGGGAATACAAGCTTGAGTCTATGTTAAATCTATAGAAGAACCTATTTGTAACGTTGTCATGAAATTATTTTTTTGTAAATATTGATAAGTATTTAAGTAAAAATCTCTTACCAGTAAATGACAAATTGTGTGTGAAATAATTTACTTGGCTACCCTTAAATAAGTATTTTCATATTTCATGACCACATAACGTTATTTTGTGTCCATGACCGCCAGTGCGCCATGAAGGCCAGCGGCATGACAGCATCGGAACTTTTGTACTAAAGCAATAAAACTAAATTGATCACTAATCAGATCCTCATTTTACTAAGCCCAGTAGTCCGAAAATCCTGTTTCGACAATTTTTTATAACACTATGCTAATGACAACAATTAGGTACTATTACGTCAAATTGTGTCAAGTGTGAAAAAAAAACGTTTCCTTAATTGTCAGCTATACTAACAGGAAAATTACCATTTGTATGTTTGTTGACAATTCTTTTCAAATAGTCATGTCAGTTCTAGGAAACTAATTTTTTGTTAATATTGTTATTTAAAGGTATAATGACGTCACATTACATTAGGTTTTTTTTTGTCTTAAAAAAATCTTGTATAACCTTCCTTCACGGTTGATCGCTAATTCTGTGTCACACAAGTACAATTAATTCAATTTTGCCATTCTGCGCGGACGCACGTTATTACCTTATTGATCGTCGTTTATCGGTACCTACATTAGTTAGTTGGTGAATCACCGAACTAACAGTTTAATCGAGAGGGGTAATTTTGTAACCTTGATCGTGAATTTAATCTAAATTGTCAAAGCAATCACCGGCTTCTATTGTGCTGTATATCCTTTGTGTGACATTATTGAACTAAGTAACCTACTTTTATAAAAGAACAATGGACGAGCAATGTAAAGAGCTAAGCTCGGAGTTTCTTTACGGGATCGAATCAGAAAGTAGGTAAATCATGAGTAGGAGTTACGCAGAAGAACCCAGGTCACCAACATAACAAGCCAAGCTCAAGTAGCAGTAGCGGGAAAAATATGTCTCTACAGCGACCACGCACCGATAGAAATAGTGTTGGCCGACCTCCTTATTCTATCTTTTTTTTTTGTGCCGGGAGGAGTCAAAAATATCCTATCGCATATCGCACGTCCGTGGACGTGCAGTTATGTGGGGCTTACACCCACTTCTTCTTCTTTTCGTTTCGATGGTACGTCTCACCCCTGCGCACCCACTCAAATTTTCCCTGCATGCAAAACTATGACATACCTACAACTCGTATATGCCGTCGCTAATTCAATAGAGTAAAAGTAAAGTAGTTAGGTATAAATATCTAGGTATACCTAAAAGTAAATTTGAAGACACATACATATACAAATTCACGCCTTTTTTCTATGGGGGTAGACAGAAACTACAGAATGACACCTGCTACGGTTCCTATGGACTACTCCTTTGGAGACTCATGTTATTTAAATCTATAATAGCCCCAATACGTGTGTAAATTATATTTATAATTGCATGCATTTATAATCAGCAAAAATAATACGAACGATAACTGGAATATAGGTAAAAATCCTTAATACATTACACAATTTCGAAAACATGAATAAGCTCCTACTGATTAGATTAAATACCTTTAAGATAGTCCCCGATAGATACCTAATTGTTGATGCAGTGATTATAGAAAATAAAACCTAAATCTAATCAAAAATGATTGATCTAAGATATTTTATGTACTTCCTAGTTAATCTAAGTCACTACTGATTTACGGTGAAGGAAAATAACGTAAGGTAACCAGGGGCTCTACTCCGAAAATCGAACAACGATGTTTCGGATCGAAACGTAATAATGAAGACCATCAAACACAATCTTTACCACCAAATTCCCACTGTTTAATTGTACTTAGTGCTTTCATCTGTCGTTTCATTACAAATCCATGAAAAAAAACAATCTTTTAGAAGGTAATTTAACGAACAAACATGAGATCCGACAATCGGAACTTCGTTGTTAAAATTTCGGAGTAGGCCCCCTGGACTTAGAGCCGATTTCACCACTGACAGTAAACGCGATCAATCGAGTTAAACTCGGTTCAAGCGTTTAACTGAATTCAGAACTGCAATTTGTGTATGGCTGAACTTAGTTTAATTAAACTCGTTTATTAAAGTGAATGGTGAAACTGGGCCTTAGTCTGAAATCACCAACACGCAGTGAGCGTGGCGATTAATGTTCGATCCTTCTCAGTATGAGAAGAAACTTTTGCCTTGGAGTGGGACAGTTACAGGCTGTTTTTTTTATAATATCCCCTCCATCGAAAACAAAATCTAGAATTTTCCATTCTTTCCTTTACTTTCTTGATTGAAACGATTATGTTTTAAAATTGGACCTAAAATGTTAGGTAACCAATGGTCCTGATTCTCTTGTATCCCGGTAAACTTATTTCAGTCTAACTATATCTCTTTCTAATAAACACCATCGGAAAAGGACAGCAAATTGAACTATGTATACGTAAAACTGTCAAATTAGTCTTCGTCCTTGCAATTGACGTGAAATTAGACGATACCTCTATGACATGCCGACTAAATTCTCGTTGATATCACGCAAATGGACTAGTTTTACAGCTCTAAATATCTTCTATCCTTTTCTAATAATCTCTGCTAGAAAGAGAGATAGTAAGTCTAAATTTGTTTAGAGCGTGTGCAAGAGAATTAGCACCAATATCAATCGTTTTTATATCGTTAGAACACTGATTAAATGATAATTAATTACATAATTAATTGTTACTAAGGTGACGTTAATCTCAACTTGATGAGTAAAAATTTTAATTAATTTTCCTTCAAATATAGATAAGATACAACTTTAATACATTTCCTTAAATGTGTTCGTTAGAATTATTTTATAAACTGGAGCATTTTTCAATAAAGATAATATTTATTATGACTCAATTTAGAACTAGTGTAATTTTCTAGATTATAGACTATTCTTTATGCCTAAAAATACATTACCGTGGTTCGTGACTCAGAGTCGACGCACACACCGACGCGCGGCGGTGTGAGAGTTTGAATATTAAGAAAATATTTCATAAGTACCCTTCTTTCTTTTCTTCTTTATCGTATAGTTGATGAACAACTTAGTGTCAGAGTTTAAGCTGCCCGTAGGTTTCTGACATGGCTTTACACACCGTTAAAAAGTCAGTCAGTCAGGTAAGCTGGATACCTCACGATCTTTTCCTTTACCCTTTTAGTAACTGATAATTAATTTCTAATATGCAAATAAATCCAAAAAGTCAGACTTGCGTGCCTGGTTTTTGAACTTACTTGGCAGTCCAATGGTTATACCATTAGGCTATCACAGCCACATTACCACTTGTTGGAAATGCACTATCTGAACGTATTTTAGACAATTTTATCCCTAAGCGGGAAAAATATGGGATTTAACTTAATAAAATTTACGTGGATGAAGTCGCAGATAAGCGCTAGTTATCAATAAAGATATTTTTGACCAACATTGCAATAACAATAATGTATTATCTATGAAAACAGGACAAATATAATATTATATAAAAGTTCAATACAGTTTAACAACTATTTACTCATTGGGTATTCATTTATATTAGAAAAATGTTATTGTCAAAACGGGAGACAAGAACGTGATATATCGAAAGTGGGACCCTGGCACATCGTCGTTGTCAAACAAATATCTGCTATGTGCACTTTTTGGAGATTTCGACATGATTGACTATTATGACTAGTTTACCCAAAAGTTTAATCAAAGTTTCGCATAAAAATGCTGCTATGTGATTCTAAGCATTATACGGTGAACTGTAGACGCTAAAAAAACATGCTATGTGCATCAGCCAAAATATTGCCAAATAAAAACTGCGTTTAAATTAATTATCTCAAGTTATACTTTTTGCACATAGCAGATATTGGTTTGACAACGACGACATATTAATAATAGAGTTGGAAGATCTTATAGGGTAAGGCCTACTCTGAATCTATCAGTCAAGTCGTTCTGGTTTCCAATAAAATTTCATTGAAAATTCATACTAAAAATCACTGTCTGATGCTTATTTCTAGAAACGTTCCGTGAAATCGTTCTACACATCGCAGCAAGAAGACAAACCATGCAAACTCTCTTCTAAAGCTCACAAAATTACGAGCCAATGACGAAAGATGCTGCACTCAGTAATTCTTCCTCAGCAGTGAAAAAGTATACGTCTACAAAACTTATGACCCCCCTGAAATTAGACTGTAGCCCCACAAGTTAGCCCCGCAAGTAATCGGGAACCACAATTTGGAAAAAACTACTAGTTAATCGAAGTTAATAACAAAATTGATAAACATACTAGAGTTTAATAATAAGTTTTTTCCAATTGAAGTGTTTTAACGAAACAAATAAATTAATGTCATTGATACCTTTTTGTAATTTAAATAATGCGTATCATGTCTATTTAAATAATTTAGATAACAGCCGTTAGTAATATATGCTGAAACATACTATAATTGAAAAAAAAACTAACATGTTTTAATAAAAAAATAAGGCTTTCAGCTCTGAACAACTACCACATGAAGGGGTAGCAAGAGCTCCTCGGAGATGCTCGAAATTAACTCCCAGAAATGGTAACCCATCTAAAAAACGATCGCGACTAAGGAACGAATAGTGCTGCTTAACTTTAGTCATCATGACAACCACTGTGGTAACCATAACACCAAGAAGTACTTCTATAATATTTACAAATGTATCTATCCCCGTAGTAAGCAACTGTTCTACATCAATTTGAATAATTTACGTGAACATTACAACGTGTGATCAAAATAAAGTACCTATTTACATAAATACGAATAACTTCAAATTATTTGGGCTATGTGAACCCAACTAATGTAAACAGCCTATACAAAAAGTAGTTAAACAAACCACTTAAAACTATGATATGACGTCATTGTACTGTAGCTCAGTTGACAACAGAATTGATAAAAAATACTAATCGTAGTAAAAAAATATTTGAAGAAATAAAACACTCGGATATAGAGTAACGTAAGTTAAATAATATTCAAAACCCCGCTAAGTTAGTAAGTTCATCGTAAGTAAAATAACTTACCGCTGTTAGATTGAAGTTCTCGACCGGCTTGACCGCTGGGCAGGCTCCCTCATGGGGGTGAGCCATCGCCGCCGCAACAAAAGAGACAATAAAAAACTTAAACATTTTAGTTAATAGTTGAATATTTGGTTTAAAAAATTAAGTCGTCTACGCCTCTCGTGCTTGGACGGTAGTCAGAGATACACTAGTGGCTGTGAGTGCAGAGGCATCCTTATATACCCACAGTAACAGAGGTCATGGACAAACACAATTTGTATCTCAGGATTATTTAATTGACAAAATTGCGGAGGATGAAGCGATCAAGCTTCTAGAAAAGTCAGTAATGTTCAATGCGTTTCTGATTGCCCGCTATTCGGACTTGCACTGTCTGAAATTTATCTTGATACTGCAATTTTTAACGTGGATACAAGACTTTATTTAGAGTATCATATTCTTAGAACAGAATATGATGATATCAGTAAAAATGAAGATAATATGATAAGTATTTTGTTCAAATAATCTATTGCGGAACATTGTAGTAATCAAAATATAAATCAGCTAGTTATTTTAAACTATTTAAATATGTAATAGTTACAACTAGCAGAGAGATTTTAATTGCGGGTCCAAGACTATCTTTAAAAGTTACTTATAAAGATTCTGATTTGATTGAAAATTTATGGAAAACATCCACTTAAAGTACCAAGAAATCTTGAGCAACACAGCACGCCTTTATACAATAAAAATTCCTAATGAGTTTCAACAAGTGACTCAAGAAAGTACTAAAAATTAGTGATAAAAATTTGCACTTTCATACCATACTGTTATAATATAAAATAAATCAGCCTGTAACTGTCCCACTGCAGAGCAAAGGCCTCTTCTCATACAGAGAAGGATTGAATCACAATAATAATATACAAATATTTTTGTTATAGAGAAACCTTACAAATGCGAGAAGCAGTCATATGAGAGAAGAATGCTAGTCAAGAATTTTAGCAAAATGTAAATTCGCCTATCTGGGCGTTTCCATGATATTAATAATTATTATTATCAGTATCATACTGTCCTACTTCTGAGCAAAGGCCTTTCCTATCTTAACCAATATTTGCGGTTTTACCATAATCAATTTATTATTTTCATGGATTTATTTTTCTATTATTTATATACTTGTGTTACCTACCATAAGTTTATCTGATCAGCTTCTTAACGTTGTCATTCATTGTTATCCATTATTTCAACATTTTTGTTGATAGAACTTAAAATTTTTGTAGATATACGTAATGTGGGATGACCATTTCCAAGATTACACAATTTCGTAAACAAGATTAGAAAGATGATTAAGCTGGTAGCTGAAATTGAAATAAGGATTTAAAGAAATTACTTTTCTATTTAGTGTTTCACTAGGAAACGATTTTTATCAACGTATTTTTTTTATCGTATTTCTTCAATATGTCGTAATGAACTCGTTCTATGTTAAATTAACCTTTCTATGAGGCATCTATTCCATGACGTCATTATGTAAGATAGTAAAGGGACTGACACTGGGTGCTAGTCGATAATAATAATAATAATAATAATAATAATAATAGCCTTTATTCAGACATTAGACTTACATTACAATTTCATTTCACTTTCAAAATTAATTAATTACAATAACCTACATTACATTTTTTTTTTTTTTTTTTTTTTTTATTTATTTATTTTTTTTTTTAATTTATTCATTACTTATTAATCATTAACTTATAATTATAATAATTATTTAATTTGGTTGCTGACATCCGTCTGTGTGCCCTTGATTGGCAAAGGCCTCCCCCAACTCCTTCCATCTCTCTCTGTCCCCGGCTACAGTTGTCCATCCACCGCCAGCTATAGTTTTTATCTCGTCCGCCCATCTTCTTGGTGGCCTGCCTCGCTTCCGTTTCCTATGACTTGTGAACCAGTGCATTATAGATTTCGACCACTTCTCTTTACCTCTGATAGTATGTCCTGTCCATTTCCATTTGAGTTTTCTGATAGTTACTGTGGCATCTTTTGTTCTAGTACATTTCTTTATATTGATGGTTCGTACTCTATCAGAAAGTCTCTTTCCCATCATGCTCCTTTCCATAGCGTTTTGGCAAGTTTCAATTTTGTTAACATGGGTTTTGTTAAGTGCCCAGGTTTGACATCCGTATGTGAGGACAGGCAATACACAAGTGTCGAAAAGTTTTCGTTTGATAGCCATGCTCACTTCTCGGTTTTTCATGACCTCTTTTAAATTCCAGAATTGTTTCCATGCATTTCCTATGCGTCTATTAATTTCCTTGGACGTAAGGTCTATGGGCGAGATTGTTTGACCTAGATAGATATATTCGTCTACATAATCGATTGTGCTATTGTTCACGGTGATAGATTCTTGGGGCCCATTCGTCATGGCCTTCGTTTTTTCCGCATTCATGATTAATCCTACCTTGCGACTTTCTCTATCCAGATCGTTCAGCATAGTTTGTAGGTCATCTCCTGACTGTGCAATGATAATTAAGTCATCTGCAAATCTTAAATGTGACAGGTTTTCGCCGTTAATTTGCAATCCACATTTTTCCCAATCTAATTTCCGGAATACTTCTTCTAGAACAGCTGTGAACAGTTTAGGTGACACTGGATCGCCTTGACGTACCCCTCTTTCGATTCTTATTTCCTTACCTTCCTTTTCTAGTTTAATTTTGGCTTTGCTGTTTTCATAGATATGTTTAAGAATCCTAATATATTTATATTCTACGCCTTGATTTTTAAGAGCTAGCCAAATCTTCTCCTGGTGTAATGAGTCAAAGGCTTTGCTGTAGTCCACAAAGCAGCAGTAGAAGGTTATGTTATATTCTCTGCCCTTTTCAAATAATTGCCTAACAACGTGAATGTGGTCCAAGGTTGAGTAACCACTCCTAAAGCCGGCCTGTTCTCTCGGTTGGTTGTCATCTAATATCCTAGTTATTCTGTTGAGGAGTATCTTAGCGAATACTTTGTAAATATTTGACATTAGACTAATAGGTCTGTAGTTGTTTATGTTGCTCTTGTCTCCTTTTTTGTGTAGCAATACTATGGTTGAGGTTGACCATTGCTCAGGTATAGACTCGCTGCTCAGCACTCCATTGAAAAGGTATGTAAGAATCGGAACAAGGTGTTCTATGTTTTTTGTGAGGAATTCGTTACTGATGCCGTCTGAACCAGGAGCTTTATCCTTCTTTTGTGTTTTTATGGCTTTTTCTACTTCTGCGGGGATTATCTCTGGAACTTCTTCTCCACCTGCCAAGTTCGTCGGTTCACTGTTATTTCTCTTCGAGTATAGGTCTCGGAAAAAGTTTGTGGCTATTGCCATAATTTCTGGACGTCTTGTTTTGAGTTTCATTTTTTTGTCAGAGAGATTAGGTATCCAGTCTGTTTTTTCTGTCAGTTGTTTAATTGCGTTCTTGATACCTCCGGTTTTCCGAATACATTTCTCCAGTAATTCTCGTCTATGTCTTTGGTGGTCCTTTCTCATGTTTCTTTTTATATTTTTACTTATCTCACTTATTTTGTTTCTAGTATTTTTTGTCTTTTCAGTTGTAGCAATTAGTTCAGCTCTGGTTTTCAAAAGTTCTTTGGTTTCATTTGTTAGCCATTTTGGTATGTCCTTTCCATTTTTAGGTTTACTTCTATTCTTTGTATGTAAAAGCTCTTCGAATTTGTTGTACTTGTTTTGAGTATTCAGTTCCTTGGTATTTTCTATAAAATCTTCTAGTTTTCCTTTTAATCTTTCGCTACTTTCTGATGTAGCATTGTTGCATTGTTTTGCTTTGAAAGGTCTGTTTTTCTTGGACTTGTTAGGTTGTAGTTTAGCTCTGACCATTCTGTGGTTGCTGTTAAAATTGAGGTTATTTATGACTCTGCAGTCAAGAACCTCTTTATTTTTGTTAGTGAGAATGTAGTCTATCTCATTTTTATAGCAGCCATCCGGGGATACCCATGTCCATCTGTTGTTGTTGCGATTTTGGTAAAGGCTATTAAGTATTTTCAGGTTGTTCTCGTACGCCAGTTGTATAAGTTTTTCACCGTTTCTTGTTCTCTTTCCTGAACAGTATGGACCCAGTATCATCTCCTCTCCGTCTCCCCTGCTCCCTATACGTGCATTGAAATCCCCCATCACTATTAGGTTGTTATGTGTATGATCTTTTATAGCAGTTGTTAGCTTAGAGTAGAAGGAGTCAATTTCTGCATTGCTAGATAGTTCAGTTGGAGAGTAAATTTGTGTTATTGACCACATTTCATTATTGGGTGGTAGTCTAATATTAAGTATCACAATGCGTTCAGATACGCCAATGAATTCGTCAATGTAGGATCTTAGTTCCTTTTTCACCAGAAATCCTGTTCCATATTGTCCTGGTGTGTCTCCTTTGTAGTAGAAAATAAAGTCTCCGTGATCCTCTATACTTTCACCCAGGCGACGGACTTCACTTAATCCTATTATTGACCAATTTATCTTTGTCAGTGCTGTCATTAGTTCTGCCAAATTTTCGTTACTTTTTAGGGTGAGAGTATTATAGGTAGCAATATGTATTGTGTTTCCGCATTGGAGAGTTGTATGCTTCTTAGGTAAACATGTTGGAGGGTAATAGTCTACTTCCCCCACGGTGACCGGCCGGCTTGGGGTGCTAGTCGATACGATAAGTAAATTTTCATTTTGATAATAATGATTCAACAGCTTTTGGTATAAATAATTCGGAGAAGTTAGAAGATAACAAATATCTTTTGTTTTTAAATTTTAAAGTACTCATACGTTATGAGTCATCATCATCATCATCATCAGCTTGTATTAGTCCACTGCTGAACAAAGGCCTCTTCCCATATTTGCCCATAATCGCCACGCTGGGTAAGCTGATTTGCGATCGCAGTAGCAGATGATTGCTGTTACACAGAAAGATGCTGCTGCCCATCCTCTAGATCTTTCCCTTTTTGCTTCTTACGATACCCGCGAGACGAGTAGGGGTGGTTCTATTCTTAGGCCGGAAACCACACGGCAAGTGTTACATGTTATGAGTAGGTGACAATAATAGGTAACAAAAGCAAAGCAAAGCAAAGGGCTACAGATCATCCATAAACAATAATGATGTTCAAGATAAATAGAGCATAAAATGACCATAAAGGCAGAACAAATTGGAAGTGCCATTGTTGCTGTACAAAATGACCCTTTTGATACAATTTTCATTTTGATGGTATTAACAAAACATGGAAATCACTGGGTCTCGAAACATTCAACATTGTTATAGTTGAATGATATTGTTATGGTTAAAGCTACCGATGGTATGACCGAACTGTCAACTCAAAGGTCGTAGGTTCGAAACACAGGCACCTCTTTTCAGATTCATGTGCGTTTTAAAAATTAATTATCACTTGCATAGTTCAAGAGTAAGATAATATATATATATTGTTTTGAATTTATGTTATTAAATTATTCTTAACTATAATCAGGGATTATCAAATGACCCTGTTTATCATACGGATATTTTTTCGGTTTAATCTTTGGATGTAAGGCATGTGAATCATGCAGAATAAACAACATGTAACATAAATAGCGAGTGACGTTTAGGAGCTCAATCTACCCATGAAACTAAACAACTTGTAGAACATCAGCATCCTCCTAGCCTTATTATTCCCAAACTTTGTTGGGGTCAGCTTCTAATCTAACCAGATGCAACTGAATATCAGTTTTCTACGGAGCGACAGCCTATTTGACCCCTGCAACACAAAGGGATAAGATATTCTTAGGTTAGATCAGTTGTCAGGATTTTTATGAAGGTATAACTGACTCCCTATATCGACTGTCAAAGATCTTCTTGACAACCGGAGCCCACGGCTTAACGTGCTTTCCAAGGTGCGAAGCAGGTGATAATTAATTTTTAATACGGCCACGTCATCATCTGCCTAGCCTTTTTTTCCAACTATATTGGGGTCGGCTTCCAGTCTTAATACGGCGACGTAATTTACGAAAAGTCAGAGATGCCTTGGGTTAGAACCTGAGACCTTTGACTTGGCATTTCAATAGTCATACCACTAGGCTATCACTGTAGTAGAACATCAGCATAATTTCAAGAAAAAAAATGTCACTTTCCATATATCAACTTGCCGATTAGCTAACGCTCTGTGTATGAAGAATCAAAATATTTTTTTGTGAATTTCGCAAACTGCAGTTCTACAGGTTGTTCAGTTTCATTGTAGATTGACTTCCTAAAGGTTCTCACATATTACACGTTGTATTTGTCTTAAAAATAGTAGACAATTCTAGTAGACTTTTATCTGATATAGACAAAAAGTATAGGTATCGCGCACCCATAGGATTATAATGTTGACAAGGAAATATAGATAACGCCAGTTATTATGATACATATTTTTGTGTTATCAATCCAATACCCATCCTAAAATCCATACATAGTCAGACTACACACCTATGTATGTATATAAATTACTGGAGTCGTGATAGCCTAGTGGTGGTGATCGTTGACTGGCAAGTCAGAGGTCTCGGGTTCAAAACCTCTGACTTTTTGTAAGTTAGCGTTTAATAAATTAATTATCACTCTCCATGCCTCGGATAGCCCGTTAAGCTGTTGGGCCTGGCTGTTAATTTTAGATCTTTGACAATCGTTACGGGTAGTCAGAAGCCCTAAAGTCTGACAACCAGTCTTACCAAGGGGTATCAGGGGGTTTTAACCTTTATAGAGGTGATTTAAAAAATATTGAAAATCTTTCCTTTGAAAAAGTTTCCTAAAAAAATAATTAAAATCTTTATCGTATGGTTCACCTGGTGTCAGAGTTTAAACTTCCTGTAGGCTTCGGACAAGGCTTTACAAACTGTTGAAAAATCTCCCAGGTGTGCTGGTTTTCATCACCGTTTTAGCAAATATACCTAGTTAATTTCTAATACACACATGAATCCGACCAGTCACATTTTGCTAATTAGACTTACTGTTCATGAGACGTTTCGCGCTGTTAGACATTTTGCTAGTTACACATTCTGATCAGGAGCGATAGGTTCCTGGGATTCGAACCTTTGAACTTGATAGTCAAACGTTCAAACCACTAGGCTATCACTGTACCTTTTCTGAGAAAACTGTTTTCATTCCAATATTGAAACTACGAAGATTGTTTGATTATCAATTCGCGAAAGTATAAAAATTGTAGGTACGAAGAATGTTCTAAGAATTATGATATTATGTTTATTTTTTGAAGCTCTTTTCCTTGATCAACTTAACGCATATTAAGATAAAATATCAGTAGGTATATACCTATTGCTACTAAGTTACGTATGTATGTGTATACGAATCAGTGGCATGCCTAGCACTAGTGCAAGCCCTACAACCTTTAAAGGTTACATTGAAGTAAAAAAAAATACGTAATATTGTTATCACTATGATCTGAATTCATTATTATTTTAAAAAGGTTATTATTTCTTTTCTACTGCCTCGTTGGTCTAGTGGTAGCAAGCGGGACTGCTGAGCACGAGGTCCTGGGTTCGATCCCCGGGTCGGGCAAAAGTGTTATTGGGTTTTTCCATTAGGCAATTCTCAGTAGCAGCACGGAGTCTGGAATTGTGCCCGGTTAATGGCAATAGGCTCGCCCCCTATTACATGGGACTTATAAAATAGCCGGCGAAATGTGGGTGTACTGCACACCTCTGCCTACCTCCTCTGGGGAATACAGGCGTGAGTCTATAAACTATTTCTTTTCAAATTACAAAGTACAAATACGTGAGCGAAGCCACGCGGGAAAAGCTAGTAGTAGGTATAGAAATGTGTTCGCAAACACAATTGCACTCTCTATTCCCTCACTGTTATGGTCCGATGGGGACAGCAATTCGATCGGAGGGAGATCGCAGGCCTTAAACATTAGGTTTACGTGCTTTCCGAGGCACGGAGTAAGTGATAATGACTACATAGTATACTTAAAACAAAGTCGCTTCCCGCGTCTGTCTGTCCCTGTGTATGCTTAGATCTTTAAAACTACGCAACGGATTTTGATGCGGTTTTTTTTAATAGATAGAGTGATTCAAGAGGAAGGTTTATATGTATAATACATGCATATTAACGTAACCGTGCGAAGCCGGGGCGGGTCGCTAGTTAATTTATAATACGCACATAACTTACCAAAAGACAGAGTGCTCGATTTGTCAGTCATTAAGCTGTTACCTACGTCGCACAATGAAAGAACATTACTATGACAATTTATCTAAATTTTCTATGTATTGTTATTGATTATAAGTAAAATAGGCTCAGTATTGGTTAATCTGTGACTAATCTACGTTATTATGTAGTTTAGTTAGTACGTTTTTAAACCAAGGTCTTAATGGTTGGCTTAACAAATTATAATGACGGGTGATTCCCCAATACTTTACTTTAAATAACACAACATTATATTCATTAACGTTTGTTCGCAACATTTCCTGTTTCGAAAATTGAAATTTGTTTTTTTTTTAGTTGTTACTCATGTATTGTATATAGAAAAAATAGACATTTATTCTGGACTCGGACAAGTACCTAGACTTGTCCGAGTCCAGAATAAATGTCTATTTTTTTTTTCGACTTATTAGTATCAAATCAATTTATAAATAAAAGCAATTCTAAAAATCTTTGACCGCGCATCACTTTGCGGTTGGACTGACAATTTTTTAAAAATAAATATAAAAAATCATCAAAATCAGTCCAAGCTTGCCGTGTCGTTTCCGGCCTAAGAATAGAACCACCCCTACACGTCACGCGGGTGTCGTAAGAAGCGACTAAGGGAAAGATCCGGAGGATGGGCAGCAGCATCCTTCTGACAGTCATCATCTGCTACTGCGATCACCAACCCGCATGCCCAGCGTAGCGATTATGGGCAAATACCTCATACGAGCGCACAATAGTGGCGCGCATTGGGAGAGGCCTATGTTCGGCAGTGGATTAATACAGGCTGATGATGATAATATATATTTTTTTATACATTTTTTTTAGCTAGTTAACAATGATTACAGCTGCTGCAATGCTCTGCAGTCTGCTCAGTTTTTCAGAGTGATCCCTAGATAAGCTTTGTCATTCCACATAACATAATCGGTCGTACAATCGCAGCGTACAACCAGAGCGCAATAAATCTGGGATTTAAATCCCAATTACCGCCCATCAGGCGACCACTGACCCCAAGAGTCATCTTAGCTTTATTACACATTTATATGTTAAGTGTATGTTAACATTAAATGTTAAGTGTAAGTTCTACGTCAGCTTTTGTTCAGTAATGACGCCCAAATATTTTGGAGAAATATTTTGTAGAGAACTATGTATGGAGTTCTTTGATTAAAAAACAATACCTACATATTTATACTAGTTTTGAAATAATTAAAAATAATTCGGTAAAATTTTGTAGCGAACCTCGCAATAAAATTAAAATCACCTATATATACAATATATACATACTAAAACCAATTTTTTATTCACTTATATCTTTAACCTCATAAAAAAAAATCGTAATAAGATTAGGTAAATACAGTACGACTTCACATCACAACAAACAAATTGCATAATTTGTAAGAATAGCCCGGTCACGTTTCGAGTCATGCGCGCAAAATATCGTGGAAAGTTTAAAGGATGTGGGTGATTCTATAATTTGGCGACGGGGAGCCTGGAGACCAATTGAGTCGTAACCCCGCGATGATTCTCGACAGTTTCGGAGACCCATTCTATTTGAATAACTGGAACTTGTTGTTGTCTGATGAGTTGCGTTAGTTCATAGGTTTTTTATTAAGTTTTACTTCAGTTTAAGAGGAATTTTCTATAGGCTTCAGTTAGCCTGTGTGGAAATCGAGAAAAATTCATTATAGCATAGAATTCAGTGAAAATAAACGTTATCCTTTAATTTTTATATTAAACTGGCTTCTTCATTCCCGATAAGTTTTTCCAGAATTTTCCATTCTTCAGATAACTTTTCATAAATAAATAATCATTTTGTTAAATCGTTGTTGTGACAGAAGACATCAAAGCTCATAAAATTAAACGTATTAATTTAATATTAGTGCTCTTAGTACTGCACTGCACTGCGTTAGTCGAATTTATTATTTGGAAAACTTATAATCATATCATAATCATAATCGTTTTCGAAAAATCTCTCATGGATTACATTTCCACACATATTAAGAATTTTTATTGGTTTATATTTTTTTAAGGTAGCCTCTTAATTTTTTTGCCTTTTAATTTTTTTTTAAACTATTTGTAACATAATAGACAACAATTGCCAATAAAATACTTGAATACTATGACAATAGTCGTTTTTGTAAAAGTAAACAGCTTTTTTTGTAAATTAACAACACAACTCACTTTTTTTGTAATTTAACAACACTACTACATTCCAATTTCTATGAATCGTGAATATAATGCCCAGTGTGTGTGGTGTCTTTTTCTTTAGAACTTGCCCATGCGCATAAACAAATAGAATGATTGCCTAGCAACACAATATGTGTTTGAGTAGGTAAGTGTTATGTCACTACAATGCTGTGTACTCAAGAGCTACTTCATAGGTGTGAGGACAGGTAATTGAACTTTTATGGCTTTTATAGCTTTTAAATTGTGTTTTGAAGTCGGTTTTATTATTTTTTTTTTTACTTTTCAATTGACATTAATTTATTTTATTTTTTATTATTAATTAAATTAATTAACTATTTTCCAATATCTTTGTCAACATTACGCATAGTGAAGTTAGTGGTTAATAATGCTTTGCTATCGTCCAAGGAGAAGTTCCGTTCTATATCTCTAAAGTTCAACGTCATGTCGTTCAATATTTATAATTTAGACCAATTGGAGAGTATATTCTTTAAAAAAAAACTCAAATCAGCGCACTAATCACGAAGTTGTCGTAAAAAAATCGGCCAAGTGCGAGTCGGACTCGCTCAGGAAGAGTTCCGCACCAATATCTATATAACATTAGACACTTAAGCCTACCTGTTGCTGTTATGAATATCAGGCAAAAAATCACAAAAAAAGTCACAGGTCTCAGGTTCGAACCCAAGGCGCGCACCTCTAACATTTCGTTAGTTAAGTGTGTATTATAAATTAATTATCACTTACTCCGTGCCTCGAAAGCACGTAAAGCCGTTGGCCCTGCGCCTGATCTTTCTGCGGTCGTGTCGGATTGCAGTCCCATTGGACTATGAGATATAGAGAGTGCGCCTATGTTTGCGCACACACTTGTGCATATCTCCTGCGTAGATGGCTAATCTCCGGGAGATTTGTATGACCGAAATTCAGTCTGGAAGGAAGATACTGTGATTTTGATTAGCGAATTTTGCCGTGTACTACGCGTATTATAACTATAGCTTACTGTTCCATAAATAGTATTATCGTCACTCAACGATTACTCATACTCACCACAGACGTTATCTATCATGTACGAATTATCACTACTTTATATCATGCATGATAAAACTCAAGGATTAAAAAAAAGTTTATTATTTCCTTTTTTAGGGTTCCGATTACGTATTTTATTAAAAAAAAAACAAATAAATAAATCAGCCTCTAACTGTCCCAATATTAGGCAAAGGCCTCTTCTCATACAGAGAAGGATTGAGCATTAATCACCACGCTAGCTCACTGCGGGTTGGCGATTTCAGACTATTAAAATCCAGGTTTTCTTACGATGTTTTCCTTCACCGTTAGTCAGTGGTGTCTTAGATTAACTAAGAAAGTACATATGACATTGAAAAAGTCACTTTGGTACATGCCAGGCTCGAACCCACAACTACGCGCTTACAAAGCGGCCGTAACCAATACGCCACCACGACATTAAAAAAACAGTTCAAGAAAAATTGGCTATCACTGTTGCCTATTTAAAAAAAAAGCTTATTAAAAGCACAGCCAAAAGTATTAAAGTGCATTCTTCTTCCCCTTCTCTCTTCCACTGCTTTCCCTCTCTTCTGTAAGAGTGATTTGAAGCTGTTGTTTTACCAAATTTTTTTTTTTTTGTGATATTTTTATAAAGTTTAGGTGAATATCAGATTAAAGTCTGTATGTATGTTATGTTTACTCGGGTAAATTTTGCAAGCTGTATTAGAACCACTTTCCCATAGAGTATTCAAGAAAATATAGAGTGATAACGTCAACCACATTGCCTTGTGCGGAGTGAAAGCAGGTAAAGCAGGTCTCACCATACAAATGTTAAAATGTAATTTTTTTAAATTATGTTTTCTAGACGTTTTTCAAAGTTTAACTCAGCAGTTAACCATGATATAAGCTAAAATGTAACTTTTTCGCTCGTGGAGCCTAGTTGGACCACAGTCGATCGAGGTATGATCGCAAACGGAGCTCGTGTCGCGGCCGCGCTGTTCATACCCGTGCTCACGGTTCATACTTCTATAGGGTTGCTCTATATTTTCTTATATACTCTAAGCACTTTCCCTTTGAATTGAATTTTGCATGTTAGTTAAATTCCGATAAGAATGCATTTTTATGGTGAGCATGACCTAAATCGACATTCAGGAGTAGCTCCAGATAAAGGAACTCTTCAAATGTCAACAGCACAGATAGAAATTTTTGCATACACATTTAGTTTTTATATTCCAATATAAAAACTTGGTTAAAAATGTTTTTTTTTTTATAAAAACTTATTACGAAAATATTTTAATCAATGGTGCTGATTCTCTCGTACATCCCGCTTAACTAATTTTAGTCTATCTTTATCTCTTTCTAATAAACACCATCTAAAAAGGACAGCAAATTGAACTATCAAATTAGAGTTGTCAAATTAGTCTACGTCCTTGCAATTGACGTGAAATTAGACGAGACGTCTATGACTGCCGACTAAATTCTCGTTGATATCACGCAAATGGACTAGTTTTGCAGCTCTAAAAATCTACTGTCCTTTTCTAAAGATCTCTGTTAGAAAGAGAGATGGCGAGTCTTAATTAGTTTAGAGCGAATTAGCACCAATACCATTCAATTAAGCCTATCCGCATAATAATATCAGACAATAGGTTTTTTTTTTCAATTAACCTAATGATAAAAATATGATAAGATTTAATATAAATCATTATCATATACATATTAGTTGCTCAGTTGTACAATTGTGTTGTCCAAGAATACTATGATCTCAAAATGTATAAGTTAAATTTATTATTTTTTTCTTTTTACGGATTATTCAGTGCGTGCGTAGCACAAAACCAACCAGTAATTCTCCCTGGACAGTGTGACCTTAATATACCTGTTGTACAAAACTTCAATGCTACTGCGGTAAGTAATTGTTTCCTACAAACATAATTCATAATAAGTTTTTTATAAAAACAACGTTTTTAAATAAGCTTTATTATAGTGATGGACTTTCTTTATTAATTTTCAAACTATTAACTTATAACTATTAACTTTTATAACTATTTTTTTTTTTATATATGAACCTAGTAACATTATTATTAAATAAAATACAACTAATACTAAAACTAAAAACTAAACCTAAAAATAAAATGTCGTGTATAAAATGTAAAGTGTCGTGTATGGCGCATTGGTTACGGACCCGCTTTGCAAATGCGTGGTTGTGGGTTCGAACCTGGCATGTACCAATGTGACTTTTTCAATGTCATATGTACTTTCTTAGTTAATCTAAGACACCACTGACTAACGGTGAAGGAAAACATCGTAAGGAAACCTAGACTTTAATATAGTCTGAAATCGCCTACCCGCAGTGAGCTAGCGTGGTGATTAATGCTCAATCCTTCTCCGTATGAGAAGAGGCCTTTGCCCTATATTGGGACAGTTACAGGCTGATTTAAATTTATTTATAAAAATGAAATAAAAAGAGAAAAACTTAATCTAAAAGACTGCTTCCAGTGAGCAATGTCTCCAAAACGCTGGCTGCATTGCTAATAAGCTTTTATATTGAAATATCAAAACTTATACGCAAAAATTAATTTGTATCTGTGCTATTGACCGTTGAAGAGTTCCTTAATCTGGAGCTAATCCTGGATGTTGATTCAAGTAACGCGTACCATAAAAATGCATTGTCATCGGAATTGAACTAACATGCAAAAATTTAACTCTATAGGATAAGAGCAAGGGGTTCTAACTTACTTGCAAGATTCCAACCGGACAAATATATACCATTGCAAGTTAAATAAAAGCTTGTAATAACAAAGCGAACGCAATAATTTTTTAAAAGGTTCTTTTTCTTCTTCTTTCGCCTTGATATCATGTTACTTGGGGTCAAAATGTCTTCTTCTTCTATTCCTTTCTATCAGCCATTACTCTCTCTCTCTCTGAGCGTTTACTCGTTTTTATTAATATCAAACTTTTTTAAAGGTTACAATATTATATTATTACTCTATGTTCTTGTACTATTTACGCAATCCGGATTTTCCTAAAAAAATATGGTAGGTACGCTGGTAATTAATAATACGATAATAATTATTTACCTAATATAAAACAGACGGACAGAAATAAAAATCATCCTAAAAATCTTTTTACACACAATTTCGTTTTAGAGCTGATGCCAAGGCTTTGGAGTGGATGGTTTTAAGCTTTGCCGTTGGCTTAGCACCGCACAGTAAGGAATAAAAGCAATTTTTCCGAGTAATATTTTTTTGAAAATAAAAAATTATTTATTTAAATAAATTTTTGAAAATAAAAATTTATTTTATTTCTTTTTTTGACGATTATTTGAACTGCAATTTAATGAAGATTTGTTACTAATTATACTATTATATTCTTCCAATAATTTATTTCTCGGAAAATATTTATTTTTGTCAACCGGGAACCTTGGAACTTTATTGTTTTGTATTTTAAATACTAACCGAGTCTGCAATAAAAAGTACATATTGTCCGAAAAATTAGTCAAATTCCACAGTGTGCACCGACTCAAAAACTAAACTATGTGTGAAATTTTAGCTTTATAGGATATTTTGGAAACGGTGCAATTCCGTGCGTCTGTCTGCCACAGCCATTTTATAAACAACAAGTATTATAAATTAATAATCTTTTAGAATTAGATTATTATTATAGGCGAATATGTGTGATTACTATACCGACATTATAATTTACTGTCATTCACCCTGTACCTAAGACTGCTTATACAATGACACTAGAAGTAGTGGCATCGACTCAAAGCAGTACAAGTTACAAATAACCAATACCTAGATTATATTAATTGGTCTTAAATAAATAAATTCTATTCAAAATATTCTATAGTCTACGTGAGCGAAGCCACGCGGGAAAAGCTAGTTAAATTATAAAATCTTTTGATTGATTGATCTGAGATGGTTGAAAGTGGAATTTTGTTATCATGACAAAGCGACTGGTGGCTTTTACCAGTAGTTCGCTGGTTCAAATCCTGCTCGTAATAGATTTTCGTTCCTACAAAAATTTTAAATTATACAATATATTGATAATTTATTTATTCAGAAATTAGATAAAAGATCGAGCACAATAATAATAACTAACTATAACTACCTAGAAATAAACTATCTATATATATAAACTAATTAAAAAGATAAACTTAATCTAAAAGACCGCTACCTGTACCTGTATTTTAAATTTCAGTGTTCGCATCTACGCATGCATGCATTTATATTCATAATAATATGAAGTATATTTTTTTTCTGTTTAGTATTTGGGAGAATGGCGACTGATTGAATCCTACTTCTCAGACTTCCAAAGTGGAACATGCAATAAAGCTCTATATTCTGCTGCTCAAGATGGATCAGTAGTCGTATACAACACTCAAGTTGTCAATCAAGAACTTGCCAGCATAACTGGCTCAGCAGTTCTGTCCAGCACCGACGGAAGTGCAAAGCTGTCAGTCACTTTCCCGAACAGTAAGTATTATGTGGTAACACAATTTGTATAAAGTTTTCTGACAGATAAAGTGACAGAAAGTTCCTGCTACCAGTACACTGTGATATGAGCCATAAGTCTGTTTGTTTGCCCATTTACTTACATACATACATACATAAATTCACGCGATATTTCCATGGGGATAGCAGAAACTACAGAAAATCACCTTTTTTTGTGGCCGCGGGGAGTCAAAAGTGCCTACCGCATATCGCACGTCCGAGGACTTGAGCTCTTGTCAGGGTGGGTGTAGGAGGGGGCGTACTACCGCCTGCGCCTGCCTCTTTACGCGCGACGGATCGGGTAAGCCCGCGCATTGCGCTCCGTGACCCGCTCCGCCGCTTCCTTCTACGAGACGATCTCCTCGTAGAAGGTACAGAACACCACCTAAGGATGGGGCAAAAGGAGTGATGATCCACATTAATAGTACACACATCAAAGCTATTAGGTTAGCAAGGGTGCTAGATAAGGTTGTGATTTTTTCAAGATGTCATCAATACAGTTTCATTATACCATATTTTCTGAAAAGGTTTAACTGAAAACTATACAATCATTCACACTCCGATGCAAACTTCTACAAAAAACTTTATCCTTAACTAGCGACCCTGCCAACCTAATATCTTTGCTGCATGTATCGTGGACAAAGCCGGTGCACCACTCTTAAGGTTAGAATCGCTTGCACTTAGCGTCCGAACGTAGCGCTAGCCCCGCCCCTACGCACGTAGCAATGTTTAAAGCATTTTGATCGCAAAATGGTGCACCGTTCGTGTCCGCGATAGTACATCTAGTCATATCACGCGCCGGTTGCGAATACTGCGCACCTGACCTTTTTGGAGGGCATCACCAATGAGGTCACGTATGTCCTTCTAGGGAGACCCTCCCTGAATAAGATGATAACATGCTTAAAAGACGCCATTTTGTTTCCAGGTCCAGCGCCCGTTGATTATTGGGTTTTGACTACTGACTATCTAACTTACTCGCTCGTTTACTCCTGTGCCAACTTGGCAAACAACCAAAAAAGAGGTATTTATAAATATTTTCTTTTAATTTTTTTTTTAGTCTAACGCCTGTATTCCCCAGAGGGGGTAAGCAGAAGTGTATGCAGTACATCCACGTTTTGCCGGCTATGTAATAAGTCCCATGTCATAGGGGGCGAGCCTATTGCCATTAACCGAGCACAATTTCAGGTTCCGTGCTGCTACTGAGAATTTCCTAATGGAAAAACCCAATAATACTTTGCCCGATCCGGGGATCAAATCCAGGACCTCGTGTTCAGCAGTCGCATTTGCTACTATTAGACCAACGAGGCAGTCCTTTATAAAATGTAAATTATAAATAACTTATTATTAATTTATTTCACATCCCTTCTAGTCGAAAAGGTTCCGTATCTCAGTACAGAACCCTAAAAATGACTATTTCAAACACATTTCAGACATGTCGTGGTAACGCATTGGTTACAGACCCGCTTTGCGAGCGAGTGGGTCTGGGTTCGAACCTTCCATGTACCAATAAGACTTTTTCAATGTTATATGTACTCTCTTAGTTAATCTAAGATACCACTGACGGTGAAAAAAAACATCGTGAAGAAACTGTACTGAAATTTGTAATCGCTAACACGCAGTAAGCTATCATGGTGATTAATGCTCGATCCTTCTCTGTATGAGAAGGGGCATTTGCCTTACAGTGGGACAATTACAAGCTAAATTATTTTATTTTGACATAGTTTGGAGCTGGAAATTGAGCAGAACAAACACCCTGACACCAGCAGCAACTACCAGTATCAATCAAGTCGTAAACAGCGTGTCCGATCTGAGTAACAACAATTATCAGATAGTGGATCGCACTGATGCCGGCTGTTTCTACTACCCCACACTAACCCCGGGCTCTCCTGTCATTTTCCCTGGACAGTGCGACCAAAACATTCCAGTTGTAACCAACTTCAATGCCACTGCGGTAAGTTTATGTCACATAAAACTGGTCAAGTGCAAGTCGTACTTGTGCACTAAGGATCTTGTATAATATGTATCTTATAAATAATAAATAAAAATATGTTTTTATTACCTATATTAGTAAGAGATTGACTTGACTTGATTGATTGATTGATTGCCAAGTTGACTATCTACGAAAACGGTTTTAATTTTTTCTTAAAAATCTGCTCAGTGTAAACGTAATTAGATTTATTTATAAATTTATTACGTCTTGTTTGTCTTTAGTATTTGGGAGAATGGCGATTGATTCAATCCTACTTCTCAAACTTCCAAAGTGGAACTTGCAATAAAGCTCTATATTCTGCTGGTCAAGGTGGATCAGTAATTGTATACAACACTCAAGTTGTCAATCAAGAACTTGCCAGCATAACTGGCTCAGCAGTTCTGGCCAGCAGCGACGGAAGTGCAAAGCTGTCAGTCACTTTCCCGAACAGTAAGTATTGTGTGATAATGATAACGCAGTTTTGTAAGCCAGCTTTATGTTTTATAAGATTTTTATACACGTTTATCAGTCAGTGTTCTTGATTTTGGACAGAATATTAGGGACAAAAACTCAAAATAATCTCCAATCTCCTTTAACAAAAATACTTTGAAATCAGAAGAAAACTACTTCGACATAATACCACTGCACTTTGACAAAGTGTAGTTCAAACATATTAGTTTGCTTATTAGTGTCTTTGTGGTGCAGATTTTTATAACATAGAAGTAAATACTTACATTCTTTTTCCAGGTCCAGCTCCTATCGACTATTGGGTTTTGGCTACTGACTATTCAACTTACTCACTCGTCTACTCATGTGTTAATGTTAACGCCGAGCAAAGACAAGGTATGTCTATTATTTTAAAATAAATGTATTAGAAACACGAATGACAGCTATGCTAATCTATGTACAACATGAATTGAAATTGAAATTGACCCAAGTTGAAAATGTAATTGGGTTTTCAAATGTCAGTAATTATTTGACTTTGATTATAAAGATGCAAAAATATGCTCTGATTTCATAAAAAAATCAACTTGACTTTTTCTAAAACTCCATGAGATAACTTCAACGTGTCGTCCATATCAAACTGTCGTTTAAACTAATGTCAATATCTCGATAATAGAAAGTGGATTACGCTAATTGGATATCGTCTTTTTTTAGTTTGGAGCTGGAAATTGAGTCGAACAAACACCCTGACACCAGCAGCAACAACTGTTATCAATCAGGTCGTGAACAGTGTCAATGTTCTGGATGACAGATATTATGAGACAGTGGATCGTACTGATGCCGGCTGTTTCTACTATCCCACACTAACCCCGGGCTCTCCTGTCATTTTCCCTGGACAGTGCGACCAAAACATTCCAGTTGTAACCAATTTCAATGCCACTGCGGTAAGTTTATGTGATATAAAACTGGTCACGTGGGAGAAAGACTCACGCAAAGGGTTCTATTAAAATTAAGGGTCGAAATATTTGTTCTTATAGCTTTCAGGCTCCTGATTAAAGAGGTGGTCTTTTACAAGTTTTTATATATAAGTAGAGTAGAAGTAAATCACAAACCAAAGTACTTATCTCTCAGCATGCATTTATAAAAAATATATCCTAAATATGACTTTATTTTCACACATCGCTGTAAAAAGCCCGAGACACACAACTGCAATGAGACGTCACATCGGAAAAAAAATAGACGAAAGTACCAAGCAGAGTTTATAAGCATATTTTTGTAATGCGACGTTGCATCGCAATTTTGTGTTAGCTCATAGTGACTGCAACGTAACTTTAGTGGAAAGATTTTATTCATTTACTAGCTTTTCCCGCGTGGCTTCGCTCACGTAGACTATAGAATATTTTGAATAGAATTTATTTATTTAAATCGAATTAATATAATCTAGGTAGTTACTGCCCATGAGAACAACTTGTACAGCTTTGAGTCGATGCCACTACTTTTAGTGTCATTGTATAAGCAGAATTAGGTACAGGGCGAATGACAGTCAATTATAATGTCGGTATAGTAATCACAAATAGTCGCCTATAATAATAATCTAATTCTAAAAGATTTCCAAGGAATTTACAAAGGAAAATCAAGCTACACTTTGGCAAAAAAGAGTCTGTAAAAATTGGAGGCGCCACTGGTGCACTTTTCATACTACAATTCAAAATTTCAAGTTATTTGGTGCTTACGTATTACTAAAACGAATTTTTTGTCATCAATTATTATGACAATTATAATGACTCACTTTATGGCTATTTTAGTACTCACAAACTTAGTTTTTAAGATTTTTAGTTTTAGTTCTAGCTGTCACCACCTCAGACTCTTTTTTGCCAAGCTGTATAAAGTAAGTTTTTCTTTCAAATATAAAAAAACAAATAAAATTGAAATATCGAATTCTAATCCGATTTATATTTGACATTCCAATTTTAAAGGGTAATATATTGCACTAAGCCAGTTTAAATCAAAAGCACTAAGGAGTATTGATATCAACTTCGATGCAAATCACCCCCAAAATAACTTTCTACCCCTTTTTAACCCCGTTAGGCGATGAGTTTTAATAAAATACGAAACACGTGTTCCATTAATTCTGTAAAAGAATGTTTATGCAAAATTTGAAGTAGATTGGACCAAGGAATCACGTTGTCCCATACAAACTTTGCCCCCGTTTTTCACCCCCTTAGAGGTAGTATTTCGAAACATCCTTTCTTATCGGATCCCTACGTTATACAAAAAATACACTCTCCAAGTTTCAAGTCTCTACGATCAGCGGTTTAGGCTGTGCGTTGATCCGTCAGTCAGTCATTCAGGACAAAGCATTTTATATGTATAGATTAACTTAAACTAGCACGGTTTTCAAAAAACCAATTACAATATTATCAAATGCAATGGAAACTAGAACTAAAAATAAAGTTAACAAAAACATGATAATATAAAAAGAAAATAGCTCGTGATATCTGGATATCGTCAACTGTCAACTTGAAAATTTTATTTAAACTTATTTATCTTCTTTTTTATGGATTTTACGCATGATACGGTACCCTTGAACATCAACCAAAATGTGTTGAGCAATAAGAGATTAAATTTATTTATTTATCCATCTTGTTTGTCTTTAGTATTTGGGAGAATGGCGATTGATTCAATCCTACTTCTCAAACTTCCAAAGTGGAACTTGCAATAAAGCTCTATATTCTGCTGGTCAAGGTGGATCAGTAATTGTATACAACACTCAAGTTGTCAATCAAGAACTTGCCAGCATAACTGGCTCAGCAGTTCTGGCCAGCAGCGACGGAAGTGCAAAGCTGTCAGTCACTTTCCCGAACAGTAAGTATTGTGTGATAATGATAACGCAGTTTTGTAAGCCAGCTTTATGTTTTATGAGATTTTTATGCTCGTTTATCAGTCAGTGTTCTTGATTTTGAACAGAATATTAGGGTCAAAAACTCAAAATAATCTCCAATCTCCTTTAACAAAAATACTTTGGAATCAGAAGAAAACTACTTCGACATAATACCACTGCACTTTGAAAAAGTGTAGTTCAAACATATTAGTTTGCTTATTAGTGTCTTAGTGGTGCAGATTTTTATAACATAGAAGTAAATACTTATATTCTTTTTCCAGGTCCAGCTCCTATCGACTATTGGGTTTTAGCTACTGACTATTCAACTTACTCACTCGTCTACTCATGTGTTAATGTTAACGCCGAGCAAAGACAAGGTATGTCTATTATTTTAAAATAATTGTATTAGAAACACGAATAACAGCCTTGCTAATCTATGCACAACTTGAATTAAAATTAATTTCCGAGTTGAAAATGTAATTGGGTTTTCAAATGTCAGTAATTATTTGACTTTGATTATCAAGATGCAAAAATATGTTCTGATTTCATAAAAAATCAACTTGACTTTTTCTAAAAGTCCATGAGATAACTTCAACGTGTCAAACTGTCGTTTAAACTAATGTCAATATCTCGATATTAGAAAGTAGATTAAGCTAATTGGTTATCGTCTTTTTTTAGTTTGGAGCTGGAAATTGAGTCGAACAAACACCCTGACAACAGCAGCAACAACTGTTATCAATCAGGTCGTGAACAGTGTCAATGTTCTGGATGACAGATATTATGAGACAGTGGATCGCACTGATGCCGGCTGTTTCTACTACCCCACACTAACACCGGGCTCTCCTGTCATTTTCCCTGGACAGTGCGACCAAAACATTCCAGTTGTAACCAACTTCAATGCCACTGCGGTAAGTTTATGTGACATAAAACTGGTCAAGTGCGAGAAAGACTCACACAAAGGGTTCTATTAAAATTAAGGGTCGAAATAATTTGTTTTTGTAGCTTTCAGGCTCCTTATTAAAGAGGTAGTCTTTTGCAAGTTTTAATATACATATAAGTAGAGTAGAAGTAAATCACAAACCAAAGTACTTATCTCCCAGCATGCCTTTATAAAAAATATATCCTAAATATGTCTTTATTTTCACACATCGCTGTAAAGAGCCCGAGACACACAACTGCAATGAGACGTCACATCGCAAAAAAATTTAGACGGAAGTACCAAGCAGAGTTTATAAGCATATTTTTGTGATGCGACGTTGCCTCGCAATTTTGTGTTAGCTCATAGTGACTGCAATGTAACTTTAGTGGAAAGATTTTATTCATTTATTAACTAAAACTAGCACGGTTTTCAAAAAACCAATTAAAATAATTATCAAAGGCAATGGAAACTAGAACTAAAAATAAAGTAAACAAAAACATGATAATATAAAAAGAAAAAACTTTATTGAAAAAGATAAAAGGTCGAGCACAAGAATAATAACTATAACTATATATATGTTACAGTCAAAACTCTTAGCCGGTCAAAAGTACTTTTGACTGGCAAAATCAGGCAAAAGTACTTTTGACTGCACAGGTTGGTCAATAGTAGTTTTGCCGATAAATCATTGGTTAATAGTGCTTTTAACTGTAAATTTGCGGTCAAAAGTGGATTTGACTGACGCTCCTGGTCAAAACTACTTTTAACTGCTAGATAGTCAGTCAAAATTACTTTTAATCGTTAGGAGTGGAAATTAAAGAGCACTCATTTAAAGAGGCAGTTGTAAATAGCGGTTTTGGTAAGTTAAAAATTATAAATGGCACGTTTAATAACTAGTTCAGCAGTTAAAACTAAGCAGTAAAGTAAACAAAAATGAGTAATAATAAAAAATAATGAAATGGATCAGTGAATATATAATTGAGTAGGAAAATAATTAAATGGGCGGTACAAAATATTGAATGAGCAGTTACGTGTGGTAAAATAGTTTTTGTGATAGGCTATCATTTAAACGATAATTTTGGTAAGCTATAAAATTGATTTTATTTGATTATATTTATTTATCTAAATAAATAAAATAATAAAAATAATCTTTATCATATAATCGACGGAGCCCCGCTTCGCGGGGCTCCTACTTCTGGGTGGTTTAAAAAAAAATAACAACGAAGGGGAAGGCGAGGTCTATTCGCTCGCTTCGCTCGCTCACACGACCCCGCCATCCCCTTCTAACCTAACCTGTCCGATTCGGGGTGCCCTAAAGTCCATACACAGAATCGTAATCTGCCGAACTATTTATCGAACTGCTCATTCCATCATTTTTACCGCTCATTCAGTTATTGGACTGCCCAATTATTTTTAGAATTGACTTTGTATGATAAAATAACCGACTGACACGACTGACTGACACGACCAGTCAAAACTACTTTTGACGGAATCAGTTGGTCAAAAGTACTTTTGACCAGCTTCATTGGGCAATAGCACTTTTGACTGTTATTTCAGTCAAAAGTACTATTGACGAAAGCCTATGGTCAAAAGTACTTTTGACTGATTTGGGTTTTGACTGTAACATATACACCTAGAAATAAACTATCTATATAAACTAATTAAAAAGATAAACTTAATCTAAAAGACCGCTACCTGTAGGCAACGTTCCCAAAATGCTGGCTGCGTTGCCTCTCGCTCGTGATATCTGGATATCGTCAACTGTCAACTTGAAAATTTTATTTAAACTCATTCATCTTCTTTTTTATGGATTTTATGCATGTTATGGTACCCTTCAACCAAAATGTGTTGAGCAAGAAGAGATTAAATTTATTTATTTATCCATCCTGTTTGTCTTTAGTATTTGGGAGAATGGCGATTGATTCAATCCTACTTCTCAAACTTCCAAAGTGGAACTTGCAATAAAGCTCTATATTCTGCTGGTCAAGGTGGATCAGTAATTGTATACAACACTCAAGTTGTCAATCAAGAACTTGCCAGCATAACTGGCTCAGCAGTTCTGGCTAGCAGCGACGGAAGTGCAAAGCTGTCAGTCACTTTCCCTAACAGTAAGTATTGTGTGATAATGATAACGCAGTTTCATTAGCCAGCTTTATGTTTTATAAGGTTTTTATGCATGTTTTTTTTATAGAAAAGAGCGACAGATTAGTCTCCTTGGTTTTAAATAGAATATAAATTTCATTCTATAAAAAAATAAGCCTATACAAGCACTCAAAATTAAACAAATTCTTATAGCGAAACACTACTTTAACATAAATAATTTAACTATCAAATGATAGAACACTACTTCGACATAGTGGGCACTACTTTTACAAAATTTAGTTCAAAAATATGAGTCTGCAAAAAGTTCAGAATGATGATAAGCTTTGTGATGATTTATAACATACCAGAAAACACTCTTTTTCCAGGTCCAGCTCCTATCGACTATTGGGTTTTGGCTACTGACTATTCAACTTACTCACTCGTCTACTCATGTGTTAATGTTAACGCCGAGCAAAGACAAGGTATGTCTATTATTTTAAAATAATTGTATTAGAAACACGAATAACAGCCTTGCTAATCTATGCACAACTTGAATTGAAATTGATTCCCGAGTTGAAAATGTAATTGGGTTTTCAAATGTCAGTAATTATTTGACTTTGATTATAAAAATGCAAAAATATGCTCTGATTTCATAAAAAAATCAACCTGACTTTTTTTTAAAGTCCAAGAGAGACAACTTCACACGTGTCGCCCATATCAAACTGTCGTTTAAACTAATGTCAATATCTCGATATCAGAAAGTGGATTACGCTAATTGGTTAACGTCGTTTTTTAGTTTGGAGCTGGAAATTGAGTCGAACAAACACCCTGACAACAGGAGCAACAACTGTTATCAATCAGGTCGTGAACAGTGTCAATGTCCTGGATGATAGATATTATCAGACAGTGGATCGTACCGATGCCGGCTGTTTCTACTACCCCACACTAACCCCGGGCTCTCCTGTCATTTTCCCTGGACAGTGCGACCAAAATATTCCAGTTGTAACCAACTTCAATGCCACTGCGGTAAGTTTATGTGACATAAAACTGGTCAAGTGCGAGAAAGATTGCACACAAACGGTTCCATTGTATTACCAAGAATGATTTTTTTTAATGGCTATCAGGGTCCCGATGTAAGGTATTTTGAGAATTTTAAAACACATAATTTAATTAGTAAACCACAAACAAAATAACTTATCTCTACCAAGCTGTTATTGAATATAACTCATCATAGTTATTCATAACAGAATCATTTAAATTCATCTTCTTTTTAATGGATTTTATGAATGTTAAAATAGCACGTTATTTGCTTACTTGTTAAACTTAGTTTGACCACAATGTATTGAGCAAGAAAAAAATAAATTTATTTATTTATGCGTTCTGTTTGTCTTCAGTATTTGGGAGAATGGCGATTGATTCAATCCTACTTCTCAAGTTTCCAAAGTGGAACTTGCAATACTGCTCAATATTCTGCTGCTCAAGATGGATCAGTTATTGTGTACAACACTCAAGTTGTCAATCAAGAACTTGCCAGTTCAACTGGCTCAGCAGTTCTGGCCAGCAGCGACGGAAGTGCAAAGCTGTCAGTCACTTTCCCTAACAGTAAGTATTGCGTGCTAATGATAACGCGATTTCGTAAGTTTTTCAATAGTGCAATGTGATAGAATAGTGTTCTCGATTTTAATCTGAATATTAAGTAGTATCATTCTAAGATTTTTTGCACTCAACATTAAATTAATTCTAATAATTGGGAACCGAGTGCGCGTGCTCTTTTCCGGGATATCGCAAAGCGCCTTGTCCACGCTTTACGTGATCAAAGAGCTAGCTTATTCTTTGGTCAAAGAATAAGTATTGCCATTCAACGTGGCAATGCTGCCAGTCTTCTGGCCACTTTGCCGGATGACGGTAAGACGGAAGAGCACTTTGACGCATAATATTTTTTCTTTATTTTTAATAGTTTTATAGTTATATTTATTTTAAAAATAATAGTATAATTATGTAAATAAACTATCGTACTGAATTCTATGGGCAAAACAAAACTTTGACTATCAAATGATAGAACACTACTTCGACGTAATACTAATTTGGCAAAGTAAAGTTCAAACATTATCTGATGTTAACATTAATTGCGGTCTACATTAAAGTCCAAAAGACGAAGGCCTTTGTAATGCAGATTTTTATAACATCACATATTACAAATATACACCTACAAGTAACATACATACATAGACTCACGCCTGTTTCCGGAGGGGTAGGCAGAGACAACTGATTTCCACTTGCTACGATCCTTGCATACCTCTTTGGCTCATTCACTCTCATCACGTTCTTCATACACGCTCGTCGGTTTAGGGTACTCCTGACCTGACCTTTCTCAAGGACATTCCCGACTTGGTCATAGAATGTTCGTCTAGGTCTTCCCCTTCCAACTGTACCATTCACCCTTCCCATGTACACTGCCTACAAGTAAATACTTACATTTTGTTTCCAGGTCCAGCTCCTATCGACTATTGGATTTTGGCTACTGACTATTCAACTTACTCACTCGTCTACTCATGTGCTAATGTTAACGCCGAGCAAAGACAAGGTATATCTATTATTAATCTGTATAAAGGTATTAAAAATCGAATAACAATCTTGCTTAATGTAAGGCATTGGCATTCTTCTTCTTCTTATCAGGTTGATGAACAACCTGGTGTCAGAGTTTAAACCGCCCGTAGGTCTCTGATATGGCTTAACACACTATTGAAAAATCTCTCAGGTGTGCTGATTTCATCAAGATGTTTTCCCTATTGTTAACAGAAATTAATTATAATTAATTTATAATACGCACATAACTTACGATAGGTCCCGTTCAATCCCAAGGCGCGCCTTGGGATTGAATTCGAGACCTCTGACTTATCAGTCGACGGTCATACCACTAGGCTATTTGTGCTAGCCATTGGCATTGATTCCCAATAAAAAAATGTAATTAGGCTTCAAATGTCAGTAATTATTTAAGTTTAATTTACACTTTGACTGCCACACAGCAGGCTCAATCCAAATTCTATTGTTTGGCAGACACGATGTGTCCAACATGGAGTTTAATGAATTATAAAGATGCAAAAATATGCTCGTCATTTTCAGATATTGACTTTTCCTGAGTCAAGTTGACTTAATTACTTTTACACGTGTCAATTTCAAACTGTCGTTAAAACTCGTCGATATTTTGAGAATAGAAAGTAGATTACGCTAATTGTTTATTGTTTTTTTTTTTAGTTTGGAGCTGGAAATTGAGTCGAACGAACACCCTGACACCAGCAGCAACAACTGTTATCAATCAGGTCGTGAACAGTGTCAATGTTCTGGATGACAGATATTATCAGACAGTGGATCGTACCGATACCGGTTGTTTCTACTACCCTACACTAACCCCGGGCTCTCCTGTCATTTTCCCTGGACAGTGCGACCAAAATATTCCAGCTGTACCAAACTTCAATGCCACTGCAGTAAGTTTATGTGACTTTTAATTTTAAAACTTAAATGGGTCAAGTCCGAGTCGGACTTTCGCTCAGAGACGTCCATATTTTATACACTTTTTTATTAAAATAGTAAGATATTTAGGCAAAGGTGCAAAATGTACTTTAACATTTTTAACGAGTTTTTTTAACTGTTACTAACTGAAACTTGCTTTTAATAATTCAAACAATCATTATTGAACTAACATTGACGTTTCATTCAAGTTGCATTATGACATGACCCACTTCTTTTGATCGCGGTCAACCTATTGGACCTAATGGTCAACGTTAGTTCAATAATGAATTTTGATTTACCTCTCCGCGTGTACCCGAAAAAAAAATTTAATCCAAGCTTTTTGTTTTCAGTACTTGGGAGAATGGCGATTGATTGAATCCTACTTCTCAAACTTCCAACAAGGAACATGCAATACTGCTCAATACTCCGCATTTTTAAATGGATCAGTAATTGTATACAACACTGAAGTTCTCAATCAGGAACTCCGCAACAGCACAGGAATAGCTACCCTGGCAAGCAACGATGGAAGCGCAAAACTATCTGTGATATTCCCTAACAGTAAGTCTCCTGTGGTAATACACCTGCCTCCATCTATTATCATAAGAACGTTATTGTTATTTTCCTCGGTAACAGTACTTTTTTCGGAATAAAAAGTACCCTATATCCGTTTCTGTACACCTGACAATTTAAATGCAAAATTTTAGGATAATCCGTTCAGTGGTTTAGGCGTGAAAAGGTAACAAACAAACTTACTTTGACATTTATAATTGAAATTGGAATTTTGAATTAGGAATTACCTACTTAGGATTCGGATTAGGATGATGTACAGTCGAAAGCACAAATATGTAAACACAAACTTAAATAAACTTACCGAAAATATTTACAAAAAACACTTATTACTATTTTTGTGATTTTTTTTACATGTTTATAGCACATGATAGCTTATTAAATATAATTATTTAATAAGAAAATTTGAAAAAACAACTGATACGGGTGGGATTTGAACCCACGATCTTCGACGTACCTACCGTGTCGACGCTCTAACCGCTGAGCCACGGTATCCCACCGGCACCAGTCGAAATTTCAAATCTCTTTTACACGCCTAGGGCGTGTGGCGACATCTATCGGAATACATTACGTATCCCGACTCAGTGTTCTAAAGTCTTCAGTTTTAGTAGACACCGATGCGATATTACCAATTTTCTTAATATTTTTGTGATTTTTGTGAAAATCGCGGGGTCGAATCCCATCCGTATCAGTTGATTTTCAAATTTTCTTATTAAATAATTATAACACTTATTACTGTTACTAAGAATAACTTACAATTATTTTACAAAGATAGCAGGATAATCCATCAGTGGCGAAGGCAACGGTGTGGACGTACCTCATAATGAATCAAGCATAATAAAACATGGCATTTTTTTTTCCAGGTCCAACCCCTATCGACTATTGGGTTTTGACTACTGATTACACATCTACATCACTCGTCTACTCCTGTGTTAACCTGGACAGCGAACGAAGAAGAGGTACACCTTTTTATATTTTTGTTTTGTAGTACAGTCAAAAGCAGGAATATGTAAACAAACTTTTTTTTTAATTCACCGAATATACCGAAGTGCTTAGAAGTATTGTCCAAGAAACTTGCATACCATCGAGCACAGAAAAGTGACATATTTTGATCAAGTTCTCAGGCATAGGCTGCTACAAACCATCATGATCGGCAAGATTGCAGGCAAAAGAAAAGTTTTCTACCTACTTTTCTTTTCAATGGATAATGTCTTCTGGCTATGCCAACAAGATGAGCAGTGATAGCCTAGTGGTATTGACCGTTGACTGGTAAGTCAGAGGTCTCAGGTTCGAACCCAAGGCGCGCACCTCTGACTTTTCGTAAGTTATGTGCGTTTTATAAATTAATTATCACTTACTCCGTGCCTCGGAAAGCACGTAAAGCTGTTGGCCCTGCGCCTGATCTCTCTCCGGTCGTGTCGGATTGCCGTCCCATCGGACTATGAGAGTGAGGGAATAGAGAGTGCACCTGTGTTTGCGCAAGCATTTGTGCACTATAATATCTCCCGCGTCGATAGCTAATCTCCGTTGAGATTGGTCGCTGTGACCGAAATTCGGTCAGGAGGACATTATTATTATAAGTCCTAGTGGTGGTGACCTTTGACTGGCAAGTCAGAGGTCTCAAGTTCGAACCCAAGGCGCGCACCTCTGACTTTTCGTAAGTTATGTGCGTATTATAAATTAATTATCACTCTCCGTGCCTCGGATAGCACGTTAAGCTGTTGGCCCCGGCTGTCAATTGTAGATCTTTGATAATCGTTACGGGTAGTCAGAAGCCCGAAAGTCTGACAACCAGTCTTACCAAGAGGTATCGTGTAACCCAGTATCTGGGTTGTGGAGGTCTGATAGGCAGTCGCTCCATGTAAAACACTGGTATTCAGCTACATCCGGTACGACTGGAAGCCGACCCCAACATAGTTGGGAAAAGGCTAGGCAGATGATGATAATTGGCTTGTTTTATTTTAGTTTGGAGCTGGAAACTGAGCCGAACGAATACCCTGACACCAGCAGGAATAAATAGTATCAATCAGGTCGTGAATAGTATAAATGTTCTGGATGACAGATACTATCAGACAGTAAACCGTAGTGACGACGGCTGTTTCTACTACCCAAGACCATCCCCGACGACGCCTGTTATTCTTCCCGGACAGTGCGACGTAAACATTCCCGTTGTACCCAACTTCAATGTTTCTGCGGTAAGTTGCTAGAAACCAATGTTCTATTAAATGTATAACTATAAATTAAAAGATATTATTTAATAAGAAACTCGCAAAAACAACTGACTCGGGCGGAACTTGAACACGCGATCCCTGGCGTGCCAACTCAGCTACCGAGTCCTGCCCGTTTCAGTTAAAATTACGGATCTCCTTCTTAATGCCTTAAAGGCGTGTGGCGACATCTACCGGAGTACTGCCGCACTGCCGATCGTATGTTTCAAACTTTACAGCTTAGAAAGCATAAAAACGATATCACCAATTTTTTAACATGTAAAAAATATACATAAATCTTATATAAATTAAAAAATTTAAAAACCCCCGTCACAGAAAATTCTCAATTTTCGTAGCTTAAAACGCTCCCAATCAAGTTACCTTTCTAATAAAAAATACTTAATCAAAATCGGTTTATCCGTTTGAGAGCTACAATACCATTCGATTTTGAAGCGCGTCGTTTCGACCGTTTGTATGAAGATGTACTACTGATACTTTATTATATTGTATTTTTGACATATAAGTTAACAACTGTAGTTTAGGTGGCATTGTATAACCTACTTAGAGCCTTTATAATTCCAACAGCGCTATAGCAGGTTCTCACAAACCTTGATAACTTCATTTTATTCTCATCACAGTTCCTGAGAAAACGCCTTTACCTAGAAGTGGGACAGTAGACTAATTTATTAGTCATTACTCCTTACTAATTAGTTACTAACAGTTTTCAGGAACCTGGTACCATATCGAGAGGTTTAATCCGATCGGCACAAGTACTTGTGTTGGTACTATTTACGATACAACCGCTGAACGTCAATACAACGTGAGAGATTTTGAAGTGGTCAATGGGGGGCTGGTGGTGACCCAAGGTGAAGGTCAGGCAGCAGTTGATGGCAGCGGAAAAATAACTATATCTCGGCCTAACACCGGTAAGCTCTTTTAAGGATATCAACCAGCTCCTTGCTTTTAAGGACGCTTAATAAAAATAAGCTGTATTTCAATCGAATTCGATACTGAATCTTATTAGATTCTATTATCTTATTAGAGTATCGAATTGTCACAAAATGTCATTGAATAATAATGACTGTATAATAGTTAATTAATGACTGTAATAATGACTACTACATATAATAATGACTATTATTATGACTACTAGATAGATTGCGCTTTTAACTTAAATAATTAATGAAGTTGAAGTACCTAAATATTTTGTTAATGTAATAAAAATTGCTGACGTTTTTTTTTGTTCTAGTATCAACAAACTTGTACATTCTGACAACGGACTACATCGATTATGCGCTGACGTACACCTGCGTCAACATCAATCAGGAACAAAGACAAAGTATGGGTGTTTTCAGCCTATTTAACTTAAATTATTTGTATAATTCGAACCTGGCATATACCATTGCCGAGCCCTACCGTGCCGTGTGGTTTCCGGTCTAAGAATAGAACCACTCCTACTCGTCCCGCGGGTGTCGTAAGAAGCGACAAAGGGAAAGATCCGGACGATGGGCAGCAGCATCCTCCTGTGCAACAGCAATCATCCGCTACTGCGATCTCCAACCCGCTTGCCCAGCGTGGCGATTATGGGCAAATACCCCCAATGATCTCACAGTGGAGCGCATTGGGAGTGGCCTAAGTTCAGCAGTGGTCTAATACAGGCTGATGATGATGATGATATAGTATATACAATATACCAATGAGCTTTTTTCAATATCATATTATGTAGGTACTATCTTAGATAATCTAAGACCCAACAGACTAACGGTGAAGGAAAACATCGTAAGAAAACCTGAACTTAATAGTCTAAAATCGCCAACTCGCAGTGAGCTAGCGTTGTGATTAATGCTCGATCCTTTCCTTCGAAAGAGGCCTATGTCTTGCGGTGGGACAGTTATAGGCTGGTTTATTATTAGGTACAGGTACCTGTATCATTCGTGATAGCCTAGTGGTGGTAACCGTTGATTGCCCAAGGCGCGCACCTCTGACTTTTCGTAAGTTATGTGTGTATTATAAATCAATTATCACTTTCTCCGTGCCTCGGATAGCATGTTAAGCTGTTGGCCCCGGCTGTCAATTGTAGATCTTTGACAATCGTTACGGGTAGTCAGAAGCCCGAAAGTCTGACAACCAGTCTTACCAAGGGGTATCGTGTAACCCAATATCTGGGTTGTGGAGGTCTGATAGGGAGTCGCTCCATGTAAAACATGGTATTTAGCTGCATCCGGTAAGACTGGAAGCCGACTCCAACATAGTTGGGAAAAGGCTAGGCAGATGAAGTACTTGTATCTTTCTTTGTCGTATTCCAGTGTTTAATTTACTTTTTTGTCCAGTTGGAGCATGGAAACTCAGCCGTCAGAGGAATTTGACTTCAGCCGCGAATACAGCAATAAACGCCGTTGTAACAGCAAGACGAGAGCTCCACGAACAATACTTCAATCTCATCCCACATAACGACAATTGTCTAGAACCTAACTCTTCATTCTTATTTAAAAGCAGTATTATTGTAGTACTTGTTTGTGCCTCATTCCAATTAGTATTGTAATTATTTTACTGACATTGGTGCTGATTCTCTTGTATATCCCGCTAAATTAATTTTAGTCTAACTATATCTCCTTCTAATAAACACCATAGAAAAAGGACAGCAAATCGAAGTATCAAATTAGAGCTGTCAAGTTAGTCTACGTTCTTGCAAATTACGTGAAATTAGACGAGACTTCTATGACGTGCCGACTAAATTCTCGTTGATATCACGCAAATGGACTAGTTTGACAGCTCTAAAAATCTTCTATCCTTTTCAAATGATCTAAATTAGTTTAGAGAATTAGCATCACTTTTATCTCCTCCTGGTGGGTACCTTTTGCTCCGTCCTGTCATTATTTTTGGTCCTATACTGCCTTGATTTCTTCAGAGTCAAAAGGCTGGTACACCACCCATCGCTTTAGGGGCCATCTATTAATTACGTCACACGTTAAGGGGGAGGGTCGACGATGTGTTACATTGTGAGACAAAGGGAGGGATCGCAAATTTTGTGACATCACATTTTTTTCAAATAAATTTATGTAATATTTTGTATCTAAATAATACAACACTAAATTTAATTTAATTTAACTTCATTCCTACTAAATAATAACATAAAAAGATGTATCGCCGGCTTAATAAGCTTGGCTTTGCACTCGCTGTAAATTTAATAGAAATTTCTAAATGTAAAATTGCAAAATATGTGACATCACACTGGGTAGGGTCAAAAATGTGACTAGCTGTGATAGGACGGGGAGGGGTCAAAAATCATGAAATTCCTGTGACGTTATTTATGGATGGCCCCTTATTAATAATTTATTGTTATTTTTAATATTATTTCTTATTTTAATAACATTTTTACACAACAATTTTGCGCTGTTTTATTTTAATTACTACACAACACCTTATAAAGTCGTGGTAGCAAATTTTTTATGGCTTTGCAAGCACGTAGGTGTCCACGTGCTTGCAAAGCGTCGGGTTCAAACCTGGCAAGTTTCAATGTGACTTCTATTTATAAATTGAAACGTAACAGATAGAATAAAAATAAATCCTTGTTTCTCTTGGTCATGCCATGTCTTCAAAGCAGCTATACCAACTTTGTTGAAATATTTTTTTTGTATGGGTCTCCATATAGTTTATATTTACAATTAGACACGGTAGGTGGCGCTGCGATCGTGTAAAACTAGACCCACAGGGGCGAAGCCGCGTAAGGGTTAGCTAATGAGTTACGTGACTTTGTATGAAAAGTCAATTTCCGATTTTTAAATTTCGACCTATGTTCTTTGGGGAAAGTAGTTCAGTTTCATGGACCTTATTACCTCCTAAAATTTGTCTGATTTACAAAACAACACCCTGTATAATATGAGTATGCATAATTTTTTTTTTTCCTTTAACCCTTGAGCTTCAATCAGATTTGTCTTTGTTTGGCAGTTAGAGATTCTCCGCATCCTGCGATGCATCATCCCGTTATACTTACAAGTCAGTGTTAGATTGATGCTATTTTCTTTCTTTTAAGTCTGAAGATAGAGTCTGAGGACTCCAGAAGTGTCACAGCAAGCTCATTTTTATGTCGTTGTAGTCTTTGTTTCTAACTCTTGTAGAACGTTTATACGACCTCATTGATAGTTGGGATTTGTAGGAACTCATGAACTTCAATGGTTCTTTGTATGCATAAAATAATTTTAGAAAGTTTATAAACCTGGATCGGGATACCTATGAGACAAGTTTCATTCAAATCTGTTAAGAAGTTACGAGCAATTACATCTAGGCTTTACTACAAATGTCCGATATTATACGACCTTCCCCTTTGTTATAAGGTAGGTACTTATTATTTTATAAAAAAATCTTTATCTAAAGTACAACAGCCGTCGCCCAATTTTTATCTTTCAGGGAAATCAGTTTTTGTGTAATATATATGTAATGTAGGTAATCAATATCAAATAGATAACACCTTTTGACGTAGGCGGCTAATTGTGTAAAACCTGTTTACCTAAACGTTTGATTTATTTTCATAGAGTCCAGCCGAACTTCCGTGATGAAATAAATTGAAATCATTTGATACCTACCGTCTTTCTTTATTGTTTTACTAACTTCCGCCCGCGTTGTGTGTTGGTAAATTCAAGGCAACACGTGGCGCCATCTATTATCATACAAACGTTATTGTTGTTTTCCTAAGAATCAGTACTTTTTTTCGGGATGGAAGGTAACATTTCATGGGGACAACGTATAAGGTGCTTCTAAATTATCTGCCACGGTTGCAATGGGAGAAAGTATTGGGTATATAGATTACAATAGTAAGAAATTTCGTACCCCGGAACAGTAAAAAAAAAATATACCATGGAGCAGCATTAGACCTACGCAATAAAACGCAGGCTAAAAAAAAATTATGACGTTAGATAAAAAAATACTTCACTATAGTAATATAAATAATCAATATTATCTCCCATTGCAGCCGTGGCAGATAATTTAGAAGCACCTTAAATATAAATTAATTATCACTCTCCGTGCCTCAGATAGCACGTTAAGCTTTTAGCCCTGGCTGTCAATTGTAGATTTTGACTTTGATTTTGATTTTGTAGACTTTGACAGTCGTTACGGGTAGTCAGAAACCCGAACGTCTGGCAACCAGTCTTACCAAGGGGTATCGTGTAACCCAGTATCTGGGTTGTGGAGATCTGATAGGCAATCGCTCCATGTAAAACACTGGTCTTCAGCTGCATCCGGTAAGACTGGAAGCCGATTCCAACATAGTTAGGAAAAGGCTAGGCAGATGATGATGCTTATTGATGAATTTGGCCTGTAATTATAAAAATTATTAATAAATGAACTGAACTAAACAACGATATACCTACGATCATAGGCTATCACGGCATTTGCCTTTGAATAGTGATAATTGTGAACTTATTCCTTTTATCATTTATAAATAAACTACAAAACATAGTAAAGGACTTTAGATTATATTGTTTAGAAGGAAATACTTAGAAAAGATAAGGGCTATGGGTTCATACTTGTGTTATCATAATCAACCTATTCATCACGTATTTTTATTATCTTGAATCTATAGAATATTTCACAACATGTTGTATTAAGGTGGTTTTATATCGGCCGAGCGTGGCAGAGCAGAGCAGAGCAGAGAGTGAAATTTGTATGGCAAAATTTCAATCCACTCCCTCCCCATCTTTGGTGTAAAAGGTCTCGATGCGCATGGATGAGCGTGGCGGGAATTGAAATATTTGTTAGTATAATATTGAACTTTATTATTCTAAGAATAGAGTATGTATTTACTTTGTAAGCGCGAGCCCGCGCTGGCCATCGCGTGTCAGCGCGGGTCTGCCGCGGTCTGCTCGGTATAGCGATACAATATTGAACTTTATTACTCTACTCTCTACTCTACTCTATGTATTTACTTTTAAAACGGACACAAATCACGCGATGGTCTGCGCGGGTCTGCTCCGCGGTGTAAAAGGGTCAGCGTGATTTCACTCTCTGCTCTGCATTGCTCTGCCACGCTCTGCCGGTATAAAACCACCTTTATTCCCTTTACTTAAATATAACACATTAAAATACATTTATAAATATACAACGTGTAATATAAATTATGTGTGAGACCCTTTAGGAGGTCAATTTAGTTTTGAAATTAAACAACTTGTAGAATATCAGTTTGCCATGATACACGAAAAAATGAATTCACTTCCCATACAAACATCCCGCTCTTTGTATGAAGAACCAAAAACTTTTTTTGTTAATTACGCAAAATGATCTTCTTTGAGTTGTTCAGTTTTATCGGTAGATTAACTTTTTATAGGGTCACACCCTATTTATGTTACATGTAAAAAAAATGTAAAATAGCTCACTGGTGTAGGGAACAGGGTCCAAGCTACCAGTGGTGGTCAGAGCTCGGCACGCCATACCGTGTCCAAGAGTATCGCCTTCTGCATTTAGTCTTTGATTTAGCCACCTAACGAGAGCCTCACAGATGTTGATCGAGTCTCTTTTACTTTAGAGATTTCAACCTCCTAGCTTTATTATTACCAAACTTTGTTGGGGTCGGCTTCTAATTTAATCAGATGCCTATTGACCCCAGCAACCCAAAGGGATAGGATATTCTAAAGTTAGATTAGTTTACCAGGATTTTATGAGGGTACTGACTCCCTATATCGACTGCCAAAGATCTTCATGACAGTCGAGGCCAATGTTTTAACGTGCTATCCGACGCACGGAGCAGGTGATAATTAATTTATAATACGCACATGAAAAGTCAGAGGTGTGCCTTAGGTTCGAACCTGAGACCTCTGCTTTACTAGTTAACGGTCATCTTATACCACTAAGTAGTAAAGAAGTTTGATTAGGTACTTTTCTGTTACAAAGCATATTAGTGATCTATTTCCTAAAATATTTTACATTATTAATGTTAAATCTTATATGTACTACATCAATAAAACCGCCACAAAGAAGCCGCTACCTAAAAAGATAAAAGGTGTGTCACAGATTAGTTTAATTGTGAAGCCTAGATTGCGCTAGGTCAGGCTTGAGATTATCAGATTGACTGATTGTCGGAAAGTTAGTAGGTATATGAGAGTGAGAGCTTCCCAGCTCTCAAAAATGTAAATATCTTAGTCACAACTAATCGTCAATGATGGATGAATCCACCGTTAGTTAATCTACTTTCCTTTTTTTTCGTAGAAGGCGAAATGCACCTTATGCATACCGTCCCGCTCGGGGATCCGAGACGGTTATGTCGGGCTCTCCGGCCTAGAGATGGTGGGCGGCCGGCATACCGACTAAAACCCCTTCAGTGTCACCTCTCATCCGCACCAGCCACGACAAGGCGAGTACCCACATTCGGGGGGGGGGGAAGTTGTTTACTATCCTAATACAACTAACTATCTGCTAGTTACTATGCCAAAAATAAGCCTTCATAACGAAATAACATAATATTTACATAGCCAATAAAATATGAACTGCCTACTCAACGACTCTGTTTGAAAAAATGTAGTCGCCTAGCAACAACAGATGATTGTTTGATTCATGAGAGCTGTGACACTCAAGTTCAATGCCATGGAGCTACTTCGTACGTGTGAAGGTACGTACTCATAGGTACTCATAGGTAAGCTCGTACGTGTAAAGGTACGTAATCGTAGGTACTCAGGCACGTCTACATAATAATAAACAAGTTTTTATTAAAACAAACGTTTGTAACCAAGCTAATATTATATTAACTAGTAGACAGTACTGATAACCTAAAATCCTTTTTTTTTTTTCTTGTTTAAGGCAATCTGCTGATGACTTTAGCAATTTCTGCCAGTATCGTGTAGTGGCCGCACATGGGTAAAAATAAAGTATAAATAAAAAACTATTTTAAGTTTTTGTCGATACTTTGAGATCTATAAAATCATAACTTAATCATGTTAGAGCTAATAAATTTAATAAAAGCACAAATTACAATCCTTTTATTATAGCTTGATTTCTGTGACAGATGTCAAATATGAACAAACTATGTCAAAATACTTTAGAAATGTTTTGACATCTGTCACAGAGATCAAGCTATATTTTAAGGACTATAGTAGTATGATCGTCGACTGACAAGCCAAGTGGTCTCGAGTTCGATCCCAAGGCGCGCACCTATTACTTTTCGTAAGTTATGTGCGTATTATCAGTTGCTAAAACGGTGAGGCAAAACATCGTGATGAAACCAGCACACCTGAGAGATTTTTCAATGATGTGTAAAGCCATGTGAGGCCTACGGGCGGTTTAAACTCTGACACCAGGTTGTTCATCAACCATACGATAAGAAGAAGAACTAGTAGTCGAGTCAGTGGTGGAAGTTCGACCATTTTTTTATAAATTTAAGCTTTCTGCACTACTCCTAGCGAAACCTGGCGAGGGAACGGTGAATGCGCAAGCAAAAGCTGTATTTCCGCCCAGAGGTTCGTAGAGGAACCGTGTGATATTTAGTCCTTGCGAGTTTGACATATCCCCGTCGCCAGCCCTTGGTGATGGGGTACTCATAGAGTCTTCTACACGACAAAAAAATAGGAAGATAAATTATGTACTTATAAAAATATTGCTCTAGACTCACTTTTAGCCGAATTGATTTATCTTATTATGTTTCAAGTTGCATTATCACAATCCTGATGGATTTGTCAACACCTGCATGTTCTGGGGTTTACCCTCGAATTTGACAACCGCATCCGAATTCTCAAAGGTTTAGTCAGATTTTTAAACTGTAGTATGTTATCGCCAGTTATCATTGTCACGTGTAGATTAAGTTATTGATGGATATTACGGATGACTAAATCATCAGTACTACGCAGTAATATTCCTCATAACATCTAACTGTACTAATGCGAAATATTTAAGCGGTTTATCTCTCACTTTGTAAAAATAGGGTCATTAAAAAGGCCCCCGATCATTTTTTCCATTCTTCTCGGTCATGTGTGGTCATGTCTCGGTCATCAGGTGTATTGAAATAGGCAATTGATGTTTCCGTTTGCAAATTAAAACGGCTACACATCAAACTATACATTATCGGTCAATAAACTTAATTAATAGAGGAATTAATATTTCATGTCTTTACATGAAATATTAAAACAATTAGTATTTTGAATTAATTTCTAGAAATCATCTCGACTTATAAATCTATCCCTAAACTATTTTGTATTATTAGAGTTAGACCATAAATTGTTCTCCATAATTAATTGTATCTGCATATACCATAGGCTTATGGAGTAAATTGCCGTTGATCGACGCCTTGAAAACACTTTGTCAACCAAACGACTGTCTACAATAATGACAGATGATTGACATAGTTTTGTTAATTCTACACCCATCATTCGATATCGATTGTTTTGAACCCGGTTGCCAGCAACCGATATCGTTCATTGACCGACTGAGCATACCGATCTAAAATGGATATAATCCGGTATCGGTATGAACGGTCGGTGACATCGACTTAAGCTATAACATTATGTACCTACTTGATAAAAACAAATAAGTACAAAAATAAAAGCAAACTACAAAAAATAATTAAGCTTGAATGAAGTCCGAAGTGAAAAAACTGCATAATATATTTTTAAATTGCAATCAATGACTCTAAAGACATAATTTCTTTACCTGCAAATATAATTTCTATACCCAATAATATATTTTTATAAGTACCTATATTTTTTATCTCTTCATTTCTCTATTTATTGCGGTCTAGATGTAGGTACATACTTATAAAATAAATATAAATAAACCAGTCTGTAGCTGTCACATTGCAGAACAAAGGTCTCTTCTCATACAGAGAAAAGAAAAATACAGAGAAGGATTCACCACGCTAACTCAATGCGTGATGGCGATTGCAGACTAGTCAATGCACTAAGAAAGTGCACATGATATTGAAAAAATCACATTGGTACATGCTAGGTTCGAACCCACGCGGCCACGTGGTTGCAAAGCTTCTCTATAACAAATGCGCTACTAGCCCCTGCGCGGGCCTATAGGTACAGGCAGGCACTTAAAGGGGCTGCGAAGCGCGACAGCAATACCCGGCCCCGTCCGATAAAGTGCTAGGAACGCGCAGGGGGAAATGTTTCTAGTGAGTCCCATATAACCGTACGGTATGCGGAGGATCATTTTTTACGCCTTCCAGCCAAAAAAAAAATGATACTTCCTAGGTTTGAACCCACGCCCAGGTTTGCAAAGGGGGCTTTAACAAATGCTCCACCGCGCCGAGGTGTATTTAAGTGTATTATTAAGCATTGTGAAATTACACATCTTAACTGTATCCACTTCTTGTTTAACAAATTCTCGTTATTCAAGAACTGTCCCAATCCGCAGATTTTTGCAACGTCTTTTAATAATTTTTCAATTCAAGTCAACTGAAACAATACGTGACTTTAAACTGCGGTAATTAATCATTAATAATTCATTAGATACGAGTAGCTATTTATTGGCGGTTTAAAATCCATCATTGAACTCCAATATAGTAAAAGTACGATAATATCGAGACATTATCTAAAGTCTAAACTAAACATAACGATAAAAATAATTTAAAAATAGTATTAGTGGAAAAATGGAATGTTTCTAATTACTATCTATTGCCTACACTTCAAGACTAAAGTCCGAAACACATAAGTGAGTCACATTTGGTAAAAGACACAAGTACCTATGACATGATTACAATCTCTTTGTTTCGTGTTCTGCTTTTTGCTGGGCTATTCACTGACACATTTTAGCCAGAAGTCACAGCTGGAGCCTTTTCTGTCTGAGAACAGGAAAAAGGTCATTGTCATTTGTAAACGATATGTCTAAATAATTAGCTACAACAACAATGTCATTCATAATCATTTGACCAATCTTTCCCTTTGACCAAATTTCGGTCTCAGCGGCCAATTTTAACAAAGACTAGCCAATTACTCAGGAGCAGGAGGAGGTTATGCAATTGCCCGGTTATGCAATTGCCCTCACTTACATAATTCGATGGTACGGTATTACGAAACGGCTAAAAAGAGATAATTATATTAACTGTGTTTTGACTGAGCGTCAACTGTTCTGAGACTCTTTTTGTTAGAGCGTGTTGGATGTCCAGAAGCCTGGACGCCAGGACATTGCTCCCAAGGGCAAATTTTTGAGCAAGCCTACAGGCAGACACTGGACGGGGCGCGGTTGCCGTAAGTACCCGGCCCCGTCTAGTACAGTGCGAAGAACACGCAGGGGGAGATGTTTTTAGTAGGTGCGAGCCCCACATGATCGTATGTCCTCAGACGTGCGTTATGGGGAAGGCATTTTTTTCTCCTTTCCTTTAAAAAACACTGGCTCGTTTTGTTAAATAAAAAAAGCTATTAAGTATGTCACCTAACACAAAGTTTTGTTTATGTATCGTGGGTGGAGAAATGAGTTTTACAATCACAATACCTATCCTGAAATAATACTTCTGCCATCCACACATGGTTTTCATTTTAATTCCCAGAACCTTGACTGATCTACCGACGATAATGATCTACAATCACCGTAGCTTCACCATAAGGCAACCATTGCCACCTCACACTATATTCATAGCCTTTATTCGATAAATAAATGTTTCATAATATAGGAAGTACACCCGATAAGGCTAGATATAGATAGTTTTAGGTACTGCTGTTTAGTTGCTATATGAATATGAATGATATTATTTTTTTAAATATTATTTTTTTTTATTTTTTTTTTCAACATTCTATCTTTTTATCAATATCAGCCTGTATTATTCCCTGCAGAGCATAGGCCTCTTCCAATACGCGCCACTATTGTGTGCTCATAGGAGGTATTTGCCCATAATCGCTACGCTCGGCAAGCGGGTTGGCGATCGCAGTAGCAGATGATTGCTGTGACACAGAAGGATGCTGCTGCCCATCCTCCGAATCTTTCCTTTTATCGCTTCTTACGACACCCGCGGGACGAGTAGGGGTGGTTCTATTCTTGGGCCGGAAACCAGCAAATTTCTTTTAACTTCGAGTTCACTTAATAAAACCTGTTTTAATGTTCCGTGCCCACACCCCACTAACTTTTACAAGTATATTATCGTCACTAAACAAAATACTTAACTCAACATGAAAATGTACTTACAAATGTTAGTCAGAAACTGCAGTTTGATAAAAGCTTTAACAGTACTGTTACTAAACCCAATTTTATACAACGCACGTACACATGACGCATCGTTTAAAAAGTATAAGGTATGTCTATAAGCACGTAAAGCCGTTGGTCCTGTGCCTGCTCTCTCTCCGGTCGTGTCAGATTGCCGTCCCAGCCGTCCCATCGACTATGAGAGTGAGGGAACATTATTATGATTATTACTTCAAGCTTAAATCTTTTTTAAGAAATACACAAGAAAAGTTGTGTCATTATGAACAGTGATCGTGAAAACTTAAGACATTATAGTATTCACATAGTGTGCTTACTCGTACTGGGCCCCCCGAGCTGTTAACACTAAGTAGAGCAAGGGTAGTAGACTCTTACAGGGCTCAATATGCCCTTATCCCACATGGGATTCTCAAACACTGGTATCTTATATCCTCGTGAAATCCCAAAATAGTTAAATTTAGGATTTTAATACAGAGAGTATTATACATAATATTATGTTATCTGCCTCAGAAAGCACGTAAACAGTTGGTCCTGCGCTTGACCTCTCTTCGGTCGTGTCAGATTGCCGTCCCATCGGACCGTGAGTGTTGGAATAGAGAGTGCCAGCACCTGTCTTGCACACACATTTAATTATGTGCACTATATTATCTCCTGCGTAGTTGGCTAATCTCCGTTGAAATTGGCTGCTTGGCGGACTGACTAAAATTCAGTCAGGAAGACATTATATTACTGTCTGGGCTGGCAAAGGTCTATTTACTGTCACAAATTACACAGTGAGATCGTTTCATCAGACTCCAGCACCCAATTCACAGAACTAGACATAATTAATCAGTATTTTAAGTACAGCGATCAATCTGTTTCAAAGATATTAGAGCTCATAATAAATTAAACAATACGATTTTTCGCGATTAACGAAAAGATAAATACCTTTAATATTGATAAGATTTAATATAAATTAACAGATAATACGGATATTTGATTAGTTTGTCAATTGTATTGTATTAGGACAATGACTATGATCTCATGATGTTAAAAATAAATTTGTTATTTTATTGTATTTTTGGACTTTTAAGTGCGTGTGTGGGACAATATTTACAAAATGGAACGTGTCCGGATGTACCATTACAAGAAAATTTTAACATTGAGCAAGTAAGATATTTTATTACCTAATTAATTAAGATAGATTAGCATTAACATAATTAAAGGGGTCGTGATAGCCTAGTGGTGGTGACCGTTGACTGGCAAGTCAGAGGTCTCGGGTCACCTCTGACTTTTCGTAAGTAATGTGCGTTTTATAAATTAATTATCACTCTCCGTGCCTCGAATAGCACGTTAAGCTGTTGGCCCCGGCTGTCAATTGTTGATCTTTGACAGTCGTTACGGGGTAGTCAGAAGCCCGAAAGTCTGACAACCAGTCTTACCAAGGGGTATCGTGTAACCCAGTAAGTATCTGGGTTGTGGAGGTCTGATAGGCAGTCGCTCCATGTAAAACACTGGTATTCTGCTGCATCCGGTAAGACCGGAAGCCGACTCAAACATAGTTGGGAAAAGGCTAGTCTAGTACATGCATAATTTGAAAACTCGTACTGAGCCCTCTGGTACTACTGGTACTACATTTTAATTTTTTTAGTACCTACTTATGTTTCGGTAATGAAACATTTTTTAAAACACGAATTTTGAGAATAATTACGAGCTTTCGCGTGCTGTCATTATGCTCCAAAAAAGCGGGGAATACAATCGAGAATAACCTAATCTAACCTAATAACCTAACCTAACCTAAAATATTGTAAGCCACTATATTTAAAAGAGCAACCATGGAGTTCCTTGCCAGATTCTTCTCCATGAAGGGTAGGCTACCCTAGGAACTGGCAACTAGAGTCACTCTTATAATAAAAATATTAGAATTACGACTATTCATAAGTGCCTAATGGTCTACATGAAGAAAAATATTTTGATTTGGTTTGATTTGATTAGAATAATATTATCTGAATTAATCAATATTATTAATTATAATTCTTTCTTCTTTATCACATGGTTGATTAACAACCCGGTGTCAGAGTTGAAACCGCCCATAGGCCTCTGATGTGGCTTACCACATCTTGTGAAATCTCTCAGTTGTGCTAGTTTCCTCACCGTTTTAGTAAGACGCACATGAATCCGAAAAGTCAGAGGTGCGCGTACTACCTTTGACACTACTACCTTAGACCGTTAGACTGCCAGTCTAACGGTCTTACCACTAGGCTATCACTGCTTACTAGGCTATAAATAACACTATGCTTTTGATCAGCGAATTTTGCGGTGGACTGGATTTTAAAAAATATACAATAATGGATAGGCATTCATTAATATTTTCTAGAAAACTCCGAACTTCTATGTTATGATAATATGTAATAGTACAACATTCCTTATTATCAATTCACGTGTATCAAAATTATCTGCAATAATTTTCTTTGACGGCGAAATACACACATCAAAAGTGTCTAGGGATCAAGCATTTTTATGCGGATTTCTTGAGATTGAGATGTGGCTTTGTAATAAATTTATGATTTTATAAATTTATATGGATCCTTTTTGGTGCATTTCATAATTTGAATCAGGAACTGTGAATCAAATTCGAGTAAAAGATGAAAATCAGCTGTCAATATTTTCCCTATAAAAACATACAACGCATTGAAGACATTATTAGTGCTACTGTTTCCCTACTACTGATTAAAACCAACGTTATTATGGAGCGGCGACGTCATTTAAGCAGGGAAGAAATGCTCAGAGCCGTGGGAATGTTAGAAGCTGGTTCCCGGCAACGTACTGTGGCTTTAGCTCTGAATACAAGTCAGAGTGTTATCAGTCGACTTTGGACACGTTACCGAAGCACTGGTACCGTGGCTGAGCGCCATGGAGGACGGTATCGCTGCACCACACGGAGACAAGACCGATACATTCAAATCTTAACTCGAAGAGCTCCAACAATAACCGCCATGATGTTAGCCGTGAGGCTTCATCACTCTTCAGGGAACTTAATTAGCGACCAAACAGTCAGAAACCGCTTGCATGAAGTGAACCTTCATTCCCGAAGACCGCTACGGGTACCACCTATAGCAATGCACAATCGTAGGATTCGATATCAATGGGCTCTTGAACACAGAAATTGGGCAGAAGAACAATGGCGTTTCGTGTGCTTTTCTGATGAGTCTCGTTTTGGTATGAGACCGGATACAAGACGTATACGACACTGGAGAACCCCTGGACGCCAACAGCGATTAAAATCCTGCCAGGAAGTCCATCCTTATAGTGGTGGAACCATCATGGTATGGGCGGGTATTTGGATCGGCGGAAGAACTGAGTTGATTTGGATCAGAGGCAACCTCAACGCTCAAATTTATGCTGAGATGATTGTATCAGACGTCATCGTTCCTCTACAAGTGCAAATCGGTCCCTTATTTCAGTTAATGCATGATAATGCACGACCGCACACCGCAAGAGTTGTAAGACATACTCTCGCCGCAGCTAACATCAATGTCCTGCCCTGGCCTGCTCAGTCGCCAGACTTGAACCCGATTGAGCATGCATGGGATATGCTACAGAGAAGAGCTCTGCCGAATATGGAGGGTATCCCGTCGCAAGAAGACCTTTTTTTGTTGTTGCAACGAACATGGGCGGCCATTCCACAGCGTGATTTGGATGAACTCATTTTGAGTATGCCAAACCGATGTTCTTGTGTTGTTAGTGTTCGCGGTAGAAACACGAATTATTAATTGTTTAAGTTACCCAATAAAATTTTAAAGAAAACTGTTATTTCAGTCTTTTTTTTGAACTTTAATGTTAGTGGTTCAAATGTCAAAAATCCCTTTATTAGGAAAATGGCAAATTTCTTTATTAATGCAAAGGTGACTTGGTTTATCGTTACTGTGACAAACGAAAACACTTTATTTGATGAATCCTTAAAGAAAATTTTAATTAATATCAATCAGGAGAAAAGTTATTGCAAAAATATATGTTGATCCCTAGACACTTTTGATGTGTGTATTACTGATATATTACGTACTTGACACTACTAATATACATGGCCAATATATGGCCGATTATGAAAAAAAAACGGTACCTATATGTATAAAGATTGTCGAGTCCTTGAACGTAACAGTATGATGAAATTTCTACATTATTCAAATACAGGATGTTGATACAAGATTGACCTTTCATACAAAGTGACGTCACGTGACTCACTTTTGTATGAGAAGAAAAGAAATGAGAAGTTACATTTTCGATTTCAGATTTCGATCTTAGTTCCTTGGGGAAAGTTGTTTATAATTATTTTATAAGTGATATCTATGAGAATTTAAGTCGCCATTTCGTAGATTCTAATTTCACGTCAGTTACATGGGCGGAAACTAATTTGACAGCTTTAAATTGACGTTTAATTTCCTGTCCTTTATTAATAGGGATAAATAGAAAGAGACATAGTGAGTAAAATAGTTTAATGCGGTGTGTCTGAGAATCAACAGCATTGATAGTTGTCACTTCATCATCATAATCATCAGCCTGTATTAGTCCACTGCTGAATATAGGTCTCTTCCAATGCGCGCCACTATCGTGCGCTCATTGGAGATATTTGCCCATAATCGCCACGCTGGGCAAGCGGGTTTGCGATCACAGTAGCAGATGATTGTTGTTACACAGAAGGATGCTGATGCCCAACCTACGGATCTTTCCCTTTGTCGCTTCTTCGACACCCGCGGGAAGAGTAGGGGTTGTTCTATTCTTGGGCAAAAGCAACTGAATACGCAAATAATTATGAATACTTTAATATTTTTTCTAGACAAAAAAAAGGAGTATAATGTTATTTATTATAACTAGGACAAGGCTAAATATATTTATTGGTAAAATATTCGTACATCGCCCTGTAATGACCCAATTTTATCTCTGACTCATTTATTGATTCTGATAAAATAAAAAAATATCTAATTGATGATGCTGATAATCATTATGTTATGCAGTTTCATGATATAAAATATGTCGTTTTTATGATGATGGACATATTTTATTATCATAATAAAAAAGACATAATTTTAAAGGCGAAAGATGTGTTAAACATTTAGCAAAAGATCTCTCATAGATAAAACTTAAATTAAAAAAATATTGACCTAAATAGCCTTTTTCTGTGGGCGCGGGGAGTAAAAAATTATCCTACCGCATACCTTAGTCCGAAGACGTATAGTTATTTGGGGCTATCCACTAAAAACATCTCCCCCTGCGTATTCCTCGCACTATATGCACTCGGGGGGGGGGCGTTGTTCTGGCGTCCAGGTTCCTGGACATCATCCCGACCCGCTCTTTGGCCTTTGTCCCTACATCAGGTGACCTAAATAGCCTATTAAGCTTATTCTTCTTTTCTTTTTTTATCGTTTGGTTGACGAAAAACCTGGTGTCATAAACCGCCCGTAGGCCTATGACATGGCTTTACACACCGTTGAAAAAAATTGTCAGATGTGCTGGTTTCCTCTCGATGTTTTTTGTTCACAATCATAAATCCGAAAAATCGGACGTGCGTGCCTTTTTTTTCACCATATAGAAAACTCTTTATGCCTACACCCAAGGTTGGTAAGGGAGTTATGTCGGACTCGCACGAACTTAAAACCACTCGAACTTACGATCTTTGATTTTAGTCCGACGGTCATATCACTAAGCTATCACTACATTTAAAGCAGTGATTTAGCTTAAGCCTTATTAAAATATCCACTTATTTGTTTACAATATGCACTTTGTCGTAATTTGATAAACATTGATAAAATTGAATTAAGTACGGTGATTAATGACAAACACACACATTAATTTGCTTAATCCGTTTTAAATCTCTGTTAAGTCTCTGTCATTGTACTTTTAGTTGAAGTTTGAGGTCTCATAATTTAAATATTAACATTTTTATAAATCTCTACCGCTGTCATTACACATTGTAATATATATCATCATCAACCTATAGCAGCCCACTGCTAGATATGTCCAGCAGGGCTGCTATAGGTTAAAAAATCACCTATAAAATGTAGGGTAAAAAATCGTGGCACGATTTTTGGCTAATCTCATCCAGTTCGTGCCAGCCACACTTTTTTTTTGTGGTCGGGGAGAGTAAAAAGTTAAAGTCATTCCACTAGGGCCTGAGGGCGTCCTATACTACGAGTCATATACTCGAGGACAAACAAACAAAATTTATTTTTATTTGCAAGTTTTTCACAAGTTTTCATACATAAAAATTGCTCAAACAAAAATTAATTTGAAGCTAATTTTTTGTAGGTATGTAAACTTATTCCGATCAAATTGATAATTTTGTTGAAACTTTGTAATGTTATTTTCCTTAACTTAGATTTTTTGCGATTTTTCATAACTTTATTTAGTGATTTTATAATTATCTTCATTGTGCGATCGAGGCAGCGGTTTAGCGCGATAGGCACCTTGAGCAACATTACATTACGAATTTATTCACAAGTTCATAATTTTTGTTAAAAACTTTAAGACGAACATACTTGACTGTTTTCGTTAATAAAATTAACTAATTATATTTTAGATTCCGAAGAGTTTCTGTTTAAATGGTTAAGGTATTTAAAAAATTAGGTTCTTAATTTTAAAATATTGTGTTCCGTGCCTCGAAAAGCAACTAATGCGGTTGGTCACACTTAGAGCCGATTTCACCACTGACACTAAACGCGATTAATCAAGCTAAACTCGGTTCAAGCGTTTAACTGAGTTCAGAACTGCAATTTGCGAAAAGTTCAACTTAGTTTTAATAAATACGGTTAATAAAGTGAATGGTGAAATCTTAATCTCGCTCTAATTATGTCGGACATGCCCGTCGTATTGAACCATAGGAATACCTTTCTAATATCTTTGCATTAAACGATGAATCTAAAGAAATAGAGTAGGTACAGTCACAAGCACAATTATGTATCCAGTAGCATTTTTTATATTGCCAATAAATTGATATCTGAGGATAGAAGTAATAAATGTATGTCTATGTGTAGACTGAATTATTCTACTATCTCTGTTATTTAAATTATCTCAGTAACAAGGTTCAATAAATATTTACGTTAATATCTTTATTGTACACCACTTTGACAAATACAATATTAGAATGACTTACATAAAATCGTACAATGGGCGTCGTACAATACAAACCTTAGGATGGAATGAAATGTACTATAAATAATTATAATTGTTAGTCAAAAGTTTGTGTTTACATAATATTTGTGCTTCCGACTGTACTGTGTTGCGCACACATTTGTGTACTTATAACATCTTCTGAATAGTATACTAGTCCTTGATTTTGGTTGTGACCTTGTGACCGAAATCATTAATTAATTTTGTATTTTTCAGTTCCTAGGACCTTGGTATGAGGTTCACCGATCTGACAACCCGGACCAACCAGGTGATTGTGCGAAATTTACATTTAGTAGAGCCAGCAACGGTGCGATAGAAGTTATCTATGAATCAGTTGCTGACAATTTTGCTTTTGGAGGTACTGGTACGGCGTCCCAAGAAGCTAGCACGGCTAAACTAATCCTAAATATTTCATCATTCCCGAAACGTGAGTACCTTTTGTTGATACGTATGCTGTGTGTGTGTAACCATAGAGTTTTTTGCCAGATTCTTCTCCATGAAGGGTAGGCTGCCCTTGGAACTGGCAACTAGAGTCACTCTTAGAATAAACAATATTAGAATTATTATGACTATTGCATTTTTTTTATATCTACATGAATAAAAATATTTTGTATAAATATTTAATAAGAAATTTGAAAAAACAACTGATACGGATGGGATTCGAACCCACGATCTTCGGCTTACCGTGCCGACGCTCTAACCGCTGAGCCACCGTATCCCATCAGAATCAGTCGAAATTTCAAATCTCTTTATACGCCTAGGGCGTGTGGTACGATAAAAATATTAAGACAATTGGTAATATCGCATCGGTGCCTTCTAAAACTGCAAAGTTTGGAACACTGAGTCGGATACGTAATGTATTCCGATAGATATTACCACACGCCCTAGGCGTATAAAGAGATTTGAAATTTCGACTGATTCTGATGGGATACGGTGGCTCAGCGGTTAGAGCGTCGGCACGGTAAGCCGAAGATCGTGGGTTCGAATCCCATCCGTATCAGTTGTTTTTTCAAATTTCTTATTAAATATTTATATTTAATAAGCTAACATGAGCTAAAACATGTAAAAATTTCACAAAAATATTAAAAATATTTTGATTTTGATTTTGGGACCGAATTTTGTTTGAATTGATTTGTTTTTTTTTCAGCTATTGATTTTTGGGTGCAATTCGCCAACTACAACTCATTCGCGCTCGCATATTCTTGTGAAAACCTCGCGAATTCTCAAAGATTAAGTAAGTTGATATTATTTTTATTTCTTAAAGTAGATAGATAACCGGTCAAGTGTGTGTCGGACTTGCTGTAAGTCACTTCTTTGCACTACCCATTATCATCTGTCTAGCCTTTTCCCAACTATGTTAGGGTCGGCTTCCAGTCTTACCGGATGCAGCTGAATACCAGTGTTTTACATGGAGCGACTGCCTATCAGACCTCCACAACCCAGATACTGGGTTACACAATACCCCTTTGTAAGACTGGTTGTCAGACTTTCGGGCTTCTGACTATCCGTAACGACTGTCAAAGATCTACAATAGGGAAGATGCAGATGTAATATTTATGGAATTTGTATGATTAAAACGTTAAAAAAATATAAAAGAAAGGTCACTGCAACGTTTTTATTTTACATATTGTTGTTTTTTTACAATAATTACGATTTAAAAATGGCTTGAAACAATACGTATTTTAAAACACGAATTAGCGTTTCGTGACGTCACACTTGTTTTGACAACTTATTTGAGGTTATGGTTGTAAAGGTGAATAATATTTTATGGGAATATTAATTGCGTTTTTTTAATAAAAATGGGAGTTGGGTTTATCAAAGCAGACTCCATGTGTTTACCTAGAGTTAGTATTGACATAACATCATTAGTTTTTCTCTAGTTTAAATATTTTGAATAAAATAATTAGTTAGGTATGTTTAGTTCCAGGCCTTTGTAGTAATAAATATTGATTATATTATTTTAATCAGCATTTTAGGTTAAAATTGAAGAAGCTGGATTTCTTCGTAATGCCGAGTGCCCTTTTTTGGTGCAACACCTGACGGCTGAAAATTACATAGTAGAGGTGAAATATCCTTAACAGAAGCTACCTACCATACTTGCCTATGTGAAAGACAATAAAATAACACCAAAATATTGGGCACAAGTACAACTTCAAATGTTTTTCAGCATAAGGAAAATATCACTTTTCTGTATAGCACACACAAACTTTGAAAAATTAAAAGAAGTATATTTGTATTTACGATAAAAGCATTTTATCTGTTATGAATGCTGCATAGAAATTCTGGATAGATGCTGTATTTCCAAAATTAAAATGTAATAACTATATAATATTTAAGTTATTCTTTTTTGTAAATTTATAAAATAAAATTCTATGCTTTGTAAATACTATTTTTTATTCTATTTAAATAAATATGCAAAAGTATGAAAGCCAACGGCGAACCATTAAAAGACAAGAGTGACGTCATCAGCACCATAAGTCCGTTTTCCCGCGAACTGTCAAACTGTCAATTTAAAACAGCATTTTTTCGGATAAATTGCAATGTTTTAATTTTTTTAATATATTTGTGGTCTATTCTACATGGAATTCTTTAAAATGAAAACAAAAATAAAAATAGTGCATCTTCCCTATTGACAGCCGGGGCCAACCGCTTAACGTGCTATTCGAGGCACGGAGAGTGTTACTTAATTTATAACTTCTCTGCACTACCCCTGGGTAAGGAAAAGCAGCCGTAGTATTCTGTAGAATTCAGCTGTATATAACTATTAAGATTAATAAGATACAGTCCTGTGACAAACTGACGAATGAACGGATGAAAGGTGTGAGCTTAGTAATTTTAATTTTAGGATCCAAAACAGACCTAATACGAGCCCCACGCCGTCCCAAAGGGGTAGCACTAGCGCTACTACGCGTATAAACGTACTAGCTGCCCCGCGCGACTTCGTACGCGTGATTATTCTTTTTCTACGCTTTTTTTACCCTACCCTACCCAACCCCCACTCTACCCCAGCCTACCCTACTCTACCCTACCCTTCTCTACCCCTACCCTACCCAACCCCTACTCTACCCCAGCCTACCCTACTCTACCCTACCCTACACTACCCTACCCTCTACTCCACCCTACCCAACCCCTACTCTACCCCTAGCCTACCCTACCTTACCCTACTCCTCTATTCCTACCCTACCCTACTCTTCTATTCCTACCCTACCCTACCTTACTCTACCTTTACTCTACCCTACCCATACCCTGCCATACTCTAGGGGTACAATTCCATTTTTTTTTCTTCTATTTTTCTATTCTAGGCGAAGACAAATCCAACAGTATATTTTCCTACATTATTTTCTCTTGATAGTGATTGAATATCGAGATATCCGTCCATAAATTATGCCACTTTGATGTCTCTTACTATTATAGAATTTCCTACACAAGCTTTCACCCTCGTCTCCTTCTCCCATTGGTAGTTTTCAAAAAGCTGAAACACGTCTTATTTGTTAACCGAAAAACTAAACACCAAGTTTGATTGATTTAACTTAAAAAGTGACGAATTTCATACAAACTTTCTTCTCCCTTTATGTCTCCTAAAAGAGAAAAAATACAAATTTTTTGATACACGTCTTACTTATTTTCAGAACATAAGCTTAATACTCATTTTTACACCTGTAACTTAAAAAATTACGAATTTTCCATACAAACTTTCACCCTCTTTTTTATCCACTCAGTGACAGATTTGAAAAAAAAAATCTATGCTCGTCTTTCATCTAACCACCGAAAAGCTAAATACCAAGTTTCGTACATTTAACTTTAAAAACGACGGACTTTCATACAATCTCTTATCCCCTTTTTTACCCACTTAGGGGTGGAATTTCCAAAAATCCTTCCTTAGTGCACCCCTAGGGTACTTAAAGAATATTGTCTCTAAATGTCAAGTCTCTAGGTCTACCGGTTTAGGCTGTGCGTTGTCTGTCAGTCAGTCAGTCACGGTACTGTTTTATAAGTATAGATTGAAACGTCAAAGACCTGTCAATTGATACTTGAAATAATTTTAGGATTTTCAAGTTAAGACAAATGAGCTTTTGTTTTTAGACATGGCGTGATGTTACATTTTATTTACTTGAAATATTAAAAATACTTGACACTGGCAGAATTAGTAGACTATAAGTCCACTTTGTTGCCAAAAATAAGAAGAAGAAGTTAGGAGAATAGTTTAGTGCTGCAAAGGACTCGAGTCTTCGAGACGTAATTTCGTAGACTCAACTTAGTTATACAAGGCAAGCTGAATGTATTTCTTCTGAGTCTTAAAAATAATTTTACGACTTGAGCTCTTTTGTGGCACTCAAAAACTCGTAATACGTTATTCGTCCAGTCTTAGAGTCTTGTTGAAATGAGTCGTCTTGTAATTCATGAGCCGAGTCCAAAAAATATAGGACTCGAAGACTCGAGTCTTTTGCAACACTAGGATATTCTGCATACTTATCGGTTATGCAATTGGAGGTCATTCTCATTCCTATTCATAATTAAAACGCGACGCATAGTACTTATTAATCGAATTCAATTGTTTTATCAGCCAGTATAAGATAGCAGATAATTAAACAGTCAGATTTAAAGATAATTAAAGTAAAAATCTGCCTATCTGACCCCCGCAACCAATAGGTTAGGATATTCTGAAGTTAGATTAGTTGTTTGATTAGTTATTAATACTAGGTACGTATTGTTTTTTCATAATTCTAAATAATTATCATAACCTTACGCCTTTAAGGCGTCAAGAAACAGATTCGTTATTTCAACTGAAGCGGGCAGGACTCGGTAGCTTAGTTGGTAAAGCGATGGCACGGCATACCAGAGATCGCGAGTTCAATTCCCGCCCGAGTCAGTTGTTTTTGCGAGTTTCTTATTAAATAATATCATTTAATAAGTATTTTATTTTAATACAAATAATTTATTTTTTGCAGTACACATTTGGGTGCTTGGAAGGGCAACCACTATAACCGAAATTGCATTTTCATACGTCAACGCTACACTAGCCAATTCTTTCGGTATCGATGTAGGTACACTCAGAAATATAGATCACAGTGAAAATGCATGTATCGCTCTCCCAGACATCGAACCCGGGAAACCTGTTGTTCTTCCTGGCCAGTGTAACTCTAACCATCCCGTAGTTCAGAACTTTAATGCAACAGCAGTGAGTATAATTATAATATTTTATAATCTAGACTAATATTATAAAGAGGTAAAGTTTGTATGTATGTATGTCAGGGGTAATCTCTGAAACTACCCATCCGATCCTAACAATTATTTCACCAATAGTAAGCTTCTTTATACCTGAGTGCTATAGGCTATTTTTAGTTCGAGTTTTCAGTAAAAAATAACAATATCTATTATTTCAAGTCAGAAAAAACAGGCATTCTGGCTGCTTTATCAACGTGTGTTTACGGGAAAATTTAATTAACGCGGACAAAGTCGCGGGGAACAGCTAGTATAATATATACAGGTTGACTGGTGAGATACATTTCATTACTGAAGAAAGGTATTCAGTTTTCAATTCTCGTTATAATTTCACTTTACAATTTATTTCACGTTACCTTTACTGTTTCCGTTACCGTTACCTTTGGTAACTAAGGGCGGCTAGCGTTACGGCACGTGCTTTGCCGCGTGATAGACTCAACGTTAACAGTGACACGTGTTCGCGAAATATTATCCACACTTAAATTAAATATGGATAAGTTTAATTAAAGTTCTATGGGGAAGGCCTTTGTTCAACAGTGGACATCTTCCGGCTGATGATGATGATGATGATGAAATTAAATGTAGGATTCTTTGGTCAATTATGTACCTTTTGCTTATTAAATTAAAATATTAAATAGAAAACTCGCAAAAACGACTGAATTGTTTCTATGCCTTCTAAACTGAAAAGCTTGGAGCATGGGATCGGCATTACGTAAAGTATCTACTCCGGTAGATATCACCACTTATATGGCATTAAGAAAGAGATTCATAATTTCAACTGATGCGGGACTCGGTAGCTTAGTTGGTAAAACAATGGCACGGTTCGCCAGAGATCGCGAGTTCGAGTCAGTTGTTTTTGCGAGTTTCTTATTAAAAATTTCCTCTCATATTTTTGTGATTTTTTTACATGTTTATAGCACATGATAGCTTATTATATAATTATTTAATAAGAAAATTTGAAAAAACAACTCAAAATCCCATCCGTATCAGTTGTTTTTTCAAATTTTCTTATTAAATAATTAAATTTCCTTTAACATAATTTTTCTGAATTCAGTTTGAAGGAAGATGGCACGAAATAGCAAGCTATGAAACTCCAAACTCCGCTGGCAACTGCAAAAGAGCAGAGTACTCACTAAATGGCGAAGTCGTGGATGTAGTAAACAGTCAAGTAATCAATGGAAATCTGTTCACAATCAATGGGAATGCCACTGTCACTAGTGCTGACGGCAGTGGTAAATTAACCGTTGTTCTGGATGTGGAAGGTGGTATGTACCTATCTTAAATTATTTTGGAAAGAAATAGTTTATTTTAATAAATTGAGCCTGTGACTGTCCCACTGCAGGGCAATGACCTCTTCTCATACAAACAAGGATCGCACATTAATCACCACTCTGGCTCACTACGTGTTCGCGATTTTAACTTTAAGTCCAGGATTCCTTCACCGTTAGTCAGTGGTGTCTTAGATTAACTAGCCCTTATTTTGTGGCCGGGGGGAGTAAAAATATTCTTAACCTAAAAATACGTAATCCGAGGACGTACGGTTATGTGGGACTAGCACCCACTAAAAACATCTGCCCCGTGCATGTTCCTCGCACTATATCGGACGGGGCCGGGTACTGCTAGCGCGCTTCGCAGACCCGTCAAGAGCCAAGATTAATTAGCCCTTGACCATTCTATTATTATTTAACATTAAGTATACATTACACTACAATTAATTTGGTTTTAAAACATTATTGTGCGTGTAGATTATCCCCCTCTAAAACATAAAAAAGATTCGCTACAGTCCACGGGCCGTAACGACATTCTACCCTTACAGTATTGGCGTTAATAACAGTATTTGTACTATTGAGTTTTATACGGCAAGAGAAAGAACTCGAGGCACTCTCCACTCTTTAATAATCCACCCTCGCCTTCCATAATATTCTCAATTTTTTTTTATCATGAAATAATGTAAAGTTGCGGACAGAAATGATTTTATTTATAATTTTATTTTCAGTACTAGTGACACAAGATTTGTGGATCATTGGCACGGACTACGACAGCTATGCAGTATCATATACATGTACAAATGTTACTCAAAACGAAAAACAAGGTACATATTATTTTTGTGAAATTTTTACATGTTTTAGCACATGTTAGCTTATTAAATATAAATATTTAATAAGAAATTTGAAAAAACAACTGATACGGATGGGATTCGAACCCTTTCGAAATTTCTTATTAAATATTTAAGGTACATATTGTTTATACCAAGTTATTAATCAATATAGGCAGGCACCATGAAATTTTTGTAGTTATCAGAGGTGAAAGTCTCTACTCAAAAATGTAGACAAAATTTTTTTTGAGAACAATTATGAAACCAGAAATAAAAAAACTGCCACTCTATCGCCTTACTCTGTACTTAGAATCAATCTGAAATTTATGGATTGGCGACGATTTGTACTTGAGATCCTTAGAGATACTTTGTGCGCGACCATCTTGGGAATGTTTTTGATAGAACAGCGACGTACTATCCGACACCCGCAGGCCGGCAATACATAAAGCCGGGTTATTATTTTACTTTGTACAACATCTCATGGTAACTCTGTATGGAATACGCCTTATCGTGTTAATTAGATATTTTTTAACTAACAATAAAAACTAACATAGTGATGACAATTACTAATTACAGTTGTCAGCTGGATTCTGAGCAGATCACGACAAATATCGGAAAGCACTCAAATACAAGTGGATGAAGTAGTAAATTCTTTTGTTGATCTGAATCGTCAGTACTACAAACCAACCGACCAGAGCGATGCAAGCTGTTTCTATTATCCTGAACCAGTGCCCGGCAAGCCTGTGTATTTTGGAGGACAATGTGAATCAGTAAATGTTCAGGCTATGCTGGATTTTAAACCTGATCAGGTACGTTGATCTTGCTTAAAAAGACTAAAGTATTTGCAATTATAGTATACAATTTGTTGTAGTAAAGGTATGTTAGCCATGTATGATTGAGCCGGCTCGAGTGAGATAGTCCCTTCAATCCCATAATATTGGCATATAATAACCGTATTCGTAATGTCAGTGAAGATAATCGGGGGCAAAATTCCACTTCGGCATCGGTTCGGCAATGTGCTGGTAATACACATCGGCAAACATCTTGACTGGTGTCCTTGTTTGCCCAATATTAGAATTTTAGGTCGGACGAATGGACAGAAGGGATGTGGTCGAGGAAATTTCTGCCACGACGGTGTGCATGACTTATTGATCAATTGTGAACCTTCGTGAACATTCTCCTACCTGCCGGTTTTTGGTCAAGATTCTTGCCGGTATCTTTGCCTAGTATTACAACTTTGCAAGCGTCATTAAGTTACGGTGACAGATATGTAACCGTCAGGCTGGCCGTATGTTTGATTGTTGATGCGATAATTAGATGAGGATTGGTAATGTCTTTTTGGTGCCTTTACAGGTCCAACATTGTGCACTGAATTAGTAAACTTTTTACGCGACGACTGTCAAGGAAGGGTTATGTTTAAGCAATCTTTTTTAGCAACGCATCTTTTACAACTGATGCTGATAGCAATCTTTTACAAGTTAACTACGTATTTATCTGATTATACCTACATATAAATAGGCAATCACAAAGTAGTGAATACCATCTGTCTGGAATCATTTTTTTTAAGTAGCTATCGACAATTATCAATTAAAAAATGGAAAAAAAATACCGATGAATTTGACCAATAGTATAATTATTTTTTTTAGTATCTCAACCGATGGCACAACATTGAAATGTACCCGACACCATTCCAAGATGGCACTTGCAGCAATGCTTTCTACTCGTTAGTCGATGATGGCGTCAGTGTGTTCAATACTCAAGTTATTGATCAGACTCTGGACACAATCAATGCGCACGCAGTCATTGCATCTACTGATGGAAGTGCGAAACTTCGAGTCACTTTCCCCGTAGCAGGGACAGACCGTACGTATTACAGTTTTACGTAGAAGAGTCAGCACACACAACAAGTAAAAGCGATAAATTAATGCAGCCAGCATTTTGGGAACGTTGCCTACTGGTAGCGGTTTTTTAGATTAAGGGTTTTTTATCTTTATTTATTTTTAAAGTTTTAGATTATAGGTTTGTATATATAGACAGTTTTAAGTAGTAGTTATATACAGGTATTAACATTATTTTAAATACAAAATAGTAACTTGTATTAAATAAATAAACCAGCCTATAATTGTCCCACTGCAGGGCAAAGATGTCATCTCTTATAGATCAAGCATCAATCACTCACTACAAACTATTGAGACCAGATTTCCTAGATGTTTTCCTTCACCGTTAGTCAATGCAGTTAGCTGAGTGCGAGCGACTATAGGCTATCCAGAATGCCAAAATAGTTAATAGGTAAATGTAAACAATCTTGATACGTCTTTTATTACTAGTATGCAAATTATAAATTCACAAATAAAATGTAATTCATTGTTTTATGGAAATTAAACGTAATAATTTCATTTATAATCACATCAAATTAATTTTTCAATGAAAAATATAAAAAAGTACAAGTATTATTTTCGTATTCTGGACAGGTTATAGCATTTAGGGAATTACCAGTAGCACGGAGTCTGGAATTGTGATTAATGGCTTGACCTTATTGGATTTGGCAATTGACTCATAATCATAACTAGCGTAATGTAGATATAAACTGGCCTTCAAAACTTAGTACCACACTTTTAAAATTGCTATAAGCTTCAAAGTACACAAGATTTATTATATTTTCTAAAAATAAACTTCAAAGAAAGTTTATGCAATTTTCTATAAAAAGATATTTACTTAAAAACTAAATTCTATTGTTTAGGAAAAATTGTCCAGAATAGTTACTATACATTTCAGTCTACCTCTTTAGAAAACAGTTGTGAATCTATATTAATGTAAGTATAAAGTTGAAAAAAAATTAAAACGCAATATAAAAAAAAACACTGTCAAAAGTTGATTTTTTTTTATACTGCCAGTATTTTGCTTTTGAAAATAAGTTTTTCTTTTTTTTTTAGAATCTGTAACGTCGGACTACTGGGTGCTTGGCACAGACTACGAGTCTTTCGCTTTTGTATATTCTTGCGCCAACATCGATCCCGACACTATGAGTGGTAATGTATTTTTTTTTAAATAAATTTTCACATAATTTTGCGAAAAATGTTTTCAGTTGTTATGTGCGCATTATCGGTTATTCCCCGAAATCAATGCGTGAGTAAAGCCGTATTAATATTAAATTATAATTATTTAAGTATGACTCACGAAAGTTATTATTCTAAAAAGGCCAAATTAATCATTTTCTTTTGGTCACGCACTTTTCTAGCCGACTGTACATTTTAGTCAACCTTTAGGGTTGCCTAGAAAATGTCAGAGAGAGAAACTACACATTTTACGCGAACAATTATTTATATATTACATAATATTCATGGGTATATAACCATTGCAGTGAGCACTTGGAAATTAAGTAGAACAAAACAGCTGTCAGTGAGTGCACAGAACCAGATCAATGCAATTATAGCCACAACGTCAGTTCTGGATCAGAGGTACTATGAAACAGTTGATCAGTCAGTAGAAGCCTGTTTCTACTTCCCGGAACCGAAACCTGGTCTGCCCGTCGAGTTCCCTGGTCAATGTGATAATTTTGCTGCTAAACCGGACTTCGACATGACTCGAGTAAGTGTTTATTTTTTTATAAATTTTGTGGTGTACAGTCACGAGCAAAATTATATAGAAAGAAAGAAAGAAATTATTTATTATCACCAAAACAAAAATGTACACAAAAGAAATTACAATATTTATACTGTGACAAAAGGAGCTGATTCAGCATGTGTTAATAGTGAGCAAGGAGGCAAGGTAAAGATCCGAAGGATGGTCAGCAGTATCCTTCTGTGTAACAACAATCATGTGCTACTGCGATCAAAACAAACCCGCTTGCTCAGCGTGGCGATTATGGGCAAATACCTCCCATGACCGCACAAAAGTGGCACGCATCGTTCAGCAGTGAACAAACAGGCTGATGGTGAATCCTCCTATCCTTATTATTCCCAAACTTTGTTGGGGTCAGCTTCTAATCTAACCAGATTCAGCTGAATATCAGTTTTCTACGGAGCGACTGCCTACCTGACCCCCGCAACCCAAAGGGATACTTATATAAGTATTCTTAAGGTTAGATCAGTTGTCAGGATTTTATGAGGGTACTCACTCCCTATATCGACTGTCAAAGATCTTTATGACAACCGGGGCCAACGGCTTAACGTGCTTTCCAAGGCACGGAGCTGGTCATCATCATCATTGCGTATGGCATTCATCCTGCGTGGATCAGATCTCTATATCCAAATTTTTCAGGCAGCCTACGGCGGCAGGTGTGAGTTTGTGGACTTCCGACATTCCACCGGGAAAACAGCGAAGTGGGCATTCGTTTACCACATGGGAAAGGGTCTGGCAAGGTGCTCCGCAATCGCACTGTGGTGACTCCCTTAATCCTCATTTATGGAGGAGGTGGTGATTAGTTTGCACGTTATCGCACGGAGCTGGTGATAATTAATTTATAATACACACATAAGTTACGAAAAGTCAGAGGTACGCGCCTTGGGTTCGAACTTGAAACCTTTGACTTGGCAGTCCAACTAGGCTATCACTGCTCTTATCTTGAATAACAATTTTAACCTACTCACCTTAAGGTTTGCTGGAAGAAAACTCAGCACTGAGTTAAGCTCGCCATTTGTGCATTGTCTTTTTTGTTTCCCTTTTGTACCTATCTGTTTATTTGTGTACAATAAAGAATTAAGATATCCTACTACTATTATAAAGGCGAAAGTTTGTAAGTATGGATGTATGGATGTATGGATGTTTGTTACTCTTTCACGTAAAAACTACTGAATGGATTTGAATGAAACTTCACCACAATATAGCTTATACATCAGAATAACACATAGGCTACAATTTATCAACATATCATGCGGGCGAAGCCGCGGGCGGAAGCTAGTTAAGAAATAATTGTATTACAGTTCGAAGGCGTATGGCATGAAATCGAAGCGTATCCTAAAGCAGAACAACCTGGACAGTGCATCAACCACCAATTCTCATTAGGAAACAATAACATCCTCAACTTACAGTCGTCTAGCGTGTTTGATCAATCCCTTGGTTTAACAAGCGGTAACGTCAGATTTGCTTCCAACGATGGTAGTGGAAAATTGATTATTACGATCCCGTCCCCCAGTGGTCCAGGTATGTCTTGTCACTACATAGTATAAAACAAAGTCGCTTTCTCTGTCCCTATATCCCTAATTCCCTAATTCCTTTAAAACTACGCAACGGATTTTGATGCGGTTTTTTTAAATAGATAGAGTGATTGAAGAGGAAGGTTTATATTTATATTGCACCCGTTCGAAACCGGGACGAGTCGCTAGTTCTATATAATATAATATAGGTATAAATCAGCCTGTAACTGTCCCAACGTAGGACAAAGGCCTCTTCTCATACAGAGAAGGATTGAGCGTAATGTCTTGTTCTGAAGAACATTATATTTTAACTAATACTTACACTGATATCACGCTGATAACGAATGTTAGCTGTATAGGTATTCAGTACAAGTGGTGGACAAAACACAATATAATAAACATACAGTATGGAAATTATGAAATATTGCTACGGCTTTACTACACCCGCTCTTGAAAATTGGCTCCGTTTGAGTTCGTAACTAGGCGAGCATTCCCCGAAAACAATACGTGAGTAAAACCGTATCAATATTTCATATATTAGTATGACTCACGAAAGTTATTATTCTAAAATACAGTATGGAAACTATGTACAAAGTCTCGAAACGGCACACACACTCAAACATGCGTAATATTGTTTATTGACGAGACTCCTAAGTGAATGTCGCGGTGCTCGCAGTATCAACGACGCGTCGTTGCGTATGTTTGCGTGAGTTTGCCGTTTTAGAGCGTTTGTACGTAGTTTACGTACTGTATATTTATTATAGTGTGATGTACCTACCACCTGAGATGGTTGAACGTAGAAAAGAATTTTGATAACACGGTCAGGGTTACGAATAGCTTAGTAACAGAGCGACTGGTTCAATTGGTTGAGTCGCGGGTTCAATTCCGCTCGTACCTAATCGTTTATTTTATTAAGAATTTTGAACTTTAATGTTCGCATAGATACATTAAATCTTTATAAAAATGTCGTTGTTTTTGCAGCTATCGAAATTCCATTCTGGATTCTGGAAACAGACTATGCCGAATACGCGTTGGCATATAGCTGTGTCGAAAAGGATGAAATAAGAGGAGGTTTGTTATTTAAACGGTTTTATTTAGCTTGCCCTGTTTATTATTTGGTTCAAATTTAGTAATCGATATTTCACCCTCTTCCTGTTGACAGATTGATCTGATATAATATGGTACACAGCTTTAATTCTGATGACAAAACCGTTTTACGTAAAAAAAATATTTTACTTATATTATTTATTAAGTAAACGGTTTTATTTAGCTTGCCCTGTTTATTATTTGGTTCAAATTTAGTACCTAATCGAAATTCACCCATTTCCTGTTGACAGATTGATCTGATATTTGGTACACAGCTTTAGTTCTGATGACAAAACCGTTTTACGTAGGTACCTAAAAAAAAAATTTTACTTACATATATTATTTATCTCTATTTTCATTTGTCGTAATCAATACTTTTTAATCTAACGTTTTTCATTTCAATTTTAGTGTGGAGTTGGAAGCTAAGTAGAACAAAACAGTTGTCCTCAACGGCTAATGAGGCAATCAATAGTAAAATATCGACTATTCAAGTATTAGATCAGAGGTACTACGAGGACATCGACCAAACAGATCTGGCTTGTTTCTATTTCCCAGATCTAGAACTCGGTGAACCGGTAATACTGCCCGGACAATGTGACAGAAGTATACCGGGAGTATCTAACTTCAACATTTCAAGGGTAAGAAGTAAACTTATTTTTTAAAATATTTGTACACACGGCTACACTTCAAGCTATAAAAACCATCCGAGCTACCGATGCCAAAGACTGAAGTCAGCTGCGGAACGACTTTTCTTACAGAATAGTCGCGATTACTATAATATATTTTTTTTTTTTTAAATATTAATAGGTTTTTAAAATTGATAATTATAATTATCGCAGATTAGGAATTAACAGAATTTAAATTTAGATATGTAAGTAATGTTAAGTGTTAAGTTAATGCTGTTGTACCTAGTTATAAATGGGCTTCTTATTGTTACTTTGCCGCTATTAGTGGAAATTTTTAAATGGCTGCTTGTTGTTAATTAGTTACTATATGTAAAAATTTAGCTGCTAATTTCCCTAAAATAAATAAATAAATAAATATTGGAAAAGTATTCTACGTATTTTCATGCATGTAACCGTGTAGTTACATGCATGAAACCGTGTGTCGTAACCGTGAGTATTCTGTCTGTCCGCGAATGCCACCCGTTACGAACTGACCTCGCATTGTATATTTATTTTATTTATTTATTTATATCTTTATTTTCAAGCTACAAAGGCTCAGAGATTAGAGGAATAGAGTACACACTTGTGCATTACAATATCTTCTGCGTCAATGGCCAGTTTCCGTTAAAATAGGCCGCTGTGACTGAAATTCAGTTAGGATAACATTAGATTTTTATTATTATTTATTAACATTGCGAATTTTCAATTAAGTAAATTAATTAATTTACAGTACGCTGGACGCTGGCGTCTCATTCAGAACTATCCGTCAGACTTCCTAGTGGGAACATGTAATATAGGCCGATACACTTTGGAGAGTTCCGATAGACTAGCCATCATCGACTCGCAAGTTGTGGGTGAAGAACTGAGAACTACTTTAGGAAATGCTACTGTCTCCAGCAATGATGGAAGTGGAAAACTCCTTTTCAGTTACACCGGTAAGTTCAAGACAGTTAATGTTCCATTTTAATCAATTTGCTTAGTTTTATAATAAATAAAATAAAAATAAATCAGCCTGTAACTGTCCCAATATAGGGCAAAGGCCTCTTCTCATACAGAGAAGGATTGAGCATTAATCACCGCGCTAGCTCACTGCGGGTTGGCGATTTCAGACTATTAAAGTCCAGGTTTCCTTACGATGTTTTCCTTCACCGTTAGTCAGTGGTGTCTTAGATTAACTAAGAAAGTACATACGACATTGAAAAAGTCACATTGGTACATGCCAGGTTCAAACCCACAACCACGCGCTTGCAAAGCGGGTCCGTAACCAATGCGCCACCACGACATTTTATAATGGTTTTATAATGGTATCAAATTATTGTGAACTAACTGTCTCCTGCGACTTCGTTCGCGTTAAATTAAGTAAATAAAGTTTTCCCGTAAGCGCACGTTGATAAAGCAGCCAGAATGCCTGTTTTTTTTTTCGACTTGAATCACAGATATTGTTATATCTTAATCAAAACTCATCTTTTTCAAAATAAAAAATAGCCTATAGCACTCAGGGATAATGTAACTTAGCTATTAATGCAAGAATTTTTAGAATCGGATTAGTAGTTCCGGTAATTACCCCCAACATACCTACATACATACAAACTTTACCTCTTTATAATATTAGTCATTCATATATATTAGATTTAGTTTTCGAAGTAAACAACTCTTTTAATTCTTTGTTCAGTAGTTTTGTTTTTATTTTAATGCATTTTTGAGTGCCTTATCAGTTAAGGTAGAAAATGACCTGATTGCAAAATGGCTTCTGATTCTGATTCTAATGATCTACGTTTAGACGTATCAGCAGCTCTATATCTCAATAATGAATGTTAATAAATATCATGTCTTTCTCCAGGAGGAATTACGTTCGAGTTCATCGTACTTGCAACAGATTATGATACTTTTGCAATTGGCTATGGTTGTGTCGACGTAAACCCAGAACAAAGAAGAGGTAATAATACTTTATAATAATACTTTAATATTGATAATATATTCACTAGACAACATTTGGTGCGTAGTGTTGCCAGAGAACGGCAACCAGACGCTATAAAATAATTACAGTGAATATTATTATAAGTACTGCAAGTTAAATAAAATCTTGAAAAACGCAATTTGCACGACATTCCCCAGCTTGATATGGTGCATGTCGCATGACAATTGTTACCTACTGGATGACAGATAAAAGACTTTGATAAATGTCCATTAAGGGATATTAACAGACCCCCATATCTAACCAAAAAGACCCATGGTCTTGCGCGAGATTAGTGTAGTTCTTAGACCTCTAGAACTAAGTTTAGTCTTTGAATTATAAGCAGTATACGAGTATATCAAAACATGATAGCAATAACGATTTTTTAAATAATAATAATTATTGTATCTATTACTGTCGGCCCACTGCTGGGCAAATGCCTCTCCCTCTGCATTCCATGTCTTTCGATTCAGAGCTCGTGTGGATTAGTCACTATTGGTTGTGTCAAATGCATCCCGCCATTTCGTTTGTGGTGTGCCACGACGCCGAATTAATGTCATCATTATTTTTATATTATGATCAAATTTAGTTTACAGCTGGAAAATGAGCCGAGACAACACTTTGAGCACTGGAGCAGCTACCATCATCGATGACGTCGTCAACCAAGTCGATGTGTTAAACAATCGGTACTACGTCACCGAGGACCGCACCGTTTCTGGCTGTTTCTACTATCCAGCCTTCGACGAAAATTCTACCGTCGTCTTCCCGGGGCAATGTGATGAAAGCATTCCCGTTGTGACAAACTTTAATCCTACAGAGGTAACAATCGTTGCATTTTTGTTCAATCTTTTTATAAATATTATTATTCTTATTATGTGCCGTGTGATTTCCGGCCTAAGAACAGAACCACCCCTACTCGTCCCACATGTGTCGTAAGAAGCAACTAAGAGAAAAATCCGGAGGATGGCCTACTTTTGTATAACAGTAATCACCTGCTACTGCGATCGCCAACCCGCTTGCCCAGCGCGGTGATTATGATTATTACCTCCAATGAGCGCAAAATAGTGGCGCGTATTGAGAGAGGCCTATGTTCAGCAGTGGACTTATACAGGCTGGTGATGATGATTCATATATAAGCCCGTAATTTCCCACTGAAGGACAAAGACCTTCCTATTCTCCATCTACCTTTTTCTGTCTAAAGCTACTGAGGACCAGTTTTTATTAAAGAAGTCGAGCTCATCTTTCTATCTCTGTCTGGGTCTGCCGCGATGTCGCCTGCCATTTTGAGGGACCCACTAGGTCGTCAGTTTGACCTATTGGTCGTCTGACATGCGACATATCAGTCAAGCTTATTTCCATTTTAGCATGGCAGCTTTCTGAGTGACAACAGTTATTTTTGTGATAGAACGGATTGTTGTATTCTTAACTGGGTCTGCCAGTTTTATACCCAGAATACTCCGTAAATAAAAAATTATCCATAAGATAAAATTAAACTTTGATCATTTACAGTATCTGGGTGTCTGGTATGATGTTGCTTCATACCCAACATCCTTCCAAGACGGCACGTGCAACAAAGCTGAATATTTACCTGGGAATGATGTCGACGTGTACAATACACAAGTCATCAACCAAACTCTCTTCGGAATACGGGGCAGTGCGTCATTAAACCCTAGCACTGATGGAAGCGCAAAACTTACTGTTACTTTTGATCAATTTGGTAAATATATTCAAACATTTCTTCTTCTTTATCCTTTGGTTGATGAACAATCCGATGTTAAATTTAAACCGCTCGTAGGCCTTTAATATGGCTTTACACACCGTAGAATCTCTCAGGTGTGCTGGTCTCCTCACGATGTTTTTTCTCATTGTTTTAGCATGTGATATATAGTCTAACGGACATAAATCCGAAATGTCAGAGGTGCCTGGGTTTAGAACCTACGACCTTTGTCTTGGCTGTCCAATGGTCACACCACTAGGCTATTACTGCCTTTAAAATTATTTTTACATTCAAATAATACCTTCTTAATACTATGATACTTACAATAAATACTCTGTTAGTTATTTTGTGATATGTGGTATCACTGAAGAAATTGTCTAACAGACAAGAGGGGACGGCTTATGTTGAGAAGCTCCTAACATATTTATTTTTAGTTGTGCTTCGCGATAACTAACTGTCTATATCTACTCCACGTATTATCCTATCGTGACGGATCTATTCAAAACTGAATTCGCTATTTATTTAGAAGGCCACTACACACTACATTATTGCTGGCTCATTTTTTATAATGACTTCATTAACTTAAAATATGTAGATAGTGACTTCGCTTAAGTTAACAACAAAGAGTCTTATTCTAATATTTTTTTTTCAGGAGAATCAAATTACTGGGTATTGGCCACTAATTACAACTTATACTCATTTGTATATTCTTGTAGAAATATTGACGATGAATTCCAGCAAGGTAAGATTATTACACAATATTTTCGTATGTTTCTGGTGACAAATAAGAAATTAATGAAATACATTACATCCCCAGTTACAACTTGGAAGCTTAGCAGAACGAAGATTTTAACACCTGAAGCGGACGCGGCCTTTAATAACATATTAAGTATTCATCGTGTATTGGACCAGAGATACTTCATAACCCGTGACCAAAGCCCTGAAGGCTGTTTCTTCTTCCCCGAACCCCAGCCAGGTGTACCAGTAGTGTTTCCTGGACAATGCGATAATAATATTGCAGCTGTACCTAATTTTAATTTAAACAGTGTAAGTGAAACAGAATGAATTACTTTATAGCACTACTTAACGCGCTAATTAGTGGTAGAACATAAACACAATACACAAATACAAGTCAGAGCTCTCGAGTTCTATCCCAAGGCACCTCTGACTTTTAGTAAGTTATGTGCGTATTATAAATTAATTTTATCAGTTGCTAAAACAGTGAGAGCAAATATTCTAATGAAACCAGCACACCTGAGAGATTTTTCAATGGTGTATAAAATTATGTCAGAGGCCTACAGGTGGTTTAAACTCTAACACCAGGTTGTTCATGAACAACACAATAAGAATAAGAAGCACTAATTAATAGCTATTCCTTTTTAGCTTTTTTATTTGTTTGTCTATTACAAAAAAACAAAAACTCACCTTGTATGCCAGATGATGAAATTTACTAATCGTTTTGTATCTATTTCTAACAGTTTGAAGGCGTTTGGTACGAAATTGAAGCTTATCCGAAAGCAGAACAATCTGGACAGTGCATCAACCACCAATTTTCATTAGGAAACAATAATATCCTCAATTTACAATCGTCTAGCGTGTATGATCAATCCCTTGGTTTAACGAGCGGTAACGTCAGATTTGCTTCCAACGATGGTAGTGGAAAATTGATTATTACGATCCCGTCCACCAGTGGTCCAGGTACGTCGTGTTTTGGAGAAATATGTTTCAAATTTACAATCTCATCGCTTTAATTAAGTATTTATTTGGGTCAATTAGGTCCAATCCTTCTATTTCTGTTTCCCACTTCTTAACAAATTGCGGACAAAATTCATGCTTAGTGCAATCAAGCAATTATTTTAATAAATCGCGCAGTTTTATCTCAATCATTTCTTCTGTTGCACGTCTAGAAAGCAATTGAACTTTATTTTATTTTATCAACAACTCATTCTTAGTAATATATTATACAACATTCATGCATGTGATACAAATAATAAAAGTTCCAAATTATAGAAAAAAAAAGATTACGAGCAGAATTTGAGATGTTTGAATAAGAAAATTTCGCTGTTGGTGTTTATTAGGTCCAGTTTAATAAAACTAAGTTCAGCCCTACGCAAATTGCAGTTCTGAACTCAGTTAAACGCTTGAACCAAGCTTAACTTGAATTGATCGCGTTTAGTGTCAGTTGTGAAATGGGCTCTTAGTGTTTACTAAAATATCTGATCAACTTAATATTTACTATTCGTGGAAACTTGTAATTAGGTTTATATTGCCTACTGTTAATATTATTATCACTTGTATTATTTTATGTTTCTGTTGGTTTTCCTATCTTTAAATTAGATATTAAACAAAATTATCTTAGTCAGCTTTATTCGTATGTTGACATCATGCTATTGGTTTGTTTTGGTCCTGGAGTTTAAAAGGTAACGTTATCATCAGGGGTTTTTTAAATTTTAAATTTATAATTATTTGTTTCTAAATATTAATTTCGAACTTTAGTGTTGGCATAGTATGCATAAATACTTTATAAAAATGTTTATGTACTTTTATTGACTTGACTTAAATATTTTTTTGTTTTTTTGCAGATATTGAAATTCCATTTTGGATTCTAAGCACAAACTACAATGATTATGCGTTAGCATATAGTTGTGTCGAAAATGGTGATAACAGAGGAGGTTGGTTTTCTTACCCAGTTCAATCTGTCAATGTTCTGAATTATTATCTGTTCTAATTACTATTTAATTTTAGTGTGGAGTTGGAAACTTAGTAAAACGAAGCAATTGTCTGCAACAGGCAATGAGGAAATCAATAAAGTCATTGCAGATATTCCAGTTTTAGATGATAGATACTATGAAAAAATTGACCAATCGGATCCGGCTTGTTTCCACTTGCCAGATCTTCAACCCGGTGATGAAGTAGTACTACCTGGACAATGTGATAACAGCATTCAAGGAATATCTAACTTTAACATTTCAGCGGTGAGAGATTTATCTTTTATTTATTTTATCTTTATATAAATATATAGTTAGATAATTACTACAGTTAAAATTACTGGTATTGATGTTAAAAAACAAAAAACGTTTGTATTCTTTTATTCATGAGTAGAGTCATGGAGCCAATTACAGGTTTTCATGCCTAGCAACTTATATAAAAAGATGCCATTAGGATCACAAGACAGCATAAAGTGATTACATCATCTAGTATAATGCCGTAACCTCAAAAACATTTTATGAATCTTAACCGACTTCCAAAAAGGAAGACGCTCTCAATACGATGCGTATTTTTGATAGAATCTACATACAATGCTTGTGAAGAAAATAAACTATGGTTAAGTGCTAGACACGATCCAATACATTTGTAGCATTTATTCAAGCGTCTTTGTATTATGGAAGGCACGATTAGTTGTTTACGTTATCTGTTATGTATTCTGGTTCAGAGATAAAAAAAATTGAAAAGGTTTTTATTAAAACCTTGTATCTATTTATTTAATACATGAAGCGCAAACTGTGAATCCTTTTTTAAAAATATTGTGCTCACTGTGAGTGTGAAATTTGGCATATAAAAAGTTTATATGAAGAAAAAGTGCAGAAAGCTAAAATTTTTAAAAAATTAACCAGTTGATTCTACCACTGACTGCACTAGTAATAATAATTCCATTTACAGTACGCTGGACGCTGGCGTCTAATCGAAAGTTACGGATCTGGTTTCCAAGGGGGTGCTTGTAATATAGCACGATACACTCTAGAAGGCACCGACACCCTCACCGTCATAGACTCGCAGGTAGAGGGCCAAGCACTGAAAACAATTTCTGGAACTGCTCGTATCTACAGCAACGATGGTACTGGAAAACTTCTTTTCCATTACCCCAGCAGTAAGTTGAACTTTTTTATCCTTTCTTATGGTATGGTTGATGAACAACCTGGTATCAGAGTTTAAACCGCGTTAGACCTCTAATATCATTGAAAAATCTCTCAGGTGTGCTGGTTTCATCAGAATGTTTTCCCTCACCGTTTTAGCAACTGATAATTAATTTATAATACGCACATAACTTACGAAAAGTCTTGCGAGCCTTGGGATTGAACTCGAGAGCTCGAGAGAGAGAGACATGACAAATCTCTCTGATATGCTGGTTCCTCATAACGGTTTGCAGGTGATAATTAACTGTTGCACATGGATTCGCAAAGTCAGAGGTGCGTGCCTGGGTTTCCAACCGACCTTTGACTTAGCAGGCCAACGGTCATACCAATAGACTATCACTCCTCTTTTTATTAAGATGTTAAAGGCCTCAAGTGGACTATGTTTTTTTTATGGATTGGGTAATGTGACGTTTACTCCACGTTTACTTCAAGCCCATTTACCCAGAACCAATTTGTTGTTGGTTCTGGGTAAATGACCAAAATACTGCCTATTTACGTAATTTTAATTACGTAATCGGTTTTCTAAGTCTGTGACGTTAGCTGCGGGTGGCACTAGCATACAGAATACTATCGTTTAAGTGTGGATTGTGTCATCATCATCATTATCAATCTATAGTATTATAGTAGGTATAGTGGATTGCTTTTCGACACGCACGTCTTTAATGTGGTTAATTTTTTTCTTTCCCAGGAGACGAATATCTCGAATTCACCATACTCGATACGGATTATGAATCTTATGCATTTGGATACGGCTGTGTCGACATAACCAGCGATCAACGAAGAGGTAAATATAATGAGTGATATAAATAGTGTGGGATTCTTTAGGAGGTCAATCTCCCCATGAAACTGAACAACTTGTAGAACATCATCATCATCATCATCATCAGCCTGTATTCCACTGCTGAACTTAAGCCTCTCCCAAGCGCCACTATTGTGCGCTCATTGGAGGTATTTGCCCATAATCGCCACGCTGCATGCTTACCCGGCGCGCTAGGCAAGCGGGTTGGCGATCGCAGTAGCAGATAATTACTGTTACACAGAAGAATTCTGCTGCCTATCCTTCAGATCTTTCCCTTTGTCGCTTCTTACGACACCCGCGGGACGCATAGGGGTAGTTCTATTCTGAGGCCGGAAAGATGAAGTGTCCTACACAATTAATATAACACGTTATATATTAACTTTTTGTCAAAATAAATTTAAAACTAAACATTATTCTTTTTTCAGTTTACAGTTGGAAAATGAGTCGCGACAATACTCTGAGCCAAACTGCGATCAACAATATCAATCAAATCGTAAATTCTATCGATGTCTTGCACCAGCCTTACTACTACACGGTGAGCCGAGCCGACAATGATTGCTTCTACTATCCGACACCTGACAGAAATACTACCGTTATCTTCCCTGGTCAATGTGATGAAAATATTCCTGTTGTGACTAACTTCAATGCTACAGGGGTACGTACACTTTTAATGTGACAAATATTAGTCGAAATAGGTTGACACAATTATGCAATAGCAGCGTTGTACTGCTATCGAGCGGCTCAGTCACCATAGCCTACCCTGCGTGAGGAGTTGGGCTTTTTCCAACGCTCATTGTGTAGCGATTTTAGAACCCAATGCAGCAGTGGTCTGTCGCGAGACGATGGTAAAAGACCCGATGGGATTAGTCTAGTTCTGTGGAAGATGGGGTGGCCTTTGATGTCGGACACTATACGACACGCTGGCGTCGGCGTCGTCACATTTTCCCGGATCACAGGGTAGAGTAGGCGCGGCGGCAGAATCTGCTGAGACTCTTAAAAAGCGCAAAATATAGTACCCTAGACAGCGGTTACTTATTTGTGCCTTTTAAGGTCAAGATGCTGGGACCTTGGGGGACGGGAGCTCGGAAAATTAACAAAGACCTATCTGGGCCCAAAGGCTGAGTAATTGAGTTTAGCTATTTAGCGAGGCAATGCGGTCAGTGTTTTGGGAATGTTGCCTACTGGTAGCGGTCTTTTAGATTAAGAATTATTTTTCTTTGTTTTATTTTTAAGGTAGTTAGTTTTTTATTGTATAGATGAAATATTGATACGGCTTTACTCACGCATTGATTTCGGGGAATGCCAGACTAGTTTCGAACTCAAACGAAGTCCATTTTCAAGAGCGGGTGTATACGCGGTGGCGTCGCGGACCTCACTCTGTATAGATAGTTTTATTAAATTTAGTTTTAACTAATATGTTACCTTTGTCTATAATTGAAATAATTTTTGTTTTAATTTTTTTTAGTACTTGGGTTTGTGGCATGATATCGAGTCATACCCAGAGAGCTTCCAAGATGGCACGTGCAACAATGCTTTCTACTCGCCCGGCAATGACGTCGACGTGTACAATACGCAAGTTATCAACCAAACTCTCTTTGATATTCGCGGCAGCGCGGTATTGCTGCCCAGTTCAGATGGAAGTGCGAAACTTGACGTAACCTTCAATGTAGGCGGTTTTGATGGTAAGGACGTTAAAACCACGTTTGATATTTTGTTTTACCCTGAAAATTTTACATGGAATAGAATTAAAACTAGCTGCCTGGTGCGGTACCTCTACGCTTACCCTACGCTACCTTATCCTATCCTACGCTCCCCTCTTTACCCCTACCGTACCCTACCCTTACCCAACCCTACCCTATTCTACACATACCCCTACCCTACCCTTTCCCTACTCTACACCTACCCCCTCTACACCTACCCCTACCCTACCCTACTCTACACATACCCTTACCCTACCCCCTCCCTACTCTACTCCTAATGTTTTTTTGTAATGTTCCGCTCAATTTTTTGTTGGCTCCGGCTGACTTCTTGAAAAATTCACCCTCCGCCGCTGATACACACATTAAATTTTATATTTTGTTTTACAGTGACAAGAAGTTACTGGGTGTTATCTACCGACTACGACTCCTATTCCTTAGTTTATTCTTGTAGCAACATTGACGATGAATTCAGACGAGGTAAATTTTTAATCTCGATTACTTATACAGGGTTATTTGTAAAACACCAGCATCCTTAAAAGGGGTCATTGAACTCATCATTATGATGAACTTTTACTATGGGACCAACCCTGAAATCGCAAAAAAAAACAGCTGTTCCATACATTTTGTTATTACATTCCATAAATGTATGGAACAGCTGAATTTTCGATTTTCTGAATTTCTTTTAAGGATGCTGGTGTTTTACAGATAACCCTGTATACTAAACAAAACATATCGCAAAACCTGTTAGAACTAACTTAACTAACGTATTCATGATCCTGTACAACTTTTGTAGACTTTAAAACTCAAAGGTTAGCCAAAAAAAAATGTTTTTGTTAATTTGAAGTGTGTAAAATTTGCGTTTACTGCGATACGTTTACATGCATCGACTGCTGTGCCGTTGTTGCCGCACAGCCCCAGTTCGAACACACCTATTGTCGGCCGTGTTATACGCAAACTACAGAGTGTTATTATATTTTTTGTGGAAAAAAATTGTTTAATATTTTGAAAAGGCGTTAAACAAACATTGTTCAAGGTTTCAATACAATTACTAAGAGGTTTTGGATATTTTTTAAATTTTTTCTTTTCGTTATTATAATTTTTATCTTTTTTAAATATATATTTATTTTGAATATCTTTTTTAAAAGATTACCATCTCCTATCATAATTCTAATTTCAGTCTACAGCTGGAAACTTAGCAGAGCCAAAACATTAACGCCTGAAGCTTCAGCAAGTATAACTGCCATACAAAATAACTACAATGTATTGGACCAAAGATATTTCCTCGCTCGGGACCAAAGTCGCGAGGGTTGCTTCTACTTCCCTGAACCTGAGCCCGGCGTACCAGTAGTATTCCCTGGACAATGTGATGAGGCAATTGCAGCTGTACCCAACTTCAACATGACTGCAGTAAGAAGAATTGCATGCTACCTTGTACCTTGTTACTGTGAGCTTATATCATCCCACTGCTGGGCAAGGCTATTGTAGATCATTGATCACTCGTCTTATTTAATTCCTCTCGCCATCTTCTAAGTGGTCAGCCGCGATGCCTTATTTAAATATTTGCAGGAAAAATTGAAAATCAACTTTTCCTGCAAGTGACCGGTCACGTGACTCACGTTTGTATGAAAAGTTTGAATTTTCGTTTTCATATAACCTATATTTGTTAGTGAAAGTTGTTCAGTTTCATAGACCTGATAACTTTTTAAAATATGACTGGCCATTTTTATTACACGCTGTATATAAAAAAAAAACATAATATTGTAAAACACACAGTCGTGGTGGCGCATTAGTTACGGCGCATTGGCATGTACCAATGTGACTTTTTCAATGTCATTATGTACTTTCTTAGTTAATCTAAGACACCACTGACTAACGGTGAAAGAAAACATTGTAAGGAAACCTGGACTTAATAGTCTGAAATCGCCAACACGCAGTGAGTTAGCGCGGTGATTAATGCTCAATCCTTCTCTATATGAGAAAAGGCATTTGCCCTGCTGTGGGACAGTTACAGGCTGATTTATTATTATTTTACTCATTTATATTCATTTTTAAATAAATATAGAACATATAAATATATAGGTATTTCATTTATATTTGTTATAACATAAAATAACTTCAGTTTGCAGGCAGATGGCATGAAATCACAGCATATCCAAAAGAAGAACAAAGCGGACAGTGCATTAGCCATGAATTTACGTCTGCCTCTGCCAACAGCTTAAGTCTGCGGTCTCTCAGTATAATCAACCAAGCCCTATCTGCTACGACTGGTCAGGTTACGTATGCTACAAATGATGGCAGTGGAAAACTGAATATTGTTATCACAGTTGGTACTGAAGGTGAGTTATAGATCTCAAATCTCAAAAACAAATATTTTTGTTGAACATGTAGATTGGTTTAATCCAGAAAATGGCGGCGGAATTACTTGGACGCCTATCGAGAGGGCTGGTGAAGAGCGCTGGTAAGAAGAAAGGGGTGGTTAAGTAGCGCGGGAGAAGATTTCTTGGAAGAATTTGGGGGAGGCCTTTGCTCAGCAGGCCTTTGCTTTGGACACAGTAGGCTCACAAAAAAAAATCATGTAGTATACTCGTATCCGATTACCATCCCAATGAACTACTTTTAAAAACTATTTATTATTTTGGTTCCTTTTTTCAGTTATAACAATACCATATTGGATCCTCAGCACGGATTACTCTGGCTACGCGTTGGCATATAGTTGTGTGAACATCAATAATGACTACAGAGGAGGTTGGTTGACATTAAAAATAGTTACCTACTTAGAATTAAAAAAAAAACAAATATGGAAACAAGAAAGCGAGTTAATATTGCATTGATAAAAACACTTGCTCACTCAAAATCACTCTTAAAAATACAAAATCTTGTTTTAAATCACTCAAATAAAATTACATCTTGTTTTAAATCACTCAAACTTGACTCACTTGAACTGACTAAAACTTTACAAAATTCTGATTTTAAATCACTCAATCTCTCGGACTCAACTCAATCACACACGCTTAAACACATTTAAAATTCGTTTTTTAAATCTTATATTTCAGTTTGGAGTTGGAAGCTGAGCAGAACTAAACAATTATCAGCTGGCGCAAACTCGGCCATTGACGAGACTATGGACAACATTCCTGTGTTAGACGATAGATACTACGAAAATATTAGCCAGACAGATAGCGACTGCTTCTATTACCCAGACCTGGGTCCCACTGACCCTGTAGAGTTCCCTGGACTATGCGACCTTAACATTCCAGTTGTATCTAACTTCAATGCTACTGCAGTAAGTTATGATTTGTCAACATTATTTATCAAGCCTTAATAGCCTAGTGATATGACCGTAGGACTGACAAGTCAAAGGTCGTAGGTTCGAAACCCAGGAATGCACTCTGATTTTTCGGATTCATGAGCATTTCAGAAAGTAATACAATATATATATATATTATAATAACCTGCTAAAATGGTGGAAGAAAACTTATACACATGATAAGAAATTTTTCAACAGTGTGAAACCCACGGGTTTTAACTCTGACAGCGGTTGTCTTCTTCTCTTTTTTTAAGTTTTCTGTAAAGAATAGAGTCATCAATATCAGAAAATCTATTTTCTTTATCTTAGAAATACTAATTTTAAAAAAAGTTTTAGTTACTGATCTATCCTTTTTTTAGTACTTAGGAGAATGGCGATTGATTGAATCCTACTTCTCAGACTTCCAAGAGGGAACTTGTAATAAAGCTCAGTATTCTGCTGCTCAAGATGGATCAGTAATTGTATACAACACTCAAGTTGTCAATCAACAACTTACCAGCATGACTGGCTCGGCTGTTCTGGCTAGCTCTGACGGAAGTGCAAAGCTGTCAGTCACTTTCCCCGACAGTAAGTACTCTGCAGTGTTCATTACTATTAATCCCAATTCTTATTAGGTACCTACAACTCCAAATTAGCTGTCTCGTCTAATAAAAAATGTTCAAACCCTGATAACTAAAAATTGAGAAAATTTTATTTTAATTATTGACCTGCGTATAGCTTAGGGTGATTGTCGGTGATTCTTCTCCAAAAAAATCAATAGTTGTTTTTTTTTTGTTGGAAATCAGAAGTTTAATTTTTTCTTTAATTGGTACTTGAGTGTTCGACGTCCATCCCAATTCGTCCGAAGTCTAATCATTTCGATAATTTACTAAAAAAATTTTTTTTTGTTTTTTTAAATCTTTTTTCTCGATTCAAGGAAAAAACTAGTGTGATAAAAAAATATTTTAAGCTAGCTTCTTTTATTTATTATAAATTTCGATACGACCGGGGACCTGATGGTAAGCGGTGTTGTGGTGGCTGTACCTTAAATCAGGAGGACGGAATTAGACGGTTACGTATATACCCGTCCCATAGATACATTTAAAGTTCACCAGCCTCTAATAATGATACTTATTTATATTGTTTCCAGGTCCAGTTCCCATTGACTATTGGGTTTTGGCTACTGACTATTCAGACTACTCACTAGTCTACTCCTGCTTCCAAGTAAACAGCGAACGTAGAAGAAGTATGTATTTTTTTCTTATTATTTCTTTAAACGCAATAGTTTTCTGGTTTAGTTAGTACCCCTATAGCCGTTGACTATCTATCAAGAGACAGTAGCATGCGTACGCGTGACGGCTTAAAAAAAATTATAGCTATTTTTTATGCATGAAAACTTATTGCGATCATACTTTGAATATTTTGCTGAACCTTTAGTTCAAATGTCATTCTCCATAATTTGGTTTTTCACGATTTTTTATAACTATATTCATTGATTTTATATCTTCAATGTGAGAGCGAAATAGCAGATTAGCGAGCAATCACGTCTTACCGCCACTCGGGAAAAGGAAACCTCAAACCCAAAGGAGCCTCCTTTCATGTACCCCGTATAGGTAGTATTTAAATATATATTAGGTACAGTCGGTAAAGTAGTTAAGGTTGTTTAAATGTTTTTTAAGTTTTTCAAGATATTATCAACATAATTTCATTTTACCATATTTTCTGAAAAGGTATGACTGAAACCTATAGAAAACTAAAGAAGTTTACACAACTTCATGTACATTTCTACAAAAAACTTCATCCCTAACTCGCCGCACTGCTAACCGAACTCCTTTGCCGACTGTACCTATAAAAAATTAACGTTATTGATTTCATTTAGTTTGGAGTTGGAAACTAAGCCGAACAGATTCCCTGTCACAAGAAGCAATAAGTAATATCAATCAGGTCGTGAACAGTGTAGATGTGCTGGATGACAGATACTATCAGACAGTAAACCGTAGTGATGACGGCTGTTTCTACTACCCTACACCGAACCCGGGCTCTCCTGTTGTATTCCCTGGACAGTGTGACCTGGACACTCCCACTGTACTCAACTTTAACGCCACTGCGGTAAGTCATTGAAACTAATAAGGAAATAATGAGTAAACTAATAAGTTATGAGTAAACTACTAAGGTAATAATGAAATAATGAGTAATAATATAGGTTGAAACATAATAAAAGATTGAATAAAACCGAGCAATGTTCGTGTTTTTTAAATCGTTTTTTTTTATTTCTAAAAAAATCCATAAAATAGGAACAATTTTTAATAGGTTAATATTATGTTAATTGTTTAATATTATGTTGGCAAGTACTATTACGTTGAACATTTCAATACAGTACCAGCAATTAACACTACGCTAAGTCGAATTATGGCAATTTTGCGTTTTTAATGCGAAAATTATTGTTTTTTAATCTTTAGCTCACTTTTTTTTCGAAAAAATAAAGAAGTTTTGAATTACACAATACGCTAACTTAATGTAGGTATTTACTTTTTGAGTAGGTATATAATCCGCCAATTATAAGTAAACATTTCATTATGGAAGCTATAGTATTTTAAAAGTTATCACATTTTCTCTCAATTGTAAACTTGACTTTTTCAAGATGGCGTAGTCTTAATTGCTGGTATCAATTCGCAAGCCTCTGGTACTAAACTAGTACGTAATAGTTCTCGTGTTTTTCAGTACATGGGTCTCTGGTATGTCTTGGAAAATTACCCATCGAATTCCCATACTGGTACATGCAACAAAGCTTCATACAGTTTGACCTCTGAGAACACAGTAGCTGTGACAAATACTCAAGTAATTGATCAACTTCTGCAATCAATGACCGCTAGTGGTACGTTAGCAGCCGATGGGTCCGGTAAACTAGATGTTATCGTCAATACTCCCAATGGACCAGGTAATATTTTTATTATTTTTAATGGCTGTGAGGTAAGATTATGAGTTGTAAGCACCTAACGATCTCTGTTCTATTCTCCTAATAATTTGTAACAACTCTAAGGACCCGTCTTTAGAGTTGTTACTGCACTGGTACGGCGACATCTTTCTAACCCAATTAGGTATTCCCAAACTTTGTGGGAGTCGGCTTCTAATCTAACCAGATGCAGCTGAATATCCGTTTTCTACGGATCAGCTGCCTATTTACCTCTGCAACTCAGTTCCTGAACTTTTTATGGGGGTATGACTCCCTATAACGACTGTCAAAGATCTTCATAGCAGCCGGGTCCAAGGGTTTAACGTGGTTTTCGAGGCACGGAGCAGGTTATAATTAAATTATCACTTACGAAGTCAGAAGTGCGTAACTTGGATTCTTATCTGAGACTTCTGACTTGCTAATCACGGTCATGCCATTACGCTATCGCGGCTTGATATCTATATCTAAGTCTGTCTAATCTAATAAATAGCCAAGCCTGCCATTATTGTTTATACAAAGAGATCCATCATATTGTTTCTGTTACAGTGATAAGCAAGTCCTGGGTGCTGGATACGGACTACGACTCATATTCATTAGTATATTCTTGTCGAAACGTCGATGCAGAAAGAAGAGAAGGTACCATCACCCATTATTTTCATCACTGTTATTTTGGTATTATAGCGTGTAACAGAAGTCCGAAATAATACATTAAGGGCGCATAAGGTAATAAACAATCATTGAGCATAGGTTTTGGAACCGAACCCCAAACAATACTCGAGTAAACCACGGTCAAAGTTTTCACCAAAATCTTTCAAATACAGCTCTAGAAATCAGCTGAAAGGTAAATCAACACGAATCTGGATATTTACCTTCAATAAATTCTATAAGTAAGCACTAGGTACGCGTAGGATAATGAAATCTGTCATTATTGAAGAAAATGAAATCAAAAGATTTATTTTGTATGAAAAAAAAATGCTTATTTTGCATTACCATTATTTTACATTGCCTATTATACATACATGCCCTTAAGTATTATTTCGGACTTCTGTTACACGCTGTATAAATCGATATATTAATACGTGACTAATCGACACCCTGTTTTTATACTGATCATTAACCTAATCATGAAACAAATAAGAAATATAGCGACGTTATTGGTTGCTATATCTTTGAGCCGTTAGGGGTTGAAACCCTAGGGTCATGGGGCCCGAGTGCGCGTCTCCTACACAAGTAAATTGCTCGGATACTAGTCTACAGCACGCGTGACAGGAAGGCTGGCTGGTTTTTGCTAAAAGAGTCAGTATTGCCATCTCGCTTGACAATGCTGCCAGCCTCCTGGGTTGCTGGGCATGCTGCCAGCAGACGACGGTGATGGGAAGGAATTCTTTGACGCCTTCGCCTGACTTTTGTATATAATTACTTATAGGTTTAGTGTATTTATAATATGTAGATTTAGAATGTTTACAATCATAATTATTAAGCATTAATTAAATTAATTTTATCATGAAACTATAACCTTTACAGTATTAAGTTGGAAATTCAGCCGTCAATCAACTTTCACACCTGAAGCTGTAACTGCTATCAATGCCGTCATTGACAGAATTCAAGTACTAGATCAAATGTACTACGTTCCTAGGAGTCACAGCGAAGAGGACTGCTTTTATTACCCTGACAATAACGGAGGAGACGTCATATTGAATGGCCAATGTGTCCCCGACGCCCAAGTCCCAGCCATGACCAACTTCAACGCCAACTTGGTCAGTATCAGCAATTTTTTTTGTAAGCAATAACGTAGAATAGAGCATTGGTTTTCAAAGTGCGGGGCGCGCCCCGCTAGAGAGGCGCGAAGACATGTGCAGAAGGGCGCGGGCGTAGCAGTTATCACTCGTAAACGAAAATAAGTGATTTGCATCGGTTTTTTAAATTGAATACTTATCTAAATATAATAGGTATATTTACCAATAATCCTATAGCATTGTATTCTAACTGCAAAGATATTAGACATCGACAAGATCCGTAGATAATAATATCATCAGGAACGGTCGAATGAGGAAAGTTTTGGTGGCACAAGCAGATTTGCGAATATTTACTTAATTGGCAGAGCGACTGGTGGCTCTGACTAGTAGGTCAAAAGTTCAAATTCTGCTCGTAATCAATTTTTTTATTATATAAATTACATTATAAAACTATTTGCAGTTTTCGGGAACTTGGCACGAGGTGGCTCGATTCCCTTCAACGCTCCAAAATGGCGAATGTTCAGCTACTGAATATTCGGTCAACGGTAACCAGCTCAATGTTGTTAAAACTAGTGTGATCGACGAGGAACTTCAGACTACAAGTACACAAGCCACCTTAGCAGGCGATAATAGAGGAGTTATCAACATTAATGTTGATGGAGGTTAGTAATACCTTTTTTGATGATTTGGAGGTAACTACGTCCTGTTAATGACGTCATGACTTTTCCAATTTTTATCACTTAAAAGTTTGAAAAAAGAGGACTTAGTACAGTCAGAAACTAAAATATGTGAGCATGTAGAGTTTCAAAAGCCAATTTTTAAAGGAACGTATATTTCAAACGCAAAAATATTGCATTTATGGTATCAATAGATATTTACTAATATTCGGATTAAGAGAAAAAAATAAAGAAAACTGTTAATTAGGGTCTCGCACAGGCGAATACATTTGAGCATAATACTGAACCATGTTCCCTGTACGAGGCCAAAAAAGGTACCCATCTCAGCATTATGCCGCAGCAAGAATATTAAATTGGGTTATATATTTTTCTTACTGAACCATGGTCGTAAATATTCAGTTGAATTCCGCCAAATTTATTTATAATTAATAATCGTGCTCGGACTGTACCTATTTTGAGTTAAGCTCGCATTTATACGTGTACTTTTTATATTTTTTCTATATTTATTTACATTGTGTAGTACATTAAAGAATTAAATACCTATAGGTAATATTAAAAGCGAATTAAAATCGATTCATTTGTTTTTCAGTTCCATTCAATGAAGTTTATATTTTGGATTCCGATTACAACGAATACGCACTTGCATACAGTTGCAGAAATCTACCAGATGATAAAAAGCAAGGTAATTAACATGTTATTCCTGCTTGTTTGTTTCATCGTCATCATCAGCCTGTATTAGTCCACTGTTGAACTTAAGCTTCTTCCAATGCGCGCCACTATTGTGCGCTCATTGGAGGTATTTGCAAATTAGGCAAGCAGGTTGGCTATCCCAGTAGCAGAGGATTACTGTTACACAGAAGGGTGCTGCTGCCCAACATTCTATTTGTCGCTTCTTACGACACCCGCCGGACGAGTAAGGACGGTGTTTCTATACAATAGCCGGATCCGGTAGTCGAAACCGACTCTATCGAAAGACGTTCGCGCCATTTATGTTTTTTAAACACTTAATATTCGACCGATCCCAAGTCCTACTCTGATGTACGATCCCAAAATTGGATCGTAGGTACATTAGAGTCAGTTTATGTTTGTCTGGAAGAGATTGCCTTGTAGCAATAAGACCGCCAATTGTACTTTTCTGTGTAATAATTAAAATTGTAAATGCTTTTATGTTGGTGTAACAACACTTACTTACTTTCTACTTTGCCCTTCATTTTCAGTCTACAGCTGGAAACTGAGCCGGTCTCGTGAAGGTCTATCCCAAGGAGCTAGAGACAAAATCGATGAACTTGTTACAAGTAACATCGATCTGTTTGAGCTGTATTACCGGTACACATATCAGGACGACAACGCATGTTTCTACTATCCGACCTTTGAGCAACTTCCAGCGACTATAAGGCTGCCAGGGCCCTGCAATACGACCATCAGTGGTATTCCTAACTTCAATGCAACTGCGGTGAGTATTTACACCTTATTACAGATTGTAGATGCAATTTGATCATACCTAAGTACAATTACCTACTGTTTCCTGAAGCCACTGTAACTGAAAATAATGTCAATTTGTAATATTCGTATATTGGCCACATTTTTCTACGGAGTCATGTTTTTCTGATATTTCCAATATTAAAAGCAATGGACTTCATGTCCAACTACTTATACCACATTATGCGTAGGTAATATATTAATTATAAATGTTCGACTCTTCTCTTCTTAAGTCTTTGTTTTTTTTTACGCAAATTATCTAGAAAAATTACGTAATCTCAGATTAACCTCGGATCAAACCCTTTGAAACAAGTGGTTTCTGAAAGACAAATGCAACACTGGGTTAAACACGAGGTTAAAATTGGCAAACAAACATACGGCTTGGTGGTAATTGGTTACCGTAACCTTGCAATACCAGGTGTGTGGGCGTTACTAGCGCATAACCAATCATGTACGGGATCATGGGAGGGGAGAACAAGAAAGAAGAATTATGAAATGGTCTTTAATATAGCCAGAAACAGTACCCCAAGCTTACATCCGCGCGCGAAGTCTTCATTTCAGTAATGATCTATGGATCTGTTTGCAAAGTCTTCAATTCCCAAATCTGAAGTATAGCTCTTCATTTCTAGTATCTTGGAAGATGGTTCGAACTGGCAAGGTATCCGGAACCAGCACAAACTGGACAGTGCAACCGTGCTGAATACAGCGCGGGTGAAACTGCTGTCCAGGTGCTCAACAGTCAAGTGCTTAACTTGAATTTGGAAACCCAATCAGGCACAGCTTCTGTAGTCAGCAATGATGGGTCTGCTGAATTAGAAGTCACTTTTATTGTCAATGGCCGTAAGTAAACTATTTTAACAAACATTACCTACTTAGACCTATTATATTAAGATGTTTAAATCAATTCAGATTCTTTGTTAATCTATTTAAAAAAAACCTAGCTGAAACGCACCTATGTCTAAGATTCCACCCCACATAAAAATGTTAAGATTAATTGGATGCCCCCGGGAAATACAGTACCTATGCAATAATACTGACAGAATGTATGTACCTATATGTTTCGCTCAAAGATCGAAATCACTCATTGAGCGAAAAAAAAGGCTCACAGCGCGTTGTGGTCACTGTAAAACATCCACATCGCGAAATTGCGAAATTCGTGTTACGGCTCATGACGCGTTGTGGCAAATAAGAAATTCCACATAGCGAAATTCGTGTCGTGGCTGCTAAGCTATAAGACCACAACGCATTGTGGCAATCAAGAAAAACCGTGATGCTGCAGTGAGCTATTTTTTCGCTCAATAAGCGTTTTCGATCTTTGAGCGTAACATAATTATATACCTACTCACTCATGTCATTTATCATATTAATAGTTAATAACCTTTTTTGTCTCACAGCCAATTTACTCATCAAACATTTTTATGGAAATTAAAATTAGATAATGAATCACTTTAATCACTACGATCTTTAATTTCGTACGGACTACTTAAAATATTATCATTTAAAATTTTGGTTTTAATTTTTTAATGAATTATATCTTTTTTTTTTATACAGAGACCAGACTTGCGAACTACTACGTACTGGCAACAGACTACAACAGTTACTCTTTAGTGTACAGCTGCAGAAACTTGGATGACGGATGGAGACAAGGTAAATACGATTTTAATCTACCATCACGGCACACATCTTAAGATATTATACTATAAAAAAGTTTTTGTGACTTTTTCAATGTCATAATTATTTGTGCTCTAAGGCACCACTGACCAACAGTGAAGGAAAACATCGTAAGGAAACCTGGACAATCGCCAACCCGCAGTGAGATAGCGTGGTGATTAATCCTTGATCCTTCTCTGTATGAGAATAGCCCTTTGCCCTGCAGAAATATCGAATAGACAAAAAAAACACACGAAAGTGCGATTCGTCAGTCGAAGCTTCGTCTTTATGCACATAGTGGGATAAGCAACTCGGTTTTGTGTACTAATAACAATATTTTTGTGAATTTTTTACATGTTTTAGCACATGTTAGCTTATTAAATATAAATATTTAATAAAAAATTTGAAAAAAAATAATTTAATAAGCAAACATGTGCTAAAACATGTTGAAAATTCACAAAAATATTAAGAAAATTGGTAATATCGCATCGATGCCTTCTAAAACTGCAAAGTTTGGAACACTGAGTCGAATACGTAATGTATTCCGATAGATGTCACCACACGCCCTAGGCGTAGTAAGAGATTTGAAATTTCGAATGATTCTTATGGGATACGGTGGCTCAGCGGTTAGAGCGTCGGCACGGTACGCCGAAGATCGAGGGTTTGAATCCCATCCATATCAGTTGTAAATATTTATACTAATAATAAGTAAAAATATTTTTTTTACAGTTGGCAGTTGGAAATTGAGTCGTACCAAAACACTTAGTCCCGAATCTAATGCTGTAATGGACATTGTAATTGCGGAAACTCAAGGTCTTCTTCCAGCATATTACCAGTCGACAAGTCAGAGCGATTCATCTTGCTTTTATGTACCGTCAGTGGACACCTCCAAGGCACCTCTTTTCAGAGGACAGTGCGAAGAAATCACTGGGGTGGAAAACTTTAACGTTAATAGTGTAAGTCACGGATTCTCAAACTTTTTACACCTACCGCCCCCTTTTAAGAATGAACTTCATTTTAGAGCGTAGTAGAATAAGGTTTTATTGTATGATTTTAGGATAAGGTTTATTTTTCTTTGCTTTATTATTAAGGTGAGTAAGTTTAAATTTTAGAGCCTCATAAAATTTTAAAGTTACACTATATGTATAATTATTTAATAAGAAAATTTGAAAAAACAACTGATACGGATGGGATTCGAACCCACGATCTTGGACGTACCGTGTCGACATCCTAACCGCTGAGCCACCGTATCCGGCACCAGTCGAAATTTCAAATCTCTTTTACACGCCTAGGGCGTGGGTTCGAATCCCATCCGTATCAGTTGTTTTTTGTGTAAATTCACAAAAATGTTACACTATATATTGCTCATCTTAAATCCTAAAGTAATCCTGTAATCCTAAAGATTCTAATCCCTGAAAACTAATATTATTTTGAAATGTGACTGATTCTATGGATATATGGATGAAGATATTTTCCTATTTCTGAGTTTTTGTACGCGCTTATACGCGCCTTAACGCTCTCTAACTTTCTCTGACCTTCTATCGCCCCCATAAAAGCCTCCAGTGCCCCCACACAAGCTGGAGTAGGTAGATCAAATTATTTTAATTTAATTTAACCATCATGCGTGCCTCATCATCATAGTTCAAGTTCAAGTATAAAAAAATGAAATGAAATCCTATTTCAGTATCTAGGCTGGTGGCACGAAATCGAAAGGTATCCTAGAGACGGCAATGTCGGAGAATGCATAAGTTCGCAATACGAACTTACTGGCAACACCATCCAGGTAGTTGACACGAGCGTGTTTGATGTTTCTTCTGAAACTACCACAGCCGCCGTTACCATTACCAATGATGGCAGAATACAAAGAACGTTGAGCGATGGCAGCACTCAAGGTAATAAGTTTATGATAAATCCGGACACGTTGCTTATGGTGTATTGCTGAGCATTTACTATTAGTTGAAGAGAAGTGTAAAGACTACACTATACAGGGTTAAATTTAAAAAAAGGGGTCATTAAACTCATCATTATGTACAACTTTTACTATAGGATCAACTCTGAAGCGCGAATAAAAATCAACTGCTTCATAGGCACATTTTTAATTACATAGTTATCTCAATATGGAACAGCTACATTTTTTCGCGATTTCAGGGTTGGTCCCATAAAAAAAAGTTGTTTAATGACCCCTTTTTAGGTTTTCAGTGATTTAACCCTGTATGTGTCCCTGTAAAGCTAGTTGGTAAATCAAAAATAAATAAGACTTCTATAATATTAACAATATCCATTTTATTTCAGACATTTGGGTCCTCGCAACTGACTATGATAACTATGCTCTCTTATACTCATGTGAAAACGTAAACGACGAATACAGACGTGGTAAGTTTAATGTCAATTAATAATTTACTAAAAAAATTACTTTGCAGTAACTAATTCCATTTTTTAAGTAAGAGATGTGGAAGTATTTCGATTTTTTTATTAAAAATTGAGTAATTTTAGCTTTTTAAAAAATTTTCCCTTTAAAGGGGGTTAAAGAGTCTTTTGAAATTTCGTATTTTATTAAGTTGACGTGAAAATTGGAAGTTCGAAAAAAAAGGATTACGAGCGAGATTAGAACCCGCGACCTATTGCGTAAAACCCCTAGTTACTCTGCCATTAAGCTATTCGTAACCCCGAATTGGTATCATGATTGTCGAAATATTAAAAAGGCAATTTTCAGTATTTTTATTTATTTCCCCTTTTAGGGGTAAAACGCTACTATATATTAACTACTTACTCAAACCAAACCTTTTTCAGTATGGAGTGCCAAACATAGTAAGAATACTTCATTATCACAAAATGCTCAAGAAGATATGGCTCAAGTTATCACAAATAATAATCTCCTGTACCCACAATTCTACCAGCCTGTTGATCAAAGTGAGGGTGCGTGCTTCCACTACCCCGCACAGACAGCATCCCCAGTCATACTGCGAGGGCAGTGTGATGAAACTATTCCAGTGCAAGCAGACTTCGATATGGCTGCTGTAAGATACTTTTATCTTCGATTTAACTATAGCTTCCCCCTACTCGTCCCGCGGGTGTCGTAAGAAGCGACTAAGGGAAAGACCATCCGGAGAATGGTTAGCAGCATCCTTCTGTGTAACAGTAATCATCTGCTAGATAAAGGATACTTAACTTCGACATACTGTTTTTCGACAAACACTATTGTTACATAACGCTACTTTGACAATTTTATTATGAAACTTCGACACTATTCTAGTACTAGTAGTATTCGACGCAGTACGTTAGTCTTTAAAAACACATATAGCTCTTACAGCAGTGTCTACGGATTTCAGCACTTTAGCGAAATCGCGCACTAATTTCATTTCTTTCCTCATATTTATAACATACTTTTCACACAGTTCGCAAGGACCTGGTACCACATCGAAAGGTACGATCCAGTCCAGAACAGTTCCTGTGTTGGCACCAGATTCGTTTACAACGCAGCCTCGGGCGAACTCAATGTGATAGAATTCGAAATAATTGGCGACAAAGAAACCCTAGAACAGGAAAATGTTGCAGGGAAACTTGTATCCGAGGGAAGTGGAACATTATCTGTAGAAAGACCTTACGCTGGTCAAAATGGTAAGCATTCCATAAAACAATGTATTTTGTTAGAAATTGAAAATAATTATATAATATACATATATACGCGGGAGATATTATCTCCTGCGTAGTCTAATAATGCCTAGTGCTAATCTCCATTGAGATTTGAAAAAAATGAGTCTTTTTGTGTCGGAGGCTTTTAACAGATTCGCTGTCCCGACAACAGACATAATAAAAAGAACAATAACATGAAAGGCATGTGACTCACAAGATAGGGAATGGGTAAATAATGGGTAAAATACCTGCCATTTTGATACAAAGCTGTAAACAAGCCAAGAGTGAAACAACTATTTTGAAAGGATCTAATCGCATAATTATTGTTTATTTAAAAAAATGATGCATAAATATTAAGTATAATGGTAATGTAAAGTTATGTCGCGGTGGCATTGGTTACCGACTCGTTTTCAACCAGTTTCCAACCTGGCAAGCCCCAATGTGACTTTTTCTAAGTCATATGACGTATTCTCTTAGCACCACTGACTTGACTTCTCACAGGAGAAGACGCCTTTGCCCTGTAATAGGACAGTATTTTAGGTTGGTTAATTTATATTTAAATAATGTTATTCTATTACAGAAACTACTTTATACGTTTTGGCTACGGACTACGAAAGCTATGCGCTGGTCTACACCTGCGTCAATATCGATCAGTTCCGAAGACAAGGTATATGTCAGCTTAAACGTTATTTTTTTACATCTATAAAGGCCACCATTTACACGTGTGCCCATCCGCCTGCATTAGTCATAGGCAACATGCCAGCAAATAAAGACTTCAAAGAACTTTTTTGAAGGCAGATTCATGCAGAGGCATTTTAATTATGCTTTGGATTGAGAACCTGTTCTTCTCTTCCTTTTTTAAAAGTCTATTAAAATATCTCGCAAATGGATGAGGAGAGCTTTCTTAGATACGAATACTGGAGATAACTCGAGTGAAGATGATAGGCATAGGTAGTAATATTAGAATAGTATACAAAATATGTCTAAGTTAACTCTTACTTTTCAGTTGGAGCCTGGAAGCTTAGCAGTGGTAGGACTTTGTCTGCAGCGAGCAACACGGCCATCAACGCAATCATAACACAAAGGGAAGAACTCCACCAGCCCTACTTCAATGAAATCCCACAAAACGATAATTGTCCAGAGCCCAGTTCAGCATTCTTATTCAAGAGCAGTATTATTATCATTCTTGTTTGTGCCGTATTGCAATTAGTGTTGTAATTATGGTTATAAGAGAAACATTAAGTACCTACCTAATACATAAGAATAATGTAGGTTATACTTGTCATTAATAAATTATTTCTATTTTTAAATAAACTTTGTACCTATGAAATTATTTTATTGTTTTATTCCTAGCTACCCTAAACCTAATAATATATTTTTTACCGGAAAGCCTTGAGGGGTTATGTCCGACTCGCACGAACTAAAATTTTATGCCTTTTACTTCCCTAATATTGGATTTCCTATACAAAATTTTACCCCTCATCAGGGATCAATTTTCCCGAGACACGTATTTCTTATTTTTCAACGCATAAATTTACACGTCATCTCCAACTTAAAAAAAAACGAACTGTAGGTACATACAAATTTTCATCCCCTTTTTACGAACTTAAGGGTAGATAAAAACACAATGCTCGTCTTACATTACATATATTCAAGATTGAAAAATGACATACTTTCAAACAAAATATCATCCCCTTTTGCCCACTTAGGGGGGGAATTTGTAAAAATACTTCCATATGCACCTCTAGGGTACTTAACAAAAATATTTTCTCCAAATTTCAAGTCTCAAGATGTGCGTTGTCAGTCAGTCAGTCACGGTACTGTTTTATAAGTATAGATATGTTTTTATTTAAAAAACGTTTCTAACGATATTGGAATAATCAAAAGTAAAAGTAGGTACCTATAAGTAAATTTTTGCTGTTGCACGATGAACAGTACGTTTATCTGGAGCTAATCTTGGCTGAAGATCTAAATGTCATGCTTACTTTAAAAACGCATTGTCATCTTAACTTGGAACTTATACTATCTATTAAAAGGAATGATTAGATTAGAGATGATTAGTATTTTACATTTATTATAATATTTAATTAATATTGTAAAGGATAAACAAAGCGGGAGGGCACTACCTACCTTTTCTCGAAATGCTTCGTCGTATTTTTAAAGCCTTATAACTTGGGTTTTAATAATCCCAGATAAACACAATTTTCGGAATTGTTGTCAATGAAGTTTGCTTTCGTTAAGCTCTTATACTTTAGATTTTATTATTATCTAAAATAACCCCAATTTCGTCACAGACTCACTCACTGATGATCATCAAATTGTTTAGGGGTACTTCCTGAAGTCTTAGAAAGCTGATATTTGGTATACAAGCTAGTATTAGTATACCTACAAACAACAAAGAAATTCTAAAACTAGGAACTTTTATCTCCCAGCCTCTTAAATCAGGGGATGATAGTTTGTATGAGACTACCGTAAAGAAGGCGGGCAAAATAGGTCGTATAGGTACCTACCACAAAGTGCTGGCATGAAAAAAAAAGAAAATTATATTCATAAAAGCAATGTCTCATAACATTTGTCAAATTAAACTTTATATACGGAGTTTAAGCAAGGAGTTTATACTCCTTGCACCATGGAGGAAAAATATTAAAATAATTTCTAACTTTTGATTTCCTCCTTCTAGCGAATCAAAATTTTTTTATACAATCATCTAATGCGATAGAAGTTTGTAAGTAACTTGGTGTAGCAATTTACAAAAAGAAGTGAAATGAACCAAACACATTTTCATGTAAAATGTTGCCAAGACGAGACCATTATGGCTCGCACTGTAAAAAAGTTATGAGATCTCATATAGAGCCAAGCTTCTAACTCTACAAGCCTTAACTTTACAAGCCCTAACTTCATAAACTTCACACCTTAGTTAAAATATGTGGCTTGGCTGTTTCGCTACTACAAAAAATACTAGATGTGGAACTAATGTAGGTATAACAGAAAGGTAATGAACAGTGAATAAATTTTTCATCATACGACCATGTGAATGCCTCTCATAGCATCTATACCTATTTTTGTACAAGAAAACCTTTATTGAAAACCTTAATATGAAAACCTTATAACCTTTACCTTTTTTAAAATTTTATTGTATACAATAAAATAGGTACCTTACCTGTAGGTAAGATTGATGTAAGTAAGTAATAATTTAATTACGGTTTTTTTTAATATATAATAAATTAATTTATTTAATTTGTTATTTAGTTCATTAGGTGTTTATTATTTCTGCAGAAATTATTAAGGAGACCGGAACAGACATGGTGACACTGCAAAAAAAAGGGATGTTAAGTTAAAAAAAGAAGCATCTCTTCATCTTTGAAAAAATTAAGGTCGGTGAAAACTAATTCAATTCAATTTCTTTATAATGGCAACTGAGTCTCGGTAATACGACCCGGACAATTCTGCCAATGTCAGAGGTGTTGGAGAAGCGTGTGTTTAAAAAAAAACCGAAAAACAAAAAAATACTTGAATGACTAAGTGGAGCTTATTGTGAAGGTATCCCGTTGGCACAGTGTTAGTACACATAATTATACAGAGAGATTATTGATTAGTTAACCATCAAGAGGGTTCACGTAAAATCACGGTGGACAGAAGATGATTTTTTTTTCTGTCCTTGGCGCGTCAAATTCATGGAGGTCAAACTCATTATTAAATCCATCAGGATTGTGACAGTGCAGCTTTTAATTTACACGTGACAATGATAACTTTCGGTTGTTTATCAAATTTGTGGGGTACCTAGAATATCCATCAGGATCGTGACAATGCAAGTTTTAACATTAAGATATTTATCTAAATGTTAAAATTGGCTAAGAGCGAATCGGATTCGGATATTTTTATACATACCTACTTATATAATTTTTAAAGACATAAGAGTAATGGTTATCGTAATGATATTTTTAACTCACATGGTTACAAATACAACATCCTCCTAGCCTTATTATTTCCAAACATTGTAGAGGTCGGCTTCTAATCTAACCAGATGCAGCTGAGTATCAGTTTTCCGCGGACCAACTGTCTATCTGACCTCCGCAACCCAAAGGGATACAGTATTCGATTGTTATATTAGTTGTCAGGATTTTTATGAGAGTACTGACTCCCTATATCGACTGTCAAAGATCTTTATTACAACGGCTTAACGTGCTTTCCGAGGCACGGAGCAGGTGATAATTAATTTATAACATGGTTAAAAATACATAATAATATATTCACATTAATATAAATACTATGAACAATTACTATGTTTTTTATAATGTTTGAGTTCCCGTTATTTCGGCACTGTTATAAGTTCCGGCATTCTTACCCTTCAAGGAGTAAATGGTGCCTTGCAGCAAATGTTCCTAGAATCAGATGGCTATATTTTATTTTTTGAAAAATAACCAGTTTGACGCACGGAGGATGGAAAGAAATTCTCATGTACTCCGTGATTTGACGCGAAGCCTTTTGATGGTAAAGCAGTTTACACTGAACATTTTTTTTTAAATGAAGAGATTCTTCTTTTTTTAAATTTAACATCTCTTTTTTGTGTTGTTCCCATTTAGTCTGTTCCGGTCTCCTTAATTTCACCAAAAATAATAAACTAAATACAAATACACAATAACAAAGTAACAAATGAAGATTTAGAAAAAAAACCCTAATTAAATTATTATCTATCTACATCAATCTTACCTTAAGGAAGCTATTTTATTTTATTTAATTATTTTTTTTTTATGAATTATATATAATTATGAATTAGAACAACTTCCTCTTATCCTACGGAGTTGATTTTTTACATTTTGATTCAGTTATTTATTTATTTCGTATTATTATGTGGTATTATATAGCACTGATAGCCTAGTGGTATGACCGTCGACCGACTAGTCAGAGGTCTCGACTTCGATCTCAAAGCGCGCACCTCTGACTTTTCGTAAGTTAAGTGCGTATTATAAATTAATTATCAGTTGCTTAAACGGAGAGGGAAAACATCGTGATGAAACCAGCACACTTGAGAGATTTTTCAGTGGTGTGTAAAGCCATGTCAGAGGCCTACTTACGGTTTAAACTCTAACATCAGGTAGTTCATCAACCATACCATAAGAAGAAGAATTATAAGGTACTATTTATTATATGTTACAGTTCCGACCATGCACCCCGTTAGGGTATTGCAATTTTTATATAAACACAAGAGCACTCTGTCAAGAAGCAGCCTGTAGCCTCGTTGGCCTAGTGGTATCAAGCGCGACTGCTGAGCACGAGGTCCTGGGTTCGATCCATATGTCGAGCAAAGTGTTATTGGGTTTTCCATTAGTAAATTTTTAGTTGCAGCACGGATTTTGGAATCGTGGCAATAGGCTCGCCCGCTGTTACATGGGACTTAAAGCCGGGAAAACTTGGGTGTACTGCATACACCTCTGCCAACCCCCTCTGGGAAATACAGGCGTGAGTCTATGTTAGTTTATGTACTAATAGACTAGTTAGTAGAGCATTAACAAAAAGTAAAAATAAATGTTTATTACGAGTATTTTGGACTTAACATAATTAAATTATTACCTTTTCACGTCTAATCAACAGAACCGATCATCCTAAAATTTTGCATATACGTTATCAGGTGTACAGAAGCGGACATAGGATACCTTTCAGGCTTTCGTCCTGAAAAAAGTACTATTCCCGAGGAAAACAACAATAACATTCTTCTAATAACAGATGGCGCCACGTGTCTTTCGAATCATGATTGAATTTTATCGAGCTAGTATTGAATTTTTTCGCGAACAAAGCTGCGGGCAGAAGCGAATTTATTACATATTTATATTATCTAATCATTTCTTCAATCATAATAAATAGTATAAGTTCCAAGTTAAGATGACTACGCATTTTTATAGTAAGCATGATCTTTAGATCTACAGCCAAGATAAGTTCCAGATAAAGGAACTGATCAACATGCAACAGACAACACAAAACTTTTCTTAAAGGTACTTCTAATTTTGATATTCCACTAAAAAAGCTTAACCGTTTTTTTAATAAAAACTTATTTATAGACCTACATATAAAACAGTACCTGCCTAAACCAGTGGACCTATAAGACTTGAAATTTGGAGGAAACATTTTTTACGTACCGTAGAGGTGCACTAAGGAAGGATTTTTATAAATTCTACCTCTAAGTGGGCAAAAAAGTGGATGATAGTTTGTTGTATGTAATTTTTGAAGTTGCACTAAGTTAAGAAGATTAAGACCCAATTTCACCATTCCCTTTAAAAACCGAGTTTAATAAAACTAAGTTCAGGCCTACGTAAATTGCAGTTTAGAACTCAGTAACGCTTGAACCGAGTTTAACTTGATTGACCACGTTTAGTGTCAGTGGTGAAATCAGCTCATAGAAGTGCACTAAGGAAGGAATGATGTATGCAATTATGCTCATGAGCTTAAAATTCCGAAATACATAGTTAAAGTTCGATTTTTTTTTAATAGAGAGAGTATAGTTATCTGCTTTGAAAAAGACGTAAAGCAGATGGTCCTGCACTTAACCTCTCTCCGGTTGAGTCAGATTGCTATCCCATCGGACCAAGAGAGTGGGAACAGAGAACGCACCTGTGTTGCTCACACATTTGTGCACTATAACAACATCCACACGGCTGCTGTAACGGACCGACTGAAATTCTTAGGAGGACATGTCTTACTGCTCGGTGAATACACAAGTGAACCCCGTTCTCCCGTCCAGAGGTCCGTCGAGGAACATCGTGTGGTTTTTAGTCCGTGCGAGTCGGACATAACTCCATCACTGGCCCTTTGGTGGTGGAACACCCATAAGGGAATTTCCACACGAAACAAAAAAAAAGGTAAAAACCTACTCTCACAAATTCACAATAAAGGTGAGATTGTTTTCATCAGACTCCACCTCGCCGATTCACAGAACTAGACTTAATAAATCAATATTTACCCGACTGCACCAGAAGAAGGGGTTATGATTTTCGAGTGTATGTAGATATGTAGGATGGACAAACGTAAACGACTTGTTGCATTTCAACTTGAGAGGTCGTTAGATTTGTCTTAATTGTAAGAATGATACCGAGGACATGACAATTTCAAAAAAATAAAATGGAGGAATTTTTAAGCGCAATTTTTTTTTTTGTTTAGTTTTTCTTCAAAATCTTTCAAGTCCCCGTATTTTATAAAAGCATTTTAAAAAGGTCATTATGAATATAATTATATACTTAAGTATAATACGTGTAACTTTATTGAATGTAATTTTGTAGGTATATAAAAATTGGATTGCTAAAAATAAGTACCTAACTAAGTTAATTTTGTGAGAATTTATTTAAATTCAATCACGAAAACTAAATAGATTTCAAAAAAATATTATTAAAAAACAAAAAACCCGACTGCGGACCAAAAAGATGCTGCGTTTGTGAACACAGTGTGAACTATCTATCTATAACTTGTTTCTATCTTTTTAGTTAGCTGTCAGACTTTTTTTTAATACTTAATATTTTTGACTGCCTCGTTGGTCAAATAGTAGCAAGCGCGACTGCGGATCACGAGGTCCTGGGTTCGATCCTCGGGTCGGGCAAAGTGTTATTGGGTTTTTCCATTAGGGAATTCTCAGTAGCAGCATGGAGTCTGGAATTGTGCCCGGTTAATGGCAATAAGCTCGCCTCCTATTACATGGGACTAATAACATAGCCGGCGAAACGTGGGTGTACTGCATACACCTCAGCCTACCCCCTCTGGGGAATACAGGCGTGAGTCAAAAAAAATTTTTAATTTAAGTAGCAGCGATCAATCTGTCTCAAGGATCCAATCAATAAATCAAAGATCAATCTGTGCCAAAGAGCTCATAATTAATTGAACATTACGATTTTTGCGATTAACGGAAAGATTATTACATTTAATATTGATAAGATTTAATATAAATTAGCTCAGATTTTTGGTTTGTTTATCAATTGTATTGTATCCTAACAAGAACAATGATCGCATTAAAAATGAATTCATTATTTTTTTGTATTTTTGGACTAATTGGTGCGTCTGTGGGACACTATTTACAAGATGGTTTCGACGTTGATCAAGTAAGATATTTCATTAATTAATTAATTATGATCGCATTAACATAATTATACTGTGGGGTATTATTATAATATCGTGTTGAAATTTTGCAGGGGTACATACCTATATTTCAATAGTTATTTTCTTTTTAAATGGTTTTATTTACCTTGCTCTGTTTGTTTTTTATTATTTTATTTGTTAGGTTCAAATGCAGTATAATTATTTAATAAGAAATTTGAAAAAACAACTGATACGGATGGGATTTGAATCCACGATCTTCGGCGAACAGTACCGACGCTCTAACCGCTGAGCTGAATCCCATCTGAATCAGTCGAAATTTCAAATCACTTTCTACGCCTAGGGCGTGTGGTATCTATCGAAATACATTACGTATCCGACTTTTAGTGTAGTAGTAGTGTAGGGGTAGAGTAGGGTAGGGTAGAGTAGTGTAGGATAGGGTAGAATAGGCGTAGAGATAGGAAAATCACGCATACAAAGTCGCGCCGGGCAGCTAGACTATTATTTATTTATTAAATTATAAATTTTCATCTATTATTAATATAATATTATAAATTTTAACATCTAAATTAAATATTTTACAAATTTTAACATCCATTAAAGCATTGTATTTTAATTGCAAAGATAGATTTGCTAGCCTTTTAATACGCTGAACAAAGGTGATTCGTACCTAGATATCGTCAGGAACTGTCGACTAAGGAATTTTTCGATGGCACAAGCAGATTTAGAAATCTTTATCTCAATTGGCAGAGCGACTGGTGACTCTGACCAATAGGTCGAAGGTTCAAATTCTGCTAATATCATAATCATTTTGCAGTTCGCGACACGGAACCCTGTTGTATTCCCTGGACAGTGCGACCTGAACACTCCCACTGCACAAAACTTTAACGCGTCTGCGGTAAGTAACTGAAATTAAAAATGAAATTATGTAGATTGAATTTACGATTTTAAAAAAACAACTTTAAAAAATAATGTTTATGTTTTTTGGAATCCTTTTTTTTGTATTTCCAAGTATTTAATATCTTGCTTAGGATTAGGATAGGGGATGTAACATGTTGGCGAAAAATATTACTTTGAACATTGTTGCAAGTCTCTGTCTAAATGTTTTTTTTTGCAATAATTATTTCTCTCTTTTTTATCCATAGCAATAGATTATTTTAATAAAATAAGTCCTGACTTAAAGGCCCAAGTGACCAGGTCATTAAAAAACAAAAAAAATAGATTATTTTGTTTCTTTATTTAAATAAATAAATATTTTTATAAAGTATTCGAACATTACAGTTCGATATTTAGTACTTATTTAGTACCTAATAGTTATCATGTTTTTCAGTACATGGGCCTCTGGTATGTCTTGGAAAATTACCCGTCGACTTCCCATACTGGTACATGCAACAAAGCTTTGTATAGTTTGACCCCGCAAAACACAGTAACTGTGACTAACACTCAAGTAATTGGACAACGTCTGCATTCCATGACCGCTACTGGTACATTAGCAGCTGATGGCTCTGGAAAATTAGATGTTATCGTCAATACTCCAAATGGTGGCCAAGGTAATATTTATATTTATCTTCTTCTTCTCGTGTCACTGACTCATACTTTTTTTTTTTGGACCAGTAACTCATACTTATATTTGTTTGGACCAGTATTTATATTAATAATAAATAATAAATCAGCCTGTAACTGTCCCAAAATGTAGGACAAAGGCCTCTTCTCATACAGAGAAGGATTGAGCATTAATCACTACGCTAGCTCACTGCGTGTTAGCGATTTAAGACTTTTCCTTACGATGTTTTCCTACACCGTTAGTCAGTGGTGTCTTAGATTAACTAAGAAAGTACATATTATGACATTGAAAAAGTCACATTGGTACATGCCAGGTTCGAACCCACACCCACGTGCTTGCAAAGCGGGTCCGTAACCAATGCGCTACCACGACTTTATATTTTTACGAATATTTATATAATTTTTAATTTTATTTATATCTTTATTATCAAGCTACGAAAGGTCAGGAAACAAAATTGTACTAGTAAATATGCTAATGAGCTTCAAATTATGTTAGTAGCACTTCACTTCGCACTGTATTGTCTTTGTGCTATCCGATGGTACTTGTCCGCGGAAGCGACGGAATACCACGTCCTGCTGCCAAAACTCTTCTACCGTGACGAGGGGCAGACAACAATTCGGTACTCACACCAAGAACGCATTGCAACTCGAGCCTTGGATATAGGACTCGAGCCTGAAGCTGCAGCTTTAGATATGTGCCTTCTAATAAGACTTGAGCCTTCCAATAAGACTCGAGACTTCAAATAAGACTCGAGCCTTCCAATAAGACTCGAGCCTTCTAATAAGACTCGAGCCTTCAATGAATTTAAGACTCGGAGGCTCGAGCCATTTAACCACTACATAACCACTAGGCTATTACTACTTGATCTCTATATCTAAGTCTGTCTAATTAAATAAATACCAAAGCCTGCCATTATTGTTCATACAAAGAAATCCATCATATTGTTTCTGTTACAGTGATCAGCAAATCCTGGGTGCTGGATACGGACTACACCTCATATTCACTAGTATATTCTTGCCGGAACCGCAATGCTCAAACTAGAGAAAGTAGGTCCCATCACCATTTTATTTTCTTTTTTTTTTTTTATAGACTCACGCCTGTATTCCCCAGAGGGGGTAGGCAGAGGTGTGCAGTACACCCACGTTTCGCCGGCTATTTTATAAGTCCCATGTAATAGGGGGCGAGCCTATTGCCATTAACCGGGCACAATTCCAGACTCCGTGCTGCTACTGAGAATTTCCTAAAGGAAAAACCCAATAACACTTTTGCCCGACCCGGGGATCGAACCCAGGACCTCGTGCTCAGCAGTCGCGCTTGCTACCACTAGACCAACGAGGCAGTCATTTTCATTACTGTTAGTTAAGTAATAAAGTAAATAAATAAGCAATATCACTTATCAACCTAATAAGATATTATAATAAGAGAGAGCTTGATGCAGAAGGCGGTAGGTATATCTACTTCTGGACAAGGCTCACATAGTCGGTTCCTCTCTCTTGAGCCCTGACCACCGGTAGCTTGGCTCTGGAAGTCATTGGGGGAGGCCTATGTACAGCAGTGGACGTCTTATGACTGAAATGATGATGATGAGTTGTAATGGTAATTCAAATTGGTGAAACATTTCCCCATTATGTATTTCGTTACATGTTTCAAAAACAATGTGTGTATCTACAGTTGGCCAAAAAAGTGGTGTATCACCCTAAGGTTGAATGCCGCTTACAGGTTCATAGGTTATAAAGATTAGTTTCGCTTGCATATCGATGTGACACTTCTATTGCCATCTTTTTAAATAGTTTTTATACTTTTAAATTTAGAAACATTTTAATTTTCTTTGTTGAAATTAATGTCTTATCCACTTATAATAAAGGTTAAAATGTCCTGCACTTATAAGTGACTTATGACGCATGAATACTTTTCAGTGATATCTTTTTAGTAGATATGAACCTTGTTGTCATTTTCGATGACTAGGATACTAAATCAAAACTGATACACCACTTTCTTGGGCAACCGTACCTAGCTATGGTGAGACAAATTATGATATGATATATGATATGACATTTTTTTTATATGTAACTTGATGTATTACTAAATTCAATATTACAATAATTAATCGTTTACCCTGTAATGACACTTTCTATTAATTAATTACAGTATTAAGTTGGAAATTCAGCCGCCAACCTACTTTCACACCTGAAGCCGAAGCTGCTATCAATGCCGTCATTGACAGAATTGATGTACTAGATCAAAGGTACTACCTTCCGAGGAGTCACAGCGCAGAGGACTGCTTCTATTTCCCCGACAATTAAGGAGACGCTATATTAAATGGCCAATGAATTTAAGCTGTGTTGTAAAACCAGGATAGATTCCCCATGTTTTGAAAGATTCTTGTTTTAATACTAATAAATAACCATGCATAATTCTAGTTTAATCTTTTATTTTACATTAGGACCTGTAATAGTCGATCTAACAATTTGTGATTGTGCAGAAATAACATTTTTGCAGAACCTTTTTTTTGAGGAAAAAAAGAAAAAGCTAAGAAAATTTGAAAAAACAATTGATACGGATGAGATTCGAACCCACGATTTAAAAGGACCGTGTCAATGCTCTGACTGCTAAGCCATCTTTCAAATCTCTTTCTACGCCTAGCGCACCTCTGACTTTTCGCAACTTATGTGTGTATTATTTATCACCTGCTCCGTGCCTCGGAAAGCACGTTTAGCCGTAGGCCCCGGTTGTCATAAAGATCTTTAACAGTCGATGTAGAGAGTCAGTACCCTCATAAAAAATTCTGCCTACTTAAAATATCGTACCTATCCCTTTGGGTTGCGGGGGTCAGATAGGCAGTCGCTCCGCAGAAAACTGATATTCAGCTGCATCTGGTTAGATTAGAAGCCAACCCCAACAAAGTATGGGAATAAAGGCTAGAAGGATGATTACCTATTGCCTAATAATTATTCCCAATAGAACATACGTTTTGAAATGAAATTACGATTCAAATATTCAAATATCTCGAATGTCTGCAATACGACCGTATGTGGTATTCCTAACTTCAAAGCAACTGCGTTAAGTACCTACATAATATTTATGTACTTAACGCAGTTGCATTATACCATCTATCTTACTAATTGCAGATGCTTACCTATAGGTAGGTACCTAAAACAACCGTGACTGAAAATAATATGAATCGGTAATATTCGTTCCGCGTCGGCCACAGGATGCCAAAGGAGGCCACAGGAATAGGAATTTCTTCTTCTTCTTCTCTTCTTTGGTTAATGTCCCACGACCATGGAGAACCCGCACTAGAGGATTTACTTACTTTTAAACTTGTAACAGAACATCGAGATGCTTTGTTACAATGTTTTTCATCATAGGTACAGCTTGGCAAAAAAGAGTCTGAGGCGGTGACAGTTGGAACTAAAAGTAAAAATCTTAAAAACTTAGTTTGTGAGTACTTAAATAACATAAAAATGATTCATTTGATTATAATTAATGACAAAAAACTCGTCATAGAAATATGTAAGCACTAAATAACTTGTTATTTTGAATTGTAGTGTGAAAAGTGCGCCAGCGGCGCCCCCAATTTTTCCAGACTCTTTTTTGCCAAGCTGTACTTACTGTCTTAGGTAGGTACCTAGGTACTACATGAACCTACATTTAGAAGCCGACGCCAACAAAGTTTGTGATAAATAATACGAAGACTGTAGGATTAAATAATAATATAGTTTTTTTAATTTTATTTTTCCCATTTTTCCCAACATCATTGATAAAATCTTAATATAAAATAAAATATCTTGTATAATCTTGTATAAAAAAATAATGCTAACGGGTGTATCCGAACGATGAAATAAGTTTTTTTTTTCATTCACACACATGTCATTCACGGTTCCATACTTTCATTCATTCAATAAACTGTCAATTAATTTTTCATGAATTGCGGATAACATGTAAATGTATGTGAGAAAATCACATTTCTTATGATTAAGCCATTAATTCACTGTTTCACGTTATAAGTATATAAATATTGTATTGCTTAACAATGGCTAGCAATGAAGAAATCACCGGGCCGATCTCCCAAGAAGACATAGAGGCAGCGGATAAATTGAAAAACGAAGCTAATGAATATTTTAAAAGTAAGTTATTATTTCATTTGTAATAAAAATATAATTGACAATCCTACAATAAAAATCGGATGGTTAGATGATATTTATAACATATTGATCGTGACAGGAATAGAACAAAATTTGATTGACATAACCTCAAATTTCAGAACAAAGTTACAATAACGCAATCGAGTTGTACTCAAAAGCAATAGAGAAGAACCCGAAGAACGCTGTGTTCTTCGCCAACAGGAGTATAGCTAATCTGAGGTTGGAGAACTTTGGTTATGCCCTTATCGATGCGTCGAAAGCGATAGAGCTGGACAGATCGTACACCAAGGCCTTTTACAGACGGGCGGCAGCTTACATGTCCCTAGGAAAGTACAAACTAGCTCTTAAGGATTTTGAATATGTAAGTATCAAAATACTCGATGGTTAATCATTAAAATACTATTTAATCTGCTGTAATTATGGTATATTAGTTCTTAAAAAAAATACCATGCCTTATTATGATATAATGCTGAAGGTCTAAGAATAACCATTCTTAACCTATGGTTAACTAGCTTATTCCAGCAGTTTCACTTGCATGGAAGTTGGACCAGGATAAAAAGTATCCTATCCAATCCAATTATCCATGATTGAGTTATAATCATCTTACATACTTAATATTATTAGGTTGATTGGATGAACCCCTTAATGTCAGTTGTAATGGTTTCCAGACCGACATTTCTCAGCTTGACTTGATTGTTTACCTGTGCCTCGCACTATTCTAACCCATGATAGGCTGGCAACATTCTATAAATCACACATACAAATGGTGATCATTTGTGTGTGTGTTATGCTACAATCAACACAATGTAGCAAAGAACAATTAATTTAATATAATCTCAAACTTTTGCGAACAAGTTTGAATACCAATTAATTTTTTAATTGTCTTTTTTTTCTGCTTGAAAGGTTTCTCTAACATAAAGGTTATTAATGAGACGTTAATAACCTTTATGTTAGTGGATTTTACTTTCTTTTCCACATATTAAAATTTTTGTCTTAAGTCCGTTGATTAGGAGTTATTATGATTATAATTTGTCTTAGTTTTCCTTGGTTACTTTGATTTATTGACTATTTTTTTAGTTTTCTGACAGATACCTGCTTTTGATTCTATAGGACTCATAAATACATTAATCTTTCAAAATTCCAAACAATCTGACTATGCCTTCTATTTGTTTATAAACTTGTCACAAACAGACTTGGCGATTAAATTAATAATGACTTTCTTTGAGATTTTGACTATTATTATAGTATAGAAATAAATTTAAAAAATCTTTTCAGGTAACCAAAGTTAGGCCAAATGACCAAGATGCGAAAATGAAGTATAATGAATGCAATAAAATAGTTAAGAAAATTGCCTTTGAGAAGGCAATCTCTGTTGATAAGAAGGAGATCAACATTGCTGATTCCATCAACTTAGATGCTATGAGTAAGTATAAATCGGCCTACACTGCCACTCTGCACCCTTCCCTTACAAGTAAGACAAGAGGTAAGAGTATGTCATATGCCATACCAACCTGACACCTTCCTTGATGGAGCTAGAATTATAATCTACCACTTAGTGGTAGCCCTGAGGAGACTGCCTAACAGTAGGGCTGTGAAATAGTAGCTAGTAATGTGTTCATATTGATTATACAATCTCATTATAAATTATCAAAGCTCAAACTTAAAGTACCTACTTTGAAAGAAATTTTGTAAAGTTTAATTAACTTTTAACTTTTTTCTAAACATCATGGAGTTGATAGACCACTTCTGACTGAACTACTTGCCTTACAAAGCATTGTTTGCAATATATATCACAGTACCTATATGTATCAAATGGTAACCCATACATGGACTGACCGTGCCTACCACTCCTCAACCTAAATAACCATGAGAACTACAGCAATATTAAGGCACCATGAGTCCACAAATTATATCAATGTAAATAATAAGAATTTAATAAAACTAACTGCACTTAAAAATTTATAGTAATAAAGATGTTTTATGGCTTCAATTTACATAATAAATAAGTAATTTATTAAATTATAACTTACATATGTTATTTTGTGAATTGATTTGCATATTACGATTTAAGTAAAAAATAACCTTGAGACACATATTTTTTGAGAATTTCCTTTTTGCTATACTTTATAAGTTACACTTGTGATAAATTAGTATTGACCATTGACTAACAAGTCAAAGATCTTAGGTTTAAACCAAAGGCTTCTCATAAGTTACGTGAGCAATATAAAATAATTAGTTAAGAAGCTAGATAAATACATAATTCTTTTTAAGTAAATTGAACACAAAAAAAATAATTAAATTACCCTGTGTCCTACTGGGTAAAGCCCCGGGCCCTGCTCTGCCACTAAGCTATTACCATCAGAGATGGTTGAAGTTGGAAGAGAATTTCGATAACACGACCGGGGCTATAAATAGCTTAGTGGCAGAGCGACTGTAGGCTTTACCCAGTATGTACCGGGTTCAAATCCTGCTTTGATAGACTTTTTCTTTGTAAATTTTGGACTTTACTTGCTCGTTGGTTCGGAAAGCACATCTCCAATCGTGTAGAATTGCCATCTCATGGAATTATAAAAGTGAGGGAATAAAGAATGTAGCACGCAGCTAATACCATTAATATTTTCACAGCCATTGAGGATGAATATGAGGGCCCAGCACTTGAGGATGGAAAAGTTACTCTCAAGTTTGCTACAGAACTGATGGAGTTCTACAAACAACAGAAGAAATTACATAAAAAATATGCTTACAAGGTAGATACACTTTCAATCATTATTTTGTAGTTACTGTTAGCCTATACCATCCCACTATTGAGCAATAGCCTCCTCCCATGATCTCCATACCTTTCTTTCCAACTATTGATTGTTGGTTTAACTAATTCATCTCGCCATCTTCTATGTGGTCGGCCGCGACGCCTAGCTGTGTCAGGGCTCCACTTTGTGGTGACTTTAGCCCACAGCTCATCAGGCATACGACAGACATAGCCAGCCCAATCCCACTTCAATTTCGCGGCCTTATCATATACGTCATACACAACATACATAGACTCACGCCTATTTCCCAGAGGAGTAGGCAGAGACAATGGATTTAGAGCTATGTCATTTTGTAAATAAATAGTAAAAACAAGTGACGACACAGTTGAAGTAGTGGAGCGATACGCCTTCTGCTTGATGTCGCCAGTCAGATCTGCTCGGTATGTTCTGTGTTTAGTGTCTCAATCAAAATTTCCACATACCAATAACAATTTCCCATTTAATTTTGTAATTAATGTAAGTTACAGGTAAATATCCTGCTCGTATTCGATATTTTATCTACGAAAATTCACGAACTTTATGATACCTTCACAGATCCTCATTGATGTAAAAGCCTACCTGCAAATGCAGCCATCTTTAGTTGACATAAAAGTACTAGATGATCGCAAGTTCACAGTATGTGGGGACATCCACGGTCAGTTCTATGACCTCATGAATATATTCAAGCTGAACGGCCTGCCATCGGAGACCAACCCTTACCTCTTCAATGGAGACTTCGTGGATCGAGGATCCTTCAGTGTGGAGTGCATTTTTACCCTGTTCAGCTTTAAATTGTTGTTCCCTAATCATTTCTATATGTCCAGAGGTGAGTTTTTATTAAATTATTAATCATACATAATGTCCTCCCTCACTCTCGTAGTCCGATGGGATCACAATCCGGCACCGGAGACCAGAGAGAGATCAGGCACAGGGCCAACAACTTAACGTGCTTTCCGAGGCACGAAGTAAGAAAAGTACGCGCCTTGAGTTCGAACCTGAGGCCTCGCGTTTACTGGCAAGTCTCAATTTCGAACCCAAGGCGTCTACCTCTGACTTTTTGTAAGTTATGTGCGTATTATAAATTAATTATCACTTGCTCCGTGCCTCGGAAAGAATGTAAAGCCGTTGATCCAGCGCCTGATTCCGGTCGTGTCGGATTACCGTCCTAAGAGAGACAATAAGAGTGTGAAAATAGAGAGTGCACCTGTGTTTGCGCACACACTTGTGCACTATAATATCTCCGGCGTAGATGGCCAATCTCCGTTGATATTCATCGCTATGACCGGAATTTTAGGCATCCAATGAGTGACAATCCTGGCCCATCTGCATTCGAGCCCTTCCGGCCTCTGGCCATCCCACTTCTACTTTAGCCTGGCTGTTTTCCCCAATATTATTAATGTCATAAAATGATTTCAGGCAACCACGAGACCCTTGACATGAACCGCATGTATGGATTCCGTGGTGAAGTATCTTCTAAATACACATCACAGATGGCCGACTTATTTACTGAGGTTTACAACTGGTTACCGCTGGCACACTGCATCAATGGCCGGGTTATGGTCATGCATGGAGGCCTGTTCTCTAGAGATGATATCACGCTTGATGATATCAGAAAGGTGGATAGGAATAAGCAGCCGCCTGAAGATGGTAAGTAAAAAAATATTTTATTAGAGCTTTCGAATTGTTTTTAGCGCTAATACGTCTAGTAGCAAAGCTCCATACAGCTTGATTCCTTCCATCTTCCCATTGATACAGTACATCTGTATCCTTTTGCAATGGGAAAAATGGTACAGATTGTTGCCAAATAATACAGGGTTATTTGTTAAACACCAGCATCCTTAAAAGGGGTCATAAAACTCATCATTATGAACAACTTTTACTATGGGACCAACCCTGAAATCGCAAAAAAAATCAGCTGTTCCATACATTTTGTTTAGTCATGTGAACATAAATGTATGGAACAGTTGATTTTTTAGTCATAGACTCATCAGGTATTTAGATTCAAAGATTAAAACAAAGGTATTGAGTTCAGATAGGCCGTGTTCGCCTAGACATGGCTATAAATTATAAACAATACGATGGTTTTCATTCAGTTTGGCTTATCTCTTCTCCACTAGCTGATAAGCACATAGCCATACTTTTTTAAGTGTTGAAATATTTTTCGCAGCGCTTCCACTTGTCTGCCTAGCTAATTATATTAACTTTGTCAATCTGAAATGTATACAGCGTAGTAAATAAATAGTGTAGGGACCCTTTAGGAGGTCAATCTATACATGAAACTCAACAACTTGTAGAAGATCAGTTAGCGAAATTCGCAAAAAAAATTTTGGTTCATTTAAAAAAGAGAGTCAGCTGATAGGCAAGTTTGTATGAGAGGGGAATATTGGAGGGGACAAACTCATGTTCTATAAGTTGTTCAATTTTCTGAGCTGATTGACTTCGTAAAGGGTTCCCATACTATTTATGTTACACGTTGTATAATTACATTTTACGACAGTCGTAAAACTGATAAATATTACTCAAATAGTGCCTTACCTTGACCTTGAATGTCCCCAGGTATAATGTGCGAGCTCCTCTGGTCAGACCCTCAACCAATGCTGGGTCGTGCACCTTCCAAACGAGGAGTAGGCTGCCAGTTCGGTCCAGATGTCACCAACACTTTCCTCCAACGCAACGGGCTGGACTATGTCATCAGAAGTCATGAGGTCAAGAACGATGGGTACGAAGTTGCTCACGATGGGAAATGCATTACTGTGTTTTCCGCTCCTAACTACTGGTATGTTTCTGTCACCTACTGCTACTAAGCACAGCCTACAGTTACTGTGAGCACAGCCTACTGTTACTGTGAGCACAGCCTACTGTTACTGTGAGCACAGCCTACTGTTACTGTGAGCACAGCCTACAGTTACTGTGAGCACAGCCTACTGTTACTGTGAGCACAGCCTACAGTTACTGTGAGCACAGCCTACAGTTACTGTGAGCACAGCCTACAGTTACTGTGAGCACAGCCTACTGTTACTGTGAGCACAACCTACAGTTACTGTGAGCACAGCCTACAGTTACTGTGAGCACAGCCTACAGTTACTGTGAGCACAGCCTACTGTTACTGTGAGCACAGCCTACAGTTACTGTGAGCACAGCCTACAGTTACTGTGAGCACAGCCTACTGTTACTGTGAGCACATCCTACAGTTACTGTGAGCACAGCCTACAGTTACTGTGAGCACAGCCTACTGTTACTGTGAGCACAGCCTACTGTTACTGTGAGCACATCCTACAGTTACTGTGAGCACAGCCTACAGTTACTGTGAGCACAGCCTACAGTTACTGTGAGCACAGCCTACTGTTACTGTGAGCACAGCCTACTGTTACTGTGAGCACAGCCTACAGTTACTGTGAGCACAGCCTACAGTTACTGTGAGCACAGCCTACTGTTACTGTGAGCACATCCTACAGTTACTGTGAGCACAGCCTACAGTTACTGTGAGCACAGCCTACTGTTACTGTGAGCACAGCCTACTGTTACTGTGAGCACATCCTACAGTTACTGTGAGCACAGCCTACTGTTACTGTGAGCACAGCCTACTGTTACTGTGAGCACAGACTACTGTTACTGTGAGCACAGACTACTGTTACTGTGAGCACATCCTACAGTTACTGTGAGCACAGCCTACTGTTACTGTGAGCACATCCTACAGTTACTGTGAGCACAGCCTACTGTTACTGTGAGCACAGCCTACTGTTACTGTGAGCACAGCCTACTGTTACTGTGAACACGGCCTACTGTTACTGTGAGCACCGACTACTGTTACTGTGAGCACAGACTACTGTTACTGCTTGCATATTGCTTGCACAGCTGGGCCTAATTTATTTTGTAGTTGGTTGTAAATTCAAACAGGACAGCTGCTTTAAGATGTTACAGTATCACGTGAATACACTAATTTTGGGTGCATAAGACATGTTTAAAACAACTACAAAACTGTCGAATTTTAATTTATTTCCTAAAATGTTCTTATAACAACAAGATAATTGCTTACTTGCTTTATTTGACCGCTCACTACCATTTTAGACCAGAGACATTTATTCTTTTTTTTTACAGTGATACAATGGGTAACCTCGGTGCATTCATCACAATGAATGGCAAAGATTTGAAACCGAACTTCACTACTTATGAAGCCGTGGTAAGTTGATTTTTAACTTGCGTTCCACTCGTATGATGGCCAATCGGCCACCGAAACAAAAAAAAATATTGTCACTGTGTTACTTTTTAACCCTCGAGCAAATAGATGGGTGTTATAAGTTTGACGCGTCTGTTTATCTGTCTGTGGCATCGTAGCTCCTAAACGAATGGACAGATTTTGAATGACCTCTAACTTCGTAAGTTCTGTGCAAAAAGCCGTATGTAAAGCCCTTGGTCCTGCACCTGATCTCTCTCCTGATCAATCATTGCCGTCCGTACTATACGAGTGAGGGAATAAAAGTGCACCTGTGTGCCTTTAGGCCTCGCTAGAAGTCCAGTTAATCAGTCTGAGCTCCCTATAGCTATAACTGAGAGAGACCACGTAGAAAAAAAAATTGCTCTCACTTGTACACTATAACATCTCCTGCATAGTCAACCTCCGTTGAGATTGATCGCTGTGACCAAAATTCGGTCAGGAGGACAAATAAATACACTATGTCTTTTATTCCAGCCACACCCTGACGTTAAGCCGATGGCATACGCGAACTCCTTCTTCAGCATGCTGTGCCAATGATCTGTCACGCTGCTCAATGCGAACCATCGTCACGCTCGCTCCTCCTACATGGTAAGGTTACAAGGAAATACCTAACGACGTGTCAGTACTTCTAAATCTACTGGGTTGTAGTTGTCGCATTTTATGGTGGTAAATTCGACCTTTTTACGAAGACATAAGTACTAAAATCGCCTTACTAAGCCTTGAAACACACGCTGAATTATCTCTCGATGGCTCGAATTAGTTCAATAATCTAAGTATAAAGAATATAGTTAAAAATCAATCCTTTGGTTGATTTTTTACTATTTTACTAGATTAGTTTAGGGAGATAGTTATGTAACTAGATTGAGACCGTGTCTCAATCTAGTTATATTATAACCTATACAGGGTTATTTGTAAAACACCAGCATCCAGATGCTGATTGCTGGTGTTTTACAAATAAACCCTATATAAAATATGTTGACAAAGTTCATAATGAGCTTTATAAGTTTGTGCAATTAGATTCTCGAAGCTGTACTAGAGTTATAATCAGGTATATAAAGGTTATAACTACCAAACTGCAACATAAAGGCATTTCGCTATTAACTTAAACAATATTCAAACAAACTTCAACCTTAATCTGATGTAATACATAAGGCACGTGTTAAATTCGCAAACCAATTTGAACCTTATGTCATTGTAATAAGTCATCACCATAAAATGCTACAACTATGCAATTAAAGACGGCACCTATTTTAATCTGTGAAAGAGTGAGATGGCCTTATGCGTCAAATAAGTGGTTTGTAAGAGAGAAAAACGTAGCGACCGCCTCTTAATTAATTTAGGTGCCACTTTTAAGGTGATTGTCAAGATTGCATGCTGCTTACCACATTCAGCGTTGAAACGTACAACAAAAAAAAAACATACAATCGAATTGAGAACCTCCTCCTTTGTTGAAGTCGGTTAAAAATGGCTACATATTTGCTACCTTTTCAATAATTGTTGCCTACGTATTAAAAAAAAGTTTTTTTGATTTTAAACATTCTGACGTCAGAATGGCTGGTCAAGAACCAGTTTGTAAAAACTATACACAGTTATACCAATAATTATTACATACACACGTTTAATATATCAATCTCTTAAAAGACTATTGACATTCAACATTTTTACACGGTATGGTTGGCAAAAAAGATCATCGACATCATATACATATACAGTATATAATGTGCTTCTAAATTATCTGCCATGGTTGCAATGGGAGAAAGTATTGGGTATCTAGATTACAATAGTGAAGAAATTTTGTATCCCGGAACAGTAAAAAAAAAAATTGAGGCATGGAGTAGAATTAGACCTACGCAATAAAACGCAGGCAAAAGAAAAAAATTATGAAGTTAGATAAAAAAATTACTTCACTAATTTGTAATATAAATAACCAATATTATCTCCCATTGCAGCCGTGGCAGATAATTTAGAAGCACCTTATATACTTTTCAAAAACTGACATTTATATTTAACCAGCCATCCTGACGTCTGACGGCTGGTATCCTCCAAAAATCCTAAATCCTAATACCCAAATAACTTTTTTAATATAAAGCATTTTTTTGTATACATTTCAACGGTCAATGTGGTAGGCGATAAGCCATCGTGATGGTCGCCTTTTTAGCCTATCATGGTCTATATCCATACCGTTGGTTATTTTATAGGTTGTGAGGTAGAATGGATGTGTCAACTTGCCTTAAGAATCCATCCAAACTGCCTACAACTAACTCAAAAGATGGCACTACTGTAAGGATTTAGTTCCATGCTAAAATATTTAAATTGTTAAGATATTTTTACTCAATTATTAATAATTAAAAAAATAATACTTTGTCAATAAAAATACTGAAATCAAAATGTTGTAGTGAAAAAAAAAGAATAGCAAACTGCGTTCGTAAAAAATGTAAGTTAACATCACTGCTGTAACGATTTGAATGAAACTTTTTGTTTAAAGTTCAAATTGTATCAGAAGAAACTAGTCACTGCTCCTTGATCGGGACACTTATGAAAAATGCAATTTAGAAATAGTAATTTTTGATAATTTTAAAGGAATTGCAATTCACATGTTGCTTTGTAGAGCAAAAATGGGGGAGCGTCGGGAAAGCATAGGTATTCTGCAAGACAATATGAAAATGTATTCTTGAGGAAATGAGTTTATGTTGAAGACATTGATTTTTTTTCATCCTACCCTCTTTTTTTGTTGCGTAGCCTTATTTCCTCGACAGTACGCGTAGTTATAGAAGCAAGGGTCTTATGACTTGCTACCTACTTGTACATTCTAATTAAGTCTTAGTTGTAAACTTTTTTTTCACGCGCTGTTGTGAATATTCCTGTAAGTGTACGCGAACTTTTATCAGTAAATTTCATCGGGTTGAATTTTCAGGGGTTTAACTTTTTTCTTGAATGGTTTTGCTAGATCAAATCGTACCGTGAAGTACTTGTCGTGAAGTTTATGTTTAAATTAGTTTACTGATAAAAATACGCGATTAGGGGCCTTTCCGCTAACACTAGTATTTTAGAAAATCTTTCTATTTACTATCATCGAACAATGTGTTTAAATTTTAGGTCACAATAATCCAAAAACTATGACATATTTAGTGTTTTAGCTTTAATTATTTACATTTCAATCTAATTACTCCATAAGCATGACTATTCCAAATAATTTACATCTTCATTTTGCAACAGCGCAATAAATGTTTATTTTTAATTATTTTCAAAAACTATATTTTCCCCGCCATGAACGCATCACTAAATGATGTCAAAGATTTACTATTTAATAATGAAAATGTATATATTTGATACTTTTAACTAGAGTGGCACCGAAAAATGAACACAGCATTTAGTAACAATTCTATTTCCGATATAAACCTTGTGCTTGTACTGAAGATGGTAGACGAGAATACCCGATATAATATAAATAATTTTATTACTATCTAATAGTCAATACATGGATATTTTGACTGTGGTACGTTATTGGGCAATGGGCATATCTTCGAACTTTCAGTCAAAAGTTTCACTGTTCCAGAGATAATCTGAAACTACTTTGCAAAGATTTTAGTACTATCTTTACACTTGACAATAAAGGAAGGAAGGAAAGTATAGTTTGGCAAAAAAGAGTCCAAAAATTAGGGGCGCCACTAGCGCACTTCTCATACTATAATTCAAAATTACAAGTTATTTGTTACTTAGGTATATATTTCTATGACGAATTATTTGTCAGCAAATATAATTAAATGAATCACTTTTAAATTGTTTTAGTACTCACTAACTTAGTTTTTAAGATGTTTATTTTTAGTTCCAGCTGTCACCGCCTCTGACTCTTTTTTGCCAAGCTGTAGTTTAGGTTTTAATGATAATAATTAGCAATATAATTGAATCTATTCTTAAATTTGAGTGAACGGTAACGACACGCTTAACTCCTGGCCGAATTTTTCGAAGAAATGCCCTGTTGTAATTCAGGCAGACGTTGGAAAAGACCTTTCTCGCAACAGCTGCATCCAACAAGCTGTTTCTGGTGGGTGGATTAGGCCATGGTTTTACCCAATCATCTGACAAAGCCTTCTTTCTCTGTTCCATTGCCTATCTATAGACATAGGTACGTAATTCTAAATCTATGGTGAAACCTGAGGGATGGGTCAGGAATAGACTATACCGTCTTGACTTCCATCTTTCTGATTTTAGGCAAGTCTCCTCCATCGTAGACCACACCATCCATTGGGTTCGTACCCAAACACTTGCCTTATCATGTAAAAAAAAAATACCACAGATCCAAAAAGAATCATGTTTTATTGGCTTTATAACTTCCATTATATCGGCTACCCTGCATCTCCATCTGTCAGTTTAAATAAACGCTTACTAAGAGTTACCACATCTCTCTAACTTACCTAACTAGGCTCGAACGTGCATTTTATTTCATAATTCCAGTAAAATACAGTCTTAATATAAGATGGAAAATGAGGAAACGCATTTTATTTGTATATGGTGTGACAATTTTTGCGAAAATTGCACTTTATAAGCAGGTAATAAGATTGTATTCTCTTTAAAGTCGCAGGTCCGACTATCGTGAGTGTTTTCACGGAAACTTCAGATACAATAACCATTGCAAGAATTATCACACCATTCAATGCTGTCGTATTATTTAATCTGTAGTAAATAGCATAATGTTTTAATGCAATAAAATTACTTCTTACGAATTATAACGACCAATATTGGTGAAGATTTATTATTAAGATAACAGTTCAAGGCTTTATCTATGGGTCAAGCTCTGGATAGATTCGAATATGAAGGTGCTAATTTTTAGAATTCATTGGAAAATGATTTCTTGATGCAGAATTCTTAAGAGAAATAAAGACCAGGTTTACACGGATAAATATTTCCGGCCTTCCTTAAGTGATTCTGTATATCATTGTAAACAGAACCTTAGTTTTTGCATAAGGGTTAATTTGTCCTTTTTAGCGCCAGCCTTCAGTTATTTCTCGAACAAAGGCAGTCCTAGAGGGCGCCACTAGCACGCATGATCATAATAATAATTCTTTAGAAGACAAAAATTTTAGTGTTTTTTTAATTTATGGATTAAATAAACACGTGGTGTGTGGGACACGAAAATGTTTGTCTTCTAGAAGACAGGCGAAAAGGACAACTTAATTACTGGTTCTTTTTAATTTTGATTTATTGCTAGTAAGAAGAGCCACCCTTGAGTAAAGGTTAGTGCACATTGCACGGAAATTTCTTCGCCGATCTTCCGCAGCGCGTTTAATGCGTATTTTTTCCGCTAACGGAGCAATGGAACATGTCAGCGTGACCGATTAAAGAAAATTATGTACTACATGCATTGGTATCGCCGCGGAAATTCGGTGAAGGAATTTCCGTCTAGGCAACAACTTAAGGGCTACTATGCACCAAAAATTGTCCTAACAGATAAAGCCTCGGGTATAACATAAGGAGTATGCTTATGAACGCACTGCCATCACGTGAATCGAATACTCCTGTGTGCACATGACTTAAATTTTGTTTTGGTGGTCTCTGCACATTTGATTGTCATACGCGCAATATCATAAGCTCTTATTCTTTAAAAGGTTATTTCTCGAACAAAGGCAGTCCTAGAGGGCGCCACTAGCACGCATGATCATAAGAATAATTATAAATTTTATCGTTTCAGAGTGGAAACGCAATTATGTCGTTTAATATTACGATTGTTATGACGTCATTAGCCGCCAATACTTGAATTATACACAAGTCAAAAGGTCGTGAATATGGTTATACGTTGTCATCATTAGATGACAGGCGACCAAAAGGCTAAGCGCTTATTTGTAAGCGTTATTAAGCGGGTAAACCTAGGTTTAATTAGGTTTACAATACAACAAAACTAGCTTTTTGCACTAACAGCGATCGTCAAACAAACATCAATTAGAATGCTCAAAAAGCATACGTTTTATATTAAAAACTCTTAGGTAATAAATGAATTATGTTAATAATTAGAAGTACACGAATAATGTCAGGGAATACAATATTTATGTCAAAGGTGCGTTAAGGAATATTTCAAGGATTGCATTGCCCAGCATATCAGATGATGTAGATAGGTTTTGGTGTTGACTTTAATAAAATTGTTAAATTTGTATACTGGGTTTTTATTTTTACCTTTTTTATGTTTACTGTGCCGTCCGCCAGTCGCAGGACGCTGGCCCTCAGATAAGTGTACATTATACGCTCGCGTACACGTACAAATACGTGTTCGCGCACGCGTTCCGTACAAACGAAGTTTGATCTTAATTACAACATTGCCCAATTAAATCAATGGAATTTTGTAAACAAGATATTAGTCTAGATCTTGTGATCTCTGTGACTGTAATTTGTCAGATTTCCAAAAAAAATATTTTACTAATCTGACAAACCAGACTCGCTCTCGCCCGACACGATAACTAAATCAAAATCGGTTCATCCGTTTGGGAGCTACGATGCCACAGATACACGTTAAACTAGACACCTCTCTTTTTTTGTCGGGGGTTAAAAATAAACAGAATTAAGTTTTCAACTTTATTATTATACAATTACACTAGTATTTGATTATGAAGGTACGAGTTGAGTGAGCATTTTGACAACAGTTTTCTTGTCGAGTTTGCACTTGGAGTAGAGGGCGTGGCAGTCGGAGTCCTCGGATCGCCCGGCCGACACGGCCTCGGATACAGCCGTCCCGTCCAACATACGATGTACTAAGGAGTTGCTGGGAATTTAGGAAGTTAAAAAAAAATAAGATTACGTACAGGTATTTCTATCCGGGCATTAGTGTGACTATAAATCATAAGTTTATTTAAACCCACATAAATATTTTTAAAAACCACCATGAAACTGTCCCACTGCAGAGCAAAAGCCTTCTCATACAGAGAAGGATCTAGTATTAATCACCACGCTAGCTCTCTGCGTGTTAAGTACCTACAGGTTTTCTCACAATGTTTTCCTTCACTGTTAGTGGTGTCTTAAATTAACGAAATAAGTTTAATTGACAGAAAAAGTCACATTGGTAGATGTCAGGTTCGAACCCACACCCACGTGCTTACAAAGCGGGTCTGTAACCAATGCGTCACCACGACTGTTATAAAAAAAAACGATAATAATTTCCTTCTTTCTTGACAGTTCTGCACTAATTTGCAATAAATAAAAAACATGCAGAAGCCACACGCAGGAACAACAATACAAAAAATTGGATCTAACAAAGGTCATAAGGCTAAAAATTAAAAAAAAACGGTTACCTTGACAACGAAGACAGCAGCGCATCAAAATCAGTTCCATTCCCGTGAACCATGTTCTCATTAGACAGCTGTACGTAGGAACAGGCTAGCCTCTGCATGCATGCCGTTGAGTCTATATTGTACCTGCTCAGCATCTCGTCCACCTTCGTGAACACCTCCGACACTTGGCTGAAGTCAGTCTCCAAACCTTTAGGATAGACAAAAACGAATGAGTTAAACGCACATGAATCCCAAAAGTCAGAGGTGCCTGGGTTTCGAACTTACGACCTTTGATTTGACAGACCAACGGTCGTAACTAGGCTATCACCACTTTTCACTGCTACAGTGCCTCGGAAAGCACGTTAAGCCGTTGGCTCCGGGTCCGGGTTCCGTCATGAAGATCTTTGGTAGTTGGGAGACAGTGTAGGTATCCTCATAAAATCTTGACAACTGCTGATCTATCTATAAAATATCGTATCCCTTTGGATTGCGAGGAGCAGATAGGCAGTCGCTCCGTCGGAAACGAATAGCCAGCTGCATCTAGTTAGAAGCTTACCCTAACAAAGTTTAGGAATAATAAGGCTAGAAGATGTATGAACAGGTATGTAAAAATCTTAAATGGATATAACATACTCACTTCGACCGTAACCACCACCGTAGCTATAAGATAAGGCGTGTATAATCTTTGGTAGAATGATGACTGCTCCAAAACCCAAAATAGAGCCAATGAGCACTCCTCCCAAGTCTATCTTCACCGGCCCATACAGTCCTGGTGCTGTGCTGCCGTAGCCACCACTCTGGAAGCGAGATACAATCGTAAGTACCTTATGAGTTGGCTGCGAAAGTGAATGGACAAAAGGAGCAATGTATTTGATCTTGTCTCTAATGTTTATAGACTCACGCCTGTATTCCCCAGAGGGGGTAGGCAGAGGTGTGCAGTACACCCACGTTTCGCCGGCTATTTTATAAGTCCCATGTAATAGGGGGCGAGCCTATTGCCATTAACCGGGAACAATTCCAGACTCCGTGCTGCTACTGAGAATTTCCTAATGGAAAAACCCAATAACACTTTTGCCCGACCCGGGGATCGAACCCAGGACCTCGTGCTCAGCAGTCGCGCTTGCTACCACTAGACCAACGAGGCAGTCAGGCAGGCAGTCTCTAATGTCTTGTTTCAAATACATATAAAATCAATTTAATGATCACTCTAAGGTACAAGAACGTAGATAAATCATCGTGAACATTTTGTCACTCAAATATTTTATCAAAGTGTGCCCTACACTTAATGTCATGCCACGTTCGTCAAATAGACATTATTACGCTTGGCTGCGTGAGTAGACAATGCAATTTCCCTATGTCTTTCGTGAAGCGTTTAAATTTATCAAGACTACAACCTTATACTGCGATCGTACCTACTGTCTATTCTATGCATTACCTACAGGGTTATTTGTAAAACACCAGCATCCTTAAAAGGAGTCATTAAACTTATCATTATGAACAACTTTTACTATGGGACCAACCCTAAAATTGCGAAAAAAAAATCAGCTGTACATTTATGTTCACATGAGTCTGAAAGTGGCACCGGTTACTGAGAAATTGGAAGGTAACCGGCTGTCTTGGTATGGGCATGTGATGAGAAGAGAGGAAAATCATGTAGTGCGAAGAGTATTAGGATTGGATGTGGATGGATACAAGAAAAGAGGCAGAACTAGGAAGAGGTTGATGGATTGTGTGAAGGGTGATATGGCGGGAAAGGAAGTAACTACTGAGATGACGGGTGATAGAGATGTATGGAAAAAGAGGACATACTGCGCCGACCCCAAATAAATTGGGAAAAGGGCAGGGAGATGATTTATGTTCACATGACTCAACAGCTGATTTTTTTTTTGCGATTTCAGGATTGGTCCTAAAAGTTGTTCATAATGACGAGTTTAATGACCCCTTTTAAGGATGCTGGTGTTTAACAAATAACCTTGTATATTATGTAGAAAAACGCATTAACATGCTCAACAAAATACTACTAAGCACTTACCATTGCATAATATGCAGTGATAAGCTACAAGATCGGAACAGTCTATACTTACCCCAGTACTTCCATACGAAGATATCCCAAATCTCTGAGTCCTGTCAGGCTGACTGTCTCTCTCATCTCTACTCTTCTCAACCCTCGCAGAAGGCTCTGCAAGCTGGTCCTCCGTTCGCTGGAAACTCGGCATAAAGCCTCTGAAATCAAAACTGGGATAGGTTACGATTAGGATAAATAAAAACCAATTGATAATTTTAGGTAAATTTTTAATCAACTTTCGGCAAAATGAGGACGTCCTCAATTCTATGCGCATTTAGAGGAACTAGAAAAAGGTTCCTCTTCCATCCGATCTGAACCCTTGTACTTTCCTATATATCTTCTTCTCAGGGACGTACATAGACATTTTCGACAAGGTAGGCATACATAGTATTCCTACTTAGTTTCAAAAATTCGTCATCTGCGTCGTATCTGTACATAATTATAGTTGTCAACTGCACGCCCCTGTTTGTTCTCGATATCCTGCATACAAAACCAAGGCATCTTACCCATCATTCCTGTACTCCGCTGCGGCTACCACCAGAGAAATCGCGAGCAAAAAACAAGGAACCACTTGAGGACCCATCTCACCAGCCTCTTAGAAATAACTGCCGTCTTTCAATTCCGCATACGTCTATATACAGGGCGTTCCATAGTGTGCCCCGACACAATGACATGGGGAAATACCATTGTCACATGTGGTCTACATGATTGCGTCATACTTTTACTGCGACCACGTCACGGTTCTGAACAGATGGTATCAGCATAGGAAGCTAACTAGCTAATTCCCTACTGACTTACTTTAAGCGTTTCCTAGTTTCTAACATTAATTTTCTCAGGAAGAGCTCTCGGTAAAACTCGTGAGCACGAGGTAAAAAGTAATAAGGACAATTTGCCCATGTACTATCGCAGACACAAACCGAGCACCACTTTGCGATCAAAATGCTTTGAACGATGCTACGTTCGTAGCGGCGGGGTTAGCGTTACGTTCGGCCGCCGGGTGCAAGCGATTCTAACCTTAAGAGTGGTGCACCGGCTTTGTCCACGATAGTACAACCGGTATCAATTAAATATTCAATATTGGTATATATTTTAAAGAGCTCCGTTCGACGTTGGTCATCGTAGCGAACGATCGCTGTCTTCTAGTGCCTCTCCATGCCTGACGGTGATGCAGTCAGCTCCTTAAACGTTTTCTTGTTCAGCGTTAGTTTGACTAGTCGTTTACTACGAGCTATTAAAAAAATATATGAACTACGTCGAGGGTAAGTAAATTTACTGCTCACGATTCATGCAAATTACTCTAGTACCTAGTTTTGGTTGTGCAGCTTTTAATGTTTGAAGTACTAATTTCAATAATTCAAATGACACATAAAATATTTAACCCGCTAAAACTAAACTTAAACTTAAACTTTTCCGCATGGGGGTAGGCAGAAACTAGAGAACGCCACCTGCTACGTTTCCTACCTCCTTTTGCCGTGTCTACATTCATACATAAAACCTGTGAATTTTAGTCCTAAATTTGGATCATCTCAACAGACAGGTCTTACAATTTATCCAACCTGCCAACAAAATATTATAATAGTCATAAAAAGCGCATGAGAATGGAATTAATAAATTAACACATCTTACGGCCAGATAATGCCCAGGAAATTGATAAAGAGATGACTTGAGCAGGGCTGGAACCCGCAACCCTTGCCGTCACAATGCTGGCCAACTCAGCAATCGTCGTGTCGCTGCCCGCTTCCATCAAATTATAACTAGATAATTAATTAATTCGTAAACCGAGGTATAGACGCTTTAAGTGAAATGTCACCCATCCATAAACTGACCTCGACAAGCATTGCTTTATCATCAGCTTGTATTAGTTCACTGCTGAACATAGGTCTCTCCCAATTCGCTCCACTTTTGTGCGCTCATTGAAGGTATTTGCCCATAATCGCCACGCTGGGCAAGCGGGTTGGCGATCGCAGTAACAGATGATTGCTGTTACGCAGAAAGATGCTGCTGCCCATCCTCCGGATCTTTCCCTTAGTCGCTTCTTACAACACCCGTGGGACGAGTAGGGGTGGTTCTATTCTAGCCGAAAACTACACGGCTTTGCTTAATTGCTAAGCATTGCTTAATTTAGTTTTAATTTGCATTGTGTAGTTACAATCACTATGATACCACAGCACCACGATATACTTTATAGTAAATCAAAACATACCACATGTAAGTACTTAAGGACATAAAAGAAATCATTTAGACGACATGTTAGAATCAGAGCGTAAAGAGCGCGCATTGTTCAGCTAGCAATGAGCATTCAAGATCACCTGCCATTGCAACGCTAAATTCTGTTGTTGCTATTGCAAAAACAACATCGTAATGCTTAATGTCTTTATCTGAAACAATTACCTACATTAGAGCTAACGCAAATACGATTCGCCTTCTATACTTTGTGACGCGGGACTCCCAAACTAGGCAAATATTTGTAATTGTACATTGTGAAATTTGAAATGTCTGCAGCTGCACCCTATGATATCGAAAAAAATCCAAGTGGTTAAGTCATTGAGGTACGTAAAGAAAAAACGTAACATTAATTTACTTACTTATTAACACGTTATGAAATTTTTAAATTTCAACATTTTTTACAACGAATTTCGGTAGAAAACGTAAGTACCAAAAGTCTCTTCGTAACTTGCGTGCTTTGAACTATACTAATCTTTGAACGTTCAAACAAGAAAATTAAAACGGTGAAACTTGTGAAAGTATCTATACCTAGTATTTATCTTAGATCATCATTTTAATTACAGCCTTCGTACGATTAAACTGTGTTATTATGCATCTAATATTAGGTTGATTAATCTTAGATTTTCGAGTAAATAAGCGTGAAAACGGTACAAATTGTATGAAGGTAGACTTGACAATGTTTTAGAAGAGGACATCGTTCTAACACGAAAACGATCTACGTATCCTAATCCTAACTTCCGAAGTAATATTATAAATGCGACAGTAAGTTTGTTTTTTACCTTTTCACGCCTAAATCACTGAACCGATCATCCTAAAATTTTGCATAGGTATACCTACGCTGTCAAGTGTAAAGAAACGGATAGGTATAAACCATAGAAATATAAACCCTTTCATCCCGGTGCACTCTCTATTCCTAAATCTCATAATCAGATGGAACGGCAATCCGACACGACCGTAGAGAGATCAGGCGCAGGGCCAACAGCTTAACGTGCAATCCGACGCACAGAGTAAGTGATAAATTAATTTATAATACGCACATAACTTACGAAAAGACAGAATGTTTTTGGGTTTGAAACTGAGACCTCTGACTTGCCAGTCAACGGTCATACCACTAGGCTATCACGACCATATACCTACCTAACTACGATCTAAGAAAACCAACCGCTCTATTTCAAAGGTCTTGTCTAATCCTTCTATGCGCACGCAAGATAATAATATTTAGCTAAGTTCTACGTTGTCACATTTTATTGTGTTAAACAATACGCGGAAACATTTCGTTGTCACTCGCATTTATTGTTTTTGCTGTTTTAAATGAATACAACGTAAAAACAACGGCAAACGGTCGTCAGGTTTCGCGCGAGAACCACAGATTAGCTGAAATTAAAATGTGAATCAGACTCCAAGATGATAAAGTGCGTTATTTTACATTTTGTAGTGCTTTTGGTGAACAGTGAAAATGTGCAGAAGAAGACGGATGGAGGCAGACAAGGAAGATTATTCAGTTTTAATGTGATTGAAGAGGATATAACAGTAAGTTTTTGTCAATAACGTGCGTTTTGGAAACAATTTTTCCATGTTTTTGGGTTGTCGCAAACTCGGACCAGTGTTGTTTAAAGCATGCTGCAGCAGGGCGTTACCAACATTAATGCATTTAACGCCACGCTTCACGCTTCAAACACCGTTGGTCCAAAATTGCGGCCAAAGAATCTGGATTAGTGAATATTTAATTATATAAAACATCAATGTGAGTTGCAGTTCGTCACCAACCACCAGTATTTCCCTTGTCAAGCCTGTGGTAGGTTACTGGTCTCTCATCGGTTTGTTTAGCTACTAAAAACGCTGTTTCGTAAACATTAAGGCATATCCTAAAATGTGTATGCTGTGGGAGTAAATAAATAAATCGTCTGTCACAGACCCAAAGGCCTAATAGAAGCAAAATCTAGTCTGTGATATCGATTCTCTCGTATTATCAAGCATATAAAAGTTGAAACGGCAAAAGTTGAACTTTGATTATACGTAGGTAATATCATCAGCTCTAGTCATTACCCTAATTACGGGGATCGCGACCCTCCCAGTTAGGTTAATAATTGTCACTTATCTGAACATGCTAGGTAAACGTACCAATAATAAAGATTAAGTAAGCAAAAGTTGAACTTTGATTATTCAAACATTATCCACAGTCGTTACCCCATTTATGGGGATCGTGAACATACATCGCACAAACGCTTCCCGGTGACGACTGATTTTTCCAACTGGTTTAGACTATCGTACTGAAAAATCGGTAGTAATTGTCTGATTAACACCTATTCTTAGTACTCGCATGGGTTGCAGATTCTTAGGTACTAGCTATTTATAGAAAGGGGAAAAAAACACCAAAAGTTTCTAGTATAACACATAGGTACTTCGTCTTCCTTACGTCAACACTGTTGCGTTATGTCAACACGAGCGGGAAAATAATTCCCACTTTTCAACAATGTACGACGGGGATGTTACCGTACGGTGACCGATGAACGATGACCGGTGTTCCGAGCGGTAATGACCGTTACAACAATTTTTATTATTGCAGATAGACCTGGACTTTTCAGTCCCTTTCATAAGAATACCTGTGAAGAGAACTATGGACTCGGCAAATGGATTTATGGTATGTACAAATTCATTTTAAATTTTCGATTTCAATAGCGATTCGCTATCTGCGCTAAGTGTCGCAGGTTTGATCTCCGATCAATTTTAACTTATAATAAATCTTAAGTAAATTAATAATGACACAAAAAAAAACTGTAAGTAATTTTTGTTAGAGGTTCTAAAATGAATAATATTGTAACGATTACGACCAACTGGATTATTGTTTAACATATTATAAACTCTTTGCTTAATATTGATACATATATTATTTTTATAAAATTATCGGAACTGGCAGAATAATTATAAAATATAGTTGTTTTTGGCGGGAAAGGGGGTACAAAGTTTGATTGTAATTAAAAAGACACAGTTGCCATAAATAAAAATTAAATTGAATTGAAACGTCTGGTCTTGACTGCTGAAGATATATTTTATTCATTACGCCTACTTTTGAACTCCGTTATAATACCTACTGTGTCCTTCGAATAATCATAGATTTGTATCGATACCCTTTTTTTTCTGTAATGTTGTATATGGCAGCAGGATTTCCCCACAATCAACATCAATCCTGCCTCATTGGCGCTGGGCGGAGCAGTGGTTCTTGGCACCACTGTTGTTATACCATTCCTGCTCAAGAAATACGCTGAGGATTACAACTACCGATACGCTAAAAGTAAGTAAATAATAAAAATAAATCAGCCTGTAACTGTCCTACTGCAGGAAAAAGGACTGTTATCATACAGAGAAAGATCGAGCATTAATCACCACGTGCCACGCCAACGCACTGCGGATTTTAGACTTAATTTCCAGGTTTCTCTTATCGTATGGTTAATAAACAACCTGGTGTCAGAGTTTAAACCACCCGTATGCCTCTGACATGGCTTTACACACCATTGAAAATTCTCAAGTGTGCTGGTTTCATCACGATGTTTTCCCTCACCGTTTTAGCAACTGATAATTAATTGATAATACGCACATAACACGAAAAGTCAGAGGTGGCGCGCCTTGGGTGAACTCGAGACCACTGACTTGTCAGTCGACGGTCATGCCACTAGGCTATCAGTACTTCTTATCATCAGTACCTTACGATGTCCTTTGCTTTTGACATTAATCCTTTGCAAAGCATTGTGAGTAACGGCGATGGAATACCTATAAACCTAGCGTACTGTACCTTAGGTTATAATTAATTATATTCAAGGCAATAGAATAATAATAAAAATATTGTCAGTTGTATGAATGCGCATAATTTCATCCAAACTCAAAATTACAAATATACACCTAAAATTAGCATGCACAGCGGTCACAGTCACAGTTCTTTCTAGCAAGTCTCCTTCTGGTCTTCAATGAGGCGCATGATCTCTTACACTTAGGCTTCGGTGGTTTTGGTGGTTTCGGCGGCGGCTCCACCACGATGCCCGCATCCGCTGGAATGTACTGTGTCTCTACATGAATGAAATTTTTTCGTTTCCTAGGAGCCAGGTCGAAGCATCCAAATGGAGGAGTGTACTCAATGTCCCATGTAGCATTACTTGATAAGGAGCTCAGAGACTCCTCTTGGCAAATACAATCTGGATCCTTGAATGCTGGACAGTTGTCAATGACCTTATCTATCGCAGTAAGGTCGTTGCAGAATACATCCATGTACGCACACTTGCATATGTCTTCGACAGCTTCAGCTAAAGCTTTCCTGATTTCGCCGTCTCTCTGCTTTTTCAATTTCACCATCTTTCGCGCTTCGACCTTCGCTTGTTCTTCTGGACTTCGCTTTTTTATTATCTTGAAGATCATTGGGTCGCAGTCTACATAAGGATCTTCGTTTGGTAATATCTCCGTTAAATCTTTTAAAGGATTTACCTGGAAAAGAAGTATAATTTAGATTCTATTTTTAGAGTGGACTGTAAATTGTTTAATAACTGAGATAACTGACTTGATGTTTGCAAACCTAACTGTATTTCGCTCGATAAACTGAACTTTACAGCTCGCTAAGATGAGATATCTGTCAACACCCGTACAATACGTACTAAGTACGTATCGTATCCTACCATATTGATATAGTATTATAAAATATAATGTTTTTGAAGATGTTTGTCACTCAAACACGCCTTAACAGCTAAACAGATTTGAATGAAATTTAGCAGATAGGAAGATGACCTATCACACCCATAACCTTACACACAACAACAACAACAAAAGCTGGTAGATAATTAATTAATGTCTGATCCACCTGTATTGTAAACACGTCCCCCTTCCTCTGCACCTTGAGGGCTGGTTTTGGTTCTAAAGGTTCATCTGGTTCTGAATCTCCACCCCCAACATCTGTCCCCGGTCTGTGCCCTTTTTTCTTTTTCTTTTTATTCTTGTCCTTTTCAGGACCACCTCGTGTACACTTGAAAGTCATTGTTTTTGCAACGCTCTTCCCTATAATGCCCGGTTGCCAGCCCCGACGAAACTGATATTTACAAAAAAAAAATTATGAACAGGCGAATTTAAAACAACAAATCCTATGTAGGTATATTGTATCGACATCAAATGATGAGAAGAAGAATGAGAGATGAAAATAATGTAAAGGATAAATTGAAAATAAGTGAGTTACTTATCTACCTCTATCCTCTTAAAAATTAAACAAAAGTAAAAAAGCGTACAATTTAAATGTGTAATATACCTTCAAGCCGGGCACGTCTGTAGCATTCCACAGCCAGCCCATGCTGGCCGGCACTGGCAGACCAGGTTTAAAGTAGAGACATTGTTTATGACCGATTTGGACCCCTAAAATTTATGAAACCTTCATTATTTTGACTTGTGTAGCCGCCAATCGGCCAAGAGTCAATTATATTATTTAAAAAAAACTGTTGTAGAAGAAAATAATCGATTATGAGCATAATTTTTCTTTAACTAAAGTTTAAAACTTTAGATTTGGCTTCGAATACATAGATTTTGGCTTGAAAACTTGACATGATACTAATTATATTCTAAAAATATTATAAGACAATTTTTTTTTATTGTGTGGATTTAACACTTAACCATTCAAACGGATAATATTCTGTAGTTAGTACTTACTAATTACAGAAATTACTCATTTCACCAGGATATATCAGGTTATTTATCGCCGAAATTATAAGTACGAATAAATTACTAATTTCATCAGTATTTATCTTACCAGGATAAATATCGCCAAAACTATAATTGTACTTTGAAGAGTTCTTCTTCTTTTTCTTTTTGTCATTTTCTTCCTCTTCCCCCATTTTGCTCCAGGTAGCACTAGATACTAAACAATTGTGAGTATTATTACAAATTTCATTACTCAGAATGGCGGACAAATTGTTTTTCTTATATCTAAAAAACGGCAAAGGTACTCGTGAGTAAACTTAATGACTGATTCTTGATGCAAAATTTCATATCAACCCGCTAATTTGACACTCGCCAACTCTCCCACTATAATATCAGCTGGCATTTTACTATCCTTGCTTAGGAATCTATTATTGTAAGATCTAATTAAGCATACGAAAATAAGTCAGAATCCGTAGTATACCTAATGATTACATATTTATAAGAGTTAGTTACACCATTTATAAATTAAGAAAGGCGGAACAGATTTTACCGATCTTTTATTTTAAATTTTAGTCAGATAAAGTTAGCTCCGCCCCAGTTAGCAGAACAACTATTAAAGTATCTTTTTTTTAAACTATTTTTTAAACAAATCGGGTAAAATTAGAACCAAGGGGGCTAAGTGCGTGATAGTCAGCAAGATCGAAGTTGGTCTCTAATTAAATAATGATAAATTAAATTAAAAACAAAGATGAATGATGAAATACGAACAACCTCAAGTTTGAGCAGCTGAATTATCCATCTGTATGCATAATTGTATCATTAAATTTAATCTACGATTCTGCCTGCCACGGAAAAACTTTTTTTGGTAGAGCAAATGACGCGGGTTCAAGTTCCGTTTATATCCTATCATCATATCAATTTCCTCTGATTTTACTGTCTACAAGTTATTTTCGTTTAATAAAATCGTTTAAATCAGTTGTTTAACGGTTTAATCAGGTTACAAAATAAAAAATCAATGGGGACAAATTGTTCATGATTGCTTGTCTTGTTTGTACTTTTCTTGAATAGCCAATTTGTGTGCTCCACAGCACCCCTTTCCCATCAGGGACATCAATATCTGCTCCTTGTCACAGCATCTCCTCTCAGTATCAACATCAAACTTGTTGATGCACCGGAAATCGTGATCTTTTTCATACTTCATGTATTCTTTTATTGCTTTCTTTATTCTTTCAAATTCTTTTGAACAGCACACTTTACCAGCGTCGCTGTAGCTGGGTGGTAGTGTAGGTAATACTGCATTTCTGTACATCCTAGCAAAGCCATCGGGCACGGAACATGGTCTACCCATTATGGGACACGGTCCTAGTTGTATGGGCGGTAGACCATATGGAAGAGGCGTGGCCACATCTTCTGCCTCTTCTTCAAGCTTGTTTTGTTCTTCCTCGTCGTGCATCATTGTAACGGGACAGTTTTCTTTATGTTGGTATAGCGGACAGTACGGTCGATGTTTTTTTCTCGATTCTATGTTGAACGTCTCTGATATACAGTCACAATCGAAGGTCCTGCATGGTGCTGATGCTTTTATCGGAGTACATTTACAGTCTTTCTCATCTGATATCTCCATGCAATTATAAACTTGTATGTTTTTGTGAAATTTTTTATCTATGTTGTTTGTACAGGTTCCTATATTCAACGATTTTCGATTCAGGCTTGTACTAGCCCTGGCTTCGTAAGTTTCCACATTATATACCATAGGATTATTTATTCCGCTAAACATCGTGGATTTATTATCTGGGAGTCTAGACATAGATTTACAACACCCGATGCTATTGGGTTGAGACATAGATTTACAACAGCCGCTGCTATTGGGTTGAATCTCATCTTGAGAAGTTGAAGCTGTATATGTCTCACCAGGCCGGGTATGGAAGCTCGTGCTGTAACAGTTTTCGACAACGTAATCCTGTCCAAATATAGCATCTTTAAAAGTTGGAACACTAAAGACATACGCGACTTCCATGTTACTGCCTTTTGGAGTCACTCCTGTGCCGAACAGTTTATCCTTTCTGTCTTCACAAGTGTCGCCAGTCTTGGTCATTCCTCCACAACCATCACATTTGGTTCTTGGTTTTCTCTTTTCCTCTTGTGGTATCTCAGGACATTCCTGTCTATGCCAACGATCATCTTTACATCCACAGGTCCCGCATACCTTCCTAGGGTTGCCGGCGGTCTTCGTTTCTGAGATGCCACCACCTGTTTTTGCTTTGTAGCTTTCTAGATTCCTAATATAGGTTCTCACTTTATGCGCTAATACACAGTTAGAATTGCCGCATGGTCCTGTAATATCTCCCATCTTGATCTTATCGATGGGATATTTCTTTTTCGGAGTCTCGGGTCTTTGACCATGCTGGTCACACACATACTCTCCGCCCGTACCACCAATGCCACAACTCTGCAACTCTGTGCAAACTTCGATCTTTTTCTGCGCCATATCCACTATGTCTGGATCTTCTAAAGTGGTAGTCTCGTATAAACTACCCACCATATTGAAGTTAGGATCATCTCCTTCCACTCTTTTACATTTAAACATACTTGGTGCCTTGTTAGTCCTAAATACAAATGATTCTGGATCATCGAGTAACTGCTGAAATTCAGTAATTATACTATTTCCCAAAGCGCTTAATCTTAGGATAAAACTTATTTCACCAGCGGGTTTACAACAACATTCGGCCCACAGTGTGGTTATGGATTTAATTGTCAAGGGTTCGTGGATCTTGCAAGTATCTGCTGTTTCTTTTAACATATGGAAAAAATGTGTATCCCAGTGCATGTTACCCACACCAACAAATATATTAACTTCGTTTTCATCGTCATTCCATACTTCAATTTCTAATGGAAATTTGCTCAATATCGAAAGTAGAGTGTCGGGGTATGAAGGAAATAGATAAGATTTACCAACTCTTATGATTCTAGTCCATTTTCTTTGGCCTGCATTATCAGTTTCTATAATGTCATCCTTTTTGTCTTGGTTCACAGCTAGTTGGCCTTCTTTGATAATGAATTCCACTTTTGGTCCAAATTTTACTTTGACTATTAGTTTCTTATTTCCGCTGTTCTCCTCTTCATCAGTTGTGAATATGGTCAGTTTGTCTACGAATATCTCAACCAGGTACATTTGCTCCATGACCTGCCGAGTTCAAGTTTTGTGTCAGAATACTCACTTCATTTCTTCTATTGATTGTATTATTTTAAGTTTATTTTTCTTCTATTACGAGTATTATGGATGGCTTATATTTGCGTACGATATCAAACTTTTAATAGGCACAATTATAGCGTAAATATTTGCAATACAAAGGATTGTAGGTGTATTTTCGTAATAATTAGTTCCAAAGTTAATATTAAAGGATGTTTTGAGTCAATACCTAGATAAACGTCAATACCCTTCGATCAACAATAAGATTATCGATTGAAGTTCATAAACTAAGAATAAAAAAAGAAGTCACGTGACACAAGTTATAAGTTTATCAATAATTACTTACAGTATTCGTTAAATAGTTTGCTTCGTGTTATGTGGAGTTGTCGTGCATAACTATTGACACTGATAAATTTTATTTTGTAACCCGAATGGTTTGTGATGTTATTTTTCTTGTACTTTTATACAACTGACATTTTATTGACTGTTGGCGTTTCTTGAAAATAGAAACATAGCCAACTTGTTTTTATGTCACAAATATAATTTTGACCAGCTTTATTAACATGAACTGTCAGGTAAAATATAAGGCCGATAATACATTATTAAAAGGGTACAGTGGAAAACACAATGAAGGTCTTTATTGAGTTTCATTAATTCTTGTATTTAGGTTCTCTCCAACTCAAGTTACAGATTCGCATTTACAGATAGCTAACAAGTGGTTAATTATTAAGGAAGGCGTATTAACATTAATGTGAAACGCCTCTGTGTTTTGCTCCGAGTGAAGTAAGTGAATGCGGGCCGTGGTGTCAAAAACCGAGACGAAGGACTTTGTCTCGGTCGCTGCCCAGATACATTCACTTCAACGGAGGCGTTCATATTTTATACGCCACAAGGGATTAGGATTAGGGTTACGAAAACTGAACATAATTATATTATTAGGTCATTGAATTATCTAAGTTACTTCATAATTATTAATTATTATTTCACTTCAATGAATAAACAAAATTAATACTTGACATCAAACTTGGGATTATTGAGAACTATTTCAGATTTTTTGGATTTGGTAATAGAGGGGGGAATATTTTCATTTTTTTACCTCTTTTTCTATATTAGGTATTTGCTAGTAGGTATATTTTGAATATCTTAATTGGCTAGGCTAAGCTAAATGAAACTTAATGTAGGATAATTTTATATTTTCAGTTCTCGACAACGCAGAATTTGGAGCTGATTCGGTTTTAGAATTGGCTCAACAAATGCTGGAGAACAGCCAGGGATTCCGAGGATGTCCTCTAAGGATGGCCTGCTGGGTGGCCCAGCAAGAACAGGCCAACCCTCGAATAATACTCGATCAAATCATAAAGTAAGAACCAAAAGACTATTGATAAATCTTGTATCAATTATATACCTCTATTTGTCTAAGAGGCCAATCTACGCGGAAGGACACGATCAGATGAATGGTGTACAAACAAATTTATTCATTCATTTATAAATAAAATTGTACTGACTGATTGACTATCAGCAAAGACATTCAAATTCAGTCTAAACCAAGCCTAAACTAAACTCACTGTTGCCGAGAGAACTGTCAGTATGTAGGGCTTGAAGGCCGGTTAACTAAGTAAATATCTTTGATTAATTAAAGTTCATCATCGGTGCATACTTATGGCATTCTGCGTGGAAATGAAAAATAATTATAATAAAACACGCTCTACAGCTTGATTTGAGATTTTTTTCTTTATTCCTTATTTTTTCTAGGTCGCAGTCGACTGACTGGAACAGGTGCGTCGCTCGCCACTTTGTTCACTTTCGCATTATACTACTATTGTATAATTTTGCCGGGGTAGACGTAGTGCGGAGGCACACCTCCAATCAGAATTGAGGTTTTTAAAAAATTCCACCTGGAATTCTTCCATGATCACATGAACTAGCGCTTCTATGTACTTGATAACCTTTTGCTTCATTTGTTTTTTTTAGTTAATTTTTTTTTGTCGATAAATCGATCTAGCTTTGATTATTTATTAAATAATCAGCTTACCTAATATAGCTTTGATTATTTATTAAATAATCAAAGCGATCTAGTTTCAAATTTCACCCAATTTCGGTTGACCAATCTTGGTACCACAGATATATTAAAATCTTGGTATACACAGATATATTAAAATCTTGGGACACAATGTATAAGAAATTCTAGAGAAAAGATCAAAACGGTATAGGACGCGTTATGAAAATTTATACTTAGGGTACCTAATACTAAATCCATGGTCAGAAGACTAATTGGATTTAGACATTATGGATTGCTTAATAGAACATTAGGCAACCTATACTTTTTTATTTCTTTCAGCAACAAATTGCTGTCCCTCATGGTGAACTCATCGGCAGTGGAAGACGCAATGCTGGCTGGTAGCCACGGCCGCAGCTGCAGCAGCTACAGACCTTGCCCTCTGCAGGAACACCACGTGCCGATGCTGATGAACAACTTGGCAACTCTGACCATGCCAGGGTTAAGTGACCGTGAAGTATTTAATAATAACAAATAGAGTAACAGATAATGTTTGTAATAAATATTAAGTATTTGGACTATTTTTTTGAACACAGGCCTATTCATTATTAAAAATAACATAATATAAGTATTAAAATTTGTTTGGTTTTGTCTTCAAAACTTTGTACCAAATATCAGATCAATCTGTCAACAGGAAGGGGGTGAAATATCGATTACTAAATTTGAACCAAATAATAAACAGGTCAAGCTAAATAAAACCGTTTAAAATAACATCTTTAAAAGAAACCACAATTTTTTCTCATTTATAATACCTTTATTATAAATAATGTTACTTTATAAATGATGAACAATTTAATATACAAAAGTCTTGATTGTGCTTTAAACAAAAATGAAAAGTACCTAAAACATGGCAACTGCTCCGCAACTTCTTAAAAACAAAAGGTTGCTGTGAACCTGCTTAAACATACAAACCGAGGGAAAAAATAATTAATATGGGTACAAGTTTATATTCGAATGAATTGAGAGCATTTTTATTAGAATCATACTTTGAAAAACGCTATAATTCCTTATCCAAGCAATAATATAGCAATATAATTGATTATATTCTTAACTTTCTGTGTCTGAAAATGACTTGCTTAATTTTTTGGCAATATTTTCAATTCAAAGAAGCCCTTAACAACAAGATACACGATATACGATCAACTCAAAAATACCAAAATACGATGATAATATTATCACAGATTAAATATAAAGATTAAATATAAAATATTAAGATTAAAAATAAACGCAACCGAACCTCGGTTGCGTTTATACAACTTTATGTCTTTATTATGTAGTGCAACTATCGCGCAACGGTTTTAGGACTTTAGTCAGTGCAAAATCCTGCTTTACTTGTTGATTCGTGTTCAGTATCAGTGAGATAGTTACCTCCCTGAATATGGCACAGTTTCAGATCAATAGCTTATATGTATAAATCCTTTACTGCAAAGAATAACGTTAACAAAATTGTTGATGCTAATACTAATTCCGTTTGTCTGTGCACCGTGTGGTTTCCGGCCTAAGAATAAAACCACCCCTACTCGTCCCGCGGGTGTCGTAAGAAGCGACAAAAGGAAAGATCCAGAGGATGGGCAGCAGCATCTATTTGTGTAACAGCAATCATCTGCTACTGCGATCGCCAACCCGCTAGCCCAGCGTGGTGATTATGGGCAAATATCAAAAAGTAGGGCTCATTGGCCTATGTTCAGCAGTGGACTAATACAGACTAAGGATGATGATGAATAGATACTAATTCTACTTGGTTATTTAATAGACAATGACTATCATTTATATTTTTGTTCAATCTAAGTGTTTGAATTATCTAAGATCTAAGTAGATAGATAGGTACCTCGCGTCCCGCGCGAGTGTAGAAGTCAATATATTTGGACTTGTGACTGTCTACTAGAATAAAACACTACTAAAATTATAACATCTATATACATGTATAAACGTATAATAAAATCATAAAGTCCGTATGTCTGTACATTGAAGATATAATAGGTACGCAAAAAAAAATATTTTTGCTTTTTTGCTATGAAACAGAAAAAGAAAAGGTGCCGTACGAAGTAAAAAAAAAAGTGCCGTATAAAGAAAAAAAGGTGCCGTATGTAGAAAAAAAGGTGCCGTATGAAGAAAAAAAGGTGCCGTATGAAGAAAAAAAGGTGCCGTATAAAGAAAAAAAAGTGCCGTATGAAGAAAAAAAGGAGCCGTACGAAGATAATAATATTATCTTATTTACACGTAATTGGGCTAAATTAGTAATATATCGTGAAGTTCTAATAATCCTAATTAGTCGTAGAAATAAATCATGCTTATTTATATCTCCAAAACCTCTATCTGTAAGATTACAGTTTCACAAAAATAGAATGACCATCGATAGTCTTACCGAAAAAAGGTTGAATAAGATCGTTTGACAGATGCGCGCATTTTGACAGATACCTGATTCAGGCACACGAGGGGAACTGACACTGGCATAGGAGGGGAAACCTGATCATTCTACCGCTACCTTGTTTATATTCTTCTTCTATATACATAACATAAAACACAGTTATTGTACCCTTAGGATATGGTATTAGAGGTAGAATAGGGTAGGGGTAGAGTAGGATAGGATAGAATAGGCGTAGGGGTAAGATAATCACGCATACAAAGTCGCACCGGGCAGCTAGTATTAGTATCTAAATATTTAAAAAAAAACACTAATTGTCTTTGGGTACAGACCTGGGTCTGAAACGGCACTTGACAATCTCATGGATGTGGGAAGCCATTTTGCAGCAGTTTATAATAGTCTAAGTAGATGGAAGATGACCCTCGGGCCGTAGGTACATTTGATACAACTACGAGTACGACTACTCTTTTCTTTTATATATACAAGTGCACAATTATAATTTATATGGCAGACATAACATAAATCTATCATCCACGCGGACGAAGTCCAGACTACAGCTTAACCTAAATTAAATCTATTTGTTAAATTCATTCTGTCCGCTGAAGATGGAGATGAAGTTATCCCTGTGGAGTTTCCTGGCGTAGTCTTCCGGGGTGTGTCCCAGAATATCCCTGGAGGTTTTATTTGCACCTAATTGAATGAGGAACTCAGCAGCCTCTGGCCGGTTGCAAAGGACAGCCTGATGGAAAAGAAGCAAGGCATTAATATTCTATAGGTTATGGTTTAATGTAATTAGTCTGTAAGCCTTCTTAAAAAAAAAACACTCTCCGTGCCTCGGATAGCACGTTAAATATTGGCCCCGGCTGTAAATTGTAGATCCTTGACAGTCGTTACGGACAGTCAGAAGCCCAAAAGTCTGACAACCAGTCTTGCCATGGAGTATCGTGTAACCCAGTATCTGGGTTGTGGAGGTCTGATAGGCAGTCGCTCCATGTAAAACACTGGTATTCAGATGGTCAGATGGAGATCTACACTTATAACTTCCGAAAAGTCTGAGCATGCCTTAGTTCGATCTGAGACCTCTGACTTGCCAGACCTTTAGGCTATCACTACTCTTTCCTTATATTCCACATGACCCTCGTATTCTTCATATCAATTTTCCTCATAACATTAACATATGTAGACTGGAAATTCCAATTGGTAATTGAGATAACCTACAGTCATAAACAAGCGATAGAGGCAAATGAACCGGGACTTTACCCATTACAGTGAGTTAGTGTTGGGATTACTACCAGTATTAACTAGGCCTGTGCCAGCAGTGCTGAAGTACAGAGCGCAGACCATGACTAGACCAGCCAGGACCAAATTTTGTACATGCGAGGGCGCAGTTATAGAAGCTCCCACAGCTCCAGGCGCATAAAAGGTCAGTATGGCACTGATTATTTCTATTACACTTTAACCAATATGAAAAGAAACGACACTACTGGCGCTGGCCCGAAGCGGCACTAAATGGGGCCCGTGGTCTCCGCAAAAAATTAGGATTTGGTAGGTACATTTTGTAAAAACAAATTAAGATTAGTTTTATCGTATTGGTCCTTTTATGGTGCTTTTATGATTGTTGATTGATTGATGACAAGTTGACGGCACCCGTAAAAATATCTCACTGACATTAAAAACTGGATAAAATAATCATATCAATTTAGTTGTCTTCATAAAGTTTAAACATTACCTTATGCAAAGGAGTTTGATGAAGCTCATCTAGCACATCAAACTTGGCTCCGGCCAAGTGTAAAGATTCCAGCTTACTAACAGAACCGCTCCTAATAGCTGTAGACATGATCTCTGAGATCGGGTACAGATCAGCAGTGGCCAAGTGAGCTCCACATCTGAGCAGCATGTTGATGATCGTCGGGTCTTCCCGAAGTATAGCTGTGATTAGCGGTCCCTCGCCGTTCCTGGAAAATGGTCGATTAGAGAAATGGATGAAGCGAAAAAAAAGAAAGGCAAGAGAGAATGAATCTAACTACACAGAAAATAATTAGCTAATAGAAAAGTAAGAAAATATATACAAAGAAAAATATTTAGGAAAAATGTTATGGTGTTTGCCCCACAGTTTTGACAAAATGGGAACTAGTTCAGCAGGTGCCAGACACGCTGCTTTCTATTTTCTTTTGTGGACAACCAAGAGCCACCAGGTGAGGGGGTTGTGTCCAACTCGTACGGACTAAAAATCACACGATGTTCCTCCACGAACCTCTATGCAGGGGCATATGCGGAGCTCTTATCTTTTCAGAAAAATCCAAATGCTATCCAAATGTAGTGTTCTTTTTTTGAAAATTCTAAGAAAAGAACAATACTTTGAATCAATCGCATTTGGATCGTTCAGATAAGATAAGAGACTATACCCACATACTGCTCATACTGGAATACGGTTTCAGTGCCGTATTCACCTCGCTCGTGCCAAAGAGACGGATGCCTGGCGCTGGTTTTCAACTACACCCTATAAATTATAACAACAAATTTCTGCCAGTACCTAGGCAACCGAACTCTGTACACGACAGATGTAAAATGTTTACAGATCTATTTTGAACAAGTCAGATATTGTTTCCAATTTCTAACCCAAAATTCACGGAGAAAACGAATTTTACCAAAAATGACATTGTATGTTAATTGATACCCTGTATGATAAAATAATGTAATCGAAATTACAACCAACCCTGTTTTTAGAATCGAACGTAACTACAAACAAATATATAAAAATATTACTTGTATAGTAGATACACTACGTGTTTGATTCCAGCATAGATTAAACACAGTAGGTATAATACATAATATACATAAGATCAATCAAGATGAGCTTAAACACTGTCTAAATACAGTCGGCCATTGACAAAGCAATCGTGCGGCGCGGCGCGGTGCGCTACATGTAATACTGTCACAAGGCTAGTCGGGCGCGCCCCATCCCGCACCACACTGCACGATTGCTTCGATGACCGTCTGTAAAACACTTAGACTGGGCTAAAACCCTAATAGAAAAGTCATTCAAGAAGATACACATGCCTTGTATGATCTTTTTAGTCTAATAGTATAGCAAATAAAGTATAGATTCTACACGTCAAGAAAGACAGAAAGAGAAAATATTTGTAGTGGATTCATCCATGATCATTATTTTTATGTGTGCGTAATGAATCGAAAGAACTCCTCTAATGAGATTCTACTAATTAAAACGAGACGTAAATGAAGACGGAATGAAGCAGACCATTCTATGTTTTCAATACTTGCGACATTATGGACATTGTTGTTGTAATATACATTGTTATTTGATGATTTTATCGATTACAAAATTAATTACCTTGGATACCTAAAAGTGCTGAAAAAATTACAATATTATTACATAATTAAGATTAACTAGAAATAAAATAAGTAATTACATAATATCTTACAAAAGTAATAATATAAGTAAACAAAAACTAAATTTATAGTTTAACAATATAAAACCTTAAAAATAAAAAAATAAACTATTTGAAAAAAAAATATACAACGTACCTTGTTTTTAAGTGGACATTAGCACCATATTTGAGTAGACACTCAACAATATGGACGTTTCCATGGAGAATGGCTTCGTGAAGAGGAGTCTTGCCTTCTGAGTCTGCGGCATTAACATCGGCACCCATATCTACAAATAACAAAAAATGACAGCTATTAAATATCATAAAAAAAGTAAAATAAAAATCTAAATCGGCAGAAACATATTTTTGTCGATTATATATTTCTAATAATATTCGAAATACATCATTAGACCTATTTATAGCACTGATAGCCTAGTGGTATGACCGTCGACTGACAAGTCAGAGGTCTCGAGTTCGATTCCAAGGCGCGCACCTCTGCCTTTTCGTAAGTTATGTGCGTATTATAAATTAATTATCAGTTGCTAAAACGGTGACGGAAAACATTGTGATGAAACCAGTACACCTGAGAGATTTTTCAATGGTGTGTAAAGCCATGTCAGAGGCCTACGGGCGGTTTAAACTCTGACACCAGGTTGTTCATCAACCATACGAAGAAGAAGAAGACTAGACCACAGACAATGTCATCAATACCTAACCAAGATACTTTCGGGAATTCCCCGAGATGCAACTCTGACTTGTGACTTTGTGAGTCATATTTATGTACATTAATTGTATGAAAGTAGCAGTGTTTATTAATATAACAATTTTATATCATCTGCTACCTAGACAATCTAGATTTTTTAAATTCTCAAATCTCAACTCATAATAGGAAGAAAAACTCCATAGCAATAATTGGCGAGATAATTGTGTTTCTGTCTTTGTCAACGCCATAGTATCCAACAGAGATAGCCAGATAGCTACCGCGACCACCTACGAGAAGAAGCATTATTTATTAGAGCATTAGTATATAATATATTACCAAGCAGCTTCTTGACAACATCCTCGTCTGCTTGCTTGATGCCGTAAAGCAGCAGGGAAGAGAACACGTTCGCAGTCACATTCTCGAGTTTCTTGGGTGATTGGATGTTGAGACTGACGCCCAATGCATGTTTCAGAGTTTGATCCTAGAGTTGATTAATATAAATTAAAAAAAAAACCCCTGATACAGAAAAACCTCTTTTTTTTGTAAAAACAATCTCGATCAAGTTATCTTTCAAATAAGTAAAAAATAAATTAATTAAAATAGGTTTGGAGCTACGATGCCACAGATAGACACCTGTATGTATATGTCGAATTTATAACACCCCTTTGCGTAGGGAGTTAAAAAGGGCGCTTAAACAAATCGTCAACACTGAACTTAAAATATGCGAGCTGCACTGGGAGAAATGTAAAACAATAATATCCTGAAAAGGGGTCATTGAACTCATCATGCTGAACAACTTTTACTATGGGACCAACCCTGAAATCCCGAAAAAAAAACAGCCGTTCCATACATTTTGTCGAGTTATATGAACATTATGGATTAGCTGATTTTTTTTCGCGATTTCAGGGTTGATCCCCAAAAAAACCATGCACGATGCGCTGAGGTGCTGAGTATCGCGGGCTCTTTTAAATCCCACACGGCACAAATAATTGTGTAATCCAATCTGAATGACGTCATGAAGCTCACAGTCTGTGTGATCCATAGATATTTGTTTAGGTGCGGGTGTTTGTAAATTGTAATATCTGGGTCATTATGCTCCAAATGTTATAAATTGTTCTAGACATGATAACTTACTGGAATGGACATAGAAGCTAGGTTAGTCAGCTCTCCTCTGATGTTCTGGCCCATCATCTGCAGACAAAAATATTATACATAGCATACACGCGACGCTCCAGATCTCTGCACCAGTTCAGGCTGTGCCAACCGTGCGCAGCTGGGATAAGCGAATTCCCACTAGCCTACCTCCACTTACATACACTTACTCAGTGCGGTGGAATATTTTGAATAGTGTTGCCACATCCGTTTTTACATATAGCAAGACTTGAATTAAAAAAGGCGGGACAGGGACTATAATTTAACCTACCTATTAGGTACTTACCACTCAGATATTTGCTTTTTTTAAGGTCTCACTACACCAAATTGGCTGCTTAGATGAAACGCAATTTTGGACTCACCTTAATTTTCTCTTCGTAAGTAAGATCTGTCTTGGTGAGAACGTATGACAGCTTGGTGAGAGCCGCCTCTGGGGTCATATCGTACCCCGACACCACGCCTGCCTTGGCGATCACCTGGTCAAAAATATCATAGTTTAGGTACCTATCTCTAAACCTTTGAAAATTTATTCAGCAGGGGACAAAATCGAAATCAAATTGAGAAAATATGCTGGTTTCAGAACGCATGGGACGACAATATTAGACAATTATGGCAAATTTTGGATCGATTTTAAAAATTCATTTACGTCACTTTACAGATAGACTCACGCCTGTATTAGGCAGAGTTGTATGCAGTACACCCACGTTTCGCCGGCTTTGTTATAATATATAAGTTCCATGTAATAGGGGCCGAGCCTATTGCCATTAACCGGGCACAATTACAGACTCCGTATTGCTACTAAGCATATGTAAAAGCAGCGGACCAAGTGTTATAGGGAAAAACCCAATAACACTTTGCCCGACCTGGGGACGAACCCAGGACCTCACAGGAGGCAGTTTAAAATAGCAGAAAATTCTTGTAAAGAGCTTGCAGGTAAGTTCGCACACACTTTCGATAAATACCTATGTAAAACATAATAAATTATTCCTCAATGCTCTACACCGATGGGAAACATACATAAATTGAAATATACAATATTTTTTTAAAACAACATTTCTAATCCAAGCTTTTACATTGGAATATCAAAATTAAACGTAGTCGTATATGCATAATTTTATGACCTTGGATCCGCCAGTCTAACGGTCCAACCATATGCCGTAATTAATCATTTTGCGTTCTGTTGCTATGTCAAAGGAAACATGTATTTTTTTTATTAATATTTTGTTGAAATGTTTAAAGTGTTTAAAGTTTTTTTCATATATACCTACTTTAATAAATAAATAATGAATGAAGAGAAAAAAAACATCATTTCTTTCATTAAAAGTAGATACTTATATTTTTTTGCTCCGTTTCGTAAACTGGCTCTTTGATGTCACATCAAACATCTCCCCTAATGCCGCTGTCAATTGGAAAAGCGGATAGGGAGCCAAAGTGAATGAACCAAACCAATCCCTAACCGCGTCGGCCGCTGCGTCCGGCGCGATGCGATTGCTGTGCACGCACACCTTTAATCAACTTGTCGATGTACCTACGTACGTAACATAAATAAACAAAAGTGTACAACGATCAGCCATTAACAGCACAATGAAGATATAAAGTTTCCAGTTATTACCAGGTCAATAGAGGCGAAGCTTACATCTGATTACGACTCAGTTATCAGTAATCGAATCAGGAAAACCCATTTGCACTATTGTCTGATTGAGAAAAATAAGATTATAGGCAGAATATTGGTCCTAGTTAGTCAACTTGTGATGTATGTGATAGTGGATTAATGAATGATAAGGGTGATTACGCGATTAATTCTAAAACATCTGAAAATCGATTTTCTTTACTAGGTACGGTCATCAAAGGAGTTTAGTTACCAAAGGCGCTTGTTAAGGTTGTAATTTTTTCAAAATGTCATCAATATAATTTAATTTTACCACATTTTCTGAAAAGGTATGACTGAAAATGAAACCTATACAAAACTAAATAATTTAATACAACCACATACCAACTTTTACAAAAAACTTCATCCTTAACTAGCGCCCCTGGTAACTCCTTTGCTGACTGTACATCTACATGAAATTTTTACTACGTAATAATAACACAAAACAGCGTAATGCATAGTCAAGCAGCGCGTGGCGAAGAAACTGGATCAAAAAAGGCGGTAGGAAGCGCGTTAGGGTCACTAACACCCTGAGCAAAAATATTGTAGCGCTCACCTAAGGAAATTAATATCGAGTGTTAATACTGGCGGTAGGAGTAGTCTTACGAGTACTTAGTCTCTGCTCGACCCTGTTTTATGCTGTAGAGTACGAATACTAACGACAGTGTGCAGAATACTCAACTGTGTTGTGCATAGTTGAAAGCCCTGCGGACCCTGGAGTCTCCCAGAGGCGCTTGGAGGCGCTCAGTAAGAGGCTGGTAGCTTGGTGAGGACTGCGAGTCACTCGGTGTGCTTTGCCAGTTTGCAACAGTTTATTAACTGCTCTTTGCGCTGAATCTAACAGGGCACAAATCCCACAATTTTTGGCTCTACTAAACGTTACTGAGTGACTGAATTAGATAACTCATGCAAATGCACTCATGAAAAGTCGAAAAAAAATGATATTAATTTCGATAAAATTGGTAAACTGTTTGACCAGACATTGTCATTAAGAATTACTTAATACCTATTTATACTATTATCCAATTTACGAGATTTTGGACAAGTAGGCACCTATGTAAATAATTATGATCAAATGTTGAACTTCCTAATTAGAATAAACTGGTTCAACGTGTTTGAAAAAAATGTTTTAGTAGTCATTTCGTCACCGGTTTTTGTTTAGAATCATTTAAGAAAAATCCATATAGATAGATAGATCCATGTAGTTTATTGTAATATCAAGTATCAACATTATTGTATTTCAATAACGGCCAAACCTATCTTGCTTAATTACTGTACGGATAAGTCTCCAAGATAATGTTAGATTCTTCGTAACACTTGGAGTATGAGTTAAGTTATTATCGCTCCTAATCAAAAGGTCTAAGTAGCAAAATGTCCAACAGCGCGAAACGTCTAATGAGTAATAAGTCTAATTACAAAAATGTCTATGTAGCAAAACGTCCAACAGCGCGAAACGTCTAATGAGTAATAAGTCTAATTACAAAAATGTCTATGTAGCAAAACGTCCAACAGCGCGAAACGTCTAATGAGTAATAAGTCTAATTACAAAAATGTCTATGTAGCAAAACGTCCAACAGCGCGAAACGTCTAATGAGTAATAAGTCTAATTACAAAAATGTCTATGTAGCAAAACGTCCAACAGCGCGAAACGTCTAATGAGTAATAAGTCTAATTACAAAAATGTCTATGTAGCAAAACGTCCAACAGCGCGAAACGTCTAATGAGTAATAAGTCTAATTACAAAAATGTCTATGTAGCAAAACTTCCAACTATCAGATGGTCTATATCGCAGAACGTCTATTTAGCAAATCGTCAAATTCTCAAAATGCACAAATGCACAAATGCACTCAGGCACAAAATTCAACATTGATGGAATATTCAAAGCTTCACCTAAGCCATATTAGAATTTCTAATTTAAAAAATGAGTTGGCGCCTATATCCTAAACTTATCTCAAAACTATTATATTGGAGGTTATCAATAAGTGTCATAAGTTAAAAAGGTCACTAAAGTAACAGGAAAGTACCGTCCCGCAGTATGATATAATTTCGTCACTTTACCTAGTTATAAAACGGATTCATGGGCCCAGTTAAAAGACTTTTTTATTTGATTGTGAAATGATTTTAATCATAAGGGTTACTACCCGTGCGGATAAAGAATCGAATTGAAAATGGCGCCAACTATTTGCTTCTCGCTCTCACACTATGTCTGATGTATCTTGTTCCTACTCGCGCCTACAGGTTATAAGGAGGAGACGCCATTTTCAATCCCTTTCTAAATCCACACGGATGCCACCGGGTACTACCAGTGTTCCCATTTGCTTGTAACAACTGGTTACCTAAAATCTTGCACGTCGTCTAACTTTTGAAATTTTAAAAAAATTAAGGAACTAGGTCAGTTCCTCGAAAAAAAATTACGAATGTGAAGATTCCGTATTCGTTTACCTGCCCAGTCTTATACAAAGCTGCCACGGACCCAGTGTTGCATTGTGTGATGTTGACGATGATGACTCCTCTCTGCACGGCAGCAGCGATTACCTCCAGGATATCATGCCTATTCGCAGGGATGTTTCCAGCGCCATATGTCTCCATAACCAGACCTAGCAGTACAACAAAATCTTCATCAAATCATCAACATAGATTTTTCAACAGACCAATAAATTGACCAACCAGAAGAAGGATCTAAAACTGGTTATAAATTACTGAGTAGGTACCTGTAGTGCGAGCATAGATCTTTTTATCGAATTCTGATCGAAAATAATTATATCAATATTAAATGTCAAATTTGACACAATTTAATGAACTTTATGTCAAACTTGACGTTTAAAATTGATAAACGTTTGATAAAAAGTCGAGAAAAAGATTCATGCTCGCACCCCCGTTACTACAAAATACAACTAACATTATTAGTACCTTGGATAGGTGGTTGACAAGCAGACTTCACAGCTTCAGTACTGATACTAGGAAACATTCTCAGTAGACCAACATTCTTGGACATATAAGCGTGAACATGGAACTTCTCGATACCACTGGGTTTAAATATGGCGGATTTATTCACCTCCATATCAAGGCCCACCTTCACGATGGGAACTGCGTTCGGAGAATCGAAGGCGAAGAGGTTATTCACTGAAATTTTTCGAGTTCTAGAAAAAAATTGTGAAATTAGGCAACGTTACGTGTAATAAAGGCTAATATTATGGCCATGGCCGGAGTTGCCATGGCCGCTACTCTACAATGGTCCTTCAAGTAGCACCTATTGGATCCTCTGAATAATGGGTCGTTGTCGTCGATCGATCGATGTCGATTGCAACGTTCGTGGAAACCTAAGACCACCACCACTAGACTCTAGAGAAATATGTTAGCCTTCAGAAAAACACCAGTAGGTCTGCTTGATGGATCCTTGAAGACGAAGCTGTTTATTCCACAGAGGAGTCTTAAACTGGCACCAACTCTCTCTCATACATTTATGCAAATAATATAACGTTAAACGGTTTTGTCATCAAAATGAAAGCTGTGTACCAAATATCAGATCAATCTGTCAACAGGAAGGGGGTGAAATATCGATAACTAAATTTGAACCAAATAATAAACAAGTCTAGCTAAATATAATTATTTAATAAGAAAATTTGAAAAAACAATTGATACGGATGGGATTCGAACCCACGATCTTCGACATACCGTGTCGACGCTCTAACCGCTGAGCCACCGTATCCCATCGGCATCAATCGAAATTTCAAATCTCTTTTACACGCCTTAGGCGTGTGGCGACATCTATCGAAATACATTACGTATTCCGACCCAGTGCTCTAAACTTTGCAGTTTAAGTAGACACCGATGCGATATCACCAATTTTTCTTAATATTTTTTGTGAATTTTTTACATGTTATAGCACATGATAGCTTATTAAATATAATTATTTAATAAGAAAATTTGAAAAAACAATTGATACGGATGGGATTCGAACCCACGATCTTCGACATACCGTGTCGACGCTCTAACCGCTGAGCCACCGTATCCCATCGGCATCAATCGAAATTTCAAATCTCTTTTACACGCCTTAGGCGTGTGGCGACATCTATCGAAATACATTACGTATTCCGACCCAGTGCTCTAAACTTTGCAGTTTAAGTAGACACCGATGCGATATCACCAATTTTTCTTAATATTTTTTGTGAATTTTTTACATGTTATAGCACATGATAGCTTATTAAATATAATTATTTAATAAGAAAATTTGAAAAAACAATTGATTCAAATTTTCTTATTAAATAATTATATTTAATAAGCTATCATGTGCTATAACATGTAAAAAAATTCACAAAAAAAAAAAATATTAAGTCTAGCTAAGTTGAACCGTTTGAAAATTGTTTTCCAACTGTTTTATTACAAAGTGACCCTATGCGCGGTGTCGCGTCACTATATTGCAGTCTCGCGTCATTATATCGGTTTATCAAAGTTCAATCATCATTAATGTGTTTATCGACCGCGTTCATTGTAAGACCTTCACTCACAATTAACCATTGTATCGGTCACACAATAAAAACGAACTTTGTTTTGCAGTGAATAAGATCATAAAAAGGAATATGCAAAGGGTTATATGAAGGAGATATTTGACTCAAAATCCATAATTATGTTCCCGTTACGTCGATTCCCTCTACGTCTAGAGGTGAGGGTCGTTTCGGTTTTATCGTCTCTTTACCAAACGTACATTGTTTTTCCTCCCTTTTATTTATTTTCAATCAAGTAAAGTCATGCCATGTTTATGTAAAGACAAAATTAAATTCAGTCATTAAATGATTTTTATTTATATCCTATGGTAAGTCGATGATTAATTACGTCAATATTATCAACTCGCTTGATGTAGGCTGAGGCTGAGCTAATCTGTCCGAATTATACACACACAGATCACAAATTTACTACAGATTTATTACAAAAATTATTAGACCAATTTTCTTTCGCGCAAACTGTGTCTTGCGCTAATAACGATCTAGCGTTGGATTGCAACATTTGCAACGCTCGCGCTGGATTGAAATACTGGATCAATTATTTCAATCCAGCCTTTCGCGAAAATTACTGATGATTACAGAAATATTGACTTTAGTTAAGTTATTGCTCGAAATATACATAGAAGTAAAATAAGAACATACCGATTACCGCGAAACAGTTTTCCATAGAAGAAAATGGACACTTCAGGGATGTTATAACCACCAGCAATGATCAAAGATGATACGAAGTTGTCCACTCCATCACTCCGCGGCTCAAAGATTGGGATCTAATGAAACCAAGAATATTAGAATCACAACTGAAATGAACCAATCTTCGTACAGACTCACAGCTTATTACGAAAACAATTTGACAACTTATTGAACTCGTCATTCAAGATCAATTGTTATTGATAGACATTATAATAGATTTGATTGTTTTATTTACATTCTAATCAGGAGGCTCTATGACATCTATTTGTATTGCATATCTCATCATCTGCCTAGCCTTTTCCCAACTATATTGGGGTCGGCTTCCAGTCTTACCGGATGCAGCTGAATACCAGTGTTTTACAGTGAGCGACTGCCTATCAGACCTCCTTAACCTACAAGTCTTTGATCAATGAATCAAGAAGAGATACCTATACATAATTATTGTTTCTAACAAGCACTATTCAGCGCTGGATACCAGGCTGAAGAGTTTTTTCATTGGTAAAATAACAATCCAGAACCACTGGATTCTAACGCTGGATAGAAATACTGGATCATTGTAAATCAGTCTTCATAATTATAGCTTACCTGTGATCCAGTGAGAATAACAGCTTTGCCGAGGTTCTCAAACATAAAGGAGAGAGCTGACGCCGTGTAGCAGAGCGTGTCGGTACCGTGGAGGACTACAAAACCATCGTACTGCTGATAATGACTCTGCAAGAAATACAATCGAATATATTAAGCCGTGTTCAGATTGGTGAAATGTGCCATCCGCTGAACGCTTCCTAACTCCTAATAATGCAATGTAACATAAAAGAAATGAACTGTAGAATACATTGAAATGTTTTTTTGTGATTTTTTTTTACATGTTTTAGCACATGTTAGCTTATTAAATATAAATATTTAATAAGAAATTTGAAAAAACAACTGATACGGATGGGATTCGAACCCACGATCTTTGGCGTTCCGTACCGACGCTCTAACTGCTGAGCCACCGTATCCCATCAGAATCAGTCGAAATTTCAAATCTCTTTATACGCCTAGGGCGTGTGGTGATATCTATCGGAATATCTATCTATATCTATATATCGGAATATTTTTTTTCACATTTCTTATTAAATATTTATACATTGAAATGTTTCATTTCAACATCAGGGGTTGCGCATTGCCGACTATGTGTTGAATATGGAAGAGTAGGAAGGAAGATTATTTTTATAAGATGATATAAGAATTTAATAGGCGCTTTAACACATAAGTTTTTATTAGTTTAATACTGAAGCGCTTACCTTTATATCTTTGGCAATTTTAATCCAGTCTTGTTCGGTCATATCTGATGAATCCAATAGAGGGTCATACTCCTGGATGTCGTATAGAATTCGCCAGCAAATGTCACCGGTTTCTAAAGAAATAATAATTAATTTACATTATTTTATGTTAGTTTCTTTAATATCACTATGTATTAGCATTTTTTAAGCTATAAGTGTCACCAGCCGATCCACTATAGAGGGGTAAGAAGAATGTGGATTGGCGGAAATTCAGAATGAAAAAGCATCATTGAGCAATAAAAATGTCTCTTTTACTCCCTTTTTGGTAACGACATAATTATCATTCACTTTCTTGAACCTAAAACCTCTGATTTGCCAGTCGCCAGTCAAAATTCTTCGCAACTATTTTTACTTAATTTCTATAATTATAATTACCTACTTACTTGGCAGCACGAAGAAGGATTGCAGGGACTTGTCAGCAGCACATGTCTTGGTCATTCGCTCATAGTAGGCCTCATCGTGAAGTTGAGGGTACTTTCTGATTGAGGGTTTAAACATATTAGTTCCCGGTGAAAGGCCTGGAGGCAATTAAACATAAACTTTACTTATGCGTGATGAAATTAAGCAAGAAAGCTCGTAACTTATTACAGGTAATAAGGTCTAATAAGACCTAATATACTAGGGGCTGCGAAGAGTACCCGGTCCCGTCCGATACAGTAAGAGGACCACCCAGTGGGAGACGTTTTTAGTGGGGCCTCACATAACCGTCCGTCCTCAGTCTTGCGGTATGCGGAAGGCATTTTTTACTCCCCCCGGCCACAAAACCTAATATACTAATTAAAACTATTAAAATAATTTCTTTATTTTCCTTATCTACCTATTGTATATCCTACTCTGTAAGAGAATAGGCTTTTATCCTACAGCGGACATTTTCAAGCTGGTACATTTTTTCGCAAAAAATTTCCTAACAAACAAAATTCTACGGTCTTCCAAATATAGGTCACTCCTACCTAAACCTTCCATTCGACTAAACCCCATTATTTCCTAATAATTATGTAAACAACCTCAACTCAAGACTGACTGTAGGTATGTTGTGTATGGTGTGTATGTTGGTATAGTAAATAAGTACGTCAACTTTAGCAATATTTACTTACTATTATTGTAACGATGTTTATATTTACTATGGCTCGACAAAAGTTGGTTACAACGGAACAACATCGCGATATCGATGGCGCAGTTCTTCGACATGAAAGTCGAACAATAAGACTTGGTTTATGGATTGCAACGAGTACCTATCAGAAACAATACAGTGCACTGTTCTCGCGCATCGATCATAAGATAAATAATTAAGTCGCAATTACTTCATCTGTTTTGCGAAAATTCAGATCAAACAGATCTTGTTTTTTTTTGAGGTGCGGCAAAAACCGAAAAATGCCGCCCCCGCCCGCATATTTTTTACCTTCATCATCATCATCATTTCAACCATCTTCTTCTTATCGTGTGGTTGATGAACAACCTGGTGTCAGAGTTTAAACCGCCCGTAGGCCTCTGACATGGCTTTACACACCATTGAAAAATCTGTCAGGTGTGCTGGTTTCATCACGATGTTTTCCTTCACCGTTTTAGCAACTGATAATTAATTTATAATACGCACATAACTTACGAAAAGTCAGAGGTGCGCGCCTTGGGATCGAACTCGAGAGCTGACTTGACAGTCGACGGTCATACCACTAGGCTATCAGAGCTGCTATTTCAGCCATAAGACGCCTACTGATAGACACAGGTCTCTCGCAAAGAACACCACAACGACCGGTCTAGTGCAGTATAATCTGACTAGTTATTCGTTTACCAAACTTGAATTTTTCGCTCTCTGACTGTGCCGCCCGGCTTGTCCCCCCTTAGATCCGGGGCTGAGATCAAAAAAGGCAATTCTTGCTCTTGTTTTTGTCTTTGTCTAATTGTTTGTTTCATACAGTATCATGATGGAAAATTGGAACTCTTACAGAATCGCTTTGTTGACTTCCTGTCTTCCCATCCGTCCGTGTGTCACACACAGCCCTTTTTCTTCTAAAAATTATGCCGAATTTGTGAAAATTCTTATCTAGAGAATCTATTAGTCAAGCTGCTATCATTGGCTTTCTTCGATTGGGGTAATGGGAACTTGGTAGGGTAGGAACGCTAGGTAGAGCCATAGAGCCTCTGACTAAGCAATAAGCGACATCTGTACATATAGAATTGTACTCTAACTGCTAAGTTAGACATGCCCACTAAGTACTCCGTACAAGGGTTGCATGTAACTACCATCTGAGATGGTTATAATTGTAGAAGAGAATTTGGATAACACGGGCGGGGTTGCAAATAACTTAGTGGCAGAGCGACTAGGGACTTTACCCAATAGGTTGTAGGTTCAAATCCCGCTTATTATCGATTTTTTTTATAGTCTCAAGCCTGCTTTCTCCAGAGGGGGTAGGCAGAGGTGAGCAGTTTGTGACCCACGTTTCGCCGACTATGTTATAAGTCCCATATTATAGAGGGCGAGCCTATTGCCAATATCAATTGCCAATATCGATTTTTTTCTTCCTACAAACATTTCAAATTTTAGAAAAAATAGTCTGTTGGTTCCTCTAAGATTTAGAATTTTAAAATTTATAAATTAAATTTCGAGAAAATAAGTCAGTGATGGTCAGTTCAGCAAATTGAACTTAAACCATCTTCATTGAAGCAAGTTAATGACTAAACGCTAACTAACTACCTACCCATACTAATCAATCATTTCTATTGTGGAAATTTAACAGCCCATAACCATGGAGTAATGAAAATGAAAAGAAGCACTTGTTTAACATGTAATAACGTTTGGTTTGGATTGGATTGTCCCAAATAAGGCAAGCGAACACATATGATTGGATCATGCCATGGCACCGTTATTTCACCTGTATTGCATCAGCTACCCGTAACATTAATTTCAGTGGTCCTTCTACTCTCAAAATCGAACTGAGATTCTCGAAACTCGATTCGATCTGAGAATCTGAATCAAATCGAGTTGATGTCTCGTATAAAAACATACAGTAACTTACTCAGCCGGGCTGAAGTTAGGATTTTTCGAGCAATAAGAAAAACTAAATCAAAGTCGCTGCATTCGTTTAGGAGCTACCTACGATGCCACAGACAGAAATACAGACATACAGACACATCAAACTTATAACACCCCTCTTTTTTAATGAAATCCGTGACAAAAAAAACGCAAAATGCGTACCGCTTCGCCCGCCAATCGTGTCGTTCACTTAATTTTTCGATATTCTCTAATTTTAACCCCCGATGAAAAAAGAGGTGTGTTATTAGATTAACTTGTGTATCAGTGTATTGTGTGTCTGTGGCATCGTAGCTCCAAATGTATTTGAAAGGAATCAATTTTAGATTAATTTAAAAAAATTAAAATGTGACTTTTATTGATCGAAAATGTTCTTAGTTAAAATTTAAACTTATTTAATTATAAATCAATAAAATAACAATATATATAACAGTTGTTTCATTATTATAAAAAAAAATGCTTGTTTCTGAAGAACATGGCCGTTACACGTTATTATTATTATTTATTATTATTTTAGCCTGTATTGTCCCACTGCACGTATTAAACACAATTATAATGATTCACTTACCTACTTATTACATTAACAAAGTACCTGTATTACCTAATAATTGTGTAAAATATTAAAAACAGATCAATCAGGATCATAATTATAATATCCCCTATAAAATAATTAGGTAAGTACTATATTACTTATCTATCTCAAACAAAGGTTATTGATAAGTATGCCTAGGTACGATAAGTAGCGTAAAACCACAGAATAGATAATAGTACTGGGGGCTTAGCCAAGTTGACTGTCTACAAACCCTAACGCTATAGAAAACGAAAGAAATGTATAGCGTTTCTTGCCAGATTCTTCTCCATGAAGGGTAGGCTGCCCTTGGAACTGGCAACTAGAGTCACTCTTACAACAAACAATAGGTATTAGAATTATAACTATTCATAAGTGCCTAATGGTCTACCTACATGAATAAAAATATTTTGATTTTGATTTTTTGAGGCAATCGGCAAGTTTGTATGGGAAGTGAAATTATTTTTTCATGTGGTGGATGTTCTAGAAGTTGATCAATTTCATGAGTAGATTGACCTCCTAAGGGACACTATTTTTGTTATATATTGTATAAATACCTATAATTTGGCGTAATACAAGTAATTATCTTTCGACCGTTTATAGAATAATATACAACCCCAAATATTAGTAAATATATAATATTAATAAAACATTTTGCATTTTAACTAAGCGTTACTTTTAAAAATGCTTCTGAAAAACTTTGCGGTTACTATGCGTTACGGACCCGCTTTGCAGGCGCGTGGGAATGGGTTCCAAGTTAGAACCCACACCCACGCGCTTGCAAAGCGGGTCCGTAACCAATGTACCAACACGACAACCACTAAACAAAATGTAAATTTGAACGGTTTATCATACTTTCAGTAGATTCGAAGTAAGTAACATGTAAAATTTCTATGACATCTATTGCTTCCGTGTCTATCCATAATCTGCCTTTACTTTTAATCTCGCTAGCAATAAAGTTATCCGTTTATATGTTTTAGGTTTATATGTAATAGTATACCTACACAACTTAAATATTTTGGATTGGGGAAGTTTTCCTCATGCCGAAAGAATCGTGAACTATTAAGAAAAGCAATCACCAAGTGGCAGCCGTGGATCTTGAATTCTTCTGAAACGGGGCAAAAATTGAAAAATGCTGTCCTCATTCATGAATATTTTTACCTTCATCATCAACATTATTTCAGCTATAAGACGCCCACTGATGGACATAGGCCTTCCGCAAAGAACACCACAACGACCGGTCTAGCGCTGTTTAATCTGACAAGTGTATTCGTTGTCAAGCTTGAATTTGCTGCCCTCTGAATGTGCCGCCCGGGGAATGGGCCCCAGTTTAGTCCCACCTAGATCCGGGGCTGCTAAGTGGCTCTATCATAGTGGAAACCTGCGACCGCGATGCTTAGGTAGTTAAGTACCAAAACGAAAGATGGCGTCAATTACTGACGCCTGCGATTGGCAATGAAAGCGCTAAATTGTAAGAAGTTGAAGAAAGGTCTTTATGCCCCGCTATATGTCAGTAACAAAATAGAGGTTAAACCCCCCGCAGATAATATGCGTAGTGGCTTTGACTTATACGACACTAAAGATAAAACCATCTGATATGATTGTACATTTTTATTTTTACACCAGAAATCTTCATTCATGTTATCTGAGTGTTTATTATGTTACAACATTATTAAAGATAAGTCACCAATCACAATATTTATACAATTAATTATACTATCCAGAGTTGATAAGGAAGATGGGGAAAGCACGACGATATACTACAAGGCTAAATGTATGACTTTATTGACATTCGACGAAGACGAACATACAGCGACTCTTGCCTTTACAATGTTGACTTGTGGCAGCCTAATACCTATGACGTATTATCGTGTATTCATTCGAGACAGCAATACTGATCAATGAAGTTGTAAGAAAACAAGCAATTTTCCGGAAAACTATTATGTCAACAAAGTACTGAGCAATCTGTAGCAGCATTGGGAAGTATGGACTAAATATTAATTTCTACTATTATTGCTGAAACCTGTGACAGTCAGAATTATAAAGCAATTTCTACTATCATTGCTCAAACCTGCGATAGCCAGAATTATAGAGCAATTTTTACTGTTATTGCTGAAACCTACAACGGCCAAAATTATAAGGCAATTTCTACTATTATTGCTGTAACCCGTGACAGCCAGAATTATAGAACAATTTCTACTATTAATTATTGCTAAAACCTGCGACAGCCAGAATTATAGAGCAATCTCTACTATCATTGCTGGAACCTGCGACAGCCAGAATTATAGAGCAATCTCTAATATCATTGCTGGAACCTGCGACAGCCAGAATTATAGACCGATTTCTATTACTGTTGCCGAAACCTGCGACACCCAGAATTATAGACCAATTTCTACTATTATTGCTGAAAGCTGCGACATCCAGAATGATAGAGCAATTTGTACTATTATTGCCCAAACCTGCGACACCGAGAATTATAGAGCAATTTCTACTATTATTGCCCAAACCTGTGACACCAAGAATTATAGAGTCATTTCTACTATTATTGCTGGAGTCTACGACACCCACAAGTATAGACTAATTTCTACAATTAATGCTGAAATTTACGACAGCCGGAATTATAGAGCAATTAGCGTTAACAGATTGCTCCACTATCTCTGACAACTATTGCCCAGATTATTGCCGTAAAAAGTGCTCGTGTAGCTCCACCATTTAGTACACATTTACCAAAAGAAATAAATATGATATGAGACGCAGTTTAATTTTTACCTCTTTTTTATTAAATTCAGTTCGCTTCCACCTTTCTCATACGTACAGCTAAAGACTGTAATAACCATTCATTTCTTCAAATCAAGAGCTTACTTTTGTGTGTCAACACCGCTTACCATCAAAAAGGTTCGTGGTCTAACACATGCCTTTTTCATTATAAAAAAATAAAATAAAAATATCCTTTTCCTTTTAGAAAATCAGGATTATTTACTAATAAGAAAAAAGTTAAACTTTTGTAGTCGCCAGAATTGACTTCCCAAACAAAATACCGATCAGTTGTCGTTGTTTGTAACTCAGAAGTTTTTTTAAAATTTAGTCTAACAACCTATTTTACTAAAATAGGAGCATATTTATAGAGAACCGCACAAATGTGCGAACAAAACATTCTCACCATCGTCTGTCTTGACCATCCCAATAGTACCACCAGTGTAAATAACTAACACCCGTCTTTCTTTTATTTCATTAGCTCGAGAAAGTCTTCTCCCTCTATTAAACTCTAAATCTGCCGCCAAATTTGACATATCAAAAGCACCATTAAGTTTTTTTAAAACACTATTCATTTCCTTTTTTTAAATTAACTTTTTAATCGAACGTTATTCGCGCAAAGTATCGCGGACGTTCCGCTTTCGTGGTGCGTGTCTCGCGACTTTGAAACGCAGACTGAAATAAGATGGGATGCGAGAAGCGAGAAGCATGTTAGCGTGTTTTATCGACTCGAGCACGTCACGCGATAATGGCCCTTATTACTTCATTGATGCTGTGAAAATTACAATTTGAATGGAGACCAACCAAGACCTATAAATGATAGATAAAGTCTATGCTCAAAAACAAAAGCATTTCTCATCTCATCATTAAAATTTCTCAAGATGAAGGAATTTAATGATAATGTCGACATATTTTTTTTTCACATATGGGAACCCATTTATGGATAATAAAAAAACACTCTAAAAACCACATGGTGTTCTTCAACGGACCTCTATGCACCCCAAAATCCCAGGACAGGAACACAGTAGATAAAGGAATCCACCAAAATGACTCGCCGCCGCCTCGTAGGATATCGTGCGCTCTAGCCCTAGCCTTTTGGCATTCTCTCACCGCTTGTCTTGTTGTGCGCGCGCGTCGATTTTTCCGTAATTAGCCGCCTAACGAAATAATACAGTTGCCATATTGAAAGTTTAGAAGAAAACCTGGAGTTTCATCCATCGATCAAAGAATAGTGACGTGGTTTTGCTGCGTACACCGTCGGTGGATTTTGGACATAGCCACTCTTCGCTTGCGACGTTAAGGACTTAAGGACAAGCTTCTATTTGATTGATCATTTTATACTTATAAAAATAGCTACTTATTTAATTTAATTTTGTTCCAATCATCTATAAAAACGTTGCATAAAGGCTTGCAATCATAACTGCCAATAGGCGATAGTGTACTCCTCGCCCTCGGCCGCTGCATTGACCTTGAATACATTAATCGTAAAATATCTCGTAAGTATCTATTTATGTGTTTTTTTATTATTTTCTGTTGAGTAAACTGGATTGCACCGGATCTATAACAGCTGATTAAAGTACTTTTAGTTTTGTCGGATAAATTTTGCTTTTTTAATTTTATTTTCCTGTTTCTTTCGCCTTGTTTATAATTTAGACTTGCTTTGCATACAGATCGTTCATTCAAATGGTATGCTGCGCCTGCTTGTGCCGAAACGCTACATCAAAGACGTGGTGCGTGCTGTACAACCGCAATGTATATTGGTGGTTAATGTTGGTTTGACAAATGTGACACCTGATTATTGGAATAAATATGTGAGAACATTCGATTGATTCGACTATAGTTAAGAATAAATATTACCATGTCGACAAAGATGTTGATCTCAACAGCGAAGCTTTTATAATAAACGCACATCGAGTGATTCGAACGACTCAGATGTAATACCTACTTAAATTATTAATGAATTTTGATATTTCTTTGTTTAGTTATAGTAGGTACTTCATGTAAAAAAGTTTAAATAAATGCAATGAATAAATGAATGTACTAAATTAATATTTGTTTGATTTCACATAATATCCAAAATGGTGTGTGGTGTAGGTTAAACCACGAACTATATTTAGATAATAATATGTCGGAAACATGTTTTAAATATTATAGAGTCATAGATCTCGTCTAATTTCACGTCAATTGCAAGGGGGACGTAGGCTAAATTAGCAGCTCTAATTTGACAGTTCAATCTGCTGTCCTTTTCCAGTATTTATTAGAACGAGACGAGATATAGTTAGACCAAAATTCGTTTAGCGGGATGTACAAGAGAATGAGTGCTAGTTTTTTAATTGATCCGGTGAGATACTACAAATAAAGAAGCTTACAAAGCTGTACGTACCTTGTTTAGTCTTCACCATACCAATGGTGCCTCCAGTATAGACTACTAGGACTCTTCTAGATAATTTGCTGCAATAACGTTGTGAACTCCAGCCTCCGTTGATAGTCGTAGTCTTTAAATGTCTGAGACGATAACCCAGCATTTCGAAGTGTTTTCTTATTAATTTTATAACTTTGTATCATAGTTTTTTTTTATGTAGTTAGATTTGTATATAGATAGTTTTATTTAGTATTGTTTATTTGTATTTTAAGTTACTTTCTATGAATAAAATATTCTATTTTAAATTCATAAATTATAGGTATATGACTGCCTCGTTGGTCTAGTGGTAGCAAGCGCGACTGCTGAGCACGAGGTCCTGGGTTCGATCCCCGGGTCGGGCAAAAGTGTTATTGAGTTTTTCCATTAGGAAATTCTCAGTAGCAGCACGGAGTCTGGAATTGTGCCCGGTTAATGGCAATAGGCTCGCCCCCTATTACATGGGACTTATAAAAAATAGCCGCCGAAACGTGGGTGTACTGCACACCTCTGCCTACCCCCTCTGGGGAATACAGGCGTGCGTCTATAAATAAATAAATAACATATAATAATGAATACATATTATTATTTTTCTTCTTTTTTAAATTGTAAATTTATTTTTATTTCACTTCACTTCTTTTGAATGGCATTTGAAAGCCCACAATACGCCAATGACAGGTATTATAGTCGGAACGAAAAACTGGGTGACCGAAAATCAGGGAGGACTCTTAAGGCCAATTTCACCATTCACTGTAAAAACCGAGTTTAATAAAACTAAGTTCAGCCCTACGCAAATTGCAGTTCTGAACTCAGTTTACTTGAATCGAATTTAATTTTAATTGATCGCGTTTAGTGTCAATGGTGAAATCGGCTCTTAATTATTTACATGTCTCTAGATAAACTGTCAAAGTTGTAAACGTGTCGAAATAAGTTTTTATTAAACAACATTTTTAACCAAGCTTTTATATTGAAATATCAAAACATTTGTAAAAAAAATAAATTAAAATTTAGCAAAAAATTTGTAGGTATACTGTGCTGTTCACCGTTGCAGAGTTCTTTTATCTCTACTAGAGCGAATCCTAGATGTCAATTCAGGTCATGCTTGTTGTTGTTCTAAATAAAATAAAAAATAAATTATAGGATGGACTTATTACTAATATTTTCTATTCATATTTTATTTAGGGACTTTTTAATTAAACTGTTTAAGTGGGAGGCTAATAAGGGTTTTAAGTAGTTAGTTAAAATATGTTATGGCCATACAGTAGGCATTTTTCCTAAATAATTCTAAAGTAACTGATGGTTGATTATAATGATCTATTATTTATTTTTATTCTAAGTACTATCGCAGACACGAACGGTGCACCACTTTGCGATCAAAATTTTTTGAACGCTGCTACTTGCGTAGGGTCGAGACTAGCGCTACGTTCGGACGCCGGGTGCAAGCGATTCTAACCTTAAGAGTGGTGCACCGGCTTTGTCTACGATAGTACATACCTATTACCTACCCACGCACGAATTTACACACGATATTACCTCACGAAGTCTATAAAAAAAATTGCTTCATGTCTTACCTACTCGTGTCAGCGATAATAGAAATATTAAAAATTTTAAATCGGTCATTTTCATATAATTATCGCACTAAACAAATATTAATTATCATTCAAAACTCACGTTTCCATATACGATTACCTATATATACGGTGTTAATCTAGCACAGGCATAGTCATACAGTGTTTGTAGAAGACTTCAATACCTACTATTTTGTCAATATGGGCGAAGTACTTACAAAAGAAATGGTAACCGACCAGAACAATGACGTCGGAGCCGAAAAAAATCTTCAATCAGGTACGTAGGCATTTTAAAATTCGATAATTAAAGACCGAATTATGGTTGCAGCGGTCAATCTCAACGGAGATTGGAGATATTATATAGTGCACATATATGTGTGCAAACACGGGTGCTCACAGCCATTGTCCGTTGAGAACTTGGGACCTTTCGAAGCACGGTGCAAGTGAAAATTAATTTCTAATACGCTCATAACTGTATCAGGGCGTCCCGGCAGACCACGTATGAGATGGCGGGACGCACTGGCTCAGGATCGAAAGACGTGGCAATCAGAGGGAGAGGCCTTTGCCTAGCAGTGGGATGATATGGGCTGACAGTAACAGTAACGCTCAAAACTAATGAAAAGTCATAGGCCTTGCTTTCCTAACCAGAGATCTAGGTCTCAGGTTTAAATCTAAGAAGAGAATCCAAGAGCTCTCCCAAGAGCTCTGACTTGAGTCAATCGGTAGAGTCGGGATCGTGTCTCATTTCCTTACACTACAACCATAGTCTAAACATCATATAGTCAGTCGACGCGTTTGATGTTTTCGGAAATGCCGACAACGTCTAGACATTCGTCGCGACGTAAAAAGTGTTAGGGTTGACACAGGACTAAAAACAAAAATATGATTTTATAGTGTTTTTTTTTGTAAGTATGTATAACACGTTATCAAAATTGGAAAACGTGGCCGCCATTTTGAAATTTTTATTTACTGGGCCGATTGCTTTCAAAATCGATATCTGAGAGTCCGCATGGTCTCCGAGTACATAACCGTTGTCAGAATTGGAAAAGGTGGCCGCCATTTTGAACTTTTTATTTACTGGACCGATTGCTTTCAAAATCGATATCTGAGAGTCCGCATGGTCTCCAAGTACATAGCCGTTGTCAGAATTGGAAAAGGTGGCCGCCATTTTGAAATTTTTATTTACTGGACCGATTGCTTTCAAAATCGATATCTGAGAGTCCGCATGGTCTCCAAGTACATAGCCGTTGTCAGAATTGGAAAAGGTGGCCGCCATTTTGAACTTTTTATTTACTGGACCGATTGCTTTCAAAATTGATATCTGAGAGTCCGCATGGTCTCCGAGTACATAACCGTTGTCAGAATTGGAAAAGGTGGCCACCATTTTGAAATTTTTATTTACTGGACCGATTGCTTTCAAAATCGATATCTGAGAGTCCGCATGGTCTCCAAGTACAAAGCCACCCCTGAAAACCTAGAAAACGATACCCATATTGATTTTTACTATAAACTCGCGTCCGCCATCTTGAATCTCAAAATAAATGTCATATTCGTTATCACCGCCCCCGAAAACCTAGAAAACGATACCCATATTGATTTTTACTAAAAACTCGCGTCCGCCATCTTGGATCTCTAAATTAATGTCATATTCGTAATCACCGCCCCCGAAAACCTATAAAACGATACCCATATTGATTTTTACTAAAAACTCGCGTCCGCCATCTTGGATCTCAAAATTAACGTCATATTCGTGATCACCGCCCCCGAAAACTTAGAAAACGATACCCATATTGATTTTTACTAAAAACTCGCGTCCGCCATCTTGGATCTCAAAATAAATGTCATATTCGTAACCACCACCCCTGAAAACCTCAAAAAAAATGCCCATATTGATGTTTTTCAAAAACTCGCGTCCGCCATCTTGGATCTCTAAATTAATGTCATAAGTATTCATAATCAACACACCCGTTAAAAAATTGAATCAACATTTAAAATTCAAATAAATAAAAAGCGACACCCGCTAATTCCTAGGACCCAACAATTCCATACAAGCTACGGTGCGCCCCCCCCCCCTCCGTCCCCCGCTCCACACACCCCGCACGATTGCTCTGTCTAGACGTGTTCGTTGGACTACTGTAGGGAAAGAGAAGAGCTCTTTATACTGTGCTACAACCGTCTATACCGCTAACTTCAGCTTAGCTTTATGACTCTATCTGAAGGTTCGTGAGAAATCTATAAAATTCTCAAAATATTATATTTTGAGAATTTTCAAAATATAGTTATTTTGAGAATTTTCAGATAGGATAATACAATAACGATTTGGGAAAAAGAACCCGAGACCTCGTGAGTCATGCGTAACAGTCAGTTAGGAAAAATGATATTAAAAATTAACTTTTAAAATTTCAGGTTTCACTTCCGCCAAAGGAATCCAGGATTCTACTTTCTCGTACTTCGTGTCTCAAGGTGAAGAGATAATACCTAACAAATTTAAGTGAAAACTGTTGAAATTTTTATTATGATTTAATAAAAATGTAACATGTAAAAAAATTCACAGCACCATTTTTTATTTTTATTAAAAAGAGTATCTTGACTCTCTCGCGCGCTAAACGAAATTTTATGTCGAAATTACATTATTTAAATAATAATTGTTTACAGGAAATCTGAGAAACCACAGACAAAAGATCAGCTGTTCCACATTTATGTTCACATAACAAAATGTATGTAACAGCTGATTTTTTTTGCGATTTCGGGGTTGGCCCCATAGTAAAAGTAGTTCATAATGATGAGTTTAATGACCTCTTTTTAGGTTGCGGGTGTTTTACAAATAACCCTGTATAACTAAATAAGAATCATAGAGATGAAGCCGTGTCGGCTAGTTTTATAATAAATTTAGAAAACAGTTGTTATTTTGATATTACACTTTAATCTCATATTTTTGTATAGATCAGTATTAGGTAGACAGTAACAGTATGAATAGGATACAATCTGGACGTCTCTACATAAAAAAGTCTTCGTCTTGAATTTTACATCTGGACTTCCACATCTAAACTTCTCAATATATCTCTAAGGCAATTTCTTTGCTTAGTGTTCATAGAAGCAAGAGGTTGACGTGTTGGCCCAACTTTGATTCCCGTCACTAATTCCATCGCTGTCTTCATAGAGGGAACAAAATCACCTGAAAAAAAAACCTTTAAAATTAAAATTTAAAAAAGCTCGATACAATACAGAGTACAATACAGAATCTTTTTTTTAGCTAAAGACACTCGATCAAATTACCCAAATTACCTTTTAAATAATATAAACTAAAACAAAATTGGTTTATCCGTTAGGGAGATATAATGCCACATATAAACACACAGATATACAGACACACATACATATAGACACACAGAAATAAAGACACGTCAAACTTAAAACACCTCTCTATTTGCATCGGGGATTAAAACCAGGTAGTTAACCTTAGATACCAATTTCAACTATAGTAAATAACTATAGTAAAAAAAATAACTAATAAATAAATTAATAAATGTCCTAATTTTATTTAGCCGAATTAAAAAATAATGCAAGTTTTACCTTGTGAAGAAATGGCATCGACGAGTATGTTCAGTCTCCTTTGAAGAACTCTGCCTTTCACCACGTCTCCATTTTTGACTGCTTCCACGATATTGTGGACTAAGTCAGGGAACAGGTTGGCTACAGTGGCGATACTCGATTCGTGACCCATCAGAACTGATGGAGCTATATGCTGCAAGTGAAATTCGAAATAACTGAAGTCGAACTTACATGAGAACCAGTCTTATTATAAGTACACTTAAGGCTGCCATCCCCGAAATTGCCAACGCCCAACAAAATCCTTAAAAACCCTGAACATTTGTGCATATTGATATTTTTTCCCGGAAGCCCCTGACAAAAAGTAACTGAGTGATCGGATATTGCGGCACAGCGGTTAGAGGTTTTCAGAAAAAAATCTAATCTCTCTCTCTAATCACAAATGTTCAGGGTTTTTCAGAAAAAATCTTTTTTCTGAAAACCTCGCCCGGTCATCTCCCGGACGCCTTCTAAGCTACGACAAATTCGGGAAATCCCGGTCAAGTGGCAGTTCCAAGTACACTCATCTTCCGGGAAACTCTAAACTTACATGGTTAGCGATGAATACCCTCTGATCCTCAGCTAGGAGATCGGCAACTTGCTCAGCTACTCCTAAATCAGCTTTTGCACCTTTGAAGTTACGAAGCTTACTCGCTTCGGAGAAAAACTGCCTCATGTTTACTGAAGAAGAGAAAAAATTGTAGTCATAGTATTGTAGTCATATTATTATTATCTGGGGTGGCCATACAAAAAAAAAACAGTTAATTCACGATTAAATACACAACAACAATAAAAAAGAAAAAAGAAACGTAAAAATATTCAGTAATATTATTCAGCAAATAGGCATAATCATATACTAATAAAGCTCCACGACTCCTGAAAATACTTAAAACTATTACACTATTGTAAAATATATGCAGGGTGAATATAATGACTCTAGGAAAATCATAGGAAGTGAAAGAGCCTTCGATAATCGGGTATCGATTAAAAAATACATAGTACTTATATTCTTTGCAAACCTAAACACAAAATAGTTCACTTCACTACCATTTACTCTTCTAACTGTGTTTCTTTTTTTTTGTTTAGTAGCCTGTGAATAAAAAAAAACTGTCGAATTTCGATCAATATGCGAGTATAGTTTCACAAACTTATCTGATCCGGTGGCCAACATTGAAACTAACCGAATTCCTAACAAAATTTCTTCAAATGGCTTAACTACACTCACCATTAGCGCCGCCGTTACCGGTTCAAATAAGTTTGTGGGGTTTATATAAGTAAGTACTACCATCGACTCCAGTCATCATAGGGAAGTGATAGTAAATCAATGGCAACGTCGGCGCCGCATCAGACACGGTCTTCAAGTAAGCAACCAGTTGTTCTAGGTTCTTTGGCTTGTAGTACAGTTCGGGTAGAGTCATTATGCCATCAGGTTTTTCTTCTTCAGCATGTTTTGCCTGTACAGAAAGTTAATGCCTGTACAGAAAGTTAATAATGATGAATTTTTAAGCGACCCTCTGGAAGTCAAATCAATCAGTCAGCCTTTTCCATTACATTCTCATATACAGGGTTATTTGTTAAACACCAGCTCCTTAAAAAAATCAGCTGTTCCATGCATTTTGTTGAGTCATGTGAACATAAATGTATGGAGCAGCTGATTTTTTTTTGCGATTTCAGGTTTGGTCCCATAGTAAAAGTTGTTCATAATGATGAGTTTAATGACCTCTTTTAAGGATGCTGGTGTTTTACAATAACCCTGTAGAGAAGGATTGAGCATTAATCACCACGCTAGCTAACTCGGGTTGGTGATTTCCACTAACTACAAATTAAATACAAATTATGAGGTTTTGCAAGCATAGGTTACGGTGACCCCTTACCATCAGGCCGAATGCAGCTTATTGCCACCTTAGTACTAGAAAAAGACAATAATTTATACCATATTTTTGTGATTTTTTTTTACTTGTTATTATTAAATATAATTATTTAATAATAAATTTATAAAAACAACTGATACGGATGGGATTCGAACCCACGATATTCGGCTAAAACTGGAAAGTTTAAAACGTCGGCACGGCACTCCGAAGATTGTGGCTTCGAATCCCATTGGTATCAGTTGTTTTTTCAAATTTCTTATTAAATCATTATAATTTATACCATGTTTTATTTCTGGAAATAGCCCATCGGTCCAAAAATAAACGTACCAATTCGATAACATCAGGTAATGGCGCTCCTCCCACTTGGACAATAACTTTGGTGCCGAACGGTCTCGCTGCTCGCATCCATGCTTCGAGTACAGACTTCCTCTCTTCAACACTGAGTGCCATGGCTTCTCCTGTAGTTCCACCAACTTTAGGAGAATAATATTTTATGTTAAACTAGACAGGAAAATCCTGGATTCCTCACTTTCCTTCAAACTATAGCCAATTTTAAATATTTCTTTATCCTATGGTTGATGAACAACCTAGTGTCAGAGTTTAAACCGCCCGTAGGCCTCTGACATGACTTTACACACCGTTGAAAAATCTCTCAGGTGTGCTGGTTTCCTCACAATGTTTTCCTTCAGGTGATAATTAATTTCTAATACACATAAATCCGAAAAGTCAGAGGAAAAAATGGCAAGTAAGAATTAATTAAGAAGAGAAACCAGCTTGTAACTGTCCCACTGTAAGGCAAAGGCCTCATCTTATACAGAGAAGGATCGAACATTAATCACCACGCTAGTTAACTGAGGATTGGCGATTTAGAGACAAACAAAAGTTTAGGTTTCTTCACGATGTTTTCCTTCACCGTTAGACATAGGTTTCTTTGAATCACCAAAAAAGTCATAAGTTAAAAAGTCACATTGGTACATGCCAGTTTCGAAGCCCGCGCACCACCACGGCAAAGAAGCATAAGAGGAAAATGAATTAAAGTGCCTTAGTGCCTTTCAGATGCAATATGTTTTAACACCGAGTAATCAAATCTGTAAAGGATTGCTAAAAAACGGTACTAGGCGTCAAAATATTTTTAATTTCCTTCATTGCATGGCCGAACCGTATTATCGTAGCCGTCTTATGATATCATGTATTAAAAATTAAAAATCAATATTAAAATCACTGCCGTAGCAAGCTTGAACGCGTCCGACGAGTTTTCTATGCGCCTATACATGACCTAAAACTTTGTCCCGGTCTGGTCACCGCTGGTACGGTCACAGTTACGGTATACTGATTACAATGAATTTTAAGTCGTGATAGCCTAGTGGTGTTGACCGTCGACTGACAAGTCAGAGGTATCAGGTTCGAACCCAAGGCGTGCACCTCTGACTTTTCGTAAGTTATGTGCGTTTTATAAATTAATTATCACTTACTCCGTGCCTCGGAAAGCACATAAAGCCGTTGGCCCTGCGCCTGATCTCTCTCCGGTCGTGTCGGACTGCCGTCCCATCGGACTATGAGAGTGAGGGAATAGAGAGTGCACCTGTGTTCGCGCACACACTTGTGCACTATAATATCTACCGCGACGATGGCTAATCTCCGTTGAGATTGGCCGCTGTGAACGAAATCCGGTCAGGAGGACATTATTTATTACAATGAATTATAAAAAGGTTACCAAGAATCCCGTTCACATGGTGTTTGTTCAAATGAGACATATAGATCGGTATAGTGGGGAGGTCCACACTGCCTGACTCCGAAAATGGAGTGAACACTGGTGCCAGGACTCCTTGGACTTCAAATACCTGAACAACGAAATACAACTTAGATATTAGTCTGCAGTCAGCACGTCATTCAAGATCCATTAAGTACCTGAGAAAGGTGACGGGACATTTGTTGTATGGTACCCGTTAAGGATGATGGAGAGGATTAGCTGGACAGAGGAAAACAAATAAGGTAGTGTTACTTTTGGTCAATGAAGAAAGTACTATAGACAATAGGAGAGGAAAGATGAGTGGCCACTTGATGTGTCATGATGACTTCTTTAAGTGAGGTCCACGACGCGCGCGCCGGCGCCGCTGCGACTACTCTTGCTTGAAAATGGACTCCATTTGGGTCCGAAACTAGTCGGGCATTCCCGAAAAAACCGTGAGCATCTAAAGCCGTTGTATTTAATAACTTAAAAAAAACACTTATAAAACACTTATACCTAACTCAAATCCTCAAGAAGTATACAAATAATACAAAATTAACTCACCATTGTAGATAAAAATGATAACCCCTGTTTTAGGTATAGTCGTTTAAAAAAAAAATCTTAACACAGAAACACTAGAGCAGATGGCTTTCTAGATATGACTGAACTGACTCAGATGACTTGTAACTTAATAACTTAGGTAATCGATGGAAAGTAGGAGATGTGGTTACATACGTCGATGAACACGAATAGTATCTTTTTCACTACATATATACCGAAAGGACAACGGACAATTTTGTATCAAACTAGGGCTCACTTTTTTCCACATTGTGCAACAGTGATGAGATGATGAATTTCACACTTGGTAACACCGAAATGCGGCTACGTTGACTGGTCTTCCATTTACGACATGTGGACCGAATTGATCTTTTTCATATTTTTTTCTTTCTTTTTAATTTCATTGATCTTTTTCAAGCACAATTTATTAAAAATAAATAAACAACCTCACGTCTATACGGACGAAACAGAGACAGAGAGTATCGTGGATGCAGTTATTTAAATATAATTTAACAATGTAGGTAGATCCTGAATATAGCTTTATTAGGTGATTGAAAAGTAAAAGTGTTTGAATTTTGTATGTTTGAATTTCCATAATCTGTGTCCAATTGTCCATAGTTGCTTACCATCAGGCGGATCTTATGCCTGTTTCCTAGGTAGTAGGAGTAGGTATTACAAAAATTGGATAATAAAACAAGAGTTTAGACATTTATTTTGTTTTTATTTTTTTAATCACTTCTTCGTGTTCTTTACACAGCCAATCTCAACGGAAATTAGCCAACTACGCCGGAAATGTGTGCGCAAACGTAGGTGCACTCTCTATTCCCTCTCTCTCATGGTCCGATGGGACGGCCTTCCGACACTACCCGAGAGAGATCAGGCGCAGGGGCAACGGCTTTACGTGCTTTCCGAGGCCGGAGTAAGTGGTAAATACGCACATAACTTACGTAAAATCAGAACCTTGGGTTCGAACCTGACCTCTGACTTGCCAGTCAACGGTCACCTCCACTAGGATATTTTTATCCTATACTTACTATAGTATGGTGAATTGGTGACTTAAGAGTTTTCCAATGTTTGCCAAATTGGTTTATTTATAGCAAGCAGGCTGCTTTTTTGGCATCACAGTGCTCGAGCTTTAGGTATACAAGAGATAGAGAGATCCATGAATTTTAGACGAAATTTTCCTTGAGTATTCTAGAGGGATCGGGATAATCGGTTTATTCAGCCACCAAAAACGCTGTCTCGCAGATATTACACCATAAATCGTCTGCAATAGACACAAAGGCCTAATATGACTCAACAAAATGTATGAAACAGCTGATTTTTTTTTGCGATTGCAGGGTTGGTCCCATAGTAAAAGTTGTTCATAATGATGAGTTTGATTTTAAGGATGCTGGTGTTTTACAAATAACCTTGTATATATATCCTAGAGGGATTTTTGGAAATCCTTAAACAGGTAAAAAAGGGGATGCAAAATTCGAAAATGTCGTGGACGCCGAATCACTTGTAACAAATAAAATTCTTTAACAATATCAACGATTTATTTATTATACATTAACAACATAATTTTTAGATATAATCCTTTTGGTGAAATATAAAAAGGGGGTAAAATATCTATCGCATTAAGCACATTTTCAGTTTTACTTACTAAGACCTAAAGTCCTGAGTTTGGACTGTATCCTCTGCCTTGCCTCCACTGTTAAGGGTTTCTGGGGCAGAGAGGGAGGCCCAACTTTGATTCCGGTGGCTATTTCCATACCAGCCTTCATTATTGGGACCCAAGGACCTGAAAGGAAAAAATGCCGGTAAATTTTTAGCAAGTCTAATAAATGTCAAAATTTAAAGCTGAATCTAGCCATCAGTGTTGCTAAATGTCCCGTTTAAGTATCAGCACACCCGTCAACGACCTAAACACCGCTCCAAATCCTGCTTTTTGATCTAAAGTCGTGTCTCCACTAGAAGCACGCAGCTCCGAGAGGCCAGCTCAGCAACCGCACAAATAACTTTGTTTTTCTCAGTGTTTGAGAAATACAAACCCAATTTTGCGGTTTCCAAACTGACCTCAAGAAGCCGTACAACCCTAACGGGGACTCGGCTTCAAGAAAATCTATTGAAAATCTATTCTTTTACCATGAACGCCTTTTCTGAATTCAAGAACCTTTTCTTTAAAATTATGGGATCTTTGATGCAATGAAAAGACCTTCATACCTTCCACAGTATGAGCTTCAATAGCTAAGCTGAGTTTCTCCTGGAGAGCCCTGGCTTTAGCAACGTCATTCTGCTCCACGGCATCCAGGATCTCTAGTGCTAGTCGCGGGAATAAGTTGAATGTGGTGCCGATAGCTGACTTAATGCCAAGAAGAGCAGCTGGGGCGAGGAGCTGTAACACACATTGTACAATGTCAGACAAAGTCAGAAAGCTTTAAATAAAATCGAACAGGGGATAATAAAGTTCGAGGTGCGTAGATTCAAACCTGACCAGAATTGGACCCTTGGGTAAAAACCTGAGTCCACTGACTTGCCAGTCATGGTCCGGCTTGCACAAATTCTAATAAACTAGCTCATTATCATTAGCTCGTTTTCGTTGCAGCATATTTCAACTGACCCCCATCAAGAAGAACAGCCGATTATTTGACCTCTATGTCGAGTACAAGCCATTCTAGGCCACCTCGTATTTAATGAAAGGTAGGAATGAAAGACCTAGGTACAATTATATAGCAGAGATAAAAAAAATATCAACAAGATACTATCTCATGGATAAACCAGCGCCATAAGCGCCAATACTTACGGTATCAGCACCAAGGAACATCTCCTGGCTATCCTTTAACGCCCGGAGGACCTGAGAGCCTTCGCTTAAGTCGTTAGATGTAAATTTGAGGCCCTTGAAGTTAGGGATGGTAGCAGTAGCAGCCGTAACGAACGCAGGCATGTTGACTGTAGAATTGAAATAGAACTTTCTTAATCTTTTTTTTTAAATTCAATTGGTCAATTAGTTCTTTTACATTATCATAATTGAATAGCCCATGTTCCACCCCTAATACTTAGTGCCTTAAGAGCGGTATTAGCAAGGTGTTGAACCTGAGAGCCAAGTCTGCTAACGACAAAACGTCAGTATGGAGTGGCAGCTTAGAGGAAAAATTTTGCGCAGTGTAATGACAATGGCATAATTTTCGTCATACGGTATTCTGCAAATATTTTTTGGGGTCAGTGGCTTTACAGTAGCTTTTCACTGGCTTCCATTGACAAGTATTGCAAGTCTATTAAGTAATCGTGTATCAAGTTTTGGTTAAGTGTACCAGAACCAAGTTTTGGTCATTATTATAAAGAATAGTACCGTAGTTTCTTTAGAAATGTATACTTACCCTCAACGTTGCTCATGCTAGGTATGTGGTAGTACAGCACGGGGAGTTTAGGAGCGGCCTTGGCGACCTGAGATACGTAGAAGACTAGTGCCTCTACTGTAGCAGGCTTGAAGTATAGCTCAGGAAGGGTTAGCAAGGAGTCAACACCAACTTCTTGGCAGTAACGGGCCTAGTAATAAACATATTTATTAGAAATGTGATGATAGATGATAAACAGCTGTTGATCGAGCTATGGCGCGACGAAAAGAAGTGCGATGTAACGATATTGCGGCGTACCAATCATTCAATTAATCAGTTAATTATTTATTTGCCATAAAATGGGTTACTGACACCTAGATGTTATGTATAAAAGCAAGGTGCACATCCATTTTTGCCTGTGATGGGCAAATATCTAATTACATTAAAATTATTACAACTTATCATTTAACTTCAGCGGTACAGGGGATCCCGATCGCATTGTTTTTAAAAGCCTGCAAATGCTTGGTGTTAAGTTTTTGTTCAGTTGCGAAGGTGCGATTAACTTGGCAGATATAACTTGGCAGTATCGCGATAAAGATCAAACGTCAAGATAAAAGAAAAATCCAAACATTGATTTATCACTTCACCAAAGTAATAAAACATTAATTCCAAGATCGAATGCGATCCTTAAAAAAGTAGCAGCAGTACCTACAAACTTTATTAAAACTTTTAATTTAACAGCGGTAGGAGTTAGGACCTACGTGGCAGTTCTCCAGGGGGTATTAAAAAGTTGTAGTTACACGGTTTTACTTAGCTTGACCTGTTTATTATTTGATTCAAATTTAGTAATCGATATTTCACCCCCTTCCTGTTGACAGATTGATCTGATATTTGGTACACAGCTTTAATTTTGATGACAATACCGTTTAACGTAAAAAAAAATAATCAAATCAAAGATTAGTTATCAGAATTTGAAATCATGGTTTTGCTGATTGCGAGATGACAAACTGCAGTTGATAAGAATATATTTGTACTTAGTAAAGTTGTCCTTTTATCTCGAGTGTGTATTTAAAGTACATCGAAAACAAATTTAAGATAAATGCCTGACGTACCTATCTTACATAATAAATGCGAATATCAATGTTATACAATACTAGCTTCCGCCCGCGACTTCGCCCGAGTTGATAAATTGTAGCTTATCTATGCGGCATTCTGATGTAGGTACCGCTATATTATAAAGAGTAAGAAAAATTGGATACAACCTGTATACAAGAAAATTATTTAACCATACAGGGTGTAACTATAAACTGTTGGTACTTTACCTGGTTGTGGTAACAGTTCCTACACAGCAACATAGGTACATAATTGCATACCAGACTCAGACCAGAGGGGTACCCCTCTGGTCTGAGTCTTGGCCCTTGAAAGTCCCTTGAAATACTAACTCATTGCAACGCGTTTAATCCGTTACGTGTGTTACTTACCAAATTAGTGACGTCAGCAAGGGGTGCACCTCCGACCTGCACTTGTATGTGCAAACCATTAGTCTTAGCGACAGCTACCCACGCGTCCACTACCTTCTTCCTGTCAGCCACTGATAGCGACATGTGCTCGCCTGTCGTGCCTCCAACTAGACAAAGAATTTGAGACTACGTGTCAGAGGCCACTGTGGGCTTTGCCATGGATTTCGGGGCCATAATTCTTACCAGATCACCAACCAATGACCGAATTATAGCAAACTCAGCTAATTCCGTGATACTCTTAATTTAGTAGCATTAACTTTTATACTGGGTACTTGAATATCCACTTAAAGAAATTTATAGTCTCAAAGTTAATACTACCAAATTATGAAAGTCACAGAATTAGATGAGTTTACTGTACTACTCTACCCGTGCGGATAAGAATGGGATTGATAATGGCGTCTCCTCCCCATATAGGTAACGTGTAGGTGCAAGAAGGAATAAGATATATCAAAGACATAGTGTGCGAGTGAGATGCAAAAAGTTCTGGCGCCATTTTCAATCCCATTCTTTGTCCGCACGGGTAGTACTAAAATTCGCAATAAAATATTTGAATTTGAATTAGTTTGACAAAAAAGAGTCTTGAAAAATTGGCGGCGCCACTGGCGCACTTATATTCATTGTAGTATATGTACAATTCAAAATTACAAGTTATTTAGTATACTTTTTTATTATCTATTTAAATGAACAACCTTTAAGTTATTTTAGTACACACGAACTTAGTTTTTAAGATTTTTTGTTTTAGTTCCAGCTGCCCCCGCCTCACTCTTTTTTGCCAAGCTGTAGGTACCTACAGCTTGGCAAAAAAGAGTCTGAGGCGGTGACAGTTGGAACTAAAAAATTATAATAATGACAACACTGTTTTATTTGTCAACTGCAAGTAGCTTCCTTGTCATCTTTACGTAGTGCAAGTAATTTTCTTTAAAATTTAAAAGATTCGTGTAATTTGCTTGTGATATTCTTACATAATACTAGTTGATATAGTTGTTCGTAATGAATAAAACCGTTTGCAGTAGTGGAAGATCAAGGATATATCAAGTTTTCTTGAGATGTTTGGCCGAAAGCAATGCCGGACAAATTTTGTCTGAAATTGACAATGTTTACCTGAGAACTGCTCGAATGACAGGTATACTCCATGCAATTTTTCTTCTAGAATGTAATTAAGTCGTTATATTTACTTTCTGATAGCTGTACCACCAGTTTTTGTCGTCTTGTGTACAAATAATTATTGAGGTTATGTTTTGTAATTCGACGAATCGCGTGTAGTTAAACTGTTTAAATTGATACTTGAAACAAGAATAGAGTTAATACAGAGTTATTATTGTTTATTTCAGGTAAATCTGAAAATACAATCAGAGCAATTGTCGATGAAGGTGAAAAAAGTAAGAGTATTTTTTCGACACCTGGAAAACACCGAAAAGGTCGCCCGAAGAAAGAACTTGATGATTTTGATTTATGTTGCAAGTTGCCGTTCGTTGTGGCGTTCAATGGGGGAGGCCTTTGTTCAACAGTGGACGTTTTCCGGCTGATGATGATGACATTTATTTTTTTGTATTTTAATAAAATCTAAAATGAAACATGTTATTTAATTTCCCTTGTTGATAATGATGATTTATTATCATAATCCACAATCCATAATGACTCTCTGATAGGCTCGCTATAAGAGAAAAAAGCTAAAGCTAAAAAGCGCTAAAGAGTTAGAACTCTTGAGATGACCATTCTCAAGAGTCTGAATGATAGCGATTACGTACTTACATAATGGGACTATGCATTGCGTTGTCAGATTTTTCTTATTCTACTTAGATCTCCCACAGAGCATGCCACCAAGCTTTATATTACATATAAGTAGTTATTGCCGCCAATGTACAATCTTCCTAAATATAATTTGGATGATATCTGTTTTGTACAATAACTACTACCAGACCATGACTATTACAAATAAAGTTTAAATCTTTCTTAATTTTAATTATGTTCAATTTACTTTTTTAATTTGATAAATATTGAAGACTAAAATGATCAAGTATCTTGTCAATTTTAGTCGTGGTATATGGGGTGGCAATCTAAAAGATTAAGGCGCCCTCAATTTATCCAGACTCTTTTTTGCCAAGCTGTAACTTTGTTATATTTCTGTCGTAATCTTAAGGCTAGGCCTCGTGTACAAAGGGCTAATGCCCCATAGCCATATAAAAATCTACAAATACCCGACTTACCCAAAACAGACTTGATTCCTGAATCAGCCAGGAACTTGGCATACGCTGGGATAGCCCCATAGTTGATAGTCTGGTCATCATTGAGTGGAGTGAAGACTGGAGGCATTAAACCACGAGCAGTAAAAGTTACCTAATCATGAGAATGTTTAGTTCATTATAATTAATTCATGCACTAAAAAGTTGCAAAACAAGTTCGCTTTGGAGTCACTCATTCTGCCAACCCGTTTCTCGTGCGGCGATTAAAAATAATGCGGGACAGGGACGGAAACATCGGGACGCCGGAAAAATACATTTAACATGATTACAATTCTCCTAATTAATATCACAGACTATATTGAGATCAATCAGCTAATTAGCGTTGGTTATAACGGTAAACTGACTGCTTAGACGAAAAAACGAGACTTTGAAGATACAGATATTTATAATGTTTTTTATCCCGGAAAAAAATAAAATAAAATTTAATATTTCTATGGCGCCATATACTTTACATTTCATTTCATTTCATTTATTCAAGAACAATTTTTACATTGTATTTTAATTACATGCACTTAACCATAATTAATCAATTATTTTTTTTATATTGTACAAAACATTCGTGATGAAAAATCCCACAGGCTACAGCACTATAATCAAAACATTCTTATTTTAAACTCTAGTAAAGGTCAAAGGCCTACGTAATTCACAGTAGGTAAGTACTTATCTACTTATCAAACAGTAACTAGAAAAGCAAATTAGGTATTCGAGGATCCCCTACCCAACACCTAGGTATAAAAAAATTAACTTACCATTTTTGCCTGGTATTTATTTATTTTATACCCCTCCGAACAGTATGCACTGCAGGCGAACAGTGACGAACTATTCGAAAATGTTTATCTCATTCACATGTCAGGCCTGTGGTAGGTATATAAACTTTTATGTAGGTATGTCTTATCACATCGCTTTGGTTGTTTACAAATTTTTGTTATCATTTCTTATCATTAAGGGTAGGTGGCCACAAGATGTAAAGTAATAACAGATGATTATCGCTGTGTCTCTTAATTCTAGACAAAATTGTATAGGTATAGCAATCCTGCCGTCATTTGATAACTTTATAATTGAACAGTTAGAAGTGGACATAGGTAATTTAAAACGCAACTAATCTAAACATTATGTTCAATCGTCGTATTGTATCTATCGTTGCCGCGTTCAGTACGTAACATAATGTTTTAAATACCTACGGAAAAAGAGAAGAGGTCAAGCTCAACGCAAATGCATAATTTAAATAAGTATAAAAAGTTACTCTCTGTGTGTGCTGCATTTGGAAGAATCAATGCCTCGTTGGTCTAGTGGTAGCAAGCGCGACTGCTGAGCACGAGGTCCTGGGTTCGATCCCCGGGTCGGGCAAAGTGTTATTGGGTTTTTCCATTAGGAAATTCTCAGTAACAGCACGGAGTCTGGAATTGTGCCCGGTTAATGGCAATAGGCTCGCCCCCTATTACATGGGACTTATAACATAGCCGGCGAAACGTGGGTGTACTGCACACCTCTGCCTACCCCCTCTGGGGAATACAGGCGTGAGTCTATAAAAAAAAAAAATTGACAAAGGCAAAAAAAATCCTCCAAAGTGCTGCATGGTGCTGCATAGTGCATAATGCATAATAACATTCAAATTTGGTTCACTTCGAATTAAAAGGTGACCAGACTAATAAAATAATTTCAAATTCTCGACATGACAAATGATGACTTATGAGAGAATGAATGAGATAGATATACATTATATTTTTGTATAAATTACAAAAACCAAACTTGTTGAAAAATTTATAAACTTCGATTGAATAAGATTTTCTCCAATTAATGTGAATATGACATGACAGACAATCGTCATTTTTATTTTTTTTATCAACTTTGACATTTCTTCAAGTCAAGAAGGAGATAGATTAATTTATTAGCGTAAAAGTAAAAGAGATAGCACTAAGCATTTTTCAATGAATGAAAAGGTAATCAATCAATCATAAAATTCGTATCACCAATTCACCAATTTTTCTGAACTGTTGTGGATTGTGGTGTTATTTTTTTGTGATAATCACAAAAGTTAAAAATGACTACTATAGCTAGTGAGTTGAGTTTACACGATTTAAACGTAAAGTTTTTTGAGATAATGCAAAATGAAAATGCTGCAGACGACGCTGCTAATTTTATATACGAATCAATGATTGACGATGTGACCCTAGGACTTGTTTTCGAGCATCATCATGGTATGAAGACCGGTCTAACAGACTTGATAGAAGGGGAAAAAGAAGAAGAAGAACCTTACAAGATCGTGAGCACGCCAGAATGTGATGTTTTTGGTTTTTCGATCATGAAAAAGACACCTGATTCAAATTGTTCGTGCCCGAATTGTGAGCGACCGGTGTCTGCTACGAGGTTCGCTCCTCATCTTGAGAAATGCATGGGTAAGGCACCAGAGAAATACCAATATTCTTAGCTCTTAAATTTCCCAAGACCTATGTGCATACTGCTTGATTCTCTTTTCGTGACTATGTTGTTGATAAAAAGCATATTTTTAGCATAATATACCGTCAAAAGTATCATTACACTCCAACTGCTTTACTTTGTAATTTAAAAACATCCTTATGATATGAGGAAACATTAACAAACATATTAAAAATATCCCTTTCTTCTGTACAATTTGTTAGACAATAATCTATTTGATGTCCTCTCTACCTTATATGTTTTATGTCACATTTATTTCAGATATATTTCACCAGTCCTCCAATTCTCCTTAAAAGTAATAAGTTTGTCCAGTTGTCCGCTTAAATCCAGTTTGTCCAGTTTTCAAAAATAGGAATTCATCTGCATATATTGGAGAAACACCTACTCAATTATTGAGAATTTGATTTTACAGGCTGCCTAAGGGACAATAGTAGTAGTAGATGCTTTATGATACCCTTAATAAAAGCCTTTGCAGATTAATGATTATAATTTGACACATCAACGCTTGATAGATGCTGAATTTTGGAATAGCTAGGCTCACACAAGTTTCACACAACTTTGCTAAGCCACTAATGAGCATAGGTGCTATAATTAAACTAAATAAAATTAATAACTTATATTAGTGTACCTATATTAACATTTGAGTCAGCATAATAGGGAATTGTGCTGACCCTAAATAAAACTAGGACAAAGGAAGATGATGATGATGATTAAAATTAGCATTTATTATATTCATATGATTATAGTAGAAACAATATAACTTTTGTGAACGTTTATTTCTAATCTGTCCCAAAATCTTTACCCAATTGTAGGTTAGGTTAGGAATAGCATTCTTTTTAATATTTGTTCCTTCAAACTAAATTCTTTGGCATTTACAGTGAACTGTTTTAATTTAAGTTATGTAAAAGCAAGGATATTATAGGTTACTGCTCTGTTTTGTAAAACCAATACACTATCTTAGAAACATAAACAACAGAGAGTACATAGGCTAGTATTTTTAGCATGCTAATTTAATATCTTTGTTTTAATCAAGAAAATGGGTGTAGAACACATTATAAACAAGCAATTGGTTGTCATTTTATGCCAATTACAATGCCACAGAGTATATAAGGCATTTGTTCATGCATGCATTGCACATGCATCAATACCAGCAGTATCAGTCAAGTGTTGCTAACTCTGAGTGGGATTTTGGAAGGGGGAGGGGAGATTAAGGAAAGGTAGGATAGAGCATCTAGTTCTCTTTTCTCACCACATGAGACTCAACAGTAAGCATACTTTTTGTTTACTGTGAGAGAGTGGTATTACCATGGTCTAGCTCGCCCATTCTAACTCTATTAAAACTTTTGCATAGCATACCACTCCGCTAAAATAAACGGAGTGATTGTGTGGGGCTTGCCCACTAAAAATTTTGCTTTTTGCCTTCTTGCGCTGCTGGCTAGACCTGCATGTACTCTTTTGCAGTCCTCTGCAGCCCCGTTGGCATACTCTATTAAAAATTAAGCTAACCCTCTGGCTCTACCACTTAAATTTATCATAATAAACATATTTCTTTATAGGAATGGGACGCAACAGTTCGCGCATCGCCTCGCGCCGTATCGCTTCAAACAGCAGAGAGCCGACGTCGTACGCGGGGCTACTGAGCGATGACGATGATGATGTTGACTGGTCCGGGGGCTCGGTGCAGAATGAACGGCGGAAACGCAGGATTAAGAATAATAATAATAGGAAGCCTAATAAATTACATAAGTGAGTAGATGCTGTACTTATTATATGAAATATTGATACGGCTTTACTCACGCATTGATTTTGGGAATGCCCGACTAGTTTCGAACTCAAACGGAGTCCATTTTCAAGAGCGGGTGTATACTGCACTGGGTATATGCTGTACTTGTATTTGAAAAGAGATTCTAATGTTTACGCTGCTTTTCCACCAGAGATGTGTGATGTAGCTAAGCCGTGAGCTAAGCAAAAAATCTACCTTCTAAACTATGAGATTCCTTCACTCTCGTAGCCCCATGCAGTGCAATTCTCTTATTGGTGGATTTTTGGCTTAGCTCACCGCTATAGCTACTTCCTATCCTTATTAAGGTAGCTGATCGATCCTGCGCCTGATCTTGTAGCAATCCAACCCAACTCCAGTTGGGTCAGATTGCTGTCCTGTCGGGCAATAAAATTGAAGGAATAGAGAGTATACCTGTGTTTGGACACACATTTGTACACCACAATATAGCCTGAGCCAATGGCCAATCTCAGTCGATATTGGCCGCTATCTGTCCGATAATCGTACAGAAGAACATTATTAATGAATTTCTAATGATAAATTACGTAAAATCTGTGGTATATGCCTAGGTGTGACCCTGCGATATCTGACCTACTTACCAGGCTGCCTGCTGCCCAGTTGTGGGACAAAAGGACAGTGAAGGCTGAGTGCCAAGTGCGAGATTTTTTACCTTTTCGATCGCGTTAGCGTTAACTTCGATTTGTACGGGATTGAATTAGCGCTGTCTGGTGGCAAACTTAGAAAACATAATTTGTGAGTGCAAGTTTTTTAAGTCCTCGGTATCGACCATCGATCTTCGACTAGCACTCGAAAGTGAGAACGTTACCGCACGTGATTGGTTGTTTCAAGTATTGTACCGAGTGCGAGATACAATTTTGACATTTCGAAAACCAAACTTGAGTAAACAAAACGTAAACGCGATCGAAAAGTTTTCACTTTGATTTTTACAGTGAAAGTAGAGTGAGAACAATTTTTAAAGGGGTTATTTATGTATTTTTTGATAATTTGTTTTGTGTAAACAATATAATATTAAGGTAGGAAGGTTTTTTTTCGCTTGGGGGATGTTTGCGGCTGATAAGACTCATGATAACATTGATAACCTCAAATATAATGCCAATGTTGAAGCAAGAAAGTGTTTAAGTCCTTGTGCGAAGGAAGAGCTAAGGCGATTGACGAATTTTAGGTCTTCTCAACAACTCGTTGGAACTACTGGGAACATAAAGTAGGTAAGTATCAAATTTCTCTATTTTCTTAGTTTTTGCCATTTAAGTATCAAAACAAAGTCTACGTGGTATATATATACTTACTTTATACTTACATAATTTTTCTTCTTTTTTTTATTTGCAGGCTCGCTGCTCTATTATTTTTTGCAACTGAATTTTATCAAAGGCCAGTTGGAATTGCAAAGCACATACATATGTGATACCTATAAGTATGTGTAAAGGATGTGCAGTGTCTCAGTCTCTAACACACTAATTATTCAAGGACAAGACAAGGCAGTTAGTGAATGGTAACAACTGCATGCTATATTTATAATCCGTCTAAATTTAATCATTATTTTATTTTGTCATTAAGGACTCGGAGGAAAATAATATATGAGTAGGTTCCTACTGTAATTTTAAATATAATGTACATACATACATAAATTCACACCTTTTCACAAACTGTAATGTGATTTAATTTATATACTTACAATTTTATTACACTTCAAATACCTACTTAAATTATGATTTTTTTCAGGTTTAGAATTTGAAGTGAATCTGACCATATTTTACCACTTAGAAAGAGAAGAAACTAGTGCTACTTATGATTTAATTAGAGGTGGAAGTGGAATATTGAGAGATCAATAATAGTGAGAAGACGGCAATTAATAGTGTCTATGTTTTTTTTTGTTACTAGGTACTATGTTGGTTTACTGTTTTACTTTTCTGTGTAAATGTAACATGTAAGAGTAATAAGTGTGTTAATGCTTTTCTTTTATTGGGTGAATATATTTTTAATGTTTAAGTGTATATACCTAATATGTTTATAAGTGTAAAAGTATTTTAATTCAATAAGTAAGTAAACGAGTTTTAATAATAAAACCATTATTTTATTAATAATCATAAGTTTAAATTGTATCACAAGTACCTATAACATAGGTAACAATAAAACATAAAAAAACATAGCTTACCACAAAGAACTTAATCTTTACAATATTAGGTATTTAATTAACTAATTTTCTAACATAATAATAAATCTTTATTGTCGAGCAACTATGGCTCATAGATACATACCTTACAGACTAACATATATATTATATAATACGGTTTGAGTTAGTATATAAAACTTAAACCTATGTTAGTAAAACACTTCACTTTAGCACTGATGTTGTGCGATCGAGTGGCATTTGTCCACGGAAGCGACGGAACATCATAATATCAAAGCTCTTAATCTTAGATCACCATGCCCTCAGAGCCAGTATTTCCTATTTAAGTCTCTTCTCATGTCTATGTAGTCTCTTGAATTTTATCCAAAATTCTTCAGCTTGAAGAAATCGTTGCGCTGTATCCTCTGTATAAGCTTGCCTCTCTCATCTTCTAGGTGATCGTAGAGTTTGTGATGGTCTTGCATGGCAAGTGTAGTTTGCCCAGACATAGCAGGCTCTGGCCATGATCTCGAGATGATTGTATACTAGGAGGAAGTATGCCTATATCTGTAAAAATATATTATAAAAGTTATTATTTAATTATTATCAATTGTTATATTCTTGAATCACAAGTTAACTTACCTTCCACTTCCACTTCAACCTCCACAAGTGAATAAAGTGGAGCTGCCTCAGACATTGCCTGAGGTGGTGATGGTGGAAATAGGTGAGCTTTTTATATTTAAGCTATAATTTTGAATAACTTTCTTCCATTTTTCTGAACTTTTAATGTCACCATTACCATCACTATTTACTAATAATTGCGCTAATTCTTTCCATTTCTTGATAGAAGAAATCCTTGCCCTTTCGTTGGATGTAGGTTTGTTGAGGTTTCCATGTCTAAAAAGCAATAAATATAACATTTAGTACGTAGGTAAAACAATAGGTTATAAAGTTCACAAATCATAGGTTCACACAACAAATAACATAATCTCCACTTACTGCTCCAAAAATATCACTCATTAATTCAATTTTGGACAGACTTAATCTTATTTTTATTATATTTCTCCACACAATCCCAAAATAACTTCGAAACGTAAACAAAGCTTGGCGGAATGACGTATAACCTTCACAATTTTGATAGACAGCTGTCTTTATTATGACTTCGAAATAAAAATGACATTTTAAATTTGGTTGGTTTATCTCACGAAGCTAACGAGATACCAACTTAAGAAAAATTGGTAAACGCTGTTCACGGTGAATAAACGCGTATCGAAGGGTTAGCTCGATTGGAACAGACACTCGCATATATTTGATCCTCGCCGCGTTTGACGTTAGCTCGATTAACGCGATGGTGAAGTCATTCGAATATTTTTGTGAAACTCGCACTTGGCACTATTTATTTAACTTTATTGTTAAATTTAAGATGAATTTGTAGTGTATTCTTTGTTGAAGATCCTTTATAAATAAATATTTTATTACAGGAACAACAATGGCACTCAGAATACGGATGCGAACGACGGTGGTGCCACCTACGAAACGATGACTGCTAATGAGAAGAAAAATCTATTGCTGCAAATATGTGGCGTTGTTTCCGAACACACTAAGAAATTATGTACCAGGTAGTATTAAAATAATGTCAAAGTATGTATTTAAAGTAGGTACTGGTATCGTTGATAAGACAAGAAAACGCCGCGTGCGCACGACGTAGCATAAAAAGGAATCAATTTAAACCGAATTGCGGCGAACTGTCATGGCTCTTAGAGAAATTCGAAAACTTAAATCACATAGTAATAATTATTATTTAGTGTTCTGTTATGGTTCAAAAAATACAGCTCAGTGACTGACAAACAGACAGCGGAGACACCCTTTGGGTAACAAACAACCCTAAAAACTACGAATATCAAATTCTTCTTTACATTAAGTTTAGGCATTACTTCTCAAAATCAAGAGCTTAGATCTCGAAAAAAAAACCAACAAAATGGTCTTTGTCCGCGCATCACTTCAAAGCGTCTGGATCGATTCTGATCCATGGATATTTTATATTCACAATTGGGCTCGATAGGTGGCGCTGTAATCGGGTTAAATTAGGCGAAGCTAGAATCTAGTTAGTTAATAAATTTCCTTATGTTTCAGATCAACTCGCTGCCCACAGCATACAGAAGAGCAACGTCGCGCGTTACGTAACAGCGTTCTAGAACCTTCCACTCCAGAATCGCAAACCATGGGCCTGACAGCTGAAGAGGCAGGCTCCCCCCCAGACTCCAGCCCCTCCTCCTCTTGCTCCTCATCCTCCCGCAAAAGAGATCGCCATCGCGCTCCACCAAAAACGAAAAACAAGAGAGAAAGGAATATATCCCCAAACACAAGGGATTAAGGACTGATTTTGTGGGGCTTAGCTAAACCCCGTAGGTAAGACCTAAATTAGCTCGAATTCGCCCGTTTGGGTAAGTACAGGGGTACGATTGTACGTGTATTATTTATCATGTAATATGTAAATGGAAATTTGTAAACTGACCTATTTGCCGTCACGCCGCGGGATGAGTAGGGGTTCTATTCTTAGGCCGGTAACCACACGGCTCACAGTTGGGTCAAAACCACAAAAAAAAAAATCTATCACAGTGAAAACCACCTTAAGTTTGTATGAAATTTTGTATATACGTAGCGTGGCGGTAAGAGACTATATTATGACTATTATAGGCATTATGCGTAACAATTCATAACAATGTATATTATTAATTTTGACAGTATAAAATAATTAGGTTGTGTAAAGAAATAAATATTTGTGTATATTCTTAGTGTTGTCCAGAATTATTTTAGTGATACCAAACTAAAAATTATTGTAAAAATTACTTAATTAAAAATGCGGCCTATTCTCATTTAAATAGTTTTGACGTTTGACTTAATTTACTCCGAAAATATTAATGTTTAATTTTTTTATAAAGTATTCACTCGGGATAATAAATAATTAATTAATTATTATACACATGAATGCCGCTCATAAAAGTTTAAATAAAGAAGTTTATTATAGACGGTCTAGTACGTAAAGTTAGTATACCAGAGCGGAATAGAAAAACAGAATGTCACCCCCCTGACTGTGACTGTGGCCGCGCAGCAGTTTAATTACGGTTCGAGTAGTAACCTTACGTCAAGAGCACTACTATAGATTCTCACTCATTCGCGTTGATGAATATTTTTTTATTATTTGAATTTAAAAAAAATAAGTACTCTATAATCGATAGTACTACAGGGCAAATCGTTCTGCCATGTTAAAACATTAATTATTAAAATGTCACTGTGTATTACCTACTCTCTTTTCTGTACAGGGTTTTTTTTCTATGCCTCGTACAATAAAAAAAAAGTTAAATAGCCGGATGCATTTAAATTCTAGATAATTCTTTAAGTGTACTAATTAGTTGCTTGTATAAAATGTAGGGTAGGATAGAAATTATTGAAAATTGACACTGCTCTGCTGGGTACTTTATCATTAAAACTGCTCCTATGATATGCGTACAGATAAGTACTCATCAAACTTTGGTTGCAAACTACATAAATATAAAAAAAAATGTAGTAAGACTGTAATAATAAATTAAAATGTAAATTTAATAAATAAGTAAATTATTAATATGAAAAAAAAAAGATTTTTGTAAATTTTAATATCTGTTTCGTTTACACTCTTTGAAACGGACAATGATGGTTATTCAAGATATAACAAAATTAAAATTGCTCCCGTTAGCTGTATTATCAGGATACTCACCACTCCTGACCCCTCTTTTTGCGACGATGGTTAATAAATGGTGACTGTTCCCGATGTGCACCTATGCAAATCACACAGAAAATAGCTCCGATTTAACTCCCCGGACAGGACAGAGACTTACATTACGTCTCTCTAAACAGTATTCGAGTAGTTTGCAAACTCTTACTAGGGCTACAGACTGAAATAAATGTTTTTGAACGATAGTGAGATGTGATATGTGATCTGAGATGTGATATGATGATGTGAGATATTAGATTGAACAAACCGTTAGTGCCATCACTATGCCGTCATAGGTAGTCAGGATTTCATTCTAGAACGAATTACTCAAATCATACAGACATACGCACGCATCTATAGACGACCCGAGTGATCATGTAGGTCTCTACTATGCCGTGGTACTATTCAACTAAAAGGTCTCTACTATGCCGTGGTACTATTCAACTAAAAAGTTCAACTGGGATTTTAGAAGCCGAAAGTCTTGTGTAAATATTCGCGGGCGGAGGGGCTGGTCCACCCCGGGCGGGGGATCCAAGGGGCCAATGTTGATTAGTCCCCCCAGCCGAGCGTATGAACTTCATTTTTTTTTACAAAATTTGCACTACAAAAATGACAATTTTTGAGGAGACCAGAGGTCCCATTTAGTTTTTACCCCCGGGCCCCCTGACAGGGTTAGTCTGCCACTGCCTACTGTGTTTGGACAATAATAAAAATCCAGGCAAAATCCCAGTTGAACTGTTTGGTTGCAATTAGTAGGAATGAGGTGATATTAATGATACCACGTTAAATTAATTTTTGCCATTGAACCATCCATTCCATTAATGGAACCATTTAATAGGTAAGCTATGTTTATATTTGTATACGTAAGGTACCTATTTAAAACAGGAGTCGAATTATGCGCTTTTTGATTGTTTAATTTACACCAAATGACGTTAAGCAAATATGATTAGCAAATTGCAATTTGTTTCGTTTACTTGAACAAATAATATTTTTGACATTTAACTTCAAATTAATGAGTTGAAACAATTATTTGAATAATTTATAGTCTAAAGGTTTATTTACACCTCCTACCTCAGGTAGGTACCTCCTTTTCCCCACTTCTAGCTGCATGCAAAATAAAACATGCCAGAAAACCATCTTATATAATATGGCTGTCCCATATCAAAACCCAGTAAGTGTTTTTAAACGAAATATAAAATATGATTAAAAGCAGCCCTCAGGCAAGTCACTGCCCCTTCATAAATTCACTTGCTAAGTTTTTCAGTGGTAACTGCTCCTTATCACAGTAAAGTTACTGTAAAAATTTAACTGTTTAAAAATTTGACACTTTTAGTTCCTACCGTGGTATCAATACTTAAGATGTTGCTTTTGGCGCGCTGCTTCTGTATACGGCTAACTCCCTTTCTGCTAGGTTTTTCAATCTTTCTTGCTGCTAGTTTTTAGATGGTCAAAATATCTTAACTAGGTTTTTAATTGGATATTAGATAGTATGTTGTATACATACTTAGTTTAAGTATCAAGATTTTGTTTTTGGCATGATTTAAATGTAAGTAAGGTTTAACTATTTAGGCCCAATTTCACAATTCTTTAATAACCGAGTTTAATAGAACTATGTTCAGCCATACACAAATTGCAGTTCTGAACTTAGTTAAACGCTTGAACCCTTAGAGTATATAAGAAAATATAGAGCAACCCTATAGAAGTATAAACTGTGAGCACGGGTATGAACAACGCGGCCGCGACACGAGCTCCGTTTGCGATCATAGGTATGATCGCAAACGGAGCTCGTTCGATCGACTGCGGTTCAACTAGGCTCGACGAGCGAAAAAGTTACATTTTAGCTTATATCATGGTTAACTACTCAGTTAAATTTTGAAAAACGTCTAGAAAACATAATTTGAAACAATGACATTTTAACATTTGTATGGTGAGACCTGCTTTCGCTCCGCACAAGGCAATGTGGTTGACGTTATCACTCTATATTTTCTTGAATACTCTACGCTTGAACCGAGTTTAACTTGATTGATCGCGTTTAGTGTCAGTGGTGAAGTCGGCTCTCAATCGGGCTTACCGATTTAAATAAGTAAAATGTCTCTTACTGGTTTTTGATATGGGACAGCCGAGTAATTTAGTCTTTATAAATGTATTTAATATGTCACAATGAGTGTAAAATTGTATACTAATGCTGAGATTACGATGTATTAATTAATTTATCAACATGTATATGTAAGTATGACCTTTGTAAGAGGTGTTCATGTAAATATCCATTGATGTAATTATAATTACCTATTTGACTGAAGTAGATATTATATTGAAAATTTAATAAAGTCATGTATTGCGATAAAAGCACGTTTTCTTTTCTTCTGCTTTATAGGTCTTTATAGGCATTTTTATACCGCCTCCTACCAGATCCAATTGGAATATAAACCATCTAAGGATCCACTCAAACACGCAAAAATAATAATCACAATCGGTCCAGCCGTTCTCGAGTTTTGTGCTAATGTTTGCCTACCTTGAACAAGCCATTCTTATTCATTAAGCTCGAAATCGAATAACACATCTACTGCTAATTGCAGAAGGTTCAAATTCGTCTAACATTTAACTAACCGGGTGGGTCACGTAACAGCTATAGCCAACTGTACTCTCTCTGCTACTTCACTGATTGGAAACAAAAAGAAAATAGTTTAATAAAACACAATCTTAAAAGAATAAACCGTTTTATTGGCATACTAACTGTAAGTAAATAAATACATTAATATAATACACAATTACATTAATGTAATTATTCTTAATCATTTATACACAATTATATCACATAAAAACACGACGCACAGAATGTAGAAGCGAAATGATTATTAATTAAATAAGTACATACAATATTTAAATTGAAAAGATCTTTGGAATGGGCCTTTGTAAAATTTTATTAAATTAGTAAAAATAATGTCTAAATTGTATTGTAACTTTCACAGATTAATGAAAGCTGAAAAAATAGCCCTTAATGAAAAAAGTTAGTAAAAAGTATTGATTTCAAACAATTATATTAATAATATTAACACTATAAAATGATTCATTCAAGAACTGCTATTTTTGTGCAAGAATCTGTTATTAAACAAAATAATAAAAACAAGAAACTATTGTGTTCCAGGATAATTTTTATATCGTGCGTGCATAGTAAGTATTCGTCACTTATTCTGACAAAAAAGCCCGGAACGAACTCCTTATAACAACTGAACTTATAAAAAATAACGTTAGGAATAATTAAGCCTTGGTGTCTTTATATTAATACTTCACAAGTATATAATCCGCCATTAACGTGTCTCTACTGCACCTTAACAGATTGTTTATACAATATTAAACCTATTATTGCTGCAAATGTAAAATTGGCATGCATCACCAATAAATACCAACAGTTATTTTTTTCAAAATCGCTGTGAAAATAACGTTTTTATAATTAGCTAGTTTATTTTACTAAAAAGGAGTTTTACTGCGATGCAACGTTAGAATCTTTCGCAAACATTTATAAAATTGGGTATACCCCGAGGCAACATGTTCTAGCATTTTTAGAAATTAGAGTCTTTCGTGTATGGAGCTGTCCGGTGGAGATCAGTGTTGACCGTCAATTCTTTTTTGTTAATAGCAATAGATCCGTAATTAATCTGCCAGCGTAAACATCTAAATCGTCAGACAATGATTCTTAGCCTTTTATACGAAAATATTGTTGTAAAAAAACAAAACACAGGTTATTTAAAAGGCAATGTTAATCACATTAAGTTTGAAATTAAAATTGCTTTTGATATAACTTAGTTAGATATTTTTTTTACAAAATACTTTTGGTTTAAACGTTGTGCTAAGATTTATTACGATATTACGATAAGACGACTTAGGACAAGTAAGAAACAAATAAATATACCTTAAAGAATTGAAGGCAAAATATAAACGTAAGTAACGACAACGTCGACAACAATGCCAACCTTATGCAAACTGAAACGCTACGAAACGTTGCACAATGTTACAGAATGTTGCCCCGCAGCGTAACCAGCTTTACAATGTGTCGCCAAAACCAGTTCATGAACCATTGCATCGTAAACAACTCAGAATACATCTCAAGCGATTCTCTTTGAAAAAGACATTTATACAATTCTAAATTCTTTTATTTTCCATAATTCCAATATAAAAATGGAATTGGACTACTTTTTCTATAGAAATACAGGGGCAAGATATATCATAACATTTCAGCCAACGCTATGTGAATAGTACATGACATATTATGTCTTACAAAAAACCGGTACCTTTGTTATTGACTAGTGAAGTTTTGTCTCTTAACGAGCATAAGCTTTGCATGTGAAGGCTAAAATAATAAGTGGACTTTTATTTGAAGCCTAAAGGTTCTCTCACATACACGACACCGATGTGATACTGTATGTGACAGTTTTAAGATACCGGCAAACATCTTCAAGATGTAGAAAAGATCTAATAAAGCGGTGTAGTGGGAGAAAGTCCGCGGAGGTGCACATGCGCGGAAGAAATTTCCTCGCCCCTCCTTCGGTCCACCAAAGAGATTTAAAAACCGTATCTTGAGCTAACAAGGTCACTCGTCAAGATATTTGCCGATATGTGTAACAGAGTGTTTAGTGTGAATTCCACAAAATTGTTCGAATGACTTCACCATCGATACGCTGAACACGTCGGGAGACGTAAGTAGACGCATTCGCATACTGTTAGGGACAACCAATCATGTGCGCTTACGTTCTCTCGTAGAAAACTTGTACTCACAAATTGTGGTTCCCATTATTATCACTAGATGGCGCTATTTCCTTATCGCAATCGAACAAGTAGAAAAACTCACACTATGCAGTTTGATAAACTCATAAATGAACTGTCTATGGGGTATTTAACAGGAGGAAACAGGCATCAAAATTTAAACTGGCCCATAATATACATTATGTTATAAAACAGTGAATTATTTTGGATCGGATTTTGCATATATCTCACTATAGATTCCAAATGCACGGCGACAAAGTCCAGTTCAAACCGAGACAAAGCTGACAACTCGTACAAAGAACAGTATAATACATAATGTGTTTCAACTTTTGTAGGAAGAGATTATACTGGGTGGAATTCAAATCATGCGCATCCCGAAGTGTCATTGAACTCATCATTATGAGCAACTTCTGCTATGAAAACAAGCCTTAAATCGCGAAAAAAAAGCTGTTTACGTAACTCGACAAATTGTATGGTCTTCTTCTTCTTCTTATCGTATGGTTGATGAACAACCTGGCGTTAGAGTTTAAACCGCCCGTAGGCCTCTTACATGGCTTTACACACAATTGAAAAATCTCGCAGGTGTGCCGGTTTCATCACGATGTTTTCCCTCACCGTTTTAGCAACTGATAATTAATTAATAATTGTATGGTACAGCGGCCATTTCTTTTTTGTGATTACACGTTTCAAGAGGTCAATAATTCCTTTTCGGGATGTTCATGTTTTAAATTTCATCCTGTATATTCGAGATGGGACAAAAAATCTCATAGGTCGCCAACTCGCTATAGCACAATTATTTGCTTATGTACTCTGCATACGTTAAACTATCAAAACAGTTGCAACGTATCGTGATTTGAGGGTAGTTATAAAACATCAGTCTTCAACGCACACACGTACAGAGCAAATAATTATGACTAAGTTATGTAGTTGAAACTATAAGTACAGTTAGGACTTTCATAGATCAGGGCTTGAAAGAAATTAAATATAAAAACTATTTTAGTTAAGGCAACTGTTTTGTTTACAGAAATGTATAAATTTAAGGCCAAATCTACAAAATTGTAGATTTAACATTGGTGTAACTTTGTATATTATTAAAAATTGCTATTTTCAATTCCAAATGTGATGTTTTAACAAGCCCTAACTTAATTGTTGATTTAAAGCAGCCCCGGATCCCAAATTCCGGCAAGTCGGGGCCCCAGAACCGAGCGGCACATTCAGAGGTCAGTAAATTTTTTATTTATATTTATTTATAGACTCACGCCTGTATTCCCCAGAGGGGGTAGGCAGAGGTGTGCAGTACACCCACGTTTCGCCGGCTATTTTATAAGTCCCATGTAATAGGGGGCGAGCCTATTGCCATTAACCGGGCACAATTCTAGACTCCGTGCTGCTACTGAGAATTTCCTAATGGAAAAACCCAATAACACTTTTGCCCGACCCGGGGATCGAACCCAGGACCTCGTGCTCAGCAGTCGCGCTTGCTACCACTAGACCAACGAGGTCAGTAAATTCAAGCTTAGCAATCAAATACACTACTCTGATTATATAGCTTTAGACCGGTCGTGGTGTTCTTTACGACAGGTCTATGACCATCAGTAGGCGTTTTATGGCTGAAATAATGATGATGAAGGTCAAAATATAGCGGCATTTTTCAGTTTCACCCCTCCTCGAAAAACTTCAAGATCCGGGGCTGATTTAATGAGCTTTAAGAACGTATTGCCAGTCATACAGAGAAGAACTGTTAAGTATACAAGCCAGCGGGATACTTAAGGCTCTCTTTTGCACTCATTACAAAAATACAACTTGGACAAACAAGTCTTACATTCTTTTAAATTGGAACGCACGATAGAACGATCGATTCTATCCAAATCCGTCCATCTGATGGCTTGTCTTTGGGCTTTTTTAATTACTTAAATAGCCGTTTTTATTGCGCCTCGGTCTTCACTCTTGTGGTAAGGCGAGGCAAGGTTTAACGAGGTTAAGAGAAGTAAAGTAATATGACAATACTACTCTTGTGTTCGCTCAGTTTCTTAGCACGAGAGCCAACTAGGCAAAGCGAGGCGCGATGAGGTCCCATCTATATTCTCGCAACCTCGACGAGTGAACGGGCACCACTATATGTAGTTTCATTGCATAAATAACTCGTCTATAACATTTTTTTAAAACCATTTTGAGGTCGACTCACGATTGAGTTTTGCATTATGTTCGTTAGTTCGGGAATACTAAATACGAGCCCGAAAAAAGCCGAACTTACACGAAGTCGCCATCCGAAGTAATATCTCTTTACTCCATGGTTTTCAAGTATTGCATGAGCACAAAAGAGTTCCACCTAGCAGCCCGTACCTTACTTACAAAGTTTACATTATATTTAAGAAGTGACACTAAAGGCGGGCGCGCTCGCTCTGACGTTAAGCTTGCTCCGTACTGATAATGGATTCTCGGCCTTGACCCACGCCAATGTATTTCACTGTAACAAAAAAAAAATTATAAATATATTTACTACTAGCTTCCCGGCGCGACTTTGTACGCGTAATTATCCTACTTCAACGCCTATTCTACCCCTACCCTACCCTACTGTACCCCTACCCTACTCTATCTCTACACTACCCTCCCCCTTTTTCTCACATTATAAACATAACCTGGACTTTCACACATATTTCAAAACAAAAATTATCTAAATCGATCAAGCCGTTCTCGAGTTTTAGCGAGACTAACGAACAGCAATTCATTTTTTACCCGACTACGGCGAAGCAAAAAGGAGGGTTATGATTTTGACCTGTATGTATGTATGTGGGTATGGATGTTCATCTGTTCCCTCATAACTTCTAAACTAGTTATCATAATTGGACAAATGAGGTGTTGTTGGAAGCCTCCAGATTGTCCGCTGGTTATAGGCTACATGACGTCAGCGCCCTCTAGGGGACTTAAAGTAAAGAACTAAAAACAAAAAAAATCTTGGCAGTGTCGTGTGGGGTATCAAATGAAAGAGCTTTATTAGCACATTTCAAATATGTAAAGATTATTAGAATTCACATATCTCCAAAATAGTTAAATAAAAAATATAGTTTAAAAACTAAAACCCGACTACTTAAAATTTAAAAACTAGCTTCTTAGATTTGAAATAAAATTCTGTAGTCGGAGGCCACCAAATTTACAAAGTATTTACCTATAATACATCTTAATGTATTATTATATTAATTAATTAATTTCTTAATTCTGTAGTCGGAGGCCTTAGCCTCCGACTACAGAATTTTATTTCAAATCTAAGAAACTTGTTTTTAAATTTTAAGTACTCGGGTTTTAGTTTTTATATATGTATAGACTACTACCCTAATATATTTCTAAAGGATTCTAATTAATAGGAGTGACCTATGTCCCTTGTGTGACCTTGTCCAGCAGTGGACTGCTATAGGTTGATGATGATGATGATTTCTAAAGGCAAGCAGTGATAGCCTAGTGGTTGACAACTCACCAGGTATTTCTAGGAAGTCCTCAATAGCCTTGACGTAATTCCTGGCCTGTTCGGGCAGCTTGTCCAACTGCCGCACCTCCTCTATACTGCACGCCCATCCTGGCAACGTTATGTATTCCACCTACGAACAACAATATTTAAAGGTTTTCTACACCGGCATTGTGGCAAAAAAATATGTAGAAAAAGATGTAGAATATGTAGAAAATTTTGATTTCACGTGGGGTCTACAACCCACGTGAAATCAAAATTTTTATATTACATGTTCCGGAATATCGGTCTAGAAAGAGAACTACTTAAAATCAGCGGTGTCCCTGTCTAATACGGTGATCACAATTTTTTCTTAAAAATGGGACTACGTAGAATTTTGTTTTTCATTGTAAAAGACATGAAGACTGAAGAGTTGGAAGCCTTATTGGCGACTTGATCTATTCCAAGTGTGAGTAGCCACAAATAACACAAACCCGTTTCCACCAAGACATATTGACGTTAGATTTGCCCATCAATAGGACAGGTAGGCTGATCAATATAATTAATTTACCTCCACATTGCTGAGCTCTGCCATCGAAGACGGGAAGTACTCGATTCTCTTTCCATTCAGTTTGTACGCGACGCCAATCTTAATCTCCTTCAACGTGTCCAAAATGTCCATCTTTGTCAGACAAATTCTGAAATATTGAGTAGGAAATTTAACTTAAAAGTGCCTGCAACCTACTGGTTAAGCCGCCAGCTGCTCTGTCAATTGACCTATTTGTAATCTTGATAGTGCAATCGAAATTATCTTCTACATTCAATCGTCTCAGACTGTAGTGACATCAGGCAAGCTACATTATGGTAATTCGGGTAGGTTCTGAGCCTCTTCCTATAGTAATTGCAGTGTCTATTCATTACTGGACACTGCAATTACTCCACTACCAAATACACCAACATTTATTACTTCACCAACTATTATATTCTAAATTATTATTAATTAATATATTATCGGGTTTATGTGTAGGTTTGTGTTCTGTTAAGTTTATAAGATTATTGTGTATTATTTCAATTTTGAATTGTAGACAGAACTGATGTTTATAAATAAATAAAACTTACGCGGTATATCCGTTGACCATAGCCGTGTATCTGACAACGACAAGGTCGAGCCATCCACAGCGTCGCACTCGCTTTGTGGTCACCCCAACCTCGTGGCCGCGCTCTTGGAGCAACCTGCCTGTCTCCTGCATTAAAAAGGACAATATTTCATTATGTTTTGTTTATTATTCATCTTCCGGACAAGACAAAGCTTTGTCATATAGTCTTATTTATTTTTATTTAATTCTTTATTGCACACATAGCTTAAATAATTACACTGCATTTTTAATGTCATTGAATGTACAAAGGCGAGCTTAACTCACAATTGAGTTTTCTACCAGCAAACCTGTTAACCTGACCAATAGTCCCGTTTGGGGGACGGGTCTAACCGATACCGTCCTTCTGTTTAAAGACAGGTATGCTTCATGGAAGACCACAACACTGTATACCAGAACTGTATATCAGGTGGGTATGACTTTGTCCTAATGCTAAAGCTAGGGTACGTAGGGTAGGCTAGGGGCCAAGGTATAGGATGAGGTATAACTTGGCACCGACACCAAAAAGGAACGTTTTTTGTTATTTTTATCTTTTTAATGTTGCAATAAAGAATTTTCTTTTTTATTATAAACAACTGTAATACTTACATCATGCAACTCAGTAGGGAAGGGTCCATCGCCGACGCGCGTCGTGTACGCCTTCACAACACCCAACACTTCGCCGATGACGAGCGGAGGAAGCCCTAGGCCTGTGCATACGCCTCCGATACTGCAGTTTGATGACGTCACATATGGATACGTACCTGCAATTTAAGGTAAGGTAATGGTAAGGTAAATAAGGTATATGTAAGTGTACATTTAAAAATATAACTCCCTGCTGAAGTTTTCTGAGTCTGAGTATATTAGAGAGCGGTATAATAGTCTCACAGTCGGTCTATTTCAATAAAGGCTATTTCATACTAAAAACGGGCGGTAAGTTTAAAATTACACCCTGACGCATAATGGACTTCTAAATTCATACCGTAAAAAGCAAGTACCTACAAGCAAAGAGTTTGAAAACTCGACAAAAAAGCATCAATTTATGTGTAAATAAATGTTTAATCATATATTATTCACATACTATATACCTTTTTACTTAAACTTTACATTATTCTGTTGTTTATTTTTTTGCAAGTATGATAAAAAGCATTGTATGTCACTCGAGCGAGAGCGGTAGAACTATTACTATCTTCAAGCTATTATATCCCCTGTGGCTCGGGCTTTGATTGTCTCTCGATAGTAATTCTGTACTTACCGCTCTTGTAATACAATATACTATAGTCTGTGTTACTTATTACTGTGGCAACTGTTATTGTTACTATGAATTCAATTACACTTATCACATGAATACAATTTGTTTAATATTAACAATATTGCAAGCCTTGAGCTAATCTATGCAACACGTGTTGATTAACGATATATATATCGATTAAGATAAGGTAAACATAACAACATTAAGAAATATTGATTATGGATGCGATAATGTTGAACATTTTAATGAAAGAAATGTGTCCGTCTAAAGGCCGTCAGATACAGCAGGTATAATGTTAAACTCATTATAGGGTGTTTTAAAAAAAATATCAGTCAATAATTTTTGAATGGAATCAATGATATTGCTTATTAAAACATAACTACTCCCCAATCACTTGTCAGGTGGTGATGAAACATTAAAAAAGTACTTTTTTATTTAAAAATCTCTGAGAGAAAAAATATTTATAAAGAAAATGTTAATAAATATTTTAAATACATCTTGGTATAAGATCTACACGAGCATACACATGGTAGCAATAATGTATAATTGTATGGGTATACTCATATTCTATCTTTTTTCCCATTTCCTCTAATTTTTCGAAGACATGGTCTTAACGTATTAAAAATCAAAATATCGTTTTTTTTACATCCTTAAAAAAAATACCACAGGAGCGAAGCCGCAGCAAAAAGTTAGTGAATTTTTCAAGAATCTTTCTTAAGGTGCGTAAAAACTATGTAACCACAATATGTTTAAATACAGGCTTGTTATACTTTCTAATGTTATAAGACAATTACAGTTTATGTAGACATGTTATATAATAAAAGTTTTATAACATTTTACAATTTTTTTTACAAAATTCTCTTACCGAAATCAATGTCCAGCATAGCAGCATTAGCGCCCTCAACCAGCACCTTCCTGCCTTCTTTAATCGCCTTGTGAAGGTAGGACACGGTGTCCCGGACCATAGGCCTGATCTTATCGGCGTATTCTTGATAGCGACCCAACTCTGCCTCAATGTCGACCTCTAAGGCGGGGAACATACGCTTGTAGTTTGCTGCAAGAGTACGGAATCTGAAAATAATATTTTTGTATGATATGTGGCTCAGTACTCAGCAAAGATTTTTGTTAAAAGAGGGAGGGGGGAGGAGTTATTTCATAATTACAGCTTGGCAAAAAAGAGTCTGGAAAAATTGGGGGCACCGCTGGCGCACTTTTCACACTAAAATTCAAAATTACAAGTTATTTAGTGCTTACATATTTCTATGACGAGTATTTTGTCATTAATTATAATCAAATGAATCATTTTTATGTTATTTTAGTACTCACAAACTTAGTTTTTAAGATTTTTATTTTTAGTTCCAGCTGTCACCGCCTCAGACTGCCAAGCTGTATATAGTTTGACGTGATTACCACAATACCAATACCCAGGTCGTGGGTTCGAATCCCATTCGTAATCGATTTTTTCTTCTAACAAAATTCGAACTTTAATTTTGGTATAGTATGCATAAATTCTGACTAATATAATTGTGAAAGTAAGTTAGTTTGTCTGTTACCTTTTCACGCCTAAACCACTGAACCGATCATCCTGAAAGTTAGCATATAGTACAAAAAAGGACATAGGATATCTTTCATCCCGAAAAAAGAACTATTCCCGAGGAAAACAACTACATCATCATCAGACAACAATATCATCACCAGCCTGTATTAGTCCACTGCTGAACATAGGCCTCTCCCAATACGCGCCACTATTGTGCGCTCAGTTGAGGAATTTGCCCATAATCGCCACGCTGGGCAAGCGGGTTAGCGATCGGACGGGTTAGCGGTTGTTACAAGAATGCTGCTGCCCATCCTCCGGATCTTTCTCTTAGTCGCTTCTTACGACACCTGCGGGACGATTAGGGGTAGTTCTATTATTAGGCCGGAAACCACATGGCACAAACAACAATAACGTTCTTATAATAATAGATGGCGCTAGGTGTCCTAAATAAACGCGATTAGCAAAAGCTAGTACTTTATAAGAATGTATATGTATTTATGAACTATTTGCCCACGTGAACTGAGGCGAACATCCAAATATGTCTCGTTAAGACATAAAACTACGAATGACTGATTATAATTACTAACAATTTATTATACACGTCACCAAATAGGAACTAGGAAGTCGTTGAATTGAGTGAGATACTCTTGTGATGTTTCCATTACTAGTATTACATGCTTGAGAGGTCACTTTACATTTTATAACCATTTATATTTAAATATAGTTGCTTATCTATACAGCTAAACTTGGTAATGTAATAATCTTGTATGATTCCCTTGACATTTAGAAGATTTAGTTCACCGTAGAAAAATCTCTCAGATGGCTGGTTTCTTCTCGAAGTTTTCACTTACTGTTTTAGCAAGTGATCATGAATTTTAAATAGGCACATGAATCCGAAAAGTCGGATGCGTACCTGGGTTTGAAACCTACGAACTTTGACTTGGCAGTCTAACGACCATACCACTAGGCTATCACTACTTTTTTGTACTCTTCACTGATCGTATGAAACACAACAGTACGAATACTGTTACTTCATGAGTTCCCTTCAATAATCTGGTGAGAGGGTGATGCCAATAGCAATTCATGCTACCAGATCTACCATCACCAAATAAACCAATCTTCTTTGGTTATAAAAGGTAAGAAGACCAATGTGTTTGGGGTTTCCAATACTTTCTTGATTTTAACTAGCCCTTTTTACTTTGAATCCCAGTTGTTTGAACCATATAGAAAAAGGTAAGAAGCGCTATAATAGTTGTAGGTACTCCCAAGGTAACAATGGTGTGATAAATCTTAAGTCTGCTAACACTGACCCAATATGGTAACCCAACAGCCATGTGGGTCCATCCAGCAGCGCATCGGTAATAAGTTAAAATAATTTCAACGATTGGAAAGCTTAGCTTTTTTTGACCAGTAGATATCTTCAACATCAAATACTTATTCATGGGATCAATCCAAGTATAATCTTTTCAACAAAAAATAATGTTCTAAATTAGTTCATAAATGACTGAGTTCTGAGGTAACAATTTTATTATTTATTTATAGACTCACGCCTGTATTCCCCAGAGGGGGTAGGCAGAGGTGCAGTACACCCACGTTTCGCCGGCTATCTTATAAGTCCCATGTAATAGGGGGCGAGCCTATTGCCATTAACCGGGCACAATTCCAGACTCCGTGCTGCTACTGAGAATTTCCCAATGGAAAAACCCAATAACACTTTGCCCGACCCGGGGATCGAACCCAGGACCTCGTGCTCAGCAGTCGCGCTTGCTACCACTAGACCAAAGAGGCAGTCGAGGTAACAAACGTAAATAAAAACAGAAAATACTACATTGAATTGAGATCCTCCTGTTTTGAAGTCGATTAAATATTAACCCTTTCACCACTGGTACACCTAATAATATAGCAATTTGCGCAATTGACAATAGTTTTCGGGAGATGTGCCTAATAATATTCGTTTGGATTTGCACTACCGAAAGAAAAGACAAAAATACTCCGTCCCAAACTTGCCGCAAACTTGAACATTAATTATTGGCGCAATTCACAAACTTTTACTAAGGGCCTGTGCTCCCACGCTGGACCCACGCATCTAGATAAAGATCATTCTGGTCAAGGAATATCTAAAAAGCTTACTTCTCTTCAAATGCTTTGAAGTCACCGAGTAGGTCTCCTATCCGGAGTCCATTACGGGTTGCCTTGGAGGAGTAGGTTGGGCCGATGCCCTTCTTTGTGGTGCCTAGCGAATTCTTCCCCTTCTCCGCTTCTTGAAGACCATCCACCTGGAATAAATAAGAAGTACTTTTTTGATCATATTATTCTTTTATTTGGAGGAAATTGAAAAAAAAACGAGCGGGATCCCCCCTCCCCTACTGCCCTCCCCTGGGCAGCAGTCCCTCCCTGCCGCCTCTTGGCGCCCTTATGTCCACACGATAACTTACTTCAAAATAAATAGCACACATAAATATAATCATTTTATTAGACTGTGGTACTGACTCATTATTATATCGCATCAGCGACCATATAAGCACGTGTCAGAGATAATGATACATGCCATATGATGAGTGTTTAATAATTATTAAATTATATAGTGGTACTACGTCATCGTGAACCATGACTTCAAGTTTTTTAGTTAGTGTCGGCGCACGAATAGCGATGCTCTATTTAAAAAAAAAACAGTTAATAGTTTTAAAATGATTCATAGAAAAAGTTACAGAACAAGTAGGTTGATGAAGCTAATTAACTCACTAACTTGTCCAACATAGGCATCGAATCCCTAAATCGTGTTTGTAAATTTTGTGTAATGCCAGTGTGTGGTCGCAAAATATGATCTTTGTCTATCTATCTCTGAAGTTAGTTGCGGGTGGCATTTGCAAAAATCGAGAAATGCTTCGAACTTAATAATATTCATCTTCCTAGCTTTATTATTCCCGCACTTATTGGGGTCAGCTTCTAATCTAACTGGATGCAGCTGAATATCAGTTTTCTACGGAGCGACTGCCTAGGTATCAGACTTCCGCAACCCAAAGGGATATGATATTCTACAATTAGATCAGCTATCAGAATTTTATAAACTACGGGCTCCCACTGACTCCTTTTAACAAAATCAAATATGTTCATGACAGCCGGGGCCAACGGCTTAACGTGCTGTTCGAGGCACTTAGCAGGCGATAATTAGTTCATAATACGCACAGTATAACTTACGAAAAGTCAGAGGTGCGCGGCTTGGGCTCGACCTGAAACCTATGACTTGCCAATCAACGGTCATACCACTAGGCTAACACGACTCGCGAATCGAATTTACATAATAATATTGTTCTCAGTTAATAAATAAATCAAATAAATAAAAAATCGTCCCGCAGCTACCTTCACAGCCTTAAAGAACCGTGGCATAAATAAGTATGTGTTTTATTTCGAAATTCAGCGAACTGAATGCCAAGTACCTATTTTCATAATCAAGCTACAAAGTTCATTGTACTGCAGAAGTTATTTGCTTCATTCACATACATATATTCTGGATTATTCCAGCCCCTTTCAGTATTCGCCGATTACATCACGAGGGGGGAATTCCGCAACTAACTAAACAATGACTCTATTTTATAAGTTGCGTCATTATAAATTACTCTACGTAAGTACCTACATATTTCTATTATTATATCGTTGATCCATAGTTGCGTTATTGCTGTGTTGGCCTTGAAATGATTGAAAAGCTGTTGAGGATATTATAAAGATCTAGTTCAGTGTTTGCTAATCTTTTTCAGCCACGGACCCCTAGGAAATCAAGGTCCCACTTAAATAAAGATAACAGCAATTCATTTCTGTCATTTATTATTGTTAAATAGTCTGGAGATGACCTGCGGACCCCACCCAGGGGTCCCCGGACAACAGGTTAAGAAAAACTGTTCTAGTGCATTGTCTCTCAACTAGGAGTCTTTGCGATCTGACATAACTGGAGTCTCAGATCCAAAACTTAAAACCTGTTACGAATAATAGTCTATAACTAATAAATGAATCAACTAACTCATGAAATAGATTAAAATCTAAAATTCGACTTTAGGTAGAAAATAAATCTCCGGAAAAACACCAACGGCATTTCCAATTCAAATTTTAATGGCTCCATCGCATTTCGACGATTTCGTCTGCCAATGTCAAGGTTGAAGTAAACACAATATTTAATAACGTAATAGAGTGAAGGTAACCGGTTATGACGTACGAGATTTAAAAAAAAACTAGACGAGCGTGAAGTGTATCACCGTTATGTCATCACCTTTTTTTTGGGTTATGTCCGACTCGCACGGACTAAAAACCACACGGTGTTCCTCCACGAACCTCTGGGCCGAAATACGGCTTTTGCTTGTGCATCTGTCATTCTAAGCGTCTTATTTTGTATCTCATTTCTTCGAGAGCATACTTCAAAATCTATATCATGCATTTATCCAAAAAAAGATGACATTCGGAGCAGATTATCATTGACAGTTGACCATCGAGTTGCTCTGGTTGGTTCTTTCGTTCAAGGCGGTAACTCAACCCTAATTTATACATAATATAAGACCCCATTACTTGGAAGAGATGGATGGATTGCGTGAAGGATGATATGGCAAGAAAGGAAGTGACTACTGAGATGACGGGTGAAAAGAGGACATACTGCGCCGACCCCAAATTAATTGGGAAAAGGGCACGAAGATGATGATATGATAAGACCTCCATTACAACGTTGCAGCAAAAGCGCATACCGATGCAATCATTGTTTCCTGGCTGATTTTGAATTCCGCATAGTCTGGTAAGTCCAAGAGTAAGCCGCCAGACAAGGATAGGGCAACCAGCTAAGATCAAAACAACTACGTAAGAGAAAAAGGGTGTGTTACCTGTTGCTGCATATCGAAGACCAAATGAGCTCTGTCTGATATGATAAGCCTGTCCTGCCATCCCTTCATGCCTTTCAGTTCGTTCTTCTTCAGTTCCTCGAAGAGGCCCGGCAAATGGATCACCACGCCGTTTCCTGGATCACAAGAAATCTAAACTTATTGAAATAAATCGGATGACCTAAAAAAGTTTTGGCACAATTTGAAACGGTATCTCCTATTTTTGTTGCACATGTTTGCTTTTTCAAATTTTCTTATTAAATAATTATACGGTTATCTCCTCTTAGAATTAGTTTTTTTTTTTCACCCTAAGGCTAACGGGATTACGGGACCCTATTACGGGATTACGGGACTAAGATTCCACTGTCCAAGGGCTGTATCTTTTTATCCGTAACAGGTAGTCAGTTTCTCTTTAAAAATAAAATGAAGTTCATAATTGAAGGGAGTATAGTAGTATTTTTTTTTTACATTTTTGTACAGAACCCTTCGTACGAGAGTCCGATTAGCTCTTGGCAAGTTATTAAACTCCGTTAATTAATTAATATTGTAAAGTTTATGCTGAGAACATTAATTAGTAGCCTAACATAAATATTTCAAACGCTGAAATATCTAAGAACTGAATGTCAATTTTATTTTTTTCATAATATAGCCTAAAAATAACTTGTCATACACATTTCTACACGTCAACATACACGTAAACAAATCCACAAGCGCGGACAAATTGCATGACAAGCCATCAGTAGAGTACCGTGCATTAACGGCGTAGCGTCAGCATAATAAAGCTAAACATTCGTGCATAATCCTTAACCTTGACAATAAATTGCTTGTTACGTAAACCTATTAATACAATGATTTTGCTAACCGTACCTGGTACTGAGCTCGATTACCGATGTCACGAATTTCGTCTTTTTTTTCATGTTTTTCCAAGTTGTTTGTTACAAGTTATTCAATTTGTAAATCATTTGACATGCAAATATCAGGTTTTATTGTAATGAGCTCAGTAATTTCGTGTTTGTTTATTAGTTATGATGTTTACCATGATAATAAACAAAGTTTACGCTTTTCACATAAGCAAATTCAGCAAATCTTACATAAGTAACTATAATTTAAAAAACTCTCGAGATAATTAAACCTCAATTTTTTATTTCAAGCCACTCTCGTTTAAGTCACCTTTAATGAACAAAAACTAAATCAAAATCGTTTAGGAGCTACGATGTCAAGAGATGCTAATGGAAAAAAATCTTAAAAAGAAGGGCAATATACAGAATTAGAGATAGATGAAAGAGAACACCAAGAAGTTTTGTGCAATACAAGAAAGAGAAAGTAATAGTCACACTTAAGGTTAAAATATAAGTGAGAGACAACAGCAGAAGAATTTAAGTGGTGAAATAGTGAAAAAAAATACCTAAAGTAGCTTATTTACATGAAGCGGAGATGATCTCATCATTAACAAAGACAAATTATGTACGCCTACTGTAATCCTTATTCTACAGCATTTTCAATACGATATGGTATTGATTTAAGGTTTTTGTACATCAATGCGATATGGATATTATGCGCACATAATTAGATATTATGATTTTTAACAGTCTTTTGTGTGGCTTATATTTGACACGAAACATAAATCGAGTAGTTCCAAGTTAATACTAAAACTCGTGTCGTAAATACAAAATACTTACTTAATAAGTGTAACAGACTCAACGGTCATTAACGTACGTCAATTCTACTAATATTGTTGTCCGTTTAAGGTCTCCAGGTCCAAAAAAAATAAAAAGCTGCACATAATAACCGTTTATCCGGACATTTCGACAAATAAGCCGGTCATTTGAAACTTTGTACCTATAAAAAGTTAAATCTACGAAAACTAGGTAGTATGGCATCTTCTTTAAAAATGTGTTCAGGATTTTTGAATATTTTTCGCAAATGAAGTAAAATAGGGGATGAAAAATCTAAAAATCAGGTAGTAGTAGCGGGCATAATTAAGTAAATAATGTATAATTTGAGCAAACATTTAATGAATAACTTAGTTGAATTAGCTCTTAGACTATCAGAAATATCTTGATGGATCATTTTAATATAAATCAATCTTTCTAATTGATGATGACGTAATAGCAAGAAGCATTAGATATAATTTATCTTAAGCTAGCTTATTGAAGAGTTTAAATTAAATTTTCCACAGACAATTCTAACATTATGTAACCACTAGCTTCTGCCCGCAGCTTCGCTTACGTAAGTTGATGAACTGCAGCCTATGTGTTAGCTATATTACTGAAAAGTTTCAGTTCAGTATTTTCCGTACAACCTCACAAACTTTTACATTTGTATTACCTACGATAATACGGAAAACATCTCGAAGAAATCAGCACACCTGAAAGATTTTATAACGGTGTTTCAAGCCATGTCTTAAGGCGATTTAAACTCTGACATTAGGTTATTCATAGACCAGACTATAAGTAATAATGTCATTTTAACAAATATACTAAAGAAATCGTTAGTTCCAATTTTGTCCGAATGAACGAATAGATTGGTGGCACTGTATTATAATGATGCAAGCTTTTGGCAACTGTTCAAGGATAAACAGGGTCGCGTTATCGGTCAACAATCACTATTATTACGGTCGGTGGACACATTAAGTAGGTACTTACCTATCAAACTTTTTGCTCTAAGACTCTATTTTAGTGTTGACAAAATGAGCTTCGAGTCGTGAACTCGAGCTCCGAGTCGAAGCTACTGAGCCTTCAAAGCTCGCGCTTCACTAAGGACTCGCGAGTCTAAAAGGCTTGAACCTTAAGGGTTCATACCTTAAAGACTCAAGAGCCCTAAAGAGAAGACTCGAGTCGGAGCTCGAGCTTCCTTTATTTAGCAATCTACCGACCGTAGAGCCTATTCGTAACATGTGAAACTGGGCCGTTTTGTTTCAGTTTACCGAATTTGCTATGAACTTAGTCCAGTTCACTGCTGGATATTTGCCTCTCTGAATCGACAACATTGTGTTTTCACTAAGAGCATTTCACATAGAGCTATAGTATTCTGAAGGAATTTGATTAGTTTTAAATGGAAATAATGAAGTCTATAGTAATGTCATTATATCGTGATCTTTAAGTTTTAAATCTACTGTAAAAGTTTTGAACACGCGAAATACCTTGCCATTTTACGAAAAACTATTTCAAACACTGTTACTTTATATAATATCTCTATCGTACAGTTCTAGGTCATAAAGTTAGGTAATTTAAAAAAGGAAATATAGATAGTTCCTATTTTATGATCGTTCTATCGCGTCCACATAATTCTGTAGGTTGTATACAATCTACAAAAATAAACGGAGAAACACATTATAATTCTTTATGAAGCCGGTGCGGCGTTTCCCTATGAAAATAACCGAATCCTCAAGGATCCAAGTCTTTTCTAAAATAAAGATTCAAAATATGTATAAAAACAATACAAATAGCCAGTTACATTTTCAGCTGACCGGTCGGCAGTCACCCCAATGGACTTGAAGTCAGAGATCGCGGCGATCAACCTTATCTCAAGGAGCTTAATGATCCAAAACCGTCCTCCACCGTAAGTTATAGATACCTATCAACTTTGTATAAAACAATATGAGGAATGAGTCATACTGTTTCACAATATTTATAAAAATGCGTTCCATAAATGTAGGTATAAAGAGTGTACCTATTTGATAACGCTGCGGGAGGAAATATTACTTTATCTTATTGTCATCAGCCAGCTACAAACATCTGGATAAAGCCGGCCAAGTCAGGGTTAAAAGTTAGCATCACACATGGCGTATTTGTACAAACATTCACTTTACGGGACAACGCAAGAATACATTAGATACTTATCCAAATACGCGAATATTTGATCAAATATTCCATGTATGGTCCCCCCAGCATGATTATAAGGCTAAATTTTCTTTCTTTCTTTATAACACAGATGTCTTTTTTACTAATTGTTACGTCCGGCCCGTCCGGCATCTGATTTTTGGATCTGGAGATAAAGGATTGGCTGTATTTGATAATATTACCATCAATAAGACCTCTCAACGATGCAGAATTTCAGGCTTAGCAAAAAGTTCTAAATAAGCTCGAGTAACTCACCAATAACTGAGGTACATTTCTGGTTTATAATACCGCTGGGCAGCAAATGGAAGTCGAACTCCTGGCCATCGACGACGACTGTGTGTCCAGCGTTGTTGCCGCCCTGTAAAGAAAAGTATAAGTTAAAACTAAAGCTAGTAATTCTTCTCTTGAAAGTAATCACTATTGCCATATTTTCAATATAGGTAGATCTGAGATCATTTCTGTTTAAGAAAAATGAGGGCTGATAGAGAATCCTTCCTCCCTTCCTCATGAAGCTTTAAAAAATTAAGAAGAATATAATGTTATCTAGCCAATCCGGAGATTTAAAAAAAATTGGCACATAACAACTGCTGAAATTGTGTAGGCGAACTCGAAGGGTGTTAGACAACAAATACTTATCTGTCAATATTGAGACGCTATTTTTGCTAGGGCATGTTATAGGGTCGCCGGCACAGGGAAAATGTAAGGGGAACTGCGGCGTATGCGCACATTATGCTGAGCCTTAAGGATAAAATAATATAAACCGGTGATAACCTAAATGTTTATTTAATTATGTTTGAACCTTATGGAGCTGTCTTTAACATAACACAAAACGTACTTGAAATAGTAAAAAGTAGAGTATACCATATCTGTTTTCTCTAGAGATAATGCTATCAATGATAATGTTAGGTGTATTCGTACTGTTTATGTGTGACTATGCCACAAACAATATACGACAACTGTTTTTTTCATAATTCTAAATTCTAATTCTTGGATTTCAGCAAAGTAACGCCTGATTTAATTTTAAACGACAATTGTTTTTTGCTATAAAGAAAAACTTTAGAATTGTCCCATCAATTTGCAACTTGGAGACTTCAATAAAATGGTTTATTTTGCTAATACACTCATGGTTTTTATGGTAAACTATGGTTTAAGTTGAGTTTATGTTTGTCTGACATGTCGTGTCGTGACGCATCGATTACTATACTTCTCAGCTTCATCCTCTTGCAGCGGCAAGACCGTCATTAAGAACATCGCTATCTAGTCACTAAAGTTGAAATCTTGATGGTTTCTGTTGTTTCCATATAAAATGTATACAACCCGAACCATTCGGACTTTCGGACACGTCACATAGACAAATTTAAACGCAAAACTCTTAAACTATACACGGGACATCACGGGATATAAAACGGGGATTAACGGGAACATACCTAATTTTTATTACCCCGACGTTTCGAAGTTTTAGCAACGCGTAAGTTTAAAAAGTAAATATACTTCGTAATTTCGGTGTGAAATGAGCTCCTGATAAAATAGTCGTAAAACCTAAATCGCCTGCTGTACAGATTAGACAAGTCAAGGTTACGTTCATTCTGCCCCGCCTCTTGTGATTAATGTAATTGTTTCTAATCATATGGCTTACGTCCATCCATTAATAATATAGATGGAGTATACTTGACACTGGCCTCTTGATTAGGCCTTAAAGAACTGTGCACTTGGGTGGTCCGAAATCAAGAATACAATACGTTTTTTTACTGTGTATGGCGTATATTACGATAGGGGTATGTGACGGTTATATTCTCTCGGGCCTCAGGCCTAGGGACCGGTATACCAACTAAAACACCCCATCATGTCATTCCTGATATGCATGCATAGTGACGGGAACGAGGGAACGCGGTTTGTATACCTATTTACAAAAGTGACGACCAGTCACTTTGTATGAAAAGTGAATTTTCGATTTTCAGATTTCGACTTATGTTCCTAGGAGAAAGTTGTAAAATTTTATGGACTTTATTACTACCTAAAATTTAGCAGGTCTTTAAAACAACAGGGTGTGTTACTCCTAGGACATGTTTCACATTCCTTGGATTGTTATTATCTACTAGGTAAATTCGTAAAAAGAACGCAAATTTACCTGCCAGCTTACTAAATGACACTTAAACAATTAGTGGTGGAACAAGGCCTTAGAAAGTCAAAAGTTTTGAAGTAGTACTACCATCGGGTTCAAAACATGTCTACTCTTTACTTATTAAACTTACACATACCTAATTGCACAAAGTATTATAATAATAACAATGCAATTTCATTTCAATCTAAATAACAAAAGCTAGCCTTGTAATAAATAAATTACAGATTTCTCTAAGTGTCACAAATAAACAATATGACACAACGTTGCGAAATAACAACAGTCGTGCATTGCAAAATATTTGCTTGAACTGATTCAATAGAAAAGTTTATTAGTTAGAAAATTAACAATTTATTTATTACACAGTTCAACGGCAACCATATTATGTATCATGAGTCTGAACTTCTGAAGCTCTGAAGTGGGGCTGAACAGGACACATTACTCGGCATTCAGAGTTCAGAGTTTAAATCGTCCGACCTCTGACATGGCTTTACACATCGTGCATCGTTGAAAAATCTCTCAGATGTGCTGGTTTCCTCACGATATTTTCAGTCACCAATTTAGCAAGTGACCATTAATTTCTAATAGGTATGCACAAGAATTCGAAAAGTCAGAGGAAACTTGGCAGTGTAACGGGTCATACCACTAGGCTGATACTGTTTAAGGCCCGGCGCCCACTGGCGGCACGGCACGGCAAAGGATTTTAGTAAACGCAAATGATTTCAGATCTTATTGTATTTATGATTAGCGTTTACATTTTGGGATGTTACGGCATGCCACAACGTGCCGAAGATTGCCAAGGCAGGCTGTGACGTATCATTGAAATGTGAATATTAACAGTGTTGAATAAGATTCAAAATCATCTATATTACAAAAAATCCTTGCCGTGCCGTGCCGCAAGTGGGCGCCGGGCCTTACTCGGCGTAATGATGGTAGGACTAAAACTATAACAGAAAGGATAGAGAAAGGAGCAAAACGATCTGTTGGCAGATCAGCAGCTAGATGGGTGGCAATTGCGGGAAAGGTCGCGAGATCGAGCTAGCGATTCTTGTGTCAAGATTTCGAACAAATTTATAAAGGTTGACAGATTAAAGATTATAGTGGCTTTATAATTGTAGTAAATATATTTTTTCTAGGTTCTAGACTCAATACACTATTAAATATGTACCTACCTATGTACAAAACGTATGTTAAGCATATGTTGCGTGCGAGTGTAAACTTTGCAATAAATTATAATGTTGTTTACCATAAAAAACTGCGGTAAGCTAAAACATTATTGAACACAAAGAGGTATTTCTTCTTGGTGCTTCTGTGGCTTGTTAATTATTTTATCAGTTATAAACGCTACTACCGAGTTTAAAGCTTCTAATGGTGTGTCTGTTCTCAATTTTCCTCTTTTTGAAGATTATGAGAAGGTTGACGTAAATAGGAGAGTCCGAAGAAGTGACGAGTAATAAGGATTAATGTTGGAACAAAACAAAGAACGACGAAAGGAGAAAGAAGGAGAGCTTCATTCGCTATTCCTTTTTGTACAGAAAACAGTAGATACGCAAAATGCACAATAGCTCGTAGGGGTGATACTTCCTTGAAAATGTTACAATTTTCTAAGCTAGTGCTAAGTAAACCACAAAACCACTTTATTATTATTGACTGTGGTATTAAAGTGTTCTATTTTTGCTTATATCTTGTTTTACGTAAATAATAATTATGTTTATGTTTAACAGCGGGTATAGGAGTACATACACAATTTTTATACCACAAAACTAAAGTGTCAGGCATACTGCTCGCTTGATGGTAAGGGGTTACCCATTCATTTTGTATATCAATGGGGTTACCGTAAGTTATGGACGCTTGAGCCATACCAGCAGGGGTATCACTACTTGCCCACCCTGTAAAAATCCCCAATGCTCTTGGGAAAACCCCGATAAAAAGCCCGTATAATATAAAACCATATAACCCATCTGTATAAAGAATTATCACTACGAAGGACAATTTATCAACATAACGTATTACTTCCTTATAGTATCAAGTTTTGATAATTTTATCTTCGACTGCAATACGCAACTTGCAGTTATCTGATCTAGTTATCTGTTAGGTACGAAAATTGTTCCTCAAGGACGTGGGTTGGTTAAGCAGAAAATTCTTGTTTTTTATATTAAAGGCACCTTGAACTCTGATACTGCGCCATGCCCATGATCTTGTAGACTTTTCTGGACAAATTTTATGTGGTCGCAAACCGCATCAATTTTAAAAGGAAGATATTTTTACAGTGAACTGCAAAAGGCTAATTTATCAGCGTAATAAGCATAAAATCTTGGGCTTGTAAAAGATTGGACAAGGATTCTTTGTCTCAGTTTTACATACGTAATATACTTTCTATCTTTGTACACTGCAACTGGTGCTAATTCTCTTGCACACGCTCTAAACTAATTAAGACTCGCCATCTCTTTTTCTAACAGGGATCATTAGAAAAGGATAGCAGATTTTTAGACCTGTCAAACTAGTCCATTTGCGTGATATCAACGAGAATTTAGTCGGCATGTCGTAGCTCTCGTCTAATTTTACGTCAATTGCAAGGAGGTAGACTAATTTGACAGCTCTAATTTGGTAATCCAATTTGCTGTTCTTTTTCGATGGTCTTTATTAGAAAGAGATATAGTTAGACTAAAATTAGTTTAGCGGGATGTACAAGAGAATCAGCTCCAATATCTGACTAAACTAACATTGCATTAGTCTGGTAGGAATTGCGGTATCCTTTCCAGACAAAGCTGTTTAGTTTACCAAAATCTCCGGCTCTAGGAAAACGTCAGAAATTATATTTCACCACTTGGTGTTGATCCTTATTTGGTAATATGGTCACGCGGTCACGCGGTCACGCCCCCTGAGTATGTACCTATTCTTTGCCTCCATCGCGTATTTTTGTGACGCACGATATAGCATCATCAACTATCATAATACTACATACGCAGAAACGTTAATAATTGTACTATAAACTGAAATTGTTATGATAATAAAATAATTATTATTACTGCAGTGAACTTGACCTAAGATTAATAATATTGAAATGTGAGGATCAATATACATGTAAGATATAAGACGTAGCGAGTTCGACAATAAGGAAGTAGATGACTAGATGACTTTCTTAATCTTAAGAACTGCTCTAATTTCCGTGATAGGGTTTATCCTCCATTCAATTGGTGGCCTATGATGTTAATTAAATCGCTGTTCATAGAGTGTCTCGTCAATCTTTTGTGTAGCAACAATTTATAGCATAGTAAGGTTATTCCCCCCTATTAACCTAACAATAAATTCTTATCACTGTATTCCCGGAGTGTACAATAGACAAAACAAACTTTAGATAATAAATAAAACTAGTTATGAATGATTCATCAACACCATCATCCACAGCATTAGTCTACCCACTCCTGACTATCCACTTTGCTTTTGCCACTTTTCTCTATCCCGTGCTATTGGGATACACATATTCCCCGCAATTTCACTGATGTCATCGACCCAATGTGCTACTGTATGAGATATATTCTACGAAAGTACTTGTTTGTAAGATACTTAAAAACTCTGGACAGTTTAAGTAAGGCTCGAAAGGCTTCGAAAAGCGTAAGAAACGAGCCATGTATAATATTTTCTTATTATCAACGACAGGTAAAGTCCTGAAGCCATGGAGCGTGTAATTAACAAGCAACTGTCAGCACATCTTGAAGATCTCATCAGACACCATAAATACGGCTTTCGACGATATCCTTCCACTGGGGATGCCACGATAGGCCATTGAGAGACATGGTGAAGCTTTTCCGTATATCTTGACATCTCCTAATCTTTCGATAGGGTTTGGTTGGTTGTTGGGTCTGCTGTTTACGGATATCTGCGAATGTACATCCAAAATTCTAATGGATCACTCCGTCTCCATACAGGTGGTTATTAACGGTGTTTCTTTTGACTAATAAGCTATCAATGACGGGTTCCCCAGGGGTCTGTTTTCTCAGAAACTATTCCTGTAGCATATTAATGATATTCTCACCCTTGGATATGCAGATGGCGGGACAGTGAGTTGAGACATGTTCAATGACCGAGCCGGTAAGGACGTAAATCTGTATCAACAAAATTTAACCCTCATATCATGCAGAGATGGGTCATCGCTGATGGCAATAGGATATATAAAATACAGGCTGTTTGCCGCTAAATGGCTTCCGATCTCCTCGCCTTCATCCTGTGGCTTTTATCGTACCAGAAGATCACCTGTCTTTTAGGCAAAGATAAGTTATCCAAGCTGAACTTGGCCACTTTTCCCTGTGCACAGCAAAAACTGTTACTAAAAAGGTAAAGAGGTAGCTAAGAGTGGTAGGTAGGTACTTCAAGCCTGGCGCCGACTGGGTTTGGAATACTCGGCCGGATGGCAATCCACTTACGAATAATGTGTACCATCACCATAAAGTGTGGTGATCACATCTTAAGTAGTGTTGATCACCACATAAAGTTGCCAAATTTTCTCTATTCTACAGGTTACACTTTAGTAAGTGTGTGGAGGAACTTTACTATTTAAATAAATAAATAATATTAAATTAAATAAACAAAAAACAGATTTAGGTACCTAATTCAAATAAATTCCTTAATTAAAAAACATTATTATTATCAACCGTGGTGTGCAATAAACATTAGTCTACCCTTCCTACACATTTATTTCCAGAACACAAAAATTTGGGGATCATGAAAGATTGAAAATTTGGGCATTGTCAAATCAAGAGTGAACATTTGGGGATCTTTAAATGGAGGCAAATTATTTATGGTAGCTGTAGGTGTGCTCCACTGTAAACCACAATACCTACTAATAAATATACTGTCAGAGTTTATGGTCAAATGTCTTTCTCATAAAGATTTACATAAATTCTGAGTCTAGTATAATGTTATCATTATCACTAAGTGGCTAGCACTAGTTCCAACCAGTCTGAAAATAAGATATGATTGTAATGTTTATTAACTTGAATGATAACAATGCGGAGAATTAATTTTTATTGGATATAGGAACAAGGAAATAATGTTGCATTACAAATTAATTCAATTTGCACTTTATGTCAACAAGTTAAAGTTCTAGTTGATAAAAAAACCCATCAGTTCTATGTGGTCTAAATCACTTGTTGTGATTTAAAAACTCATGCTGTTCTTGTGTATGTACACAATGGTAATACACATAAACAATAGGTAGGTACTGCATTATTGGAATCACACCATACAATACACATTGTTAAGTACAAACATGTTCAATCTAATGGCTGTAGGAGTACACAAAAAGGTTTTATTTATAGGTGGATTGAAATTAAAACTATTTTACAAATGTATCTATGATTGGAACACCCTTGGAATACAGGCTGCTTACATATTTCTCACAAAACAATAATTTCACATTTAAATTTAGAATGAGCCCTAGACTACCATGATGATGAAGAATTTAGATGTTCATAATAACATTCAATAGTGTAACTGTGACAATAAATGGCCCAGACCTTGGCAGGAATCCACAATTAGCATGCACACTACACAAGTATATTTATGAATATAAACAATATACTAGGTTTGTCTATATCACTCAGTCACATCACATGACTATGGAAGGTATTTTGTAAAAAAAAAAACGAAATATGAATAATTGATGTTATATAATGATCACCGGAACTGGTAGGTTTACGCAACATTGGACTAGCGCACAGCAGTTCCCGCTAAGATACTTGGCACGCGCCTTGTATTCGCGAAATCATACAAAAACATTGTGTTCACAATTCACATGTTTTCAAACAAATTCTGGCGCGCTGCCAATACCAAAAGCTTCTAAGATATCTGTTTTTGAAGCCCGAAACATGATAACGCAGATGAAAATAAAGGATAAGCGATAAAGTTAATAATCGTCGTGCTAATTATAACCTCAAAATAATGCTCATAAACATTGCCGCTTGAGAGCGTCTTGAAGACAATGCTCAATATAAATGCGGATATAATGTTATGCTGATATTGTATCATTAATAATAAAAGAACAATAAAGATTTTATCAAACCTGACAACGGCACACGATGTCACAGTTCACAGCCAAAAGATCCACAACTTTTCCTTTTCCCTCGTCACCCCATTGAGCACCCAAAACAACAGCAACTTTATTTTCCATTTTAGATTTTTTGCACGGATACGATCTTGATACGTCACCGTTTACGGCTGTTTGCTTCGAATTTACTGTCGAAGCCATTATTTATTGCAAACTTCTGAATTTTATAGGAAAGAGCGAGACATGCGCGCGCCGGGCTCGCTGTTGCAAAAAGATTTTTGGGATGCCATACTTATTAATTTTGATTACCTTCCAAAAGCTGTATAATTTCTAAAATAAAAAATATCAATAGATATATTTTATATATTGCGTTTTGCATGCATTTAATATTTGCATTAAACGCATTATATAACTGTGGGCCAGTGCCAGCGCTAGAAGAATTTCCAGATGGAAAGACTCCATAATTCTATTTGGAAATCGAATCCAAGACGTTACAAGCTCAACAACCACCACGTTACGTTTGCTGCTTACTATTTAAGTATTTACTACTGGACTTATAAATCTGTGTAGTCTAAGCAGTGATACTTGATAGCCTGGTGGTATGGTCGTTGAAATGCCAAGTTAAAGGCCGTTGGTTCGAAACCCAGGGCTACGCACTTCTGACTTTTCGATTTCGATTTACGTGCGAATTTGAAATTAATTATCACTTGCTAAAGCGGTAAGGAAAACATCGTGTGTAAAGCCATGTCAGAGATCTACGGGCGGCTTAAACTCTGACACCAGGTTATTCATCAACCATTCGCCAAAGAAAGAAAGATGTGTGGTACTTTATTGTTTGCCAATAGGTAGGTACAATATCTTTGTTAAAGCTTTGTAAAAGCTACCTAGTAAAACTGTATGGACATCGGTTAACTCATCTGCCGTCCGTGTAGGCACAGTTATAGACATGGAGTTTAGGACTATTACTGTTCCATTTAATGTTAGTGGATTTGTATTCAATAATTTTAAAGAAACTCAATAATAGCCAAGTAGTCCTTAAATTATGGATGTTCTTTAGTTGTGGCAACATTGATTTCACAACATTATCAGTCTGTCACTCTGAAACTCTCTAAAACGAAACAATCATCAAAAATTCAATTATAGTAATAAAAGTAGTAGTAGTAATAGTTAACAGTGGACGAGAGCATGTAAGCCTTTTTATCTTTTCAATTAGTCGTATATTCTTACAAAATTATAAAATACAATAAAAGGATTTATTTCAACGAACATTTTTGAACGAAACTATTCTTGTCAAAACGTTTTGTTTATTCAGAAGAATAGTGAGAAGGATACAGCTTGGCAAAAAAGAGTCTGAGGCGGTGACAGCTGGAACTAAAAATAAAAATCTTAAAAACTAAGTTTGTGAGTACTAAAATAACATAAAAATGATTCATTTGATTATAATTAATGGCAAAAAACTCGTCATAGAACTATGCAAGCACTAAATAACTTGTAATTTTGAAATTTAGTGTGAAAAGTGCGCCAGCGGTGCCCCCAATTTTTCCAGACTCTTTTTTGCCAAGCTGTAATTTTAATTTCTCAAACTCAAGTGAAATCATATCTTATGTAGTTTTTTCTACTTGTTTATAAAATTTAAAAAAATTGAAGGAAATAAATGGCAAATTCTGTTGCGCATTTGCGTGTGTTCTTTGCAGGAGTAAACATACGTTTAGTTTATGCCTATGAAAAAAAACAACGGAAAATAATCCTTATGACACTGCCTGCCTGTGTGAGTACTTGTTTACTTGACAGTTGACATCATTGACTTGACTTGACATATCGTTTGTTGATTGATTATTGGACGGTCGTCGGTCGATTATTGTTCGTAATGAAAAGCGAGCGAATTCTTAAATATTTATAAGATTGAAAATATTCAAAAATAGTTTTGAAAAAAGATTGAAACCTTTTAGTGTTTGTTAATGTCGCGCGTTTGTATTTACCACGTGTTGTAGGAAGGTAGGCGATGATCATCGACATGAGAGTTTGCTGTTTTTTATTATTATATGTGTGCACGGTGTATATTTACGGGGATGAAGCAGAGGAGGATGCAAACAGGAAGAAAATTATTGAACAGTTAACAAGGACTCGGACTGTGCTTCTAGATGATTATCATTTGGTTACCAGGCAGATTGCTACAGATGTATATATGTTCAGAAGCTATCGCACTGTATCTGTTGTGTTCTACCCTATTATGAGGGATGTTATCGACGCACGCTTCACGTTTCAATCTGAGGAACTTCACCTTAATAACATTGGTAGGTAGGACACATAACTACACTAAATTTAAAATTCTTTAATTTCTTATACTTAATTCTTATGCTTCTTAAATCACAAAAATGCTGCTTGGACCACTGAATGTGCTAATTGATTAGTTCCTTTTAAAGCATGTTATAAACTTAATATAATTAAATTTTGGGTTGCCAGGTAGACAAACCTAATAGCCGGCGAGTTCAGCCAGTTTGGCCGGGCATTTGGGCAAAAAAAAATATTATTAAAAAACAAAAAACCCGACTGCTAACTAAAAAGATAGAAACAAGTTGGTTATAGATAGATCATACTTTACACAGTGTTCACAAACGCAGTCGGAGGCATTCTTTAGGTAATATTCCGCCTAATATGCCTCCGACTGCGTTTGTGAACACTGTGTAAAGTATGATCTATCTATAACCAACTTGTTTCTATCTTTTTAGTTAGCAGTCGGGTTTTTTGTTTTTTAATAATATTTTTTTTTCCCAAGAGATAGTTTAAGAACTATATTATAATATAGTCGTTAAACTATGTATGTACTATATATATTATGGCAATCTTTTATCACGAAAAAATGCATAGTTCCTGTACCTCTCACGGACGAAATCGCGGGCTATATCAAGTTTAAACATATAAGTTGTATATATTTTTGTAATCACTTTTTAAAACTCTTTATTTTGATACCCCTCACGATCGGTTTAGGGGATTTTTTTTTTTATTAATCATACCTTTTGGCGCCAAAAATCTGCCATATCGATTTTTTTAAATTTGTATATACCCAGTGACACTCGCGCAATAAAGACGAATCCAACGACATATCATTCATCAAAATCGCTTCAGCCGTTTAGTAGTTACGAGGGAACATAGACATGGACATACATACATACAGGTCAAACACATAACCCTCCTTTTTGGCTTCGCCGCAGTCGGGTAAAAAAGCCAGACTCCCTACATTATTGAGGATGTTGTATCTCAGTATAACAAAAACACAAAAATTGCATCTTAAATCATCCTTTTTTTTTATTATTAGGTACCATAAATCTTGTTAAAATGTAATAAAATATGGCCAATACTTGCGCTCAACCACCGCTCAGCGCCCGCTAGTTTGCGAAATGTAAAAAGCCTAATAAAAACCGTACACCATTTATTTTGGCGGGGCATGCAATCAAATAGCCCAACTTTTTCCGGCTTTATCCGAACGCCTGGCAACGCTTATTAAATGAATAAACTAAAGTGCATTTTAAAATATAAATTATTTGTACCTTATTTAGAAAAACATCAGGCTTGTAATTTAATAGCCATAAAGTTTGGGCCATAAAGATTGAGACTTTGAGAGCTTCTATTGAAAAGTTACGATTTTGCACTTTGGACCTTATTCATAGGATCCATGAGAAGTCTGCTGATTAGTTTTTTTTTCTATTTTGGCCCCGGCTTATCTCTTAAAAAAATTAAACCTTCATAACTGATAGACACACTACGCCGACGTAACAGTTTTATTTAAAAATCAGTCTTATTTTTGTTGGATTTAAGGTGCATAATAGCATCTCTACCGCTGTTGTGCAGTTGATTGTACAAATAGATCTCTTAACTGCACTGATTATGCTGCATGTACTAATTTTAGCACTAGTATGATGCAATTGTAACACCTACACGACTGTATATAATTGTCTTCACTGTTTCAAAGTACCCGTGGACTTATGAAAAACCGGCAAGCAAAACAAAATGTGGACTACATATATTAATTAAAAAAAATGTATTTTGTTGTCTTCTTAAAAAAACATGTGAAAAACAATATTTCCTTTGAACTATCGCAAGGGCGATTTCCTTTTGTGTCCCTTGTTTAGATGTTTGTCGAATATTCAAAAAAATTACAATGCTTGTACATTCTTAGCACTACGAACTGATGACGTCACTCGTTCCAATGTCGAATTCAAAGTTCTGTCACTTTATATTTATTCCTTCCAGAAATTTCAAAAGCTTAAAGCAATCTAATAAACAATTAAAATCAGTAATATCAAAATAATAAACAGTCGCAAACTGATTTTAATTGTTTTTTCATGTCGTTTTATTTTTAAATCTAATTATGTCTAATAATGTCGTGGTGGCGCATTGGTTACGGACCCGCTTTGCAAGCGCGTGGGTGTGGGTTCGAACCTGGCATGTACCAATGTGACTTTTTCAATGTCATATGTACTTTCTTAGTTTATCTAAGACACCACTGACTAACGGTGAAGGAAAACATCGTAAGGAAACCTGGACTTTAATAGTCTGAAATCGCCAACCCGCAGTGAGCTAGCGTGGTGATTAATGCTCAATCCTTCTCTGTATGAGAAGAGGCCTTTGCCCTATATTGGGACAGTTACAGGCTGATTTATTATATAATTATATAGGTACAGCTTGGCAAAAAAGAGTCTGAGGCGGTGACAGCTGGAACTAAAAATAAAAATCTTAAAAACTAAGTTTGTGAGTACTAAAATAATATAAAAATGATTCATTTGATTATAATTAATGACAAAAAACTCGTCATAGAAATATGTAAGCACTAAATAACTTGTAATTTTGAATTGTAGTGTGAAAAATGCGCTAGCGGCGCCCCCAATTTTTCCAGACTCTTTTTTGCCAAGCTGTACTATTGTTCTACTCAACTTTGACATTGGCAGAATCATCGTTCTCCCGATGGAGCCATAATTGTTACGAAATAAGTATAATTATTTAACAGTAAGCCATCATTAAGTAATTGGTTATCGATAAGATTTGGAATCCCTATCCTTTTTGTAGGTAGGTATTAGGTACACTACTCTATTGTGTCTGCTAACTGCTCAAGGAGTCAATTATTGCTAGTTTTGGAATTTGCGTTGTAATATTTTATATCATTGCATTAAAAGATTATTATTTGGTCGGCAACGCGCTACTGATATCTCTGGTGTTGCAAGCAACTGCAGTAACCACGCCATTGGGCGTATGCGCCGCGCGCGATGTAGGTGTGGTGCTATCTTATTAGCATAATAAAGATATAGATAGTCCTCATTTGTCACGCAGCACATGACAGCACATATTGACGAGGTGTAGGTACTTATATTTTTCTCTTAAGGTCAATAAGTATAATTGACATTGAAAGAGAAGCAACGAGAATTTTTGGGCTTGTTCATTGCATATTGAACTTAATCTCCATTGCTTAACGTACATCGTCAAAACCACTAACAAATAGTGAACGTAACGATTAGGTGATTTCTCCAGAAGGTGCGCCACCCGTTTTTGCGGATTTTTTTTTTTTAAAATGAATAAGGTACCTACGTATTAGACCACGAACCCACCTGGTATTAAGCGGTGTTGTGGGTTACGATGGAGCACCTACCTTTAAATCAGGAGGACGGAATTTGGACTGTATCGGTATGGTCCAGAACTCCAGACCCATCCTTTAGATAGGTTTTACCGAACATCACGCCGGAACACGACAATTGCAAGGACGTAGACTAATTTGACAGCTCTAATTTGATAGTTCAATTTGCTGTCCTTTTTCTATGATGTGAGACAGTAAGACTAAAATTAGTTTAGCGGGATGTACCTAAAAGAGAATCAGCACCAATGGTGGCGGTGGCTTTGTCCGGTAGTAACTAGTCACGGCTAAAGCCTCCCAGACTACAAGACAGAAGACCAGAAGCACCTGAGTATTGATTGCTACTAATTTGTGACCTTTGTTCCATCGTTAGACGACTTTTATGACACGCAAAAGGCTGGCGTTAGTGCTATTCTTCTCCACACCATACAGGGATTGCCCAGTGCAAGTTATAAGTTTTCGTGGCTTCTTTATCAATGGAAATTGAACCTTAAAGGTTGCTTGCTGTAAAGCACACCTTCAAATTTTGTTTGCAAATACGAATTGTGAATCAATTCCCTTTCTAGTAAATCTTTTTATCTTGCTTAGATAGTGAGTTACAAACTGATAAGCCATGATAAAACTGTGATTGGAAATAATTACTGAACCTGCCTTTCTACCTTAATATGTAAACAACAGCACTAATTCATGCCATAATAATCGGCGAATTATGTCCTACTATTTGCAAGAACCTTTTCTTTAAAGAGTGATATAATACTTCTCAAAACTTGATTCGCAAAATGGCCGATAACAGAAAAACATAATTATTCAGCCCCGGATCTTGAATTTTTCGAGGAGTGGCAAAAATTTAAAAATGCCGCCCTCGCCCGCCAATATTCTTACCTTCATCACCATCTTCATGTCAGCTTTAAAAGCCCATAGATGGTCATAGTCCCCCCGCAAAACACCACAACCAACGTCCGGTCTCATCATCATTTATTTAAGAGCTATCCTCTTGTCGATGCGGCTTCTTCCAGCTCTCCCTATCAAGAGCCAATTCCTTATCGTCCGGTCTAGCGCTGTATAATCTGAGCAATGTTTTCGTTTGCCAAGCTTGAACTTGCCTTGGGGATGTGTTTGCATAGATTTGGGTCTGTCATTATTGCTTTTACATTCGTAATAACCCTGTAAAATTGGGCAAAATACACAAAACCGTTCCGAACTTCAACTCCTTGTGATATTATTCGCAGCGAAGATCGATTGGGGCTTTAGATATTAACTGATTAGATCAACAATATTAAAATTCATACGATAATCATCAAGAAGAAATGATTAAATCAGACATAATTATGTAGTGCCTAAGTATAAAACGAATTTGAAAATTAAAACCTGTAGTAGGTAGGTACCTACTTCTATAATATGTAAAAAGTGTCCCGCAAGGGGACATACTAGGACAATGGTTAATAATAAAATAATAGGTTCTGCAATTATGCATGCCTAATTAGCAAGCAAATAATGATGACATTTCTAAGAGCATTCAAAAAAGCGATGATTCTGACAATCTCAAGGTGGCTACTCCACCTTGAGTTTTAAAATAATAAAACATACCTACATTTGAGTCGAAACTATTACGTTACGTACTGTTTATATATTCCCCCTAACGTTTCGGAAGCTAACAATCTATCTGTATAATACGTGAAGTGAAAACTTTGGATTCCTTTTTAAAAATAATATGATGTTTTTAAAACAATGTTTTTAAACCAAGCTTTTATAGCAAATAAAACGTAATTATGCAAAATTTAATGTACGTTCTACTAATCATTGAGGAGTACTTTCTTGAGGAGACAGTTTTGGCTGCAGCATCATTTCAGTGTATTGTCATCAGAGCTGAACAAGCATGTAAAATTTCATCTTAATCGACACGAACATACATGCCTACTAAAAGCTTATAAAAGATAATAGGAGTACGAGGTTTGGCATAGTTAACATTTTATAAGTTAAAAGCTAAAATTTATAATATTCCTATTTAATATGACCTTTTTTTAGATTTAGATTAATGAATTCCGACCACTTTGGACGACTAGTATTATAAATAAAATAAACCTAATAGTTTTCGTTCACATGTCTGTTTTATTATTTGAAGTGAGTTTCGAGATATCTGAAGTTATTGATTATCATTTGACCTTTCGCGTTTCAATTCTGTTTTGAAGAAAGAATTTACTGGATCTTTATCTGGAACTGAAATAGATAATTTTATTTTTATTTCAATGCCAATTTAACGATAAATTGACTTCTAGGAATTTGTATGGGATTTTCCTATTTTAAGTTTTTGAAAGAGTTGGTATAACATTTCTGATAATTGTTTACCTTACAGAGAACTTACTTATACTGCAGAGAGGAACTTCATTACCAAGAAGTTCTTTTAAATAGATTTGGAATAAATTAAAACGACAAATACAACCAACTAAAGAATATAATAAGAGTATATTTTTTCGAAATCTATTTCGTAGTTTGAATTCTCGACAAAAAACATTGTACCTAATTTTTTATTTTTAACCCCCGACGCAACTTCCAAAAACAACCTCGTTCTCTTGTGTCTTACCAGAGGGCGAACTTGTTAATTACAAATCCAATTCCAGTCTTATAATTCTAGACTTGGAACGGTAAAACACTTAAGTCAAATTTCTCACTTAAGACGACTTAAGTTCTTTTGGGAGCCGTGTCGAATTATGATGCAATAGTTTAAAATTCCATAAACAGCCAGAAAATATCATCATCAGCTCGCATTAGCACGCTTTATTGCACCAACGTTGCAATGACTTTATATGATAATAAATTGGAATCGGGATTAAATTCCTAGTTCCATAAGACGAAATGAACAACAACAAACTTCCCTGTAAAATACTACCACTACCATTTTTCTTCCCAAAGTAATTGTAACAGCATGTCTTCTACAAAAACTTTCTCAATTACAGGATCATGCAATCCACAAGAGGTGATAATAAACATAAAACACGGGTCTTACCCAGCTGTGAACCCTGACGGTTACGATTTCCCCAAAGACTTCATAGACCCTGCGACGAGAGGGCCAGTTCACACGCTCGAACTGCTATCAGATGGCAAGAACAGGACGTACATGATAGAGAACCCCAAGCCTGGGAACTGGTACGCACTGATATATATAAAATGGGAAGATCCGAGGACGCAGAAAGTTGAGCAGCAAGGTAAGATCAAGTTTTAGCTGAATTTGGTAACATTAAATGTTGTCAAATTTTGAGATAAGAGAGTAACTCTAAGGAAAATCCAGTGCAAAACCTAAGTTTCGCACTGGATTTTCCCCTCGTTCTTATTTTCGGTGTGACATATTGTATTTCAGACCTTTATCTTTAACATTAAGTCCACGTTTCCTCACGATGTTATTTTCCTTCACCGTAAGTCAGTTGTGCCTTAGATCAACTAAGAAAGTATATACCTAAGTCATAGAAAAAATAATATCGGTACATGCCAGGTTCGATCCTGATGTCTAGCAACGGACCAGTTTTGCAAGCACATGTGTACGTGCTTGCAAAACGTGCGCGTCGCTAGAAATCTATCTCAGGTTATGCTAATATCTTATTACTATATACTATTAGTACATAAATATACTATTAGTTTTTATAAAAGCAACGTTTCTAGCCAAGCTTTTATATTGGAATATTTGTAGGGATCTGTGCTGTTGACCGCTGAAGAGTTCCTTTATCTGGAGCTTATCCTGGATGTCGATTCAGGTCATGCTTGCTATAAAATTGAATTGTCAGAAATGAATTAACATGCAAATATTTAACTCCATAGCTGGATTAGAACCACTTCCTCATAGGAAGTGGTTCTAATCCAGCTTGCAGGATTCCACCCGAACAAACATACATAGAATAGAATATTCCTCTGCTTTTCGTATTGTGTTCATTCTAGATGTCATTTCTGGTTTATAATTTATTGGTTGACCTTTTTTTTGGTTCAACTCTCATTAGGATGCCGGCGATTTATAACAATAGGTGTCCTTTTGTGTTCCATTTCTTGATATTCTTCCCCAACCTGCTTTTAATTCCTTATTCTCAGGCCTATACTGTTTAGCTAGTATTAATATGTACCTATAATGTTAGCAACTTAGAGTATATCTATACTCTAAGGTTAGCAAAGAACGGAAGAATACTATTGTATTAGGAATTTCCGGTTTCGGACCATTTCGGTTTTTTAGTTCGTCGACCTTCGCCGTGACTCATAATATTTTAATTAGCTTTGATTGTTTTAAATTATCTACGCATTAGATTGTATTCTAATCGTTAAATAATTATGTGACAGTTAAAATATTTAAAATAATAAGATAAGGGTTTGAATTTGATTTTAAAACGACACTGCTTGTTAATATAATCGACGAGGCAGACGTTATCAGTGAATGAGATGCTGTATCTATGTCATAAGTTCATAACAAGTTGATTGATTATATCCTGACAATGGCAAATATAAAAATATATACAGGCTCTAGGCATACGAATAAATTAATAATAATCCTATTTAAACACCATAATTGCATACATTTGGCAGGTGTACAGAAACGGACATATCACATAGGGTAACTTTTATTCTTTGATTATCTTTTATTATAAAAAAAATACTGATCTTGAGGAAAACAACAATGGTGCTAATTCTTTTGTACCTACATGATCTAAACTAATTGTCTCACTATATCTCTTTCTAAAAGAGATATAATATATAAGAGACATAAGATTTTTAGAGCTTTCTAACTAGTCCATTTGCGTGATTTAAACCATAATTTAGTCGGCATGTCATAAAGGTTTAGTCTAATTTCACGTCAATTGCAAGGATGTAGACTAATTTGACAGCTGTAATTTGATAGTTCAATTTGCTGCCCTTTTTCGATGGTGTTAATTAGAAAGAGATATCTATAGACTAAAATTAGTTTAGCGGGATGTACAAGAGAATCAGCACCATTAACGATCTTATGATAATTAATAGATAGCGGCACGTGTCTTTCCAATTATGAATTCATGATTGAAATTGAAATTCTAAATTAACGCGAGTGAAGCTGCGGGCAAACGCTCGCTAGCCTACAATATAATTTCGAGCTTTATTAACAGTACCCATTGATCCAACATTCCAACCAGTTAATACGGGTCCAAAACATCAAACTCTATAATGTGTTCTAACTTAGAACCGGCGCGTGAGTGACCTCGATTCAGTTGATTGTTCGACTGCTGACATCCTGTGACAATTGTGTGCAGTCGTGATAATCCTCACAAAAGCTCTGCTTTAATGTTATTTAGATTTATTATTCTCTACGGCGCGGCGTGATTTCTTATCTTTAGTTGCAATAGCAACTATAATAATGGGAAGATCTTTTGCGAATATCATCGCTCTTGATACAAGGTAACAAGGCCCAATTGCGACTTTATGATTGATATTAAATATATCACTACTCTATTTTGCGGAACTAATTTTTAGCGGCAGTAGTTTTGTAAATACGCCCTTATAAATTGATTTACGTAATATTAAAACACTATCTTGTGACTTCGGCTACGCCCGCGTGGTATTATGATAAATTTTAGCCAACACGTGGCGCCATCTATTATCATAAGAATAGTTATTGTTATTTTCCTCGTAAACAGTATCCTATGTCCGTTTTTGCACACCCGACAATGTTTATGCAAAATTTCAGGATGATTTCGGTTCAATAGTTTAGGCGTGAAAAAACAACAAAAAAACTTTCGCATTTATAATATTAATCATTTGGATAAGGATTTTTAAAACCGCATTCACACACGGCGAACTCTAAATTTAAATATATTTTTTTAAAGAAAACCTCGATTAAGTTCTTTCTATTTTTAAAAAAATACGAAAATTGTCTCCTCTCGTAGACAAAGCCCATTATCTAGAGAAGACTTGCATCCTTCATCGAGTTAACGTTATTAAATTAGCCTCGCATGATTCTACTTAGTAGCTACCTCGTACATTATTATTAAATAGCGCCCGCGCATGTCGTCTCGAGCATTCGGGCCTTGAGATAACCACAACGAATCATGTAGTTAGCCGTTTTTTTTGTGGTTTTTCGTAGAACAACGACAATATAAGACGAGTCTAATAAGGATAAACGACATCAAAAGTATGGAATGACCGTGAAGGAAATACTAAGAGTCAGTAAGTGATTAAACTCCTTAAAAAATAAAAAAGATTTTAAAAAAGTATCGTTAAAGTGTGTCGTGGTGGCGCATTGGTTACGGACCTGCTTTGCAAGAGCGTGAGTGTGAGTTCGAACCTGGCATGTACCAATGTGACTTTTTCAATGTCATATGTACTTTCTTAGTTACTCTAAGACACTACTGACTAACGGTGAAGGAAAACATCGTAAGGAAACCTGGACAATAGTCTGAAATCGCCAACACGCAGTGAGCTAGCGTGGTGATTAATGCTCAATCCTTCTCTGTATGAGAAGAGGCCTTTGCCCTACATGGGACAGTTACTTACAGGCTAATTTATTTATTATCGTTAACTTAATAACTTAACATAAATAGGTGTGATGTTTTATAACGTGTATAGTTGAATACGATATACCTAATTATGTATATGTCGCAGGCAATTTGTACGATTCCGCCGTTTATACGGCGCGGCGTCGTCAGTTTAAATAATATAAGTAAAAAAAATTTTTTTACGTAAAACAGTTTTGTCATCAAAACTAAAGCACCAACTAATGTACCAAATATCTGTCAACAGGAAGGGGGTGAAATAACGATTACTAAATTTGAACCAAATAATAAACAGGTCAAGCTAAGTAAAACCGTTTAAAATGCTTGCAGTTATGTAATATCATTAAAATTGCTTGCGACATATACATTTCTAAATTAATTCATTGATAATACATCATCAATTTAATAATAATTGACTATTATCTAATTGCTATTAATTTCTTAAACTTAAATGGTTTCATCATTAAGGGTTTTACACAATTCAGCTGGTTTTGCAAAGAATTAAGTATGGCAAAATATTTCAATTATGTTCCAAAATAATATATTGATCGATCCGTTATTTTTATGGATAGGTGCGTTTTTATAAATTTATATATTATTTTTATTATTTGATTGCTGGTACCTATTACTCTCTCTCTTCTGTGCAATTATTATTCTCACATGATAGTGGGGTCTGCTTTTCGGGTTTTTCGCTTCCACTTCGCTCTATCCATTGTATCGTCCTGGGTAACGTTGCAGGCATTAAGGTCTCTTTTTATTACATCCGTCCATCTCATAGAAATATTAAATCAATATCTTTGGTCCATCTAGTTCCTATTACGACATAATATAAATTTGAAGCAGTATCTTCTCTCATTTTCCTGGATACAAGACATTATACCTAGTAAGTTTTCCTTAGTAACCAACGCAAACATACGTTACGTAGGTTCTCAACAAAGATATATTATTATCATGACCTAATTAGCATTTGTTAGAAACCGCAGTTGGTTGTTATATATCATTATTCCTATATTTATTTGTGGTTTCTCAATACCTACTCGTACGTTAAATTAGATTAAGGTACGAATCCAGAAAATTACAGATTTTGCGTCTAGAATCGTATTAGAAATTGGCGAGATTGTCGCAGCGGTAGCAATTCGCTTTCTGCGCTTGATGCGTCAGGTTCAATTCCGGGACAAATATTTCTGTGATCCACACATATTAGTTTTAATTTGAGTGTTTCTCTGAAACCTTTGACTTGCAAGTCAATGGACCCAAACCTAGACTATCATTGCACGTATTAAACTAAATTACTTAAATCGATATTTCGAGTTTACAATTTGGATACTTTCAGTCATTTGGATACTTTCATTTCCAGGTCTCGTCGCGGACTGCCAGACGATCCTGTACACAGATCTACAAGTCCAACGTGACGAGCACATAGAGTTAATAGATTGTTACACAGGCATCGCTGAGCTAAACTACAACGACGTGCCCGCTCTTTTCAAATGCATGTCTCTAGATATCGTTGACCCAATCAGTCTAAACGTTACAATAGTTAACACTTCGAAAGGAAGCAATGAACTCTACTTCAGAGTACAAGCTCTCTCTATACCTACAGAGGACAACTACCTCATATACTGCGCCTTCGACCCAACATATAGTAACACTCAAACCATAACGTTCCTCCCTCATCCAAACGCCTGGCATTATATAAAAATTGGTGTTGTCGAAGGCAATGTTTCCCTAATTGCCGACTGCGAATCGTATTACATGAGATCGGATTTGGATGAGCTAGTAAATCACACAATTATCGACCTTATGCGCGATGATAAAGGTCGCTTTTTCACATTCGATTACGGTCTACCTACCACAGATCTCCAAGACGCGACCAGTATAATCAATATTACTTCATCCGAAATAAAATCGTTGAGATTCAAAGTCAATCAGTTTCTGGATATTGGAGGCAGTTTGACATTAGCAGCAAGCTTGCTTATGAGCTTAAAATACTATATGGGATATAGGAGGAAGTTATCAAAGGACACGTTATTAGCATTTACAGAAGACAGCCAGTTTTTTAAGGCCGTCATATGTATGGACATTGGACATGCTAGCATACCTCTCGAGACTGGTCACTGTCGGTACAATGATAACGTGAAACCGGCATTGTTTGTATTAAACAGTACAGACTCAGAGTCTATAGACGACAAGACGTTCATCCCATTTCCTGAGAGCGGAACTTGGTATCTGACGTTTCGGTTATTTTGCGACCAAATCGTCTGCCCTTGCAAGACGTCGAATAACGGGACCATTTATTACGTAGACACAGCTCAAGATAAGGTTACCGAGGACTCAGTGGTTGGTTCGAATGGGACGAGGCAGGGGACTTCGGAGTGTAATGCTACAATTGTACTGACGGTTTCGTCCAATTCCTGTGTAAATGGGAAGTGCAGCAACCACGGCAATTGTCTCCTGAACACGTTTGGTGGACTGGTGATGTCATTCTGCGCTTGTTCAGCTGGTTACGGAAGTAAGTATTGATATTATGTGGGAGATAGCAATTTGTTGCCAAAATAGATTTAGTCTTATCTCTCTGAGAGGTGACAGGTCAGACGATTATTCATGAAGCCAGAAAGGTTTCCTGTTTGATTGTTCATTCGTTTTGCTTTTTTTTGATACAAAATCAAAATCAATCAAAATCAAAATATTTTTATTCATGTAGACCATTAGGCACTTATGAATAGTCGTAATTCTAATATTTTTAATAAAAGAGTGACTCTAGTTGCCAGTTCCTAGGGCAGCCTACCCTTCATGGAGAAGAATCTGGCAAGAAACTCCATGGTTGCTCTTTTAAATATAGTGGCTTACAATATTTTAGGTTACATTGTTCTGAGGTCTTATGTGAGAACAATGTCAGTCGGCTAAACACAAGTACACCTTAAATATATTTATGCTTTTGATAAAATTACCGCAGCAGCTAACCAGTCCCAACAGACGGCACCCGTTCACGAGTATGACGCATGCATCAGCCATCGCCTAACTCAACCATATTGTAGGGAATCAAACGACCCGACACACAACGCCACCGCTATCAGAACATTTCTGAGAGCATGACATACCCAAGCCGTACAGCAATCATCACGTTAATAAAAACTAAGTTGGAAGGACTACATGGTGCTCACATAATTACAAACATACATATTAAGCAATACAAATACATGTCGGAGTATTCAAAAATATTAAGTATTCTGTAATAAGTATTCAATATGATGTCAAAGCACAATAAAAATTGATTTTGAATATTAGTAAAGTTCAATCAGCGCTAGTGGGTCGCAGTGTGCAGGAGGGAGTAGTATGCCACACATCTTTATCTTCAATGTAATCCTTCAACTTATAGTAAGCTTTTGATATAAGGATACCTTTAATAACTGTTTTAAACCTAGCATCAGGCAGATCCTTAATTATAGAGGGTATTTTGTTGTAAAACTTAATACAGTTACCCATGAATGAGTTTTTGGTTTTAGAAAGTCTATAACCAGGTACCACAAGATTGTCCTTATGACGAGTGTTATAATTGTGAATATCACTCTTTTTTTGGAAGCAAGTTATATTTTTGCGAGTGTATAAGAGGTTTTGAAATATATACAAGGATGGTAATGTTAGTATATTTATCTTCTTAAAAAGTTCACGAAGTGAATCTCTTGGGCCTAAGTTGTAAATTGCTCGAATAGCTCTCTTTTGTAATATAAAGATGGTGTCAACATCCGCTGCCGATCCCCATAGTAAAATACCATACGACATAATACTATGAAAGTATGCAAAATATACTAGCCTAGCCGTTGCCTCATCTGTCACCTGTCGTATTTTCCGAACAGCAAACGCAGCCGAACTCAGTTTACCTGCAAGTACCTCTATATGAGGTCCCCATTGCAGTCCACAGTCTACAGTGACACCGAGAAATACGGTAGAGGGAACTAGGCTTAGCATTTTCCCATCTAGTTTTATATTTGTACCTATTTGGGTTACGTTAGGTGCCGAGAATCTGATACATTTAGTTTTTCCGGCATTAAGTAAAAGATTATTTGCTGAGAACCAATCTGATAATGCATTAAGTGTAATATTTGGTTCAACAATATTCCTATCTTTCCTATTAATTTTAAATATGAGTGATGTATCATCAGCAAACAGGACTATATTTGTCATGGTATCATTAATCATGTGAGGGAGATCATTTATATATACGAGAAATAGAAATGGACCTAAAATTGATCCCTGGGGCACTCCCATTTTAACAAATGAGCCAGTAGAGGTAACGTTGTCGATTGTTACCTTTTGTTCCCGATTCGACAGGTAAGAATTTACGAGATCAATAGATTTACCCTGAATACCGTAATATTTTAGTTTTAAAATAAGGGTGTGGTGATCCACGCAATCAAAGGCCTTTGAAAGATCGCAGAATACTCCTAAAGCATCCCGCTCTTCTTCCCAGGCTTCTAAGATAGATTTTATTAGAGTTGAACCGGCATCTTCAGTAGATCGACCTCTAGTAAATCCAAACTGTTTACTGTGTAAGATTTCATTTTTATTAAAGTGCGTTAGCATTTGGCTAAGTATTAATTTTTCAAATATTTTGCTTAAGGCAGGTAGCACAGATATTGGCCTATAATTTGAGGCGTCATTTTTACACCCCGATTTAAAAATGGGTACGAGTTTACTGTGCTTCATAAGGTCGGGAAAGATACCGTCTATGATGCACTTGTTAAAAATCAATGCCAGTAGTGGCGCAATATTTCCTATTATGGGCGTAATGGCTTTAATTGACAATCCCCACAAGTCCTCTGTACTTTTAACAGCTATAGTTTTAAATGCTTTTATAATGTCAGTACATGTAACAGAACTAAATTCGAAACTAGTTGTGCTATTAAACTTAAAGTTTTTCTTTAAAAGTAGTTCAGCAGCTACTGGACACGACTGAAGACATTTAGTAGTCTCAGTGGGTATGTTTGTAAAAAATTGCTCAAAATAGTCAGCAACCACCGATTTATTAGAAACTAGTTTATCGTTAATTTTTAATACAGGTATACTATCAGTGGCCCTACGATTACCAGTTTCGGTGTTTATTACTTTCCACGTTGCTTTTACCTTATTATCAGATTTTTTAATTTGTTGACTTATGTAAGTAGCTTTAGCTTGTTGACATACTTTTTTGAAAATTCTAGAATAGTTCCGTAAGTAGATATGAAAATCATTGTTAGTTGTATAGGATTTTTTATCGTATAGGTCGTACATAATGTCTCTACTGCGCCTGATACCTGGGGTTGCCCATGCACTAAAAGCGACCTTATTTTTAATATTTATTATTTGGACTTTACATGCTTTTTGGAATTCTTTATTTATAGCATCAAATAGAGAACTGTACATCATATTAGGATTATCATAGTGTGGTTCTAATGTATGTAACTGTACCTCAACATTTTTCTTAAATTTCTCTAAACATTTATTTGTTAGTGACCTACATTGTATCGCCTTGTGCTTATTGACTATTTTATGATTTAATTTAATAATCTGGCACTTATGATCGGAGCGAACCCCTGATATAAGGTTTTTACCTTTTATTTTAAAGTTGGTTAAGACGTTGTCTATACATGTAGCAGAATCTGGTGTCACCCTAGTTGGCTCAAAAAAATTAAAATTTAAATTGAACGATTTACATAAAGATATAAAGTCTAGTTTTGCGGTGGTATCTACTAAAAGATCAATATTAAAATCACCACATACTATAATATTTTGGTTCATTTTTATCCTCCGGAGGGCATCCTCCATAACTTCAAAAAAATGTGAGGTTTTAGAATTAGGAGGCGTATACACACAAGATAATGTACTCCTCCGTCTCTGCACATGCGAGCTCGCAGATTCGTTCAACAGAGAGGTCGCAAATATCTCGTCGCTCTCTATGAACATATTTGTTATTTAACAAAATCATAGTGCCTCCGCCTTCTGCTGACACTCTCTGGAACGAACTAGCGACATGATAGTCATTAATATTAAACAACATTGTGTCTGGCGTAAGCCATGTTTCAGTAAAACATAAAATGTCGACATTAAATTTTTCAATAAATAATTCTACATCTAAAATTTTGCCAGAGAAGTGATTAATATTTTGATGTGACAGTAGTAAAAACTTAGTTTTCTTCTCTGTTGTCGAACAAGTCAGTTTAAATTACAACTAACTGCATCACTATTAGTATTACTACTAACTACAGTAGAGAAAGAAGTGAACTTCGTCATATTGCTTATGACTGTGTAAATAATATGGGCTAGTAATAAACACGAAATAAACCTGTACCTACCAAAAAAAGATACTGTTCGAACAAAAGTAAAGTTTAGGATTTTGGCATCGTCACATTTTCCGGGAACACAAGGTAATTACCTTATCTAATACAGGTATGGCGGCGGAAACTGCTAAAATCCTTTAAAAGCGCAAATATCATACCTTAGACAGCCTACAGTTACATATTTGAACCTTTTGATCTGGTCGAGGCAACTGTGGTCAAAATGCTGGTCTGTTACCTAACCCAAAAGCTAAGTTTAGCTATCCAGCAACGTAATGCAGCCAGCAGCATTTTGGGGACGTTGCCTACAAGTAACAATTAAGGTTTTCATTTTAATGGATGTATTATAATTATAGATACGCTCCAACAAGGTCTTACAAACAATGACATCACGTCATTTAATTTTTTGTCCAGTGAGAAATGTTCAAACTACGAATTAAATTAAAAATTAAGAGATTTTTAGGGGCAAAGTAACAAAGTTTTGTAATTGTTTGGAATAATTAAAAAAAAAATTTTGTAACAGTGTTTATATGTGATAATTTACTTTTTAATATATTTTTTTGTGATAATGCAAAAAAATATTTAGTCTACATGCTTAATACTAATAAATATTTCTCCTATTTCCAGGTTGGGATTGTTCAGACTACTCAAGAATGGACAGCAAAATCTACATGCTGGTGTCAGTTCTCTTACTAACATTGAGCAACCTTCTCTTCTTCTTCTCCATTTACGTCGCGATCATTCGGCTGTACTACACTGAAGCCATGATGTACGCCTTCACCATGATCTTCTCCACTTTCTACCACGCGTGCGACGCCCCGTCACAAGTAGCTTACTGCATCATCAGAGGTAACATTCTCCAATTTGGAGATTTTTACTGCGGGCTCATGTCCTTCTGGGTAACTTTACTAGCTATGAGCATTATAGGAGATAGATTTAGATCCTCTTTACAACTAATTGGTGCAATAATAATAGCTATATTAACTACTTGGAATATGCATTCCTTTGTAGCGTTTCTACTGCCAGTAGCAGTTGGTGTATCTGTGCTACTAATATCGTGGTACCTGGATTATAGAAAACATCGTAGAATGAAGTATCCGAGAACGTACTATTTCAGGTATATGCCCCTTGGTATAGTGTTGGTGTCTGTTGGTTTGATATGTTACGCTTTTCTTCAAACTGAACAGAATTATAAGATTGTGCACTCCATTTGGCATATGATTATAGCTGTAAGTGTTGTGTTTTTACTGCCTGATGTTAAACGCGGGACTGATGTGAACGCGTTTGCGCCTAGCGTGAATTATTTTAAGCTGTCCTTGTGGAGGATATTTCATAGATCTCAGCCGCCAATAGCGGCAGACTAAGTGGCAGATTATGTTTGTAATACGGGCATGACAAATGTTGGCGAAGTATTATAATTAGTGTCCGTCAAACCTTGGGCCAAACGTCAAAATTGGCCGAAGTTTTGTCCGAAGCCTAAAGTTTAGAAACTTTCGTGCTAGCGTTGAAATTGAAATAACTTTAAAAAATTAAAAATACTTACCCATAATTTTTATCATCCTTTTTGACGCTTATTTGATATGAGCTGTTATCATATTCAAAAATATTTAATAGTATAGTCACGAGCAAAATTATATAAAATATATTTTGTGGAATTCAAGTGATTATCTTCTCACCTATAGGTTCAATTTATAGAAAAAAATATACATCACGAATATTGGTAAATATCTATCGATACCATATTTGTCATGTCATTGCATTTAATTATGCGTTCCTTTTAAAATTGGCTCTTGAAAAACTACATGACCACATACTTTAGTCTGTGACTGTACCAGACGTAGTGTTGCCAACATTTGTCATTTCCCGATTTTTTGGGAAATCATTCCGTAAATTGTGTCATAAAGTTGATTATTACGAACAAAATATTAGGTGCAAATATTTTTCTTTAGTTTAGTTATAAGTGAAAGTTATGAAAGCCTAGTATTTTATTTACTAGTCATGATTAAAGTACAGGTTTTGTTTTATACAGGTTCGGAGTCAATACTAAACTTTTCTACAACATTTTTTTATATTTAGGTTAGATAATAATATTTGACAAGAATGTTTATTAAGGCGCCTCTTACCGCTTATTCGCTATCTCGCTCGCACATTGAAGATATAAAATCAATAAATATAGATATGAAAAATCGAACTACACCATATGAAGGAGAATAACATTACTAAGTTTCAGAAAAAAAATCAGCTTGATCGAAACATGTTTTCATGCACAGAAATGGAATACAATAAAAAATCATTTAAAGCTATTTTTTTTATTGAAAACATGTTTTGATCAAGCTGAATTTTTTTCTGACACTTAGTTGTTCGTCGACCACGTTGTTCTCCTTCATATGGTGTAGTTCGATTTTTCATAACTCTTCTTTCACCTGCCCTGGTCCCATATTACTTGGAGTCGGCGCAAAATGTCTTCTTCTTCCATTCCTCTCTATCAGCCGTCATCTGAGCATTTACACCTTTTTCATTCATATCAGTGCTTACACACTCCATCCATCTTTTCTTTGGTCTCCCTCTCCCCTTCCATCCATCAACACTTATATTCATCACCTTTTTAGACACATGTGTTTCATCCCTCCTCATCACATGCCCATACCAAGACAAACGATTTGCCCATTTTTCCTCATCACATGCCCATACCAAGACAAACGATTCGATTTTTCATAACTATACCTATTAATTGATTTTATATCCTCAATCTGCGAATCTCTTCAATGTGCGAGCGAGATAGGAAATTATCGGTAAGAGGCGCCTTAAAAGCTGAGATGAAGACTACGTAGGAATTGCAAGCATAATATTATTTATAAGGTTAAACAATAGTTTGTATGGATATTTAGGAATATGTAGGTTCCGTTGTTGTACAATTTGTACTAAAACGGTGAGATGATATTGGAGAGTTTAAAGAGTATCTAATTAGGATTCGCTGTGCAGTTATTTGGTAGGAAATAAAAAACAAGCAAATATATTTTTGTGAAATTGTAAAATTTGAAAAAACAACTGATACGGATGGGACTCGAACCCACGATCTTCGACGTACCGTGTCGACGCTCTAACCGCTGAACCACCGTATCCTTTTTTTTATTATTGCAAGTGCTGTACCGTCGCAAAAAAAATTGTAGAAAAAAATCCTTAACATAATCAGATTCGTATTGCAACACTTAATCCCATAGAGTATTCAAGAAAATATAGAGTGATAACGTCAACCACATTTCCTTGTGCGGAGCGAAAGCAGGTCTCACCATACAAATGTTAAAATGTCATTTTTTCAAATTATGTTTTCTAGACGTTTTTCAAAATTTAACTCAGAAGTTAACCATGATATAAGCTAAAATGTAACTTTTTCGCTCGTGGAGCCTAGTTGAACTGCAGTCGATCGAGGTATGATCGCAAACGGAGCTCGTGTCGCGGCCGCGTTGTTCATACCCGTGCTCACGGTTCATACTTCTATAGGGTTGCTCTATATTTTCTTATATGCTCTAAGCTTAATCCTAACCAGATGCTCATGGCAACACTTAAATATGGTCTCACCTTTTTGGTTTATACTGTAATTCATTATTTGATGTATACACACCAAATATTCAAAAATAACTAAAGTATAGGTAAATGACTAGGATAAAATTTGCCCCATCATGAGATATGTAAAATATGACGAATATATACCAAATTAACTTTAAGTTTTAAGTGAAAAATAATTAATTAACACGCAATTTTTGATAGTTACCAAAAAAAAATATTTGACATGTCGTTAATGTATGGAAATATGGCAACACGAATACTAAAAGTAAGTGTTGCAATAACAAAAAAGTTATGCTCTGCTCTAATGATATGACAAATATTTAATTTCTTTCAATTATAAAGATTTTTGAGATTATACGTATCCTGGGGCCCAAATGTCTGCTATAATCTGCTAATTTAAAAATGCTTCAATGCAGTGTCAAAGTGTGTCGATGGAAAAGTTTACGCCATCTTACATAGTATCAGTTTGGCAAGTCAGACTGATAAGACAGACTGTTAAGTCAGACTGACAAGTCAGACTGACAAGTCAGACTGACAAGTCAGACTGATAAGTCAAACTGACAAGTCACACTGACTTGTCATACTGACTCACACTGGCAAGTCAGTATCAGAATGCCAAATAACGAAAGTATTCAATCGACATATTATTAACACACCATTGAAGTGTTTGGAAATTAGCAGACTTGGGCACCTGATCTCAACCACAGTATAATAAATATCCAGTACGGAAACTACGTATAAACGCTCGAAAAGGGGACAGAGACATGCGCAATGATGCGTCCTTGATACTGCGAGTATCGTGACGTTCGCTTAGGAGTCTTGTCGTCACGCAATATTACGCATGTTTGTGTAAGTGTGCCGTTTCGAGCGTTTGTACGTAGTTTCCATACTGTATGTTTATTATACTATGTCTCAACATAATAAGCATTTTTATAAAATTAATAGTTACGTAAAATGTACATAAGTGTTGTAAATACATAAGTGTGATAAAAAAAATTTTAATAGCGAATTCAATTTAGTAAAAATTAATTTAAACACTGTGTATCAAAATAATAACCATCCAAATTTGTATGTAAGAACAACAATATTATATTCGATATTTAATGTTATTACTACCTCGTTGGTCTAGTGGTAGCAAGCGCGACTGCTGACCATGAGGTCCTGGGTTTGATCCCCGGGTCGGGCAAAGTGTTATTGGGTTTTGAGGAAATTCTCAGTAGCAGACGGAGTCTGGAATTGTGCCCGGTTAATGGCAATAGGCTCGCCCCATAGTAAATGGGACCTATAACATAGCCAGCGAAACGTGGGTGTACTGCATAGACCTCTGCCTTCCCCCTCTGGGAAATACAGGCGTGAGTCTATGTAATGTTTTAAGTGTTTTAAATAAGAATTTGAATGACATTCCCCCATATTGTAAAAAAAACAAATATTTAAAAACCAAGTAAAACTTCAATCGATTTTGTAATACTAAGACTTAAAAAAACATTATGAGGGGTCATTGACGTTCCTATTTTTATTTATAACCCATAATACTGTCTACAGAATCAAAATTAGTCACGTAAAAAAATCAACAAATCATCTAAATCGTATTTGGACAATAATAGCAAAAATATATTTATTAAAATGTATCTAAATATTGTGTAAATAAGGTTCTGAATGCCTTGGCGCTGTTGCTTCCCTTTATTGCATTTACTTGACATTCCATATTATAGATACCGGCAAACGTCTTGATCATAAAGTGGCGTAGTGGGAGACAGTTCGCGCAGGTTCATGATTGAACAACCTGTACGGTAGAAATCCTCGCCCTTCTCCTTCAGTCGCCCCTGCGCAGTAGAAATTCTCGCTTCTCCTTCAGTCGCCCCTGCGTGGTAGAAATCCTCGCCCTTCTCCTTCAGTCGCCCCTGCGCGGTAGAAATCCTCGCCCTTCCCCTCCTTCGGTTGCCCCTGCGCGGTAGAAACCCTCCCCCACCCCTCCTTCGGTCGCTTCTGCGCGGTAGAAATCGAATATTGCACATACAAAGTCACTTTTTAGGATGTTTACCGGTATCTGTATGTTTATTTCTAATATTTAATGTTCCTATACGCTTACTTATAAAATATAAAACATGTAACAAAGTTATGGAAAATTCTGCAACTTATCTGGAAAATTATGCAGTGATACTGCTGTTGATGAAGCGAACTGTACGTTGATATATAATTATAATAAATTATCGGACGACGTACGACAGCAGTTATAATTCGACGTACTTACGCTACAAGTAAATAAAATGCTTAAGGTAATACCAATGTATACTCCAAATTCAATGATTGCCATAAAAAAAGCGCGTTTAAAATCCCAGATTGCCGTTACCACACATTAATGAACGCATTGAAATTGAACGCGATGTTCCAGTCATTCGTATTGCAAACCGCTTTGATTGTATCAAAGTGTTCCGTCGGCGAGTAATCTTTCTCACTCTGGCGAACGACGTTTCTGTGCATAAGAGAGGAATAGAGTTAAGAGACGTTTTGTGCTAATAGATGTGTGGCAACCCTAATGCCGTGTAAATATCTAAAGATTTATTATCAATTCTTGCTCTTAGTTGTGCGCTTATTATTATTTAAGGCAGCTTAGCGTAAATCATGTATATTTTTCTATTCACATACTCTTATGGTACTATTTAATCTGTCCTCTTTAGATAAAAGAGCGTCCTTTTTTCCACCTACCCACATTTACTCAATTTTCTCCTGTGTTCAATTTACATCCTGTATGGACTTGCAGGTCAGACGTCTGGATAGAACTGGCTGTCCACTTAGGCTGTCCTTAGACCGTACTTTGCTTAAACTGACATAAAACTTGAGAAAATAAAGCAAAAATTGATAAGTTGATTCTGTTTTGAACTTAAAACTGCTTAGCACGCATCTAGAATGAAGAAAAAAATAGTTATGTGCGAGATGGCCCGCGTTCTCTTTCCGCCCACACGGTCAGATGATCACACATGATGCGAGTTGCGTTCAGTTAAACTGGACCGCAGGACGCAGAACGCATTTAGTGTTATAGGGAATTGCTTTGGTTGAAATTTGGTGTTCTCTTTTAACTATAGAGGGCGGTAATATGTCCAAGTTTGTAAATACTGATACGGTGCCTTATATTGTCCACTCTACTCTATAAAGATAGAAATTTTTGTGCCATTATACGCGATAGAATTTTAGTGGTCTTATAAACCTACAAGGATTTTTTTTTAGTTCAAATTCTCGAGTTTCTTTTTATCCTGCAAGTTTTTAAGACGACCAAAACTCTATGGCGTAGGTACCTACTACAATAATAGTGTATAGTGTTATTTTGAGATTACTATAATAATTTAAATAATAATTCATTATCGCATAATAACTACCTACCTACATTATTAAGTTTATATACACACATTCCTATGTAGGTACTGTTTTAATCCTAAGATATTTTTAAGAATACAATTTGTGCATTACAAATATTGAGGGTACAAGACACGAATTCTAGGAAATTTAAAATAGATTGGTTTTTGGTATTATATACCATGCGTGAGCCGACTATTACCATTATTGTTTGCATAATAAAAAAATCGAAAGCATAGATTTTACACTATTTGTTGTATTTGTAGTCTAGCCAATACTGAGCTCATAAACAACCACCGATAAAAACCTATATACACATGTAATGTCTGAAATAATAAGTTTTTCTAAAAACAACGTTTTTAACTTTGCTTTTATAGATTCTGTATGGGAATATCAAAACTAAACGTTTATGCAAAAAATTGTATCTGTGCTGTTGACCGTTGAAGAGTTCCTTTATTTGGAGCTAATTCTGGATGTCAATTCAGGTCATGCTTACCATAAAAATGCATTGTCATCGGAACTGATTTAACACGCAAAAAATCAACTCCGTAGGTTTAAATTCAGGAAGTGGTTTAAATTCAGCTTGCAAGATTCTATCCGAACAAACATAATGCTAGTTAAATAAAATCTTGATGAAGAGCTCTATTAGAACAAGAAATTTCATAGTCAATTTTATATTGTGTGTTATTTGTGTGGTGTTAAATGTTAGTTTTTCTAAAGCTTTAAAAGTTTGTTACGTAATTTCTGGCTTTCTACGACATATAATTATTTTATAAGAAAATTTGAAAAAACAACTGATACGGATGGGATTCGAACCCACGATCTTCGACATACCGTGTCGACGCTCTAACCGCTGAGCCACCGTATCCCATCGGCATCAATCGAAATTTCAAATCTCTTTTACACGCCTAAGGCGTGTGGCGACATCTATCGAAATACATTACGTATCACGACCCAGTGCTCTAAACTTTGCAGTTTTAGTAGACACCGATGCGATATCACCAATTCTCTCGATTTCTTAGTAGTTCAGAATTAATATTGATACTTTTGTTGATGTATTAAGAAAATAATATGCCTATTGAACAAATAATTATGTGTTATGTATGTTCGATATTTACGAATATGAATTCCTACAGATATAAAGCTGGGCCTTCACAGCAGCGACTGATCAACGGTTATTCGGTGGCGATGTCAACGTTTATATGTGGATGAAATGGACGTTTATATCGCTCGATCGATAATGACCACATCCACACATCAATTTTAAAATCGCCAGCGAGTAGCTACGATCAAAGTCGCTACCGTGGAGACTATTCGTTAATCATTAAAAACCATTTATTTTTGGAATTTAAAGATGTAAACTGATCAATTTTAATTTATTGTGCGATGCTTTAAGTTTTTTAATGGAATTATTGTTTTTTTTTTACAAATAATATTCCATCATCAATATGTTAGTGAAATACTGCTTCTTGAAAGGTTTTCTAGGAATGAGGGTAGTTCGAAAATAATGACCCACCTAATAATTTGGTAAGGTTATTAATCATGCCTGGTTTTAGTTCAATGATATTATATTTTAGGCTCAAATTTTTATCTTGCTGTTATCTGATAGTTAACATGGCATAGATGCAGCTAGGATTAATAGGTTAAAACAATAACTACCTACTATAAAACTGATTCAAATTTTATCATACCTTCCTCTCAAAATTTCTGGATTGAGTAATCCTTATCCTCTTTTCAGGACATAACAATCGCTTCCAATTACAATTTTCCTAAGTCGATCCTAACTACATCCATGTCATATGTGTTGTGCTAAGAAATAAGTTTATATAAAATCAAAGAAATAAAAAAAAGAATGTCTTTGTATAAAATACAAAATATTCTACGCCATTGTATTGTAGGTATATTATATTTTATTGCGTTGCATTTATAATAAAATTGTGGAATTTATGATAGTTATACTTATTATTTGATGTCAATTTGTAAATGTGATTATTTAAATGAAATTATTATTTACAATTATGTGGTTTTATTTATTATTTGATCAGCAGAAGCAGGATGATAAAAATAAAGACAATTAATGTATTTTAAATTACAATGTATTATAAAATATATTATTTTCATTTCAGAGTAGAGCATCAAGCTCTTGGAATAATTAACTTAGGAATAATACGTATAGATACTAATAATAAATTAATTTTCACTCTCCGTGCCTCGGATAGCACGTTTAGCTGTTGGCCCCGGCTGTCAATTGTAAATCTTTGACAGTCAGAAACCCGAAAGTCTGACAAGCAGTCTTACCAAGGGGTATCGTGTAACCCAGTATCTGGGTTGTGGAGGTCTGATAGGCAGTCGTTCCATGTAAAACTCTGGTATTCTGCTGTATCCGGTAAGACTGGAAGCCGACCCCAACGTTGGGAAAAGGCTAGGCAGATGAGGCAGATGACAAACATATAGGTACACTAAATAAATACGACACACTACACAATTATACTAATTAATTTAATCTAAATAGTTGATCCTTTCATATAAAGACCCCAGAACATCAAGCTACTACATTCTGTCATATTTCTTTAAGAGATTTTCAACGTTCTCGCTAAAGCGTTCGTTCCCGTCACTATGCGGATGAGAGGTGACACGGGGTTTTAGTCGGTATGCCGGCCGCCTACCATCTCTAGGCCGGAGAGCCCGACATAACCGTCTCGCATCCCCAAGCGGGACGGTATGCATAAGGCGCATTTCCCGTTTTCCGAAAAGAAAAAATAAGGTTCAAAGTTGATTGGGAAAAATTTACCGTCTCGGGTAGTTTGATGTGCTGGCGTCTGTACAACGTTATGAGGGGCATGTTTCTGTAGAAGCCCCATACGAGACAAGTTTATGTACCTACTTAGTTAAAGTTTGCTATGTTTTACAGCCAGTTTAAATAATTTACATATAAACTACATTTTTAAATATATATAAAAATAAAAATATACATTTAAAAATATAAAATATAGTAGCCCACCGATATTGGGAAACCAGCCGTCAGGGCTCCAGAGAGAGGAACCTCTTAACTATACATATAAATCGTGTCTAGGAGTACCCCGCAAATTGCTAATGCGCCTGGCCGCCATTTTGGTGACGTATCACGACACCGAATTTACAGTAAACCAATCAAAAAATATGTTTTAGTTGCGGAAATTACATCCCGTGGATGTAAATGTGACAAGGTTTCAACGTATTATCAAGTTGCGGGGCTAGTATCATCGGTACTCTTAGACACGCTTCAAGCCCTTCATCGAGCTCTTGATCCAGCATCACCTTTATTATTATTATTTGTCTTATGTACACATAGGAACAAGCCTTAAGAATAGGGTCTCAAGACCCTAGACAAGAGTAAATTAAGAATCAATGGAAATTTTAAAATTCATAATAACATATGGCTGTCTTCCCAGACACCAAGCTGATGTGGTTTTTTTATGAATGTGTTAAAACCACGACACCTTTTTTCTGTCGTGTGGAAATCTCTTTATGAGTAGGTACCTCATCACTAAGGGCTGACGATCGGTGTATGTCCGACTCGCACGGACTAAAAACCACACGAACCTCTGGGCGGAAATACGGTTTTCGCTTGCCACGGGGACACTTGGATTCAATAGTCTGAAATCACTACAGTGAGCTAGCATGGTGATTAATGCTAGTTCCTTCTCTATATGAGAAGAGGCATTTGCCCAGCAGTGGGATGGGCACAGGCTGGTTTATTATTCTCTCTATTCAAACTTCACACTTATAAATTAAATCTTTGTATACATAAAACAAAGTCGGATTTTTTACACCATTTATAACTAAATGGCTGCACCGATTTTTATGATCTCAGATTTTTGGATTGGTCTCCTCAAAGAATAGCAGAATAAATATTATTAGGGTAGGGAATTGTAGGGGTAAAGTAGGGTAGGGTACCTAATGTAAAATAGGCGTAGAGATAGGATAATCACGCATACAAAGTCGCGCCGGGCAGCTAGTTTATGAATATAAAACTACAAAATATAGAAATATAAAATATAGTAGGTATCGGGAACAGGGCCCAAACTACCAGTGCTCCAGTATTATTATTTTTTGGTTACAAACTCAGAGCTGACTTTTCCTGTGGTGATGCTTCACACCCATCTTAGAGCCACCACTATGGGATGTATTACATGTATTATAAATAATTGTTTTATTATTATTGTATTATTATCCTGCAGTTTTAGTTATTTATTTAGGTAAGTACTTTAATTTATATAATTTAGGCACATGTACATAAATGAGTAATGATTACTTCACTGATTACAATTACGTACTGGTAATGAATGCAATGATAAAACATTTGAGATTAATGTTACGTAATAGGAAAGCAGTTGCTTTGCTAATAAAAAAATAATTAAAAACTCCTAACGGTGCCAGCGCCATACCGAATCTCCCTTTCAAACTGTTCTGGTTTTAGTGTACCGTCAATTGCAACACAATTTGCATTGAACACGCTGTAAGCAGAAACTTCACCTCTTTTTTTCGGTCTAGTCCGAGTGTTAAGACATATTCCTATTAAAATGGATATTACAAAATATACAGCTCCAAATTGTAATTTCAAGAAGATTGCCCAGAATACCAGCCATATAACGGCACATATTGACCATCGAATTATACATCGTCTCCATGTTTCCTCTTCCTCAAATGACTCTGCGTCACTCACTTCGGACATCACTTCATTAACTTCTTCTATAGGCTGAATTAGAGGTTGATCATTTGATGGTGGTTCTTCTTCTTCCATCTGTAAATAGAAATGGAATATAAAAGTACTCCGTATCATCACTAACAGTCCTTTAAAATCCTCGATGAAAATAGAGGAGTTTCATGTTTTATGTTATGTGTCTCATGGCATCTTAGCTCCTAAACGGATGAACCAATTTAGATTTAGTTTTGTTTTTTTTCAAAGAACTTGATCCAGAGTACCTAATCATAAGTAAAAAAAACCCTAAATGTTTAAGTGTGTGTGATGATGATGAAATTTTGATTACTAAAATCTTATGCTAGTAATCAAAATTTGATCATCGCACTGAAACAATTCCTAATAGTAAGCTGATTAACAGGTTTTGAATAGTTTTGACAGTTACATTATTTCTGTTGACAAGGCTAATCACTCAACTCAATCTAATGAATCACTATCTCAATCAACTTATTTTAAAATAAAATAATTTAAAAGTTACCAGCAAAGCTTCTTCTTCTTCCCTTACTCTGGCCATGTCTTGAAATACTTTTGGGATAAGAAAGTTAACAATCTTCTCTTTGGACTTTTCTAATTTATGCTTTGCCTCTTCTATAATTTCTTTACGACGTCTGAGAGCCCGGTACTCTTTTAATTTCGCCTCCATCCGTGCTTCAAAATATTATCAGTTGCGCTTCACCTGTTGATAAAGGAATTCGCATATTGGTTCATCATTTCAATCAATTGGACAATGCAATGTTATAGGTGTAAAAGTTCCAAGAATTGACTGTAAACAAAACATAACAAACTTTTACACATACTACGTACGACAGTCTGAAACAGTAACCTTTTGTAATTAAGTCAGTATCGACTTCACTAATACAACAAAATAAAATAATCACAGTTTAGTTATTGCCATAATATACAATGGGAAAAGTAAACTGATTTCGCTTCGCGAACAAAATAAACACGTATGTATTTCGGATCAGCTGGCAAACTGTCAAATTTATCGACTAAATTGACAGCTAATTGAATGAATGGAATAGGGGTGGGTGAGGCAATGACTGCGAGGAATATTACGTTTAGTTCACACTTTTATAAAATTCACGCTAACGCTCCAGTAGCCTCTTTTGGCTAATCTTCGAAACTTAAACTTGAATAATCAGTCAATCATTATTAGATATATAATTGGTTAATTAGATCATTTTCATAATATTATTGAATGACTGTCTTTAATATTTGGATAGGTATCTAAAAAAATGGCAACACATCTCAATGCGCGCGAAATCCGATCGATATCCTGTGTCGCCGGAAGTAATTGTCTACGAAAATGATTTTGCTGTAATCGAAGCCAGAATAACAGAATATCTTTATATAAATGGAACATCAATCCGATATGGGGGCTTACGGAGAAAATCCCAATGTACAAAATAGTGGAAATTACATTACAATCATTCCAGTAGATTATTCAAGGCGAGGTTATCCTATGCAAGCTGAATATCAATACAAGTAAGAAATAAATATAGAAAAGTACCTAAATAATAGTGTGATGTGAATATAATGATAAGTGTCCCACCTGAATTTATAATGTTGTATAATTTGCACGTGTGATTTTGTTGTAGGTTTTATTTTGTTGTTTTATTATGAAGTAGCGAACTGGTAGGGTGATGAGAACGGGCACCAACACAGAAGGGGCGCCAAAATTAAAGATCTGGTAACAATGTATAAATAACTTCGTTTAATGCCTTAAACGAAGTTCATCAGCCAGTAAGCGCCTGGGTTTTAGCCGTGTTATGTAGAGCGCTCCCAACACAAAGAAAATGTTCTACTGCCATTGCCATTTAATGGGCACAACATAAAAGCACCTTCAAAAAAAGCTCATCGACTTGGCGACTTGGACGCTACCAAGAGTAATTATTTTAATAATTCGACTCATGTGCAAGTTTTGGCGGCTACTAGTAGAGGCCGGGAGTTGTTTAGTGCCTTCCCGGTACGTCTCCTGTGAGAGGAAAGCAAGGAAGTCGCTTTTCCTCACGCTCTACCACCTCCTTTGCGGATATTACTATACATACCTTATATAGTGTGTTGGCCCCCTTAAAATGTAACACTCAACAAGTCAAGTGCCCTTATTTAGAGGAACTTCTTTGCAGAACTTTAAATTTGGTACCCATCCAATGACATCGCTTGGTGAGTTTAGGTTGTACCGCTCGTATTGCCCTAGTTGCTGTTACTAAAAATCTCAATCCTTCAGACAAAACCATGACTAGAAATGGTTGAATTTTTGCTGTTTTCTAACACACTTATTGTTCCAGTGAATTCAGATCTCGCGAAGAATACTACAGCGTTCAGAGTCAGAAGCTACAAGCGGAGGTGAATGCCCACTTGTACTCGGTGTCACAAAGGCTGCCTCATTTGTCGTACAGTCCACTCGGGCGCCACAATGAGTGGGACAAACATGACCCACACAAACCCCTGCAGCCCGACTCTAAGGAAAGCAACAGCTCAGATTCGCTTGAGAAAAGTGTTATGGGTAAGTGAGCCGATATACCTATAATTATGATGATAGGTCAGAGCTGTACAAAAAGAGCGCAGAATCACTAAAAATATATAACTAAATTCATAAATAGAGGTTGTCTACTTTGCCAATGTCATACCCTGCCCATGATTTACAGGTTCAAACCTTAGCAGTTGCTCCAATCAGACTGGATCAAGCAGCATCGCAGCTGGTTCTTTCAGCACTACAGAACCGATCACCAGTGGCGGCAGCTCATCGAGCGCTATATCGCCTCCTTTGCCAGGTGATATTTCGTTAGTTGGAAACTGAATAGCTGTCTTTTAATCATTTTCTTTTTTAACTCGTGGTATGTGGTAGAGTCACACATCATCGCATCACTGCCGTAATATTCTTAAGTTTAACCTTGCCAATTGATAGCGTGAATAGGAAATAACTTTACGGTTCGGTTTTGCCAAGCAACAGCTTTCTCTAGCTTTAAAAATACTTTTATATTCTTCCCAGGATCATCAGGCAGCACCGCATCGTCATCAACAGTGTCTTCGAACCCCGTGACCTGCATCTACCTCATGTCACGCACTGCTGTCATGATGGAGATGAGTTCTGAAGAAGTACCATCACATGTGACAGCTGCTAGATTCCTCAATGCACTTTTAGCGACCGAAGAATTAGGCCTCTCGCAGCCCAGCACCAGAAGCTTGGCGGCGAATGTGTTCGCGTTGTGGATGTGTAGCCCATTATTAGGTAAAGTATTTGCAGAAGCCAGTTTAAGGCTGTTCTGTTTAAAATTCTTAATAACGACTTAGAGTTTTATTTTGGGTTCCAACATAAATTAATTTGTCTTCTTCTTTGTAGCGAATATAAACATATTATCAGATTTAAAATAATACAAACGATAAATCAAAAATGAAAAAAAATATATTTAAAATTAATTTTAGAAATCCAGTTGAAGCCTCACCACTGTCCCTGGAAATTCTGGGCAAACTGGCAGAAGTTGGTGAATCGTTATGGCCACGGGTCCGAGTCGAGACGAAATCGTGACCAGCCTGTGTTGAGACTGCAGAGAAACGTGTTCTTCCCCAAACATTTAGAAGAAGGAATTAAGTAAGTTCCACTTTTTAAGCAGTAAGATTCGGATATAGTATAATGACGTGGCTCACAGTCAAGCCTCGATATTCTATTGACAACAGTCATTGAATTCATTCTTTTCAGCTATGAAACCGAAACCTGCAAGATCTGGGAAGGTAAAAAGTCGAAGTCTGCGACTGCGAGCAACAGTTTTTGAAAACTTTTGACAATTCATTTTCTGGTTTCAATTGTTACAAGCATCATTTCTGATTAAATTACTAGCAGTAAACTGCGTTATGACATTTATACCCTACCTACATATATATATACATTTATATATAGTTATGACTTATGAAACTATTATACCCGTATTAGTATCAGAACTATTGTTACTTGTTTTTTAAATAATTCCAGTGATCATATTTTTACAGGGACTCTCGCATTCAGGAATTACTATACGAAGAGGCTCGTCATAACGTGGTGACAGGGCGGTATCCCCTCGAAAGTGCCCAGGCAGTCATGCTAGGCGGCCTCCAAGCTAGAATACAGCTAGGACCGTACGACCCACATCGACATACTGCTAAATTCTTCAGGTTTGAAACACTTAGAATTATCTCAAAGTAGATATTGGTCCTAATATTGTACCTTGAGGGATTCCTCATGAAATTATATGGAAAATGTGTATCTATAGTAATAGTTTAATTGATATATCTGCGAGATGCTTTTTCCTTTACGAATCTGCTCCAATATTTGATATCAGGATCCTAAAGTTTCAATACTTTAGTAGTTTAATTATTTAATAAGAAAATTTGAAAAAACAACTGATACGGATGGGATTCGAACCCACGATCTTCGACATACCGTGTCGACGCTCTAACCGCTGAGCCACCGTATCCCATCGGCATCAATCGAAATTTCAAATCTCTTTTACACGCCTAAGGCGTGTGGCGACATCTATCGAAATACATTACGTATCCCGACCCAGTGCTCTAAACTTTGCAGTTTTAGTAGACACCGATGCGATATCACCAATTTTCTTAATATTTTTGTGAATTTTTTACATGTTATAGTTACATGTTATATTGATGCCGATGGGATACGGTGGCTCAGCGGTTAGAGCGTCGACACGGTATGTCGAAGATCGTGGGTTCGAATCCCATCCGTATCAGTTGTTTTTTCAAATTTTCTTATTAAATAATTATATTTAATAAGCTATCATGTGCTATAACATGTAAAAAATTCACAAAAATACTTTAGTAGTTAAAAAACAAAAATTTGATACTTACAAAATCGAAAGCTTTATAATAATCCATATTATTCTTTTTAGGGCTCAACAAGACAAATACCTTCCGAAACACGCCCGCTCCGGTCGTTGGGCACAGTTGTTACCAGCAGGTCGCAAGGGTAGCGCCGAGGCGAGGTTGCTGGAGCAAGCACAGAGACCACCTGCTGCACCGCCACGGAAACTAAGACATAAATACCTCGCACATACTAGGACATTGCCTACTTACGGGTTAGGAATGATTTGGATCAAATTTTGTCTCTTATTTTCATTGTAGTATTAAACTAGCATTGATAAGCGTAAAAGACTGTAATGGCGGGTAGTTAATTCTACCACTTTAATGCTGGCAAGGGCAAATTCAAGATCGTATTTATATTTTAATATTTGGAGCGAATCCGATATTGGTATACCTCACATAATTATACTTGGCAAACATGATGAGCCTATGACAGGGCTTCCCAGTGACGCCCTTAGAAGTTTGCCATTTCTTTGCGAAGCCTCCCCCCCTCCTCGGGCCAAAAAGTACCTATCAGTATGTAGCTCTAGCCAATAACAAGTTACCAAAAAGACCTACTAAATAACATTTATAATTTTATCTTTGTGGATCGCTTAACGGCTCCCCTAGGGTAGTGCTGCGCCGCCCCAGGTCGTAGCGACACACAGTTTGGGAAGCCCTGAAATTTTTTATAAAGTTTTTACGTGCTTTTTGGGTTTTTTTTTAAATTTTGGACTTAACATAAAACTTCTTGTTCTCCAGGGCGGCGTTCTTCCAAGGTCAGATTGAGCAGCCGGTGCGTAGTTTGACAAGTTTGTTAACTCATGAAGACATCCCTGTCCTCGTCGCCGTCAACTCTAACGGAGTCTACGTTATTGATGACACTGAGAGCGTTAGTTCCTATTTTATTTAGCCAACTACAAAAAATGAGGGTTATGATTTCAGCAGTCTATGTAGCTTTATATTTTAAATTTATATTTGGGTCGATTGGGAGTTAGGGTGGACTTTTAGCGATCATTACATTACTAAACCAAAACTAAAAAAATAATATATATATATAAAGCTTATAATAGTTTAGTACACTGAAAAGTTCCATTGAAAAGGTCATAAAGATATTAAACTTTGCAAAGGAAACTAAACTGTAAACGCGTTGAAGAAAGTTTAATTTTCCAAATCATGTATTACATTACAGACCGTTCTACTGGGACTACTTTACGAAGAGTTATCTTGGGATATCGGTCTACCCTCTGACGACAATGAAGACTGCTTACCATGCCTGTTCTTACAGTTCATGGTTGTCGAAAATGGGTTGCGCGTCTCAAAAATATTGCAGGTAAAGTTTTACACGTTTTAGATATCTTGAAATACCATGATGGTCTAGGAGAATGATGTAGATATTTAAGTAGATCTTTTTAGACTGTAGTATATACAAGAAATATTAGAAACAATATCAAGATTATGGTGCAAAATGATTAAAAAATGATGAAGATGTAATCCAAGAAAGAAAGGAAATTGGAGAGAATTCATTGTGACGACGTCAAAACCAAATAGAAAAGGACAGAAAATATGTTAACGACATGAGTGATGAGAGTGACAGAGTGTTGCTTCAAAGACCTGCCAAATTTTAGGAGGTAAAAAGGTCCATAAAATCAAAGGTCCATAAGTCGAAATCTAAAAACAAAAATTTAACTTCTCATACAAAAGTCACTTGTATCAAAAGTCAATTTTGAATTTTCAGATTTCGACCTATGTTACTTAGGGAAAGTTGTTCAGTTTTATGGACCTTATCATCTCCTAAAATTTGGCAGGTCTTTTAAGCAACAGGGTGTATAAAGACTTCTCTTAATTGATAAAATTTTGATACTCAGGTTTTCTCAAAACAAGCGTTAATGATGGACACTCTAATCGAGCACTTTGCGGGCGAGTATCGTAAAAGACTGGGACAAGAAACACCTAGTGACCATGCTAACTACGACTACCATTCAGGTAAGAAATGAAAATTGGAAAATTTTACATTATCATTAAGTATAATTATAGGTATACAGGGCTATTTGTAACACACCAGCATCCTTAAAAGGGGTCATTAAACTCATCATTATGAACAACTTTTACTATGGGACCAACCCTGAAATCGCAAAAAAAATCAGCTGTTCCATACATTTTGTTGAGTCATGTGATATGGAACAGCTGATATTTTTTTCGCTTTCCATACCATATATAAGGCCTTTGCGTCTATTGCAGACGATTTATGGCGTAATGTCTGCGAGACAGCGTTTTTGGTAATAGGCATACCATAGGCTTTCGTTAATAGTACTTTTGAGCAAAAAGAGTATTGGGATTGTATTCAGACTAAACCAGGTCCAGATTAAATTAGAATATTTGTTTTCAGATTCTGGCAGTATATCTCTCCCACCGTTATCCCGCCCAGACTCGCCCCAACGCCGCCTCGCCAACAAGCTGTCGCGACTGGCTCTAGCCACACACGACGGTCGAGGCAATCTCCTTGGTGGTGCAGGAGACTGGAACACCGATCTTAATCATCCACAACCTTCCTGGATACTACCCAAGCATTAAAAGTCGTACTGGCTAAGTTTACGGCACGGTTCCTTAAATTAATCGCGCTGTAGAGAAAATGTGTAAGCTTTTACGCACCTTGTAAATAAAAACCTCATGTGAATAAAATTTAACGTGTTTTATTATAACCCATGAAACAATTACTCTACGTCCCTGGCCGTGGAATAATCGTTGATACAAAAAATTCAGTATTTCTAACCATTTGTTATTGAAACATAGATGATTTACGCTAATTCAGCATTAACAGGCACTAGGGCAACGTGGTGTTATTTATTAAAATGCTCCTATGTATTTTTCTAATGTATAATGTAATGACTGTGTACTCCCACAAACAGATTTTTACGGCACTCTGGAGAAGTCACAAGTTCAGAACGGTTAGGATCATACAGTAGAATATGAATAAAAAAGTATATTAGGTTATAAAACAAGCGTATATTTTTATATTATCTACGTAACTGCATCGAAGCGTATTTTTAAAATATTACTTTTAATAACAGATGATAAATTTATTAATAGTGCAATAGTAAACATAGTAAAATAGTGCTTTACTATTATTAAATAACAATCAACAGAAAACATTGGTAAACGATCAACAAAAAACATTGATGAACAGTCGACAAAATACATTGGATCAACAGAAATTATTGGTAAAAAGTATAATTGGATGAAAGATGATGTAATTAGAAAAAAAGTGAAGAATAAGATGTCGACTTATAGATCATCTATGAATTAAAGAAGTTTTTTAATGAATGCTAGAAGATTGCATGTAACAGAGATGAGAATGTTGAGATGGATGTGTGGAAGTGACAAGAAGGTTAAAAATGGCGCCAGTGGCAGATAAGCTGAAAGGAAATCGTTTGTATTGGCATGGGCATGTGATGAGGATTAATGAAAAGCATGTGACTAAATCGATGATGAATGGATGGATAGGGGGGGGGATACGGAGACCAAAGAAAAGATGGATGGATCATGTAAACATTCATATGAATGAAAAAATAAATAAAAAAGAAAAGAGTAAATAGTCAGATGACAGCTGATAGAGAAGAACGGAAGAAGAATACTTATAGGAATAATAATAATGGCAGGCGAAAGAAGTTTTTTTAAACAGATTCCAAATAAATAAGAAGTGACACGACGGACGCGCGATGGTGTTGATGAATAAAACAATAAATAGTCCCGATATGGACTTATTTATTCATTAACGTCAATCTTCAACCTCTTATCTAACGATGACTTCCTTGGCGGTCTCGCTGGTGGCTGATGGCCGCATTGTATTCCTTTAACAGCGGGTGTTTGTCTAGATAGTCCACCAATATCTTGAACCTCGGACCAGAGAGATCTCGATGTCTGGTCAGTCTGACCTCTAAAGCATGCACTTTGAAGCATAGTTCAGCGCTGCGAATAAAAAAAATGTCAAAGAAAGTGCAAACACCAAGCACCGTTGCCGTTACAGATTGGGGCATGTTGTTAGCTTGTGCTACAAATTAGACATATTTGCACCAAGGTATAGGGTTGGAATCTTACATTGGCAGTTGGAGAAGGAAGATTAACGAAGACAATATTTACATACCTTGCAGCAAAGTAAGCGCTCTCCTTCTCTGGAGTAAGAATAAACTGGTTAGCCAAGTACCAGAGCCTCTTTGCCTTGTATTCAGAGTTGAACTGTAAATATAAAAGTAGAATTTACCAATTAAAATATTTTTTATCAGATTCCTCTCTCCCCAGCAACGCTCTAAGCTAACTCCCAAATCCCATAAAAGAGGCGCGCTTGGCTGCTGTTGATTAAGCTTAGTTTAATGCTTCTGCCTTTTAAATCTCATGCCGATTAATTGAGTTCCCTATGAGCTAAGAGAAACCATGTAGGAAAATAAAAGTTCTGTTTAATAATGTCCCACCCGCTTAGTCAAAAACCTAACTTCAAATAGTCGAGAGACCCAGTTATAATAATTGTTCTAAAGACCCCAAAATATTATATACTATAAGAAAAAAAAAGCAACATACTTTATCAAATCTTTCTTGCACAAGATTCTGACGTGCCAGTTGTTTAGCTTTGAAATCGTTGATACACTGTTCTCTCACGAGAGCTGCGTCCTTTATAGAGAGTAGCTGGCCCGTTCCGTGGCCTGAACCAAACATACGAGCCAGGTATGGAGCCAGCGGATCTATTTCCGCTTCCTTCTCTCGCTCTGTAACTTCGGCTCTTTGGAGTTCCTGGAGAATGAAGATATTAGGGTAGAAGATTGAAAAAAATGATGATATTACTATTATCCAAAATTCAAAAGTGTATTATTTTGTTTGTTTTTCCTTTTATCACAGAACTATAGATCGACATGATTCAAAATAGGATACTGTTATCCAAGAGATCCCTGCAAGATTCCTTATTTATATTTAAAACATAATGTTTCTATCCCTTGAATTTTATTTCAACCGTTGCAACCGTTGCGTTGCGTTGCGTTGTAGTGGGTATTATTTACAAACCTATTTCACTGCATGAACATAGACCAAAACAAATATCTGTGGATCACACAAATATTTCCCGTACGAGAGTTGAACCCTCGATAAGCGCCAATAGCGTCGTCAAAGTTTACTAAATGTAGATTAGTAGACACCGACACTATTGTAGATTTGTAGTAGACATTAAAACTCTTGACCATGACCCAAAAGTATACTCGTTCTGCAACCTTACCTTTTCAGTCCATCCTTTCTTCGCAGCCGTGTTCCTCTCAGTATCAAACAGTGCAACAAACAGCTCAGGTTCGGTGAGCTCATGATGCCGATGCCTCAGGTAGCTGTTGACGTCAGTCTCAGTGTCCCTGATGTGCTTGCATGTGTCGTACTCTTCCGCGATGCTCTCGCACAGTAAGTTATAAACGTCTAGATTACGAGGAGGTGGTGCGATTGGGTCTGCCTGGGTTTTAAATATTTTTTAATTTGAAATTTGTAGTTACGCAATGTGTGTGTTAAGTTTATATCTACGTAAAACTATTTTATCTATAGATATTTCAAATTCATTTTAAATATTAGGTAGGTACCTAATTTTGTAGAGCATTAAGTTTTGGTTTTGGTTACAGCCACTGAATTCAAAGTAAGAAAGATTTATTTTAGGTCACCTGATGGCAAATTTTCACTGCACACACAACACCTTATCTCGCATACACATTACATCCTCTCTATCTCATACACACCTCACACGCACACATATTTTTTTCTTTGTATTAGGCTGGAACTCCACCAAAATGAAGAAAAGCGGAGAGGAGTTGTGTTTTCATACAAATGACAGGTGGAATCTGTTTCTCAACACTTTTGCTATCATATTTAACATGATTTTGTTCCATGTAGCTACTACAAAATTGTTATTATTAGAATATTCGAGTCTGGAGATCAGCTGACAGTTATACAAGTCTCAAACTAAGTTAGAGTTCCAAGGGGCTTAGCCAAGTTGACTATCTACAATCGCTAACGAATAGAAAACGAAAGAAATGTATAGGATTAGATTCTATTCGTTTGTTTTGACCACGTGACATAACGATTAAAGTAATGTCATCCTATACATTTCTTTTGTTTTCTATAGCGTTAGCGATTGTAGATAGTCAACTTGGCTAAGCCCCCAGCTCTAACCAAGGTAAAGATTATTTAACAACACTTACAATATAACCGCTAGTTTTTTCAGGGTAAAAAAGAATCTTGCCGCCCGTCTCTGCCACGTTAGGCTTGATGAAAGTTCTGGTATCATTAGTGACAAAGTTATACTCGTATTGGTTCAGCAGTTCCAAAGCGTTCTCCTGGACGTGGAAGATTTTCTTCCACATATCTTTAACAGCTGGTACGTCATAATTACGGGCAAACGTCTCTGTGATGCGAAGCACTTGTCGCTTTGGTTCTTGTTTCGTACCTTCAGTGTAGACTATTTCTCGTCCTAGTAATCTGAAATGTTAAGGAAGGTGTTTTTGTAAACGAGATGTGAGTGATGCGAGAACGCGTATCGACTGGCGCTTCAAATCGAAAAGTACATGCGCGTGCGCAGAATTGCTATGTGGAACGGAATTAAAGAGCCAACGTTCACTGTTGTTCCGGAATAAATATTACCGTGGTGCCGGTAAGGATCTTGAGGAATCGGCTACGAAGCGCGCGAGCAGTAGCGAAGGACACGCAGAGGGGAAGGGGAGAAGTTTTTAGTTAGTGCGAGCCCCGCATAAAAAAATAGGATTGATAGTGTGCTCAGTACAGACCCTGGCAAAAAACATTTTAAACTGATAAGAAATTGATTATGTTATCTTACCTATCATTTCTGTCAATGAATTTTTCTTCAAAAGTCAATGGCGTACATATAAGCTTCACGAGGTGGTCTGCGCGTGCGTAGTAGTTGAACTCCATTGTCCTGTCCCCTTCTACAGATGTCATCGGAGCGTCCATAGCATACGTGTGTTCTATGATTAGGAAAAAAACATGAGAGCCCTAACACAGGAAGAGGATGATAGAGGATGATGATCTCGGCAGACAAAACAAGATGCCGTTAACTTTGTTCACAAGCTACAACGGCTAAACTCCACGGAGACTAGCCAACACTACAAAGCTACCTATCTTAAACTAAAACTGCATTAAAAAATACAATAAATATTAAAATATAAAGTAACTTTAAGCATATCTATTATTTATATTTATTTTTATATTTTTTATCTATTATCTTTCTTTCATATCTATTTAGTTAAAATTTATATTTAAAAAACTATTGTTTTTTTTAGATGTGCCAAAATCTATACAACTTGACAGATAAGAGAGATAAGAACGAAATATAGGTATGTGCTAAGCAGCGTGGGTGATATTAGAAACTACCCAAATCTCAAAGAAGCTATTTGAAAGAAAAAGCGCCTACCTACATATTACTAACAAGCACGCATACAAACTCCGTTACATTGGGGATAGACATATGATATAATAACTTACTCAAGAGATGATCCCTTCGGCCAATCCCAAACACTTCTAATACTTCTTGCTTAACGTGGTCCATTTTTACGTACTGCATTTTATCTTCTCTTTGCTCGTACCACGAGTGGCTAAAACATCAGAATTTAGCTTAGTCTACTAAAGTATACTCTCTCTCTTTTTTAGTTCTTTATATTATAGTATGTTTATCATTTAATGTCATGTAATGTCACATTCAGGCCCCTCTTTTCACACTGGCAACTGGGGGCAAGTGGGGCCTAGTAGGCTAGTACCTAGTTCCAAGATCCCTGGGGCTCTGTACTTCCAACTAGTTCACCACGATAACATAGCAGCTACGATGCCACAGACAGACATACAGACATTTGTTTTGTTTTTAATTGTAGAGGAAATCTTTGAAATTAATAAACTAACTAATTAAAAGTTATACTATCCTTGCGTAACCATAATTATATACAAATACATTATAAAATATATCCCGTAAATGTCTATAAATATGTCTATTCCTTCAATTTTTGATACCTTTGGGATGAGGTAGGGTAGGGCTAAAGCAAGCTACTTTTGCAGCCTGGCCAGGCTTAGCGTGACGCGGCGAGCGGTAAGAACAAATGTACTAAAATGTTCAACGACGCCACGACTCGCCGCTCTCAGCGGCGGCGCGGCGGCGGCGGTTTCTCCATTCTCCATACTTAAAATGATTTGTATTGATTTCGTGCACTCCATCCGTCGAATTTAATATATCATTAGAAAATAAATGCCTATACATCTAAATACGTCTAAATACGTGGCATGGCCATCGCGCCGCTCGCAGACCTAGCCCGTCGCCGCCGCCTTAGACCGAAGTCGTGGCCACTAGGTTAGGCGGAGATTTCACGACTGTCTCAATACTGCGTCGTGTTTTATTGGTTAAGATTTAATATAAATAGATGAAGAATGAGTATAAAAATATAAATGATGTGATACGATTGTATGTGGCTCACGTGACCAAAGGCTTCGTTAGAGCATAGTCCTCAAAAATCCTAATCTTCTTCACTATTCCGTCTTTTTGGGAGTATGGAGAGAACTTCTCCAAAAGCACCTTCTTATAGTGAATAGTTTTATGGCTCCCTGGATAACGTTGTTCGTATTCTGAAATGTAATACAATTACATTGCATTCACTAAGTTCAGCTGGACTCTCTTGTGAAGGATTGGCCCGTTTCGGTACTGGACAGAGTCGAGTAGAAAGAGGTTATTATTGATGTCAGAAGATCGAAGAAGTCTTATCGGATCTCGGATCTGTAAGCCAGATCCTTTCAATTGTTCGAGCTTGGGTAATAAACATACAAATACACGAACTTTCGCATTCATCTTCAAGAAGCATTTGACATTTTAAAGTTTATTTATCATCTACCAATCAGATCGCAACAGCCTTTCAAATCCCCAATACCTAAAACTAGTTGGTGATCACTGTTATAAGGGTTCTATTAGTTCAGAATATAATGAATCAAAGATAATGAACAAACCATCAGCAGTAATATCGAGCTTCTCAACCCAACTGAAAGGCATGTCCAAGTGTTTCTCTGTTTCCACCGCAGTCCTCTTGTCAGAGGTGTCTATCCCGACCATTATCCTCCTGAAATACGGTTCCCCAGCCAACAAATGTTCCCAACATGACAAATCGGCCAGTTCATAGTTCATTTCGCCGGGTCCTAGATTCTCATCTTGAATATTAACCTATTGATAATGAAGATATTTCTATCAACTTGCAGTAAACATGGAAATTTTAAAAATTTGTTTCAATGTAGAATTTATCATTAAAAGTACATATATTATTTGTATCTCTTGAAATTCACGGGCTCTTTTTCAAAAGAAAGAAACCCGGTCGGGTCCTTTGGAGGGCTTGCCTGGGGACACAGGTCCAACACGCAGAGATCCCTTTCAAAACTTTAATCTAAAATGGCAAGATGGCCCTTGCCGGGAATTCCCCACGGCTGCACGTGTATTCCTGGATTGTCCCCGACGAGTCCATGACTATTGCAAGAAAAATATGGTAAAAACTACTGGGTCTATGGAGATGGGTGTTAGGTGGATCGGTAAACCTCTATTATATGCCGGAAGAAAACGGCACCTGCCTTTCAACATTAAAATTGACGCAAACTGTGACTCGCCAACTCACTAAATGGGCCCCCCAAAAAGCTGCCTTGATAACAGGCAACAAGGGGGCAACCTTGGTGTGAGTGGCTTGGAGTGTCGAGAGGAGCGGCTCCGGTTTCACCATCGTGGGATTTATATTTTTATATCCCACGATGGTGAAACCGGAGCGGAGAACGCTATTATTACGCCATTGCTAAGTATATTATTAGTATTAATGCACTTACATAATAATTTTCATTGTTGTAAACACTCTCGATGTGCTGGTAATGCTCTGTATCTAAAGGATACATATTACCCTCGCTAGGTTCTATAAAGAATGGGGTCTCTACACCCAAGGATCCTGGCAGGATTAGTGCCCAGGCATGTGTTCGCCAGCCGTCCATCTCGTCTGGAGGCGGCTGCTCCAACTCCTAAAAAAGTTTGAAAGTTCCTTTTTAAATTGGGTGGCAATTTTGTATCAAAAACTGTTTAGCAAAGAGTATATTTGGTTTCGTTATAACTTTGACCTTTGATTTTTGTAGGTTAGGCATGTGCCTATTCATCATCATCAGCCTGTATTAGTCCACTGTTGAACATACGTCTCCCCAATGCGTTCGCCACTATTGCGCGCTCATTGGAGGTATTTGCCCATAATCGCGCTGGGCAAGCGGGTTGGCGATCGCAGTAGCAGATGATTGCTGTTACCCAGAAAAATGCTGCTGCACATCCTCCGGATCTTTCACTATGTCGCTTCTTGCAACACCCGCTGGACGAGTAGGGGTGGTTCTAATCTTAGGCCGGAAACCACGCGGCGTGTACCTATTATAAATACATTATCACCTTCTCTGTGCCTGATCAGGGTCCCTGATCTCCCTGATCTCTCTTATATCGTATCCAATGTCGTCCCATAGGACTATAAAATAAGGGAATTAATCAAGGGTGTCAAACTTATCTTATGAACGGTAACTACGGAAAATAGCTTTAATTTTTATTCTAAGTCATTTTTAAGTTAGAAAAATTGTTCCAATTAAACTGATATTTTTGTAAAAAAAAACAGCTGTTCCATACATTTATGTTAACATGACTCAACAAAATGTATGGAACTGCTGATTTTTTTTGCGATTTTGTAACATGTTGGCTGAAAACCATATTAGAAAAATAAATGAAACGTTTTTCTTACAGCAATTCTCTGTTGTCTCTTTGCCTCTATTTCGTCGAGTTCTGCTTGTACCTTGTCTGCCGCTTTGGTTTCCATTTCTTTTACGAATTTAGATGATAGGTCCGGGAGGGGCAGTAGTTTGTAGCGGGGCTCTTCTTCCGGAGGAGGAACCTCTTCAACTTTCTGGAATGATATATTATTATGATATATTATGTGATAATTACAACCACAAATTCAATGATAATTGTATTACTTTTGCATGTTGTTAATAATAAAAAAGCCTCTATATCATAGTCATAACTAGCATAAAAACTAATGGCACAGTTTTTTTGAACAACCTGGTGTCACTTTACACATTGTAGAAAAATTTCTGGTGTACTTACTGGTTTTCACACGATGTTTCCCTTCACCGTTTTAGCAAGTGATCATTAATTTCTACAACGCACATGAATAAGAAAAGTTAAAGGTCTGGGTTACGAACATACAACCTTTGATTTGGCGTCCAACGTGAAGAAGAGATCTCTTCTTCACCCCTTAGAAAACCTTCGTGAAATAATTAATTCTACATCAACTGAACAAAGCCCCTTACTTCAGTCTCATCAGGTATATCTGGACATTCGGTGCGATAGCGTATAGCCATGCAGATATCCCGCTTAGCACATCCTACCACGACGTACGCATCGTAGCCAGCCCCAATCAACCAAGACACCAATACATGCACCATCTCAAAAGAGTTAGCGCTGCGGCGGACGATGGCTGTGTATGGAGAGATTAAGCGTTCCGGCTGGAAAAAAAGGAAAAATTTTGAAAATGGATCTTACAGTTATAAAAAAAAACGAATTATTCTTTTTAATCTTTTTTAGTAAATTAAAAAATAAAAATCTTAAAAACTAGTTTGTGAGTACTAAAACAACTTAAAAGTGATTCAATTCATTTTAGTTAATGACAAAAAATTCATCATTGAAATTTCAATAATATTTATATTGTAAGAATCAAATAACTTTTGCAGACTCTTATTTGCCAAACTGTACAGTATTAGAGGGCTAGCATCTGCATGTCTAACTTTGCAGTTAGAGAACAATGCTGAAACAGATGTAACTTATTGCTTATAAATATATAAACATTTATATAAAGCATTTATGCATGCTGTGTAATCACTAAATCTCCAAATTTTTGTAGAAAGTATAGAATTGATTAGGATTTAAATATTTTTTGGTATCTATAGAGGTAAAAGCGAACAGAAGAAGACACTATACCTATACGTAAGAGCGATTTTAAAAATTGTAAGAGGTTTTATTCCTAGAAATAGCCAAAAATGTACCTATATTATATTTCTGGAAAGCGATTACTAAAGCTTACAACGATAAACTATACATACTTTATTAAAAAATTTAATCATTAATGAACCCTTAGAGCCCAACTTTAAGATATGATTCCTTATAAACAGCATAGATGGCGTTAGTAGTAGGAAAACGTATTCCCTTTGTTCGCATTGTTGATGTATGAAAAATTTAACTGTTGAAAATAACTTGGTACGATAAGAAAATACAGCAAAGAGAGGGTGACTTTGATTTGTGTGAGAAAGTCTTAGCCCAACCGTAGGATACAAGCTAAGCTATTTAGTTATTATGATCACTTTTTATATTAAAGAGACCTTCATAATAATTAAAACTTGTACCTATGTGTGTAATAAAACTAGATTACGTAGTTGTGTTACAAAAGTTGTTGTATTAAAAAAATCATATAGAGTGTCTTTTTGGCTAAAATAAAACATTCGATCACGAGATGGATTTGAACCTGCGTAACGCAGCCGCGAATGGCTGAGCTGGCAGAGCGGCTGGTGGCGTAAACCAGACACAAGTTCAAATTCTTATTTCCTTTTAAACGTTTAAATAATCTTACAAGATTAACACATATCAATTATTTTTGAATTAAAAATTAAATGATTAGTATACCATTATCGACACCACCCATCGGACAAAGTCGTGCCGCCAAGCGACTTTGTCGTATTCCTAACATGATGTTCTGTGAAACTAAGGGCCACACATACACATTTCCAGTATAAGCTGACATCTTGTAATACTAAGATCCTATTCAATGCGAGGTCAGTTCATACTGGTTTTATATAACTTGATGTGTAGCCGTCTGTTTGTGTCTAGATGATAATGTCCAACATCCATCCTCCTGCTTTATAGAGAGGTGTGCTCCTTCTTACATCTTACTTAGCATCATTTATCGTTTTCAATAATAAAAAAAAAAACAAAATACAAAAATAAAAACCTAAGTTAAGTACTATTGAACTTTTTATTTAAGTAAAAGAACCTTACAATACAACCAGTTTATTGAAAAAGCTAACAAGTCCATAAGTTAAATAATAAAAATTAAACATAAAGCAATCGCCCTTCAGCTCCGACATCAAAAAATTACTAAACAAATCGTTGTAGAAAAGTTCCGAGAAAAAAGGGAACTTCCCACGGTTATTATTGTTCGGAATCATAAACGGTTTGGGGGGGAAGGGGGTGCGGGGTGTCACCCCCATCCACCCACAAATTGAATCCAAAGTTGAGGGAAACAAAGTCGGGATTCACAACTTTTGCGACTAAACTTTCGCTTTTCGCTGAAAACTTTTACAACACTCTCACTATCAAGTCCTTTTCATTCGCTTTTACATTACATTGGGACATTTTAAAATGTCGTCGTTTTAACTTGTAAAGTTGTTTGTAGAGTACTTATTTTGTTTTAAGAATCTATTATGGTATATCCTAACTTAATATTATAAACGTGAAAGTAAATTATAAGTTACCTTTTCCCGCCTACTGACAACGCTATAGTTATACAGCGTGTAACAGAAGTCCGAAAAAATACTTACAGCTTGGCAAAAAAGAGTCTGGAAAAATTGGGGGCGCCGCTGGCGCACTTTTCACACTACAATTCAAAATTACAAGTTATTTAGTGCTTACATATTTCTATCACGAGTTCTTTGTCATTAATTATAATCAAATGAATCATTTTTGTGTAATTTTAGTACTCACAAACTTAGTTTTTAAGATTTTTATTTTTAGTTCCAGCTGTCACCGCCTCAGACTCTTTTTTGCCAAGCTGTAAGGGTGTGTATGTGTATCACGTAGAGAATCACCTGTGAAAATATGAAGTGCAAAGAAGCCATTTTTTTTTCATACAAAATAATTAACATTTTGATTTCATTTTCTTCACTATTGACACATTTCATTAACCTACGCGTGCCTAGTGCTTACCTAAAGACTTTATCAAGGTCAACCTGATGCGTGTTGTTTCACCTTTCAGCTGATGTCTAGGGCTGTATTTAAAAGATTTTGGTGAAATCTTTGACCGTGGTTTACTCAAATATTGTTAGGGGTTCGGTTATAAAACCTATTCTCAAAGATTGTTTATAGGGTACCTTATACGACCTTAATGTATTATTTCGGACTTCTGTTACACGCTGTATACTAAATTTTAGGATGATCGGTCCTGAAATTTAGCCTATACGTTGTCAGGTGTACAGAAACGGATATGGAAGTACTGTTTCCGAGAAAAACTACGATAACTTTCTATTATGATAATAGATGGCGCCACGTGTTTTGAATCATGATTGAATTATTCTTTAATTTTGACAGACTTGAAAGCCCATACTTTTGTGAAATGTTAAGAATCAAAGATGTTAAGTTTGTTATTTTCAAATTTATTATAGTTGTTTTTTTTGTATATTTGTCTTATAAGTTAGTGTCATTTGAGTCATTGTCATTTTTTTCTCTTTACTTTTTTTATAGGCCTACCAAGGTAGGCCTGTAAAATAAATTTACATTTTGTGTTACTAGGTTGTAATTAATTGTCAATCTGGTTGTTTTCACACATCTAACATACCTACTTAGGGCGATAAGGTTAGATCGTTTTCCATGATCACAGAATAGTCGATCGAATGGTGTCGACGTCGAGTTGCATACGCAGGCTTAGATCGAAAATCTCGCGGATACAAAAAAGTAGTAGGATCCGCGAGATTTTTGAGTACCTAGTGGAAAAGTAGGTACCTACCTCCACAAGTCCTCACTACGGCCAGAAGAAATAAAAACAATGCATCACAAATCAAACTTTAATTCCTTACCCCTAAAGTAGATTTCAGAATGGCAAATTATTCAGAAGTTAATAAATTCATTTTCATTGTCATGGAAACTGTTTTATGAAAAAATATTTGTATTTAAACTCAAAACAGTACGCGTTGAATTACATAAGTGATAATTATGTCGTGCTAAAGATAATTAATGACGTGTCGCGTCGCGAAACGCCAGCTGCTGCGTAGTAGGTTTTCGACATCTGTCGCGCAGTCGCGCATGTCAGACGCGAGGGGCGACACTGTCGTTACGCTATATTCACTTTATATCCATTCAGTACTGTCGCAACGGTCTGTCGCGGTTCGCGTGTCGACATGGATTTCTCTAACGAGGACGACCAAGCATTGATCTATTTAGTAAGCGGAAATCCTGCACTTTTCAACACTTCAGCAGAAGAATATAAGAATATTCTATTAAAAGATAGCTTATGGGATGATATAGCAAAGGAATTGAATAAAAACAGTGAGTACCAACATAATGTTTTGTAACTGCGTTTGTTTACCACCTGCGCGCGGCACTGCATGCGGCACTCCTAAGTTAGTATGCTAGAGTGAGATAGCAGTATAATTATGCCGCGTCGTCGTCATCGGCGACACCTTCACTTTTATGATTCTCGGAGTATCTAGCTAGGTACCTACATAAGTGAAGTGGTCGCAGCTTCGATACCTGTACGTATACGAGAATATGGTATCGTTTGAAGTGATTATTGTAATTATTACTAGATGTCGCCCGCGTCGTCAGTGTGAAATGTTAAGTTATTGAGTTTATCCATTACAAACAAACATGATGATAAAAAACTGTTTATCTTTTCTTTTTATAACATTAAATTTAGCAGTACCTACCTAGTCAATTATGAGAGGAAAATACAAGTTGTGTATTAAACTTGTGACCTAAATACATTTTTAAACAAGCAAATATTTTTCATCCAGGTCAAAGTAAGATGAGATAGAAAAAATTGTGAACATCAGCTTGATACAAATACCAAATTATTTTAATATTTCAGGTGAAGCTTGCAGGAAAAGGTGGAAAAACATAAGAGACTCCTACAATAGATTCAATAAACAACACAAGCCAGGATCTCGTATACCGAAAAATTCAAAATGGAAGATATACGAGCTACTAGGCTTTTTGGACAACGGAGCCAATTCCAAAACTGAGCGCCCACAAACAGAATTGGTAGTAGTCGAGGAAGAAGAAATAATTGAGCCCAAAATTGAGAACAATGCAATCGAAATTAATGAAGAAGAAACCTCTAATGAATCTTCAACAATTGCTCAATTAAAAAATGAAGTTAAAGTACCAAAAACAAAACGGCGTAGAAGAAATAAAAAAGGAGATAATCTACATTTAAATTATAATCAAAATTTAAACAGAGCTCCTCATGGTGACGTAGGTTCATTTTGCAAACATGTCGAAGACGTGCTGAACTCACTTCCACCAGTTTACAAAATTAGAGCCAAGCAAGAGATTTTTAATATCGTTACGAATTACGAAATATTGGCCGCTGAGCATTACGAAGAATCTATGCGGGGACAGTCTAATTAATATTGTAGATCATATTAGGTAGATACTAAATATTAATACGGCTTTACTCATGGATTAATTTCGGGAATGCCCGACTAGTTTCGAACTCAAACGGAGTCCATTTTCAGACTGATTTGGAGTTCCAGAGCAGACAGATTTGCCTATTACAAGAGTTAAAAGTAATCTTTATAATAGTGGCGGAGGGTGAATTTTCCAGTTCACAGTCAGTATGCATTATTAGATTATCATTTTTCAATGTGAAGCCGCTAGAAACCGAATTGTATGGAGCCTCCGCCACTGCTTTATAAACATAATTTTTGAAACGCCATATTTTTTAAATATGGCTTTACTTAATAATAATAGTAGGTTTTTGCTTCATAGTATCTTCGTATGCAAGCTAAATTCACTTATATTAGAATGACAGAAGGATAGTTTTTTTTTTTGTTTTTATTCCAAAAAGTTAGTCTGGAGCCGAACTAAATTAATTTTTATTAAAAAACTTTCAAACATTTAAGCGCTGTTTTTATTCACTAAATCCATTTAGGTACTGTACACCTAATTTTTAAATTGATTATTAAAATAAATGATAATTAAAACACATTTATTCTTAGATTCACAATATAATATAATTAATCGTTCATCATCGAGACGTGGCATCGTTAATCCTAACTTCCCAACTAATATTAAAAATGCGAAAGTAAGTTTGTTTGTTACCTATTGACGCCTAAATAACTGAACCGATCATCCTGAAATTTTGCATATACATTGTTAGGTGTACAAAAACAGACATAAGGTACCTTTTATCCCGAAAAAAAGCATTGTTCCCGAGGCAAATAAAAATAACGTTCTCATGATAATAGATGGCTCCACGTGTCTTTCGAATCGAGCGACCGAAGAGGCAAAAGCAGTTATCGTCATAACTGACTGAAAAAATGTGAGAGCACCTTGTTACCATAGCGTCACAAGCTTCTCAGTTCTTTACGAAACGAAAATCCTTTGTCCTTAGAGTTCAAGAGGTTGTCGGTACTGGCATGAAAAGAACGTATTCTTTTCCCGCCAATTCTAACGACACACAATTTAAAAAGAAAAGACGAATATTTTTTTTCCTCTAAATATTTTTAAAATAGTTCATTCAGAAGAGTTTTTTTTTTATTTTTTTTTTCTAAAATTGTGATTGTGTTGTTATGTCAAAAACTAATAAATCCTTTTTTTTAATTGGCCGTTTGCAGATATACAGGCAGAACTTCGGAAGCCAGTCTACAGTCTCAGTCACCGACTTATGGACTTTTTTTTCGTGCACGTGTTTTTTTTTATCGGCATTCAAAAAGTTCTCAATTCGAAGCATTTTTTTTTTCAATAGGTAGGTGAATGCCGGTTAGCCTGAATACATCACGGTAGGTAAGACACAAAATTCTGCATCATCGTGAACTACCTATTCAAACAACTTTAACCATTCATAAATGACAATAGCATACCATAGCAGACCTTACGTATCTAAGTTAGCTCTTTACCAATTAACGTGGTACACAAGAACCGCATAACAGAAAACAATGTCAACCTCCACACAGTGAATAAGAAATGGACGTACACAGACGTACAGAGATACAGAGGGCCGCACATAGTGCATATAATATTTAGCTCAAAAGCGCAGCCTGAGGTGTACCGCATACATACTAGGTACGTATACTCGTATACCCAGTATAACCTCGGTACGGGCTACGAGCGCAAATTAGACCACGCCACGTCCCTCGCTTTGAGTCGCGCTTGACCAAGCGTTATTCGGATTTCGAACAAGACGCCCACCGTTCTAGTGCTGCGCCACGTTGCGTTATCGATAGTATCGATTCGGTGGGGGCTGGCGACGCGTAACGCCACTCATGCGAGACTGTGCCGCGGCTCTAATTGAATACTATGTGCTGATGTCGTTGAAGATTATCGATGGATTTTTTATGGTACAAATTAAAATAAATAATATAGAAGTAATAAGATGAGTATTCTTTTTTTATTATTGGCCAAAATTTTCCCACTGCACTCTTTAAATTTGTAAAATCAGTCAATCTAGAGGAATACTTTCTTATTAGGCTACAAAGAATCTTATTCAAGTTAATTTATTGTGCATTATTTTTACTAGTTAACCAACGCCTTTACCTAAGAATAAAAGTTGAAGTTAGCAGTGAGGTGTTCAGTGCACTACTCTCTGCTACTGATTTTGACGTAATATTTAAAATATACCTTTAAGTAATTTGGAAACTTTTCAATACTTACTTAACAGCAAAAAGAGCTAAACATAAACGAAAATACGATGTACCTACACCCCTTTAGCTCAACATAAACATACGACATAAAAGACCGCATCCTCCAGTGTACGGGTAGTGCAGAGAACGGTATTTTTTATCGACAAATAAAACTAAACACGTTGATAAAGGAGCGCAACGCGGGGGCGCTCTCCAAGAACGGCAGTCCGCGCGAGTGATTTGCGCCACCCGCCGACTAGCGGTCGCGACGATGTAGGGTTGTACCAAAATTAACGTGATTTATCGACATCGATGTTTGATTGGAATTCAAAACACTCCTTTTTTTCTTAAGACGACTCAAGATAGGTCTAGTTAAGTTTAGATTAATAGTAGTTTTAGATTTTAAAATATTGATTTATCGATGATTCTGTAGAAAGGACTAGACGTACTGTCTAACCATCGCATCGGTGTGCCTCACCGGTTGTTTAAACGTGTCAGTTCCATTGTCAACAGGGGCTCGTTTCCCAGGCTGGAGCATTGGTCGTAGGCAAACAAAGGAGTGTTTTTGTCGCTAGCGGCGGGTGGGCGCCGCGAGTGTTGTCCGTGGCGACGAGCGGCCGCGGGCGTCGGGCCAGCCGCGGATCGATATCGCTCGAGATCTGACGGCCTACGCGCCCGCCTCGCCGGCCATTTGCCTACCTCGACGCCTCGGGCTTGTGTGTACATAACCCGCCACCCACCACCCTGGCCGATACTCCCCCGCAGATTACCGCCTACAAAGCAAACTTCATTGGTACGTGCATGCAATATGCGCAAGGAGCAGGCCCGAATTGCACCTCGGCCGGCCACCCGCCCAGATTGCTTTGATATCCTACTCGTCCCCGTATATAGGCCATTGCATCTCGAATCCTGGCTAAAGGCATCTCTATTTCAAACACTGTTTCAGTACATAGCACTCTCGCAATCGCGTTAATTACTCACAAGATGGGAACGGTATTACCTAGCGTAGCCTAAGGGATATTTCTATCTGTCAAAGCCATTGAAACCAAAGACGTGGGTAATGTTTCATCTCTCTTGATAAACAGATCAAGATGTTGTGAATAATTGTATCACTTTTAAACCAAAATGAATATCACAATAATTACATGTTTATCTGAAAAACACTCCAACAAAATATATCAGACGCTTTAATATTGCGGTGATCAACAAGTGTGTTAAAAGAGCTGACAGTTTGTAACATAGCTACCTTATTGGTACCTTATTCTCTATAATGTAATGGTAACTTATTTCAAATTGTTCAAAATTTATTTAAAAACAAAAAATAGAAATACTCGACACAAATACGTACCTCTATTTGATTTTTACTAAGGACACTCTCGATCACGTCACGTTTCAATTAAAAAAAATACTTATATTAAAATCGGTCCATTCGTTTAGGACCTACGATGCCACAGACAGACACACAGACATACAGACACGTCAAACTTGTAACACCCCTCTTTTTGCGTCTGGGGTTAAAAAAAGAAAAACACCTTTTTTTAAAACATTTGGCTTAATTAATATTAACCCTTTGAACGCCACGCCGGTCATTGGTGACCGGCAAACAATAAAAATTGCATTGTGTCTGCGGCGTGGCAGTCAAAGTATTAATCATCATACATTGGCAAAAAGATACCTATCGCAAAAAGTTGCTATGGTACCTTACCTACTATACAAGCTGATACTTTTAAGACCGTTGTTCGCGAGTAGTAAGTTTCAATTTGAAAGCCAGGGAGTGCCGTAAATCGGCCAAGTGCAGTGGCTGCGCCCTCCCGCCCTCTAAAAGAGGGAAAGTTCACATTTGCATATTGGCCCCGGCTTTGGCGCCGCGAAGTTTGCGACAAACTTTGTTCGATTGTGTTCAACTGATCATTGTTACCGACTTTGTGCTAATAAACTAATTTTCACGGAGTTCCCGTTTTTATTTAACATCCTAGTTGAGTTTTTGTTTGGTATTTTTCATTATTTTGTAATAATTTTTGATTTTGATACCGATTTTTATAAAAAGATCACTAACGTGGCTGAGACGTATTAATAGTGTAGTTACCAATAGGTACTACGACTTAATTAGTACCTTAGCTGAGTCAATTAATTGTACACAACTTAAGGAAATTGTTCGAGAAATTTTCACGGATGATCATTTGCGTTATAATAATTTATTTACATTATTATACAATTATTTATACATTTAGGTACTCATAAAAAAAAACAATAAATAAACGAAAAAAAAGGTAATTATTATGCGTCAAAGTACTCCTCCGCATCACTGTCATCCGGCAAAGTTATAATAATTAAATTACTTATTACTTTGTGTGCTTAAAGAAAAAAATATTACACAAAATATATTTTCAACACTGTCATACATACACCAAACTCTACGCATATTCAACATAAAACGGCCGTACTTTTATACAAATAGGTTTCAGCGAAGAAAAAAATAATATTAACGAGAAAACTCACTCCCCACAATAAACAGACCGAAAAACAAACAATAAAGAGTGAATGAAATGACTACGAGATCTGAATGTGAATGAATGGGGCGCATTGGTACGGTACGGCTTCGGGTGTAGTCGCGAATATTTTAGGGTATTTCAATAAACGCGCGACATCTTTAATCTAGGGTTGGGTAGGGGCATAAATCTTGCAGGTCCGGACTCCGGAGTCCGGGGCGAGTTTTGAATCATTTAGCGCGGTGCGGCCGCGGGGCGCGACTTCCGTCCGGCACGTGCTGGACCACCCCCCGCGCACACCCACACACCCCCGCGCCCTGTGCAGCGCGTCTGTCTTGTCGAGACAAAGGGGCGGTAGTGATGTAGCTGAACTTGCTTGTCGATGAAAAGTTTTAGTTTTGATTTTGGCGCAGTATTCAAAGGGTTAAAAACACTAGGAACAATAATATTTCAGGATAACCATTTTGAAATATTATATTATTGACCCTAGTTATGCGTCTTCTGTCGATCATATCCACGAATTTAATTAATTCTAGTACTAATTAAAGCTAATCCTATTTACCTGAAGATGCGTTACTAACTTAATTTCATTGGTAAGATTCTCGAAAATCAATCAAAGAGCGTATGTACGTATGAAATTTTTTTTAAACAATTTTCATTTTTCGTATATCTAATACAAAGCCCCACAAAACTGTTTTCACAGTTTTTCTGTGGGAAGCGTGGCTTAGTTTCTGGAATCATTATATCCATCGACACAGATGGTTCATCGAGGGTGAGGAACCGCATCCCTATCGCACGACGTCCGAGCCGCCTCTAATTTGAATTCACGGAGACTCCGCGACCGTCCGCCGCGTCGGGCGCGGCCGCCTTAATGAATCGCGAGGGGGATGGGGGAGGCCACCCCTCACCCACCGGGGGGCGATCGGACGGCCACCGCATCCTCCGCGCGGATAAGTGACGCCCGTGTTGCTCTGTACATAGGTACGCCTTATGTATTGCGGCACATAGCGGCCGGCCTGTACCTACGTAACGCTCGCCAAATTTATGTCCCGCACATGTCTAGAGACCGCGGTCGTACCTTCACAGGGATTTTGCGTGTTTACGTACAAACGAGAGGCCCCTGAAGATATTCGAGACGGAATTTTGCTTGGACCCTTATTGATGATCCGGTCGGGTTTCGTTAATCCTGCTGGAGAATTTAGATATACATTTTTCCTTATATTTTTGTGTTCACGTTTTGATATTCCATAATTTCAAGTTATGCCTGGGAAGAGTAAAATATCTTAAGAGGTCCTCTAAATGTTCATTTTGCTTAAACTTAACTGCCGGCGAAGGGTTTTGAATAAAATAATGCAAATGCCCACCCTAACGGTAGAGATGAGGCCATGGGCTACACGCGACTGCTTCGTCCAACTCGTACTCGGCTATAAACAAAAACTTGCTAATGGGCAATTATGCAAATAGCGCCCTCGTGATGACCAATCAAATCGCAGTAAATTATTCAATCGATACGTAGATATATGCCTGGGGTTCGATTCATTTCAATTCTATCGATACCATACACGGTTACCTGTCCTCTATAAATTTCTATTTAAGGAATGGATTCGTAACCTGATAACTATTTCATTAGACCTTTTGATTATAAATATATCCTTCCAATAGAATTTTAATTACAAAATAACAGTCTTCTTTTTGTTAACCTCGCAAACAATTAGGAGATGGACGTTACTGCTAACTTCACATAACAGAAAAACTATTTCTGTACCGCACATAAAATCGGCTTACCGTCCAAATAATAATATAATAATAACAACCCACGTAAATATTCCCCTAATACACAATGGCCAAATTATCCGCTGGGTCCGAGTGACTGGCCCGGTGGGTCTGTCAGGACGTCGCGTCCACGATCATTATGCTCGATAATCACGCGATATCGATTCGCATGCGTGCTGCCCTAATTTAGTGCGGGAATCGAGGATCGCGGGAACATCATTATTCCTTTTTTTTTCTTTTTTTATACTGTTGCTTTTGTTGTCGTATTTGGAGGGCAATACTGTAATTGCAGAATGGGGCCTGTTGTGCACGTGAATGACAAATTATCTCTGTTAATGGATATATTGCCGAACAAACTGTAGATATACCATATTATATTATTTAGTCCAATTCGCTGTAAGGTTTTTACGTATATATTACGTATATTTTTACGTATAACACTGTCATTATTTCTAATGACAGTATTATGGGGATTACACACATAACAGAAACATAACTATCCATGAAAATTCTCAAGTCATTAAAACAAAATAATTATATTCCTCGACAACAAAAAAAAAACCACCAACACACTAATTAGCAACAATTAATACATTTACCTCATTAAATACAAAATTATACACTAAAAATTTCACACCGAACACAGTTGAACAAATGGACTTAAATCAACTCGTAACTGGTTCAAACCGGTGTTTTGTTATATAACAATCGGGTCCCGGAGCAACAGGTGGTAACATTACAAGCTATTTTATAGCCCATATCATTGTAAGTTAAAGTCTAGTTATAGCCTAGTGGTATGACCGATTGACTAGCAAGTCAGAGGTCTCAGCTTCGAACCCAAGGCACGCACCTCTGACTTTTCGTAAGTTATGTGCGTATTGAAAACTAATTATCACCTACTCCGTGCCTCGGAAAGCACGTCAAGCCAAACACTTATATACAAAAACTTTAGACCAACTTTACAGACTAGTAAGAAAAATAGATTTTAGGTGCATCCTTTTGCTAGATATGTAACATATTAACTTAGAATTTAACTTACTTATTAACTTAGACAAAAAAACGATTATAAAATTAATAAACGTGTAGGAAAGCAGTTGAAAATAAGATAGGTACCTACATATTTTAATTTGATAGTTGTTACAAAAAAACATGGCAGCCAATAGCCATCTCTATGTTCTGCCGTGAGGCAAATCACAAACACAAAAAATTATAAATTTATTTTTTTACTATACCTACAATGTTTATAACATAATTAATTTATAACTATCCACCTGTAAGAAAACTTTGGTTCGCAAAAAAAAAATGAATAAAGAAGGCATACTACTAGCTATAGGTAATACCCATAGAGTATTCAAGAAAATATAGAGTGATAACGTCAACCACATTGCCTTGTGCGGAGCGAAAGCAGGTCTCATCATACAAATGTTAAAATGTCATTTTTTCAAATTATGTTTTCTAGACGTTTTTCAAAATTTAACTCAGCAGTTAACCATGATATAAGCTAAAATGTAACTATTTCGCTCGTGGAGCCTAGTGCGGTTCAAGTCGATCGAGGTATGATCGCAAATGGAGCTCGTGTCGCGGCCGCGTTGTTCATACCCGTGCTCACAGTTCATACTTCTATAGGGTTGCTCTATATTTTCTTTTAAACTCTAAGGTAATACCTTCTTTAAGTTATTCTATTTTTATTATAAGCCGTACATCGTACTGAATTGTCAAGTTAAATCGAATTCTAGTATTAACTGAAAACTTATGTTTAAAAATCAGGCCGCCATATTAAAATTTTAGTTGATTCACTCTCATTCAACTTATCTGAGCTGTCGTCTAGCTTTGATATCACAATCCTAAGTGTAATCTGTTCGTCTGTCACCCTGCCTCAGCTTTGTACCCTTTAGGTACTTACTCGTACATGAAATGGACAAACTTTTGATAAACAGCGTTTGATTATACTATTCATGTTCGTTATTATTACTTAAATTATTATATCAGTAGGTAGAATATTTTGACATTAGACGTAGCCAAAAAGTAGTTTAGTATTTTGCGGCTTGATAGGTAAATAAGGCCCGCATAAGCCCGTAAGTAGGTGTTTTTTTGGTGTCACACAAGCTTACAGCCCGCCTGATGATAAGAGGTTACCGTCATCATCATATTCATCATCATATTCATCATCATCATCCAGAACCAGAGAATCAGGTATGTGCAGATGGAATTTTGGCGCTCTTTTATGAAGGCCAAAAATGTTTATTGCGAATTTCGCAAACTAATGTTTTACAAGTTGTTCAGTTTCATGGATTGTAAGATAGATGGTCTAACACTGTTTACTTTACACGTTGTATAAGTAGGTTCACGATACGCCTTGAGATTAGCAGTCGAGCCATGAGTTCGCGGTCGCCAAGTGGCATGAAAATGACCGATGGTACCGTGATACCGGTGCGGCCGTACCACGGCACTCGCGGGAGACGACGTGCTTCCAATGCGCGCGCGACGCATCCGCTAGTGATGAAATTGGTAACATCGATAATAAGATAGAATAATAAACTTAGGGTACGAACGCCCGTGAGATGTGGAAAGAGGGTTCTAGAAAGGGCTATCACCTGAATGACGGTAAAAAAAACTGCTTCAGATTGGAGTCACAACATTGGCGAGTTCAGGTATTTTAAAAGTAATTATGCCTATAGATAATAACTGTTTTGCTTTTGAGCTGCTCTGTGGGCTAAAACAGCCACCATGTAGAGTCCCTCCATGTAGAAGCCTTGATAGCGATGACACTAAGACTATCAAGGAGAGCAAGTTGACCACAAAATGTAAGGACGTGGAAATTAAAAGTACAATCCTTCTTTATAATTATGTAGTATATCATCTGCCTAGCCTTTTCCCAACTATGTTGGGGTCGGCTTCCAGTCTTACCGGATGCAGCTGAATACCAGTGGTTTACATGGAGCGACTGCCTATCAGACCTCCACAACCCAGATACTGGGTTACACGATACCCCTTGGTAAGACTGGTTGTCAGACTTTCGGGCTTCTGACTACCCGTAACGACTGTCAAAGATCTACAATTGACAGCCGGGGCCAACAGCTTAACGTGCTATCCGAGGCACGGAGAGTGATAATTAATTTATAAAACGCACATAACTTACGAAGTCAGCGCCTTGGGTTCGAACTTGAGACCTCTGATTTGCCAGTCAACAGTCAAAACCACTAGGCTATCACGACTCTATAATTATGTAGTATTATACCATTAAAAAGAAAAATACAGGAAACTGTCATGTCTTGGAAATAAGTCTCAGCTCTTAATCTATCACTGTCTCAATTTCAAAACTTTCAATTTCAAAATTCAGTTCACTCAAGTCTAGTATATTAATTTTATAATATTAAATTATCGATTTATGACAAGTATCTTGCATCACTAGGTAGTAGGCACCGCGGCGGTTTCACCGCGGACTCGCGTGAGGCGCTCCCTGGCGGCCGCGATACGATCTCGCGCGAATGTGCGTGACCACATCCTTCCCTCTTTCCTCCTCGCCCCGTCCGCAACGTATCACCCCGCGGTCCGTTGCGTCTGCGCACCCGGTGGGCAAGCTTCCGGCCGGTAAAGCTCGCGACAAGGTCACGTGAACTGGACTGTGGTTTGATTCAGTTTTGTTGGAATTTCCGTTTTATGGTACTTATACACTTTTATTCTGTATAAGGCTATGTTTAAATAGAACAAATTTTTGAGAATGAATTAAATAGAACAAGTTGTTTATGTTGTATTTCATATGTTCTGTCCCTCACTTTCATTACCACGCACTTTCATAAGTGATTGACCCTCTAAAGGGTCCCACACTATTTACGATATCTTTGTTTTATATGGAACGGTACCTTTGTTTTTTAAGGTACGATACCTTTGTTTTAAATGGTACGATATCTTTTTTCTATATTTATAGCGTATGATATATTGCTCCGACTTTAGGCCAAATCACAGATCTACGCTCTCTCTCTTCTCAAGGGAAGTTTTTCAACAATATGTTTATTAACATACAGTGTTTTTGTAGGTTTAAAACTAATCTGTCGAAAGGGGCACACCTGCAGGGCGTGTTAACAGAGCTTGACATAATCGTAAACGCGGTCGTAAATCGAACGAGCCGTACTTAAAAAAGGGTTCCGTGTGGACTGTTGTTTTACGCGAGCGAGCGAATGTTGGTAAAACACTTACTGAAACATGAATAAGTTGAATCTTAAGAGGTAGGGCTTATCCTATAGATAGGTCAGTCGTATGTTTATCTGAGTTGAGATGACACTACGACGGACGGTTTGACAGTTTGGCCGTTTTCGAACCTATCCCTACGCTATCACTACCCTACCCCTACTCTACCTTACTTTACCCTAACGTTTGTTTGTAATTTCTTTTTCATAAAAACCTTCTCCTGACAATAACAAACACAACAAAAAAGAATTAGCGAAATCGATTGAGCTGCTCTCGAGATTTGCGCTTAGCAACACATTCAATGAATCATTTTTATATTATAATAGAGATGTGATACCTAATTACTGATAGAGATGTGGTTAGGATACGTTCAGTGCCTACGCCTTGGTACTGTAGCGATCACTTAAACATAGCCTTTATCAGAAGCTTGTGCATTTGAAGGTTGGCTAACCTGCAAGCTTCAGGCAAGGTTGCCACACGTGAAAAAGAAAAAAAAATGTTGTTATATGTTTCCACCTCTATTCTTGTTTACTATTAATTGTTAATTCTTATCTATTTTTTTTTGCTTTTATGTTTTGTTTTGTTTTTTTTTACCTCAGCCCAGGGGGAATAAAAACTTTTTTTTCTTTTATTTTGTTTTATTGGCATCGGATAAAACTTATCGCCGCGTTCAGTAATTAATTATCTCGTAAATAATACGACAGTTGAAAAACACTCTGTTATCTGTCAAAAGTTATAGATTAGTGTGTAATTGTAAACATTTTTAACCAAGATAACAACGTATTCAAATATTTACGACATAGGTTTCTACACAATGAAAGTAATTTCAAATGTACCTATATTTTTTTAAAGTGCACATATATATTGATAATTTGATAATTTATTTTATTTTAAACAATATTGATAATTTTCGTTTTTTTTACGATGATGTGATAATAATAATTATTAACTATATTTATTTTGAAATCATCCAGCCATAGAGCAGAGAATAAAATACAACTCAACAATAACGTTTGCAGGCACTGAACGCAACCCTAGTGATTAATGAGGTCATTATTTATAATGTTCGGGCACTATGAATAACGACACGTCGAAACGAGCTGTATAATTAATAACCGCTACGCTCCAACCAATCAGAGGCCGGTATTCATCCGCTGCTTACTTCATAGTGAAGTTATTTTTGGATATAATTAATTTAGTATCGAATTGGGATCGAATACGGACGGACGTTTGTTATTTTGTTTTAATTTGCTATAAAACATGGATAAAACCAAATTATTAGACATGAATAATCGATTCAATAAGAGATTAAGTGAGCTAGTATCACTTAAAGGTCAGAATACCCAGTTTTTCACCAGTTTAAGTTATACAGACATGATTCAAAAGGTAAAATCAGCTAAGTGCAAAGTTACTAATAAAAAACCAGAAGATTATCAGCGGTTGCGAAGATTTGATGTCATGACTATTGGGGAAACAGAAAAACTGATCGTTCCGGTTAAAGAAGATGGTCTGATTAAGTTTTATGTGCACAATGATGAAATCTTTCAGATTTTACACGACACTCATATAGCTACTGAACACGGTGGAAGAAATCGAATGGTGAAAGAGTTAAATACCCGCTTTAAGAACATTACGAGAGAAATTATTGCGGTTTTTTTAAATTTATGTGAGGAATGTGAAAAAAAACACAATGTTTCGAAAAAAGGTTCAACAACCAAACCTACACTAAACAGCGAACTTAATACAAGGTGTCAAGTTGATGTGATCGAAATGCATTCCCAAGAAGATGATATGTATAAATTTATACTTGTGTATCAAGATCAAGTGACCAAATTTGTTCAGCTACGTCCTTTAAAAAACAAAACAGCTAAAGAAGTTGCGGGTGCTGTACTTGATATTTTTACAATCTTCGGTGCTCCATGCATCCTTCAAAGTGATAGCAGGGACTTTGCTGTTGAAATTGTTAAAAAACTTTGTGATATGTGGCCGGAATTAAAAATTGTGCATGGAAAACCGAGACACGTATCAGAAGAACATGTAAACCAAGATATAGAGATTATAAAAAACATGCTTAGTTCATGGTTAGAGGATAACAATACAAGTAAATGGTCAGAAGGATTACGTTTCGTACAATTAATGAAAAATAGAGCTAACCACACTGACATAAACAGCAGTCCATATGAAGCCATGTTTGGTTCGAAGTTAAAATTTGGACTTAAAAGTTCTTCTATTCCTCAAGAAGCTCTAAGTGGTATCAATTCTGAGGAAGACTTGGAAAAATTTTTGACCACCGAGACTTCCACTGAAAATGAAGACCAGATAGAGATTAGTGTAAATAAAGACACAAATGTAGCTAGTTATCTTAATCTAGTTTCTCTCCCTGAAGTCTTTGAAGAGGATGAAACATCTAATAAAGATCTATCTCCACCTGAAATAAAGAGGATAAAAAAGGAAAGTAATTTCTGAACGGATCATAGAGTTTGTATATCTGTGGTTCGTAACCATCACTTGTTAAGTATACATTTCCATTATAAGCTGACATCTTGTTGTACGAAGAGCCTATACAATGCAAGGTCAGTTCATACTGGAAAAATATAGCTTAGTATAGCTGCCGTATGTACTAATGTAATACGTTTTAAGTTTTAACAGATAAATCTGTTAGAATACTGTAGATTTATGTTTAATTTGATAGATATTTATTTTGTATCCTTAATTTTAATTGTATTATATCATTAAAATAATCGAATAAAAAATTAATTTTTATTTAATTAAGTAAAGGCATCTCTTCATAAAGTCCGGTCCATTTAATGTTTCTCATTAATCATGATTACATGTCACCATATCCACAGATTAAATATTCACATGAGATAATGTGTCAGTGTGATAAGATTACTAATAATGGTGTATTGGCCCAATAACTAGTAATGGTGCACCCCACCTTCAAAATCAAATCAAACACATAGGTACATATAGATACAAGCAGAGAAAGCTATACGATAATAATTAATCTTCTTCATCGTATCATATATCGTATTTCATCGTAAACCACCCGTAGGCCTCTGACATGACTTTACACACCTTGAAAAATCTCCCAGGTGTGCTGGTTTCCTCACGATGTTTTCCTTCCCCGTTTTAGCAAATGATTATTAATTTCTAAATAAAACATACATGATCCCGAAAAGTCAGAGGTGCGTGCCTTAGTTTCTAACCAACGACTATCGCTAAGCTATCGCTGCTTGACGATAATAATTGACGAAAATAATATCGCTATTATCAAAAACGGTAACATAGATGTGCGGTTTTAGGTTTCACTAGTTCCTCCGCGGGGTTAAGACACGTTTATTGCAGATGCCAAGCGCAGGCATTGTTTCTCCCCTAACCTTGCAATAACGTGACCAAACTATCCATATTGACCATGGATTTCCACGCTTCGATTACGTAATCTAGCCCCTGGCTATAAATATTGAGTTGGTTGGTCGCTTCACGGCACGTGTACGGCAAGTACGGCTATAAATAGGGTGTGGACGGTCCGAGAACGTGCTTTAATTGTCCTCTTCCTGAGATGAGAGCTGGTCCTTTGAGACGCAGAAGGCGATAGGTTTACTAGGATAGGAATTTAATTATTTAAACTGCATATTAGCAAGTCTATCAAGCAATGATAGCCTAGTGGTATGGCAAGTCAGAGTCCTAGGCACGTACCACTGGCTTTCGAAAGTTATGTGTCAGTCTTATTTTTAATACATAAATATTTTTATAAATACTACTAAATTCCGAAACATTTGTAGAAAGAAAACATCGATGACGTACTAGGTAAAGCCCCCAATCGCTCTGCTACAAAGCTATTCGTAAACCCATCCGTGTTTTTTACATCTCAGATGATAGTTACATCCCACCCCAAATTCCCCGTACTTAGACAGTTTTTTTTTAAATTATCTAACCATAGCAACTTTCAGGCATTACCAACATTTCACCAATGACATGTTTTCAACCCGTGTGCTAACAACATTATGTATTGACCAAGAAATTTGGCGGGTCAAATTCCCAATGGCTATCAGTATGTCGGGTCTTTAGACTCGGCCTTCGTCCCTCTGGGAGGACGCACTGAAGTCTGCGAGAACTCGAGTCGCAAGGGGAGACTACGACTCAGATAGCGAGGGGATACTATAACCCTCCGTTTGGTTACGGCGCGGGCTGGCTTATGCACTCGTTTTGAGACTCTCAGAGTGCTGTTGCTGTTTGTCCGCGCACTTCAATGCGCCTAGACCGATTCTGATGAAATTTTTGTGTAGGTTTAAGTAGATGGACCCTGGATGGGTTAATTTGCAACTAATTTCACAGACTTAATATTTGTGGCGCACTGTAATGTCTGTTAGTTTTTTTTTAATTTCTTTAGAGTAAGTAACATTTACAACATTAACATTTTTTTCAATACCGTGACTACACTCGCTCTTGAAAAATGGATTCTATATATTTATATATTATGATATATTTGCTTATTAGATTCACATGAGACCGCATCTTATGTAGCGTAAATGTATAATCTTATGCCATATAATAAAGGTACTAGGTATACTTAACACAATCAATGATTCTGAAACAAAGTATTCAAAAATAGAACTAAAAAAACCGTTACAGTTGCAGTCTGAAAGTGGAAATTCTTGGAGGCGTCGGTCGCATCGTCCCATGGGTGCCGCATATTTTTTAGCCTCCCACCACCCTCGCTGGGAGGGTTAATTAGTCGCGAAGCGGTCCGGCTCCACTCCATCTAACTTGTTTTCTTCTTTATTTGCCCACTTGATACAAATGTGGGGAACGCTGACGCGGCGCGGCATTATATTGAGATGTTGCGGGATAGTGTTGTGACTTTGTAAGTTTATATTTAGAATAGTGTTGTTTTTATTACTCGCATTATACAGATATACTTGACATTGTACAGTGCAATACTTGCATGAGATTAGTCTAATAAAACAAGTCTAAAATGTAAAATCCCTCGATATAAAAAAACTTTTTTTATTTTGTTTAGCTAAAAACACTGTTGATCAAATAACTTATTAATAAAAAAAACTAAATCAAAATACGGTTGTTTGAGAGCTACGATGCCACAGATTTACAATACACAAGTTAACTTATAACACTCTTCTTTTTTCATCGGGGGTTAATTAGTAGGGAGGGACATAAATTTATTGTCATGTCAAATTGTCAAAGTGAAATTAGTTGATTGGGTAATAAAAAATATAAAATACTCAGAATACTCTTTAGCAACTTATATGGATTTAGCTAAGTTTAGCACCGTAAGTATAACTTACTAATGAAAAGTTTAGTCGATATATTTCTAGATGATAGTAACTTTAATAAAAACTAATAAATGTAATTTCCACTTAAAATACCATATCTAGTAGAGTTCTAAGTTTTCGATCGCAAGCGCAATTAGAGCACTAAAAACCAAACATAAGCTTTTGCCAAACCAGTAGCGTATTTTAGTGTAATTTTGCAGCCCGTAGCAAATTGTAGTGTAATCGTAGCCCGTAGCGTATAGTTGACGTAACCATAGCCCGTAGCGTAGTATTTGTAAGTCTATAACCGTAGCACGTACACTACAATAGCTGTAACAACCCCGTAGCGTATAGTTGATGTACCCGCATCTCTTAGCGTATATTATATAGTTGACGTAACCGTACCCCGTAGCGCGTAGATGTAATCGTAGCTCGTAGCAAACAAAACCCGTAAACGTACCCCTTAGCGTATATTATAGTTGACGCTACCGTACCGTACCGTATTTTTTTCGATGTGCAATAAAGTATATTCTATTCTATTCTATTCTACCCGCATAGTTGATGTAACCGTAGCTCGTAGCAAACAAAAGCCGTAACCGTAGCATGTAAACTACAGTAGCTATAACCGTAGCACGTAGCGTATTGTTGTCGTGGCTTACTCTAGCTATGGTATACTTAGTTGTAGCGTGCTATAAATATAGCTGGCGTATTACTATAGCCCTCATATAGTTAGTCTAGCTCAGTAATAGTAATCAAATAGTTACATTGTTACATTTTTTGCCTCAGGTGTCTTTAAATGTTGAAGAGGAGTGATTTGAATAATATTTCACTAATGACATTACAACTTCCATTTAACGAGGGGTGAATTGTTTTAAATTACACAACTCCAGGCTTTAATGAGAATTTTGTCGAAGTCCCGAGAGGAATTTGAGAATCAAAGAGTCTTCTTTATTAAAACCCAAAAAGACCAAACCAATTTAATTACTATAGCCAGTAGCGACAAACTAAAGTACTCACAAGCGCAACTCACAAATTAAACTCCGGGAATCAAGGGCGGCCCCGGGGGTCAGTTGGACCCCGCGTTAATGAAGGTGAATATCTTCAAAGCGGTCGAAAGTACCACCCGCCCGCGGTGCTGTGAATCTTTAAACGGGTCGCGCACCGGGAGGGTTACGCAAATGGAGCCAAAATGTACTCAACTAGAATACACGAGTATTGAACGGTTGTTCTGTTAACTCTGGAAGCCAGAGAAGAAATTATTTGAAGCTAGTTGTTTTCCTCGAATTTGCTCCCGTGATTTTATTTATCCGGGTTACAAAGTACCCCTTGTCACTCTCCGGTCTATTAACTATCTCTGTACAAAAAATCATGTTGATCTGTTGCTCCGTTGCTGCTTGAACGAAGAACAAAGCAACAAACATACTTTCTTTCATTTTTAAGTAACTTGTACCGAATTCTTATCGCGCGTCTCTATTTTGTTATTTTGCTATCTCGTCCTTATACGTTTCGATATAAGGCTGATAGTTTTCGTTTAACTGTGGTTTTCACATTACTTATAATGCTTTTAACTATTTTATTTGTGGCTTACAACAATTATAAAAATTTTCTAAATAATGAAAAGAATCTCATTCAGAAGAAAAAAAAACAAAAGTGTTACAAGCCAGGTTTTCTAGTAGAAAAGTTTTAAAAAACCTTTACTTTTTTTGTGCGAAGAAGCGATATTTTTGTCTATTCCTAATTCAAAATTAGATTCCATTTTGCTTTTTTTTAAATTTTGAGGTACGTTTATCATAGCGGTAAACGTCATCAACAAAAAGTGCTCTTGCCATTAATAACTGTTGCATACTTGAAGGAAATTTTTTTGCCTTTGTCAGTTGCATGCATGCAGGCTGATGGACGTCCTCCTCACGCGTTTGGTCATCGCACTCCCTTGGTGGAAAACTTTTATTTTCTCATCGCTTTTTTTTAAATTAAGGAAAATGTTTAACCACGGACCCACCTGATGTTCAGCGGGCATGCGATGGAGCTCACCTGCATTTAAGATGCCTTTTCGCTCTCGATTTTAAGATCTCCAAATTGGAAAACTACTTCTGAAAATACATAACTGACTTGGTCCAAATAGAATTTTTGACTTATGATTGATTCTAATTCTTCTCCTCGATATGCCTCTCCATTACTGGCGGCCAATATTTTTAAAAAATTTTCGATCTAATGCAAGTCGTGATTCTACACATAGTCTAAATTTGGATAATATCCAATAATCATGATTCTACAATCCATCGTTACGCATAAATGTCCTTCTTAAAAGAACATTCTAAACTTTACATTCATCAGAATAAAAATCACCTCTAAAAATATGTTGGAGGACATTACATAGATAGTTTGGGACACAACAGAAAATTATTATTAAAAAACACAGCAGCAAAATTTCCATCACCGTCATACGAAAAAAAAATGTAAACATCGCAACTACGTTAAACACGAATTAATTAAAAAGTTTACGCTAGCCGAAAATGTTCGGCTATGTATCCATCGGGTTTGAGTGCGCCTTGGATCGTTCCCTTAGTGACGCTCTATGGAGCTTGAGGAATGGACGGCTGCGAGGTGGGGGGAGGGGGGACGCTGGCAGTGCACCGGCTCACAGCTGACGGCTCCGAGCCATAATATACGGTACATAACCTACCAATAACAGATGAGGACAGAAGAACCACATTACAATAAAAACGGTTTATGCAATAGAGATCTTTATGCCTTTGAGGACAACCTTCATCTTCTGTGCTTGGAGTTGCAGGTTCAATTCCGGAACTGCGCAAATATTTGTGTGATCACAGATATCTATGCTTGGGTGTTTTTGCATTGTGAAACTGTAGGTATACTGCAACTGAATCCACGATACAGGAGAAAATACTACCACTACTAATTATACATCCTGCATGCACAATCACAAGTTGCAGGTCCAATGTATAGGTCTATCATCATAATCATTTTTCAGCTCTTCCGATAACCTGCCCTGCGTGCCCCTAAACCTGCACGCAGGAGGATTTTAATGGCTGCTTCCAATAACAGTCAGCGTCGCTACTTTCTGGGCCTAGTTCTGTCTGTGTCAAACTAGACGAAGTTATATGGTTAAAATATACGGAAGTAAATTTTAGATTACAATACATCGTTGGTTGTTAAGAGTGGAACTTTTGATCATGATTGTATAATCTATGGTTAGTATATAGGCCGCAAGATAACGCAATATGGAACACCGGTATCCGAAAACCATTGGTTCTGGTTAGCGAAATATTCAGAGGAAAACAAGAACCGTATTTAGGTCATAATGTATTTGAGGTCAAATCGAAAGAAAACTTCCTCTTGGCGACTAGTTTTTTATAGGACTAAATATTAATTTTATTCATAGAAAGTAACTTTTTCAATGGTGTGTAAAGCCATGTCAGAGGCCTACGGGCGGTTTAAACTCTGACACCAGGTTGTTCATCAACCATACGATGAGATGAAGATGACCTAAAATACGAATAAAAAATACTTACCTTATAAATAAATAAAGAAAAATAAAACCCTTAATCTAAAAGACCGCTACCAGTAGTCCTTTATTTATAAACTTTTGAAAAGCACTTCAAGTTTTAATAGTCATAAAAAGAAAGATAGAATATACGAATCATAGTTATATCTTAACTAGCAGTATTAGCCTAGTGGTAGTAGAGGTCTTAGGTTCGTAACCCAGGCACCTCTGTCTTTTTGAATTCATGTACGTATTATTACGGTTAGAAAACCAGAACATCTGAGAGATTTTTTAACGATTTGTAAAGCCATGTCAGAGCCTCAACCATACGAGAAAGTAAAAAGATAGTCATCATAAGTAAGCTATGGTGAAGAGAAGATTCCATGCAAATATGAAGAAAAGGAATCTATAAATGAAGGCGTTAATTATACCAATTTATTTATACCAAAATAAATATAAATAAAGGCATAATTATAATATATTGAACAAGCCAGGTTCAAACCCAAACTCACGTGCTTACAAAGTGGGTCCGAAACCACATGCAAAAATTATTTATAAAAATGTTTACATAATTATAATAGTAAGCAATTAGTTGCATCTCTTTAGCATTGTATTCTAATTGTAAAGTTACGTGCTAGTCCTCCCAATACTCCGTGGAAGGGGTGGATGTAACTGCCATCTTATGTGGCTGAATGTGGATGAGAATTTCGATAGCACACGCAAGATTACGGATAGCTCACTTAGCAAAGCGGCTATTAGCTTTAACCAGCGGGTCGCAGGTTCAAATCTGGCTGATACATAATCGTTCTTTTTCATTCTATAAAAATTTGGAAGCGATTTTAGGGTTGGTCCCATAGTAATTATGAGTTTAATGATCCCTTTTCAGGTTGCTGGTGTTTTAAAAATAACCCTGTATATGTATTAATTAAATTAATTAAGTAATAATTAATATTGAGATCAAAACTAAAGACATACCCAGCCAATTTTTTTAGCTAATGCCCTCTTAATTACAAACAACAAATCTATTCGCTCTCGATTCGGTGTATTGTCTCCAACAGGCTTCTAAGAGGCTTTAGGTACCAAAACAAAGCGAGCGTAAGACAAAGGAGTACACAGAGGTACACAGAACAAACACAGTTGTGTGTATCGGTCAGGCAGGACATCGGGTGCGGCCCGATGCCGCGTCCGCGTTCTAATTAAAACACCCTCCGCGACCCTCCCCATTCACCCCCCTCGTCAAAGATTATTCGGCGTATTTGACGTAATTCTAGCAAGGGTAGGATTGGATTTTCTTTTACGTGCGACTAGTTGGTGAAGTGGAATTAATGATTCAGTTTATGCAGCGTTCGGATATCTCAGTTTGAAAGTACTTAAGTTTTATTGTCTATTCATGACCGTGAGCTATTTTTATTGTAACTGTACAGGAACAGTAAAGGTAGAGGGAATAAGTTTGTCTTTGTGTATATTAGAGAACGCAATAAATAAATGCGTAAGTGTAGTACGCATTCTAAATTACTAATTAACTACTAATTTAGAATCTCTCTTTCTAACAAAGATTATAAGAAAAAGATAGATTTTTAAACCTGTCAAATTAGTATTATTTGCTGTTAATAATGAAGATTTAAGTCGCATGTCATAAATCCCGCCTAAATTCACGTCAATTACAAGGACATAGACTAATTTGACAGCTCTAATTTGACAGTCAAATTTTCTCTGTGCTTTTTCCATGATGTTCATTAGAGAGAGATAGAGTAAGACTGTTATGTTTACTGCGATGCGATTCAAAGTCTCCAACTCAAGTAAAGGTACTCCAAGTTAAGTTAAACTAAAAAACAAAAGACATTTTTTAAGAGGGTAGTCGATTCTGCGTCATGATCTTTGTGTCGCGTGGCCGGCCGCCTACGGCGATGTAAAAAAGAACATCCACGCATAGCGCGAGCAAGATTGGCTCGTAAAAACTCTACGTATAAGTACGACTACCCACATATTAGGAAGGGCACTCCTCGACCCTCCCAATTAACTGTTAATCACGCCTCTCCGAGGACACGTCACGTGGGAACTCAATAATCGTTATGATGTAATGGTTGTCCTTGGCAACCAATTCTTATGAAGAGAATTCAATGTATGTTACTGGAAATTTCCTGAAGACATCAGAAGAAAGCTAATACTTGCTCGCTTGTATAGTCTCGTTTGTATAGTTTGCATTTTAGTCAAACTTTGAATCCTAATTCTAACTTCCTTGAATTTGGTTTTGAATATTATAAATGTTTATTTGTTACCTTTTCACGCTTAAGCCACTGAACCGATCATTCTGAAATTTTGCATAAACGTTGTCAGGTATACAGAAACGGACATAGTATATTTTATCCCGAAAAAAGTACTGATCCCGTGGAAAACAACAATAACGTTCTTGTGATAATAGATGGCGGCCACGAGTTTTTCGAATCATGATTACATTTTAAATTCTAAATTAAACGCGAGGAACTAGGAACCTAGTAAAAAAAAAAACTTGTCTATGAGTTAGTCAATTAATAATTTAACCCCATACATTATCAATTATTCTTAAATGAATGACATTGACTCCCAGAGATATACGGGTGTCAAGGTTTTAGAATAGGGGTGGCAATCGATTATATCAAACTTAACCTACCCTAATGAGAGTTCGACGGCAGTTAATATTTAAATATCGAACTACAAAATAATGCTGAATCGCCAGAAAATTTTGATAAGCTAGATCTTATACTTTTTTTGCCAGATATTTAGAACTTTTAAAGAAGAAAGCGTATGTGCTATTGTGCAGGGCTAACATGCGCAACGCGACATATCTCTTTTATTATATCAATGTCTAATTTTGACACAACGAGATGAGGTTTTTCTGCTGTCATGTTAGCACTGGTAAACATGCGGTTTATCTCGTCTTGTTACGAGATAGAAAATTTGGCACGTTGCGTGTTACCCTGCTAGATGGTAAAGACGTACTTATACTTATATGTTTTAAAAAGATTGCAGAATGTGTACACGTGCAATTGTTATGCCATTGAACTAAAACTTTTTAATATTTTTAGCAATGAAACAACTATATTTTCTATATGTATAGGAGAAATTGTCTATTTTTGTCACTTGGCCACCAGAACCAGAGTGGCCAAATGACGTATTTTTGATTTTGAGTTTGTGGCGAAATTTGATGTTGAAAATCCTATATTTTAAAAACCAGAATCACCTAAAATTATTTCTCACTAAATATTGTAGGCTGTATTTAGAAAGTTTTGACATAATATAGTAGTAGACATAAAAGTTATATAGGAATATAACTTTTCAAAGTTTACGATTCGGTTAACCGCTTTTTGCTATTTGTCTTACAAGATAATTAATTTTTGTTTGTAATTTGAACTAGATTCATTTGGGCTATTTGACTATTTGTCGAGAATTTCAGAATTAATTAGAAGAACTTTGACTGAAGCGGTTTAATCACTTATAGCCCGTAATGAGGTTAAAAAAACAACCGACGACGTATGATATAAAAAACGGAAAATCATAAAAAAGTCATCCCCTATAAAATACAGATAAGGAAATAAGTGCAGTAATAAAAATATCAGAGATAGAGAGAGAGAATTTTTGGTTTAACAGGGTCACCGATCATAGAGAGTTAAAAATGTTAATTAACTAGTATTAAAATCTCACAGATATCATTGAACGCTAATAGTTAACAACAATACTGTTACAAAATCGAAATAATTCTTACACAATTTAACTAAGTATACCTAAGTATTGTATCGATGTAACAAGTTTTTCAGATACTTGAAATACTTCGTAAATATTTATCTAGAACTAACCGTAAGTGGGGCGTGACTAAATGGCGCCCAAACTTGGGACTCGATCGAAGCGAACATTTTTGCAAGCCAAGATCTTTCGACAGTCGCAACATTCGGGAAAATGGATGAGGGTTGTTTACGTGCACTCGAACCATCCCTCGAGGTGATCCTTGTGAAAAAGCGTGATCGATACAGTGCGCGACGACACGGCGGCCCCGGGGGCGCGTCAATTTGGCCTCCGCCTCGTCAGCGCTAAATTATCCCGACATCTTTAAATGGAATTTCGCGGGTCGCGCGACCCAAAAGTCCCTACACGTTTCTCTAAAGGTTTTCGAGGCGGATAGGGGGTGGATTTTGAGGCCGCGCTCCACCGGCGGCCCCCATCGGTCGCACACGCGATGTGCCACCTGACTCCGGCCATTTACGATCTTATATAGTAAATGAGCAGCGACGAAAACACGAGAAGTATTCCACAGTACTTTACGTTTACATTCTCTTGCTATTATTCATTATTAGAGAGAGGCAAGAGATGTTCAACAGGCAAATGTAGTGATGTGGACGCTCTTATAATGGGGCAAACTGCATGCTGAAGATTGACTATCATGTGTATCTGCAACTTGGGAGAGTCCTATAAACAGTAGTTGATGGTGATAGGCTAAGCTTTTTGATGCATGACTATTTTTAGAAATAATTTGGTTCAGTGTAGGTTCGAATGTTTATTTATACTAAGCATTATTGTAGTAAGCACTTATAAAGAAAAATAATTCAGAACACATTATTATTGTTTTACTACAAAATTTCTTATATCTTGCGCTGAACATTTCAAGAACACTATGTATAACACTAAGCTCAATTTGGTCGTCACACGCACTAACATCGCGCATTGTTTAGACTGGAATAGAAATAAATATTTGCGTATAATTATATACTTATCACATGAAACCCAAATCTTCTAGTATTTCCAATACTTTTGCATACCAAATTAGTAGATATTAGAATGTGGGATATTTATGTAGGTATAAATCTCACAATTACGTGTAACGTGTATTTTTAAAGTTTGATCGCGTAGTGTGAGATAAATATATTGACGGGCAGAGCCGTGGGGTGGCTAGGTATATAATTAAGTTAACGCACCCGTCGTCGTCGGCTAGCACGAACAGTCTCCACCCTCGGGCGGTAGTCAACGTCCCGACATGCACACGCCACCTTAATGACTTACCCACGACATTGGACCAAACTCGACAAACATTTGCCAACCCTAACAACTGGAAACGTCGTCAAACATTCGCAGAAACAGTATTACAGCAAGATTTCACAAATGGTCGGATTACAGGTTCGACCAACACTCCAACAAGCGAGTGTAATCACCACCGGCGGTGACCGCTCGCGCGTAAATTACGTAGCATGACCAATATGTGTAGATCTCTGTGTTCTTAGTCACATGGGCAAGGGAATGGAACATCAGGAGTCTGTTTAAGTTGGACGGTCTGTATAACCTACGCGTCCTTCACTAATGCCCGCTTAGGTAGCCCCCGAGCGCGCTCAAACACAATCGTATGCTTTTTTATAGACCAGGGCTGCCCCGAAATTGGTATTAGATTGATTGGGTGCCCACTGTGCAAGTAATGGAAACTTGAGATAATTAATTATATTTGCAAATGTAGTTATTTTTGCACAATTACATGGAACGAGTACATCACTAAACACATTAGTTTTTGATATCTCGCGCAAAGGTAAGTATTTGAACCTCTAATAAAAAGAGTAGATAGTGAAGGGACACTAGTTTCCTTGCAACAAATTTTTTATATTTTAAGTGCTTCTTAATACACTTTATTTTGACGGACATCAGTACAAAAAAAGCGTGACACACTTAAACAATTCTGTCAATAACAAGAAGATAAAACATACTATGACCAAGTAACTCATATAAAGAGATTATTTGAATCCAGACAGAGTTAGACCACGGATTGCAGACGATGATGAACTCTAACTCGAAGCAATAGATATCAATATTAAATGAGGGAGTTGTTAATTAAGTTGTGGGAAGTAGGATGCTTTTTTGGGAGTTGAGTTAGTGCTATCCGCTTTTGCATCTCATTACGCGATCGTATCTTTAACATGTTTAATTCAAAGGCGCTTAAGGAGAAACAGTTGTAGATTTTTTGTAATATCTTGTTTTAGAGTGATATTTAGGTACCAAATAGGTAAATAGGCAGATAATGGGTTGCTTTTAGTGCGATGTATCGTGTAGATGACGTTGCGGGTAGTCCGATATGCATCTCGTTACCATAAATAAGATTTTAAGAAACATATGGCTTACGGACTCGACTGCAAGGTAACTTCCGTGCGTGATCAGTATGTTATTAAATAAATTTCGTTCAGAAATTGGTAATTTATTTGACAGGCCCCATCTGGGTCGATTGTAAAGTACTCGACGGATCAGCACCGGAGCGTGGCCCCCGGCATTATCTTGCGACAGAACGCCACCGGCGCGCTGCGTTCCCGCCAAATCCAATATCCGCACGCGTAATAACAATCGCGACCGTCTATCGGCCGCGCGTAAATTATGCACGCCTAGACAACTTCCGACTACCCTCTAAACAAAGAAAAACAAACCTTAGCGGTACACAATAAGAGCCAAAACAAAAGCAAAGTTAATTTTGTCCGCGGACGGTCGCCGACGACGGCGTCGTGCTAATGGCTACGCGACCCTCCCCCTCCGCCCCTTAACCCCCCTCGTCGCAAGCAAAGCACACGTTTAGAAATAAGGGAAAAGCTTTGTGCCTAATTGTGTATAGAGATAGTTGAATACAAATCGCAATGAATAATTAATGAAGTTGATACGTTTATTTTGGTGGACCGCGATTCTGTGAGGGTTCGCCAATATTAGGACTGTTTAGTAGGTGAATAGTTAATTATTGACTGCTTAGAATTTGTATTTACAATTTTCTAATGGACTATTTCTGTAGTGTATTCAATTATTTCTCTGGACGTCAACTTTGCGCCCTATCCAAAAATTAGCAACATACTCAGTTAAATCAAGCCTCTAGGACTTAAAGTGCTTACTTATTCTTTCTAGTACCTTACCCCACTCTACAATATTACGTCAATAACCAAATAAAAAAAAACACGAACTATTCCGCCCTCCGTTCGCGAGCGTACTTACGTATTTCACAGAAAGACTTACGAGAAGCGAGCCCGCGCTCCAATTCCCGCGCGACATGTCGGCGGGAGCGCGGGAAAATACACCCGCCCGCGCCCGCATGCCAGTTTGTACATCGCGTCGTGCTTAGCGTCGCGTTCACTAAGGACTTTAATTTGTATTATGTTTTTTATTTAGGATACAAATGTGTTTTCCAGTAAAACTGTTTATTGGCAGATTAATAGTCTATACTCTAGAGAACTCACATAACTAATAAGCTGTGAGGTACACCTATTGAGCGTCGATAAGGTGGTCTTCCTGAAGCCCTTATTCCAGAAAAACGCTTAGGCAAGGATCTGGGAAACCATAGGTCCACTATACATTGTTCAGTGGTGGATTGGCGGGCCAAGTTAGTTGATTGATAATAATAAAATTAAAACGTATGCTAATTATTTAGCATACGTTTGAATTTTACGTACGTTATCGGATTTAATTATACGTTAGCGGATAAAATACAGTACCACATTTAGCTACTCAGGTTTTAAGTTTGTAGTTGCATAGGTTTGAATATATTCTCATAGAAACATACCCAGCGAGCAGACTGAGGGATAAACGCTCTGTGGATACCCTCAGAGTCCAAGAGACAAGTTATCCTCTGTTAAGTATTTTCGGATACAATTCTGTCTATTTACATTACTATACTATTACTTAAGTATTTATAAATTTAATATAACTGTTATATACACTTGCCTATAAAAAACATTAAATATAAAAGAAATGAAAGAGAAAGGGTAATTATTATGCGTCAAAGTACTTCTTCGCATCACTGTCATCCGGCAAAGTGCCCAGAAGGCTGGCAACATTGCCACGTTTAATGGCAACACTTATTCTTTGACCAAAGAGTAAACTAGCCAGCATGTCACGTAAGGCGTCATTATTTCTGTTTACAATAGGATTAGCTTCTTTAAATTTCATGAAAATTGTAGAGTCGTATGCAAGCTGCGTGAGAGGATTACAAAAATATTTTCTAGTACAAACCTACGTGGAAAAGCATTTTTGTCCTTCACTGTATACCGAAGAAAATCGATATTGTAACGCACATACAGAACATAAATACTACATTATAAAAGTGAGAGTATTTTCTCGCCGCGTCGCGCCTCGATTTCTCGAAGGCACTACGCATCACGATCATACTTCGTACAGAAGAAGTTTACGTGCAAACGTGGCTTTTTATGACTATCGAAGTCTCACTTGAATATCGGATGGATTATTTATCTGCTGACTTGGGTCAGAATCGATAAAATGGAGTTTTGACGGCTTCGCTGTTTGTCTTCCGAAGGTTAGTCAAGAATTTGCTGAGAAATATATGTGAGATCTTATCCGTGAGTCGGGGTCTCAAATTTTACCTAAATGGGTGACTCGCTTAAAGTCAGATCAGCCACGAAATACATTTCTATTGTCTACAATTTAAACGCAACTATTTTATAAGAAAAATCGTCCCTCAGCGTGGCGCGTAAGGGTAGCTACACACATAGTCCATTCGGCACATTCGATTCGGTATTTTAGAAGAAATTTCATCGGCACTTCTTCGAAAATACCAAACCGAATGTGCCGAATCGACTGTGTGTGTAGCTATAACAATGTATTGGAATTTAAAATAACGATCGGGCATTGTGATAACTGATTAAATTTTTAATAAATTATGACGTATTTATAATAAAATTGTGGAGAGCGGGAAATCCAAAATCTTGACTCCCAAGCTGAATATCGAGTCATTGTTCTTCGACAGCACAGAAAACCAGGTAAAAGTAATAATAATGATCATAGTGCACCAAAATATATAGAAGGTGATGCGTTAACGAGAGTCAAGTAGAACTTTCTTGACCTGTATATTTATCACAAACCCTCCCGCCATGAAAAGAAATGCAAGGGCAAGATACTTGAGTAAACCCGCGAGTTAATTACGAGTTACAACGGCATCATAAAGAGAAATCAAATCTACTTAAGGGTCTGCTCATCAGGGGAAGTTGAGTGTGCATTACGTCATGAGATAGCCACTGGAGTGTAAGGTAGCGGTGTGGTGGGTGAAAGCTACTCAGTCGTCCGCATTGCCCGCGTCCACCCGAGGTAACTCGCATCACTAGTATACGCGCAATTTTACCAGGGCTGTCGCGAGGTGGAATAAATTTTCATATAAATTATTTTACGTCTGAGCTGTCAATTTGTTAAGTACCTACTTTCTTCTATATCGTTTGTTTGATGAATAACCAGGTGTCAGAGTTTAAACCGCCCGTAGGCCTCTGACATGGCTTTACACATCGTAGAAAAATCTCTCAGGTGTGCTGGTTTCCTCACGATGTTTTCCCTTATCGATAATTAATTTCAAAATAAAATACAATAAAATAGAGAGAAACCAAAGTGATATTTTCACAAAATCTAACCAAAATTGAGATATTACAGGGCTGAACCAATACAAGGCTAGGACTATGACGTCATTGGATATATGATGTCGTGTGAGTTGTGACGTATCGAGTATAATTGACTTATAGACAGATATCTATCGCAAGTATAGATATCGTATCCTAGTTCTAGCTGAGAGAACATAATTTGACGATACAATTCGATTGGCGTAAAGGTTAGGCGATATGCCTTCTGCTCGTGTATATTCGACAGATGTCTATTTGGGTCAAGGTGTTTCTGTATGGCAAAATCATATTATGTCTATAACTGCACCCAGTACCTACACTTGGATTTGCTCCAGGTATCAGGAGAATATCCGAAAATCCGGAAATCTGTCTACATTTTTAAATAAATAAATATCGTTTGTTAAAAGTATTTTTTCTTTAGGAGTTAAAAATACATCTAAAATAATATTTACACTATCCTGAAAACGGCTGACTATCCACCTTTCCTTGATTATTTTTATTATTTAGTGTAATTAGTTTCACACTTTAGTATAAACACATCAGATACCTTATATTACTGTTACTGTGTTTGAGTCAATCCTTTCATCATGATTTCCATCCTTGTCTGTCTAAAGCTGGACCATTGATTGTTTGTCTAATTCATCACGCCATCTTCTACGTACTACTTATGTCTTCTACGAAATGCCGTCTCGCTACCTCAGGTTCCACTTGTCGTTAACTATGGCCTACAGTTCATCAGGCTTACGACAAACGTAGTCAGCGCCAGCCAAAACCCACTTTGATTCCGCGGCTTGGTGAGTTACGTCAGTGATTCGTGTTTTTAAAAAAAATTGGGCTTTTAATTGAGAAGAAATTCACCACAGCAGTTGTATCGCGGGACCCTATTTCCCACGTGAGTGCAAAGCCGGGGGCGAACGCCTTAATGTTGTTAATCCCTGTACGCGCTCGCGACCGATTGACCACGCACTCGGGGTAAGTCGTGTTTACTCGACGGCTGAGTGATGCGTCCAATATCTCTCAGTTTGTAGGTAAAAATAGAACAGATAAAAGGGTTCCATTCCGTTTTTTTGTTTATGTATTTTAATTTTATATCACATTCACAGCACAACAGGTGGTTTTCGTGAAACATGAGATTTTTACGAGAAATTGTGATGTTTTAGAAATAACACAAATTCAAGCTATATGCATCTCTCGCACTGAGTTATGTAGATTGTGGTTTTTAGTTTACAACACAAACCCTTTGAAACATTACAAATAATACCATATTAATACCTAAATTTCTTTAAGTTCTACACTGCTTCATAGAAATATCAACCGACGCGACGTGGTTATATTAAAAATATAACATGCGCAGTAAATACTCGAATCGTTATGTTGGTAACATGCAACGTTAACGTTTATCAAAACATTCCTCATTCAAAATAACATCATTACTGGTGTCGTGCAGCCCTACATCAGTGAGGTATGGGTCGCGGGGAGACGCGGCCGCCTTGACAGCGCAGCGCCGTTAATTCCTGAACGCTGCCGCGGCCGATTGACAACGCGTTCGGAATTTATCGACGCGCACACTCGCCGACGACGCTGTTCCTAGTGCTGGGATACTGTCGATATTGGATTGTGGCATTTATATTGGGAATAGGGATTTAATCAGAGAAATGTTCGATCAGTTGCAGAGTATCTAATATTGAGCATTTCGATATTACCTATACCTATTCAAGCGTATAAAATGATGAATGATCGTTACTGAAAACAAAATAGTTTAATTACTTTCAAGAGCTGCAAGACATTTGAAAGATTTTTCCAATGATAAATACTATTAGTACCTAGACAAAGCTCAAAAAAAAACAAGCCCCAAAAACTCACCCAAAACTCAGCATCGACATCGACCAATTACCGCCCTACCCGCGTCTCTGTCAGTTCCCGAGTACATACCGCTTATATACCTGCCAGTAAATAAGGGCTCGCCTTTTAGGTCTACCACGTCTGCCAAGCCCCTGTCTACCGTTCAACGCTGAAATGCGCAAGACTCGGCGAATATCATGTAATTATGTCGGTGTTGGCCTTTTGGTTGTTTGAAATAAGAACTGCATGTTTTTTTAAATACTGGTATTGTTTGTTGCCAGGTCCTTTTGGAAGTTGGGTGAACTTCATCAAAATGTACCTATTAAAAAAAAGGGTCTTCATTTCCGTGACTGCGTAGTTTACAGGGAATATTTACAGGGACAGGGAAATCTATTCATTTCAAGTATTTACGTAAATATAAATTATGAATAACTGTGAAAGCGATGGAGAGACGATTTTTATATTTCAAGAAGAACTAGTGGGAGAATGAGGGATCGGTCTGGGTGTTTGTTGTTCTTGTAGTTGTAGTGCATTGTGAAATTAATTACGTCAGTAACTTCAGCTACGATACAGAAGAAAATCCTAGTAGCGTTTATTTAAAAAAAGTGTGACTGTCTGTGTCTATGGAAGAAATAAAAGTCAAAGTATTTGGGGGACCAATGTCCAACTGTGGAATAACAAGTTTAAAAAAAGGATCAAAACTCTCAATACTATTAACTATCAAGGCACTATATAAAGATAAAAATTTAGAAGTTCTACGTGTCAGACTAAAGAGATTTTATTTAATAATTCATGAAATACATAAAGTTGCATTTTTCCGACCCGTCCATTACCATTTTACATGTATGGATGTAACATCGTACATTTATTTCTATGTATTCCTAACTTATTATTTTATGCTTTTAGCCTTTAAAAAGTTATGTAAATTAAATAATAAAGTGCTGTCTCATCAGCTGTTTCGCTAATAAAGTACGCGAAGGGGTCATCCCCGTACAGCGCTTAGCTCGTTCATATGCTTTTAAAGAAACCACGTATTGGTCTCTTTGAGAGCAAAAATACACAAAAAAACTAACGAAATTTTTTAACGCTGAGGAGTCTACTGAATGCGCAAGCGAAAACCGTATTTCCGATTATTCAAAGGTTCGTGGAGGAAAACCGTGTGGTTTTTAGTCCGTGTGAGTCCGACATAAACCCATCGTCAGCCCTTAGTGATGACTGATGGGTCATAAAGAGTTTTCCACGCGCCAAAAAAAATTAAATAAAAGAAGTCTACAATCAAGTATCAAATCAAATAGTTTATTTTGCGAATATGGTTACATAATTAGTGGTGTTAGGGTTTCCATTTTATTCCATGACATATTCGGCCATTAGGCATGCAAAATTGGTAATAATCTTAAGAAAATAATACAAAAATTAATGAAATAAGATAATGTCAAAACAAAACACAGTAGGTATAAAATGTCAAAACTTATCCTCTAAATACGCTCTAACCTCGTAATAACTTTTGTTTCGTAAAATTTCTTTTAGCTTTCTTTTGAATGAGACTATATTTAGGATACTTATTATAGGTATAATTACAATTATACAATTGGGGGCTATGCAAAATAGACTTTTATTAATTAGAGTCTATTTACTTGGTTGTAGCTGAAAATCAAAATCAATTTTTAATCATGTTGACCATTAGGCAGTTATGAATAGTCATAATTCTAATATTGTTTGTTGTAAGAGTGACTCTAGTTTTGAATTTTATGAATTAGTCTCTTACCTACCTACTCTCGTACCTGAATCCATGGTTTATATTTTCGTAACCATGTCCCCTACACCTTATATATTCCCGCGATGCCACCGTTAGCCACGTCGACCCACGGATCCCGTCGATCCCGTTATCCGCTTATGCCATACTCCATGGGGATAGCACGCGTATATGAGTTTTGTCGGAATGAGTAGTACTTATCTCTTCTGTTCAAAAGTCACTAGGGTTTCATACGAGAGAGTAACGCTTACCGCAGACGACAGACTTTTTATATGATTTAGTTTGCCTCGCCCATGGAGTTTGTGTGGTGTACCACGTAAAATTCTCAAGTTTGAAGAATTTATCGGACATTTCTTATGAAAGAAATTAGAAAAAAAGAAAGAAAGAAAAGGTTTGAATCCCCTTTGGACAGAGGAACACAATGAATAGATCAAACAAGGAAAAAAAATAAAAATAAAACAAAACATAAAAAAGGAAAAAAAAAGATAACATATAAAAGTCTACAAAAAAAAATGGGGCGCCACTGTTTAATTCAATTTAATTCTATTTAATTACATTTATTTCTTTCTTAGAGCTATGCAAGGATCGTAGCTAGTGGAAATCCGTTGTCTCTGCCTACCCCTCTGGGAAACAGGCGTGAGTCTATGTATGTATGTATTTCTTATGCTGGGGCCACACCAACGGGAAATGCTGTTATCTCTGTTGAACACTATTGATTTTATAAAGACAGGAACACAATTATCGCGTCAAGACGTAGTTGTAGCCCAAGTATTACAGTCGTTACTGATAGACGTGATTTACTCTCAATAGCTATGAATATTCAATAACATAAAAGTGGACATGTTCAAAGTGATACCAATAAGTGACCTCTTTTGAACGCGTACTACCTACAATAATCTGACTTCTCGAATGTTTGCCAATGTCGAAAATTATAAGTCGCGATGTTTAATCCGTTAGTTGAATTCAAGCTTTATAACTGCTCTGCGGACTAAAGTTTATCGTGTGAGGTAGGCCTAAATGTCATTGTTGGAAATATCGCCTCACTTCAATGGAGCCAATGGAATGTTTTCGTCAATAGAACTCGACTTTGCTTCGTTTTCTGTTTTTTGTTTTGTTTGTTGTTTTTAAATATTGTTTTGATTCCATCGAAAAATGTTGTTTTTAAAGCAGAAAACCCTGTCCTTTGAGCGGATGACTTCTCACCAATAGCGAAGGGTACATTTTTGTAAAGAGGCAAGCCGGAAAAGTGGAGAAAACCAAATGGAGTCAGTAGGCACTTTTTAACGAGACGCCACGCGCGTAGGAATCAATTGTATGACCCTTCGCCACTACTACACTAATATTATTACTGTTCAATGCGTTATTAGCAGCATCTAATAAATAATTGAAGTCTTTTCCGAACTACTCAATAATGTTATTAAATAATGAAGAGAAAGTATCCTGAAAATCTTAAATGAAAAACTTTGATAGGACCGCAAATGAGTTGTAGCATCATTATAGGCGGCAAGGGTAATCCCGACAGGATAGTGTCAACGAGCAGGTCAAGTTTTGTGAGCCAAGAGTTTGTGACAACTAAACTAATTAGATAACGGCTCGGAACACAATGCGTTGAGGAGTTTAAGTATTTTAAGACAGGTCGCATTGAGAGCGGTTTTTATCCTTCAGCATTCTTCTGTGTAACAGCTGTCATCTGCTACTGCGATTTGCCCAGCGTGGCGATTATGGGCAAATACCTCCAATGAGCGCACAATAGTGGCGCGCATTGGGAGAGGCCTATGTTTAGCAGTGGACTAATACAGGCTGATGATAATGATGATGATGAGGTCGAATCACATTGGTCTTACATAAGTTCTCTAAACAATAGAGATCTCTTATATTTAATTCTGTGATGGACTATTTGACAACAACATTAAAATGGAAATTTGAATGGCGACCATTTCGGGAAAAACCTATGGGAAAAACCCTTTGTAACAAAAAAAATCATTCTAAATCATAAATGTCATAAAATATACGGATAAATTGTTAAAGTTGGTATTTAAAGTCGCGTTGGTATTTTAAGTTTCAACTAGGGACACTTTTAGTTCGTGACTATTCATAGACATCACAAAGGTCTATATCGAATAGGGTTTGGGTCCCAGGACGTCTCGTGTCTCAAAGTGGATTTTTCGTAAATTTAATTGTCTCGAGTCCTGGGGCTTTTGGGTCGATCCTCGAGATGAGATAAGATTGACGAAATTTTAATGTATTACATTTTTATTTTCAAATGATTGAAGGAGCCTAGCGCCATCTGTTAGTTTCATATTAATTACTTGGTCTACTAACTGTTCCCCTCACTATAATGTAAAAGTATTTTTATTTATGAGTTTATAGAGTTTTTTTTTATTTGATTCATCAGCAAAACATTCTTATTCGCTAATCGCTTTCAGACGCGCCCTTCTCAGAAACGTGACGGCATTATGCCTTAGGACTTTGGGATAGGAGGGACAAGACGAAGGACAGCGTCCATCCCTCACACGAGGGCGGCACCCTCACCAAAGCTCTCCTCATATGAATACAGCTTTCAATATTTTGGTTAAGGAAGGTTTAATTATGATTCATGCTATTTGTATCAACACCTCGTCAGTTTTTTTCTATGGATGTCGAATATAATTATCAATTATGAGTGTTTATTTATTTGTGGTCTAATTTTTTTGTGTATAAAATTGCCATAAATGTAACCTATTGAGAAGGGTAAGATCTGGCTCCTGTAATGCAGTTCACACTAATACAGAAGTCAGGGTTTACAAAAAGGGTAACGTTTTTGTTAAAAAATAAAAATTTACTTCTTTCTTTTTTTTATTGAATGGTTGATAAACAACGCATTAGCCTCTAAAATAGCTTCACACACCAATGAGAAATCTATCAGGTAAAGCATGAGGTCCCGGGTTCGATCTCGGGGTCGGCCAAAGTGTTATTGGGTTTTTCCATTAGAAAACTCTCTGGGGAGTGGAGGAGGAATGTGAGGGAATAGAGAATGCACGCACATACTTGTGCACTAAATCTCCTGCGATGTTGGCTAAATGGCAGATTGGCCGCTGCAGCTGTGACTGAAATTCTGTCAAGAGGACATTTTTTTACAATTTAATGGAAAAGGAATTAAATGAGTCCTTATAACATAAATCCAGCCTTAGGTATAATGCCAATAACATATCGCACTCATATGACATTACAATAGAAGACCTCAGGGTGACGGGTAGGTCAACCCTCTTCACTGTGTATGCTGGGCAAACCGTGGTGTGAGACAAACGGACTATAAGGGAGAATTTACATTGAAAGAGAAGCAACGAATATTTTTAGTAAGTAAAGTATAAGTAAGTGTGTTGTAATAAATGAATTTATTGATTTTTGTCATTTTTCCTCACTTAGATATAAAATCCTTTCCCCCCAAAGGGGTTCTCGTTCTTGTCGTGGCGGGCTCAGTAGCCGTGGTCTGGTTCCCCACGGTAAAGCTAAGTGGAACCCTGATCTGTCCTGTCGCAAAGATGATCTTGTGCATCAGATACGGAGTCTTCTGGCGTCCATTACGCTTGATCTTCAAGGTTATCACGACCGACGCGCCGTGTGTCCTGGCGTGTCGTAACTGGAGGGTCCGGCTACCGACGTCCGCGGCGGGTTCGCGGAAGCATGCGAACGGCGGGTTCGCGGAAGCATGCGAACAGCGTTCCCGCGTTCCCGTCACTATACGAAAGAGCAGTTACAAAGGGAGTTTTAGTCCGTATGCCCGGTCTGTAGGTTGGAGAGTCAGATATAACCGTCTCTCATACTTCGAGCGGGACGGTATGCGTAAGACGCTTCTCCCCTCTAAACAAAAAAAGGTATAAAGATCCCCCCCTCTTCTCTAGTCTAGAGGTCCGAAACCCATAACATTAATGTATTATAAAAATTATGTATAAATACACAGTAGATTCAAGGTCAAAAACCTTTAGAATACAAAAGAAAACTGCTAAGTACTAACCGCCTAAACAAAGCCAGACATAAGAAAAACAACCTAAACCATCCCGTAGCCGCTACATCCCTCAGCATTTACTAAGAAAACTTATGTGGTAAATACATAGATAATATTGGCCTGTTGTCTATGTAGGTGTAACACCCACACGGTCACCCTAACCTATGACCTACATACGCCTATGGAAAATGGACCATTTTAGTTCCATACCAAAAAGGAACCCGTATGGTGAAAAAAAAAGAAAGAAATGGTTGCTCCTTTACTGCTTTTGTCAGCAACTATATGCCTTTTTCAGCAACTTTAAGCTGAAACTGAAGTTATGATAGCCTAGTGGAATAACAGCCAAGTCTAAGGTCGACTCGTAGGTTAACAAACCCAGGCACCTCTGACTTTGAGGATTTTCTCGTATATGCGTAGGAATTACTTAATTATCACTTGCTAAAACGGGGAGAGAAAACATAGTGAGAAAAACAGCTAACCTGAGAGATTATTTTACGGTGTAAAAAACCATGCCAGAGGGTTACGGGAGGTTTAAACTCTGACACCAGGTACCACCACCACCATAAGTATTATCAAGCAATACGCAAAAAAATTTTTTGGTGAATTTTAAAATTTTTTAGCGTAAAAATCGCTTGATTTATCCAGTGTCTAGCGGCATCCAAGGCCCGTTACATTGTTTTTTTCTTGAACCAGTAATGAGACTTGGGTCATAATTAATAGAACTATCCAAGTAGTCCATAGTATAAAAAAGTAAATCTAAGTTGTAACGTACTAGAAATATAACAGTTTATCTTTTATTTTAATTAAAAATTTCATTGATTTTAATCGGGGATTATTGGAATTAATATCAAACTTCGTTTGTATGGAGCGCGCTCAGGGGACACTCCTTTTAATAAACCAGGATACGAGCATGTCGTTAATGCACAGCGGGAATAAAGTTGCGGAGAGGACACACCCCTGAGGCACACCCGCGGTACTCCATACAAGCAAACCGATTTCATTACCTGTATCTGTATCAGCTTGTAAACTGTCCCACTGCAGGGCAAAGGCCTCTTCTCATACAGAGATGGATCGTCAATTAATCAGTAAGTTAGCTATTAATTGGAGAATGGAGAAACTAGTAAAAGATTGATAAATCAACCATTAATCATTCAAATATGGGTAAATTTTTAAACAAGCAAGTTAAATTAAAGTAAAGAATTAGATAAAATAAATAAATCAATAAAACACAATAATAAAAAAAAACATAAGTATTTATTTTAAAAAATAATTAATTACAGATACTAACCGACTGTTGATATTGACGGTGTTAAGACACCGGCAATATCCGTCTATTATGACATGATTAGCTGTGACACTTGATGCAGACTATACAGAATGGAGGCCCATATATTTATCTGCATTATTATACAAACTTCACCGCGGCCAGAGACTAGCGAATTAACTTGGTTTTAACCAAAGTGGGGTAGATATAGAATGGGGAAGGACATTTGTATGCAAATGGAGCATCACTAACTCCTATAAATGCGACCTTGAGAGTCATTTTTACCCGTCCATGTACCTACTTAGTTGAAAGCTTTCCGCAGTTGTTACCTTTTATAAAAGTGCAAACTTGAAAGTGAATTTAAACCTTCAGACAAATAAATAAGTGTACAATGTGTAATATATGTTATGGGATGGATAATAAAGTTTATGGAGTGAAGGCCCAGAACGGGTCGAAGGAGCGTGGGTCACGCACCAGATGGACCGCCGATCTGGTCAAGGTGGTGGGAAAGAATTGGATGAGGAAGACACAAGAAAGTCCAAAATGGAGTGCCATGGAAGAGACCTACACTCAGCATTGGGTGGATATGGGTTGAAGAAGAAGAAGAGTGTAATATAAATAGTAGTAAACACTCTTAGGAGCTCAATCTATCCGTGAAACTGAACAAAATAAATCAATTCCAATACAAACTTGCCGATCAGCTGCTAACGCACTTTGTATGAGATGCCTAAAATTTTTTAAAGTGGGTAAAGTGATGTTATATTATAAGCTCCTTTTGTAGAGATTGTAACTATGTTATGAATTATTCCTGCATCCCGATTTTCCTTTCCCTATATGGGGTAGAGACAGAAAAAACCTTTATTAGGGTTCCATATGCAAAGGGTAAAAACAGGACCCTATTACTAATGTTGTACAGATAATGGTACGGAACCCTTCGTGCGCGAGTCTGACCCGCACTTGGCCGGTTTTTATCCAAGTCCTGATAATTGGGAAAACGGATCCGGTAACTCTGGCATCACTGCTTATGAGACCCAAACTATTCTTGTTAGGTACTCGTTGTACTAAGGTACAAACAGGCATACGACTGATGGTACTGCCAGATGGTAAGCGCCAAGCGGCTACCACAACCTATGGATGCCATCTTAAAGCAGTATTGCGCTTCAACCAAAAAAATGTCCAAATTTGAATTTTAAATTCAACTTCAATAAACAATTAAAACATCATCTCAAAATCTCAATAACCAGCCACTTAACACATTTTTTAATAAAGCATTCGACGAGGGCCTTCCGACAAATTAATGTTCAAATCTCACGACGATAAATCAAATTAAACGTGGCGTAATAAAAATGTTCAAGAAAACAGCAATTAATATAATGAATTCAGTACGCGTCGGAGCGCAGACAGGCCCAGACGAGCCCAGTCGTAGTACCAGACAAATCTACTTACATACATATTTCCTACCGCGCAACTTTGACCTACTTCCCCGTACTACGAACCGAACCAACTTTTATTGTACACCTACCTCCGAGTCCGCACATACAAACACAACTGTATTTGTCATTTGAAATGAGTGTTTTTTACTTTTATTGGAGCATTTACTTTAATTCACCCTCTAAAACCTACTTGTGATTCGATAATGAGGAAAATGCGGCCCTCACCAATTTACATTAACGATTCACGAAAAATCCAACATAAAACGACAGGGGAACATAAAGGCGTCGAACAATTCCTTTCATCTCACGGCGTCTTCCGCCGGCAGCATAAACAAGCTCCGAGAAAAACTCCCTGAATAATAATTAGGGTTGAAGATTAGGATGGCAGGAGCGGATTCGGCCTCTTGCTATTAATTACGGTGCCCAAGGCGGACGCGCTATGTGCTTGGTATATAGGCTCGAATTTCCGGGCATATACCTAACGTGGCACGTATCTGGTGGGCAGCGCGGCGTCTCGCGTGCCCCCCTGTGCTCTCCCCCGGCCTCCTTCCTTGCCCTCCTCGTCTAATTGACGGCGCGCCGGACGCCGCCGTCGCCCGCGGGGACTGCGCTCCGCCTTCCGGGCTCCGTGCTCAGCCTCCGATTTACAACATCGGCCGATAATCTTTTCTTGATGACGCAGCCACACAGATATACATAGCACTATCCTAACACTTTTCTTCCTTTATCGCCGCCTCGAGGAAATCAGCATTCCACCTCCCAGACTCGCGGATCTGACCTAGATTTTCTATTGTTGCTATGGGTCATTCCTACGAGTACTGCAACGGAACACTGCGTCTTAAACGGCTAGTTATAGCAGCAGTAAAACTGGACATTGGATTTTACGAGCAATCGCACCAAAGCGAACAGAACAGAGGATTTCTTGGAGGTCGTATGCGCTTCCGTAATAAAACTAGCGTTTTCAATGATCTTGATTTATGTGCTTTATGTCACAAAGGACCGGAGTGTTCGTCACAGTGATCCATCAAGATCATTGGTATAGATACAATTGAGTGCACATCTCATTATCTGGAAACATTACCTACTTAGAGTTCAATGTTAATCTCGCAAGTCCATCGAGCCCGAGCGACGACGGCAACGGTAACTGTCGTCTGAGGCAACTTCGTGGAGTTTATTAAGTCTCATCAGACTAAAGCAAGGTGTCAACACAGCCGGCTGCTCCCGTTGGGATAATTAAAAACTCTCATCGCAACCGGAAGACGGAGGAGGGCGCGCGTGGGAGGTCGGAAGGGGGTCCGCGAACGCACTAATTAATAAGGGTCCGTCGATATTGATTTACGAGGCTCGCCGGTGCCCGGTAATGATGAAACGTGCTCCGGGTAGCACGTGCCCTTTGTAAGGGTAACGCGTAAACATTGTGACGTCAAGACGCAAGTATTTGACTCCCCCATCATCTGAGGTCTTTTGTGTAATCGTGGGTGTAGAATATCGAATTATATACGTACGGGTTTGTTTTGGCTGGATATGAGCAAAATTTCGAATTACCTAAATTATTTTATTTTATTAAATGAAATATGTAGGTAAATCTTCCGTCTATACAAGTACATCGAATATTCATAACTAAAGCTACAAATCGCACCTACGTATAAGAAATAATTTCGTCTACATTTTCATTACTAGATATCTTAAACAGCGCTACGGGCATTAGCGAAAATTCACAATTCCCATTCGGCGGGCACACGCTGGGGATTTGCATCGCTTCGGGAAGAAACGCAAAAAGAGCGAGAACTGTCTCCCCCACCCCCTGGACATGAAAAAAACGCGCCCCCCTCGATATGTACCGCACGGGTAAGCACAGGATATTAGTAAGAGTACAGAAGTTTCTATGTAACGAGGAATGGTTACTTATTTATGGAATGTGGAGTTGTGGGTAGTGGGGATTTTAGCAAATTGCTATGTTCGTTTTACCATGAGATTTGTTAATTATAATAATTATTAGGATCGCATGCGTGTATGATTTTACAATACTTTTAAACGACTGCCGCGATTACACTCGCTCTTGAAAATGGACTCCGTTTGGGTCCGAAACTAGTCGGGCATTCCCGAAATCAATTCATGAGTAAAGCAAATAGTATTTTATAATACAATACTTTTGTTAGAAGAGCGAATTCAGAGGTCTCAGGTTCGAACCCAAGGCCACCTCTGACTTCGTAAATTATAAATTAATTATCACTTACTCCATGCCTCAGAAAGCACGTTAAGTTATTGGTCCTGCGCCTGATCTCTCTCCGCTCGTGTCGTATTGCCGTCCTATGGAAGTGACGGAATAGAAAGGGCACCTGTGTTTTGCACACACTTGTGCACTATAATATCTCCTGCGTAGTTGTCTAATCTCCGTTGAGATTGGTCGTTGTGACCGAAATTCGGTCAGGAGAACGTTATAAGTGCGAAAGTTACTATCTGTCTGATAAGGAAATCAAAATCCTGAACGATAATGTATCAATATTCAAGCAACAAGCGTCGCTGGTGTCATCTAGTTTAGAACAAAGATCAACAAATGCGCGACCTACTTTAGCTAAACTTCAAGGAACATTGAACAACCCATGGCATGGCTGTCCCATAGACACAAGATTTCCTTTCACAATGAAAGAGGAAGATATATCCTCTCTCTCTATTACTCCTGAATACTATTCATTACTAGGTTTTGCCAGCGGCTTCGCAGACGTTAATTTAGAATTTAAAATTCAATCATGATTCGAAAGACGTGGCGCCATCTATTATCATAAAAAACGTTATTGTTGTTGAGTCCCCTTTAAATATTTATTTTATTTTAAATATAAGTAGGTAAGTATTTATTTTTAAAGTGAATATATAAATATTCTGTAAATATTTCAAGCGTCTACCTGTTGCCGTCATTAATAGCGAGCAAAAAATCACTTTTGTTGAATCCCATATACAATCCCCACTTAATTTCATATTTTTCTACCTTAAATATTTATTTTATTTTGTTTTTAGTATTTTTTCTCCTTCCCTAAGAAAGCATGCTATCATAAAGATCATGACAGTCGATAAAAGGAGACCGTAACCTCATAAAATCCTGACAACTGATCTAGCTTTAGAATATCGTATCCTTTTGGGTCGCGGGGGTCAGATTCGCTCCGTAGAAAAAATTTGGGAATAATAAGGCTAAGAGAGTAATTATGATTCTGTAAGAGTATGGTACTAGCGCGATCGAGCTGACTTCCACACTTACCTGATTCATGCTTCTTAAACTAGCTACGAAATAGCCTGCACTCGCTACGCTAAGGTATAACAATAAGCATTTTCGTTAAAAATTTAAAGCTAATCGAACCCTGCAACAGGGAAACTTAGAAATAGTCAAGCATGTAAATAAATAAATCTTTATGTGGGACGAAGTTGCAACACATTATGGGTCTAGTCTCCCGAACTAAGTTTGGAATTTGGGCTTCTCAAGTTTTGTAGTAGACATCGGCCACGATATTTTGGGATCAAAGGTACCAGCCCAAGTTTTAAACTGGGCGATAAACTTATGTGCTCAGTTTTGTCAAAATCCGTTGAGCCGTTTAATATTCTCCTGACCGAATTTCGGTCACAGCGGCCAATCTCAACGGAGACTAGCCAACTACGCAGGAGATATTATAATGCACAAGTATGTGCGCAAACACAGGTGCGCTCTCTATTCCGTACACAATTCCTTCACTATCGTAGTCCAATGGGACGGCAATCTGTCACGACCGGCTTTACGTGCTTTCCGAGGCACGGAATAAGTGATAATTATAACTTACGAAAAGTCAGAGATGCGTGTCTTAGGATCAAACTTGAGCCCTCTGACTTGCCAGTCAACGGTCATACCACTAGGCTATCACTGCACATAATAAAAGTACCTATTAATAAAATATGCTTTGCAGAATCTTAATCCATCGACTATCGATAGCAACCTGCATAAGACGTCACGCATCTGACGCTGACGGATGGAGAATGACTTTATTTACGATGATTTTATGATCATGAGTGTACTCGTTAGCGCTGCTCGTAAACACCGAGGCTTGGCTCACCTGCTCACTGGCTTATTACGTGTGGACTCTGAATATTATTCTATAGCCTCTGATGCTATCTTAGGCTAAGAATAACACAGCCTAGATATCAAGCCTATCCTTAAGTAATAAATTGGTATCAAACTAATATAGTAGCATCATTGTTACTTAAATCATTAGGTAAATCTAGATTTATTAAAACAAGAAATCATTTCTAACGTGTTATGTTATGTTAGTAACAAAAACTTGAACTTAAGTTTTTTAAATGCCATCGATGAGTATATAATCATAGGCATTCTAATCATACAATAAAAAATGTAACATCAGGCTTTAACAATTAATTATAATCATCATCATTTCCTCTAATAAAACAAACTTTAATCAGATTTACGTCGCGTTACTTTTATAAACTTGTTAAATCTTTAAAGTTTCGAGAGCTTTATAACTCTCGTGGTCGCAGGCAGACTGACGTGTCAAGCGTCTAAACAGTTATTTAATAATATTTTTGATCTACCATCAACGTATTTAGTAACTTTGCCCATACTATGTGAATATTTAGTTTAAAATTAATACATTTAAATTGTAATATTAAGATTTTTATTTCATTTTCCTCATGCTATAACTGAAAAGGGAAGAAACGGCGAAACAAACTGTCCAGCGGCTGCTATTCGCTATACAGCTCATTTTCTATCTCATACCTACACGAAAAGACGACCGGATTAACCAAAAATACGAGTCTCCAGCAATTCTCCCAGTTTCCCCTCGTATCCAGAGTGCCAAGTGCGAGATTTTTTACCTTTTCGATCGCGTTAGCGTTAACTTCGATTTGTACGGGATTGAATAAGCGTCGTCTGGTGGCAAACTTAGAAAACATAATTTGTGAGTGCAAGTTTTTTAAGTCCTCGGTATCGACCATCGATCTTCGACTAGCACTCGAAAGTGAGAACGTTACCGCACGTGATTGGTTGTTTCAAGTATTGTACCGAGTGCGAGACAATATTTTGACATTTCGAAAACCAAACTTGAGTAAACAAAACGTAAACGCGATCGAAAAGTTTTCACTTTGATTTTTACAGTGAAAGTAGAGTGAGAACAATTTTTAAAGGGGATATTTATGTATTTTTTGATAATTTGTTTTGTGTAAACAATATAATATTAGGGCAGGAAGGTTTTTTTTCGCTTGGGGGATGTTTGCGGCTGATAAGACACATGATAACATTGATAACCTCAAATATAATGCCAATGTTGAAGCAAGAAAGTGTTTAAATCCTTGTGCGAAGGAAGAGCTAAGGCGATTGACGAATTTTAGGTCTTCTCAACAACTCGTTGGAACCTTGGAACTACTTGGAACATAAAGTAGGTAAGTATCAAATTTCACTATTTTCTTAGTTTTTGCCATTTATCAAAACAAAGTCTATGTGGTATACTTACATAATTTTTCTTCTTTTTTTATTTGCAGGCTCGCTGCTCTATTATTTTTTGCAACTGAATTTTATCATAGGCCAGTTGGAATTGCAAAGCACATACATATGTGATACCTATAAGTATGTGTAAAGAATGTGCAGTGTCTCAGTCTCTAACACACCAAAATAATTATTCAAGGACAAGACAAGGCAGTTAGTGAACGGTAACAACATGCTATATTTATAATCCGTCTAAATTTAATCATTATTTTATTTTGTCATTAAGGACTCGGAGGAAAATAATATATGAGTAGGTTCCTACTGTAATTTTAAATATAATGTACATACATACATAAATTCACACCTTTTCACATAATGTAATGTGATTTAATTTATATACCTACTTACAATTTTATTACACTTCAAATACCTACTTAAATTATGATTTTTTTTCAGGTTTAGAATTTGAAGTGAATCTGACCATATTTTACCACTTTGAAAGAGAAGAAACTAGTGCTACTTATGATTTAATTAGAGGTGGAAGTGGAATATTGAGAGATCAATAATAGTGAGAAGACGGCAATAGTGTCTATGTTTTTTTTTGTTACTAGGTACTATGTTTGTTTACTGTTTTACTTTTCTGTGTAAATGTAACATGTAAGAGTAATAAGTGTGTTAATGCTTTTCTTTTATTGGTTGAATATATTTTTAATGTTTAAGTGTATATACCTAATATGTTTATAAGTGTAAATTATTTTAATTCAATAAGTAAGTAAGTAAACGAATTATAATAATAAAACCATTCTTTTATTAATATGCATAAGTTTAAATTGTATCACAAGTACCTATAACATAGGTAACAATAAAACATAGCTTACCACAAAGAACTTAATCTTTACAATATTAGGTATTTAATTAACTAATTTTCTAACATAATAATAAATCTTTATTGTCGAGCAACTATGGCTCACAGATACATACCTTACAGACTAACATATATCTTATATAATACAGTTTGAGTTAGTATATAAAACTGAAACCTATGTTAGTAAAACACTTCACTTTAGCACTGACGTTGTGCGATCGAGTGGCATTTGTCTGCGGAAGCGACGGAACACCATAATATCAAAGCTCTTAATCATAGATCACCATGCCCTCAGAGCCAGTATTTCCTATTTAAGTCTCTTCTCATGTCTATGTAGTCTCTTGAATTTTATCCAAAATTCTTCAGCTTGAAGAAATCGTTGCGCTGTATCCTCTGTATAAGCTTGCCTCTCGTCTTCTAGGTGATCGTAGAGTTAGTGATGGTCTTGCACGGCAAGTGTAGTTTGCCCAGACATAGCAGTCTCTGGCCATGATCTCGAGATGATTGTATACTAAGAGGAAGTATACCTATATCTGTAAAAATATATTATAAAAGTTATTATTTAATTATTATCAATTGTTATATTCTTGAATCAGAAGTTAACTTACCTTCCACTTCCACTTCAACCTCCACAAGTGAATAAAGTGGAGCTGCCTCAGACATTGCCTGAGGTGGTGATGGTGGAAATAGGTGAGCTTTTTATATTTAAGCTATAATTTTGAATAACTTTCTTCCATTTTTTGAACTTTTAATGTCACCATTACCATCACTATTTACTAATAATTGCGCTAATTCTTTCCATTTTTTGATAGAAGAAATCCTTGCCCTTTCGTTGGATGTAGGTTTGTTGAGGTTTCCATGTCTAAAAAGCAATAAGTATAACATTTAGTACGTAGGTAAAACAATAGGTTATAAAGTTCACAAATCATAGGTTCACACAACAAATAACATAATCTCCACTTACTGCTCCAAAAATATCACTCATCAATTCAATTTTGGACGGACTTAATCTTATTTTTATTATATTTCTCCACAATCCCAAAATAACTTCGAAACGTAAACAAACAAAGCTTGGCGGAATGACGTATAACCTTCACAATTTTGATAGACAGCTGTCTTTATTATGACTTCGAAATAAAAATGACATTTTAAATTTGGTTGGTTTATCTCACGAAGCTAACGAGATACCAACTTAAGAAAAATTGGTAAACGCTGTTCACGGTGAATAAACGCGAATCGAAGGGTTAGCTCGATTGGAACAGACACTCGCATATATTTGATCCTCGCCGCGTTTGACGTTAGCTCGATTAACGCGATGGTGAAGTCATTCGAATATTTTTGTGAAACTCGCACTTGGCACTCTGGTCAAAGCGATAGCGACTCGCCATGACGTCACGTAGTACAGTCAGCACAATAAAGCGGGCGCATCGTCCGGGCGAACTCGTAAACGCGCGATCTCAAACGACCGCCAGTGAACAGAAGCTAGTGCGGCGATACCGCCCGCATACACTAAACATGAATATACAGTAGGTTCATTTATATAGGGTGCGTTTTAATGACGTGCAGTATTAAGCTAGGTAGAGGAGCTTGAGATATAGGTACAACTATCCAATAGTAAATATAATAAAAATATACGGGTTTACTCACGGGTTTATTTCGAACTCAAACAGAGTCCATTTTCAAGAGTGAGTGTAGTGATTCCGCTCGCGCCTTGCATTCAGTCTCTCTTGCAAACGGACTCCGTTTGAGTTTGAAACTACTCGGGAAATCCCGAAATAAACCGTGAGTAAAGCCGAAATAATATTTAATATACAGTATGACTCACGAAAGTTATTATTCTATATTAGAAAAAATTGTGGCACGTGCCACACGCAAATGAGGTACGGCGGAAAGGAACTTCTGACAGCTATAAATTCCTAAACTTGGTGACCTAACTACTTCCGAAGCAAGAAGCAGGTAAAAATTAATTAATAGTATCTATGAGCATTATTTTCGAAAAGTCAAAGGCCTCGGGTTCAAACCTGACTTGCTAGTCAACACACAATCTGGCTGTCACTGCTTCTAAACTGCATTAGAAAATCACGATGTACCTGGACCACAACCAATATCAAGAGATTAAGAAATAAGAAGAGACAAGATATGATGACGTCAATGTCACTATTCTAGAATTTGTGGACTCCGCTTTTGTCGGTTGTTCTGTTTCCGAACGGACGAATTGTCCTTCTCGATGATCTACCTGATGTCCCCTCTGAATAACGTCATTACCAGCTTTAGATATAACGACGGTGTTCGGGAACGGCACAATACTGAATACTGAACCGGGAACATTCACCGTTTGTTACCCACTGGGTAAACTTATTGGCTTCTCACAGAAAACTGGAGAAGGTGCAAAGTTTTTTGGAAGAAACAAGAATAGAGCACAAAATATACATATATTATATATATACAGCGTGTAACAGAAGTCCGAAATAATACATTAAGGGCGTATAAGGTACCCTATACATAATCCTTGAGCATGGGTTTTGGAACCGAACCCCAAACAATACTCGAGTAAACCACGGTCAAAGTTTTTACCAAAATCTTTCAAATTCGGCCCTAGGCATCAGTTGAAAGGTAAATCAACACGAATCCGGTTATTTACCGTCAATAAATTCTTTAAGTAAGCACTAGGCACGCATAGGATAATAAAATCTGTCATTATTGAAGAAAATGAAATCGAAAGAATTATTTTGTATGAAAAAAAATGCCTCTTTTCCATTCAATATTTTCACAGGTGATTCTCTTCATGATATACATACATGCCCTTAAGTATTATTTCGGACTTCTGTTACACGCTGTATATAATTAGTCTATAAGTGCAGCCCGTTTTTTTCAGAAATGTAAACCACTGTAACTTTTGTGTGTGGTGCGCGAGAGTTTAAAAAGGCCAGCTATATGTAGATAGAGTATTCTTATCAATCAAGATTTTTTTTATGTTGAGTGATAAATTAATTTAGAAATTCATACAATAGTTGCCACTACACTAGTAAGTTTGACAGAGTTGTTAAAGGATGTATAGAGCCATTTCTCCCTCGCAACAGAATAAAGATTGCTTCCAGTAACAGCAACCAAAAAAAAAAAACAAAATCACAACACGGTTATTCAGAAAAAAAAATTGTTTAAAATCCGCCAGTACTCAGTGAGGCGTACAGTACCAACTTATCTGTTCAGGTGGACAAAATTGGAACTAACCGATTGCCATAGTAAATTTCTTATAATGACAATACGATACTCACCACTAGCGACACCCTCAACTGAACAGTTATGTTGGTGGCGCTGTACTGTCGTGGATCCAGGGCGCTGCGGCGCGGACATGAAAAATGGCGTCACATTAAATCGCACGTTGATAAATACGCAACGTTTTGCATAAGTCACGGGCCACCGTGGAAACTGCCATAGTTTATGAACTTTGAAACAACAGGAAGTTTTGTTTTTAAAAATGTTGCGATGGTTTATAAAGAAGCCACACTAAATGATAACAGATTGGGTATATTTGAAATAGTTAGTTACATACCGCCTGGTTCGCGGTTATAATATAACACAGATATAAGCATGTAGCATATAGCCCCACGGTCAAAAAATAATGCAAACATAAGCGTCAAGCGGGTAGTCATACAGGCAGGAACTGGACGGGGCTGCGAAGTGCGCTAGCAGTACCCGGCCCCGTCCAATACAGTGCGAGGAACACGCAGTAATGCCGAAAACGCGTACTATTGAAACATCGATTTTTTTTAATACTTTTTTTTATTAATTTTTGTTTTCTTCTGACATGACACTTTCAAATTTCGAATAAATGTTTTTCTAATTCTATTTCTGTTTCTAAGAAAAGTAATGCGAGCGTAGATCTGCTGCAGCTTGAAGCTTGAATTTTACACGGATTTAAATTAACTGCAAAAGGTGTACGTTTTTATTCACTTTTATAACAAAGAGCGTCTCTCGTTTTAAGCGAAATGCGATCTCTAAAGACTTGTGACCTTTTTGATAGACTGCAGTTCAAAGCTTTATGTTATTGCTTCAACTAGCTGCCTCTATACTGTTCGTCGTGCTATCAAGTATCAACTTTATTCTGGCGGATTTTGTGCGATGTTCATGAAACTGGATTTTTGATAATTTTTATGCATTTTTTTATGGAAACGCGATCACGTTGCTATTGGATTACGGCAGGGTTAACTGTATTAGAGCTAGCTGGACTAGTGCAAATTGTTTTAGCCTAGTTTTGAAGATAGGGTATGTCAAAGGATGACGGAGCAGCGTACTCGTATTAGGGCTTTTGATGCTATGATCAATAAATTAATTATTTTGAGGTCTATTGATTGGATTGTGAAGGAGTACATTATGTGCATAACTATTATTCATTTCAATTGATAGACAATTTAACTACTCCTTAAGCCATGTCAGAGGCCTAAGGGCGGTTTATACTTTGACACTGGATTGTTCATCTACCATACGATTAAGAAAGAACTACCATTTGATGGTGAATTAAGCTTAGAGACGAGCTTAGAGAGAAGACTTACGGGGCGTTTACAATTCAGCAGTAAGTAATTAAATTCTATCAATATAATATTTAGATATCAAAATCTTGATCAAGTTACTTTTAAGAAAACTAAATCAAAATCGGTTCACCCGTTTGGAAGCTATGCAATCCTCAGACAGACACACAGACACGACACACTTATAACACCCGTCTTTTTGGGTTGGCGGCATGTTGGCGGTTAAAAAAACAAAATTCTAAAATAGTAAAACATTTTTTTCGAAATTAGAAAATTCCTCGAAGAACTCGACCACGAACCGGAAGACGCAGCGTTGGTAGGCCTTCCACCAGGTGGACCAACGACATTGTCAAGGTCGCGAGTAACTGGTAACAGTGTTCCAGCTGATGATGAAAACAATTTTTTAAAGATGATAATTCTTATGATTGTTTAAGAGTACCTGAAGACAATTATACTAATTTCCACCTTTTGAAGAGCATTTTCAATATTTTTCCTTATCTGCTATTTTCATTTGATTCGCAATTTCCCTGTTATTTTGAACTTTTCTCAAATATTATCTTCCGCTTAAATTTTGTTAGGATTGGCACGTGTAACTCTTTGAAAGCAATAATTATAATTCTTGAAAAAGGATCTTATTGTTTTAGCTCGCTTGTTTACAATTTAAACAAAGCTGTAGAAATTAGATTAAATTATGTATTATCGGCTGCGAAAGTGCATGGACGAAAAGGGAATAATGTATATCAATTGGTTTATTTAAGTAACTTAAAATACAAATAAACAATACTAAATAAAACTATCTATATATATACAAAACTAACTACCTCAAAAATAAATAAAGAAAAATAAAACCCTTAATCTAAAAGACCGCTACCAGTAGGCAACGTTCCCAAAATGCTGGCCGCATTGCCTCGCTGAATAGCTATACTCAGCCTTTAGGCCAGGTACAGACCAGCATTTAGTCACGATTATTATGTATTGTCTTAATGTATTGGTCTTGTCTCATCAATGATATGAGATAGAGATTAGCAGATTGTATCGCACATTAAACTAAGATACAAGAGATGAGACCGATTTTTTTTTCTTTTTTCATGCTTACCATATACAACGTATATAATAAATAGTGTTGGACCCTTTAGGAGGTCAATGTGCTTATGTTATTGAACATCTTGCAGAACATCAGTTTGCATAATATACAAAAAAAAAAAACACTTTCCACTATCCAGCAAGTTTGTATGGGTTAGATGGTTTTGTATGAAGAACCAAACATTTTTTTTGCGAATTTCGTAAACTGATGTATCTTACGAGTTGTTCATTTTCATGGATAGATTGAACTCCTAAAGGGTCCGACACTATTTATTTTACCTGAAACCAGTGATTTGCCAGTCAACAATCAAACCACTAGACTATCACTGAACATAGTAGCCGCATCTTGTAAAAATATTGATTTCGTATTTCTTTTTGTTTTTCTAAAGTTTAATGATCCTGATTTATAAGTTACTAAAATATTGTATACTATTTATTAAATATTAATACATTTTCACAATTAGATATCACGCTTTGTTTTATGAAAAGAGCGACGCCTTTGGAAATATGATGCCGTGTTTACTAGACGGCGCGCGGCAAAGAGTGACATAATGACGTCACATTTCATTAGGTATAATAATTTAGTATAAATATGACCCACGTCCTAGGTAAGCAATAACAAGATATGAGGCTATCTCATTCATGACGACATAGCAGCACATAAAAAGAAAGATAAATACTTTGACATTCTTCAAACTAATCGTTAAAAAACTAAGATTATGAAAAAAAAAGACTTGTTACATAGTCAGTCAAGCGGGCAGTCATTTTGTATTAAAAGTCAATTTTCAGATTTCGATCTGTGTTCCTTTGGGAAAGTTGTTCCGTTACATATACCATCATCATCATCTGCCTAGCCTTTTCCCAACTATGTTGGGGTCGGCTTCCAGTCTTACCGGATGCAGCTGAATACCAGTGTTTTACATGGAGCGACTGCCTATCAGACCTCCACAACCCAGATACTGGGTTACACGTAAGACTGGTTATCAGACTTTTGAACTTCTGACTACCCGTAACGACTGTCAAAGATCTACAATTGACAGCCGGGGCCAACAGCTTAACGTGCTATCCGTGACATAGATCATATTACCTCCTAAAATTTGGCAGGTCTTTAAAGCAACAGGGTATATTGCGTTAACTGTGTCATATCTGCAGCTGAAATATCACGAGTTAATAAGGCGTACTACAAGCATTTTGAATCATGACTTGCCTTCAGTCGAATCATTAGAAAAGCATACTTATTTTTATTAAGTTAAAGTCCATGATGATTTGCCGTTGTACATACAGTTGCACAATGATGAGATTTTATATTCCAATGAAAATTCAATGCAGTGTAAGAATATAATAGGATATTGCATATTGCGTTCGCAGGTTTATTGTCCGGATGGGTAGCTGCTGTATGTTGTATGATGTCTCGTGTGATGGGGCACTTAAAAATAGATATTGCATATTGCAGAGGTTTAGCTTTATTCTGCCACGTGGGAAGGTGCACTTATAGTTTTATAACGCGTACAAAATGCTATTTATTATTTAAATAGGAGTGCAGTGATAGGTTACTACTGTATTTTTCAAACAATCGCGACTCGAACTCGTGATTAAATTTTTTAAAACGGGTGTTAATCGCGTACGTGCTTCGGATAGCACGTTAAGCTGTTGGCCCCAGCTGTCAATAGTAGATCTTTGACAGTTGTTATGAGTAGTCCGAAGCACGAAAGTCTGATAACCAGTCTTACCAAGGGGTATCGTGTGTGTGTGGGCAAGTCGAAGGTCGGAGAATCGAATACCCAAGTAGACTAGGCCTATTCGTGCTGAAACCAGCATGGGTCTAGTATTTGCTCTATGCTCTGTCACCATAAAAGTCAGGCCTTACTAGAATTAAAATAATTCTAAATTGAAGGGTCTAATTTTATATTTAGCACACAGGTAGGTAATATTATAGGCATGTATTTGATATAAATAGTAAATATCAAAGAAATAAGTAAGAAATGAAAAAGTTGTAAGTGGGGCGGTCACGTAGCGGTAGTGTGGCGTAGTAGCTGTACGCGGCGTAGCAGTTGCGGCGTAGCACAAAGACGTAGCAGAATTACGTAGCGTAACTCATAAATTAGTCAACATGTATTTAATTTTCATATTATCTAGTAGAAGTATTCAGACTAAATTTAAACTAACAACAATAATGACTTGAGACTAAAAACAATAATGACTAGTAGACTAAAAACAATTATTTTTTTAACATTATAAATGCGAAAGTAAATGTTCGTTTGTTACCTTTTTACGCCTAAACCATTGAACCGATCATTCTGATATTTTGCATACACGTTGTCAGGTGTATAGAAACGGATTTAGGGTAGAAACATTTAATCCCGAAAAAAGTACTGTTCCCGCGGAAAACAACAATAATGTTCTTATGATAATAGATAGCGCAACATATTTTGAATTATGATTAAATTTGAAATTTAAGCGAAATGGCAGGCAAAAGCTAGTCATAAAATAAGAAATAAAAAAATTTTACGCGTACAGAAACGCGGAAAACAGCTGGTTTTAAAATAAACATAACATAACATACACTTTCGCCTGTATTCCCCAGAGGGGGTAGGCAGAGGCGTATACAGTACACCCACGTTTCGTCAGCAATGTTATAAGTCCCATTCAAAATTCCAGACTCCGTGCTGCTACTGAGAAATTCCTAATGGAAAAACCCAATGCCCGACCCGGAAATCAAACCCAGGACCCCGTGCTCAGCAGTCGCGCTTGCTACCACTAGATCAACGAGGCAGTATTAACATTAAATATCGAACATAATATTGTTGTTCATTTTGATACACGGTGTTTAAATTGATTTTTACCAAGTTCAATTCGCTATAAAAAAAAAACACACTTATGTATTAAATATGATTTTAAACATAAGAAATTATTTACACAACCACGTTCATCTATACATATAAAATGCTTTGTCCTGAATGACTGACTGACTGATTGACTGACTGACTGACGGATCAACGCACAGCCTAAACCGCTGAACGTAGAGACCTGAAACTTGGAGGGTGTGTTCTTTGTATGACGTAGGGATCCGATAAGAAAGGATTTTTCGAAATTCCACCTCTAAGGGGGAGAAAAACGGGGGCAAAGTTTGTATGGGACAACGTGATTCCTTGGTTCAATCTACTTCAAATTTTGCATAAACATTCTTTTACAAAATTGATGGAACACGTGTTTCGTATTTTCTTTAAACTCATCGCCTAACGGGGTTAAAATAGGGGAAGAAAGTTATTTTGGGGGTGATTTGCATCGAAGTTGATATCAATACTCCTTAGTGCTTTTGATTTAAACTGGCTTGGTGCAATATATTACCCTTTAAAATTGGAATGTCAAATATAAATCGGATTCGAATTCGATATTTCAATTTTATTTGTTTTTTTTATATTTGAAAGAAAAACTTACCTTATACAGCTTGGCAAAAAAGAGTCTGAGGCGGTGACAGCTGGATGGAACTAAAAATAAAAATCTTAAAAACTAAGTTTGTGAGTACTAAAATAGCCATAAAGTGAGTCATTACATAATAATTGATGACAAAAAATTCGTTTTCGTAATACGTAAGCACCAAATAACTTGAAATTTTGAATTGTAGTATGAAAAGTGCACCAGTGGCGCCTCCAATTTTTACAGACTCTTTTTTGCCAAAGTGTACCTTGATTTTCCTTTGAAAATTCCTTGAAATCTTTTAGAATTAGATTATTATTAAAGGCATTTGTGATTGCTATACAGACATTATAATTGACTGTTATTCGCCCTGTACCTACTAAAAGTAGTGACTCAAAGCTGTACAAGTTGTTCTCATGAGCAGTACTACCTAGATTATATTAATTCGATTTTAATAAATAAATTCTATTCAAAATATTCTATAGTCTACGTGAGCGAAGCCACGCGGGAAAAACTAGTATTATATTAAAATACAAATCCGTATGGAGATATTAATGAAAGCGCAAAGCTTTGAGGTCCTGAATACTACAGTCAAAGACGCGGACATACGAGTAAACGGGTGAACATGTACTAAAGAGTTGTAATACTAAATATACACCACATTTGCAGAATGGCCACACGTCGGTTTAACATCGGGCGCACACTACACCGCAGTTTAATCTGCCCGTGAGTGTGATTTCGCTGAAATTTACTTGAAATCTGCGAATTTTGGTCTTTGAATTCTGTTTGAGGACTGAAGTTCGATGGAATTCATCTTGTACTAATAATATGTAGAATATTATGATATTATTATAGTTCTACCTATAGGAAATTAAACAGTAGGTACATAATTGATTTATTTATTATTTATTAAACACTTTATTGTACATCACAAACTTTTAACAAAAAAACATTTAATTTAAATTTAAATTATAATTTAAATAAAAATTAAAAGCATTGTACAATGGGCGGCTTAATACACAAAAAAAAAATAACTTCCTATTACCTACATAGTATATGCCGTGTGGTTTCCGGCCTAAGAATAGAACCAGCCCTACTCGTCCCACGGGTGTTGTAAGAAACGACAAAGAAAAAGATCCGGCGGATAGGCAGCAGTATCCTTCTGTGTAACAGCAATCATCTGCTACTACGATCGCCAACCCGCTTGCCCAGCGTGGCGATTATAGGCAAATACCTCCAATAAGTGCACAAAAGTGGCGCGCATTGGGAGAGGCCTATGTTCAGCAGTGGACTTAAAATACAGGCTGATGATGATGAAATACAAATTTGCCAATCAGTTGACGCTCTTTGCATGAAGAAGTAAAAACTTTTTTTTATAAATTTTGCAAACATCATTCTACAAGTTGTTCAGTTTCATGGGTAGAACCTCCTAAAGAAACCCACACTATTTATTTTACACATTGTTTAATTGAGTATTGTACTTTATTACTAACTATATCTAAATGTTGATGAGTGGTATAACCGTTGACTGGCAAGTCAGAGGTCTTAAGTTCGAACCAAAGGCGCGCGCACCTCTGACTTTTCGTAAGTTATGTGCGTATTATAAATTAATTGTCACTTACTCCGTGCCTCGTGCACAAGTGTGTGCACCTGTGTTTACGCACACCCTTGTGTACTATAATATCTCCTACGTCGATGGCTCATCTCCGTTGAGATTGGCCGCTGTGTCCGATATTCGGTCAGAAGGATATTACTATATCTAAATTTATCATCAAATACTATCTCTCCAATAACTACACGCTCTGCTGACTCCATTTTGGTCAAAAAGCGTGAACGATGGGTTCGGCCTTCAGTCGTAGTGTCAACACGCGATAAACACGGTACATAAGTATGGCGGGTACAATCGCGCACGACGATGGTAAGACGACCGACCGCAGCGGGCAGGCTTTGTGCGCGCTCGTGGTGAAATTACGTTGGACATGCTGTCATGAGCGAAGCGGGCAGTAAAATACATTTTAAATTATTTTTTCTACTGCTTAAGTCACATTGCAATAACGTACACGGGGCTTTGCCCTCTTTCATGCGATCTCTCTCTTATCACTCCAAAGTGTTGTGTTTAGTTCGCAAACTGTAAGTAATTTTAATTGTAATTTTTGTGTAAAAAGGATTGGTAAGTATAAATTATCGCAGTCTTTAAAAAAAACTCTTTTAATACATGAAGTATTTTATCACAAGTTCACAACCATATTTAACCCCTTGTAAGTTGTTATGTTATATTAAGCTGAAACGAACCTCCCTCGTTCTAAACCCCATGGTTTTGCTAAAATGAAGGTCCCCGCTTTAGTTTAATGGAATGGTGTTATATGAAACTCAATTATTTCTGTTATAATAGATTTTGATTAGCTCTGAACAGACGTATGGTATGTATAATTAGGGGTAATTAAACTCATTACCCTTCCTCTGCCATAGTGGTTTGTTAGATTATAAAATTAGTAAATAACCGCTCCTCTAAGCACTAAGTTCTGACCCTGGCCGGGTTGCGAGCGGGCGTCAGGTGCCCGTATTTTGGTCGGTCGACTCCGACTAGCTGTCGCCGGCTCAGTTTATGTAACACATACACCTATATACGTACCGTTTATATACATATCGCGTCTATATACATACGCACACAACGGTTTCCACTTCACAAACCGTTGGTTGTAGCAGGTATCGTAAAACACGCGAAATATCGATGTGTTTAACGGTAAATTTTGGTATTTTTGGCAAGCATTCCGAAGTATTCGATTTCAATTTGTGGTTCATTAAGGTAAGTGTATGAAGGTTTTTTCTTTCAAACGTTTTCGGCTCATTGTGGGGTGTGAGAACGACTTAAGTGGAGTGCAATATGGCGCGCGCTAAACACTAACGAAGTTTGATCTTGATTTTGTAAAAAAGAAAGTAAAATAGAAATTTTAAAAAAAGACCTTATTTTTGTTTAAGGGGGGGAACCTTCAAGAATAAGTAACTTTAAGTGAAATCGCTTAAAAGTATGAAGAAAAACATCGTGAGGAAACCAGCTGAATCTGGTGAAATGAATGAATGGTTTTTTTCTCTTTAATAAAGCATTTATGCACGCGATGCTACCTCTAAAGTTCCAAATTTAAAAAAAAAACGACTACGAGGAGGATTTGAACCCGCGACGTATTGGCTAAAGCTGCCAGCTGCTTTCAACTATTCTTAACCCCACCCGTGGTATAAAAACTATCAAACTCTTCGAGGAATCAAATTCAGGACCTTGCTTGCGCTAGCTTAACTAGACCTAACCAATTAACCAATGATAACTTGTAATACATCTCACTAAGGCAAGTAGATAATACCGTATGGTCCATAGTTCTATACACTATCGTCTAGTACATAGGTAGAGCTTATTACGTGAGGTCTATTCCGCCGCAATCTCAAGGCGAGAGCTCGCGTGACGACGCAGCTAAAATACCGCCTCGCTTGCTTCGTCACACACACACAGCTAGATAGTTTGACTAACAGATTCGGATAACAAGTACTGACGGAGGAAAGCATTGTACATTTTTACCCGACTACGGCGAAGCAAAAAGGAGGGTTATGATTTTGACCTGTTTGTATGTATGTATGTGGGTATGGATGTTCATCTGTTCCCTCATAACTTCTAAACTAGTTATCATAATTGGACAAATGAGGTGTTGTTGGAAGCCTCCTGATTGTCCGCTGGTTATAGGCTACATGACGTCACATTAAACTGACGTAAGCGCCCTCTAGGGGACTTAAAGTAAAGAAATAAAAAATAAAAACTTGGCAGTGTCGTGTGGGGTATCAAATGAAAGAGCTTTATTAGCACAGTTCAAATATGTAAACATTATTAGAATTCACATATCTCCAAAATAAGTTAAATAAAAATATAGTTTAATAACTAAAACCCGACTACTTAAAATCTAAAAACAAGCTTCTTAGATTTGAAATAAAATTCTGTAGTCGGAGGCCTTAATGTATTATAGGTAAATACTTTGTAAATTTGGTGGCCTCCGACTACAGAATTTTATTTCAAATCTAAGAAGCTTGTTTTTAGATTTTAAGTAGTCGGGTTTTAGTTTTATACTAATAACTTTCGTAAGTCATACTTATATGTTAAATATTATTACGGCTTTACTCACAGGTTGATTTCGGGATTGCCCGACTAGTTTCAAACTCAAACGGAGTCCATTTTCAAGAGTGTGTAGTCACGCGGCAGCTGCAGCGTCGCGGTCGGCACCTCACTGCAGCGCAGTGCAGGCACAGCAATGAGGTCCGAGACTCGATTCATGACAAGCAACCCGCAGTAAACCCGTAATAATATTTAATTATAGTCATATTTTTACACACCTACATTGTTTTGATAAATATTTTTTAGATAAATAACAAAAAAACACATGCAGCGATTTAGTTTTATTCGCGTGAATGCCGTCCGTATAACTATTTCGCGTACAATCCAACTCCCTTGAGATAGTAGAGATACTTGATAACACCCATCTAACCGTCAATATAGTTGGACGCACAATCCGATCGTATGTCACGCGACATCGCTTCGCTCGGCTGCGGAGCGGACCCGCGACTCAGCTCATTCTCTGAGTGGCCGACAGAGAATTATATCCAGAGACCCGCTACACGCCCAGAAGGGAAATTAGATCGCTATATTTTCAACATTATGGTTTAGAAGATACTAAGTTAATGGTGAGAATATGTGAAAACCCTAGTTCTGGAAGTTAAATAATCTAGTTAGACAGTTTTGGATTCAAGTGACGTATTGTTAGGCTGTGCGTAGCCGTAGATATTTAGGTTAAACCAAGTTAGTCCGGTGTGAGTTTAGGAAATGAAATTGTTCACGAATTCGTAATGTTGGGATATACATATTATAAACTTTTTGTTTGTTGTCATTTATGAGTTAAAGCGGGCACAGGAGGATCTTGGTATAGTCAGCGCGCAAGGTCCAGTCACCGCCTAAGTCAAGCAGTCTTTTTTCTTTATCGTATGGTTGATCAACAATCTGGTAATAGAGTTTAAACCACTACTATTTTATCTAAAATCCTAAACGAATGGAGCGATTTTGATTGTTTTGTTTTATTTAAAAAGTGAGTTGCTCGAGAGTGTACTAAGCTAAAAAAATTGAGATTCACCTAATTATGTCGCGGGCTTTTAAATTTATATTTATAATTATAATCCCGCTATCAATCAGGGTAAATAATTTACAATAACCCACAAATATCCGTAGACATATCTAGCTGAAACTGAAACACATAAGGAGTACATGAAGTGTGTTCGCATGCTAGCTACATACTCGGTATATAAGGATTTATATACATACGTATGTACATAGGTTGTACGCGAACGGTTCGCCTGCATGGGTGAGCTTAGAATACGACCTCCTCTGATGACGGTATGAGGGTGCGGACATAGTAAGCTGCTTGGTAGATGTTCTTAAATTTCTGTGGCCTTCATCTTTCGTATAGTTGATGAACAACTTGGTATCAGAGTTTAACAGAGAGTAGGCCTCTGATTTGGCTTTACACACCATTGAAAAATGTCTCAGATGTGCTGGTTTCATCAACTTTTCCCTCACTGTTTTAGCAACTGATAATTAATTTATAATACGCACATAACTTAAGAAAAATCAGAGGTGCGCGCCTTGGTTACGAACTCGAGACCTCTCAGGACTTGTCAGTCGACGATCATACCACTAGGTTATCAACGTCTGAAATGATAAGTACAAATAACATTTTTGAAAACTCCGTGTACATTTTTTTCCAGCAATGACATTCTGAGGCACGGAGTAAGTGATAATAATTTAAAATACACACTTAAGTTTTTTTTTATACAATTAACTTACGAAAAGTCACCTCGTGCCTTGGGTTTTCCCGACTCAAACTTTTGAGTCGTGATGGCCTGACTAGTTAATAGCTAACTAACGTACTGTATTCCAAATGGCAAGCCAATCCATCATCATCATCATCCGTGGCAATGATGTAACCAACTGAGCTATTCTCAATTTTCTCTCATTTTTCTAAATCCTCACATGACCGTAACATGTAGTAAACAAATATCAATTTTAATTATTCATTGTTAGTTTACGTACCTAAATGTGTGTATTGGTATACGCATTATCCGAATGGCGGCTCGCTATAGCGGCGCGCGGGCAGGTGTGATGGCGTGGAAATGGATAGTCACGGCGAGTAAACAAAAAAGTGATTTCCTGCACACTGGCAACACTACCTACCCTCACCCCTGCGGCTAATGGTCACACACATGATCACACGCTTTAGTATTTATGATTGCCTCATTGCTTATCGAGGAAATTAAGTATTTTAATTAAATAATGCAACACTACGTGGCTGTAATCAAAACAAGTTTTTAATTCTCAATCAGAAGAAAATCTTTACAAATACAATAAACTAGCTACCGCCTGCGGCTTCGCCCGCGTGGTTTGATGATAAACTAAAAAACTTATAAACTAATAGTACCTACTTAATGATACAGTTTAAAGTTTAAACTCTCCTGTCAGTAAACTACCATTATTCTTCCTAAATCTATTAATGTTGTCTATCAAAGGTTGAATGAGGGAGAATGCCTTATGGCATTAAGTCCGCCTTATGTACCTTCTATGTACGTGAAGTATAAATAAATAAATGACACAGGTACAAACCGACTGCCGCTCGTATTAAATCCGTGTATTTCAGGCTCAATTACACCGCGGAACTGAATGAAAGCGAACAGATTGGCCAAAGCATAATGAACTTTAAGTCAAGGCGACAACGAAACAAAATAGATAAATAAGTCGCGCGTTCTAGGGAATTCTCGCGCATTCTAGGGTATTTTCACAGCCGTCGGTAGAGTTAAGTAAATGTAAAGAGACTTATTAAGACTTAAACTCCACACTTCCCCGCTACCAGCGCCGCTCATCAAGACAAACGCTTCCCAATCCTGCGGCTGGCAGCTGCAACGTCATGGAAATGGACGGAGGCGCACCGTGAGACATAAAGGACTTACATAACGTTATCTATATCATGTTCGATACTAGGTACCTATCTTCTCAGGTATTAAACCGATATGGCTCAATATCCTAAAGTACTAAGTACCTGTGTAAGCGACGAGAAACTCAACTTTTTAACTTAAAAACTGAGAGAAAAGTTATACTTTGTTAGGTGAAAATTCTTTGCGAATTTTGAGGGCATTTTTTGTAACGCTTGAATATTCAACGTGTTACTATGTTCGCTTAAGAAATGAAATGAATGTTTTCTAGAAGATTAACCTAATTATTAAAGAGTCCAATTCATCACTACATAGTAGAAAACAAAGTCGCTTCCCGCGTCTGTCTGTTCCTATGTATGCTTAGATCTTTAAAACTACACAACGGATTTTGATGCAGTTTTTTTTAATAGATAGAGTGATTTAAGAGGAAGGTTTATATGTATAATACATGCACATTAGCGTAACCGTGCGAAGCCGGGGCGGGTCGCTAGTAACTGATAAAGGTCATATAATCATATATTATATTGATACCCGCGGATCATAGTATCAACTTTTTCCTTTATGAAGATTCCTGTAATATTTTAAAACATGGCTAATAGTATTAAACACAATTTTCATATTTTTTTCAAAACCATAGCTTAAAATACGCTGCTTGTGAAGATGTACGAATTTCAAGCAACTCTGCAGGCAAATTCTAGCTCTTAAATAAGCTGAAACAGCGCTCCTTGTATTGTACGTAGGCTTTGTCGTCAACGCGTTGGATTAGCGACGCGTGCGACACGAGCGACACAATAAGAGCGGTACGAGCGATACAAGCTAGAAGACTGGCACGTCGACGTGACGAATACTAAGCTTACCAAGCGTATTTACTTTTAGATATATGGGCGTAAATATGTTCTAAATATTCACATTATAATATAATGGACACCCAATATGAATAACATTGTAACTCATCGTGACATAGTTTTCAGCACAGCCATTTTTTTTTGTAGTTTATTATTGCTATAGCTGTTGTATATAATTATATTCTATACAATTGTAAGTGTCGTATACTGAATTTAATTGTTTTTTAGAGACAGAAAATTAAGTCTGACCTTCTGACCATGTAATAAAGATGTGTAATTAAAGTTACAACGTTATTCATATTGAGTGTCGATCAGGAAATAGACAAAGTTTTAAAAATGGTTATACTTATTGACCCAATTCATAATAAGGCCCGTAATTTCCAACTTCTGGGCAAAACATAATTATCATCATTATCATGAGCCTGTATTAGTCCACTGCTGAATATAGGTCTCTCCCAATGCGCGCCACTTTTGTGCGCTCATTAGGTATAGAAAATTATACCTACAACGTGTAAAATAAGTAGTGCAGGGTAGGTGCTCTTTAGGAGGTCAATCTGCCCATGTATCACCTACAAACACCTATACTACCTAAATATAAATAATATTTGATTACATATTTAATTTTGTGATTAAATCGTAATTATATTCCCTTTGGTAAGTTCAATAATTTCTTTTACCTAGGGTTTTATTTTTCTTTATTTATTTTTAAGGTAGTTAGATTTGTATAAACCTATAGATAGTTTTATTTTGTATTGTTTATTTGTATTACTTACTTAATTAATATAATGTCTTATACATTGTATCTATTGTAAACAGTTACTTGTTGATCCTAGAATAATAAAATATCATTTCTTATGAATTCATCACTACATCACTACATAGTATAAAACAAAGTCGCTATCCGCCGTCTGTCTGTCTTAGATCTTTAAAATTACTATAATTTTTTTTTAATAGAGTTAATAGAGATACAGTGATTCAAGAGGAAGGTTTATATGTACAATAAATGCATAATTGCGTGACCGTGCGAAGCCGGGGCGGGTCGCTAGTTTCTTATAAATTCATTACCGATAAATTGTGTTGAAGTTCAGAAAAATCGTATCATTGGTTCATGCCGGTCTATTAAACGAAGAGAATTGTACTACATTTGTACCCAAGGACCACACACTAAATTACTTATAATGTATCTCACATATCTAATATCTCGTCATATGGTCACTGTGTGTGGGCTTACGGCAAGCCTGGCCTAGATGCAAGCCCTACGTGTCCTGCCTCACACGAACGGTAAGCCTGGTGTACTATAGATATTGTTTACTACAGCTATTGGCCAGGCTTGGTATTCTCTATAGACCAACCGACTATAGACTATAGACGAAATATAGACCGATCATAAAAAAACAAAACAATATACTTAATTATTTAATAAGAAAATTGGTTGCTTCCAACCGGCCAATCTGGAAGTCATTGAGGGAGGCCTATATTCAGCAGTGGACGTTTTATGGCTGAAATGATGATGATGAATAAGAAAGTTTAAATAAACAATTGATATGAATGGGATTCGAACCCAGAATCTTCGACGTATACATGTGCTAATTCACAAAAATATTAAAGCAAAATAAGTTTAAGAAAATAGGGACAAGCTATCGATTATAATCAGCGAAAAGGGCAACGGCCTTTATTGGTCTAATAACTTAAAAGTTCGCCAATTGAAGTCTTCAATGCAAAAACGACTAAACTTCAAACAAACTACGAGTACACGCTAGCAACGTCAAATAGTAAAAGCAGAATAAAATCTACATCATTAAAATTAAAAACAAAACGCTGTAGAATAACACTCAAACCAATTTTACAGGCGACACTCCATTACTACACCATAGTACAAAATAAGTCAAACAAAAATAAAAACTAAATGCGTAAAACAAATCGGCGCGCGGGAGGACGCGGGGTGGTAGGGTGCTGCGGGGAGGAGGGGACGAAGGGGGGTGCGGGAGGGGGAGTCTACAACTCTACTACGGGCACTCTCGGTTTCATTCATAACTTTTTACAAGTTTATCTGCGGCGATACCTTCTACATATTTATGTGTTTGCGACTGTGACGCCGCAGAGAGTAAAAAAAATCAAGTTTTTTACGGACGTGACACAACTTTGGGGTCCCTAGAACTATAAAAAAATAGGTTGTTACCCATGTTTTCCTTATATATTATATACCTTATACCTTACATATATTTAAGTAATTATTTTTAAATGGGAATTTTTAAAAAAATGCATATTTGCTTATAGTCAATGTCCAAGGAAAAAAAACAAATTTATAGTCTTTTACAACGCAAAAAGATGCCATGGGAAAGGCAATTTGATATTTACTAATAATAGGTAGGTATCTTTTCCACCCACAACGAAGTATTTGTAAAGCGACGAAATTTTAGTAGAAAAAGGAGCCATTCAAGTTGCAACCTTTGTCAGAAATACACAAAACTCTAAAAGTATTATAACTAACATCATTACCTTCCACGTAAGGTAGGTTGAAAATACTCGCGAGAATGGCAGTAAAAGTAATGTTGTGTATCATAGATAGATAGATGATAAATTTTCACAAAAAAATTCATAGTGAGTTGCCATGTTCAACATAAGTAATTATTTTTAATAGTATCTTTTAGTAAAACTAACATAACTACATACGAAAATCGGTATGTAGTTATGTTAGTTTTACTAATAGATTAGATTTAGATTAGATTAGATTAGAGACCCTTAATTTAACATTTATTTACTACAATATTTAAAAAAAAGATATCTTCAACCGGCAAAAATTAAATTTCAGAACAGAGGACCACGCGTTATTTAAATTATCGACAATTCCATAAATAGGGCAATGCCAGCGGTGCCCAGGCATAGCAGAGCCTGGAGGGGCGCAGAAATGACCAGTTCAGGACCAACTTTTGATGAAACTTTACGGGAATATAGCTTATACATCAGAATAACACAGAGCACATTTATCAACATACCATGCGGACGAAGCCACGGGCGGAAGCTAGTTTCTCACAAACTAGAATTTACAATTTCTCTGCCCTTACTTGTTTCTGACAAATAGGCACAAAACCTTCTTTTCATAATCTTTGGCCTACAAAACGCACACATGCGCAGTCCCAGCGCTGTAAGAACACATTTATAAATTGAAATAAAGTTTGTTTTAGTTGGGCATTGGGCATGAATGAAACCGAAAGGGCGGGTGATTGTTATCAAAACAAGTGCTGTTCGCAACCAAATTATTTATTTATCATTGTTATTTAATCGCGTTTTATTGTTCTTTAACTGTTATTTTATTTTGAGGTTGTTTATTTTAGAGGAATGTAGTTATTTAGGGTAATTAGATGTTTTTCGGACCCTGTTTTGATTTCAGTTTTTATTTGTAGATGTTTTTGTGGTTTTAGTAGACGTCAATGCAGCTTTTGAACAATCAACAAAAAGTAAGCAAAATCATGACAACAGATAAGTTATAAGTGCCCAGAAATTGAGAAAATACTACTAAGTACTAAGAAAATACATAAACATTTTCATAAAATGCTTAGATGCTATATGCATAGCTAACCAAAGATATTGGAAATACATAAGTATTTCTATGATGCAAACATTAAAGATCGAAATTTTGTAAAAAGATTAAATCGTTACGAGCAGGATTTGAAGTAAGTCCTAGTTCTACTAATACTACTATTTTTTATTAGAAATAAAAAAATATTACCTACACGCACATTTGATCATGATATTCCTTTGTTTTAGTTATGTCTAAAAGAAAGAAAATTCATGATCGCATGTATTTGCATTGCTCTGTAATGGTTAGAAAATTATATTATTGTGTACTTCGTAATTGGCGTATTATTTACGTAATTGGCGTAAGCTGTGAAGTTACCTATTATAATAAATATATTGTCTTTATTACTTAGTAGTAATAAATAAATATTGTCCTAATTACTTAGTAGTAATAAACACAATTTATTTAATATAACATATACATATTTACTGTCAACTAAAAAGCTGATGGACATTTGTTAAATAATTGTCGCTGTTGTTAGCGTTATAAATCAGAATAACCAAACAATATATTATTACAAAAAAGTCATTTTACAAAATATAGCGTTCAAAATAAAACGTAGAAAAGAAAATTTTACAAGAAATTTTCCTCGCGAACTTACAGCGTATAAATCATCCGACAATAAATTTAGTTTGCTCGAGCGCCGACAGATGGCAGCAGGTGTCGCTTCAGAAGCAAATTAAAACTATTTGTCGTATTTCATAAGTTATTGTTTACTGGATGTAACCTAGATATTGCCAGACTGTTTTGACTGGCTTTGTTAGTAGTCTAGATTAAAGTCTACGTTTGTAATACTATATAACCGTTTTTGCTTTGAGAATTGGTAGCCATATTAATTATATTGTAAATCAAAACGTTTAGCGGTATTTTAGATTCGAGGAAAATAATCGTTGTAATTATGACATTCTTCATCATAATCTTTATTGTTTTCATACTTTTATTTAAATTAATTGTACAATTTAAGGTAACAAAAACTAAAACTAAAAACTAATACTAAAACTAACGCTAAAACTAAAAGTAAAATAAAAAGAGAAATTTAATCTAAAAGATAATACTTTTATTAATTGTAGGGTTTCGCAAAAATATTTAATTTACACGCAGAATACAAAAAAAAACAACCTTTTTGTATTCTGCGTGTAAATTAAATATTTTTGCGAAACCCTACACCTACCTATTTATAAATCTGTAAATCATTATTACAACCGGCCAATCTGGAAGTCATTGGGGGAGGCCTATGTTCAGCAGTGGACGTCTTATGGCTGAAATGATGACGATGATGAATATCATTATTGAAGTGTATTCCAACATTATACTAAACTATAGTAGCTTTTGCTCGCGTATTCACTCGCGTCAATTTAGAATTTGAAATTATTTAAAAATCAGTCTTAATTTGAAATACACGTGGCGCCATCTTACAACGTCCTTACAATATTGGACGTTATTGTTGTTTTTCTTGAAAACAGTACTTTTTTTCGGCATAAAAAGACATCCATTTTCCGTTTCTGTACACCTGACAACGTATACGAAACTTTTCAGGATGATCGGTTAGTGGTTCAGGCATTAAAAGGTAACAAACAAACTTACTTTCGCATTTATAATATTAATTAGGAAGGATGTCTTCATCAAGCCGCTGGCAAAAACCTTCTCTAGCTGTTTCCGTTGAATCCTATTAGAAGCCACTCTCCTCCAATTAGGGCCCGCTGTGAGTTTTACCGCGTCCTCACATCTTTATTGTTTTTTCCTGCCCCGTTTACTGTTTCCAGGAAACCAATATGTTTTTCATTTTACACCATTTCTTCCCTTCAACTTCAATTAAGCATGTCTCTTTACCAAACTTTAATTTCAGGCCAATTCAGGCCAATTCAGGCCGATATAACTGAATATTTACAAGTTATTGATACTCGTAAACCACAAAAAGCTCATCTGCTAACAAGCAGATAGCCTAGTGATATGACCGTTGGACTGCCAAGTCAAAGGTCGTAAATTCGAAACCCAGGCACGCATCTCTGACTTTCGGATTCATGTGTGTATCAGAAATTAATTATCACTTGCTAAAACAGTAAAGGAAAACATCGTGAGGAAACCAGCACACCTGAGAGATTTTTCGCCGATGTGGAAAGCCATGTCAGAGGCCTATGGGTGGTTTAAACTCTGACACCATGTTGTTCATCAACCATACGACAAAGAAAGAATCTGCTGGGACGCCATACCTCAAAATAAAAGACTGTCGCCATGTCGTCGGGAGGTGACGTCCGTAACGGGCTCCCTTCGATTTATCGTCGAATAATTGACATGCGCTTCGGTACCACAGAGTATGAAGGGAAAATTTAGATGCAGTGCAGTGGGCAGACTGAGTCAATCATTAGACGCTAGTCCTGCACCTGTTCTCTCTCCTGTCGTATAGGATTGCCGTCCAGTCGGACAATGAGGTTGAGTGAATAAGGAATGTTCCTGTGTTTGATATATCCTGCATAGTTGGCTAATCTCCGTTGAGACCCAGTGTGACCAAAATTTGGTCAGAACAGAACACATTAAAGACGACCTCCATTTTTTTTTTCCAGCATTGTTACACACTTCTATGAAAATATTATGTTTTTTAGAAACTATTGCGAAGTTTTCATTATGAGCTATTATATTTATGTGAACATGTAGAGTTTTTCAAAAGCTTAAAATACAAAAATATTGGATTTATGGTATCAATAGATATTTACTAATATTCAGGTTGTATATTTTTCAACAAGCTGAACCTGTTGATCAGAAGATACTTAATCACTTGAATTCCGCGAAATGTAGATAATAAGTCTATACATAATTTTTCTTGTGACTGTAGGTACGACTTTTTTTCATACAAATAGGTTCGCAGCCTATGTAGGTTACTCGGACTATAGAGTAGGCTCATCTAATTCTGAGGCTTTCGTAATTTGGTAGTATTAACTTTTGAGACCTACTATAAATTTCTGTAAAAGGAATTCAGGTAATAAAAAAGTGAATGCTACCAATTTAAGAGTGTCACGGAATTAGATGAGTTACTATACAATACCCCTGGAAAACTAGCCTAATGCAAAAATAAATTGGCCCATATAAATGTAGCAGTACATTTAACCCTCAACCAAGGAAGTCCACCTTGTGAATAAGGTATGACAAATCGTTAACCCATCGCGCATCGTAAAAAGGCCACAATAGGCCATAACCCTCAATTGATAGTTAACCCGTGCGCGGGTTGAGCAGCTGATACACGTTTACGCATCTGTTGGTTCAACAGTATTTTTTAATATTTTGTCCAAATTTAGATAGATCCTGAACTTAATAACATGCGGGAATCGAACTCGCAATACATGAAACCAATGTCGAAATTTCGAATAATTGTCTCGCCATAAATTTTTATTTCAGGTGGAGTTAAAATCATCAAAATAGGACCCTCCTGTAAAAATATATGCGTGATCATACAAAAAAACAATGTAACGATGTATTGATAATCCCTCCGTTTTTTTTCGTCGGTAAAAAATGGTCCATGAAAGTGCATTTTGATTCAAATACAGGTTTTTTTTAGATTGCTAATTAAAATTGTGTAGCAAGCGCGACTGCTGAGCTTCTAATATTCTTCTGCCTACCCCCTCCGGGAAATACAGGCGTGAGTCTATAAAAAAATGATTTTACAAGTTTTTCTATCGGACTGTAGGTATATTGTACATTTCCTTTCGATGTCTTCTTTCACTTTTCCGAGCAAGGTCAACAATGTGCGCACCGTGCATAATGAACGAAAGTGGAAATTCTAATCGGATATCCTGAGGTCAGCGAGTGTGAAAACTTTATGGAAAACTATCTTTGTGTCCATAAACACGTTACTAAAACATTGCGTCGTTTGAGTCGTGATAGCCTAGTGGTTGTGAGCGTTGACTGGTAAGTTAGATTTCGGGTTCGAACCCAAGGCGCGCACCTCTGACTTTTCGTAAGTCATGTGCGTTTTATAAATTAATTATCACTTACTCCGTGCCTCGGAAAGCACGTAAAGCCGTTGGCCCTGCGCCTGATCTCTCTCCGATCGTGTCGGATTGCCGTCCCATCGGACTATGAGAGTGAGGGAATAGAGAGTGCACCTGTGTTTGCGCACACATTTGTGCACTATAATATATCCTGCGTATTTGGCAAATCTCCGTTGAGATTGGCCGCTGTGACCGAAATTCGGTCAGGAAGATATTATTACTAAAACATGAGTAACTAAACTATGTTCTGTGACGGATGTAAGATATTGCGATTCTATTAATCTCGACCGCGCAAACTCCGTCGTCGTATCGCGCCGCGTCCTCGAATAGACGCACGCATATTAATTCGCTATACCACGCGGTTCCGGATGCCCGCCATCTACTGACAACACTTCTGCGAACTTGCGTAACATGTTCCGTCGCAATAAATCGAACAGCGTTATGTTCGAAGGCGTTCGGCGATTTGGCTTGTTTTGCGCTATTACTCTTTTGGCGAATACTTACATCTATGTATAGGTCGGCGATCTATTAGCGTCTGTCTGATCGCGGTGACGCGCGTACGTAAGTAGGTACGTGGCGCGGACACGCGAAACAAAACACGATCGCGGGTGGCTGACCGTCATAGGTAACGTGACGCGCGCGAGGGCCGCGACGGGGGCGAACGCGGGGGTGCGCGCGGGTGAGCCGGGGCCGGCGGTGAAGCAGGGGCGTCGCGCGTCGCGAGGCCGCCCTTGCTCGAAGGTGACGCGACAATTAACGTCGCGCGGTCATTCCACCGCGGCGCTGGCGCGATGTCAACGATTTCGATCATCCTGGAGCGATAGCGGACGAGTGGACGCCGCAGGCACATGCACGCGCCGCGCGCCCGCAAGGTTGCCGCGTGATATCGATATTATTAGCATTATATCCTACGTATAGGTACAATAAAACTATTTATAAACACTCATAATAAGTAAGCCTAGCTCAGGCAGTCCACCTTTAACAAATCCAATACCTACTTTATTATCATCTGCAACATAACTACTTCTAGTCCCCTAAGTCCACGACCTACCCCAAATAACAACACTATTATCTCCAGTACCTACTTACTTTATACATATAACCCAAGGCAGAAGACCAAAATACAAGAATTTACTACTTCCTTCTATTAATTAACTGCCCTAATTACTCCAGCAGTTTAAGTCGAACTTAACACAACAGCCTTGAAGAGCCATAAACGCAATATGCCTAAACTTATACACTTCGCAGATGTTCCTTACCCAAACTTTATAATGATCAGATACTCGAATGGTCTCTCGATTAAGGCCTTAGACTTGAGACCCTAATTGACCTTGAGATACCAATTACAACGGGAGCTGGTCATAATCAACATCGTCCAGTCAATTTTCTTTTTTTAGAGTCCCATCTAATCTTTCAATTCTTTCGTTTTACATCATCCTATTCATCTTTCTTTTAATATTTGACCGACATTTCACAGTCTATCCTAACCGCATTATGGTCAATCTCAACTGAAGCTAGCCAATTTTAGGTATATACAGAAGATATTTTAATGCACAAGGTCCACCAAGGTCCAAGGTGTACCGTTATAGTCTACTAAGGGAATTGCAATCAGACTTGACCAGAGAGATCAGGATACACACGTACGTATAAAATACACGGTAATTACGGAAAGCCTTAGAACCTGAGATATTGACATCCCAGTCAACGGTCACACTCTAATAGTTAGGTATATTATTAGAAATAAGACTCTCTCTTAAAAGTTCCTTAATAAAAATTACTAGTTCGTTTCCCGAACTTGGAAATCCCATCCTTGTAGCGAAATTTAAGGTAGTCATAATCAAAAGACGCTGACTCCGCATCATAAAGTGACTGGAGCCAACGGACCCATAACGGACTTCAGACTGGGCAAACAAAACAACACAGCAATCCAAACCTTATTGCACTGCACTAAGAAGCATTATCTAAAACATGACCTCATTTCTTACCCTTACGCCAGTCATTCTCGTGGCAAAATACTGAGCTTTATAGTCATAAATATCGAATGACCTTGAACTGTGAACCTTGATACTTTTAAATTTCTGGAATAACAAGGTTCGCAAAATATTTCATGATGGATGCATGTGATGATTGTGATGTGATAAAAAGTGAAATAAAACACGAATATGATCAGATCGTCACGGTCGTGATGGCGTATTGGTTACGGAACCGTTTTATAAACACTTGGGTGTGGGTTCTAACCTGGCATGTAGGTACCAATGTGACTTTTTTAATTTTATATATACTTTCTTAGTTAATCTAAGACACCACTGACAAACAGTGAGGGAAAACAGGGGTACTATAATATAATATTACTTCTGGACACAGCGCGCATAGTCAGAAAGCTCCTTTATCTAGAGCCCTGACCACTGGTAGCTTGGGCACTCTACCAGTGGACTACTATTTCATATATTATTAAATTTTTAAAATGTTTTATTAAACCTTGGTAATATCTGTTGGCAAGTTTCACTCAACTCAATGCAATAACTATTGCCGTGCAGCAGTAAGGACGCCGAAACGGCATCACCATCACCAAGCCTTCTCCAATTAAAACCCTTTTTTCAATAAATCAAATGATTCAAAACATTAAAATTTTCAAGTGAGGCAACCCTACTCCGGGTCGTGTCGGCGGCTAAATTGTAAGTTGCACGCGCTGCGACGACCCACGAGACGCCTGCACTGCGGTTATCGGGCAACGAGACGGCTACCTACCGTGCGCCCACACATGAAATACTAAATTACTTACAGACTTGAGTGAATGTTGGTAGATCGCGAGTCATCCAGGCATTAATGTTGAGAAACATAACATAACATAGACTCACGCCTATATTCCCCAGAGGACGTAGACAGAGGTGTATAGTATACCCACGTTTCGTTTATGTTATAAGTCCTATGTGATAGGGGGCGATCCATATTGACATTAACCGGTTAAATTCCAGACTCCGTGCTGTTAATGGAAAATCTTAATAACAGTTTGCCCGACCCGGGAATCGAAAACAGAACCTCGATGCAGGAGCAGTCGCGCTTGATACCACTAGACCAACGAGCGCTGTTGAGAAAATAACTTGAAAATAAAACCAATTTTGAACGGATACAATTTTGAATCGAAGATGTGACGTTTTCTGACGAAGGCTTTTTTCGAAGGCTTTGCAGCTTTCGTGGTCTCAGCGAGATTGCAATTTTTTTTTTCAAATATTGGTAAACAATCATAGATATTCAATAATTATTGAGCAGTAGTTTGGTTGGGCTTCGAATCTATTAGGCCACTGAATCGTACGTATCAAATGCCAATGCAAAGCCCACTGTTATCTAACCTCTCATATTTCCGACCTCAATTAATAAAATCGGGGGTCTATGAAAATCATACTCGTAGCTTAATTTTCGTTGGTTCTCTACAAACTATGGAATTAAGAACTACCTCCTTTTTGTTACCTAAAAAGTATGTGAAAATGAGTTTGTTTGTGCGATTTTTGTTGTTTAGTGTTTCCTTTAACTGTTCCTTACTAAGATCTAGAGGCCAAGAACATCAAACTTACTGAAAATACGTAGGTAATGTGTCAGTCAGCCAGCAAAAAGGTAGTATTTCATTTTTAAATATTATGTGTCAAGTTTAACAATTAGTGTCTCACTTCAAGAAAGAAAAGATTTAGCCTGACTTTGCTTTGCTGTTTGCTGTCCAGAAATACGTTATAAACTTTCTGAGCCCGTCCGACAGAATCAAATCAAAGCCCTTGCACCCATCGAGGCAGTTAAGATACAGCATTCCTATACAGAGAAGTTGATTTCAGAATGGCAACTCCATTTTGCCATAGCCATCTAAAATCTAAACAGAGCTAAGATGTCTGCAGCGCTTATCGCCCGCCAAGACGGCTACCTACCATTACGCACCCACACACACTATCTAAGGACACACAATTTACTGCTTGTGTAGGTAACGGTTCTCTTCTAATACAGTTCCAATTTTAAAACTGTTTTCGTTGTTTGAAAACGAAAAAAGAACGCTTGAGATATTGAGTCCTTGTGTGTTTATTACTTTGGTGATTCCCTAAGGCTCCAAAATGTCTTAAAACTTTGGCATCTTTAAAAAAAAATGTGTTCTCTATAAATAAAATAAAATATATAAATTTGAAAAAACCATTGATAGGATGGGATTCGAACCCACGATCTTCGGCGTACCGTGCCGACGCTCTAACCGCTGAGCCTCCGTATCCCATCAGAATCTGTTGAAATTTCAAATCTCTTTCTACGCCTAGGCTCTATAGGGCAGTAGGGTAAATATTTATATTTAATAAGCTAACATGTGCTATAACATGTAAAAAATTCACAAAAATATGTGTTAGCTCTGAAATTTATTATAAATATATAAATAAATATATTATCACCTGTTCCGTGTCTCGGAAAGTATGTTAAGCCGTTAGGACAGTCGATATAGGGAGTCCGTCAGTACCCTCATATAATCCTGACAACTGATCTAACCTCAGGAGGCTGATAGGCAGTCGCTCCGTAGAAAACTGATATTCAGCTGCATCTGATTAGTTTAGAAGCCGACCCCAACAAAGTTTGGGAATAATCAGGCTTGGAACATGATGCATATAATAAATAATTATCTTCATTAAAATTTAGTTTTGCGAAGGAATCCAAACTTGATGCCGTAAATCTTCAAACTCCAAATCTATACGATATCACTCCGATCTATTGGTCAAGTAAATCTTCTGTGACACTTTAACTAGTAGTAACAGACTGTCTTGTGGACATATTAAATAACCTCTTTCACTTTGTGTCCGCTGACTCACACTGCGCAGAAGTCACTGTGTTCACAGTTCACAACGTAATTTGATCGGTTGCGGATTAACTTTATCAATTAGACTTTGTCTACATTTGACAGATGAATGATGATGCCCTCCTGACCGAATTTCGGTCACAGCAGCCGATCTCAACGGAGATTAAGCCAACTACGCAGGATATTATTATAGTGTACAAGTGTGTGCGTAAACACAGGTGCACTCTCTGTTCCCTCACTCTCATAGTTCGATGGGACGGCAATCCGTCTCGAACAGAGAGAGATCAGGCGCAGGGCCAACGGCTTTACGTGCTTTCCGAGGCACGGAGTAAGTGATAATTAATTTATAAAACGCACATGACTTACGAAAAGTCAGAGGTGCGCGCCTTGGGTTTGAACCTAAGAGCTCTGACTTGCCAGTCAAAGGCATATGAACAGTAGTAGTATGACCGTTGACTAGCAAGTCAGAGGTCTCAGGTTTAAACCCAAGTTACTACACATTTAACTTTTCTTTATGTGCGTGTTTTAATTTTTTTTTTTTAAGCTCCGTGCCTCGAAAAGCACGTAAAGCCGTTGATCCTGCGGTCCCTCGATGTTTCTCCCTATTATCTCCTGCGAAGTTGGCTAATCTCCGTTGAGATTCAATTGAAATTGAAGATTCTTCGAAGCGTGCGATAGATATAGAAGTCTATTCCCTCGATTTATCTTGATTTAGCTTGTTAGCTTCAGTTCTTTATTAATTCGATACCTACATATAATTTCAAAATACAGAAACACCCAGATCGGAACAAACTGTCCAGCATTCTTAAAACATTTGCCCTGACTAAAAGATACGCGTAGACTTAGAACATCCAATTTTTTTCATCGGTTAAAATGAACAACGAAATGTTCGGCGCATGTGAATCGAATCGATTAGAATAAGATATAGATAAGCAGCCAAATTTCGGTATTAATACCGAAAGTGAAACTAATTTCGGCTCATCTCTAGTAAGCCGTATAGCATCTATTATAAGCGATATTTTATCCTAATGTCTGAGAGAGAGTACCTAGTTATTACTATTATAGATATATTATATGGCATTGGTCTTATGTACCAAGCATCAATTCACATGTCATCGTTTTACTATACGTAGAGATGAAATCCCTAAGCGTTTTCGTATAATTTTAGGTGAACAAACATTCTTAGGTGTTGCGAATCAACTTAGGAATCCAAAGATGCGCGCGCATGCAAATTACGTCGCGATCAACACAAACAGATGAATTATTTAATATGCACGTGCATCGCCAACACGTGCTGAATAAAGACAGACAGGTTTAGTTTTGTTTTTATAATAAAATGCATTTTTTTTTAACACGATTTTATTAAGTAAAACCGACGCCGGCGCGGGCGAACCACGTGGAACTTAAGAGGTTTAATTGCTTTAACTAGTAGATCGAAGGCTCAAATCCAGCTAATAGTCGTTTTTTTCTTTCGCCAAAAATTTAGAACATTGAATGCTTTACAATAATGTTTATTATTTTTGTAGTATAATTAAAAAATGCCTCCCATCTACGAATTGACCGCATCGACCATTGCTTAACGGAGTGGTCATTTGTCTCGTTTGTGCTGCGTTCCGATGCGGACGTGTTATTTATATTTTTATATCGATTAGCGCGGCGCAAGCTGACGCTCGTAATTACTCGCCATGAGTTCCGAACTTGTGGCAAATGAGCTGCTGGCGTTTCTGCAGCAGAAACTAGACGTTATGGACGAAGTGTCTGCTGTTCAGATCTGCGCAACAAACTTCAGCGAGGAAGACATAGCTGCTGCCAAGCTGTTGTTGTTCAGTGTGCTAAACAAGCGCGACCAGATGGTGTCCCGCAGGCGTGACGGGACTAAGAAAAGCCTACAGGAGATTATCACGCTGTTGAAGGAGACCGATCCTGACGACGTGCCAACGTTTGTGGCGAAGGAGTTACACAAGCTTCCCCCCGTCACCTTCGATCACGTCGATGTAACAAGCCTTTTGAAGGATATCGTGTTTCTGAAGGCCAGTTTAGCGGATGTGCAAGTTCAAATTCAAATTCAAAACATTTAATTCAGACTTTTAGGTCCATATAGTGTTAGTATTACATCGGGATAACTTAAGACTATGTTAGTAACTTACACAATATAAAAGAAAAAGCGAAATGTTCACCTACTACACAGTACATGCAACCTGATCCAATGTCTCCAAATAGGACTATGGATGTGGTTTGCAATTACTTCCAGGTAGCTGTTGGAACTGCCCCTCACCCTTCGCATCAGCGATGCTACTCTCTTGCGTAGAATTGCATGAAAGCCGTCCACTCGAGCTTCGGCAAACATCGCCGACGCACTGCAGTAGCGAGGCAATCCCATCAGCCACCTGAAGGCATTGTTGTATTGGACCCGCAGGGCACCGACAGTTCGCTGCGTGTAGCCAGTCCACAGACTACAAGTATAAAAAGACTGACAGTATGCTCTGAACAGTGTCATCTTTACTGCCCTTGAACACCTGGCAAATCTGCGTGCCAGCATATTACAACGAATCGTCAGCCCCCTGCGTTCCCTTTCCATATCCAAGTCGTCTGTCAGGTCTTCATGCACCACATGACCCAGGTACACAAATTGCGTAACTCTATGTAATGGTTCCCCAGCTAGTGTCACGGGCGGTACGCAAGAGGGACTCTTACGCCCCGCCCGAAACACCATCAGTTCACTCTTTTTCACATTGTACGCCAAGCCATGAGTTTCAGCGAACACCTCACATACCTTTACTAATTTTCGCAAGGCGCTGATCGATGGGCTCAACAGCACCATGTCATCCGCGTAACTAATATTGTTAAGTGAAGTTAGATGCATCCCAAAAAACCGTCGCCGATTTGCGTAATGAAGTTAACGAGTTGCGCAACTCTACGGCGGTAACTAGGTCATCATTCGATGCATCTAATGTAAACACGCGTCGCGGAGCCGGCCTCGATATATCGTCGTCAAATTCCGCGTCAGCAGTTTCGTCGCCGGCGCATGTGATAGCCGACCTAGCGGAAATCCCCGCCCGCGCACCCCGCAGCTCCGTGCCCATCAACGCGGCTCCTCCACTCAGCGCTGCCCGAGCCTCTCGCCCCGTCCCGCTGCCAGTACTTGCAGCCCCGGCGAAACCTCATCATAGAGATTTTGCCAGCGTCACTGCGAGCGCCCCTGCCCCCCCGAGTACGAAGTCTGTACTCGAAAAGGCGTCGTACAGAGCTAATGACGATGATGGTTTCGTGACGGTGCAACGGAAGAAGCGCCAAACACGCACGAACCAGAACCGTTGCGGCAAAGCTCCTACGGAGCCCGACGTGATTTTACGTGCCGCAAAGCCGAACACACCGGTGTACATCTCCCGCCTGCATTACACCACTAAGGCGGAGGACATCGTGGAGTACGTGCGCCAGAAGACGAGGTACACGCCGAGGGTGCAGTTGCTGGAGTCGCACCGCAACGTTAACTTCAAAGCGTTCGTGGTGCGAGTACCGAATTGTTTTCTGCCCCTCGTCATGAACGAAGACTTTTGGCCACAGGACGTGGTATTCCGTCGCTTCCGCGGACAAGTACCACCGGATAGCACAAAGACGATATAGTGCGAAGTGAAGTGCTACTAATATAATTTTAAGCTTTATTTACTAACACCATTTTGTTTATTTGTATATGTATGTTTAGGTTAAGGTATTTATCTATGAGCCTTTGTAGCTTGATAATAAAGATATAAATAAATAAATAAATAAATAAAATTACTATTATCACAGTACCACAACTCCACGTTTCGAAGCGTTTCGAATTTTCTATAGATATCTCCTTACAAAATTAGGTAGGTACATTATTTATGTATACGGCAGCTATGTACCTACTAATGTCAGTACTTCTACTCCGGCGGCGCGTGACAAGTCGCTTGGCTGACATTCAATATTTTTTATCATCCAAAGCGAGTAATGTTTTTTTCTGTATTCTCGCGGGGCGGTCAACTTGTGAACTGTATGTACTAGCGGACGAAAGAACGAATCCTAATGTACAGACGCCAGTATATCAAGTTACTACAATGTGTCAAATTTCTTTATTAGATTTTCAACTTTCTCGCTAACGCATTAGGTTAAAAGTTGATTGGGAAAATTTGACAATTATGGGTAGCTTGATATACTGGCGTCTGTAGCTGTACACAGCAAAGTTATTAGGTTGGCAGTGGCGTTTGTGGTGTGATTTTTTCAAGATGTCATCAATACAATTTCATTTTACCATATTATTTTCTATTATTAATATCGTTTTTATAAACATAACTAGCGACCCGCCCCGGCTTCGCACGGTTACGTTAATATGCATGTATTGTACATATAAACCTTCCTCTTGAATCACTCTATCTACTAAAAAAATTCGCATCAAAATCCGTTGCGAAGTTTTAAAGATCTAAGCATACATAGGGACAGACAGACGCGGGAAGCGACTTTGTTTTATACTATGTAGTGATTATGAAATTAATACCTACAGCTATCTGCAGAGCTTTTCATTTTATTTTCTTATTGTAAATGTTTTTAAGCATGTTATAATTAAAAATCCTTTTGCAACGCCTGAAAAAGGCAATTAAGTTTAAAAGAGCTATTTTTTTACATCTTATCACCTTAATGTTCACACAGCAAAACTATTAGGTTGGCAGGATAGTTAATTATAAAGATTTTTGAAGAAGTTCGCATGTCATTGTGAAAAATTGTTTAGTTTTGTATAGGTTTCAGTTATACCGACCTTTTATAAGAACATATCTCATAAATACGATCATCATTCAAGTACCTACCAATGTAATGATAACAAAATATATTTTGCGAACAATATCAAGGTGAACAAGTTGAATGCACTCACACGAGGAAAACGTATTGAAACCCTGACATGGAGATATACCTACATAAGATCCAAAATCAACAGTTTATCTCCACCATTTGTAGAAGTGAAGTGATGGACATTTATCATTAAAGTTTGAAACATTATAAGTCGCGACTTACCGACGTATAGGTATGTATAACAATCTGATATATAAATAAAGAAACAATATAATAAATATAGGTACTTACCTACATAATTATAATCTGTACACTGTACAGTCGAGAGCTAAAATACACACATCAAAAGTGTCTAGGGATCAACATATATTTTTGCAATAACTTTTCTCCTGATTGATATTAATTAAAATTTTCTTTAAGGATTCATCAAATAAAGTGTTTTCGTTTGTCACAGTAACGATAAACCAAGTCACCTTTGCATTAATAAAGAAATTTGCCATTTTCCTAATAAAGGGATTTTTGACATTTGAACCACTAACATTAAAGTTCAAAAAAAAGACTGAAATAACAGTTTTCTTTAAAATTTTATTGGGTAACTTAAACAATTAATAATCCGTGTTTCTACCGCGAACACTAACAACACAAGAACATCGGTTTGGCATACTCAAAATGAGTTCATCCAAATCACGCTGTGGAATGGCCGCCCATGTTCGTTGCAACAACAAAAAAAGGTCTTCTTGCGACGGGATACCCTCCATATTCGGCAGAGCTCTTCTCTGTAGCATATCCCATGCATGCTCAATCGGGTTCAAGTCTGGCGACTGAGCAGGCCAGGGCAGGACATTGATGTTAGCTGCGGCGAGAGTATGTCTTACAACTCTTGCGGTGTGCGGTCGTGCATTATCATGCATTAACTGAAATAAGGGACCGATTTGCACTTGTAGAGGAACGATGACGTCTGATACAATCGTCTCAGCATAAATTTGAGCGTTGAGGTTGCCTCTGATCCAAATCAACTCAGTTCTTCCGCCGATCCAAATACCCGCCCATACCATGATGGTTCCACCACTATAAGGATGGACTTCCTGGCAGGATTTTAATCGCTGTTGGCGTCCAGGGGTTCTCCAGTGTCGTATACGTCTTGTATCCGGTCTCATACCAAAACGAGACTCATCAGAAAAGCACACGAAACGCCATTGTTCTTCTGCCCAATTTCTATGTTCAAGAGCCCATTGATATCGAATCCTACGATTGTGCATTGCTATAGGTGGTACCCGTAGCGGTCTTCGGGAATGAAGGTTCACTTCATGCAAGCGGTTTCTGACTGTTTGGTCGCTAATTAAGTTCCCTGAAGAGTGATGAAGCCTCACGGCTAACATCATGGCGGTTATTGTTGGAGCTCTTCGAGTTAAGATTTGAATGTATCGGTCTTGTCTCCGTGTGGTGCAGCGATACCGTCCTCCATGGCGCTCAGCCACGGTACCAGTGCTTCGGTAACGTGTCCAAAGTCGACTGATAACACTCTGACTTGTATTCAGAGCTAAAGCCACAGTACGTTGCCGGGAACCAGCTTCTATCATTCCCACGGCTCTGAGCATTTCTTCCCTGCTTAAATGACGTCGCCGCTCCATAATAACGTTGGTTTTAATCAGTAGTAGGGAAACAGTAGCACTAATAATGTCTTCAATGCGTTGTATGTTTTTATAGGGAAAATATTGACAGCTGATTTTCATCTTTTACTCGAATTTGATTCACAGTTCCTGATTCAAATTATGAAATGCACCAAAAAGGATCCATATAAATTTATAAAATCATAAATTTATTACAAAGCCACATCTCAATCTCAAGAAATCCGCATAAAAATGCTTGATCCCTAGACACTTTTGATGTGTGTATGTGAACACAATAAAGAATTTCAGAAGCCAATTCTTAAAGGAACGCGTATAGAACGCGCAATAGAACGCATTATATCGCAATAGATGTTTACTAATATTCGGGTTGTACATCCTAATCCTAACTTCCTAGTTTGTTACATTTTCAAGCCTAAACCACTGAACCACAGAAATCTAAATAATAAGGCCTTGCTTGTCTTATTATTGCTTGCTTGCCTTATTATTTAGATTTCTGTACACTGAACCGATCATCCTGTTTTTCCATATACGTTATCAGGTGTACAGAAACGGACATAGGGTATCTTTCATCCCGAAAAAAAAGTACTGTTCCCAAGGAAAACTACAATAACGTCCTTAAGATAATAGATGACACCACGTGTCCTTTCGAATTATGATTGAATATTAAATTCTATATTACACGAGCAAATTCGCGAGCAAAAGATAGTTTTTCTACAAACTAAACCTGTAGGACAGAAGATATACATATATTCACTTGAATTCCGCCAAATGTATATGTATACTTACATATAATTTTGCTCTGACTGTACATCGTCAAACATCCGTGGAGCCAAATTCTCGTCGGACGTCCGCGCGTTCAAGGTCACGTCCGCGGCTTATTGCTGGCAATTTGCACACGTAATGTTATTGACCAGGCACGGCATAAGTCGCGTCCAACAGTTACAAGTAATAAGTTTCGTTGCGTGCGATAAAAAGACATTAAATTGTTTTTTGTCCACTACGAATCCTAGACTAAATGCTTAAATGTCCTCCTAGCCTTATTATATCCAAACTTTGTTGCGGTCGGCTTCTAATATAACCAGATGCAGCTGAATATCTGTTTTCTATGGAGCGACTGCCTATTGACCCCCAATCTAAAAGGGATACGATATTTTAAGGTTAGATCAGTTGTCAGGATTTTATGAGAGTACTGACTCCCTATGCCGACTGTCAAAGATCTTCATGACAGCCGGGACCAACTGCTTAACGTGCTTTCCGTGGCACGGAGTAAATACGCACATAACTTCCAAGTCAGAGTTGAGGGGAGTTCGAACCTGAAACTTCTGACTTGCCAATTAACGGTCATACCACTAGGCTATCACGGCTTAAAATGTCCTATTCAGTGTTATATTTGAATTAAATCCTTCTTTTGCCGTTCCCGCCAGGGTCCATGATGATGTCATATAGTTTTTGTGATATCGTAACTTATCACCTAAATATCACATTGTGGAAAGTAATAAATATTTGAGTAACGTGTATTAAATATTTAACTGTCCTCTTTCATTTGTGTTTATTAAATAGTAAAATTAGTTTCAGGCAAGAAAATGAGCTTTATAGGTTTATTTAAACGACTGCACTTAATAAAGCAAACACTGTCGCCTGAACATAATTCACCTATCACTCAGTACAAGCTAGTAGGGAGTCGGTACCTAATCAACGCGGTGAGTTGTGAAACCACAGGTGTCCGGGCCCCCATCGATCTCGCTAAAAATACGATAATATCGCATATTGCCGCGGATACACCACACTTACTAACGCATCAGACACAGTGTATGACGAGCAGCGGAAAAGAAACTTTTTTCACTTAGACATAACGTCTGGAATTGATATCACTAGATATTGTAAAACAAAGTTCTCCACCGCATCTGTCTGTTTGTTCGCGATTAACTCAAAAACTACATCACCGATTTTCATGCTATTTCCACTAATGGATAGAGTGGTTCTCGAGGAAGGTTTAAGTATAATTATAATTTGTCAAGTTTTTGTACACATTGACATATAATGATATTTGTTGGAGATGTAAAAAAAGCCGGGATGCGGGAAAGGAATCAAAATTTCATGATTACTTTTGGTCGCGATAAACGACCGACATCGACGCGGGTAAAGCCGCGGGCATCAGCTAGTTCTACATATAATAGAAGCTCTAAGATGTTTAACTTATGTTAGACAACTGGGTGTCGTATAAGTCAGCTCCAAATTGAACAGGCTTTCTTCAAAAGGCCACTTTGGACACCTACAAACAAGCTCTCGAACATATTATTCTGAACCTTTATTATTAATAATAATAATAATAAAATTAAAATTATTGGCTGAACTTCATAAAAGACTTTGGTCCTCAAGATTGTTTCGACTTCTCATGTCTAGTCCAGACAGGAAACCTCTGTCCAGTTTAAAAAAAAAATAGTCACTGGTAAAAAACCTAATTTACAGAAATAAATGACTTGAGTAACTAGATTAGCAATCAAGTTAAAAGTGTTCTAAGAAGTTGGCTGTCTAGGTTAGGAGTTAGGAGCTACGTCGCAGTTGACGTAGGTAATGAAAAGAGGTTATAACTTTTTTACGACCCATGAAGGAGTTATTCATAGATATTGTATAACTCATTGGTTCCATGGTAAATATTATTCTGCTGTCTTTTTCTTGAGGGTGTTGCTATATACATTTAAGTGTTGGTGTACTTAATAGTGGGAATAAGATAGGGAAAATTTAAAGCTCTTTAAAACTAAACTAAAAAATATATGACACTTAATGTTGTGTACGTTTTTTCAAATACTTTTTGTTCTCTACAGACACCTCATCATATAAAAGTTTCAACACCAAAAAAGTCTTTGAATTTTTATCACAAGCGGATCTTCAAACCGCACAACGGCCATTCACTTTTCATAATTGTCACGCTCAATTACCTTGATTGCACCAAGCAAGTTCATCTTGAACCGGTTTTCGCTTCCTCTCGTGCAATATGTCATGGGTTCGCAACCTACGCGCTGCAAAAATACCCGCGATCCGTCTCGCTGTCAGCCGATAACATCCCTTCATACCGCCTACACTAGGCTAGGAGTATGTCTGCCAGGACAGTCATAAACAGTTTACAGGCTAAGTAATTAACTGTTAGTTTGTTTAATGTGTTCAGTTAATCGTCTACCTTCGATTGACATAACAGTCTGAGTGATGAATCCATTTCCTATTGGGTCAAGTCATTTCTCTAAAGTTTTGGAAGCTCAGGAAACAAGTTAGGTATATTTGTTTTTAGAATCCAGTGAATTTGCTCAACTCTTTCAAAGTGAAAATTTGTGATTAGTTGAAACCGGTTTAAATACAGACCTGAAATGCATACACACACGCAAAGGAACTTGAAGTGTGAAAAGTTTGTTAGATTTTAGGTCGATGCAGCAATTGGAGTGGGTAGAAAGTCGTGAAATAGCCTTTGTTCATGGCATTCGGTTTACGTAGAAAACTGCAATGCAGTGCACACAAAAACTCTCCATCTAGCTGAAAACGCTGGTAAATAAGCATAAAAGTTTATACGTCGGCGTCGCCTCAATATCAGATAGCGGGTTATATTTATCCCGAGCAGTGACTGCAAAAGGCGAACTCATAAAAAGCGCGGCACGGTTGATTACAAAGCCGCGCCGGGTTTATGGGCGCGCATCTCGCGTGCCTCGCTGCCTCGCCGCCGCGCGCCGCTCCGACGACGCGAGGGTAGTTTTTCAGTCGCCGAGCGAGCCCCCGCCACATAAATAAGTGATCACGGCGCTACTCCCCCTCCCTGCCCCCCACGTGACGCCTCCCCCCTCGCTCGTAAACTAAGCGCAGATAGCGAGAGGACTTAATGGCTGATCGGATTTTGATTAGCGTGGGCCGGCGACGCAACCCCGCACCCGGAGCCGAATTTGAATAGATAAGTGGGCACCCGAGGACCGGCGCTCGCGACCGTAATTTACATACTTACTGGCTTTCGGCGAACATAGAGGGTGCCAAGTTATGGACGACGCAAAAACGATAAAGTTGAAATAAAGCTTCGGTCATCGATTCGGTCGCGTCGAGTGGTTTTTTACAGAATTCTGTTTGTTATCGCTGCGGGCCGGTGCCGGTCAGGTTGGCCGGTCAGCGTTCGTTTTTTATTAGATCTAATCGTTCCGCAGCGCGCGAACATGCAGCGTACACGTGTCGTCGACATCTGACAGGAGAAGTACCGCTCCGACTGGTAAACAACGTGAGGTTGAAGTTTCGCTGCGTGCTATGACTTCGACCGATCACCCGCAGATCTGTAACTTGTCGCTATTGACGGAGGTCGGAAACTTGTGAACGTGGAGGATGGAGATGTACGGACAGGTAGGTACATCGTCACCAGGCCGGCCGCGGTTGCCTCGGGGTCGCGGTTCGATAAGGCGCGACCGCCCTCCCCCTTGCCCCCCTCGCGTTTGTTTAGTTTGGCAGGTAAAGCACAACAGAGGGGCCGGAACGTGTCGCGTGGGAGTGATCGCCGGCTGACGTATCGGCTGGCGGCACGAATAATTGAAGTTTGAAGGAAAACACGCGAGACGTTCCCTAGAAACACGAACCCAATAGAATAAAATATGTTATCTGCTCAATAAGTGACGTCTACAATTATCTTGTCTGCTAAATTTATAAATATTGTGGTATTATATTGGATTTTTTAAAATTAAGTTCCTAAATTGTTTATTATGACGAAGAGACAGTTATGGAGAATCCGAATAACGATTATAAGAATTCCTTATTAGTTTTCTTAATTTGCATACTAAGTTATTGTATGTTAATCAAGTCATGACTAATAGCCAGGGCGTTCTTTTTTAAGAACACAAAGACCAAAGCTATGTCTTATTAATTCACTAGGTCCTACATAAATGACAAGTTAATGTATTAGGTACTTAATATAGGATCAGTAATTGAGGTCACTTGAGGTTAAGTTTTCCAAAATCTTGAATCTCAAAGTATAAGTACAAGTAAAAATGTTTAACTTTAGAAGTTAAAAAAAGAACAGTTTTTTTTATTTTCAGAACATAAATACACAACTTTACAGATATTATAATGTGAATATTTGTGACGTCACAATCACCATTAAACGTGACTTTTTATCCTGAAATATCCACACAGATAAAGTAGGAAGCAGAAGCTAGTATATCCTAAAAGAAACTCAGCAATATCGTGCTGCAAACTATTTGCTAAAACACAAGTTTTTTGCTAACTCGAATGAGGGTACTCAGCATCGTGGCCCCCACCACCAAATTACGAAGCAATAGAACACAGTCGCTGGGGCCGATTTGGGTCAAGAGGTATCTTCATACACTGTCCTTCATTATATGCAGTTTATCAGATTTTTTGTTAAATAATTAATGTACGGAGTGATTGACGTTCATACTGAAATATCTGGAAAATACACCAGTGTATGGTTGAAGAACAACGTAGAGGGCTGACTTAACTGACGCCATCGATAATTCATTTCTTCAATGATTGGATGTTATTAGGCTGAATGGATTTGGAAGAAACTTGACACGATGTGGTGTACAATTGTCAACCACCTAGCCTTATTATTCCTAAACTTTGTTGGGGTCGGCTAATCAGCTGAATATCAGTTTTCTACGCAGCGACTGCCTATTGACCCCCGTAATCCAAAGATATACAATATTTTAAAGTTAGATCAGTTGACAGGATTTGAAATAGATATAAATATTTCGACTGTCAAAGATCTTCTCGACAGCTGAGGCTTTAATGTTCTTTCCAAGGCAAGGAGCTGGCTTTGATAATAGTATTGATTCCCTATTTCGACTGTCAAAGATCTTCATGACAGCCGAGGTCAACTTTCAAAGGCACGGAGCAGTGATAATTAATTTATATTACGCACAGAAAGTCAGAGCTGTGTCTCTGACTTTGTAGTCAACAGTCTACACTAGGCTTGGTTCACGACAAATATAATTGTCTCCAATTAAAAAATAATTATGCTCCTTTTATCCTGAAATCGCAGACAATTTAGAATGCAAATAATTTCGAAAACGGCGCGTGTTTAGTTCTTCAAAATTCAGACATACTACGTTTTTGCTCAAAAACACTATTACATATAGTGTAAAAACAATACAAAAAGAAAGACCTAACTGCAAAGGCCAGCTAATATCAGCAATGCTTCTAGCGTTGCTGATACCCGTGTTCCTGTGACCCGACTGATAGTTAGCCCTTTTTCAATAGAATTGAGAACCTCCTCCTTTTTGAAATCGGTTAAAAAAGCTCATGTTTTAGTTAAATAAACGCGCGTACAATAACATCATAAAAAGCTCTGTTCATCTGCTGACTCACTGTCCAAAATGCTGAGCGACGATACGACATAATTACACAAGTTTGTATGAGGGAAGTAATTAAGAAAGGACAACGCGAACGGCGGGCACTGATGTATGTACAAGCAATTTAATGCACTCACAAATACCTATATCACATGCTACCTTATAATGTATTGTGAAAATATTTTGTTAAAAAAAAACTTTTTAACACACTTTTATTAGCTTCTTTTTTGACTTAAATGAGTGAGTGTCGCAATAGCCTAGTAGACCGTAGACAGACCGTAGATTGACAAGTCAGAGGTCTCAGGAACGATAAGAAACTCCTCTGACTTTTCGAAAGTTATGTAGTTTAAATATGTATTTATAAATTAATGTTTTATAAAGTAACGCCAATAATGTCGCCACACCTTTATTGAAAATGCAAAACGAATGAATTGTAAATTACGGCAAATTGATAGCTAATAAAAATGCACTAAAAATAATAATCTAACGCTTTTGATACGAAAACAACGACTTTTGATTCAAAACTTCAATCTCAAACGTTGAATATTAAAATAGTACAAATAGTTGGGGAAACGCTTTCCTGTTATAAAGCTATGTACAGACTGGGCTGCGGGCTGCGCTGTTTAAAAGGCCATCAAAGAGCCGTCTACATAAAACGAGTCCCATTTTACATTCGGCTCGCTAGTACCAGGGTTTATAGCGGGCCGGTCAGGAATTCTCTACGTAATGAGGAAACTCGGTACCTACTACGGACCCGCGATTGTCCGCCGAGAATCGATAGCGCAAACGCAGTCGCTAAGCTATCAAAATTTTATGTTCAGAAGATGACTCGTGTTAATGGCTCTTTTTGTTGGTTTTGCTAAATGCCGTTTGCAATATAATTACGTCATATTTTTGACGCTGTATCGCAAAAAGTAAAAAAAAATTGGCTGTATTAGCTATTTAAATATTGTTTTAAGGCGCGGATACTCGCTAATCTGCTATCTCGCTCGCACATTGTAGATATAAAATCAATTAATACAGTTATGAAAAATCGAACTAAACCAATTGAAGGAGAACAACATTACAAAGTTTTAGCAAAAATTTCAGCTTGATCGAAACATGTTTTCAAATAAAAAAGTGGCATAAAATCAAAAATATTAAAGCAATTGTTTTATTTACTAAACCAGCACACATGAGAGATATTTCAACGTGATGTAAAGCCATGTCAGAAGCCTCATAAGGGCGGTTTAAACTCTGACACCAGGTTGTTTGTCAATCATATGATAAAGTAAGAAGAAGACCTTCCAACTACCGTTCTCCTAATTTAAAAGCAGGCGTACTCCACATCATAAGCCACAACACTTCTTACCATCAGGTAGATTCGTGGTGAAACTCATGCCTTCGTCATTATTATTAGCCCAGGATGACCCATTTCTGACTAAAAGCCTTCCTCTTTTTTCTCCACTCCTCGCGATTCCCTGTTATTTCCTGCCAATCAGGAAGCAAACGATCCAGTACGTCCCGCCATCTCTAACGTGGTCTGCGTTCTTCGTAATAACAAAAAAACTAATGGTTGTTAATTATCCCTTTTTAAGTTGTTACACAAACAGTGACGTAGCTAGGTAACCAAAAGCCCTAGGACAAAATATAAAATAGGATCCCAACTGAACTATGTAAAGTAGTTTTTTCAAATAAGTTGCCATTATTAAAGTCGCGCTTCTGAAATCTGGTTTCTTTATATTTGGAATGTGAGAGAATTATTCACTACATAGTTCAATTTATAGTTAGTGAGTCCGTATGCCGTATTTCGTGTGGTTCCCGGCCTAAGAATAGAACCACCCCTACTCGTCCCGCGGGTATCGTAAGAAGTGAAAAAAGGAAAAATTGCAAGGGAAAAAGCGCGCATTGGGAAAGGCCTATGTTCAGCAGTGGACTAATATAGGTTGATGATAATGATTAAAGTCGCGTTCCTGGAATCTGGTTTCTATTTCTATTTGGAATGTGGGAGAAACTTTCACTATATAGTTCAATTTATAGTTTGTAAGTCAGAGTCCGAGGGGCCTGAGCTTGGGAGCCCCGGGGCAATGCCCGTCTAGCCCTCCGGTAACTACGCCACTGTACAAAATAGTAGTCGCCTTGTTAGAGTTCGCTCTGTTTCCGTCATAAACATGATACGTACTTCTAGTTTTAATTTAAACACCGAGGTAAAGTTACTAGCAGTAAAAGTTGTTCTAGTACCTTTTTAAATGTAATAAAACACACTTCACAGAAAACACAACATCTTCGCAGACCTTATGTTTTACGAAACACAAATCAGTTTAATTGTACCTTCCGTTCTTGCATTCTGTAATAGTTTTGTTAATACTAAATTATAGATGTGTGACGTAGAAATAATTATTATTCTTTAATAGCATAAGGTACGGTGTTGAGTACAAAATGCGGAACTTTTAAGGCGAGGATACTCGCTAATCTGCTAACCAACCAAGTTATGGAGAATGACATTACAAAGGTTCAGCAAAAATATCAGTTTGATCGGAATAAGTTTTCACACATAAAAATAACTTCAAACGAATTTTTATTTATGCTATAAGAAAACTTGTTCCGATCAATTTAAATTTTTTGCTGAAACTTTATAATATTATTCTCCGTAACTTGGTTTGCTGCGATTTTTCATAACTAGGTACTTACATTCATTGAATTTATCTTCAATGTGCGAACGAGATAGCAGATTAGCGAGTATCGGCTTAAGATTGAGCCGGACGAAGGAAAGTAAAGTCTATTAGAGTTCCGAGAAATTGTCTTAGAATAAGGTCCAATGTAATTCACTCAAAAATATAATTATACACATAGGTATAAAAACGTATGTATACGTATACTTTCATTATTACAATGCTTTGACGAATAATTAAACTTCATCAAACAACATTTATCGTTTTCCCTCAAATTCTCACACAAATCTCACAAAAGTTTGTAATCAATTTGTAATCGATAACCACTGGTTGTGTCACTCGAATGCGCTGTTATTTTCCCTGTTGGCGCCTTATCTTCATCAAAGTGAAGGTGCCTGGAAGCAGGGACTTTGATAAAACCTTCGTATTTATGTTCAGCACTCGCAGGATGACATAATAATTAGAGACGGTGATAGATAGTATGAATGCCTGCCTACTTCATATTTTTTATATGTATAACACATTTTTTAATTTGGGATTCAAACAAATAAATTTAAAAAATACGTAAACTAAACAATTCAGTAATGTTATAAATACATCAACATTTTTATAAAGTATTATGCATTCTTTGCGAAACTAAAGTTTGAAATTTTTGTAGAAAGAAAAATCTATTGCGAACGGAATATGAACCCGACATCAACAGTGTAAAGCACAGTGGCTCCGTCAAAATTATGATCTTTAGCAACATTTTTTAATATTATGTCAGTTAAGTAATGTTATATCAGCTTTCAGCGCCAAAATTAAAAAAGAACGAACTTAATAATGCTTCACCGTTCCAAACTTAAAATTAACGTACTAGAGTAATGCATGTCACAAACAGCCAAGCTTAGAGGTTGAGGCGACCGAAGCCGCGCCTATGAAATAGCAATCTCTTTTGTTGTGCCAAATTACTACTGGCAGCTTCCATGGCCGCTATAGCAAGGTGCGGCTCATGTGACAACCCTGTAGTACTTAAAATATAGCTTGATCTTTGTGACAGATGTCAAATACGTACAAATAATGTCAAAATTCGTTAGAAATGTTCCTATTTGACAACTGTCACAGAGATCAAGCTTATATTTTAAAGACTGTAGTCCCTAACGCATAAAATGTCGAATCATAAAACTGTCAAGAAACCAATTTATTAATTAATCCAGAAGAAGTCAATGAAAATCAATCTTCAGCCTGTTTATAATAAATTAACGCACGTCACTAACCTGTAATCGCTTATCTAAATCGAAACAATTTATAACCGGCGACAAAAAGTCGTAATTTAATAAGAACAAGCGCGCAAAGTCATAATATAACCGCAGTTTAACGCTAACTGGTCACGCGCGATTAATCGCAGAACGTTCTTAGGCTAACTCATGCCGGACATAATAAAGTTAGCGAAGCTTTGGTACGAATTTATATACCTTTGTAATTAGGATAATAATTTATAGGAGTTGCCCCTTCTTGCGCAGTCAGCAAAGCCTTTTGTGACAAAGGCGGAATTTTTAATTTGTCCAGTAGTGTTTGTAAGTTCCAAGGTTTCAAGTCAACTCCAAAGCTTACAGTATAGTAGTACCTATAGCTGTAGTAAGCTTGAACAAGTCTGTCAACAGATAATAAACCATATGATACAAAAAAGTTCTTGGTGCAATCATCAGTTGAACAAAAGCATCAACATTCCTTCAATCTTCAATTCATTTATACACTGGCTTCAAAATTAATTACAAATACCATTTATTAAAAAATATAATTTAGAATTATGAAAAAAAACAAAAATAAAAATTTAGATTTCGAATCTCGAACAGTTTCACATCTTCAATGTATACATAGTAAATGTAGGCATACGCGGTATTAATTCGGTCGCGCGCGGCCGCGACCCAGCGCGTTTTTAATTAAGTCCCGCATTCGCCTTCCTGCTGCGCGACGAGGGACGCCTGTTCCGTGCGAAACCGAGTAATCGAGTGGTTACTACAATCGATTCTAGTAAACAAAGGAGATTTTCTGATAGGTCAACCTAAGCTAATACCACTTTTTCCAAAGAAAATAATTGTCACCATCAATCGTCAAAGCTTTTATGTCAATGAGGCTTAATTAATGCATTTGACATAAGCATATAGTTATCCCTACATAATTGCACTCGTTATACCTACCTAATTACCATCGTCCGAATCGTGTGACCATTTACCACGACACCACTGTATTTTATCCAAATTTAATATAAGCCACGTAAAACCAACGGTAACCTGACCCATTCGCGTTATATTCGCAGTTTTATGTCGACTTTATTATTCGGAAATTAATCGCTTAGCTGGACCATTGGTGACTATAAACCTACTTCGGTTTCTATGAATCGTTTTATGACAATAATACCATGATCTTAGACCATGGGAGAGCAGAATAGGTCTTTAAATTAATATTTTATTGATGTCAATTCTGACGCGTTAACGTTAAACATAAAATAACAAATAGTATACGCAGGAAAGAGATAGCGTATATTATAATTTAATTTATTAATCTAAGTTTACTATTTACGTTTAAGTTTTCATTTTAGAATCAGTGTTGATTACGAACTATTCAACGGTCATAAGGGTGTCATTCTGACAAAGAAAATGTTCGTAATTCAAAATCTAAATAATCGTAATCAAAATAACTATTTTATTGTAAAGGAAACATTCAAAATTAAGCATGTCATTCCCAGTCACTAAAATTTAAAAATGGAATCAATTTCATTGCTAATTTCAGAAGTCTTTAAAATTTTAGTTTTTGTCTGTTGTCGCAAATTTCACAACTGGTATAGCTTATTTGTCAGTGTCGTGTGGTTTCCGGCTTAAGAATAGAACCACTGAACAACACCCCTACTGGTCCCGCGGGTGTCATAAGAAGCGACAAAGGGAATGATCAGGAGAATGGGCAGCAGCATCTTTCTGTGTAACAGCAATCATCTGCTAGCGATTCTGTATAACAGCAAGCATCAGCGAGGCGATAATAGGCAAATACCTCCAATGAACGCACAAAAGTGGCGCACATTGGGAGAGGCTTATTTTCAGCAGTGGACTAACAATGACTGAAGATGATGATGATGGTAAAACTCCTGACCCTGTTTACGAAAACCCCAATATAGGCTAAATAGATATCGTCAATATTTTCGTTACGCTTCCATAGATGACAATCTAAAACCTATTTCCGAGAAACATAAAAATATGGAAACCGCCATAAACAAGCTGCAAACCTCACTTATTAAAAAAATATGATTATAACATGACTAGACTATGTAATTAATCGTCATTGCATTTATAATTTTTCAATTTTCATATTAATATTCAGTAATAAATTGTGTAGGAAAGACTTGATCGTAGCAAGGTCTGCTATACTCGTAGTACCGTTGCATTGCGAGCTTATAATTTATGCGAAAATGACCTTAATCTAGAAGACGTAGAGCCTGTTTCTCATATACCTAATAATTTAGCCAATGAGTCGTGATAGCCTAGTGGTGTTGACTGTTGACTGGTAAGTCAGAGGTCTCAGGTTCGAACCCAAGGCGCGCACCTCTGACTTTTCGTAAGTTATGTGCGTTTTATAAATTAATTATCACTTACTCCGTGCCTCGGAAAGCACGTAAAGCCGTTGGCCTTGCGCCTGATCTCTCTCCGGTCGTGTCGGATTGCCGTCCCATCGGACTATGAGAGTGAGGGAATAGAGAGTGCACCTGTGTTTGCGCAAGCATTTGTGCTCTATAATATCTCCCGCGTCGATGGCTAATCTCCGTTGAGATTGGCCGCTGTGACCGAAATTTGGTCAGGAGGACATTAATTTAGCCAAAGTCAGTTTGACTAGAATCTAATTTCAATTTGAAACTGTGAAATAAAGCTTACATATGTGAAGTTCCCTGCGGGTGGCATTTCATCATTATCAGCCTGTATTAGTCCACTGCTGAACATAGGTCACTCCCAATTCGCACCACTATTGTGCGCTCATTGGACGTATTTGCCCATAATCGCCACGCTGGGCAAGCGGGTTGGCAATCGGAGTAGCAGATGATTACTGTTACCCATCCTCCGGATCTTTCCCTTAGTCGCTCTTCTTCTTTCTTATACACTATAATATATCCTGCGTAATTAGCTATCTCTGAAAAGATTGGACGTTGTGACCTAAATTCGGTAAGGGATACATTACCTGAAACGAATTCTTTTTTTTTATAGACTCACGCTTGTATTCCCCAGAGGGGGTAGGCAGAAGTGTGCAGTATACCCACGTTTCGCTGGCTATGTTAAAGTCTCATGTAATAGGGGGCGAACCTATTGCCATTAACCGGGCACAATTCCAGACTCCGTGCTGCTACTGAGAATTTCCTAATGGAAAACCCCAATAACACTTTGCCCGACCCGGGGTTCGAACCTAGGACCTCGTGCTCAGCAGTCGCGCTTGCTACCACTAGACCAACGAGGCAGTCATTTGGTATTCTTTTTGGTATAATACTCTGATCATAACCAAGCCCTCAATACGCAATCTTTAATCTTTCGCAATCTTTATCAACTCCAAAATAGTACACACATTATTTACAAACAGACCATACATCAATACAGCGCAAGCGCCACTCAACAAATGATTTTCGAGCAAGTACCTACTCCCTACCTAAATAACGCTTCGGGATTCGTCACCTTGTCTACATTTTCTATGCAATATACAGGGTGAACTCACATATTTCTCAGAGAAAATCGTAATTTGTGTTCCGAATCGAAGAAAATCCACTGAGAATATTTTTGTGTGCACCATAAACCAGGTCCGACCAAGATCTAGGTCTCGGCTTTTTTCTGCTAAAATTCACGTGTCGACTGTCGGTATCGGCGAAAACTTTAGGAGAATTTTAGCCATAATAGACTGGCTGACAATTATTTTCCGACCTCGGTCTTGGCTAAGATCAAAAACCTAGTCTATTCGGACTTTTAGTAAATGGAACTCTTTTGCGTCTTTACCTGTCTTTTTTGACATCTGTCACCGAAAAGGCAACCATGCAACGGTCTGGAATTCAATAATTCAGTATTATACGGTATACCTACACAGTTCCTGGTCAATTTAAAATAGTCCATTCAAAATAGTCCAGTCGGGTATGAATTTTAGGAAATTGCCATTGAAAATGTGCATTAGGTACTTCAGATCTCATTTCCAGTGATGAATGGAGCCGTCCCTATCTAACTTGACCAATATTATACGAGAACTTTGCAAATAAAGCTCGCAAATTCTTTACATGGTCCGGTTTCGTTCGTGACTAGTCACAAAGACACACTAAATTTAAAAAAAAACCGTAAATGTACACCACACAAATACTGACAGTTAGACGAAATATTTCCATCTCTATTCTTTCAGGCCTATTAAAACGGGGCAGATATATTTCATCTCACCAACTGTCAGCATGGTGTGCAAACTGGTACTAGGGGTACTGACCTCACGAAATATATTACATCTTCATCCTAACTGATATTATAAATGTAAAAGTAAGTTTGTTTGTTAAAAAAAATACTGTTCCCGAGGAAAACAAGAACATTTTACGCTACTAGATAGCGCCACGTGACTTTCGAATCATGAATAATTTTAAATTCTAAATTCCCGCGAGCGAAGCTAGTTGTAAGAATAAAAAAAAGTTAAGTACTGACTGCGTTTCTTATTAGTAGATACCTATTTGTTGGAAGTGTTGGAACCCGCTACATATTACCGTCTTTAAGAGCATCCATCCGAAATAAACCAGTCGTGTAAATCCCCCTGTATTGCCAGCGAGCGTGCCAGAACATTCCGTCGTTGCAGAGAATGCTCCGCGCGCTTCGGGACGGTATGCAGCGGCAGACTATACCAACGACTACGCTAAGTACCCAACTTGCGATATTTCATTGAATCACACGAAATTTTGCGACTGCGACATTTGCGTGACGTCACAGTGTCAATGTTTTTAAACCAAGTGATGTTTTCGCTCGCTTCAGTTGGACGCAGCGTTTGGTACAGCAAAACGCATGACTGCTGTCCGTAATTTCCTTAATTACCCTGGATAACGTCGACGTTAACAAAGACTTATTAAAATACTGAAACTTAGCATCTAACTTATATCGAAGTGTAACAGGATTAAAACGCAGACATTAAACTGCGACACAGTTCTCCTAACTAATGCATATACAATACTGTATATAGGTACCAGTTGATTTATGTTCTGTTTCCTCTCTCTGGACCCCGGACCACCGGTAGCTTAGACCCTATTCCCGATATCGGTGGGCTCCTATTTTTTTTATATATGTATACAATATAAATGTATTTAAAAATATAGATTGTATGACAGCAAATTAATAAACGAAAATAATAAAATAACATTAACTTACATATAAAACCAATACGCCCATATTCTAAAACGACGCGACGCATCTAAACACAAAACATTTTTTTTTTTAAATTTGAAACGGAATTTCGAAGAAAAGATATTTGGAAACCAAAGATAACAGTTAAACGAAGATATATTTTCTCTAGCTTAGCATTTCGCAGTCAAGAGACAGACGTCTATTGTCGCAAAAGTCTTGTCGAGTATAAGTCGTAGACTTTATCACTACTGGCGAGCACTTGCCTTATTGCTTTGGAGATTACACGAGGCGAAATTATGACGTCATTAAGCGGTCGAAGATGCAACGGTTCAGGCTGGACCCGGTGTGGGCCGAGCAGGTTCCTAGGAATTGAATTTGAATTCAATCTGACTGTTTGATTTTAAGTACCCTTTGAGCTGTCAATTTGCAGACACAATGAAAACCTATTGTTTTGATGGCCGATCGGACTGAGTAAGTCGTTTAAAAGTTTTAAGTTTATATCTGATGTAATGTTTACAAACAAAGCTAATGACACATTTCTATTTTCAGACGAAAACTAAATTTTACGAAAACTTACCAAAATTATCAAAAGCACAGTACATTAAAACACTCAAATTGAAAATTGCTTAGAAAAACTACAATTCTATCTATACTCTATCAATCAAATTTATAAAAACACTAGTCAATTAATTAATGACATCCGATAAATTATGAAAAGCAATTATGTTCAGTGCCTTATCAAATTTTCATTCGTAACAAATAAACCCCTCCATCCAACTAGCATGGCACCTCTCCACAGATTGTTTGATTGTTCACTCCAAGTTTTATGCTCGAAGCCAGTTCGTAAAGCTCCCATATTTCCAATACTTCAAGAACGTGGAAGCCATCGACAAAGCTCGGATTTTTTCTATTTTCTCAGGAAGCCTCGGGTGGCAATTATGCCGAATGATTGGCACCGCACTTCACCCCACCTTTATTTCGGTATGTCCTAATTGACACGTCGAAGACTGGCAGACGTTGAGGCTGCAGAAGATAAGTCCAGACCTGTCTAGCAATTAGGATTACTAATGAACGTGCATCGAGGATTCGAGGCTTTAGACAGATTCTTTTGTGGTTGAATAAGCAAAACTGTTTCAGCTTGTTTTTGGTAATCTGGCATTTATCTGCAATGCTTTTCATTGTTAGATTTTCCAAAGACAATTAAATAACGTTTTTCCTTGTTTAAAAAATGAGTCTATTAACATTTTAAATACCGGTTGGCTTAGAAGATTCCCAAGTAAGTTAACAGGAATGAAGTAACTAACTTATTCATACATTTTTACCGGTCACTTTTGATAAATTTGCGACATATTTATGTGAGCACTATGAATAATATGTCCCTAGTCATAGCTGCACACGCAACGTGCGTATGTAAATGAGTGCAATATTAAAAATGATAAGGCAGTAGGTACTTTATGTAACTGTGTAATCATCTAATGGTAGTAAAGTATTGTGAAGCAAGTATCGGTACTTCTAACAACCCAGTGAAAGCTAAGAAAGAAAATTCACTTGGCTCACTACTCCAAAAGTTGTGAGTTCCGAGATAATTCTCCCCTGACCCCTCATTCCCAAATTATAACGTGAAATAACTGAATAATAATGAACAAGTAATTGAATAATATATCCTATTATCTAATTTAAGCAAACTATTCTTCCAATAACTTTCCCCTCGTCCCTATCTCGAAAACCAGACGTCTTTTCTGACTTACGCAACAGAATTTACGCTTAAGCGAACCGAGGTCCGAGTACTAACGTTACTCACTCACACCCATGCAATTTGTATGAGCTGCTGACCAGCACTGTGGGAGCTACCGTACCGCCCGCAAATCGATGAGGATAAGGCGACAGAGGGGTAGAATGTGCAAGTGGTCAGAGGTCTTAATGTGACAAACTATGGTATAGTGCGGTATCGGTAGCTATCTATTATAAGTAGAGCTCCCTCGTGCCTCTTGTGGAGTAGAATTCTGTGTTTTTGGAGGTTTCTGTGAGCATGGCAAGATTTCTGGTTAGGCTGGTCGGTTGGCAGTACATTACGGTAGGTATGTAGCGCCGAGTGGCGAGCGGGCGCGCGCGGCGTGTGGGTGAGACGTTTACGGTCGGATCGCTGGTCGACGACGTTGCGGTGACCACGACGCAACTCAAAGGAGATAGGACATCGTAAAGTATAATAGGTAATAAAAATAGATAGACAATTGTATCTTTAAATTCCAATTCTTAAGTACTTTAAGTATGTTTTAATTTCAATGACATTAAGGTTGTCTTTGAATCTAAACCCTCGTAGCCGCTGATAGAAAACGATCCCTGCCACATACCAGAAGAGTTGTTGAAGCGTTTCCAAGCTCTCTCTTTCCCCATAAGCATCTGAGAAAGTCAAAGAAAGGTTGAAAACACAAAATAACACCCTTAACATCGTTCAAATACTTATCAAGCAGCAATTAGGAGTAAAGCAATAGCTTCTTTAACCATATTCTCTTCAAAAACCTTTTTTAAATCCCAAACTATCCTGTCCTAACAAAACAGTTGGTTACTTCACACGCGGGCGCAATGCCGCGCTGCGAACGAGACGCGTCGCGGTCGGCCCCCGCGTCGCGCCAATTAATTACGGTGGCCATCTTAGCCCCCGGGGCCGGTACCCCCCACCCCCCGCCCCACCGCAACACACCCCGCTCGCTGACGGACAATAATTGCCGCCGAATCTACGTCGCAAGGCTTGCCGCACCTACTGGGACTGAACGCTTTGTCTTTACCTACCGAATTCAAGATACCTTAAAGGTACAATGATCGATTTTGGTGTATTGATCGGTCTGCAACAAGCCAGGCATTACTGATTACGTTACAACAGGCATACTTGGCTGCTTTGTGCTGACTCAGTCTAAAGATCTAGAAATATGCCCAAACGGACCAAAGCACTTAGAGATATAGATAGATAAAGTTCACTTCAACACATTTTCAGTAATGGTTCATCATACGATAAAGTGGTTCAATATGACAACAATAAGAAATAAGTTCAACCAAAAGATTTTCCAATAAAAAAGCAATAAAAGGCTAAATATATTTACCTCTCCTTTCCTCTTTGGCACGACCTTTTCTGAAACGCACCTAATGACTTCAAAAAGTTTGGACGGACCGAGGTCGCACTTTGAATGAAAAGCTGTAATAATACAACGGGAGCCTTGACCGTGGCCTCGAATTATAAGTTAAAATATATTGCGTGTCATTAGGAAGATATTATCATGAACAAGAAACGGTCTGAGACTGACCGCTTAATTGAGCAACGTTGAACTATAATCCTCACTTTATAAATCCACTAGTTGATGCCCGCGGCTTCGCCCTAATCATGAAATTTTAATCCCGTTTTCGCATTCGGCTTATTTTTTCCGACACCTCCAACAAATATAATTTATATTTTAGCCAATGTATACAAAAACTTGACAAATTCTAAACTCAAACCTTCCTCGAGAACCACTCTTTCTATTGGCATAATATTATTGCCATAAAGCGCTTTGTATAAAATAATTAATAATAATCATTTAGTTTAATTACTTAGTTGTCTTTAAAAAACTCGTGACTTATTCTCAACGTCCTCCAGATCTTGCTTCTCTACTGTACTGCTAGTATTTCAAGGGTCTACCTATTTCGATTCAAAAGATAGAGCCCTGTGACAGAGACGGACTGTGGAGCCCAAGTAACAGGATTCCATACCACCTTTCCATTCCATCACCTTTTGGGTACGAAACCCTAATAAGCACCAAAGTGATTGATGGCAACATATGCATAATTTTGGAGATGCCATTCCAAACTAGAATATTGTTCGCCACATCTACAAGTCGACTCAACATGTAACTTGTAAGCAGAATTAGTTTCCTTAAATCATACAGTTATTCCACACATTACATTTAAAAGGACTGCCATACAACAAAACAGTTCGCGCAGTTTAACGTAAATAAGTCGGGTCTATTCGCAACAGCGTAAAATCGCCGCTTACGGCGAACACCGCGCCTGTGATCCACGCCGAACTCTATACTCTATCGGCACATAAAAACTTAAGACAAAAACAATTTCCTATACATTTATGGGTGTTAGGACGGGTTGACATGTCGCTTTAAGTTTGTTAGAGGGTGCAATGAAAATGACGTATAGAATACTAATATGTGTTGTTGTTTTGATGCAATTTTTTTTAACTATTGGCACAGGATTCCTAATCCACTAGGACTACCACAGGACGGGAGTAACTAAAAAAAAATTTGCCCTCCTGACCAAATTTCGGTCACAGTAGCTAATCTCAACGAAAAATATCCGTCTACGAAAGAAAAATTATAGTGCACAAGTGTATGCGCAAACAAATGCACATTGCACTCTCTATTCCGTCACTTTCGACGTCTACGGGACGGCAACCGACGGCTTTAGGTTGGCTCCCAGGCGGCAGACGATAATCAATTTAAAATACGCACATAACTTACGAAAAGCACGTTTTCGCGGTCAAACCTCTGACTCTGTCTAACAAGTGCAACGGTCATACCACCTAGGCTATCAACGCAATCAACACACAAGTAGCGAAAACAACATTATCAATAACATAATTTACTTCAAGTGCGAAGGCTTGCTAAACTTAACCAAACAAGTTAAGATCAAGATTAGTATGTACCATACAGACCCCATTACATGTCTGAACGACTGGCACTGTTCTCAGACTATAAATAATATACTTGAGTGTCTAGCACTGGACGCTTGAATTAATTTGGACTGAAATAAAAATCCTTTTTAGGAGTTCCAGAGACTACATCCGTGCCAAAATTTCACAAGCAAAGTGGATTGCAAATATAAACTCTGACACTATAACGCTTCCCCTTATTAGTGGAAGCAACGATTCTTGAAACAGACCTCTCTATGATCTGGTTGTCATGACGACCAGAGGATTATATCGAACGAATAACTAGCAACATTGAATTTGTGCCGTCAGTAACAAGTCTAACTAAAGATAGTAATTACATGTTTTAACATCTTTTGCTTTGAATTTTTCCCAAACTACTGAGTATTTTGGACTCTTATAGGCTTAGAAATTGATTGATTGATAACGGAGATCTAAAGGCTAGATACCAGTTCTAGACACAATGGAGTGGTCTATGCAGAATATAATCTAGACACGTAAAATAGAACATCGTTTTCCAGTTGGAAAACAGACTACCCACATTCGGAGAAACGCGGTGGAAGCAATACTCATCATTATCCATTCTGTGGCACTGCGTCCGATCGTTATCAACTACCTAATTCCGATCCCCCAGTTCTAGTCAAAGAGAAATGTCTGCTACAGAGCCACAATTAGCATGCCGTACATTTTAACATGCGTCACGCATCTCTCATCTCCTCACGACGACATTAGTATTATGCATGCGTTTCAATGGTTACCCCTTATTCCTAGAATGTTATGCAAGTCTGTCTGTCTGTCTTGATAAATATTTAATTTTTACTACATGGTTGACACATGTCAAATTGATCAGGGCCGTGTCAGCCTTCATGAAACTGGACTGTAAATTTAAATTTTAAAGTTATACTTATTTTTGAGGATTGTGGTAGTTTTAGATTCTAAGAGCCGATTTCACCATTCACTTTAATAACCGAGTTTATTTAAACTAAGTTCACCCATACACAAATGGCAGTTTTGAACTCAGTTAAACGCTTGAACCGAGTTTAACTCGATTGATCGCGTTTAGTGTCAGTGGTGAAATCAGCTCTAAGTAAAACACGTGCCAAAAAAAGCCAGAAACAATAAAAGGTTAAAGCTTCTTAGAAAGAAAGAAAGAAATATCCTGCATTCAGGCTTAATTTTATTGTAGCTGACATTTGCCCTACATTTGTTACTTTGTACAAATAAATAGGTAGTGATGTAAGTTTGGGTGGCGGATTTTCTTAGTTTTATTGTTTAACACTTGACTTTAAAGCGGATGTCACCAAAATCAATACACCCGCATCTTAGTCACCTCACCGGCGACATGTGAGCCCTCGCTCGGCGCTTTCACGCGACACAGAAAGGCGCGCGCGCCGTTCGGCCGCCAGATGCGGCACGCTCGCTCTTCCGCACATGCGCAAGCGACCGATGACGCCGCATTGCGCCGCCTCTAAAGCTCCATGTGTGGTCACCGACCACTTTACGCGCCTTACGTTTAGAATTTCTGCTTTTTATCGGCTGCCAAGTTTAAGGTCTTGCAGAATTTTTCATTAAGTTTTTGGTGCTTTTCAGTTTTAAAACAGAAATACTCACTTTTTTAGAAAATATATGTCACCCAATAATTTTAAGCACCGGTAGTTTATTTTTTAAATACGACTTCTTTAAATAATTAGATAATACCTTTACCTGATTGTAAAAATAAATACTAATACATATTTATTTACTATTTAAGTAGGTACACAAAACAGTACTATCTACTCATCTTCATAAAACAATAATAAAATGATTCAAAAGAAATAAAAAATTCATAATAAATAGGTATCATAAAAAAATATCAGAACGCATTGTTGAAAGAACGTTTTCCTTCTGTTAAAGACATCAACGGACTCAAAAGTGTAAAATTGATATTTTAAAAAAATGGTTTTTTTTTTTAATTATAAAAATTATAAATAAAAAGGTATTATATTCTTTATAGTAGGTAGGTAAGAGTAATAAAATAAATATTAAAAATGAAAATTTTGTGTACTTAATCGAATTCTTAATTATTTTAATATTACATCCGAGAACTTAAAGGCATGTTGCGGTGTTGAGAGGAGGGGTTGCAGGGAGTACTAGTAATACGACCAAGTGCGATGTAGGAATCTCCCCGTTTATTATAGTGCTCTATATTATATACAACTAAACTACGTGCGATAACTTAAGTTTAACAATCTAACACTAAACAAACCTTATCAACTAATAGACTATCTAGATTTACTTATCTACTATGGTATGAGTGACGTACGTGAGACCACACCACATCACCCATCCTACGGAAAAAAAAATATATTGAAACATATATATATATTTTTTTTTTTTTTTTTTTTTTTTTTTTTTAGTATATTTACATACAATTGAAAAAACATTAGGTTGCACGTTCTAATAAAGTTGTTATTATTCCTATCTTTATCATTACAAAATACACAAATACATTAATATATTTAAGACTATCCTCAAAAATATTATTGAAGTAGTGAAAAATGACACCAATACCTATAACAAAGTTAAACTAAACAGAACCAAATCGATTGTAACTATAAATACTAACAATAAACTTATACATTCAATTAGAAAAAAAAATACAAAAAAAAATCCTAACAAAACAATTACATTATTTTAATTACTTAGCTTAGTAATACAACATTTTCTCATTATAATTTATAACCCTTAATAACAACAATTTATTATGTAAGCCCTTATTCTACGATTGTTGCACTGCACTGTTGACAATAAAATATTTTTTACAATAAATAAAACCACTTATCTGTGCCTATAGCTTCATCTTTATTCAGATTTTTAAAAAATGACATTCTAACATTTCTTTCACTTAAAATACTCTATATTACAACAATCAACTAGTCATCTTAATTTTACTTAGGTATTTAAAAACCCAATAGTCTCAAAAAAACAAAACCGATTTGTATTTACTTGTGACATTCAACTTTCATTTGAGTCATTATCATCTAAACACGCTACGTGCTGACGTCCTTGCTGAGTCTGCGATAAGTAACTATCACTATGACCGCGCATTGCACTGCTATGCCATACGTTTGCATTCTTGTGCGTGTGTTTATCAGCTGATTTTTGGCACGTAATTAACCTTTATAAATGTTTCGATAGACTTCATAATCAGCTATTCAGCTTTTCTACGTCCCTTTACGAAATTTAGGTTACCTACCTATATGTCCATATTCAGATAAAAAGTAACTCTATAAAGTAACACATTAAATATCATCCTACAAAGTACTGTAAAGCACCTAGAGGTGATGCTCTACTTTTTAGTATATAAAATAAAATTTACTTAGATTGTTACACTGCGTGTATTCATCTTTAACTGTAATTACATTATTATTATAAAAACTTCTATTATATATTATTGATTTTTACATGTTTTTTGCACATGTTTTTGCGAGTTCCTTATTAAATATTATCAACTTCTATTATGTTTCACGTTGACAATCTTATTTAATCGACACAATGTATCTTCTTATTCCTAAGCTTATTTTTAATATTATAAACCGATAGAAGTTTGTTCTGCCAGTAATAAATTAATAGGAATGAGGTCGCAACCATGTAGTCTCTACAGTACCTACACCTTAAAAATCTTGTGACAAGCGTCTATTTTTTAACTCTCTTTTGTCCTTTCAATCATAATATACTATCAAAAAAAAAAAAATTATCGTCAAAATATCATCATCATATTATATCTTTCATGATACATCATCTCCCTTGTTTACTCCTATGGTACATGTACTAATTCTTTTAGTTTAGACCCACTGGTCATTTAAACATTAACAATATAATAACCATTCAGGTACATTTATTTAATTTTTAGGGACCCCGTTTAAGACTTTAAATCTCCAACATTTCCACGGAGGAAAACTTGTCCACATCCATGATCAAATGAAGGATCTACCCTAATTTTACCTCTTTACTCGGTACCCATACAATATTATAAGAAACACAATTTAAGACTTAGTAGTCTCCAAAAATTTTCACGGAGGAAATCTCGTCCACATCCATGATCAAATTGAAGGATCGCTTCTTATATATCTTCACAACATTATGTATCACATAATTGTAAACATCGAACTCATCTATCCAAATATCTGCATTTCATCTCATCTATAATAAGTTAATAACCATTCAAAATTATTTGGTTTACAATATTTTGATTGCCTACGGTTGGCCATTCCGTTCTTCTCAAAAATATCACTAATAAACCAAGATTGTTTGGTTTTACTATAAAATACTAGGTGCATTGCAACTATAACCATTTCTACAACTTCCTTAATCTGGCTTTCAACCATGGTGGTAATTATATAGACAACAAGTTTCTTCAAACACTCGCGCCTATGAACCATTTTGTGAAAATCTTGACATAATATATATTATAACAGTTTTTCGCGCTTTAAATTGGAATTAAAAGAATTTACCGTGATCTAGGGTGATCAATCCTATACACTGCGTAATCATTACTACATATTCTCCTAGCTTCAAATTATACTTAGTCAAAAAAAAAAAAAAATACTATACCGCTGATTTGCTGCTAACTTATTTCCGAAATATTACTAGATAATTATGGCTGGACAGATAAAATAATAACTACAATCACGAATATATGTTACGATGCACTAATCGCTTGTCTCTACGTAAAAATGTCAACATCAGCGATATCATCATTCTATATTAATGTTTCCTATACTTCAAATTTTATTTCCTATTCTACCTATCTAGGCTCTATTAATATTTATTGTCAACAGGCTTGTTTAAACTGAACACTAAAAGACAACTACATAACAGATATACTTTTTAGCTATACATTCTTAAATATTAATAACCGTCTCTATTATTTTAAACCACATCACTTGGAAAGAAAAAAAAAAAAACACCTGTCTTCATCAGAGTTGTAAAGCATGGGCATCGCCCTTCGACTGCTCGCTAGTCCATTTGCGTCTAGGGACTCGAACAACTCCCAGCTGCACCATTTTTGACAAACTGCTCTCAGCCGACAACTTCCTCTAATCGAATGCTTCCTGTGTTGCTCCGGTTGGAAATATGCAATGGACTTAAGTTTGCCTAACATCGTTGATCGCTTGCTCCCAGTTCACCTGATTGTATTACCACTCGGACCCGAACTACACCCAGCAGCCAGTGTCCTCTCTATGTCGCTCCAGGTCGAACAATTGGGTCGACTCACTATTGCCTAGCACTGCCGAGATGGCAGCACTGGCAGGGTCGCCATGCGGTGTTGAGAGGAGGGGTTGCAGGGAGTACTAGTAATACGACCAAGTGCGATGTAGGAATCTCCCCGTTTATTATAGTGCTCTATATTATATACAACTAAACTACGTGCGATAACTTAAGTTTAACAATCTAACACTAAACAAACCTTATCAACTAATAGACTATCTAGATTTACTTATCTACTATGGTATGAGTGACGTACGTGAGACCACACCACAATGTAAAGATAATGTATGCAAGTTATAATAACACACATAACTTACGAAAAGTCAGAGGTGCGCGCCTTGGGTTCAAACCTGAGACGTCCGATTTGCCTCAACTGTCATACACTAGGCTATCACGATCATTACTAACAATCTATACCAACAAAAATGAACAAAAATCAACCAAAAAAACCTAACCTCTGCAATTCCTATTCTAGTTATAATCTCATTTCCTAGCTACAGTCGGCACGTAGATATAAAACTCCCAGTTTATGGCGCGCCGACGTCCGCCGTCCCTCCATTAGTCCTCGCGGAGAATCGCTAATTCCCTCTACGCCCTCCGTGCCGCACAAGAATTGGATAGCAAGATGCTATCGAAATTGGTAAGTTTTATTGGTTGGAGAAGTGATGATTCCGAATCGAAGTAGATTAGAGGATTGTAAATGGGTGCGGATTTAGGGTTGGGTGTAGTGGATCGGGGAAATTTATGTCCTGCTGTGTACTTTGATGGATGTTGAATATGTTGATTAGTTAATGTAAACCTAAAACTGATTGATTTACATATTCTTAGTGGCGGCCTTAGGGTAATTCACTACTACTTCGATAATTATCGGATGTCACATCCGACAATATCAATTGAAATTATCGGAATTGACATCATCGGTCTAATATTTATATTTATTAGTATTCAATTTTTGATTTACTTTCAAACATATGTATTATTAGAATTTTATCTGTAATTAAAAAAGGTTATTTTTTAAATTTAAAACTGTTCGTTCCGAAGTCCTGACTGAAAACCCTTAATAGTTACAAGTGCCCAGCAGAGAACTATGTGAATTTAGAAAAAACCTAGTTGTTATTTTGACATAACAAACAGAGACTTTAATTTTATTGATTTGTGTAGATATTAAGTAATAAACTAATTTTAGTCTAACTATATCTCTTTCTAATAAACACCATAGAAAAAGGGCAGCAAATTGAACTATCAAATTAGAGCTGTCAAATTACTCTTCGTCCTTACAATAGGGAAGATGCACTATTTTTATTTTTGTTTTCATTTTAAAGAATTCCATGTAGAATAGACCACAAATATATTTAAAAAATTAAAACATTGCAATTTATCCGAAAAAATGCTGTTTTAAATTGACAGTTTGACAGTTCGCGGGAAAACGGACTTATGGTGCTGATGACGTCACTCTTGTCTTTTACTGGTTCGCCGTTGGCTTTCATACTTTTGCATATTTATTTAAATCGAATAAAAAATAGTATTTACAAAGCATAGAATTTTATTTTATAAATTTACAAAAAAGAATAACTTAAATATTATATAGTTATTACATTTTAATTTTGGAAATACAGCATCTATCCAGAATTTCTATGCAGCATTCATAACAGATAAAATGCTTTTATCGTATATACAAATATACTTCTTTTAATTTTTCAAAGTTTGTGTGTGCTATACAGAAAAGTGATATTTTCCTTATGCTGAAAAACATTTGAAGTTGTACTTGTGCCCAATATTTTGGTGTTATTTTATTGTCTTTCACATAGGAAAGTATGGTAGGTAGCTTCTGTTAAGGATATTTCACCTCTACTGTGTAATTTTCAGCCGTCAGGTGTTGCACCAAAAAAGGGTACTCGGCATTACGAAGAAATCCAGCTTCTTCAATTTTAATCTAAAATGCTGATTAAAATAATATAAACAATATTTATTACTACAAAGGCCTGGAACTAAACATATCTAACTAATTATTTTATTCAAAATATTTAAACTAGAGAAAAACTAATGATGTTATGTCAATACTAACTCTAGGTAAACACCTGGAGTCTGCTTTGATAAACCCAACTCCCATTTTTATTAAAAAAAACGCAATTAATATTCCCATAAAATAATATTCACCTTTACAACCATAACGTCAAATAAGTTGTCAAAACAAGTGTGACGTCACGAAACGCTAATTCGTGTTTTAAAATACGTATTGTTTCAAGTCATTTTTAAATCGTAATTATTGTAAAAAAACAACAATATGTAAAATAAAAACGTTGCAGTGGTCTTTCTTTTATATTTTTTTAACGTTTTAATCATACAAATTCCATAAATATTACATCTGCATCTTCCCTATTGACGTGAAATTAGACGAGACCTCTATGACATGCCGACTAAATTCTCGTTGATAACACGCAAATGGACTAGTTTGACAGGTCTAAAAATCTTCTATCCTTTTCTAATGATCTCTGTTAGAAAGAGAGATAGTGTATCTAAATTAGTTTAGAGCGTGTGCAAGAGAATTAGCACCATTGTCTGGTAACTCAATGTATAAAAACAACTCTACATACAAAATGTTTTACGAGTTAACAAAGGCAATGTTACCGCGATACATTTCAGCGTTCGTTTTAAAAGCTGTAAAATATATATGTCGTGCGTTAATTAGCAGGCAGCGCCATTTCTTTTCTTTATTCATGATATGAGGTTCCGGTCCCTGAAATGTTCAGGAAATAAGGAAAATATTGACATCGTAATGTTGATGTAGGCTATAAATTTGGCTCTCAACTCGACTTTCCGAGGTTGAATTTTTGTGTATTGTTGTATGAGTTTAATGCGAGTGTTGTTTGCCCGGCATTTGGCAACATGGTGATGATGGAAACAGCCCTGCACCTGATGTTAGTCATATGAGACTAGAGTGATGGAATAGAGAGCACCTGTGTTTGCGCACAAACTTTTGCACCATAAATATATCTCATGTGTTAGTGTTAGTTTGCTTGTCTCCAAGTGTTGCCACTTTAGCCCTTTTCGGGCTAGAGCTAGCACTTTTTACTGTAGGCGAACTCGTTGTTTGATGAAATTATTTAATGAGAAATTCGCAAAAATCGTTGTTTGATGGTTTAGCCCAAAAAAAGCAATCTAGTACCGATTTCCTAATTAAAAAACCTTTCATAAATAAATTAACCTTTATTTTGATACTAAAATATCCATAATCTAAATATAAAAGTTTTTTATATGATGTGAAACCAATCGTAAGATTTATTTAAATGGAAAAATCATCAACTTCTTCTGTTACAGCTAAGACATGATTCTGTTCAGCAGATATGATTTTACAAAATTCTGACGAAGACTGCGATTTTTAATCACTCATTTAATAAGATAACTTTTATAAGTTTAACTAAGAGGTCGTTAAAGGATTTTGTAATAAAATCATAGTGAAGTTTTTTTTTGTCCTTTCTAGCACTTTTTGGGAAAATATATAGTTCCCCCTCCCTTTTTGTGCCGTGTGGTTTCCGCCTAAGAATAGAACTCATCCCGCGGGTGTCGTAAGAAGCGACACAGAGAAAAAAACTGGAGGATGAGCAACAGCAACCATCTGCTACTGCAATCGGCAACCTGCTTGCCTAGCGTGGTGATTAAGGGCAAACAACTAATGAGCACACAAATGATGAAGAGACCTATGTCCAGCAGAGGACTAATACAAGCTGTGTATGTAATATAGTTTTTTTTATCTAATCCAACCGCCTTTTCAAAACCAAAGTGGCAACACTAAGTCTCCTTTCAGTAAGAATGTATTGCTGTTAGCGTCTACCAAGTTTCATCGGCATTCGCTGAATCAAATATGGCTCAAAACAACTAGGAACTTTAACTATAGCAATGCAGTCCCGGTGACAGACTTGAGACTACACATAGTTCGTACCATTAGCTACGTACGACCAAGAAACTTCTCATCGATTGCTTCTATAAATACCGCGATAAGCATCGAGATATTAGAGCTACAAATGTAGCTATTTGTTATCAAAATCATTGATTTGTGAATATAGGTTACATTACATGGTGTTTTAGCATAGGTAATACAGATCTCTTTATTCCCAAATGTTAGCCCATAAAAAATTAACTGTCACATCGCCGCTGGAGTCCATTCAGCTCGTGAAAGTTTAAAGCTATATTCAACATGAACTATAAGATCAAATAGGTTGACAATACGCATATCTACATCTATTGGCATTACAAAGTCCATCTGCCCGTTACCAAATTTGTACCCTGAGTATAAAAGGCGGACTTTGCCGCCCATTTGTTCAAGAGGATTCAAGAGGATATCCATTTACAGAGGTCTACAACTTTCAGATACCTATTCTGTTGATAAGTGAACCAAAAACTAATACGTTTGTGGTATGGTGAATTACTTTATGCCTTTAATTAGAAGACTTTACAGTAAGTGCAAACTAACTGCGCCGGGCAGAAGTTAGTCACAGATTCGTCCTGCAAAACAGGATATGTATGGAGTGACAGTTCTTTGACTTCGACATTGGAACACATGACGACATCTTTTCGAAGTGCCATCTCTGTCTAACAAAGTAAAAAACCATTATAACTTTGTTATTTTTTGGAATATTTAAATTATTTTCTCAGTTTTATTTTTGAGAACAATCGTATATAAATGAATTGCGTTAGTCTCGCTAAAACTCGAGAACGGCTCGACCGATTTGGATAATTTTGATTTCAAATATGTGTGAAAGTCCAGGGAAGGTTTAAAAGATGAGAAAAAGGGGTAGGGTAGGGGTAGAGTAGGCGTTGAACTAGGATAATCACGCGTACGAAGTCGCACGGGGCAACTATGAATGAATGAAAAATTTATTTGAGACAGCACATGAACTAGTGAGTAATATTTTTTTTTATGTAGCCAACATCCCTATTCTGCAAATAAGAAAAACCTATACATCGAATGTTCGCATCGCTGTTTGAAAAACAAAGAGAGTTGGACGGTATGTAAATGAGAACCAACTCGCAGTTCAGAGTGGTAGTAACCGCCGGGTGGGTCCATGCAAAAGTAAGAAACACCTCCGGCGTTTTTAATAAAATTTTCATTTGTCGATATATACCGAGTTCAAGTGATCCGCTGTGTCCGGCCGGGTACATATTAATGAGGGCAGGTAGAGGGTGGGTCGCGGGGGTGGAGCCGGGCTCGGCGCGGGGAGGGTGTACTCTCGCAAGGTTGTTATGGCAACGCGACGCGGCCTCGGGCGCGGTATTACAATGAAGGCGATACTTGCGGATCAGGGAGCGGGGCAGCGTTGCGGCTCGGGATATTTTGTTTTGAAGAAAGTGGTGGGCACTGGCAAATAATTATTCGTCATTTTGGGTTCTTTATCAAGAGTTTCGACCCATCAGAATCACTTTGATAACAACGTTAACTCATCATGGCCAGTAGTTAGTAATGGTACTAACTACTGGCCAGGATGAGTTAACGTAGAAACATGGATGCTATAAACTATGGAGTTTATAGCATCCATGTTTCTACTGTCAGGGCAGTATGCTGAACAGTGGTTTTTAGTTTCATAATCTCTTATCTCTGAAAAATAGATAATGTAGATATAGATGTCGTGGCATTGATTAAAACCCGCTTCGCAAACACGTGGATGTGGTAAAGGAAAACATCATAGGCAACCTGGACTTATAGCACAGCATAAATACATACAATATGTATTTTTATGCCGTGTTAATAGTCTGAAATCGCGAACACGTAGTGAGCTAGCGTGGTGATTAATGCCTGATGCTTCTCTGCATGAGAAGAGGACTTTGCAGCTGTGGGACAATTATAGGCTGGTTTATTTATTTAATCATCATCGAAATACAACAAATTTTGAGCTTCCAAATAAAAACTGAACAGCGACGATGTGCAACACGCGGTCACCGTTGCCACCCCTATCTGGAGTCGCGCGTGATACTCGCGGGGTGGCCGGGGGCGGCGGGTGGCTACGTGCCACGACAAAAAACCCGGGCTGACCCGAGTCCAGCCGCCATAAAGCGCCTCAGAGCGTAATAAGTAGAGGGGCGCTTTCTTTTGTCCGGTTTTAGCCGAGAACAAGTTGTTAGGCCGAAGATTTTGCTACGTGAGTTTTTTCAGCGATTAGAGATTCGATAGTAATCGGCTAAAGACAATTTGAGTGTTTTTATACAACAATGATTATAATCTAAGAATATCACTTCATAGTATAAAACAAAGTCGCTTTCTCTATCCCTATGTATGCTTAAATCTTTAAACTACGTAACGGATTTTGATGTGGTTTCTTTTAATAGATAGAGTGATTGAAGAGGAAGGTTTATATGTATATTGCACTCGTGCGAAGCCGAGGCGGGTCGTTAGTATTAAAATAAATTAATATTTCGTTTGAATGTGATGATTTTGAGCAATAAATGGTTACTTAAAATACACGTTATTTCAAATATAAAAAGAAAAACAATCATGAAACTTGTTTCTTGGATCAACTTTTTAAACAGCACATTTTTCCGAACCTTTCGCATCTTCAATTGTAATGTTTTTTCTCCTTAAGATATCGCGAGGCCGAAGAGGCGCACCTCTAGTAATAAGCTCCCCTTTGCTAACGTTGCTTTCTGTCGCAAATGGTCCTCAATGGAACGCACGTTCGCGCGCTCTAATTTCGACGCGATGCGATCGTTTGACTCCGAATGACTCTAGCTATACGCTATTGATTTGGTATGCCTCGTTATTGGGTACTCAGTGAACTTATTATGTAAGAGTGGTGCTTTTGTGGTATGAAGAGTCATTGGTGTCAATAGGTGACAGTACTGTTGAAAATTGATACGGGATAAAACATCTGAAGAAATCTCTAAATTGGTCAATAAATAACGTCATCTCTGTGGATGGACAAGTATTCAGGGCCCCGAGATCAATTGAAGCCCCTAGTTCTAGTTAGATCACCAACGGATGACCAATTATTTCCGAAAATCAAACGATACCCACTTCTTTTGCCTATTAATAACTACAAATTAAAATCTTTAAAAACTGAAACTCAACACTCGATCAAATTTCCTTTGAAATAATAAAAAAAAACTAAATCAAAAACGGATCATCCGTTTGGGAGCTATAATGCCACAGACAAACGCACAGACTCGTCAAACTTATATACCCTCTTTTTGGCGTCGGGGGTTAAAAAGGCCTCTATCACATATATAGCATAGGGGCCCCAATATTCTAAAGTGCCCAGGGCATCTTTATAATACTAGCTTCCGCCCTTAGTAGGTAGCGTAGTATCTTAATAAACTATATTCTCTGTACAACTGATCGGTGGAAAGTAGGTATGGTAAACATAAGTCCTTCTTTAATACCTTGCAAAGCGTATTTATTAACCGATTTCTAAAAATGACAACCGAAAAAGTGGAGGGCAGGTCTCCCCTTTTGAATATGTGCCACTCATAATTAAAAAATAAAATAATAGGTGGATAACACACAATCCTAAAAAGACTTTTACTCCTGGCCTACAGTAATTGCATTAGCAGAGCTGAGTCGTCGATGGACAGCGTAGTCTTTGTACCCGGTTACCTGACGGTCGCAAAGTTGATTAAATTGCGACCAATATACCAGTTACCGTTTATTGCAGGTCACGATCCAGTAACAAGGTTGCATGACATGCTATCCACCATCAATTAAGCCAAGAATAATGAAATTATTAATTTTTTTATTACTATTTCAGTGTCGTTTGGTTTCCGGCCTAAGAATAGAACCACCCCTACTCGTCCCGCAGGTGTCGTACGAAGCGACAGAGGGAAAGATTCGGATGGGCAGCAGCATCCTTCTAAGTAACAGCAATCATCTGCCACTGCGATTGCCAAGCCGCTTGCCCAGCGTGGCCATTATGACCAAATACCTCCAATGAGTGCACAATAGTGGCATGCATTAGAAGAAGCCTATGTTCAGCAGTGGAATATTACAGGCTGATGATGATGACTATTTCTGGTTTTAGGAAATATAATTTTATTAAGAACTTAATCTCTAAACTTTTAGACAATTTTGACCGGACTTTTGTCTACACAGCATTTATATCCCTTTTTAGGATTACGTTAGTACAGTTTTGCTATGTTGGTTTGTCTATCACAGCCATTTTACTCGCAGGTTGTTAATGCTATACATCGGCGTACACAGGGGGGTAAGAGGAGCCCTTCGATTAGCCTGCCCTAACATTTAGCAGGTTAATATTATAATATACCAACAGGAAAAGGAAATTTCTGGTTTGCCCGTCCCTGCGCGGGGCCAAAAGCTAGGTAAGTACGCGCATGGCCATATTATTTTACAGAATAATACATTTTAGAACCCTACATGTAAATACATAAACATAGTAATGTCTCAAACTTTCGCCAACGCCCAACATAATAAAAAATCCATTAAAATGTTCCCGTTCCAAAGTTGAAAAGTTTTTTTAAGTTTGCAAAATTATAATAGGAAAGATATTTAGAAAAAAAAATTAACGTTTTTATATTAGAAGATATTTTTTTTATTAAAAAATACGAAATGATTACTCATATAAATAATGGGCAAACAATTTTTTTCACGTAACATTTCTGACGTTAGGTCTTAAAACTGCTTATGTGTAAACCAAAAACTTGAGGGTTTCATGAAGTCATGATTATACAATAAACCCATTCTCATTAAAACACGTGGATCAGTGAATTGAAATTAAATACGGATAGTCTATTTACACCAATGAGTTTTGATGAATAGGCACTTCCGAAATGGTCTACTGATATCCTATCTACGTACCAGATCTCTTCGAATTGAGGACGTCAGCGTCATAGAAAAGCTACCAGGACAATCTACTGCTCTTTTGGCGTTAATATCGACACCAATACGAATTTTATACCACACAAATCAAAGATTTCTGATTGATTACAAATTTGTAAACACATTTTCATGTAAAATGTTGCCAAAACGAGACCATATGGCTCGCACTATAAAAAAGTTATCATAAGAGCCAAGCTTCTAACTCTACACGCCTTTACTCTACAAGCCCTAACTTCATAAACTCCACACCTTAGTCAAAATATGTGGCTAGGCCGTTTCGTTACTACAAGAACTAATATATAACAGAAAAGTAATGAATAGTGAATAAATTGCCCATGTGAATGTAGTGAAATGGCCAAGGCATATAATATTTTGACTAAGGTATAGAGTTTATGATGTAAGAGCAATATTTTACAAGAAAATGTGTTTGGTGGTATCTAGTTTACTCGCGTTTAGGTCGCGATTTTAATTTCTGCTCGTAACGATTTTTTTTTCTACAAAATTCCGAACTTAAGAAGTCTTTACACAAACCATCAACACATCAACCGATAAGAAACATCCCTATCTCTTACAGCTTATCAAGTGAACATCATAACCTGTTACACGTATTACGCTCTAGTGTGCGCAAACCTTAATCCGACATAAACATATAATTTGAGCACTTCAACAACAATCTAACACAGACATCATTGGGCCAATAGAGAAGGCCATTAACGAAGTTGCAAACCAAGCTCAACAGGTGACGCTATTCGTTTCAATATCTACAAAACTTTCCGACGCAACTCAATAAATCGACCAGTTTCAGCAGACCTATACAAGTACCGTTCAAACCCCTTTATATCTTCCAATTTAAAGTAAGCGTGCGGAGGGAGCGAGCCCATTTTAAACTGGCCTTTCTTTGTCCTGTTGTTATTATCATTGCCCTTTATGTTTCGTTCCAATTTGAACTTTATTGTAAAGAATTAAAAGTTATTTTGTTGTGTTAATAATGGGCAATTGTCGTATTCAGCAGTTTAGCGATACATTTTGTGTTGAAAACGTTTTATAGACATGTTAGTGGTCGTTGAGATCAGCTGTTCGTAAGATGTTTGTGTTCATTGTACTCGGAATGTTTTTATGTTACCTTCACCCTTTTTTAGGTAAAGTAGATACAACAACGAGAATTATTTTATACAGAGGATGTTGGCTACTTAGGGTATGCAATATGTTAAAAACCCTTTTAAATGATGATATCTCATTGTAAATGATATCTCTAAAAGTGGTTAAAGAATCCAGGGACAAGTACACATAAAAAATTTAAAAAACCAGATACAAAAATCTTCAAAACTTTAAATTTTTAGTCTAAGAACACAATCAAGTCACCGATCAAATAAAAAACTAAATCAAAATCGGTTCATTCGTTTGTGAGTTACGTATGCTACAGACACACAGATACGCATCTTATAATAACAGCTCTCTTTTTGTCGAGGGTTTATTTTAAATCTTTATTTAATTACAGGAGTTAAGTATGCATTTGCGACTAAATTAACACCCGTTAAATCTATGAATAATAATTATGCTAGTGGAACTTTTCTGTCTTACTGTGATACTGTGATCTGTGGGCTAAATAAATACGCTACACAATAACACACCGAGTGTACCAGACCGATTGGACGCCATGCGAGTAAGCCGTATTAAACTTATATGCTAAGGTTTAACAAAATCATAATAGGTACCTACTTATTCTTTTGTAATACGAGTTTGTAGTAAACAACATTCATTCATAAGACATTGTTCAGTTTGCATTACAACATTTCGCAATGCGCTTACGCAATATTAATATGTAAAACAGCCTAAATATGGCTTGTATAGCCTGCAGTATTTCAAATAATTGACAGCCGAACATTGGAAACTCGTCAGTTGCTGAGCTATCGGAATATCGGCGCGTGAGTCACTGTTCGGAGCGGGGCGCGGGCGCGGGCGCAGCGGTCGCGTCCGCGTAATGCGCGCACGTCGACGCCCGGTGACCGTCAGCCGTGCAAACGTGCCGACCGATCGGAAGGTGGTTTAATAGCAAGAGTAGCGGATAGCGAGGTGAATATTTTCCAAAGAATTGCAATTTTGGTGTCATGGGGTACTGAGTACCATGCAACTGTAAAAAAAAATACTGTTTTCCAATTAAAATGTTGCCATTTGTATACAAATATACCAGCCCTAATTTTGGTTTAGTAAAGAGAGCTATGTTTAAATGAAATGAAAAATATTAATTTGTCAATAGACAAGTGCATAATATCCAATAGTACATATTACATCACATACGTATATAGGTACTTATAATTTTATTTATAATAAATAAATTATATTAATGCTCAATTTCACAACTTCATTACCTAATAACGTTTATTTTTTAAAACAATATTCCGTAGTCAATAAGTGCTACGGGCTACGGGGTGACGTAGCACGTACTTTAATTCGTAGCTCGCAATTAGTGGTCAAGAGTAATTATTAAAAAATAAATCTGCCCCATTTTTTAGTTATTTTAAACATTACTAAATATTAATTTTAATGTAAAATAAATAATAAATATTAATTTAAAAAATATTTCATATAAAAAATTATAATAAGTTCTATTATGCTGCTACGACGCTAGCTACGAGACGTAGCGCTTGTTGACTAGCCTACTCGCTCAGACTAAGTGTTGCAAACCTCAATAAATAAATCTAGGAGGCAATAAAACCAAGGAGAAAAACATAATTAGATAGGTTCTTTTCTATGTAACCAATTTTAAACCTGGTTATCCTTTAAAAAAAAACATTCCTCAACATTAGGTTTTTATTTCCCGGCATGAATGCAATTACAGATATAATTTCACAATACACCATCAGCATCCCAAATCAGAACAAAATAATATCTGTCAATCACACAAATATCCCGTACTGTAGGTACCGGTAATCAAACCCACGACACCACACGTAGAAGCTGAATTGCTTTCAGCGGGTAATAAATGTTACCAAATCGTTTAAAATAAGTACAAAAGCGTCTTAGTATTGCCGACAATTTCACCGTTGTATTCAAATTAATTCGATTATTTATCTATTTAAAAAAAAAACTTAACCCTCAAAAAATCTAACATTGAAAGTCAAATTATAAAGCGAATAACAATAAGTTACATTAATAAATAATTTAAAAAAATGTTATCTACATGTTCATTGTTCAATCTCGTTAATGAACGCACCCATTGCACCGAGTCCGCTCTCTGAACGCACCGTGTCCACGCCCGCATCCATCTGCACTGTTTTCGCGGTAAAAAAAAAAAACATGGCGCAGCTGCGATCGGCGCATTGCAGTTGAGGAAACAGGACGAGTGACGCGACACTTACGTTCATCACTGTACTTAGTTATAAGTAATTAATGTGGTTTAGGCCTATGTTCAGCAGAGGACGTCTTATGGCTGAAATGATGATGATGATGATGACGAATGTGATTTCCTTTTCTGATTTGTTTAGACTAATATTATAAAGAGGAAAAGTTAGTGGACTAACTGTCTTTGGACCTACTACCTACTTCATCAAATTTTAATAAATTCACGGTTAAAAAGATATTATCTCCGATGAGCATGGCAATAGACGGGGGAATTTCTCGCAAATTGCATATTACGCATGCAATTGATATTCAAATAAATGAAAACAAAAAAGATGTAAAAACAACATAGTTTATATAATAACATAATAGGTTATAATATTATAATTTTTTTTTTTGTTAGCCTACTGTGTCCAACTGCTAAGCAAAGGCCTTCATATTGTCTTTCATATTTATGTTATATAGTTCCTAATATAACATTTATATTGTATATAATGTAATATATTTTATATAATATAAAATATATATTACATTCATTACTATAAAGTATTGGCGACAAGTACTTAAGTATTTTGAAGTACCTACAGTTTACACCAGTCTCTTAAGTCTAAAACTTTTTATTAGAATAGTTGACGATTAGTGCGTTATGTCACGCGTATAACATAACGATACACGTCATAGACCACAAACACAGGAAGGATTATGTTATGGCCTCAAACTACGTCTGTCTACGTCTGTCCACGTCTTTCATTGCAAAAAAAAATTGACGTTTGCAAAAATGCAATGCAATACTACACATGATTTCGAAGAACTGAGTGCGTGGTTCAAACCTGCGAACAGCGACTTTGCAGTCCAACGAGCATATATAAATAGGCAAACACAAAATAATTCAGTATCATTATTTTTTTCGTTTAATAGCTATTGAAGGCTTTAGTATTATCAATAAAAAAAATGGCCGAACTGAATCAACCAATAGGCGACGGTGAAGAGAAAACTTTGTACCGCTTTTAACAGAATAATAAAACGTATAATTATGTAATATTTATATATAATTTAAATTTAATGAATAGCAGTTTAATTTTAACCACTAGACAAATAGTATAGATAAAACAAACAGAAGTAATTTCCTCTAAAACTAAATCTTTGCTTCCACATAACAGCAAATATTACCATGGCCAATATTTGCCCAAACATGTGTTAGCAAACCTGCGACCTCATACATTAGGTACCATACGTATACGTCTCGTTGGTAATTCCCCAGACACCAGGTATCCTTGAGAGCTACGCATATATTTCCACTGATTACGCAGGCGCTAAGGTAATTCGTTTTTTCTCACAATTCTGGCCCTGGATGGATGTCTAACTATTCGTCACAGGTCCCAAGTAATGCCGAGTGCTAGAATATTTTTGAATACCAAACATTCGGCATAGGTATTCGGTGCCTTTTTATCCAAATAAAACGTCGGGAGAAATTGTATAGATAATGTCGTAAGATAAATTGTTTAAGTGGTTAGGTTATTAATTAACTTAGTACCACCCTCTCATCTCCTCTCATTGTGTGAGATTCAGTAAATATCGGCGTGAAATTTGGTATTCCTTCTGTTGTGTTTCCTGCGTCAATGAAGAGAACCGGATCAATCTCTATCCCCCTCAAGGCTAGTAACGAATCTGCAATGCTTTTGGTGTTGCAGGTGCCAAGCTATGATAACTTACCGATGACCTACCTGTTAGTTTGCCTCCTTTTCAGACAGACACACATAGACAGAATAAGCAAAACAGCTCCGGGTATCTACTTTCTATAAGTACTAGTGCTGGAAAGAGAAGAAGCAACGAACGCAACAACTTCTCCAGCATCACATGCTGTCAAAATTCCGAGACAAAATTTCTTTTTTTTTTTAAGATTTGCACGTCGGATACGTCGAATATAGTGAAACCTTATTATACATATACACACAGCAAAGCTATTAGGTTAGCAGGGGCGTTAGATAAGGTTGTGATTTTTTCAAGATATCATCAATACAATATTATTATTTTTTTTTTTATAGACTCACGCCTGTATTCCCAGAGGTGGTAGGCAGAGGTGTGTAGTACACCCACGTTTCGCCGGCTATGTAATAAGTCCCATGTAATAGGGGGCGAGCCTATTGCCATTAACCGGGCACAATTCCAGACTCCGTGCTGCTACTGAGAATTCCCTAATGGAAAAACCCAATAACACTTTGCCCGACCCGGGGATCGAACCCAGGACCTCGTGCTCAGCAGTCGCGCTTGCTACCACTAGACCAACGAGGCAGTCTTATCGTATTATTTTTATATTTTACCATATTTTCTGAAAAGGTATAACTGAAACCTGTACAAACCTAAACAATTTATCACGATCACATGCAAACTTCTACAAAAAACTTTATCCTTAACTAGCGACCCTGCCTACCTAATAGCTTTGCTGTGTGTACCAACAAAATGTAACCTATAATCTAGGAAATAAATACATAATCATTCATTCATTCATTCATTAAAAAAATTGACACACAAGAGCAACCAGAATGTCAATTAACAAGACTAGCACGATTGTATTGTCATCGGCATTTTTTGTACTACTACAAACACCCTTATGGATTCTAAAGTAGCATTTTACACGTAAACACATACCATCTCTTTCTACGTTTACCATTAGAAAAGGATAGAACGCACTTTATGCAAAAGTTTACGTTCAAAATCGACACCAGTGTATCACCCACACAAGTTCGAAGAATGTTTGGTTCTGGCTCATTACCGCTCACTAATTGATGACCCATCCTCTATAATGAGCACACCGATTACGGCAGGCTGTTATTTGGTCATTTCGAAGGTTCATGGACCATGGTGCTTCAAATCTCTTTTATAAAGTTTTTAAATAATTATTTTACACATCAATCAATATCCTTGTTTCCAGCCACTATTTTTCAATTAGGAATTTTATGTATACGAGCATGACCTGTAACAGAGGTTATATTATAACTATCCACCCTTACCATTACATCTTATTACCTCGCAAGGAGTGTCTTACTATTTTTTTTTACTTTACCGCTGTTAATCACTACCCGTGTCAACGAACTATTACACCACTCACAATTCTGCTTACCCTGTAAGAAATAGAAACAACTGAGTATATTAAAACTAACTGAAATACCTCACATAGAATTCACTCTACCAGACAACACAGAATGACGTTATGGGCGCCATTGTAAACGAACAAAATACTTTAAAACCTGGAAACGTTAAATACATTTCTAAGCCTATTTCATTTTGCTGTTAAAATCGCCATTAACAATTCAAATTGGCGGCGGCTAACACCGAAAATGGCCGCCCACTGACAGATGACGGCGCGGCGCGGACGCCGACGTGTTGACTCAAGCGCACGACCGACGCACCGTGCGCCTGCACACGCTCCCACGATGCGCTGGTTCGATTGCGCTAATAGAGGGCGATCGATGCGCACTGCCCTTTACATGACGGAACTTAACTATACCCATAAAAGTCCACATACGTAATTGATTTTAGAATAATGACATGCACGTGATAGGTTATGGTTTCTATGGGCGCAAAATAAATACTTACATAGAGTAAGAAAATACAGAGAAAAACCGGAATCGACGGTAATGTAATAAGTAAATACAATAACAGCATAAAAACAACTTAATGCAGGTCCTGTATGCTATGGAACCAAAAGAATTGTAAGGGCTATCACAAGTAAACACGTTACGACGTCCGCGTCGGTACTGTCGTGTTATGTGTGGTAGCCCTAACTCTACCTACGCCTTAGATGTATTTTTTTCACAGAATCGTTAATAACATAATATCGTGTACTGAAAGTTATGGAACTACTTCACAGGTTGCTGGTAATTTCCTGTTACTTTACCAAACAGAAAAATTTCATACAAATTATGTTCCAGTTTTAATTTACCTAGTATAGGTAGAGCTTATTTTGTAGCCTGTGAAACTAGGCCTGAATGTAGAATTGTTTGCCTTCAATGAACAGAAATTATGATTGCTTTTATTTGATTGTAAACCAACTAAAACTACAAAATAAACTTATTTACACTTAAAGCAACAAATTTAGAAGCATCACGCAAAGCCTAAAACCGATTTAATTGTCTAAGAAACGAAATCTGACGAGGCCGCGGGCGAGGACGCTAGTAATAATATTTTGACTCGCTTTATGCGAATTAGTTGATAATATTCGTGAAACATCAACCACAAGTCCTGGGAGCACAAGGTACCTAGAAACACTCCTACTACACAGCCAGCGGGGATTTCAGATGTACCAGCTAAAGCTATCCTTTACCGCGCAACTGTTGAAAACTTGATTATAACTGCTACTCTTAGCAACGTTTCAGGCTCGAGTATCGCTCTTTGAGATACATTTCAAATGTACACAAAAATAACTAGCTCTAGTCGGAAATTAGTAACATACGAGCTTTGAAAGTACCTATTTAGTTATACCTAATTCTGATGAATGAATATGGAAATAGGATTAAACTCTGATGTAGGTATATCGATATCGTTTATAGTGAACATTTTCGATAATTACTTTTTTTTTCGGGGTGAACTCCTTCTGGATGGATCCTGGGTTAGGCGGGGGACATGCTGGACTTCATAATTATACAGTCGAGGGATGCGGAAACTAACATCTTCCGCGTACACCTAATAAATAACTACCTCCTACTGAAGAGATGCTTGTCCCAAGATGCAAATTATAGAACGAATATTGATGAATGACGGCGAGGGATGCCTAGGCTATTTTAAAACAAAACAACGAAATAATGAAACAGAGAATAATAATAAATCCGTACAATCACTAACTGCGAGGAGCACACATTGTCCACGTTTAATGCCAAACGAAAGACAAGCCAAAGTGGTACACGTGGACACAACTACATAAAATAAAACTTTGGAACTTATTGCCGAAGAGACGCCAGGCTCCTTCATCGAGACACTTCCTAAAACACTCAATACCAATCACATCGATTTGTACAACAACCATTGACGTGTTAATACGTGCTTTTGTAATAAGTTTAACAGCAATGCTCCAATGGACATGTGTTTAGCATACGTGTGCGTGTAAATGTAGAAAATAGGTGTGGGTTGAAGTGCAATGATGCACCCACGCGGAACCGCCGAGCTAAAACGACGGAATAATTCTTTCCAAGCTCACTCCAACAATTAGCCGCGTTCGAAATTCGTGACTCGCGACAAAATCACGTCATATAAATAATTATCATCACGTAACTGCGGTCGTATCACTAAGATTATTATATCGGCACTTTCGCAATGATACCTACGTGGGTTTTGGCAATGATGAAAATCAGCAACTAACTGCGAACAAAACAGTATTTGTTATAGACATTAATGATGATAACTAATGACCATCAATGTTTAATTAAGGCCTTAGTATGAGTTTGCAAACTATGTGAATACCTATCTCTGTCCTTCCGGAAGAGTATAGCCAGTATTCAATAGTTTGCAAAGTCGTACTAGGCACCCAGTGACTGACAAATAGTGTTGGTTCAAATTGCAGATTTACGCGGTTACAAAACTGCAAATGAAATCTGAGGTCCGCATAAATCAACATGATATGAAATACGAGCATTGCGTAAACGCTGAAAATAGCCATGTCAAAGGTGATCAACGTCTCATCGCTTCCACGGCTCGCGTGTATTGACGTTGCATCGACTGTCACATTGTGAAACTACGTATCTTTGAATAGAATAGAAAGCTAGGTACAGAATGTCGCATGTCGTGCCGTGGGCGAGACCGCTAGCCGTAGCCGGCTGCAAGCGGTGGCGTCGCGCAAAAATAAAGGAAGCGATGTTGATCGATCGCGGCTATATCCGTTCGATGCGATGACGCAACGCTGCAGCGCTGCCGATCTACACTACGCTCAAATGAACAGTGTGGTGACGCATTTAATTTCGCGATAAAGCTGCATTGTTTAACATTACCGACCGCGAGGTAATTGTCGCGATGAGGAAGGATCTAACGAGAAATCATAGAACCAACAATATTGAAATATTGATTTGACCTTTGGAGAGATCGTTGCGTAAAGACGAAGTCTAGGGTAGTTTCTTCATCGATTTATGATAAGTATTAATTATTATAGTATTCTAATTTACAAGACAGACAGAACGAGACATTTCATAATAAATTTACGTCACTTGGCGGCACTTCTATAACACTACTCATAGATAGATGTAAATATTGGCATTTAGCAACATGTAAATAAGCAAAGAAAGAGATAGCACGGCCAATAACCTCACGTATTTTTGGCATAGTAAACTATACTTATTCAAAGTACCTACTATACATAATGTATATACATATAGTAAACGGCAATCGGTACATTTGTACCTGAGAATGTTATTAGGTTACTTATCGGTACATCGATCAAATAATTATATCCGATGTGACGGTCGCATCGTGTTGCAGCGCATGCGTAGTAGTCGCGCTCGCGTCGACACTGCGCGCACGCTAAATAGACGCCACAGAAGGTTTGTAATTACAATTGCATAAGTAAGTATACGAATTAAAGATTAAGTTTTGATGACAAAATAGTCTGGCTGTCATGAAGATTTTTAACAGTCGTTGAAGGGAGTCAGTACCCACATAAAATCCTGGCAACTAATCTAACTTCAGAATATCGTATCCAAAAACTGATATTCAGCTCCATCTAGTTAGATTAGAAGCCTACTCCAACAAAGTTTGGGAATGATGAGGGTAGGATGATGATGATGACAAAAAAGTGCTTCAATTCATGAATACAAAATCAATCGAATTTTGTTCGCTTTTACAGCACTGTTCAAGACTTTGGGAAACTTTTCCAACTGTCATGCATGATCATTAGCCAACAATACAATACAATTATTAACAAGGCAGGCATCATCTCCGTCATCTAACTTAATCTCCAAATTTCAAATGGATTCGAAATAGTATCGTACCATGGACACGCATTATCTTTCACCCCCTTTCTTTCTTTCACCCACCCCACTTTAGATTCATATCTAAGCCATGTTTTCGAAACTCTCTAATACTTATTTTGGAATAAATCTTCTGTGTCATTGTATTTAGTACATAGTTGGGTTGGCGCGCGGTGACCTCGCGACTGCGCCCGCGCCGCCGCCCGCGCACGCGTCACCCGCGTGACGGTACAACGGCGCGGCACTTGCAGGTCACTGTCTGCCTCGCTGCCTGTCCGCTTGTGTCGACGATTAACGCATTGTTCGAACTTTCTAGAAGCTCAATGCACGCTCGCTTTCCCCTAGTTCATATTCCGCGGATGGTCGCTCTTATCTTGTTCAAAATAACTTGTCGTTTCACCTGCAGCTGTAGTTCACGCTTACTAATTGTGAGCACGCAGAACTGAATCGTTGTTATAGCTTGCTGAAACGCGAGGCAGTTTACATACAGTCAATAGTATTTGTCTTGTTCCGGAGCCATTTGCGTGACTGAAAGCCAAAACGCAATAACAAAAAAAAGAACACGTGTTAGAACGATCATAGCTTTTCTTTCTAAACGGATTTTTAAACACAAGTAGGTAAGTGAACAGCGCTCTTGCAGATGGATTTGGAGTCATCCCGCAATTACCGAAACAATGTAAGAAATAATTCAGTGAGAACTACATAGTACACTAAGACCGGCATCCTGGTCGGTGTGGCTTGAGGCAATTAGCGAAATGGACGCCGGAAAGGCGAATGTACTCAGCTCGCGTAGGTCGAGTGCGGACAGAGCGGGTGAACTCCCACCGGGCGACATCAACCGACCTCCTATTAATAGTACGACCAGTGGGTAATCAATATTCGCCGTGCAAGCCAACCCTCGCCCGCATCGCGCTTCCTGGAAGCCGCGAGCCGCAGCGATTCGGGGACACATCGGCCCCCGGCGGCGCCGCGCCTCCATAAATCTCAGAGGCCGCTCCGCTTGCCGCCGCTTCCTTTGTTTTTTTTTCTCGCCGGCGCGCGGTAATAAGATCGCGAGCGTCAACGTCAGGTATAGATAGGCTCCGGGCGGTCGCGCGTGAAATGCATGCGCCGTCTATTGACCGCGCAGATGTACAATTTTAAAAGCTTGTTCGACAGCCCAACGCGTCGGCGGCGACGTGTTGGATCGGGCGCGTGAGTGGCCGCGCCGCGCCGCCGGAAATAATTAGTCGTGGAGATAATCGTTCAGAAACTCTGTCGGCGGCGCTCGTTAAACCCGCACCCAGTCGTGTGCTCTCGCAACAACTTGAGCCGCTCACTAAATGAAAACTTGGGAGGTGACTCAATTTAGCCTAAACCTACCAAATATACCTAAGCTTATAATTTTGATAGAGAAAGTGGCAGGTTTTATGGGGTCGGGACTATTCCTACATACGGACTACGTAAATACATTAAAGGAAAACGGGTCAGCATGAAATGATTACTAAGTAATATTCCAACATAGGGCTTGCTGTTTAAAAATGGAGTATAAAAGGCAATATAAGAATCCTTCGCCTGCATACGAGTGATTAAGTATAATAGCGTAGTCACATGCGACACAATATGTCGCAAGGCGAACCTGTCCAGTGATAACAGATCACGGACGGCTGCGCGCTTAGGTGCCGCGATAACGACGGAGATAACCGACGCAATACACTTACGTAATCACGGAGCAACACTCGCAGTTCGCGACAACCCGGTGTGCAACACAAAACTTATCATCGGACTACGCGGAATTATTATTTTAATTTTAATATGATACAACAAATCACTGCAATTAGTGCGAGGCAAGGGGGAAATGGACACGAATAATAAATGATATCACAAAGTACTCCATTGTACCGGAAGTAAATCTACATTCGTAAGGACCGAGACAAAGACGAATTCGACCGACAATCCGAAATTGACAAAAAACAAAGATTGTTTAAGATGCTAACGTCACTCGATCTACATAACAATCGATGCAAAAGAGGTCCAATTAAAGTTTTTGAAACGAGACGGTCTCACGCAACGCTTCAACCGATGAGCTGTTTATTGCGTTTTTTGCCGCGGATCCGCGGTGTGGCCAACCCTTTGCTTCCCACGAATATCCGCGACATAGTCTAGGAGTTGGTCCTTTGTGCGAGGTTACACGTAGACGCGACGTGACAAAAAACGCCACCCCATTGATAAGGCACGTCCCGACACGCCTTTGAACATTCACTGCTGACTACATAGTAATTGTACTTATCTACCAAATGTAACGATTATATTTTTTCGGACGGGCGACGAGTTTTTCTGGTAAATTCTTTGTTACATCCAGTTGTAGTATATTTACCTTCGCAACAGGGGTTAGCAAAACTAGTAGGTAATTATGTTCAACTGTTGCAGAAAACTTTACGATAAGTAAGTAACGCAGCAGACTATCTGACGAAGTCATAACAAATTTAGCTTCGCTCTACAGATAACAATAAGAATAATGACGGTCATAACCAGTCTAGAAACTCTTAGAGCCAAGGTCACAGATGTCAGGCACATTACAGAGCTCCAACTAGCACTTACAACATGATAAAGGCGGTTCCAAACCCTTACTGAAAACAGGACATCACTAATAAAGAAAACCATTCAAAGGTCAGGGGCGCTCTAGGCTTTCTTAGCCCGGCCCGGGTGCAAAATATAAAGTTATAGCTCATTTACATATCCTACGGTATGCTTCCCTTCAATAAAATTATGCCGAGCAGATGTCAGATCCCAGAAATTCAAATCTATGGAACTGCTATACAATTTTTGCCCCGAAATAGGATTTGACAGTCCTGAAATGTCCACTCATATAAGTATTATGAAGGAAAATGTGTAAGAAAATGTAGAGGCGAATATTTTATATAATCGGAACAACATAATATTTATGGCATCAAGTAATAAATCGTTATTAAAAATGAAATGATGACTGAGAGGCAGACAAATTTATCAAAACAGAGATTCAATGTCAAGCGCGTAGAAAGAATTTGCATAAGTCATCGACCGGCGGCGATTGTGCAGCCGTTTGTGAAAGATAACAGAACTGATTAACTGATGAAGTGATGAATAAGCAATAACATGATAACACGACTCGTCTACTTAGTGTTATTATTAAACTTATAGGTCATACTTGTGTTTGAGGCCATTACTTATGTCGTAATAACTGACGAAATCATAAACTTGACAGGGTTTTTCATGTCGATCAAAAACTTAATTCATCATCAGTTATGATCACCAAACATTATAACAGACAAGACAGACGAAGCGCTTCTTAGCTCAACAGAAGCAACATAACATTGGGTTTATAAGTATTAAACCCCAAGCTTCGTAAGTAACTGAGAGGCAAAGTTTGTGCTCAAGAACGCAGAGAATCCCAGAGAAAGCCGATAAAACGATTGTTACCATATCCATAGCATGCAGTTCAGTCATCGAGTTTTTACGTAACGCGCGTCTCCGACCGGCGACAGCGGCAACGGCGCGGCGCGATGGCGACGGGTAGAGACGATGCGGGGAGGCGGCGGCAGCTAAATTATCGCCGCTCGCGACGCTCGCCGGATGGCGTATACCGCGGGCACACATTTACATTTACGCATTTTACGCGCCCGTCACCGACCGATCGCCGCCTCCGCGCCGCCGCGCCGCCATTAGCGCGACACAGATACGTGTGGGCTATAACTTGAAGGGGCACGGCCGCGAAAATTGCTGCCATCAATCGTCAGCCGGGCGACATCACGTTGCGATCGGTATTCATGCGTATGGGCGAGAGAATATATTCTCTTATAACTTAGGTATCATTACTTTCAATACGCGTTCGAAAAGTGTGAGATTATTTATGCGCCACCCGGTTCTACTACAGACAAAACGATATGCCCGTAAAGTAACATACGACGTTCAATTTCACGACATTATTTTTCGAAAGTGAAAATGGGCAATACTATATTATAAATAGCAACGCACATTGCTCATAAAAAGAAGGCACATCAATGAAAACAGTTTTATTGAAAAATCCTGCTTTTTCTGTGTTTACCTTGCAATCAATCAGCGGGATATGTAGCAGATGTTTTGTCTCTTACAAACTCGTACTCTTACATGACTATAAAGGCTAGATAACTTTCTTTTAATTACATTGTCTGTCCAGTATTTATGGTCATCTTTTTAATCTTCGAACCACTTCTGATTTGGTAAGCTCCGCTTGGTGGTTCAGATGGATAGCAAAGGTTTGTTTTGTAGTTGGAAGTATTACTTTATAAGGATGGATGGCACTTATTAGGAGCCTAAAGTTGTACTTATTACTATTACCTACTTTAAGGATAACAGTTAGGTATATTGATGTCCCTCTAACAGAACCACGACAGTCGCGATGAAGAAGACATGCTTTCTCAAAAAAAACGACACGCAATTGTTACTAGAATTCTCTGAAGCAACTAAAATGTCTACCTAGAACGATCCTAATCTATTTCAATAGCTATTTAAAGAATTCAATAAAAAGACACAAGCGATAAAGACTTAACATCGAACAATTTCATTATCTAAGATTCCAGTTAAGTAATTCAAATCGAGGACGGCTTAAGCCCACACAATTAGCTTCATATCCTCTAAACCCAAAATTCTTGGAAACGGCCCGACCCATTTCGCGACTGACTACCGCCTCGTTTGAATTACCTGCGAATTGCGATCCGCGACGCCCGCCGTAGAGAAGTAACATTACATTATTAGTCGCGGATCCCTTCCAGATGGGGCATTGTTTCGCGCGTACCTGCGCTCATTATACCTTACCTGAGACATCGCGCACCCGTCGCAAAGTATCGTCGTCATAACGTTCGCTTTTGGGTTTGGCGTACAAATGTCGGTTTTAATATTACAGAGGGCAGCAAAAGCACTAAATACGTACCCTCCCTATCCTCTACAAACAAAGCAGAACTAAATTTTGAACGGTTACAATTTCAACGATATTTCACTTGGGTACCAAATTTGCGTTACACACAGTTACTGGAATACAAAAGGCTTTTGTTTCGCCCTGGACACATCAAACAAGCGCAGTGGGTTTGTCGTGAGCATCGATATTAGTGACACATCATTCAGACTACGATTTGATACGCACGCACACTGCCCACTGGGCGGGCCCAGTGCTCACGTTTTACTAGTTAGTAAAACGACTAGTATGCGTATAAACTGGGCGATATGATTTACAGCTTTAAGTAACGTTGATACTGTATTTACCTTTGTTACTGCCTTAGGTAAGGCGTTACCAATTGATAAATGATAGTAAGTAACGAATAGAGATTTACGCGTGAATGTGACTAGATAACTCTATCAGCTGGGTAAGAAATAATATCCGCAACAATTATATCATCGAAAAGGACATTCTAAAAAGCAATGTCATTATTATTACATGAGAACGCATCGCTCCCTCAGCGCCTAACGCGAAAGCTTTCACACAGCCAAACTAAACGAGACCATAGTGTAGAGGGGGCGAATACCGCGAACGTGTGTTCATTGTCGCTCTTTCCGGGAAAAGATGGCCGTCCGCGATTACACCGTGCACCGTGGGCCCCGTCCACGTCCGTCCGTTGTAAATCATTATCTTCGCCGCGTAAAAACTAATTGAAAGGGACGCGAGCCCGCCTTTGTTGTTACTTATTACTGCTTCGGCCGACTGCCGCGATTTTGTGAGAAACGCATAAACAATCCTCATTTGGGTTTTTACTCAAATTCTTTGAATGCAACCTGGTTGTGTTTGGTATGGCATTAAGTGGTTAAAAACTTAATTACTTCATACTGGTTTAGGTAGTACTTCATGTGCATTTTAAATTCAATATATTTATTCTCCTAAATATCAATTAATTAACTATGCTTCTTATAGCCACTTATAGTAATTTCCACGATAGTAAATATTTGTTATAATGTCATTATTTACTGAGTAACGTAATAATTAGCATGTTGTGTGATTACCCAAGGTATCAGTCTGTACGAAATTCGATAACAAAAGTTGTTTATGTACTTTGAATGATTATTACCTGTTGTAATTACCTAATAATAAATAAAAATAAAATCATTAGGTTCATGCCAGTTATAACAATAACAACCCAAGTTCTAATCATTAGCGTGGTTTAATTTGACACTACGTAATAACATATAGTGTGTACGTAATAGACAAACTAGATTTTCATTTAACTGCTAGCCTCTCGAACAACAAAAACCTTTCATAATTACTTCAGGCCCATCAAGGAAACGAATGCTAATGGAAATAGATAAATAAATGCTTGCGACACTAATACTTAAACCTATGCGCAAGAGCATGTTCCAACGGGATAGATAATAACAAATTAGTATTCTCTCATTAACGTCTATGGAAACTCCTTTACAATTCCCTGGAATCTATGAACTAAAGTCCCGGCACTACAATAGCTTATAGCAATACGTCAATCATAGACAACACTGAGTCTAAACTTCCGTATTATAAAATAGTGTTCATTATGTCAATACAGCATTCCTACACTAAACAAGATTATAAATAATATATTCTTGATGATTTTAAAATAAAACACACGACAAAACAAACAAAAACAAAAACACGATAAATTTAAAGGATAAAAATAATTCTGGTCATTTACTAAAATTATTCTCCATTCTTAATCAAGCAAACCACTTGCTACCTGATGGTGTTTGTAAAAGAAAAGGAGAGACATTCTAAAAGTGCCGTGCCTAAGTGTAAAACCACCACTATTCGTCCCGCGGGTGTCGCAAGAAGCGACTAAGGGAAAGATCCGGAGGATGGATCCTTATGTGTAACAGTAATCATGTGCTACTGCGATGCCAACCCGCTTGCACAGCGTGGTGATTACGGGCAAATACCTCCAATGAGCGCACAATAGTGGCGCATTAGGAGAGGCCTAATGTTCAGATGTTCAGCAGTGGATGATGATTCTCAAAGTGTCATTGCATTAGTGGAAATTATTCTTCTGGAAAAAAATATTTAATTGTTCTATTTGTTAAGTTTTTCTGGAGAAAGACGTTACATAGATATCCCAACTTACAAAAATGGTAGACGCATTACAATAGAATAGGATAAAGTCAAAATGTATGAACGACCTACAACCAGATCGGAAAACTTGATTAGACATTGATGTATGTGGTGTATCAACAAGTACAGTGGTAAGCACAAACATGTTAGCACAAACTTACCGAAAATATTTGTTGAGCCTTATTTACTAAGATATTTAATTAGCGCTGAACCATGTGAATGGGATAGCATTACACTGAGTTAGGGCCCGTTTCACGTAACGTACAAGTGAATGTATTTTTTGTTGCAAACGAAATATATAGATACCTACATTAACAAATATGTACTTTTTTGTGTTTTTAAAATTGTTCTTTTTTAAGTTTGTAGTGTTGTAGATAACAAAATAAATAAAATATTTAGGTAATAAAAAAAATTTTTCATTGAATATGCATTGTATAATATAATTTTCATAGGTATATCAAAATAAATATATTTAGTACCTAAGGGAAATAGTAGGACAATCAAAATATATTCACACAGATATACATTTATGGCTCACTCAGTTATCAATTTATATCAAAATACGTTTTTGTGCTCGTGACTGTAGCCAAAGCAACCAAACCAGTGTCATTTATTCTGAATAACTACGTTAATTAAGTTGTCATTTTATGTACACCATGCGAGAACTTGCAAGAACTGCGTGTAAGTTGCGAGTCTTGCATCTTGATCGCGCTCTAGGTAACGAGATATTATAATATGAACAACGTATATTTTCCTTGATGAATATCAATCCCGTTGATAGTGATTTGGTACATTAAGTTTTTAAATGATTGGTGTGTGTGATGAAGTGAGTGGTAAGGGAACCTTTAACTTTACAGACTCATGTATGTTGTAGAAATAAATTATCACTTGCTAAAACAGTGAAGGAAAACATCGTAAGGAAACCAGCACATCTTAAATTTTAAACGGAGTTTAAAGCTATATTAGAGGCCTACGGGCAGTTCAAAACTTTAAACTCTGATACCAGGTAGTTCATCAACCTTACGATATAAAAAGACACGACAAAGCCATAACATTCATATACGATATTTGAACAAACATCTAATTAGTTAATCACGTTTAAAAGATTCATAACAAAAAAGTTTACTTTCCATAATAAATAATAATAACGCTATAAATTAAAATAACATCATCAAAAGTCACTCTAAAAGCCCATGGAATGGCCGTTAAGACAAAACAAAAGCTCATAAAGTGGTTTAATTAGTCGAAACACTGGTTGTAAAACGTACAATGCAGGGAGTGAGCAACAGGTCCCTTTTACGACTCTATGGTATGGTTAATATTAAATTTTGTATAGCTTCTGATCGTCGAGTTCACTGGGTCAATGGTGGACATGTTTGTGATGTTAATGTTAATACAAAATCGATAATATTTTTTCCAGTTTTTATCTTTTCTTTATTTTGTTATGCGGTAGCGTTCGGTAGCGGAGGCTCCATACAACTCGATTCCTACCTCGCTTTCAGTTCGCAATCGATTCCTATACTCGCTTCCCATTGAAAAATGGAGCAGATAATAATGAGGCTTACCTCTTGGAAATATTCATCCTCCGCCACTGGTAGCGTTTGTTTCTTGTAACTTTTGTCTTTCTTTAACCACTAATAAAAAACTAAAACTAAAGTTCACAATTATTCCAATGTTCCAAACATGTTCATCCAACAAATTCCAAAAATGACAATAATTTTATGAACTCTTTGGAACATTTTAATTGACAGTTCGGTTAGACGTCACAAAATGGTGATCAGATAGTCACATTATTATTTGAATCGCATATGTATCTAGTTTCTTGCTAAGTTCTTTAGCTAAAATTATTTTAGCAAAGATTTGAATGCCACCTCATTTGTTACTACCCGGCTCAACAGCTATTCCCGCCAAGATCACATTAAAAAAAACAATACACAATCATAGACAATGTACCCAGCCAGTAACCTGATACCCATAGTTCGTTTTTCAAACACTTACGTGTTCGAAATTTAAGTGAGAACAACTGTATCTCTGAATGACCCCCTGCCATTGTTTATGGCGGAAGCAAGAGAAGCCCGCGCCATGAATTTAACAGACAATGGGGTGCAATATGCGTCGACGGTTTTTGAATTTGACGAATGGACACTTGCATAATTGCTTTTGAATATAAATATATTTAGTTTATTTTATGTTCTGGATGTTTCGAAGATATTCCAACTGTGTTTGTTACCGTTAACATAATTAGTTCCTTGTTTGAATTTCTTATTCAGAATTCTTTTTAATTTTTTATTTATGCTTTAATACGTAGCTTTTTCAGCTGCTTCATGATGTTAAATGTTGAGGCATTTTTATTAATTTACTGACGCAATTATGTAGTGAACTTTTAAAACTAGGTACTATAGGTAAGTAATACGACGACTAATGCTACGCAGTAATGTAGCTAACTCATTCCAATGTTAGTATGTTCATTATAATAAAATTCCCACTTAGGTACTTACATAATATTACAGGAATTCAATATTATCAGTTCACCATGTTATCAATACTTGAGCAAAAAGAAGTATTTTGTACATAACTGGTTCTATTATACCTGCGCTTGCGTTGTGACTTGCGGCTTCCCGACACGTCATCATTATACTATTCCGCCAGAACACCCCGTCATTCGCGGAACAATCGAGTCATTTTCACCAGTCGAGGTAAGGGCTGAGTATTCTCGTTAAAATGAACAAAAGCTCTATTAACAGCACGCGATATCGGATTAATATGAACGCAGCCATTACGAGTTACGACGTACTGGACAACAATCGCTAGCCCTAAACGCCAGATGTTATGTTTGGCAGGACTATTTAAAAATAGAAGACATCCCCAACCAGACACTAGCTTACGTAATAATCGCGATCGGATTATCTAAAATTAGGAACAAGATGGACATTTCGTTACGAACGACTAAACAACAACTTCTAAACTTCTCAAGAAATGTATAAAAATTACGACAAACTTTACTTAATTTTTCTTTATTCGAACTATCGTAGTTTTGTAAAATACAACTTACTTCAGCTATTAATTATGTTCAGTACGCGAGTTGGAAGCAAACGGTAGCGGTAGTCAGCTGTTATTTACTGCGTACTACATAGTTGATAGGTCAACAGCAACGTACCTAGTGAAATAAACAATCACAGCAGTCTTAGTAGCAGCGATAGCCTAATTAGTATTACTGTTGGATGTCTACTCAAGCATACTGGTTCGAATAATATTTTTTAATAAAATGATGAAACACTAACCATCGAATGAAAAAACGTTTTTTTAACGTCATTACATATTCAAAAGTATCAAAGTAAGTGATATTCATCAAAAATAGTGTGTATAACTAGAGTGTGCGCAGAATATCATGTCACGCTCGATCGAAGGTTGTAAGGGCTGGGCACACTATCAATGCGTCAGGCGACCTCGCGGCGCGGCGCTGCGGCGCGGGCGGCCCTGCAACGCTGTGTCGCGATAACAATTACACAGAAAACTTATTGTGTTGTTTACTACTTCAACTTGCACGCAAAAACCAACTCTATCGCCTTACAATTACAGTTCCAAGAGCCTTGAATGAATTACTGAGCGCGGATACGTAGTGCCGATGTCGGCGTCGTCGCGCCTGAGATGCAAGACTTCGGAATTATAATTAGGATACGCGTGTACAATGGTCTTTGTATTCTTTAGTAAGTTTAGCGCTAGTTAACACCCAAAGTTCTTAACACCTTAGTTAGGTAGCTAAGGTGTTAGCACCTAACTACATATATATTAATTATTTGTTTCTGGCCTATAATGTCTCACTGCAAGGGAAAAGGCGTCTGTCTCCATTTTCCACTAATCCGTATTTAACACTAAAAGAGGCAGTCTTCCCGAAAGTTGTCGAGCTCATCCATTTTCGTCTAGGCCGCGATCTATCAAATATACTTAGCTTATAATTAAGTCCATACATATACCGAACAGGTCATTCAGCTATTGGGGATTTAAGATCTACATATAAGGCATTTTCAGAATTAGCATTTTTTTGACTAAACCATAATTATCATCGTTAGTCTTTCCGCGTACGACCGATTTTTAACCGACTTACTGATCTTGTGACCGACTCAACCGTCCATGCCGTTATTTTGCTGGTGGCTATCGAGGGATTTCCTTTACTTCACCACGTTCACTTAAACGTCATGAGGTTATGGAGTTACATCGATTTACAAAAACCCACCAACTTGACGACCGTGTCCGTTGAGTGAGTACAAAATCGAGGAAAAAATCAATCGTGGGTGGAAAACCAATGTATGAATTGTTTCTAGAAGGAACAGTACTGTTTTTACCTAGCTCAAGACATATAGGACTCCATGAACATGATACAAATGTGGTCTAAATATATTTATCAAAATAGAAATGATAAGGAACGAAAGTTCATAGCCACTACGTATTTAATAAAACATCTGAAGAACTTCACGGTTAAACTCATTATGAAATACATATTAATTATTATAGTAAATCAATTTATTAAATAAGTGAATTTTCCTCATAAGCGTAGCGTTATCGGTGCGCCACTTGACCACATTGCAGCGTCCATGACACGAATTAATAGGCCCCATGCGAACTATCTCAGTAAAGGACATAGAATAAAACATTTAAGACACAAGTGTGCGCATACACAGGTGCGCATACTATGAGAGTAAAGGAATAGAGAGTGCAGATCCCTGCACCTTGATTCCTACTCTCATAGTCCGATGGGACGGCAATTCAGTACGACCGGAGAGAGATCAGACGCAAGACCGAGAGCTTTAGGTGCTCTCCGAGGCGCGGTGCAAATGATAATGCATTAACAGCTTAGTCCACTGACTTCCCACTCAACCGTCACACTTCTACAATATATGTAATGATTTGTCTTTATTTTATCTTACCTACAGCTTCATTAGTAGTATAAATACAAAAGCAGTAAAGTTAATTCAGCGATATGCAACACGCAATGCCTAATAAGTCCCCGAACGAATTCCTATCATGTTACCGAACAATTACCACACTCACTATAGGCAGGTAACTCAACACGCTGCATCAGCTAACGGCTAATAAACGCGCGGTGTCAGATGTTGAAAGTGTGGAATATTATTATTTGTACGCGAGTTACATACTCTATATTATCTTACAATATAAATGTATGCCGCATATATTTTTGAACCGTGATAGCGTAGTGGTATGATTGTCTGGCAATTTAGGTTCAAAATCAAGACCTCAAAGTTTTCGTAAGTTATGTACCTGCTCCTTGCTTTGGAAGCACGTTAAACCGCTTGGCCAGCCTGGCTGTTATAAACATCTTTGATAGTCGATATAGAGAAGCAGTACTCGCATAAAATCCTAACTAATCTAACTTTAGAATATCGTATCTCTTTAGGTTGCGGGAGACTGATAGGCAGTCGCTCCGGAGAAAACTGACATTCAGCTGTAGCTGGTAAGATTGGAAGCCGACCCGCAGCAGTGATAGCCTAGTGGTAGTTTCAAAACCCAGGCACTCACTTCCGACTTTCCAAATTTATGTGCATATAAGATAGTGAAGGAAAACATCGTAAGGAAACCAGCAACCCGAGAAATTTTTCAACGGTGTGTAAAGCCATGTTAGAGGCCTACGGGCGGTTTAAACTCTGGCACGAGATTGCTTATCCACCATAAAGAAAGAAGAAGCCGATCCCAACAAAGTTTGTGAATAATAAATTAATAAGGCCAGACTCTAGGAGGATGATGATAGTTTGATTTACATAGGACATAGTATAAAAACTAAATGTTACATTGTTACTTTAGAACGCTTAGCCTCTGAGGCTAATAACTGTTTGTTGAATTTGACATGTTTAACAAATGATTATAGCACCTACATACTGCTCGCAAAGTTCACGTGTTTGCCAAACAAATTCTCCACGTGTTTCAGCGTGCGTCCGTATAAGATTGCTTCTCAGACTTTATGTACTTTGAATGAGGGTCTTCTTTTATTAAACTTACTAAAAAGACTGGCTTGAATGTAGATAGAAGGAAAAAAAACAATTTAACTCTCTCTGGGACACGCGTCATCTCTCCGTGAGATTGACGAACCAGAGAATAGATTAGAGATATCTTCTTCTGACATAAAAAAAAACTGTGTCAAAGATAGGGCATAAAACTGATTCTCTTATGAGGTCCCGGGATCTCCCTCCATGTGCTGATGGTGATTACCGGAGTGGTTATAGTGAGGTAAGAATCCCACACTCCCGGTCTCTTTCCCCGGAGGCCTTTTGAAGGTTTCCCCCCGTAAAATAAAAAAACGGCCTAAAACTGATATAAAAAAAAAACAAAATAAAACTTGGTTGTATGGACATCACGCCTTTCTTGAAACTTTACTATAATACAGCTTATAGATTAGAATCACCCATCAAAATCTCACGCTGGCGAAGGCGCGGGTGGACTCTACGCCTATAAGATACTTTTCTAAAGTAACTTATATTTTAATTGAGAACAAAAGTTTCCTTAAACATCCTACTTCTATCAACAGATATAAAGTAAAGTACATTTATTTTTTCAAATCTACTTAGCCTTCATAAAAGGTAGAGCTGCGAAATTGCCCTGATACCCAAGTCTACATATACATTTATAGGTTGTAAAAATTCAAGTCGTAGCGTCGTTGGCGCAAGCGATCCCATCGGCTAATGAGTGAGACAGAGTTGCCAGATGTGGACCAACTAACTGTAGGTGTTCTTTCAACGGTATTGTGCTCGTTACGGGTCGGTTTGTACGAAAAGCTGAAGGACTTGAAAGCCTGCATGACCTGTTATCTATCATGTTTAAAGTAAGCGATGAGGTGACTCTACCAAAACGATTGTCTGAGGGATTGCGATGTCTGAATATGAATAAATTAAACGAGGTAACTTAAGGAAAAAGACGTAAATTCATTTATTTGGATGACTAAGTTTCAGTCTAATTCGATATTTGTTTGAACACTACTTTATTGAAACAGCAATATCTTGCTAAGTTTATGTAAACTAAAATTCTCATTCTGTAAGTTCATCATCGACTGTTCGCTAACTCACATCGTTTGAAGGGAGAGCCGAGCCGCAGAGTATAGGCATATCGCACTATTGACGTCCAAACGCCCTCTAAACATCAATTATCTCGCATTTAGTTGGCAACATCGCGGGGGGGGCAGTGGCGGCAAGGGAAGGGGGGTGCCGCGGTAATGGCGCGGCGTCGGATGTCGCCGGGGTGCGCGCCGATAACAAAATCACTAGAGAACGTGCATACTGAAGTATAAAGACCACGTCAGTTGATGTGGTAACTTGAAAACTACTTTCATTCAAAGAGTTCAAATGAATTTTATTATTATTTGGGGATTTGTGGCCTGAACACTCTTAAAGGAGTTATCTCTTTCCCCTCCGATATTCTTCCTTCGACTTCCAACTCTATGCTCTATTAAAGTCTCAAGCTGAATTTGAATGTTAAGCGGCTATTTTGCTGTATACTATTGTTACCCAAGCCTTTTGAAATTCTTTGACTTAGTTCGATAACGAACTCAATAAAACTATATTCTACTTATACAACCTAGTCGAAATACCTTGAAAATTTTGGTGTTACAATTACAACTAGAAAAGTACTACTGCACCTATACCAGGACCATTTAGAGTAATCGAAACTCCAAACAAATTAACTCAAAAACACCATTAAAATACCACATCTAAACTTTCCTACATCATACACATCGCCAATGCCCGAAATACAGTGCGGGCGACGCGTCGTAAATCGCGGCGCGGCTTGGTGCGGCTCGCCGAGAGCCGAGAGCCTTTGTGTAGCCTCGGCTGGCAAAAACATACCTACCGAAGCGACATACACACGCTTAGGAATACGACACGTACTCGCTATGTATTAGACTTGGTAAATATGTAGGTATGTACTCTACCTGTAGACGCCGCGAGAATACGAGGTATTGGTAACTCGCGCGTTGGTGATCTGGCTAAATGAGTTGCGTTTTTTTAGATTTTTGATATTAGACTATCATTATTATTATGTAGGTACCAAACCAAAGCTAAATCATCTTTACAACTAAACTCTGTCACTGCGCATCTACGCGTAACACGCTAACACGACGACATGAGGACCAGATGCTATCTAAAAACAGTTAGTCGAGAGGACAGATCGCACGTAACGTCTTGTTATACCTCTTCGGTTAAAACTAAGTAATTAATTAATCGAAACACGCTAATTGAATTTAAACGGTCGCAGATGTCAACAAGACATGCATTTGGTTCAATGAATACCAAAACGAATACCAAAATTAAAATGAATATCATCATCATCTGCCTAGCCTTTTCCCAACTATGTTGGGGTTGGCTTCCAGCAAAATTAAAATGAATATACTTATGAAAAGTAATGAATCCTTTACCTTATTTATTTATTTATGGCGTCCCACTGCAGGGCAAAGGCCTTCCCTCCCTCCTTCCAGTGGAAGGAATCTTCTACCTATTGAACAAAATAATAAAATGATAACATAATCTTTAGGGAACGAAATAAGCTAACCAAGACCCTGTCATTATCTTCATGACAGTAAGAATTTGATCACAAATTCAAAACCGTAGTAGAGTCTTCATATTAAATTATTAATACCGAAAGTAGCCTAGTCTATCTTGTGGTTAGTCTAAGGCATCGCTTCTCAACCTAAGGGCAGTATCGTAAATAGAATAAGCGTTTATCTCCACTCTTATCGTAAAGTTCTAATTATGAAATTAATAGTACCATAATGACAGACTTTATTCACATGTATCTATAACAAAGTTAAAGTTATTTTAAGATACAGTTTTCGAACAAAATAATGCTTTTTTTATTAAAATACATTTCGGATAGACCAAGAAGTTTTCATGCAACTTTTATAACGGCTGCCTGTTATCTATGGTGGCTGCATGTGTTATGATTAGACAGATATAAAGGAGGTTGCAACTGTCCAACAAAATATTTAAGGTCAATCATTTTATTATCAAGTATTACATAATTATAACCAGTAAATAACAATCTACTAAATAATAAAGTAATAGATAGTAATACTCAAAATAATCATTTAAATTATTAATGGGAAGTTGTATGCTAAGTTATATAGTGAGGAGTCAAGAGCGCAGTAAGTGATTCTTGCTAAGTATTTTACAAAACTTTTTAGGGTCACGATTCTAGAAAATCTTATTTTAACTTTTTAGGAGGCACGATTCTAAATACTTTGAGAAACTATGGCCTAAGGCTTGGCAGACCACTTTAAACTGACAGTCTAATACTCTATTACAAGTTAATAGTAACAAGTTCAAATCTAAAGTACTCCACCCATTACAGACTTATCAAAATCATGTAGTTACGTATGAAATAAATTCAAATCATCTTCTTTTGTGAAGCACAAAGTCGTGAGGAAAATTACAGATCTGAAAACTTGAAAAGCCTTCTTGATATAATCTTAAACCATGACAGGAAGCCAACAGGCGGTTTAAACTCTGATACTAGTTATAATTTAGCGCCTAAAGTTCTTTAATTTTTGGATCAAAATTGAACCCAAAATTTGTCAAAGGTCGAGAGGCGAGACAATTGAAAATGCATTATTACGTGCCGCCGGAATGCAAATGATCTTTCATAGGTAGGTATCTCAAAGTCAGTTAATGATGAATAGCATGTCTTTTACAAACATGGCGGTCGTGACATGTCGATAGCCGTAGCAACCGGTATTGTGGTAACTGGTAGGTATGTTATGTGTAAAGTTAACGCCACTGTTTAACGCCTCTGAAACACGTAATGTGAGCACTTTCACTTCGCGCTAATTTGTACTATCATTTGTGTGATACATACCCATTACCTATGTGTTATGTAAGTTATCATGTGGCTGGTAGCTACTTTACTTGTGTGGGGCCTTTGTTATCTATTAAAATTATTTTAATTGCTATACAGAGACCCTCGAAATATTAGATTTAATAAAACACTATACTTAGTGTTCCATATTTAATGCCAAATATATTTATATCTTTATATTGACAATTTGTTTACCCTAGTTCCCATACAAAACAATTATACTTAGTTTCAAAAGTTTCCGACAACAGAACCTTCGACAAATACCATTAAATAAATCACCGACAACTTACAAGCTACGGAAGGAACAAAGACTACGCATAAAAATGAACTGCTACGTAAAACATAATCATAATAATCAGACGTAGGCGAGCGCTACGAGAATTCGTAGCATATCAATGAGACGATTGAGACGAGCCCATCACTGTCATCTTTCTGAGTACATTGTTTTTGTTTCATTTGTTTGTTCGCAGAATGCCGACCCACTGTAAAACATCGACAGCGACTCGAGTCGCGGGAACTAGAGTAATTAGTTGCCAACTATTACTTGGTAGACGGGCGCGAGACGTTATTACGGGACAAAGTTCCCCACTTAGAAAAGTTGTGGAACACCACGATTGTGAGAAAAGTTTCGTCCTACGACCGCAACTTGACGTCGGAAAAAGTTCCAATTTGGAGGCGGCGATTTTTTCGCTTGGAAAGTTGATGCGTTAAAATTAATAATTAATCGAGTTAATATATTGTGGGAGATAGGTGGGCCGGCTCACGCGGCTCGAATGACGGAGAAATAGGCGAGGAGGAGGCAAGATCGCGGGGGGCGGCGGCACCGGGGGGTGACGGACGGACACAAAGGAGAGGATCGGCCGGCCGCGGACGCGAGCCGCGGGCCGGGCGCCGGGCGGCCTTATCACCGGCGGGCACACAGTCGCTCCGCGCGCGCCGCGACGCACGTCTCTGCGACCGCGCTCCGCTCTTCGCTCAGTGACTTGTGTTCAACTGATCAGTGAAACAGGAACTTGTGTGTACACGTGCCGCGCACTGCGCACCCGAGCTATATTTTTATTGGTCGGAGTTCTCCATTCACGGGCTGTTTATAATATCGCAATAACGGCTGGCCTGTCAAAAATTGTAAACACAGCACACGTGCCCCCGCCGGCTCGCAAGTAAGTTGCTAACTTTGTATTTTATTCAGCACACCACGTAGCTAGGTGCTAAGTTTTAAAATATCAATTCTGTGTAACAAGTGAAGAAAATAAGTTTTATTAAGTTATACTTTGTGTCAATCCATGAATATTGTAAACAGAAAATAAAATTGTTATCATAATTAGAGAAAACTCGGAAGTGCAGTTTCGTGTATAAAAATGTTGTTATCTTGCAGATAACGGATTTTTTTTAATAAACCAAAAGTATGAAAAATAATTTATAAACATTTTACTTTAAAAAAACAGCAAACCGCTTGATATAATGTATAAACCATGTTACCAACAAGAAAACTTCAAAAAACTATCCTTATGTAGGTATTTTTTTATTATTTTCCATTTAAGACGAAACTAAAATAACATAATAGTTCTTTATCTTACGTTTTCCTCCTATAATTTTCAAGTAGAAATCTGGTCAGTGTCGTTTTAGAGTAACCTATTATTATTACTCTTTAAATCTACATCGCTAGGTAATTTTTTAACTTATGCACACACTGCTAAAATTTGCTAATAAACGTTCGCTAAAAAACCTATCGCGTCCCAGATCGCGCGAAAATATTTAGGATAATAATATATGTATTTAGGATCTGTTAAAAATCATGAAATAAGCTTTAAAACTAATGGACAATAACATAAATAGTAAACACGATTTTACGTCACCATCCCATCGTCACTGACTGCGTGTGTAAAATAAATCAGCTATAATAACAAACAAACTTCTAGATAGGTATAGGTATAGAGAACGTTTGTCAATAGCATAACTACACTGGCTCAAAACCTAATACAAAAAAAAAATTAAAAAGTAATCCCGTAATCCCAATTGTTATAGTTTCGTATTACTTTATAACAAGACTCCGGGAAAATTCAAAGCCTTGTAAAGTTAGGTAGGTATTTCCCCATGGGGTAAAATAATATGCTTGTTCGAAATCATTTTAATATTAAATTATACCCGAAGTAATAGTAATTTTATGCCTTTTTAGTTTTAATTTGATTGTTTATTATAATGTAAGGTTGAAAGGTTGGTAAACGTAAGAAAAATGTAAAAAAAAAGTAGGTATAGCTTTAGTCTAGTATTCCAAACTTTCCACATTAACAATTTTTATATGTCACAAACTTCAAATTATCAACTTTTCCATTTAAATACAAAAATATCAACACGAGCGCAAGTTCGGTCGCTTAGCGCCATCTAGCAGTCGGTCGCGGAGGCGCGCTAACCGCTCGCAAGGTCACCGTGTCAACGACCCGACAACTTTTGCCGCCTACTGTTGTCGTAGGTCATAATTTTATGTCTTCTTTTTGTTTATCTTTTCGTAACTTTATAGCTTCCCGCGTAAACGTTTTTGTTTATGGTAACAGTTGTAAACGTGTTTGCGGCCAGTTATACTTTTATCTTTATTGTAATAACATTAAATGGTATATTATTGTTTACTGTTGTGCAATACTGCTATTAAAAATATTTAAATATATCGGACTTGGTCTGGCGCAAGTGCTTATGTTTTGTTTTATTGCTCTTTGTGTTAACATTGTCCCTTTATTGTTAAAACTGTATGCAAAATTTCGAATTAATTCCTAAGGCTGATTTGGGTACACTGATCTAGTTTTTTAATTCAGTGTTGCAAACATCAAATAAATATTACAAATATTATTTATCGTAATACACATTTTTTCGTGTGTAGTGTTGAATGAAAATATAAAATATTGTGCTCATCATACTGATTTATTACAAATAATGCAACATTTTATGTGAAGAAAAGTTTAATTTACAATTTTACATCATAGTTATAAGAAAAGACAAAGTAACTTGTTGGAATACATTAATAAATGTATACATAACACATAAAACAAATATTTATAGAATGGTACCAAGTTCATCAAGATATCATTTGTTACGATTCGCGATAGGCATGAACGGTCACTTTAGGAATATATTCCATCTATTAACTATTATTTTAAGTTCTATCCAATTCCGAGTTAAAACCGAATTTAAAATATACCTAGTAAACTATATAAAGTATATTTTTTGTTACAGCTGCCGCGACGCCACAATGGCGACCAAGGGCAAGCGTCCGATGCGTGCACTGACGCCCAGTGATAAGATCGAGGCCATTCAACGTGTCAACGACGGCGAGTCCAAGGCCTCAGTAGCGCGGGACATTGGCGTGCCTGAGTCCACGCTGCGCGGCTGGTGCAAGAACGAGGACAAGCTGCGCTACATGACCTCGCGCCTCTCCTCGCCTGACACTGACAAAAGCAACGATGGCGAGCCTCCTGACAAACGTGCGCGCACCGAATCCCCCATCGCGCCACCCTCTCCCGTGGCCACCGGGCTAGACCTCAGTGCTCCTGTTACCGCTACCCCAATCCCTCAGCAACCCACTCACCCCCCTCTCCCCCCTATTGATGCCCCTGTCGAACTCACCACTAAACGTACCGAACCTTCCCCCACATCGCACATCCCTCGTGAGCGCCGTCCAGACCCCGGAGCCAGCGTTTCGATGAGTGCTATCAGTCCACTCTCGGGCCTCCCCCATCTACCAGGGCTCACACACTCTCATCTTGGTCTCAGTTTCAACGAGATCGCAACCAATCTTACACTGCTTGCTCAACTCAACCCTGGATTATCAGCGTTATCAGCTCAACCTGCAAGCCGCGCATTGCGCTCTGTTCGATCACCGAAGCCTGCTCACAACGGCGTTCTTAACTTAAATGATGGCAAGCATCATCATCGCAGCAAGACTCATCATCACTCTGACCCATATCGTATGAACTTGTCTAAGTCCAGCCACCACAGCACGCATTCATCAGCAGCCAATCAACCTGTTGACGACACACTATGGTACTGGCTCAAGACGCAACAGGCCATGCTCGACCTGACTGCACAGACTACGACGGCGCACCCGCTTCAGCTCGGAAAAGCAAGTGAACCTACCATCCCACCTAAACCAGTAGCCGCCGCAGCACCAATCAACTCACATCTTGATTACAACAGAAACTCGTGGCTTTGGCAATATTACAAACAATTCGGCGGCGCTATGCCTCTGCCGGAGGACAAACACAAACCTGCCTCCCAAGTGCCAAAGGAAAAGTCAGCAGAAAATATTCTTTACTCACATCTCACAAAAGGAAAAATGGAGGAGGAGCATGTTGCAATGATTAGTCCAGTGCACACACATGCTCTTAATGAACCGGAACCGCGCCGTAACCCTAGCGTGGAACCGCGAGTAGCTGAGCCTGCCGCTAGCCCTGAGATCGGTTCTGAAAACAAAGAACCAATCATGGAAAGAACTCACGAATCTAGCCGAAGCCAAACCAAAGCGCGAACCGTGCTCGACAACCTGCTGTTCAACAATAGTAACCAATCAGCAAATGCGGAGACGCGGTCGGCTTCACCGGCGAGCGGCGAGTGGGAGTCGGGCGCGGCCGAAGCACTGGAGCACGGTGACAAGTTCCTGGCGTGGCTGGAGGCCAGCGGCGACCCCAGCGTGACGCGCATGCACGTGCACCAGCTGCGCGCGCTGCTACACAACCTGCGAGCGCGCCGCGCGCCTGCGCCTGCGCACCCGGCGCTGCCCGCCGACCACGCCGCCCGCCGCAAGTAGACGCCCCTCAACAACTGCCGCTCGCTACAGGGAATATTTCAATTATGTACATAGTTACGTCGTCGCCAGTAAGCGTTCACTTGTGATATGTGTAGCCAAATTTGCGTAATTTCTTTGTTCTAAAAGAAAAGCTATGCATTACTCTTTAGTTTGTAAGACTTTTAAGCCGAGGGCAGGCGAGCCTACGCGTGTCCTGCGCCTGCGCCTGTGAGTTCGTGGACACCTGTCGGCTCGCGCGCCTCGAGCAATCTGTTTGTTTCCGAGTCTATGTGAAACTTGATGGGTAGATAGTTATACCTGTTGTAAATTGAATGTTATATATCTGCGTTCTCACTTACCGATGCACACAAACTGTTAAATAATTAGTTTAGGTAGTACCGCTGTATGTTGCCATTTGACGATTACATTCCTAGTTGTACCCTTACTATATAGTTTATAGTCGGATCCCTATGTTCTACCTCAAGTCAAACTAATACTAAGTCACGCACGGCGTCCTTTCAACCGTTCACTGAGTAGTAGCGTGTGTGTGGTGTGTGTGTGGCGTGTATGTGGCGTAGCTCTGCCGCGGCGCGTGGTGACACCTCCCGGCCGATACCAAATACTGAAAGGATGTAAATGTATTGTTGTGCCAATCGTAAGAACAAGGTAATATTGTTAAGATATAGATGACTCTATCGCGTTAGCTAGGCACTCGTTGTGTAATTGTTTTCTATTGCTCAGTATTTTATATATTATGTAGACATAGTCGACGTGTCGACTCGGAATTGTATTATACGTTAAAGTTAACAGTTAAGGACACTGTGATCAAAATTATAAATTATTGAGAGATTATTATTATTGTAAGTACATTCCTAATTAATAGAGTGTATTATCTTAATGTTATAAGAGATTGTCCAAATGAACGAGCGCGGCCACACCTGGCCGCGTTCAGTCTATTAGGAAAAAGTATGAAAAAGTTCAAAAATTGTGTCTCCTTCCTATACAAGATGGAATTATTTTATTGATTTGCATTTCAAATTAATATTAGCCCCACTGGAAAAAATATTCAAGAGATGATATTTTGTACAAAATTAAAAATTGGATTAAATTCTCTTATCACGACTTGTGATCTCGAAAATGTTGAATGATTAAACTTGATTGAACCTTACATCAAAACTGTTTTATTTTCTACACATAGGTACCTAAATCAATAATAATTATAATTTACATCTGAAGGCAACCTAGTTAGCATTAAAGAAATGTTTTTGTTCATAACTTTTTGATAGAATACTACTAGCTCCAGTTAAATCATAAATTGTAATTGTAATCAAAAAGCTCCACCCCATATTTAAGTAGATATGAAAAAACAACATAGAAAAAAATATCCTTTTAAACTTATGAACCGATGAGGTCAAGCAATCTTTATATAAGAGTTGCAAAAATATCGAAAATTGACTAATATTTCTCACTCTTCTTTTTCTTTCAATCCTCTACGAGTATATTTCTTATTTAATAGGCTTTTACATTCTTTCACAATTCACACACAAATTCACAAAAGGCACTGACATTGACACTGGTAACCAGTCCTTGAACTACGAGCCAATCCTATTTATAGGTACTAGGTACGCAAAAGTTAGACATTCCTTAATCAGGCAGGAAACAATGCGCTCATTAGCACGCCGTTTAGCACCAAATGTTATAATGATCGAAAAGGGTTCGCAGCTCTTGAACTACGAAAACAATCCAACTTTGAGAAAACGCTGATAAGTGACCGCCAGATACCCTAACATTGCGTAGATACCACCTACTTAAAAATTATACCACTCCACCTGTTGAAATGTAAACATACTGGATCGAGTTTGGTACTCGCCGAGACGGGAGAGCAAATCTCAGAAAAAACTTAATTGAAAAACCCTGAATTGGACAAATTGATTGCTGTACACTACGATTTAAACTAACAAAGACAGGATAGTAAAAAATAGTGAACAAGGATTTCTCATTTGGACCAAAACGAGAGTGTAACAACCTGCATGTCATGATTTACACAATAGTTGAGTTGAGAGTTAGAGTCACAATAGTTGACTTGAGGAGTCCAATATACATATTGTAATATGTAAAATCAACAGTGATAATATTTTTATAAGACAATATTGTAAGATGCGTTTTCGCGCGCTAGGAATTAAATTTTATAAAGTACCTACATATAAAAGCCCATCAAAGGTGGGAAGAGCTATGGTAGCGGGCTGTATATTTTCATCAAAGGTGTTGATGTGTGACGAACATTATTCTAATGGTAAAGTAAGTTTTTATATCCACCAAAACGGTATTCACCAATCAGACTGCTAGTCCTTAGTACCTATATCGCTCACTTTTCTTGCCTTTGCTGCGATTACAGTAAAATAAAATTAGACCACACGTGACCGTTTGACACTACATGCTAACTGTAGGATAGGTTAGATAAAGCAGCTGTGGTACCTAATACTAATACATTCCGGCTCTCGCGAACAAAATTGAAGATGGGGTTCATTTTCTTTTTAGAGGCTAGGTTCGTCGGCAACCTGATCGTAGTTTTTAGAATCAACGCTAGCAGAATTAACAGCTCACGTTTAGATAGAGATACCATTCGATTATTAAATTCAGAATATAGTAATTATAATGAATTTGATTGAAAAGGTCAGTTGGTAAGTAAATCTACGTAACGTATAAAACACGTCATATTAGTAAAGTTAACAAATGCATATTATAGGCAGGCTTTGCCGACACACAGTCTACTACACCTTGAGATGAAGTCATACGTAAATTACTTTATTTTTATAATTATTATTTACATATTTTCGATTTACGCAGCTAAGTGTAACGAACTTAAACACTTTGAATAGAAAACTTCATACGAACGTAATAATACAAGTAACGCCATCTAGTGGCTCATAAATGAACTAAGGTTCACACATTTTTCTTTAAAACTTATTCTCCAAAATTATAGCCGATTTTCTACAAAACTATTAAAGAATAATTAATAAAAATTATAATCTATGACTTACGTGTAGCGTAGGCTTGGTGAGCGGCTCGTAGTCGAAATAATCTGACACTAAAGATGCAATCCCCTTCCAATTATTCGTGTCACCAAAGCAGATTTTGGTCGGCCTAATAGATGTACAAACCATTTTCTGAAAATCATAAAGCTTTCATTCATTATAATAATGCGTTTCTAAAGCAAGGCTTTGCTACAGTGGCGTGCCTACCATATAATACAAAATAATTATGTATCTATTGATTTTACTTTAATGTCATTTAAAAAGGTCGTTGGACGTGCCCTGTTATTAAGTACTAGGCACCTACTGCTTTCCAGAGTATTGTAATAAAATAAATAAAAGTATATCCTTTGTGAAGTGAGCGAGATTTTGGAGTCTAGCCATAGAAAAAAATCACCCTAAACCCCTTCTGTAAGCACATCTCTTTTGTCAGCATGTAAATTGTTGCGCAAATACGACTAATTTTCCTTTTATTAATTAGGTATATTAGTTTGGTCACATTATTTTATTTTTAACTATTTTTCTGCGACCCTCCAATCTATATACATATACAATATTGTTACGCCATCTAGTCCCAGTAATAAGAAACTATGTAATTCATACATACCTGCAAACCACACTCATTAGGTACTTGCAGCAACAGAGGCTTTCGAATTTTGAAATGAAAATTGTATTGCCTCCTGAAGTTCTCTGCATACGCAAGAAGCAAACGTTCTTTGGTACTGTTTGTGTAATAGGATGGAGGAAAACATGTTCGAGTCTCAAATACAGGTTCACTTATCTCAGGCCAACAAATATTAACTACTCCCAGTTCATAGATCGCATTGGTAAGCGTGGGGAGAGTCAACCGATCTACAATCTCTTTTAAGCCAAATAATCTTGCTGGTATTTCCACAAAATCGGTTTTCTCGATTGGTATGTCGAATACTTCCACAGTTTCGTCATTTCCTTCTTCAACTACCGTGTCTAGTGGTGGCACTGCTAATGGTGCTATAGCATCTGGATCCGAAGATACCTCTGATGGTGATTTTATCTGCTCGTCGCTACCCATGTTATTCAGACAATGTGTTAACAAAAAATATCACAAACTATTGTATTTATTTAGATTAGTCAGTAGGTCAATGTTTGAAAGCATCATAATTTGACATAACAATTACAGGATTTCAGTTACTATGCAACCTACTTCAGTGCATGGCAACGAAAAGTGAAATAACAACGATTTATCACAGCCAATACCCCATTCGTCTATTACGCACTGTCTACACAATAGGTACCTACCTTTGAGGAAAAAAATTTCAAGGTACCTACCTACACTATAGCAATAAGTTAGCGATAGCATCAAAGAGATTCAAAAAATTTAATGTCTTTGAATAGTATTGATAGTCAGTCAACGATTGAAAGCCTATTCATGATCATTGATTGATACACTCACGTTTATTATATTCTGTACGATTATATTCGTTATGAATATAATATGATCTTTATGAGCAAGATGAGATTGTCATATTTTAAAATAATAAATGGCCACTTTTTAGATTTCCGTAGTAAAACCCGTCCTTAATTTTTTTCTCTCTCGTTAAACTCGTTTAATTTTTTTTACGGTTGACGTTCAGCGCCATCTAACGCACACTGCGAGTACGAGAGTACTAACGAAACTTCGAATAGCCTAGTAGGCCAGTTGTTAACTATCCAGAAGATCACTGGTTTGTACCCTACATTTAATTAATTTTTCTTCCATAATAGGAATTTAAAAACTAATGTTAAACTACAAAAATTGAAAATTAGTAATGTTTTAACTAAAAAGCCTTGTCCACAAATAAATAATCACAATGACGGGCGCTGCTTTCAACTGTCACTTAAAAGTTTCGTTCCATCATTCACTCATTTTTAAGTCAATGTCAAAAAAGTCATCGTTTTCATGTCGATGTCGTGATTAGTGATCATAATTCGTAATTTTTGTTGCTAAAACTAACTCCGAAAGGCACAAATTTATAGACAAAACAAAACTTAAATTTCAATCTTGGCATATTTTTTTTCAGACTCCAGATAAATATTACTAATGGTGATTTAACGGAAAACCTTTCTGCTGTATGCTGTAAACGTCTATAAATCTTGAATCACCGAAGGCAAATTACTTATAATTTATCTTTCCTTTTGTCAAAACAACAAGCAATTAGTGGACTTTGTTCTTTAGTCTTTGTGGTGTGTAGTGTGCATTAAAATAAGGCAAAGTTTTCTCGTTCGTATATATTAACCTTATCAGCTTGAGGAAAAAGGTGGTTGCATATTAATTGTTACCAATATGGGTAACAAATCGTCTTTGTTATTGCGCGAAGAAGAAATCGCTCAGATTCAGGAAGAAACTGGATGTAAGTTACTGTTCCAAAAAAATAATTTCATTTCATTTTCTATATTGAATTGTATATTATGTTTTCTAAACTGTTGAGTTCCATATTGATCGGGGGTGTTATTACCATCATAATCCTCATTCACAACCTGTATCTACCCACTACTGAGTTTAGGCCTATACGGCTATAGGCATTAGTCAATAACAAGATATTTTTCTTGTTAACTTTAGTTTAATGAGAGTTAATAATAGTTGTCAATAACATTTAACCTCTAATAGCATGACTCTTCATAAAATGCTGTTTATGATTAATATGTCACATACATACATCTCATACCTGTTCCTTGTTTGGACATCACCACTGTCTTATCACCTAACAACAAATTAAATTCTAAAATGTACATGAATCCGAAAAGAATCAAATATTATTTGAAATAAATTTTAATCCTGAAATCTCGAACGGTAAGTAATTATTAAGAAAATCCTTCATAGAATGACCCACCTGATGTTCATCTCAGTAGACTAGTAAATTTAAACTCTGAAACTAAATTGTTAAATCCTAACACTAGAGAACCAAGTTTATTTGTACTTGTACCAACTAATAAGTATTAACGTCAATTCTTCAGTCACACCAAACCAAATTGAGAGGCTGTATTCCCGATTTACATCCTTGGATAAGAATGACTGCGGCACCTTATCCAGAGAAGATTTCCTAAGAATCCCGGAGCTGGCCATCAACCCACTGAGTGAGCGTATTGTCCACTCATTCTTTGCGGAGAGCCATGATGATAGGGTCAACTTCTTGCAGTTCATGAGGGTGCTGGCTCACTTCAGACCTATCAGGAAAAATAGGGAAAATAAGCTTAACAGCAGAGATGAGAAGTTGAGGTGTAAGTAGAACTATTGTTATTACTAGCTATTGCCTGCTGCTTCGCTTTTGACAATCTCGGTTGGTTGTACGACACGTGGCGCTATCTATAAGAACTTCATTTTAGTTTTCTTCGGGTATAGGATTCAGGATGATCTGTTCAGTGGTTTAGACATGAAAGTGTAAAAAGGCTTAAGGCATTTTTTATTTTATGTGTTTGGTCATGGAAACCTATATAGGTACCCCTAATACAAGATTACAAACCATACAACCACAATTTTAGTATGACATCCTGTTTTGTCTCATCTACTAAATAAGTAAAAATTTTTTTTATGTTAAACGGTTTTGTCATCAAAACTAAAGCTGTGTATCAGATCAATCTGTCAATTAGAAAGGGGGTGAAATATCGATTACTAAATTGGAACCAAATAATAAATAGGTCAAGCTAAGTAAAACCGTTTAAAAAGACAGATTAGTTTTCATGAATAGTAAGGCAAAATATTATCTCTCACTATAATCACTCACAATCAAACTTGTACTTTATACTAGAGTTTCAATCCTCAACAAAGCAAAACTACACATTCATTTATCTATTTACCCTTATCCTAATTTTTTTTTTTTTTAGTTGCATTCTCTATGTATGACTTGGACAATGATGGGAAGATCTCCAGAGATGAACTGCTAGCCATTCTGCACATGATGGTTGGAGCTAACATCAGGTAATATAAACCTATAACAGACAACAAACGTAGCAAGGGGGTGGCTAATTTGGCCTGGCCCATCCTGGAATACTTCGTCTAGGATGGGCCAGGCCCAATTAGCCTTCTTGCTATGACGGGTGACTTAGGTAGTACGGTACTATTTCATACTACGGTAGTATTTCATAACAAATGTTTCCATGCCTCTATAAGCTTCGTTAAGCCAAATTGGAGGGTTTATAATATCCAACTATACATTAAATCGATCGAAACGCGCGACAGTAAAACGGGAAGCAATCGCGGTCAAATTGTCATTGCAAATTCGGTGGCCTTATTCAAATTCAAATTCAAAATTCTTTATTTGTAGAACATAGGTATAAAGATGTTGCATATAGGTACATGAAATATTATAAATAATGGTTACTATGTCTAACTGTCCGAGTCAATTAGCAGTTCTCAGCCAATAGGTATCTATAGGCTGACTTATTTTAAATTATCTTGATAGTTTGCAAGAACTATCACATCAGATACCTACCCATTTAAAATTTTAAATGCAGTGACCATATGTTTATGTTTTGGTTCCGTGTTGTTAAATCCTAATACTTACTGATAATGATTTTTGTATATTATGATCATGATCTGCCTAGCCTTTTCCCAACTATATTGGGGTCGGCTTCCAGTCTTACCGGATGCAACTGAATACCAATGTTTTACATGGAGTGACTGCCTATCAGACCTCCACAACCCAGATACTGGGTTACACAATACCCCTTAGTAAGCATCTGACTACCCGTAACGACTGTCAAAGATCTACAATTGACAGCCGGGGCCAACAGCTTAACGTGCTATCCGAGGCACGGAGAGTGATAATTAATTTTAATTTATAATACGCACATAACTTACGAAAAATCAGAGGTGTCCGAGACCTCTGACTTGCCAGTCAATGATGGTGACCACTAGGCTATCACAACTCCTTGTATATAATTTATATTATGCAATATACTTGCGTCACATTATCGGATTACAATGTATCGATTTAGATAAAAAAATTTATTTGTTAACATAACAGATTATAATTTATAGCAGCAGTCACAAAGTTATGGCATCATTTTTATTTTCATGTTGTTAAATTAACTCTAGTATTAAAAACAACGCAAAAACAACTGACTTGGGCGGGACTTGAACCCGCGATCTTTAGCGTGCCGTGCCATCCCTTTACCAACTAAGCTACATTACATTTGAAATTTCGAAATTTCCTTTTTAACGCCATATAGGCGTGACTTGACATTTACCAGAGCATTCCACGCACTGTCGATCAAATGCTCCAAACTTTTCAGCTTGGAAGGCATGGAAACGAAGAAGTTTGCATGGTGATTCATCCTCAATCCTTCTCTTACTCTGGCTATTGCCCTGCAGTGGGTTAATATTATTATTTATTCTATTTCCAGTGAAGAGCAGCTAACAAGCATAGCCGAACGCACAATACTAGAAGCGGACACAAACAACGACCAGATGATTTGCTTCGAAGAGTTCTGCCACGCCCTTGAGAGGACAGATGTCGAGCAGAAGATGTCCATTCGCTTCCTCAATTGACCTCCACACTCTTGAACCGATTTCATAAAGTACATACTGATGATTCTACTAACCTTCATCGTGTATAAACTCCTTACTAAGAAATGATGCTATGAACTATGCTTGTGTATAGTGATTTAGTCTAAGTTTTGCAGTTATTGTTTTAGTTTTAAGATGTCGGCAAATGTTGGGTTTATTCTTTTTTTTTTTTTGTTTTTATTCGGATAATAACATTACCTAATCAGTGGCGGACTGAATCCCCGATCTCCTCAAAAATTGTCATTTTTATAGTGTATATTTTGTAAAAGTAGAGGGCCCCTTAGGATCGGGGGCCCGGGGCGGGCCACCGGTCTTTCCTTAATCCGCTAGACCCTAATGTTATTGTTTGTTACCTTAATAGTTAGCGTTAAACCTATTGTTACAGTTAATAGGTCTGACCTATTTCTATTGAAGCCTTTTAGAAACCTTGTAGTTGTTTGACCGACGATAAACTGTTTAAACAATTGCGACGCGACGCGACATGATGGAAATTTCCATGGTAACCGTACTTTTGATAACGCGACCACTTTTTTTGTGATATGCCATTGCGTCAGAATCGATTTACCAATGCATTTGCAGCCACAGGATGTCGGCACAGATGATAGACAGGAGAGTAGAAAGTTATATCAACAAGAATTGTTTCCTTTTTTACTTTTATGTAATTAATTTAGTTTTTAATGACTTGTGATATAACAGGGAAGTATGAAATAATGAGGTATACTATTGGAAACTATTCTAGTATAGATGCTGAACGCGAAAACCCTTTGACCCCATAGCTTCGATGTTTTAGAAAAAAACCTCTCTATTTAATGTGACTCCCTTATTAACGAGATCCTTAGTAGTTCCATAGCTTAGGAACACAATGCTAGATTTAAAAAAAGCTCTGTCATAATAATGATTGAATTAGAAGGAATGTCAGAGTGGCGGGGCTATTTTAAAGCTGAGTATCAACATGGCGAGTGCGCTCATCAAATGCTACGTGCCTCAAGCAGCCTCTTAATGTCGGTACCCAGCTTAATTTTTTTAGTACTAGCTGGCTTTGGAACGCCAATCTGACGTCAGGAAGGCAGGACAGCGGGACCACTCGTTTTACCAAGTTCCAAAAGCTGTGTTGACGATTTAAATTCGTCTATTGTGCGATTCAATTAAGAATGTGACTCTGGTCGTTATTTTGTGACGTCATAACAAATAGGAACAGACACCTAAATCTGTTGAAACCGTTTCTATTGGGTGCGTGTCGTTGCATGTGTTCGCAATTCAGCGAGTTTTTACTCTGAGATGAGCTGCGTCCGGGCACTGTACACGTATAATATAATTAGTCGCGTCTAATAGGCTTGAAATTACACTATAAAATCCGAGATTTTTCTTAATTAAGCTTGATTAGATTCGTTCATGAATGACGTCACGTTAATATTAGGCAGAATCGTGTACCTATATACGCGAAATGGTCGTGACTATCTATCTCGTTCTTACACTTATCGATTGCTTATCTAGGGACGTAGGTACTATCGTGGACAAAGCCGGTGCACCGCTCTTAAGGTTAGAATCGCTTGCACCCGGCGTCCGAACGTAGCGCTAGTCCCGCCCCTACGCACGTAGCATCGTTAAAGCATTTTGATCACAAACTGGTGCACCGTTCGTGTCCTCGATAGTACGTAATTCTAAATCTATGGTCCCGCTACTCCAACACACGCGGATTAGAGATAGAATAAATGTATTATCGTGCTTCCAATACACGTAAAACTTGGGGCTATTTTAGCATGAAATTTGGCATTTTGTAAAGGGAGTCAATTATTGATTAATTTGTATATCTGATACAGTATGCACTATAGTATTTCGCATTTATTACTACGAATAGACTTGAATGGCACATTAGTCTCACAAAAATAGCATTTATGTAACAAAAAAGAACTGTTTGAATGTTGTTAATTGTTATATACAGGATGTTATAAAAGGCGTTTAAATTTTGAGGGTTTGGTCTACTTAATTACATAGAGGGTAGATACGTTTTGCAAGAGTGTAGGTGGTAGCTGTTGAAGATAGTTACTCTGCCTATATTTTTAAAACAGGGATGTTGCGAATATTCGCATCCGCATTCATATTCAGCGCATGCTGTACTTTTGCTGACGAATCAATAGCTCTTAATTTTCTTATAGGTCACTCGCGCAAGTGACAAAAATATTAAGACATAAAAAAGTGCCATCTTTTTCAAGTAATTTATTTAAAAAATCTTCACAACTACATCTTGTAGTGTAGGTTTTAAATGACAGCAGCGGCATCCGCAATTACGAGAATTTTGCATTCGCAACGTCCCGTTGAAACGTTTTAGCCGTTAGTGTGATATATAAGGGGTTAAAAGAACTTATTTTACTTAGCAAAGCTGTAGTTTCTTTACAATATTTTATTAAGTTGTAATAGCACATACCAAACTATGTATAAATGGGATTTGTATTTATTTTTATGTAAAAATAGTTAAATTATATTTTTAATCTTATTTATATGTATTCACTGTTATAGTTGGTGTATAGAAATTAGGAATAAATATATTTTGTACAAAAATAATGTATTTTATTAAAATTGATTGATGAAATTGACTTATTTAACAGAATACGAAATAATTGACAAATAGTAATTGATACTAAATTAATAATAATAACATTTGGACATTTCAGATAAGGAATCTTTAAAATAAAATAAATTATTTTAATAATATATTTTTCGTAAAATAAACATAGTAGTTATTTCATAAACATTTTAATTTCATATAATTTACATTGTTTAGTAGAAAATTACTTTAACTTAAATCGCAAAACGAAACGGAACACCATACGCTTTATCTATAAATCCAGAACTGATACTATTAGGACTACTCCTGATTATTATATATCTCAAGTACTTTATATTACTAAATCATAAGAGACAAGCACAGTAAGAAACTATAAAACAAACAAGACACTTCTTCGAATTCACAAAATCTACTGGCTCGTTAGAATCTGCGATGCAACAAATCGGGTACCGCAATTTGACCAACATGATGCAACAAATGCAAGCGGCAAGTTGCCGTTCATTATGACGTTCAAGGCGGGAGGCCTTTGTGCAACAGTGGACGCCTTCCGGCTGATGACGATGATGATGCAACAAATCAGATACTGCAAATTGGATTGACCACACTCTCCCAAGGAATCCTGACCATTTCCCTAAGCACTGGGGTCCTCAAGGTACGTGGTCATCCCAAACCTGACGACATTGTGCTAGATGATGCTAAAAAGATTGTTTTGATGCGAGATCGTGTGATGCTCAAGACAATTTGAAATGAAGAGTCACTGTGGACGCCGCCTGTCCTATCGCCTTGGGAACATAAGTGAAGTCGTAAATGAAAGTCCAGAATCAATCCATCGTTTGTAATCATTATTAATACTGTGATGGTGAAAATGATGAGAAATAACGTCTCTCCTTGATTTCCCTTTCGGCTAGACGGAGATTATTAGATAAGAAAGAAAAGCATTCATTCATTTTGGACATAAAGTATGTATATCTGTTGTTATGGCTCTTACACACAAAACCATTTCTATAGCTATTCTAGTGATACACAATCAAGCCAGCATAATGCTCTAGGAGTCTAGTGTGTAGGAGCCTAAACCGGGTCAAGGTAATATTTAAGTAACTTATGGCGCTGATTTTCAATTTTTTTTATTATGGAGTAAGTCACGCCGTTCCAGTGCATCATTGGTAGATTTTACCACGAAGAGTATCACAAATTATGGACATCATACCACGATATTTCTACTTTTATTGGAAGCGAACTAAATTATATGATTATAAGTATTTATGAAACTAAAATAATATAATTATACAGAAATAATGGAATTTTACTAATATATGCATACCGCAATGGTCATATATGCATATATTAATGCTCATAAAAATAATATATGCGATAAACAATAGCCATCAGTTCTGGAAGTAAAGCGAGCGTCCATTTTGTTTTTTAAGCTGTGGAGGACACGGCCAGCTTCTTGAGATGTTCCATGAACACTTGCAACGAGACGTCGTCCGTCAACACGGGGGCGCCACCGTCCTGTGAATATTAGAATAGCATAAGAAAATCATTTTATTCTCCATTTTTTCTTACTTTTCCTTGGTTGTACCTAAACAATCTTTTAAACTTAAAAAAAAATTGTATTGAAAAAAATACAACAAAGTTATATTAAAAGTAATTTTAAAGTTATCTGATTAAAATTGCTTATTAAAAACTTTCTTGTATTTTATCAACAATTTAATTCGATCCAAGATTGTTTACACCTTAGAACAAGTAAGAAAAAAAAATTATAGAAAACTGCCACCACGAAATATAGTCAACAGCAATGGTAGCATCATCAACTAACATGAGTCTTATCTCAATAGTAATAAATTCTATTTTTCAAAAAAGTTTTACCGCTGACGTGCTGTTGGCTATAGCAACCCTCAAAAGATTCATCTGTTTTACACCCGTAAAAACATGATACTATTGTATCTATGATAAGCTGTACCTCTTCCTAAAGCCTCGAACTCACAAAACGTAACGTCGTAAACCATGTTTCAGATGGTAGTGTACAATATACGGCGTATAGGCATTTTATTTTTCTGTAGGTACAGTATAATCGTGTTATTATCAAGAAATTCTAAATAATAACACCAACGAAAATTTATTTTATTCAAACCTTTGCTATGCTATTAATGACAGAAAGTTGAGAAATATCAGAATTCGTGATAATTCAACTCTTTTTCTTAATAACACTTGTTTCATTTTAATATTTCAATTTTAAGATACACTTGCGTCCAAAAATGAAATAATTTCTTTTGCGATATCTTGTATGATACCTTTCCACTTTTCCACCAAAATAAGTACTAGATTATAAAACCTACACCTATATTTATTAACACTACAATATATTTTATTTAAATAAAACGTATAAAAATGCTCGCCAAACCCGAGTGATTCAAATTTTTTGCGCGCAAGTGTATATCAGAATTTAAGATTTCAGCAACAATTCAAATCATTGGAAGCGTTAGACACATCAATTTTATTAATATTAAAATCAAATCATCAAATTAGTAATAAAAGTTATTTTTAGTATGCCTCAAAGTAAACGAAAATGCGAAGCATGCAAGCCGCCTTGTATCCAAGATACACATTTTCAAAAATTGGTTCACGGTTAGCCATTACCGTAAGAGGTACTTTTTGGCTTTAATTTTATCTTAGATAAAATAAATTATACTATTAATTATCTTATTTTGCTTTCAAGATAATTAACTTGAACGCAAATGAAAATTGTTGGCCGTATGCCAGCGAAGCAAATATTGACAGTCATTTGCAAATATTTTAAAACAATATGTTTTAAAATGTAACACTAGAAATATAAATTGTATCATAAACAAAAAAAATGTGCAACAATTCAAAGTAAAAACAATAAAATCAACGTTAGTTTTTAAACCAATTCAAGTGTACTGTATCACTAAATGCAAAAATACATTTATATTAAATGAAATTACAGTAAATATAATTTGAAAAAATAATTAATTTAATTATAATTAAAATACATGTATATTGTTTTAAAATATTTTCAGTGATCGCAATAAAACGCAGAAGCGCAAAACGTTGCATCAATGTTAAAATAAAATGTCAGCGTTAGAAACCCAACACCAATAAAAAACAAGATAAAAATCACTACCGCTGATGGTATCGGCATCGCCTGGATTCGCCATAAAAATGATGGAACAAAAAAAATTAAATCAAATTCACACCATGCTTTGATGGTATACACACCATGCAAATTTGGCTCTAAAAATAAAAGACACAAGGCTCAACGCCATGCATTTACAACAGAAAAATTAATATATTAATAATTTATTAATACTTTAATTACAGTCTATAAATGGAGAACATAATTCTAGCAGAGTAGTTCAATATTACTTTTAAAATAAGAAAAATAATAGTAGTTTGCCGATGTACTAATTAATTAATAAAAAAAAAGCCCACATTCAAGTTGTGTAAAGAGCTAGGGGCGTGCCCTGACATTTCCGTCAGGGTAGGCATACATGAAAATCCTGCTTAATAACTTAGTGTTATCCTGCTTATTAACTTAGTTCGTCGCCTGCAACGTATAGATGTCAGGGTAGGTAGTGCCTTTTTGCCTATATACTGCACGCCCCTGGAGTAAAATAGTTACTGTAGGCGTTGCCAGAAAGTGTTTCAAGCTTTATAAATATGCACTAAAAAAGGTCATTTATTACGTTCCATTATTAAATTTATTTCAGGAAACATAAATCTATCTATACTCTATTTTTATCTCGCTCTAAATATCAATTACTGGCCACGCCAATGGGCATACTACTCTGTTATGGTTTTATTTGTATATATGACATCTATGTTAATAAAAGTTTTGGTTTGTACTCACCCCTCCATAAGCGTACATGTTGTTATGTGTCTGTGAAGGGTTGACTTTAGATAAGAGGAACCGGGCCTGGAACAGACAACGTTTGTTTTTAATACTCTTCCTAACAATTAATCAAGCTTTAGAAGACCACTAAATAATTTAACAATCTATTTTTCGCTTAAGATTGCTATATATAAGGTGCTTCTAAATTATCTGCCACGGCTGCAATGGGAGAAAGTATTGGGTATATAGATTACAATAGTGAAGAAATTTCGTACCCCGGAATAGTAAAAAAAAATTGGAGCATGGAGCAGAATTAGACCTACGCAATAAAACGCAGGCAAAAGAAAAGAAAATATGACGTTAGATAAAAAAAAATTACTTCACTATTGTAATATAAATAACCAATATTATCTCCCATTGCAGCCGTGGCAGATAATTTAGAAGCACCTTATATAAAGCCAATTATCGCAAAACTGTTAACCTATCATACTATATCATGCCGAGCGCAAACACAACGTGTACAACAGACGAAGACTTGAAAAAAAGACTTTCGTAAAACATACGAGGTGTCGCCACCTGCAAAACAAGGTACATATCCTCCGATAGTGCGCGCGTACCAGTCGCTTATTCTTTTCCGAGGCACGCTCCTTGTTGGCCAAAACAATGAGCGCGCTCAACGAATCACAGCGATAACAAAATGTGGTGCCAAACTATACTGACTGCAGTAGCAATATCATGTACGTTCACACGTGAAATAATCGTACACGCCCAAGGTCAGGGCTCACAACGTTTAGTCCAGATAAAAAAAGGTTCTAAACACAAATCTTGTCAATTAAAAATTACGTTTGTTACGAACCCCTTAAGCCTTTGAACGCCACCGCGGTCACCGGTGACCGCAAACAATAAAAATTGCATTGTGTCTGCGGCGTGGCAGTCAAAGTGTTAACAGATCATATTGTACTTGTAAATAACTGTTGTAAGTGAAAACGTGCGCCATTAAAATGTGATAGTTTTCAGATGTAATATGTGTGTTGTTGTTGAGTGGATTACAAAAGGAGGATTTGGATGCCAGCACTTTGGAGAAACTCGGCCGACACAATGTCAACATCTATGATAAGAACAATGAGTGAGTGTTATTGTTCCTTTATCGAGAACAATACAATGCACATTTAAGGTATATTGCACCTGGCCCTAATCACTTTAATATCCTATTCGCTTTCAAAGACTCTTTGTATCCACAAATAATTGTGTTTTTAAATTAAAGTCTACGCTATATCAATCCTTCAAACATACAAAAATAATTATAATAAACATGTCGTTAACATCTTTAAATTATCCGTCCTCTTAGTGCGCAGCTCCAAGCATGTTTATTAAATTCATCAAATACAGGCTCTGACAATGCCACCCAAGAGCACAAACCACCTGTAGATCAAAATGTAGCTTTGAAGACCACCTCAAATATAAAAGGTAAGTACACCCTACAAGATAATATAAATAATAGAATACATAATTTTAACCTATATTCATTTTAAGGTGACAGCAAAGAAGTTAACATTACTGAATACTTGAAAGTAGAAATGCGAGTTCCTGATAATTTTGATGTCAAAAGTATTTTACAAAATGCTACTGAAAATAATAAAACAGAATCTTTATTAAATCAATTAAAAACGCTAGATGAAAATTTAAAACCGAATGATGTAATTGATAATTTAACAAACTTAGGGACTTTATCAAAAATTGAAGAAAATAATGGTTTGCAAATTGAATACAACATGCAAAACCAATCAGATCTAGATGGCATGATGAACTTTTGGACTAAGCTAACACATAATACTAAAACAGTTGTTACTAAACTCAATACAACATCTGCTGCACCAAACGTAACAGATGAAAAGATTATTTCCACAACTACAACTCAAACTTCACATAATAATGGCTACGTTCATTCTAGAGAAATGGAATATATAAGCAGAATACTAGCAGAATACATGGCAAGTCAAACCTTTCCGACTACAACTGAGCAGGTTAATATAAAAAAAAATAACACAAATTTTATTTTTAGAAAAAAAGAACTTTTTAATAAGACTGCTATAAAAGAAAAAAACAATTCTACTGTAAATATAAATCATATTAAACAGACAAAAAAAGTAAATAATCATAAATCTTATAGTGAAAACTCAGTTAAAGTTAATAAAAAACAGGTTTTAGACGAATCCGAATATATGCCACACAAAATACAATTTGATAGTCATCAAGAAAGCATTCAAGTGAATCTGTATCCTGGTAAAGTTAAAAATGATTTCATGTCAGAGGAAGCTAAAATTAATGAGGATAATCAACAATTAAAAGATATACCATATTTTGAACGACTTCTTAATTATGGTGCTGAATTAAAATCACCAAAACCAATTGACAAGATTAATCCAATAAGATTCCTCGACCATCTTCTTAAAAATGACAATGATGGCATACCCATTCCTTATAGCGAAGTAACTACTGATAGTATTCAGCCTATCAACCAATACAAACCCAATCAATATGATATTATAAAAGATATGAATAATAACTTCAAAGATATGGATCAAATTATTATTGAACCAAATAAAGATCAATTCAACGGCGAAAGAGCAGCTACAAAATCATGGAATCCACTTCAAAATTTCAGGATGATTGAAAGCAAGGAATTTAAAATTGCACTAACGGAAAAAAACATTATGGATCGAGAAAAAGATTCTGAAACAGTTGACGAAAATACTAGACGACCAACTATGAAAATTTCTGATGAAGAATTCAAATTAAATAATCAATATATAGAATTGTTATCAAGTATTAACAACTCAAAACAACGTAAAAAGTTAAGTCTTAATAATAATCGCTCGAAAGACAATCCAGTACACAAAAATAAAGGCGAACAAAGTAAAATTATGCAAACAATACCAAGCGAATTAGAAGAAACGCCAGTATTACGTATAAGGAAATTAAAACAGTATCAAAATTATGATTTTAAAGCTATGTTACCGACAATAAAAAATACTAAAAGAAATCTAAATGTCCAAGCCAATAATAGATTGAAGAATATTATCGAGATGAACAAATCACAAATCCAAAATATTTACGAAGATCATTATAAAGATGCAATAAATCTACCGCAACAAGGTCTAGCTGCAATAAACTATCAGCCTAACGCTGAACCAGTCATAGATAATTTTGAACGAAATTCTAACGTAGAGTTAAATAAAAGCCAATTTAATAAGCCAGAAGAAATAAAACATTCAAATCAAAATCAAGATTCTAGAACTAATTATTACCAGAATTACGATGCAACAGATAATTTAAAAACGGATAAACAAAACCCTACTTTAGATTTAAATGACAGCCAATTTAAGGTTATCCCACAACTACAGGTCAAATCAAATCAATTTGAAAGTTCTAGTAACAAGTATCAGTTTAATTCTGCAGCAGATTACAAAAATAAACCTAATTTATATGTGAACGATAACCAATTTCAAATTATGCCAGCACTACAAAACCAATTGAATAGGATTAGAGATTCTAGAAACAACCAATACCAGTTGAACCCTGACGAAGATAATATGAAAACTCCTAATTTAGAGTTGAACAGAAACAAACTGCTGGCAGCAATAAAAATTCAATCATATCAAATTCAAGAATCCAGAAATAATTATCAGAAGAATACTAAACCAGATGATATTAAAAATCAAAATTTATATTCAAACGATAACCAGTTTAACCTTTTGCCAGCTATACAAAATAAACTCGATAGAATTCAACATTTTAAAAATAACAATTATCAGTTAAATCCATCACCTATGAAAGAATATGAACCAAATTTAAATTTAAATCAATTTAATATGAAGCTAGACGTAGCAATTCCATCAAACCAAGACCAAGATTCAAAAACCAACTATCAGAATAATGCTAACACAGATACTATAAACAATCCTAACTTAAACAGCAATCAATTAAACGTTATACCAGTAATAAAAAACAATTTAGAGTCATTCCAAAATTACAGAAATATTCCATATAATTTTAATGCTGCACCAGAGAATATTAATAATCCTAAACAAAATTTTAATTCAAGGTTAAATAAAAATCAAATTAACGCTTTGTCAGCGGCAACACAACTAACAAATCAAATGCAAAATAACAGAAATAACTATCAGATTAACGCTGGATCAAATACTATAAAAATTCCTAATTTAGAGATTTATGAAAACCAATTTAACATGAAGCCAGCAGGAATAAAGCAATCAAATCCCGCTCAAGATTCTAAAAACGATTACCAGATTAACAGTGCACAAGAAACTATTAAAATTCACAATTTTGAGTTAAATGGTATGAACATGAAACCTGCAGAAATACAATCACAACAATTTCTAAATAACTATCAATTTAATGATGCACCAGATAATATGAGAATTCCGATACAAGATGTTAGATTAGATGATCAGCTGTTAAACGTTATATCAGAAGCAAAGCACAAATTACAAGAGTTAAAAAATTCTAGAAACAACTATCAGATTAACGCTAAACCAGATACAATGAAAAATCTAAATTTACAACATAATGTAAATCAATTTAATACCCAACCAGAGATTAAAATAAACTCTAACCGAAACCCCAATTTTGGGCTAAATGAAAACGAAATTAATACGCCTCCAGCAGTAACGAAACGATCAAACCGGATTCAACATTTTCAAAACAAGCCTCGTGAGTTGATTGCTGTACCAGTTAATGCAAGAAATCCTGAACAAAAACCGGATTTAGAATTAAATCAAAATATCAATATTCCAGTCGAAAATCAAAAACCTAATCGTATTCAAAATTCAGGAGATCAATTTAACACTGGGCCAGTAATGATTGAAATTCCTGAACGAAATTCGAATGTGTTAATTCAAAACAATAAACCAACAGAAAAAAGACAGCCAAATCCACTAAAAATTGAAAACCCTTCCAAAAATCTAGAGATTTATAAAAACCCACTTAACATGGTGCCAGCAGTAACGAAACGGTCAAACCAAATACAAAATAATAAAAACTCGTCAGCCAATATAAAACGATTACAAAATAAAAATGTTGAAGTATTCAACAAGCGTTTTCAACGTTTGCAAGAGGATGTGAATATTTTGAAAGAACAACAAAATGTTGGGACGAACACTAATACACCGGAATCTATATCACCAATCGTGATTAATGAGATAGCTGAGAAGGTGAAACAGATAGTATTGAAGGATATAAGGAAAGATAGTGCTAGCACAGACCGCACGACTATGTCAACGACTTCTGCAGCTGCTACAACATCAACAACAGTCGCTACTACGGGTATATATTTGATACTTTTTTTTAGTTTTTAAACACTACAATTTCATAATTTACAAACATCCAGATCGAAAACAACATTTAAAAAAATATATATTTATGTGCAGAAAAGCTATAGTAATTTTAAGTTCAAAATTTTGTAGAAAGAAAAAATCGATTATGAGCAGGATTTGAAACAGCGAGCGATGACTAACCAATATTTTTTAATTTTAGTTACAGAGAAACCAACATCTGTAAAAGACCCAGCCAAGGAAGCAAATACTCTGATGATGAAAAAACTTATGGAAATGTTTGATGAGTATAAAACACTGAAGAAAACTGTGCAAACGACTACTGGTGCACCCCTTAAAAGTATTCTTAATCATCAAAATCCTCATCCTCCGAATTTTCCAAGCTTTAACTACGCGCCTCCACCACCAGCATTCAATCCTTACGTAGTAAAAGGCCCTCCAATCTACGCTAAACCCATCGAAGTAAGCCCTTATGGCCCAGGTATGGTGCCAATCCCTATAAGTTCTGGTGCCAATCTTCCGAAGATTCCAGCTGCACATTACACGCCACAAGTAAACAATCATCCTATAAACCAACACCGACAGGTTGCAATCACTTTGCAGACAAATTCCAACGAAATAGCACCTCTGGCTATACAAATATCAAAACCATTGAGGCTTATAAACCAGCACATTGTAGTTACAACCAAAAACCCGTACGATAAATTAAAACAAGAACAAGAACGAGAAAGTAAGAAACGAATCGATGCAAATTTCAGTAATAATAGCAAAGAAAAAAACAAACATCTTAACTCTGATACCGCGAAAAAAGTGAGATTCTCAGATATTTCTAAAAGGCATGAATACACCGATAGATATTTTAAAGCGAAATTTAATAAACATAAAGGAAAACCGAAGTACAAACACGAGTACGGCGACATCGGTCAAAAAGATAATTTAAGTCATTTGGGGCGACCGAAAGGGTATCATTACCCCGGCTACCCTAGGGATTACAATCACCCTGGGAGTAGTAACCAAGATGAAATGAGTCAGCGAGAGCGAACGTATAGCAGTAGCGATAACGGTCGTCCTCGTACACGTTATGAGGCAACGAAGTTTCACGAAAGACTTGAGAGAATTGAGAGTTGGCCTCGAAATGGCTGGAAAGAATACACGGCAGTGACCAGGGAGAATTGTAGCGACGATATACCTCCGAGACAACAAGTACCTCTGAATAAAGTTAAGAAACGTACGAGGTTTGATGACACGCATTTTACAAATTTTCTCAAGTCTCAGCAGAAAGTGACCGATATGTTGGAGAAGATATTGGCCAGTAACATCAAAGCGACCGCACACCGCAGTGTCGAAGTTTAAGATTTACGGAATAAATATGTGTTTTAATGTGTAATTTTATTTAAATGTACCCTTTTTTTCACCACGCTTTCATAATAAATGATTTTATGATTATAGTTTAAAACGTATTTACATTTTTTGATTTATTAAACGTTGTATACAAGAACAATCCAGCGCTAAGACAATCCACAAACTATTTTTTTTTTAATTCCACACTAAGAATTTCTGCTGTGTCATAGACTGTGCATTTACAGACATATAATTTTACAATTCACAAACACCTACCCTGGAACCAATATTTGTCGTTCACACAAATATTAGTCCCGCGCGGGAATCGAACCCGCGGCTTCCAGCTTCTTCTTCTATATTTATCATACGGCTGATGAACAACCTGATGTCAGAGTTTAAACTGCCCGTAAGCCTCTAACCGCTTTACACACCGTTGACAAATCTCTCAGGTAAGCTGGTTTCCTCACGATGTTTTCACTCACGTTTTAGCAAGTGATCATTAATTTCTAATACGAACTGAAATTTGGAAAGTCAGAGGTGCGAGCCTAGGTATTGACCTTCACTTAGCTACCGCGAAGTGTACCCTGTACGTTTGCCCCTTTTTCCCATAAAATAGTACAAATAGATTGTTTACCTGTGAGCCCCCATGCTCGGTGTCAATATAACGAGGTACGGGGAACCTGCTCTGTAGTATTTCTTGCGCATCGTCGATAGGTGCGCGGAGCAATTGCGCGAAGCTCTCGTATTCCGCCATGTCTTGGTAACGGAGGGCGCGCCACTGGGCTATTGTCTGTTTCGAACAAAGGTTTTACTATAGTACACATTCATATTGATTCACTAACCGGTAAGATTTATGTCTTGATGAGACGGATCACAATATAAACTTTAACACATCTGGATAAGACGGAATCTCAACTGTCAAAGGATAAACATAAATCAATTTCAATCGCATCGCAATGGAAACTAAACCATTTACATTACGATTTACAGAAAATTCTAAATACCTATGAAATGTTTAAAGGTTGCTAGCCGGGCGGTAAAGTCTATATGAGTCTATCTACTTTATGGCTACCTCTGTCACATTTCATAAAAACAAAACACAAAACAAAACTTATCGGTACCTATCCTAAATATCATTGAAATTTAAAGTAGCCAATATTAGACTTCATAAAGCCAGTACCCGGCTAGTGAAAGTCCAATCAAATTCGGTCGAACCGTTTAAATTTAATAACCGCCTTTTGGCTGCTAATATCCATAATTATGAATTTAGAAAACAGCTGTTAATTAAACGGTTTTATTTAGCTTGCCCTGTTTATTATCTGGTTCCCCCCTTTCTGTTGACAGATTGATCTGATATTTGGTACACAGCTTTAGTTCTGATGACAAAACCGTTTTACGAAAAAAAATTACTTACATTATTTTATTTTTATTTTAGAAATAGAGACTACAATTTTATTTATTTGTATAAATAGACCTACCTCTCCATGATAAATAAGTATTTGGAAGAATGTATCCATAAGCAGTATACGGTCTGGCTGTATGGAAGACGTGTCGAGGAGTACGGGCTCTGGGGGACCTCCGAAGCTGTACGAGTACAAGATCGGCTGGATCATGATCAGGGACTGCGTTAGATCCTCACGCATTAGCATGTGTCTGAGGGAAAGAGAATTATATACATTGATGACTTCATCATTAGAGCAGAATTCTTCTTCTTCTTCTTCATTGTATGGTTGATGAAACAAACTGGTGTCAGAGTTTAAACCGCCCGTAGGCCTCTTAACATGGCTTTTTTACACGCTGTTGAAAAATCTCTCAGATGTGCTGGTTTCCTCACGATGTTTTCTTTCACCGTTTTAGCAAGTGATAATTAATTTATAATACATCCGAATCGTCAGAGGTGCTTGGCTGGTTTCAAATTCAAAATCTTTATTGCATTTCGAACCTATGATCTTTCTCTTCACATATCGTAGTTTTACAAAAAAAAAAAAAACATTGTAATTGAGAATGTCCTCTTTTTTTTAAATTAAAAATAGATTGAAAGAAGTGTTTATTTAGTTACCTATAGAATGTGGTTTCATCAGGCGAGTTGTTAAACACTTGTAGGAACTGCGAGCGTCGCAGGTGATACATGAACTGCGGATACAGGCTGAAGTTCTCGGATAGACGGAAGCTGTTCGGATCATCTTTGCCGTATTCGCCGAACTTTTGGCACTAGAAAAAGATATAATATGATAAAAAAACCATTATTATCATATTTTCTAAAAACTATTTTTCTAATTTGAACATCAAAATTAATAAGCAGAACCTTTTCACTACTTGGTTGTTAGTTTTTTTTAATAAGAGTCGGGTTATTTTGAAATCCAAGATGGCGGACAAAAAATGCAACACGTGTGACGTGTGCATGGTTTTTGGGGATAAACAACTATTTCTACTAAAATGGTAAGTGTATGGGTGTTCGTTACTTAATTACGCATAAACAACTTAATGAAATTAATTGAAATTGCACAGAATCATAGATAGACCATGCTAAGGATTAAAACATAACATACTTTATCCATATACCACAAGATTAAAGCCGCACGCTTACTACCAAAAAAAAAAAAAAAATATTATTTTAAAAACCATAATGTACCAGTCTGATGAGCATTCTATCCAGCCAGCGCAGCACGTCGGGCCCGTCCTCCAGCTCGGCACGATACACCACCAGGCGCGCCATGACCACGGCCGCCGCCTCCTGGTCGAACCCGGCCGAGATGTGGTGCAGGCTCACTGCTGCGTCACCCCAACTACACATAAACAAGCTCACTGTTCAGTTTTGTTAGGACTTCTTTTAACGGTACTTCACACGACACATTTAATTGAACTACGAGGGGGGGAGTCAACTCTCTCTCCCTCCTAATTTTCGGAAGTAGTTATAAAACAAAGCAAGTGTCTAAAAGAGTGATGATGATTATAAGTGTTGATGGATGGAAGAGGAGAGGGAGACCAAAGAAAAGATGGATGGAGTGTGTAAGCACTGATATGAATGAAAAAGGAGTAAATGCTCAGATGACGGCTGAAAGAGAGGAATGGAAGAAGACATTTTGCGCCGACCCCAAGTAACATAGCGACCAGGGCAAGCAAATAAAAAAAGTTATAAAACAAGGAACAACACACTTTAGATAAAGCGAAGCCAGGTCCTCAGCCAACCATGTCCAAAAAGCTATAATAGCGTTAGTCTTACTTGCGAGCTACAGTGGTGACGCGCACGCGCCGCTGTCCGCTGGAGTGCTGGTACTGCGAGATGAACTGCACGCAGCCGCGCCCGCCCTGCGGCACTGCGGCGTGCTGGTTCACCACCTGCGGGGGAAGGGGGGTCAGCGCGCAGCAGGGGATTTTATATATAGATACATTTAAATCGATTCGTTTTTAATAGGTTCACTGAAATAAAGTGATAGCCTAGTGGTATGACCGTTGGACTGCCAATTCAAAGGTGGTAAGTTCAAAACCCAGGCACGCACCTTTGACTTCTCGTAGCATCGAGACATCGATCGTGAGGAAACCAGCACACCTGAGGGATTTTTCAACGTTGTGTAAAGCCATGTCTGAAGGCTATAGGCGGTTTAAACTCTAACACCAGGTTTTTCATCAACCATAATACGATAAAATAAGAAATAAGTCGTTCTACAGGCATTGAAATAATTAGATACTTTTTCAAATATAATAACAATTAATTCATTAAGCCGATTCCGGCCGCTTCTAACGACCCCTAACAATTGACCACAGTACGGTAATTGATTTTCCCTATAGATAAGAGGCTTTTGTAGCCTCTGCTCACCTCAAAGAATATCGCCATAGTGGTGCTGGGCGTGAAGGTGCACATCTTCCACTGGCAAGTGTTCCCCATCCCCACCTCCTGGTCCGACACGCACGGCCCCTTCACGTTGAGTGATACACACGAACCGATGGCGCCCGATACTGGCGGAAGAAACGTTTTTTTGTAATTAATAATTTTCACCTGAACTTAGATGAACTCAGATGGACTTCGATGGACTTAGATGGACTTTTTCCAACTGGTGCAACTGCTTGCAACTACCTGACCCGACCGAAGTCGTGCTGTCTAAATCTATAAGAATATTTTCTAGATCTCGACAACAGAGCCACCTACCGGATTTAACTATACCTAACAACCATCAGATACATGCAGTGTCCAGGTAAATAAATTTAAATAATATCAAAATCAAGCTCTTTAGGAGGAAAAATTAGGAACAAACACACTTTTAAATTTTATTTCTTTAGATAAAAGATATGAAAAAAATAAAATCGAACCTGCAGATTCATTAAAGATAATGAAAGTACAACGCAAGACAGTAAAGCATTTTCTTAGAACTTACTTTTAAGTTCCCTACTGCATTTGACCTCCAAGGTACCGTTAAATGCCATCTTGTAGTCTGTGCGCTGATCCTTGGCAAAGACTCTCTGGAATGTCTGCTTGAACAGCGAGGAGTTGAACGAGTCTCCCATCACCATGTGACCACTGCAAAAGTTCAAAATAAATTGTAGGAGGAGTGGAAGAAAGGAGACAGGCTTTTGGCTATACCATAAGAAGCATTATGTATCTTTTTTGTTCTTCTGTGTGTGAATCGTTTTTTTTTAGTAGCTACTGAAAAGCTTTAATGTTATCAATTTTAAAAAATTGAAATAAAAATTACAGCGGGCGTGTGGCCAGTCTGGCTTGGACTCGTTATTTGGTGCAAGGGACTTGATTGGACACTTTCATAAGCAGGTTTGATCTTGTAGAATGGATAAAATTTCAATTTACTAGAAATACTTACCCAGTGGAATTACAACATTGCTTCATCTCCATAAGTCCAGTCTGGTCCAAAGCACAAGAGTATATGTCAATTGAATGTCCATTCGTCGCCGCCCGTAGGGATAGAGCTTCATAATGCTTGATACCCTTCTTCATGTACTTGGCGTTGTCCTTGTGGATGTCGTGGTGCGAACGGATGGGTTGCTTCAGCTCATCATTTACCACCTGACCCGGCCCTTGAGAGCAAGGACCACCGAGGAACAGCATGATCCTTCCACCGGTGTTAGGGTATGTGACCTCAAGCAAACCAACAGCCAATGAGAGAGCAACACCGCTGCTACGTAGAGGCCTCTTTCCCACACCTAGTGGCCATGGATCCCGTCCCAATTCTCCGAGGAGATCAGTCAATGCCATGTCACATGTTTTAACAGGTTGGAGGAAGCGGTGCGCTGGAGGCTGTGGTGTCGGAGCTCCAGGTCTTTGCTGAGGATTGGGAGCATTGACGCGGCCAATTGCAAGTTGCTCTTGAATCTGTTTAGCTGTCAAATCTTTTGTACCCTTGAAGACGTAACACTTTGATATGCCTTCCGTACCTGAAGGAAAATATATCGTTCAGAAACTAACTTCTAAATCAAAGAGCGTGCTATTAGCTATTACATATTTAAAACATTACTGCAACCGCCATTAACGAAAAGCCATCCTTATCATAAACAATGTATTTGCATAGCTTAATAAAATGTAGTAATAAGGCTGTTTATAAGAGCTGATCTCCTTTAATAAAGACTGGTCCTTAGCAATTCTAGAACGAGAGAGGTAGAAGAAGATACGGGATTGTAATAAGAAACAAGAAATTTGGCAACTGATATAGGTAAATCTCATTATGTTGATTCCGATTATAACTCGAAATTTTTGGTTGATTTTGATTTTTTTTAATAAAGATTGCTAGATGTCATCATTATCTAGCAATCAGTGGCGGAGGATGAATTTTTCCAAGAGGTAAGACGGAGCCAACCTGGAGAAAAACTAATGGCACAGTCAGTAAGCATTATTGACTATGCCATTTTTAATGGGAAGGCGGTAGGAATCGAGTTGTATGGGGCCTCCGCCACTGCTAGCAATGTACAAAATCATGTTTCTAATTGTATACAGCGATTTTTCATGTAATTATAAATTCAGGAAGTGAAAGTTACAACACAATTACTTAATAGTTTTGTAATGTATAAAAGATGTTACATAGTAGATAAAGCATGTCCAGATTAAAAAGATTGATAAAAGACAGGAAACACATTATTGTCATCATTTTATGGTTATTTGTTGAAATAGGTAAATTTTGTGTTTTGCAAAAGTAACTCCATCTGTCTGTTACGTCTTCACGCCTAAACCACTGTACCGATTTTGGTGCAATTTGGTATAAAGATGGATGGGACATCGGATAAGGATATAGGATACTTTTTATTCCGGTAATCCCATGGGTAATTACGCGGGTAAAACTTGAAGCACAGCTAATTTGCATAATTCTTATAAAGAACTACCAAGTTTCCAATCTATAGGATAGCTCTTGAGATTTTGTGTTTAGTTGTTGAATGAAATTTGCTTTTACTTTGTTGTGTAAACAAGCAAGAAATAACTACTTACCTAACTCATGAATTTGGACCATTCGACCAAAAGTGATGAGTCCAACAAGAGCATTCTGTGGCATCAGACTTAGTGAGGTCTGAAGCGAATCCTTAAGAGCACCAAGTTCCTCTTCATCCAAACAAGTGTCTACCACAAGCAGGAATATGGGCGGCATGGTCTGAGCCCGGGTTATGGTATACTCTATGGTGGAGAAGTTGGGGATGAGCTCTGCTGGTTGGTGCTGCTCCGATATGGCGGAGTATTGGGGAGGAAACTGAAAATAATAAAGGCTTAATACTATACAACTAGACATCCAGATAAATTCGAATATTGTAGGCTTCAATCAGATTTACGTTTTGTTACTTTTATTAACTTGTCAAATCATAACTTTTTGAGTGCTGCAATGAAAATAATGAAAGCTAATGTGTGTTGAAACATTAAAAAAAAAAAATAGAAGTTAGCACACTGTCCTATGTAACATTAAACCTTGGAAGACAGTAAGGACACCAGCGATGCATAACAATTGATTCTTTTTTGTCTAATTTCTCAGTGTTTTATGGTTTAAGGCTAATGAAGACTTATTACTCATAATTATTGTATTAATCACTTCAGAGAGACACATTGCTCTCAAAATGCAATCAATATTTTTGTATTCAATTATTTATCTTTAAATAGGTCAAAGTAATCAAAAAACTTTTTTTCCCTAATTAGATTTAAAAAAATAAATAACAAACATATTTCTTCAATATAAAAACTAATTCATAATCCCTTCACTAATATTACAGCACAATATCATCTTAATCATGCGTAATAAGATTCCATGAAAGTAAATGCATACAAGGTAAGTAAAATCAAAAACAATATCATATAAGAATACTTACAGGATTTCTCTGGAAGCAGAAGTTGCACACCCATAACTTGGCTCTGTAATCCACCTGGCACATTGGGTTTAAGATGGCCCTGCATGTATTACGGGTACACAGCACAGGTTCATACTGAATCGGCGGCAAATCTGGCCTTTCCTTTAGCGGCTGGTACAAACATGCTAAGGGCACCACCAGCCTCGTTGCCTCGATTCTACTCGAAGGCCAAACGTTCCATGTGAAACGTATACCATCTCTATCTTCATTCTGCTGAATAAACTCCTCATACGTGGCCATATCGCGGATCTAAAAATGAAACATTGATCATTCACAAATTTAGCAAACACTAATCGAAAACACAAGTTTGAATGTTATTTCTGTATATTACGTACCAAGTGTGCATGCGGCGACTTAAGTCTAGCCACATATGCAATATGTGAAGGTTTCACTAAGTATTCATTCAGAAATTGATTGTTATTCGGATTTTACAATAATTTTCCAGCAGACGGGAGAGGCTGGCTGATTTGGCAATTGTCAAAGTTTGTCATAGACAAATCAGCTGTCTGTCACAATGGCCACGTCATTTTGGACGACAACACAACAAATTGGAGTATTTTTTATTTTGAAATAGATCATGTAGTAAATTTCTTATTTTTTCTAGGTCAATAAAATTATAATTGATTAAAGTTTAATTTAAACCTTTAAACTTGCTATTACTTTATGGTTTTGTCTATGGATCTAACCATAGACTAGAGAAATATACCATAGACACGCAAAGCGTCTTTGTCTATGGCATAAAGTGACGCGTTCCTTTACACACATGTTGGAATAAAAAAACCGAAAAAAATAAATAAATAATCATTTTTACAATAAATTACGTAATAAACAAACTATTCATATTCAAAACCAGTGAAGGACAGTGATAATATTCAAAAAGTGGAGAGTGTTAATTATTATCATGAAATACTATTGTGAAATAAACGGCTTGCTTGTGGACATTCTGAGTAGTACTGAAACGTTCTTGAATGAAATATTTTTTTATTTTTAGGACATAGTAAATTATATTTCAATTATGGACATTATTTGTAAAATAATTCATATTTAATGGTAAAAGAACAAACTTTTAGATACAATTAGTGGATACAAAATTAATGACATGTCATTGCTTTGTTTGAAGAGCAGGAAGTTTACGCCAAAAAGTGCGACTGCGCACTGGCCAAATTAGTAGTGTGAAAGAAAATGGCGATCAGCGAAAGGCGTCCGGAGTTAACGTGATGAAAAACATTGTTATAAGCTCAATTACATAGTGTTATAGTTATTAATTGTGTCAGATGTAGATTAATTAAGTGTTAATGAATAGTGATTGTGTATAAAAATGGCTGCGAATATGTACAGAGTCGGCGGTAAGTGGCAATAATTGGTTATTTTTGTTGTAGCTTCGCCGGTTCACCGCCAGCCGACTAGCGGTGCTTTGCTTTGATTGTCGTACCTTCATTAATTGCTCACATTAATTAGTTCAGTTTGTTAAATATCTGTTTATATTCGTTTTTAAACTTTTCTGAAGATTTGAGTGTAAAACATCGCGGCAAAGCGTTGTTTGCGGAAAAGTTATATTTATTTTACCAAATTTCGTCAAATAGGACATTAGCATTTGCATCTAGGTATCATTGTATCGGCTTGCGTATCTGCGTGCGGGTGGTAAGACACGAAGCGCCCGCAATTATCTGATGGCGTTCATGGTTTTTAGGGATTGTTTGACGAAGTTTTGATGGTTTCGACACGAGATTTTAGGTTATATTCGATGTTGTCAAAACATTTTGATAGAATAATTCTGTCTATATGTAGCTTGGTGATGGCTTGTGGGCTTTTATGATGCACCGGGAAGTAGATGATAGTAGTGTCGTGAAATTTGAGGGTTAGTTTTGCTGTTTGGTGTGGTTAGTGCCGGCGCTTCGGTGTTGGCGGTGTTGTCGCAGGCCTCGGGCGCGGGCGCCTCGTGCCGCGCTCCGCGGTCCTCGCGTCGAATGTTAATTAGCTCTTCCTTTTATGTTCACTTCCTATCACATAATGTAGTCAAAGGTTGATGGCAATCTTTGTTTATAATTTTTTATTATTTTAATATTGCTGTAGAATTTTAGTAAACTGTATGTTTATGGGGTAGGAAAGGGTTTATCACCCTTGTAATCTTCATCCTTTCAATACTTGATAACATAATGTTTGCAGTAAAATTGAAAGAAATTACTTTTGAATTATTATTTTTTATACATTTTTTTGTGTTGACCTCAAAATGCTTGCATACACAATACTCTCATATCTGACAAAGACTGACTTGACCTACATTCATCACCTTGAAGTTTTTCTTTAGCACTGAACTTTTTTATATCCTATACCCAAACAGAGACACAATCCGTGTGGTCATTGAAAACATATTGAAAAACTTTTCTTTATATAATTTTAACATAAGTAATTAATTTTTTTATTGACAATATCAACAATTCTCTTTTGTGATATCAAGGTTACATAAAACAATCTATTTTAGTCACATATTAATCTGTTGACTTAAAACTGAAACTCAAAAAGGTAAACAATTTATAGTTGATGCTATCATAAAAATTTCCTTTTTAATTACCTATTTTATGCAATCTTTAGATTAGCATTTTCTAGAGTTTTATCTGTCCCGAGAACTTTATTTATTGTAGCGATCAACATATTTATTGTACTTTCCCAACTTAAATAGCTTTTAGATGCATTGCATATTTGTAGATATAATTATTGCGTTATGTATTATGGATTTTCTTTGAAAACATTATTTTTTTTTGCCATCACAAAGATGTCAGAAAAAATATATTTCAAGTAATATTTCTGCTATCTCAGCACTAAGGTGTTCTAGTTTTTATAATAATCATATACTTACTGCCCATAGCTTGGACCCTGTTCCGGATACCATTTTTATTTTCTAATATACATAAGTATATTTATTTGATTGAATAAATGAGAATAATAATATACCTACTTAATTGATTCCATTAACTTTCAGTGACTGAAAATGACGAATGCTTAATTTTATGCCAATATTTTCAAAGAACAATACATTAGTCCCAATTGGCCTGAGAATGAATTAATTTAAATTATGTTAACAAATTGTCAATCAGTTTGTTAATTTTTTATATCTATATTCTGATGTTAATAGCTGTCCTGAAAAAGTAGTCAACTGATGATCTTTTAATAAAGGATCCATTTCATTCATTTTTAACACAACTAGCATCCACAAGTTATGTAAAATATCATTAAAAGTCAAAGCAATTAACAACACTCACTTCCCTCCATCTCATTTCAAAATCATGTAATAATTTTGTCAGTAAACTTAAAACTCATTTTGTATAATATAACCTTCAGTCATGTGAAAGTATGGGTTCAATGACCTATTACTTAAGCATAGACAGTAACTACCTTACCTGAGTTTTAATATCTAGGTAATACTAGCCTGTACATTATGTTTTATTAAATAGAATTGATCAAATGTTTTTTCATATTGACATGTTATAGATGTGTTACTGGCTACAAATAAAATGGTTCTTACAACTATTTTCCTCTTTATATCAAGTTAATAATAATGTTAAGGCCACAATCACATGACGTAATTCCACACTCACCTCTATACAGTCAAATGCACTGTTAGTTAGTGCAAAATTAGTAATTAGTTCCTCATTATAAGGATAAGCTTGAATTTTGTTACGATCGATCGCTTGACGGGTTTTAATTAAATAAAAAACGATCTCTCTTTTTTGCGGACGTGCTTAAAATTTTTCGTACCTACAAATCCGACATTTTGGAAACTTCGAAAAACATGTTTGGACAACGACAATTTACAGAGTACAAATGCTTGATGAAGTTTCTTCTGCATTCCATGCATAATGATCTTTGACCTTTTAACCAACATAACGTCACAGAAGACAGGCATTGCTAGATCAAGTTGAGATGAAATAAAACAATATAGATAAAATTTCAGTAATGGTACAATAAAATTAAAAAGCCCAAAAGATCACACACAGCAAGCGCGCCTGCGCACTGTCGCATGTCGGTAAGCAAACGAGGCATTAATTGTCCGCCTAAACTGAATCGAACTTTTTATTCTTTTTTTAACTGATTTCAAGCAACGAATTTAAATATTATTATTCCCCGTTGATACTATTATAAGGATATAAAAACAGATTTAATCGTTGTAATTACTAACTTGAAACAAAGTAGCAATCAAATAGAGTTGCTCCTAAGTCCAGGTCGTGTTATAAGCAATCCATTATGATACAAGCCATGATGTCTAAAGGTCTTTGATCCATTATAATAACTTATTGTTCTTTTGAATGAAATGAACCAAGAAATGTACTTTATTATAACCGATCGCGATCTTTTCCGTACAGACATACCCCTCATAACATGACCCCCATCAATAAAGCATGCTAGCCGAATGTTTGGAGTCCCATTAACTAATGGACTCTGACCTCTCTTTCTATTGATAGCGTTGGAAGCGCCTATAGGATTATGTTTAGCAAAAAGATGTGAAACAGCGTGTCTCCCTACGTCAATATTACGTACAACTATTTATCCTGAACACTTACGGTAAACCTTCAAGTGGAGTGGATATTATCTTCCTTTTGACAACAGTAGCTCAGAAAGAAAAGGACGTCGCAGGTACGAACCCCGGCACGCACCAATGACTTTCCGAATTCATGTGCGTCCTATTACAAATTAATGATCACTTGCTTATAACTATGAAGGAAAACATCGTGAGGAAACCAGCACACTCGGTCTACGGGCGGTTTAAACTCTGACACCAGGTTGTTCATCAACCATACGATAAGATCTTCCTTTGCTCGAAAAAGCAGCAGATACTCGCTACTTAATTTTACCAGTAACGATACGAACTTTATTTACTACTCAAAAAAGGTTTACTTATCAATTCAACGCGATTCAGCTCGTACCGACCTTCCACGTCTCGTTGTGAACTTACCCTAAGACCACACTTAAACTTCCAGACAGAATGAAAGTCGAACATTCAATAGAAATAATCTATTGAAACTAATCCATTAAAAATTAATTAGGTAATTTACTTAAGTATGTTTGGTAAGTAGTTTTGAGTGACGACAAATAAAATTCGCCAATAAGCATTGAGCAGTGGGATGATCAATGCTAAATCCTACTCTGTATGAAAAGATCCTTCATTTAACCTATTTGCCCTGCAGTGGGACAGTTACAGACTAATTGTTACAGAGTCGAATTCCGGTCTGTTATTCTCTCCCTTGATATAGGCATGTTAGAGTCATATCACACCGAGACGCGAAAAGACACGATACAATTTAGAACTTTATTTACATACACAAAAAGTTACACTGTCATTTATGCAGTGTGATGAGCTGACCTTTACTTTACCATTTTTACTTTGCCGCTAGTTTTGCTACTCTACTATAAAAGAGAGGAAGTCATTTCCGTCGTGACTATTGAAAAGTTTACCGACATGTGAACCAGCATCATTGGATTTTCGACGTTGTATGATTGTAGTTTCAGCCTACGTAATGCAATTATCGTTATTGTGGCTAGCTGGCAACAGCCTCAGATTTTCTAATTGTAGTCGCTTCCTAAGATTATCCCTGACGCGTATAATATGTGATTATTACTTTGTCAGTTTCGTATCATCCGCATCTGAATTTGCATCGTGAATGCAAAGAATCAAACCAATTTTATCAACTCATTGCGAGTAGAGGTAACCGACTGATTATACACTTCCTTTATGCTACCTACGTATTTAATGATTGTTGATAATTGATAACAAATGCTAGTCGTGAAAAACCATTTTCCCTTTAGTAGACAAGTCATAACAAATCATTATTAGCTATTTAATTGCAAGACGATAACGATTCTATATTGTCCTTATAATTTTATAAATGTGCGCGAGATGTCTGCATTTATCGCGAAATAATTTGGACGTAGTCGCGGGCACAAGTTGTTTATGTTTTTTCTGTTTCTATTTGTGTCTTTATCTTCGTTATGTAGTGGTCCATATCTTTTTAAAATAAGTACTAGGTATGTCAAGACTAGCTCCACCTACCTAGATAAGCAGAAAACGCATGCCTTTCTCCGGTTTTCACAATAATCCTTATTTAATGTTACGTGCCACCAGGATGCAAGATATTTTTCTTGAATTAAACTTTACAAAGCTTTTTTCTTTTTTGGACTTTTCCATAATCAATTGCAAAAAAATGTGGACAGATGTCGAATTTGTATTGCCGAAAACGAAGTTTGACCGAACTTCGGGTCTATGTGTTCCGATCGCGTTTGTTCTGTTGATTCTGCCTTCTATTTGCTTGCCCCTAGTATTATCACAAGATATCATAGCATACATAGCAGCTTGAAAACAATTCACATAAAGGGTACCTATACCTGGAGTGGAGTGTCACACTCATTATTGGCCGTATATAATGCCATACCATCTATTCATTAATTGCTTTCCGCTGTAACCCTATTCCTACATTCAACAATTCACTAATACACTTTATTATAAGTAACCGATGCATCACAAATGCCAACAACCTGGTGATATCTTAACATTTAGGAAAGATATCACTGAGTTTACTGATCTTACATTTTATTAATTAATAATTTTATTTAGATCTAAATGAATGTTTCTGATTTTTTTTAACCTAATTTTACTTAATTCATAAAACTTATTAGACGTAACGTTTTTTACTAGTCTCGAATGTATGACATTTTTGAAATCTCCCGAACGTTGCACCAATGCTGACTATTGATTTTACCCCTATTATTTATTTAAAACACACTCAAACTGATGTATACGAACTCATAAACTTGAACGGAAGTTCGGACAGTAAATAAAATTTGAAGAAAGACCTACGCTTGTGGTTTTACAATGGCTTACCCACACACGGTTAACCCATCAGTAAATACGCTCAGATGCTTAGAATTAAATCACAAACTACTAGGTCTTTACATAAACCGTTTAATAGGCCACTAACTCGCAAATAAGCCCCCATAAAACTGTTGTTTTGATTTGTTAATATTGGTTTTAATGTTTAAAAGTAAGAGATGAAATATTACCAAATCAGCGTCGGGTTACTTAATTCTGAATAAAAATTAATATTCAATTTGATATACGTAGTCAACACGTGTTGGTGTGGAGTGAGAACGTTCATTGAATGAACGATCGACAGCGCTTTGTCGAGTATACAAATGACCACGAAATGACTGACAGACGAACACAACGCGGTTCACCGCTGCCAGACAGCGTAGTACGGGTAGGTACTACTGTATTTTCCACGCTGAGAAGTTCACGTGTATGATATTCATGGTTAGTGAACTGAGTGCTTACGATAAAGTTAGCGCCTTAGCGGAAGGACCTTGATAATAGTCTTCCTAGATCTCTTGCTTTTACCTGTAAACAAAGCCTTGCGATATTGATCACAATAAAAAACCTCACGTAACTATTTTTGTATTGTAACGACATTTTTTCATGTAAGATGGATGGGGGTACCTAAAAGGTGTTTTTTTATTACGATTACTAACCCGTACTGTACCATTTCTGAGCAAAGGCCTCCCTCCATTTTCTCCAATTATCACGGTTTTGAGCTACGTTTTGCCAATCTTTAAGGAAGTTATCCAATTCGTCCCGCCATCTCTTTCGAGGTCTGCCGCAACCGCATGTCACTGTCTCAGGGCACTAATTATGTGCTTTGCGGGCCCACAGACAGGCATAATTTACGGAATAGAAAAGACAGAGTCCGTGAAAAACTACCTAAAAAAATATAAGTACTTAAAGTAAAAAAAAGTAAATCTGGATCAGATCCAAAGAAAACTGAGATTCAGCTGCATAGAGTTAGATTAGAAGCCGACCTGAACAAAGTTTGGGAATAATAGGGGTAGGAGGACGATGATGCTAAATGCTCTTCCCCAAATTAAGGAAATTTCGTGAGGAAACCACACCTGAGCGATTTTAAAGGTGTATTTAGTCATTACAGACACTTACGAGCGGCTTAAACGCTGACTCTAGGTTGTTTATTACAGGAAAAAAAGACCTAACTCACGATATCAAGTATCGCATCAATATGACGACACGATTGGCGTAATGGTTATGCGATCCGCATTTACGCTTGGCGTCGCGAGCTCGATTCCCGCCCGGAACATTTGTTCCGGTCTGAGTGTTTGTGCATTGTGAAAAGTTAAAAGTTACTTTCCGTCAACCGCAACAATCACGTCATCAAATCTTTAAAAGGAGCATTAACCAAGTTCCTCGGAGTGTGTGTGATGATTAGTGTAGCCTGAACCGTTTTTTTTTTTTTTCAAGAAATATCGGGGTTGAATGATAAAGAAGCGAATAGTCACTAGGCGAATAGAAGTGAAAAATTGGGTTGCAGAACACAGACTTTATGGAGATCCAACTCTAAACTTAAGATTTTACTACTCAATTACGATTGGAGTACCCTCCATGCGACATTAGCTGCTTAAATAAAAAAGCAGGACGGTCAATCGCGCTCAGGGTGCTGGCGTGACATGTCCTGAGAAAGCTGAAAAGCGAAACATCTGGAAACACTAATGATGATTATGATCTATGAGACTCGTACAAGTACAATTAGCAAATAGCTTCATTCTACTTGTGATTCCAATTCGATAAATGTTCGGTAAAATCTAATTGATGATGAACTTGAATTGTATTGTGGATGACAATATCATTGAATAGACTTGTTTGAACTTTGATATTTTCATTGAATTTAATGTTTCCATTGTTTGCTTACCTATTTAGGTGAGTAGAAGCATTTAGACGTAATTGAAGCAAAATATATTTACGTATTGTCGAGTATGAATCGTATCATTTAATAATATTGGCGCTATTCTATTGCGCTCACTCTGTATCTCCTCGCGATCTAATAGGACAGATTTGTCATATACCGAACAAACTTAAACACGAGGGATGCAGAATTTCTAATAAATCGATTAAAAGATCAAAATAATTCTAATTTATAATAATTCTATTTTTATCGCAAAAATCATCTAAATCTACAATTGACGTCACGTGGAGCATTTTAACAATGTCACCTAACACCTAACTAATGTAATCTGACCTATTAGATTGCTGGAAGGTAATTATTGGAAGTCTACGAACTCAAACTCATCCAATGAACCGAACTGACCCAAAATAAATGATTTTTTTTAGGTGTGTGTGAAGAGTTGGTTATTCGAACACTATACAACCATAATGGTTCTTCCATGCTCTGTGACAAAAAGAGAGACAAATCATAATTTGAAAACCTACATATATCGATATTTATACGAAGTACGCAAAAATACTTTATGAAAATGTTTAAAATACTTTATGTTTATGTATTTATAAGCATTGGCTAGCTACACAAGCACCTGTAAAGCATTGTACTCTAGCTGCGAAGTTATACATGCTAGCCTTCAAAGTATTCCGTACAAGGCGTGGATGGGATTACGTATTACTTAGTGACAGAGCAACTGGGGGTCCTGTAGATCGCGGGTTAAAATCCCGCTCGTAATAGTATTTTCTACAAAAAATTCTAACTTTAATATCGTCGATATTATCGATGTTTCCTATTTGGATCTCAGGTTCCAGCTTATTAGTTAGTTTTAGTGAGACTTACGTAATATACCTGCATCTGTTCTTTAGAGGGACACTGTATTTGCTCAGTCTGCAAACTCGTACTGGGGACCTGGGGTACTGTTACATTCGAATCGAAGTATACTACAACATGAGTAGTAGTAAGGTTAGCAACATAAGTAGATTAACAATCTAGAAAGTTTTTAGTGTTTTGTTAATTAAATGTAGGTAAGTATTATTATTTTTATAAAACAGAATTGAGCATACTTTAAATAATAACAATCCAATCAATTAAAAATAGTACCTAATTATGTTTCGTATGTGATAAATTATAAAATTTCTGAAATGTTTTGTTTTTACGTTGCTGACTGCTCAAGTATACATGCCACCAACGAATAAAATAAATATCTAAGGCCTCCAGCAGACGATACCAATGTCACTACACATTCTTTTTTCATTTCTGAAAATGACAACACTAAATTATATGAAACATCGCATACGGCGTGTTAAAAGAACGTCGTTTGTTAGAGGCCTAAATGAACAAACGCATCGGACTAAACAAAATAAAAAGAAAAATGCAAGTGGTCAAACTTCTTAGCTGGACGGAATAACTCGTAAAAAAGAAATGAGTATTGTTAATTAAAATAGCTGTGTTTACGTCTGGAGATGTTATCCCAATGTGATTGAAAACGACACTAAAATAAAAAATAGCCAAAAAAACATTAAACAACATATCTTAAGTCAAAATGTCTACGAGAAACATAAATAGCTTTAGAAAGCCTTTTGATTTTATTTACATATTTTTCTTCGCCTTTTAACTTCCAAGTATTTGGTAATTTGAAAAAGGATATTACTACCTAATAACAATTAAAGAAGAAACCTAATCATAAAGTTCTACATTTTTGTAGAAAGTAAAAAACAGTTACGAGCAGCATTTAACCTGCAACTTACTGGTTAAAGCCACTAGTCCCTCTGCCACTAAGCTATTCGTAACCCTGCCCGTGCTATCGAAATTCTTTTCTACATTCAACCACCTCACATAGTAGTTACATCAACCTATTGTCCAGATTACTAGAGGGCTAGACAATACTTAATAATTTCTGTAAAATATAAACAGAAATGATACTGTGGGAAAATTTTCATTAAAGAATCGATCATGATCAGCAGATAAGCCGCTTGTTAGTTCATTTTTTTAAAATAAAAATAAACTTATGATGTTGTGATTTATCGCGGATACAATTACCGATATAAAATTTCAAAATACGATATCACCCAGACCGATACAAGTATCTATATATATCACACTTATCTAAAATACCTATCTGTCCCAAATATTCGAACCCGCGAAATTAAGCGCAGAAGGCGAATCACTTAACCGATACGCCAATTTTGATATATATCATCAGAGAATTGTCTACATTTTCGTTTGTTCGTCCGTTCGTAACAGGTGACGCTAAAGCCAGTTATGGTAATTGACAACAAAAGAAACACATGTAACCATCGCCGTGGAAAATCTCACAGAGAGAATTCAATCATTCTCCGCCCTCCCGTGATGACGTGTCCAGGCTAAATTTACTATACACTTACTTATTGACACGTTCCAAAAATACACTTCTTGGCAAAACTGAACGGGCGTTAACATCGCTATCAGCCGCATTATGGCCCAACTTGTACCTACATCTATATGTAGGTATAGACGTATCCGGCAATCTCATCATACTGGCCGTTAAATGCATAATATAGGTGGATCAAACGTATAGGGACCATTGATCTTATTTCTTGGGTTAGCCGAATGTGTTTCTCTTTCTCTACATCTGGTAGGTTTTACAAGATGTCCTAATTCCGCTCCAAGAGCAAAATTTACTCTCTTTCAACTATGTGAATGTGATGGGAAATCTTACAAATAATGCTATAAGAGTACTAGAAGATCCATTGAATGAAAAACACCAGTAAACTAAACTAGACTTGATTGAAGGACTATAAATACATCCAAGTGTCACAATGATCTAACAGGAAGCATCGCATCACAATAATTATAGTTATACTTGAAAAAATAAAGCGCTTTTTATATTACGTGTACACGTGAATTCCCGTCTCATCGTAAGCTAATTTTAGCTCACCTCGCGATCGTACCCGAATGGTAAGTTTCATACGAAATATGAGATCAACTAGAATTCTATTTTCTGGTGATTATGGCGCCACAAGTTTCCATATTACTTCCGACTTAAATATTACAGAACTGAAAAAATTTAAAAGTAAAAAAGTTAAAAATTCCAACAAAACTATTACAAAGAAATTACTTCGACCATAAACAACTTTCCCATTTCAGTTAGGTATTCTTAAAATCCGCGCTATCGGAGTTTTATAGATCCGTAGTCTAATATTTTCTCCTACGAAGGTTTGTTTAAAGCATGCCCCACATTACAATTTATGTTTTACCAACAATGTTGTTTAGGTCTCAAAAATATTTATTCCATGCAGATATGGAACCCGCGACATGTTGCACAGAAAGCCTGTTGCTTAGCCACTGTGCAAATGGTATCGTCTCGTCTTCTTCACACTAGGCTAATAGTCTCGAGTTCTGTATATTTTTTTACTGCAATGCAGATCTAGTATTGTCAGGAGATTAATCGTCCAAAACTAACGCGCTTACGGTTCGGAATTAAATGTTTGAAGTGTGTCATTATGTGCGCATGTTATTTAGTTGTGTTGTACGGTGTAACGGTAAAAAGGCGCCATTTACATTAGTTGTCCATGTGGCACACAACCAACATTAAGCAAGCATCGCTGGTACGGATAAACAGCAACCGTCCGTTCCGCACCAACTACTCCACACCTAGAGTTGGCACTGCAGGTGGTGTAGGAAAAAAAATGTTAAAATAGATTTTCGAAGTATAAATGTATTACACGATAATGTTCCGGTAGAGCCGAAGTTTTTAGGAATTACTTGATAATACGTGACATTTAAATGCTAATTCATTGTACTCGAGAAGCTAAAAATTCAGCGAATGATAACACTACGAAGATGTTACTATGTTCATTTTAAATTAAAATCTAAATTGCATGACGTTCTGCTTTATTTTGCACTGCTTAAAAATATCCTATACATCAGTCCCAAACCAAGCTGTAGATATACCCAAAATTTACAGGTAAGGCGTTCGAATCTCATCTAACCAATGTCCATTATGTTTGTCTGCAGACTGCGTCTATTTCGAGACGTCGTCGACGTCTCCGTACCAGATCCGACGGATAGAAGAGCTGAACAAGACGCCGTCTGGGAACGTGGAGGCAAAAGTCATGTGCTTCTACAGGCGGCGAGACCTTCCCAATCCTCTTATACAGTTAGCTGATAAGCATCAAAGTAAGTAACCGACAACAACGACATTTAATATGATCTATATCCGCATAGTTTTCCAGATGAAAATCTTACGTGGCTTTTTCGACTTACAAGTAGACGCGAGCTAGGTGATAGGTACATAAAACATCGTATAAAGCTGCGATTACACCGGGTTCCGAATAGGGAGATTACTCTTGAACTACGAACCCAATCTCATTTTAAATACAAACCCATTGCTACGTTTGCGTTGGTGTAAAAGCGCGTGCTAGCTGTTTACTGTTTCAATAAGGAACGCTAGCACAGGTAAAATAGGGTAGGGATTAGATTAGATTTATTAGTTTTGTAGTTCAACCGTAAGCATTTTTTTCAGTTCAGTTCTAAACAAGCATTTGTTCGTTTTCTGAATTTCGTAAAACTATGAAAAAATCTATGATCGGAGCGAAAGAGCGTCTGATGAACATTTGCTTGTAAAGTTCAGAACAAATGTATTCGTTCGACATTGCGCAGGGTAGTGGAGACTTGACTTAATACAGAACTAAACAAAACAGACTTGAGACAGAACTCGAGTACAAATAAAAGAGTAGTGTTAAACTCACCGTTGTTTTTGTAATATGCATTGTTATTGTATACATATCACGGACAATAACATTCTTGATAGGAGAATTTGCTAAGAGAGCTAATCTAACAATTACATTAAATAGATTACCACGGATTGTTAGATGAAAAATCTGCAATTTATTTCATAAAAAAATCTTTGAAACAAAGTGTTTTACTTGTTTTAGAATCAAGTTCGTGTATTCGTTTTATGTTCAACTAATCATGTAACAGCTTATTGATCGACTACATTATGCTGCCGTATTGACTCGAATTTGTAATTAAATATTTTAAGTATTGTATAGCCAAATTCTAGTTTTAATTATATGTATCTAAATCTACGTCAAACACAAGGCTACTAGTATACGTATCCTTGGAGTTCAACTTTATAAGACATTGTTTTGATATTGATTTTCGTAACAGACCGGTCACGCACGTCGACTGACGAAGACAGCAGTATTAGGTACTACTTGTACGTTAATAATATTCTGCAATAGCGTCCGCCTGCGTCACGTGGACCCATGCGGATTAACGCGTGTTTGATTCTTCTCTATTAATAGAATTTATAAAGTATCCTATATCGGAGCTTTATATAAGGATTACTCAGCGGGTGCCGGTTGGTACTCGAACCTCCAAATCTTAACAATTCCACCGCGTGTTGCCGTGTCTAACACACACGAACGAATGCCGAGTTGAAAAAAATTAATTGAATATCGACATTTTATGTAAAACTGCTCGTAACGGAATTCTAGTAATCTACAACTTTTTTGCAACAAATCCACACGTTGAAAGTTTGAAACATCTTGTTTTAGTTTTCGTGCCACGTAATAAAAATCAGAATGCATTTGACGGTTTTGGGAACACAACGTCTTTATATCTGGAAACGAATGTAATTTATAAATGTTACTTGTAACAATAAACAATAATATGAAAATCAATTTGGCTCCCAATAAAACAATATTATTGTTATTACTTTATACAAAAAAAAAAATACAAAAAAATCTAAACGTTCAGTGTCGAGTTTTAGTCAAAACCTGTCTATAGTTTAACCGTCGAAGCCGTTACCGAAACGTTGATAGAGATAATGATCGAGCTCGTAAACTCACTTTGAATCGATCCACCGTCTCACCGTACCAATATCATGAACAACAAGGCCTCACGCGATCGTATGGGTACCTCGATAAGCGCAGTCACTCGCGCTACAAGTCCTTGGACAACATCTTTTATCACCATCTGAATTACTAAAATTGACAAATGTAATTAAAAAAACAAAAGGGGTAACCTTTGTAGCATACCTACCAGTCCACTATTTAAGAAAAACGTTGGTATCCCAGCCGCAGATCAAACCTTAAAATACTTCGATTGAGAACTTCAATGCTAACAAAAAATGTTTAACGTTTAAAAAAGACACTTTAGGATACTAGCTGATTTTGTTTGTATTGAAATCCTAACTCAAAGTTAAAAATAAAATCAATTAATTATTTTGATAATTATAATTATTGTTAAAACCTTAACAACAGAAGTGCTTACTGTCAAGTGAAGAGATAGTACAAAAACTTTTCGAGAGCATTTTTTTTTTTTAATCTGTGGTAGAAGAACGACTCATTAAGGAAATTTTAACATTTTTAAAAGATTTGTAAAAAAATGGCGTAATCGTAAGTATGCCATGGTCCATAGTAAAATCTCATAACCCGTTTAGACTTTCATAACAATAAGCAGAAGTTTTAAATTGTCACGTGCTCCGAATCTCCGATGCTTATTAATTACATCATTTCTTTTATAATATTCATACTTATATCTTTTTATACTCCTCCCCTAGTTTTCCATACAACGCGAAGAATGGTCAAATGATCCCATTGAATGACATCACCATGGTCACTGTCGAGGGTAATGGCTTTGTACGCTCCCCTTGCCAAGAATTAAATGTATCTACGCCGTACATAATATTGTCAGCCGATAGATTCAACAACCGAATTCTATGTCAGAAATTAAATCAAACATCAACGCGATTTCAACAATCTGAGATGGTTGAATGTAGAAAATAATTTCGATAACACGAGCGGGCTTAAGAATAGCTTAGTGACAGAGCAACTGGGAGCTTTATCCAGTAGGTTCTGGCTGCAAATCCTACTCGTAACGAATTTTCCGACCTCCGCGCGGGTAAAGCTACGGACAAAAGTTACATTTTTCATGAAAGTTAGTTGGAGAAAAGTTTTTTTAGAAAAAAATCTTAATTTAGGGGATGTATTAGGTCGACAAAGCGAAAGTGATACCCCTGGTGATGTAAGGGTCTATAGGTTTCACTGTTACAGCTTACCACATCAGGTAGGCCGTAAGCTTCTTTGCCACCTTAGTAGTATAAAATAAAAAGTAAACTTTTTTTTTATATGTATAACAGAAAAAAAATTACTACTCTATAACTTCTGGTTCTGCTTGGCGATCTTAATATATCTAAAACTTTAATCAGGCCGTAGCATTTGCAGGATTTCGATTGACAATTAAAATGGGCCATATTAGCGTAGTTGCGAAACAGATTTTGCTGTTGTTATTATAAAGTTTCCAGGCAAGTTGTGGAGTTTTAAAAAACATTACTCAATAATTCCTTACGTAAGTAATACCGAGCCGATCTGGGGACTTAAACGAGTTCTAATTAAAATAAAACATCTCATCGACTTTTCATTAGTTGTTCCTCTACCTGAACATTGTTTTGTCGATACAACTTTGCAGACCCGGTGACTACACATTTATTATGATCATGTATATCACAGCTTTGGTTTTCGGTCGACACATTTGTACTTTTATAATGTGCTTATTATTTAGTATTGACGTCATGTTGACCAGGTAGAAGCGATATTATAATCATGTTCGCACTCCTTACTGCACGAATCCGATGTGCTATAAACAAAATGTACATTAGCATTCAAAATCTATATTCGTCAACGGCTTGAGACAAAAACATTATAGCATTGCGAATGATTGAAACAAGTGGTTAATTTTAAAAATACGTCACAAAAAATACTCTAATACTGATATTACTAACAACCATATTTAAAGGGTTTCTTCTATCATTTCACTATGCAGCTATGGAGTATGGCCTACAATTAGCCATTTTGCATAAAAAACCTAAATTCGCAGCCGCTGATCAAATCTATAAATCTATAGACAACTTCAATACTAAAAATATTGTAATGTACGCGCTAAATTATCTTAAAGTGTCGCATTTCTAAGACATTGTAAGCTCAAAAATAACATAATAAATATTACAAGTAGACCAGTCAGTGAGTCAGTGGTTGAAATTTAGCTTTCTGCACTTCTCCATATAAACTTTTAACTACGCTAATCTCACACTCCCCCGTGCACGAAGTTTTCGCTTCTATACATATAAATTATGCCGTTATTATAAACCGTCTTTCTAAATCATATCATCCGGGATCAGGGGTCATTTTCATCAGGGATCGCAAATTTGGCCGATCCTGTGCAGATCGTATCCAACGCCTTACCACCACCTTCATAAGGTTCACCGGTTATCAGTCCACCTAGTGGTTCTAGTACTATGCATGCCTAATAAATATAAGTGGCTATACTTACACAAATGATGTGGTAACCACTACCACTGATTCTTCATAAAGGAAATTGCTGAACTGCAAAATTTATTGTCCCATAGTTTCATACTATTTAGTTTAGTACTTTAACATTTGAATCTCATCGCTATCTAGAAACAGTGGGTTGCAATTTTTTAATGATGAATTGGAAAATATCTAGGTTGATGTGCATCGTAATATTCGTAATGCAGTCTTTGCGCTCTTCTATTCTATGTGTATATGCTATTCTAGTGTATTTAACATTTTTTGTTTGAAATCTTCAACTCTACTCAAATTTCGCAAAACGGCGAAATGGTGAATGCAGTAAAGGTTAGAAGCCCTGTTAATCTAAAGTATCCAAGTACTTTAAGCTTGGTCACCGCTTACTTGTAAAGTGATAATCGAAGAAATATTTCCTGTAAGAAAAATTGAGCCCGTTACCATGTCAGTTACCGCATAATGCCAGATTACTAACAACAACAGTTCTGTTTATAGCAGTTTGTGTATCTGAATCTATTTAAAATTTTAGACGGTACTTCCTCCTATTTTTAAACAATACTTTCGTCTCTTCAAAACCTAATTAATCGTAGTTGGCTCAAAGGTATCCACAACGAGAGGATGTGAAGAGCTGCTCATGAAATTAATCAGAGGTGTCATAAAGACAGTGTTACGTAAACGTTGTCGGGAGCGCTTGGCGCTAGCAGGAACGCGCCCCCAACCGCGTGGTAATGACCCTGCCGCCCGTGTGGTATGTAGCCGACACCACACTCCAAATATTTCAACGCCCCAAATGTTTGCTATCCAAGTAGATATCGTACAAACTCTACAAACTTAACGTAATTGATGCAACTTAAAATGTCATCTTTAAAGTTACCGTAAAGCCAGTAATATTTTAGTTACGGTGTTTTGTTGTTATGCGGTAAATTTTTGTGCTTTTAGGTAAACCCCAGAACCAGAACACTTTCCTGTCCTGTATTTTACATACTAAAAACTCCGCTATTTTATATTTAGTCCAGAGGCAGCCTTTCTGCTCTATTCGTAAATTCGATATTTTAATTTTTAACATAATTAGAAAAATTATTTCATTATTTACCATAATATACTAAAAATGTATTATTGTTATCAATTTTTGTTTCTGTTTCTTTTTATGGCAAATAAATTGTTGTTCGTTGAATAATCATCTCACTATACCTTTTATTTTCAGACAGAAAACATTCAAACTAAACCAAAACCTTTACATTTATTCAGCAACTGTTTAAATATTAGATTTTTTTTTTTCATTTAGCTTAGTCAATGAATGAACATGTTCAGTAAGTTTGCCGGTTACTTACTCTCGCACGACCGGTGGTCAGGGGGGCTCCGACGCGGTCGAGTTTTTAGACGATTACCAGCGCCAGCGTAAAGAGGATCAGTGGGTCAACCCAGTACCACAGGATCACTTCACGGTAGTTTTACTTAGTACGAAATTATGTTTCGAGTGTTTACAAGTTACAACTTTTAACCGATTTACAAAAAAAGAGAAGATTATCAATTAGATGCGAGTCGAATAGCGATTGTTTGAAAGAGTTTTTCTCTGATTGGTCGAGTATAAATATTTTCATGATCTGATGATGTGCTTCGGAGATGTAGTATAATAGGGAACCCATAAGATGATAGCATAACTCTCGTATAACGAATTTCGCTTTGTGTTGATGAAGGCCGTTAATTTGTTTTTAAGCTAGAAATAAAATGGTTTTGGTGTCAGTGCCTTGTGTTCCAGCTTTCGATAAAGGTCGACGCGCATCTAAACGCACCGCGCAGCACCCGTGTATGCGTTGTACCTTCAGCATTTTCCTGAAATGTGTGTTGTTTGGCGCCGATAGGTTCGCGACGTTGCATACTATTTCATATAAAGATGACTTACTTTTCTCATGAAATAGTGTCATTTAAAATATAGTGTTTATTAACCGAGATTAATTAAAGAGGAGCTCCATAAGCATCCGACGTGTTTTCATACATGTAGGAACGCGCATTCTACGCGCAAACGCACGCAGCTATCTGTTTATTCATATTCAATATTTTGAATAATATGTAGATAATTTCTATACTTAGACGCTATTACAACAAATAGATTAAAATTAAATAATTAAAGGTAAGAAACTTTTTTTCGGCGTTTTTGTACGGAGTGCAAGTTACTGCGATTCCGTCTCGCACTTGGCCAGTTTTAAAAACCATACTTTACAACCTAACAATTTGCTTTGAATAGAATATAATAAATCTGTGTTCAGCAGAGAAATGTTGATAATCGTAATTGTGGAGTAATGAATATCTAAATCTTAAGACATTTAAAGTTGTCTAGCAATAGTATAAGTAACATTACTAAATTACTCGTTACATGATTACATCATAGAGTGAGTGAACCCATATTTTTTGTTTCACTCATAACACTTGATTACGCTGTGGTTGCCGTCTGGCCGCGCCGTGCGCGCCACCGAGTGGGCACGCGCCTTGATTTACTGTTTAAACTGATGTAAAAAGCCCACAAAAAATATAACTTGGAATGCTTGCATTCCAGTCATCGAAGTAACTATACATAGTATTTGAATGTCAATGATATCAATATTTATTCCTAATTATTAGTTTTGAGAACATCTATACCTCGATTATCTGTAAGTTCTAAACATGTTTTAAATAATTAATTTCGCTTTACAGTAACATAGTAAAACAAACTATTTTCGAATGGCAAGTATATCTGAGTACCTAATTTCAAAATAGAATGCGTTCGACTGTACCTATTTGGTTCTCAAACAATCGAACGGATAAACCGAGTGCTTACATATCCGCTATTCGCAATTTCGCACATAGCAACACCGATCGGCAGGGTGGCACTGGCTATGTAAAGACCGAGTTTCGGGACAAAGATCGTGTGTTAATTCGGACCGCGTAGACCGGGGGCGCGGGCGGCCGGGGTTAGTAAACATAATCATGGCCTCCTCCCGCTGTACAATTCAGTAGCTAAATGGGAATGAAGAGTTGCCTCTCCCGCACCCCGCCTCACCCCTCACGCTGTCTACCGCCTCAACACCCACACATCTTGTGACGTAGATGTTGAAATTGCTAAAAAAGATGCCTGTTTGTTACATATATCCTTAATGAAAAACCATTAATCCATATGAATTTAAAAAAACTCGATCCCATTGATCCCATATTTTATTCTGAAATATCGAATGCAAGAAAACCATTTTACGCAAGATGTAAAAATAAAACTGTAGCGACTTCGGTTAAACAACGACTACCTGCGAATAGACAATAAATCGTTAGTCCTTCATACACTTTCCAATCTATCCTCCCTCACCGTTTGGACGGTGTACGGTGGCGGGTCCACTAGGGCGCAACTCAAGGGACTGTTTCATAGTTGTCCTTTTACGAAAATAAAAATAACACAAGAGACATCAATACTCCGTGACTTGTATTCTAAACTCCTTAACCGAATGGCTCGTCCCTCCCCGCGGGTGGTACCCCCTCGTATCGACCGTGGCGCCCTCATCTCGCAGGTACACACAACACTTATCCCGGTTTTAATTGTCGCCACGCGCCGATGACCCTCGCCGACGACTTCGATACTAGACACCGTTACGCGGCCTGCTCACTGCTAACACATGAACACTACGTATAATAAATACTATACTTAAAGGTGTACTCACTTAATTATACATATTTATATTCCAACTCCAATATTGTCGATATTATCAGCTGTATCGATATTAACAATTTTGATCTTAATGCGCTGTTTATAAAGCGCTTTTTAATTAAACATAATGATTATAATTATGCTCTACTACAGTATAAAATATTTAGATGCCGCTATGATAATACTATAAAATTGTAACCGCGATCTACTTTAAACATATCATTAACAACCTCCACCATCTATCGAAATCGATAAAGTGGATTTCTGAGTTATAGATGCAGTACAACGTGTTTATATTAATGGCTGTTAGAGTACCTAAAATATTGGATTGGGTGACGCATGTCAAGTATGTTTAAAACCATCTGGTTGATAACGAATCACAACTTTCTATTACGCAATCGATTGTGTAATGGTTACTTGCACGAGTTGTGTCGATTACTGCAACATTGTTAAGACTGCTCATTCAACCCCTCACTGAGCAATAAGTGATAGCGGAAAAAAATATCATAATAAGCTAATCGGTTATCCACACGGGTAGAACAAAATAACAAGTAGAAGAATAGTCTTCTTTGGAATGTTGTCAAAAATGTGTCTCCACACACATACATCAACCACACTGCTCCTCCTCCTCATTGTATGGTTGATCGACTCACTATTTTACCTACAAATATTAGGTAAAACGAAACACTTAACAGTATTTATACTTTATTTGTATAACTTTATTACTATTAGACTTTTAAAGCATCATATCAATACACAAATCGTCATTACTTTTTGGGAAAAATGATGCACGGGCCGCGCAACGGTGGTCTATGAATGAACCAATATTTGAGAATTACTTTTCGTGCACAAACTTCGTTTCTGATTCTTATCATTCCTCCGGAAATAACACAGGTCTTGGTACCACGAAACTCAGGCACTCCTTTTGATATTTATTTTTTTACAATTTAAGTACCTACTAGGTACGAGGAATCAGATAATCGAAGCATAACCCATCTATGTGTTGTTATTATTCTGAGCCCCACGCATCATTCTATTACCGTTAAGTATATCTCTATTGTTTTAACTCAAATTGATTGTTTCATCAGAAAGAACTACGCGGTCTAATTTGCTAATTCTATTCAGTATGACATGCCACTTCTAACAATTAGATAATACGGCAGATCCAGACTCCATCACACAGACCATATGAAGTCCTTTTTTAGGACACAAATTTATTATTTAATTTTCCCTCAAACTTACGAGAATTTAATTATTTCTGAAAAAATAAAACTGGTCGCTAATCGCTACTCTTATATTGTAACATCAGCTTTAATCTGACCAAGGCTGTTGAATTAATGCAGTAAAATTCTGGTGGGGTCATGTCATCTTTTTTTACATAATATCAGCAATTATCGTCAAGTATTTCGCAATTTTCTCGTCCGATGACATACAAAACATAAAATAGATAAATAATAATAAATCAGCCTTTAACTATAAGTGGGACTGCAGTAGCAGGGCAAAGGCCTCATCTGATGTAGAAAAGGATACGCTAGCTCATTGCGTGTTGGCTATTTCAGACTATTAAGTCCAGGTTTCCTTACAATGTTTTCCTTCACAGTTGGTCAGTGGTGTCTTAGATTGGATAAGAAAGTACATATGACATTAAAAAGTCACATTGGTACATGCCAGATTCGAACAGACACCCACGCGCTTACAAAGGGTGTCCGTCGAATGCGCCACCACAAAACATAGGCTAACTATTTTTTTTAATAGACTTCTGAATAATAGTAGTCAGCACTTTATACAAGTTATCTGAATTTTATCATGGAATAGAATAAAGCCTCATCATCTTCCTGACCTTGTCCTAATATTATTTGGTCGGCGCAATAGGTTTTCTTCTTGCATTCTCTTTATTAGCCGTCATGTCACTGTTTACTTCATTTCTATCCACATCGTTTTTGATACAATCCATCCATCATTTCTTTGGTCTACCTCTACTCTTTATACCCATCCACATTTATACTTAAAGCCTTTCTCACAACATGTCCTTCAGAAAAAAGCCTAAGTAAGTTAAAACAGAAACTGACAAGCCGAAAATTACGCCGGTACTATCATCTTCTTTGCATAGGGTCGCCGATTTGTTCCGCGACGTGACAAACATTTGTACGGCCTACAGAGTCACAGACATAATATCCTCGAGTGTTTATTTAAGTGATTTGTGAATATGATGGCACTCACCATCGTATTTCTGTGTGCGCGGCGTGGTGTCAAGTTTTTGTTATTAAAAATCTGAACGATCACACAAAATGGTTTGTTTTGGAGTAAAGTATCTAGAAAAAGTGTGAATTGTTATAGGAAAGCAATTGGTACTCTTCTCTGCTTTTTTTCGTATCTTCTCTTCTCCCTCTTTCTATCTAAGATAATAAGCTGGATATACATTAATTGGGTCCAAAGGTCATGCTACTTAGGCACATCTTAAGTTAGCAAGTTTTTGGTAAACGGGCTTTTGGGCTACAGATGAGTCCTTACTGCATGGGAAATTTAGTACTAAAATTAAAGAGCATGTATGTTTGAACTCTAATCTCAAAAACTACCAATCCGGTTAGAAAAAATATTTTTCCGTTAGATACACTGTTTATTGAGAAAGGTTCTTCTTCTTCATCGTATGAACGGTTGATGAACAAACTTAAATTGAGAAAGATTATAGTAGTATTAGTATTTTGACGAGACAATTAGCGTAGCGATCTAGCTGTACTTGGTGTCCCGGGTACGATTCTTGCATTTGTTTCGCTCTGAGATTTGTGCATTGTGAATGTCTCTAAATTGTACCAACGATACAGGTAACACTCCTAGTGGTAGAATAACGATTTTTTTAAAGTAAGTATTCCATTTAAAGGTGTTGAAGCCATATTATACATACGTATGTATGTATTGATTGCTCAATATTGTGGGGGCTTAGTAAGAGGAAAAACTACACGCATAAATACATATTGTTATTAAAATACATGCGTTATGAGAAGACGAAAGTAAGTTCTTATTTATTTACAGATTCACTGACTCACAACACTGGAAGACAGTTACTTGTCTTGTTACATCCAATAGTATTCTAGTACAATTTACAGTTTGCCTTTACTTACATTTACAATTTTACACCAATGTGCGATATTTCGCACTTTCTTTAGACCATTAGGAGTTCTAGACATTATATTTCTTGCTCTAGACATTGTATTTTTTGCTCTATGAGGCTGACTAATAAGATGTTCAACGAATTTACTTATTTGATGTTATAATAAACATAATACATATTTAACACTAATTAAATTATAAAAAAAAATTATGCAGTCATGCATATGCTCAACAGTTAATACTAGTTTAACCGCCAAGAAATTCTTGAAATTATCGTAACATTTTACGATTTACAAGTATGTCAGTAAGGGAAAGGACTGTAACTTCCGTCGATAACATGGTTCCCATGGGTGTTCTAATGAAAAGCACAAACAGCTTCATGCTCTGACGAGTCGCACCGTTGCGCGTGGTCCTGAAGGTGGTGACGTCACCAGCGACGGCGTCGGTGGCTGCGCACGGGCACGTGGATTCGTGGAGGCCTCGGGCGCATCGAAAGTGAGACCGCGGTTAGAGCGCGGGAGGGGGGCACGGGGTCGATGACCCCCGCGCATCCGACCGATCCGCACTTGTACAAGTCCGTCGCATTGTTTCAACATCCCGTAGTTTACACTCAAGCGTCTCACTCATTGAAACCGACCTTACAATATTTGAGGCTAAGCTGCCATATTTGGCCTAACAACTTGACATTGCGTTGTTGATGCAGCAAAATTCTTTACAACAACGCGTCCCACATTAATTTAGGCGCATCTCTGACGTAGTGAAACATAAAATTCCAACCAAAATTATTATCAACAAAGTGTAAGCATTTTGTTGTATTTAAGGCCAATGAGGGCAAGTCCTGCACATTTTCTTACGTCGATATTGAGAGTGTTCCGCCTATTTCGGAAAGGAATAGAAGGATTTATTGAAAGAAACCAATTGTGATATTTCATTTCGAGGGTCTCTGGCTAGTTACGCTCGTTAGTTAGTGGATCACGGCTATTATTTAATTCACCAGTCAAAGTCATTAAGCCAAGTAGAGCAGGCTACTTGAGAAATTCGAACAGTTATTGGATGGCTATAAAAGTGCCTTCACTAAAAGTCACTGGATCAGCGTGGTGGAGGGTATTAGTCTTATGCTGGCACCTCACTTGGCGTAGGTATTTGTTCAAACATTCACGTTATTGGACCAATGCAATATTATCATCATTGTGAAAAGGTTTTTTTGCATTGACATGATAACTAATGTTCGTACAAATACGCCATGTGTAATGCCCGCATTACAATAAAAATAATGTCCTCCTGACCGAATTTCGGTTACAGCGGCCAATCTAAATGTAGATTAGCCAACTACGCAGGAGATATTATAGCGCACAAGTGTGTGCAAACACAGGTGCACACTCTATTCCCTTACTCTCTTAATGCGATGGGACGGCAATCTGAAACGACCGGAGAGAGCGCAGGGCCAACATAACGTGCTTTCCGAGGCACGGAGCCAGTGAGAATTAATTTATTATACGCCATAACTTACGAAAAGTCAGAATTGGTTTGGATTCGAATGTAACACCTCCGTCTTGCCAGTCAACGGTCATACCAGCAGTACGTTTTTAGAGAGAAGATTTTTCCGTCAGAAAATCAGTATTTGGGATAAGACTAGCACATGACGGTTTTGCACCTCTAATAATAATACTAACTTTCCAATTAAACTACTAGTGCTTTACTTTTTTCCCAGTAAATTAGCTTCAACGTTACTATACACAAACTGCCTGGCAAAGTTGTAATAATTTCATATTTTAATTTATAAAACGTTCCGACGACACTTCACCACTTCCCGAGGTCAAACCATATTTACTGTTTTTTTCCTTCTGTAAATAGCATAGCCCAATATATGTTATACAATTTAGATACAACAATAATGATCAGTATTATCGACTGAACGGTTGATGGCGTGGCTATCTGAAAATAGGCATTAAGCTGGGTTCCCACGAACGAACAAGAACATCGCAAACATGAACTTTGAACACGTTTTTTTTTTATGAATATTCGATGATCGATATTCGTTGTTTGTTACATCATGTTCGATGTTCGTGTGCACTGTGCATTCGTGTGTACCTGGCCTTAGAGTATTTGTTATGTACTTACTCCCGCATACAGACATTCCCCACATTGACCTTATAATAGGAAACAATAACGAATAATATATTTTGTTAGTTACGTTTCTTGTAATTATCGAGCGGAAGCAAGCAGGTGAAGCGAGTATCCGTTTCGTCGCGCTGCCGCGGCCGACTCACTACGAACGCACCTATAAGAACAGTGACATCGTATTGTATGCTATACATTTAACTAATTATTACGGCAGATACTACTTCGCAAACATATCTTACCATTCGAAGAGATCAAGAAAGAATTATTGGACTGGATCAATTTCTGCTCAAACTTTGGTATCAAGAGCACGTACTGTGTGACACTGCCCCATAAAAATAATGTTTTATTCAATACTTGCTATACCACTGAGAGAGAAAGAATTTTGGAGTTGGATGTCAAAGCGAATACAAGCATATCAAACTAACTGACTAGTGGAGGAGACTCATAGAGGAGATACAACTCGATTCCAACCGGCTTCCCATTGAAAAAAGGCACAGTCAATAATGTCTACCAACAGCCTTTTTTTTCTCTGGGTTTTCTCCGAGTTGGCTCCGGCTTACCTCTAGGAAAAATTCACCCTCCGCCACTGCAAGTGACCACGTCGATGAAGTCACTAGTCGTAAATATTTCACTTAACTCACGCACAATTACTTACAAAATAACGAAGATTTTTTATTAACTGATAACAGCAGTTTGTATAATCATAATACTAACATGCGATATTACTTAATTAACAACAAACTAGCTCTTGTTTGTTAAGAACAAACCGTCTGTTAAAAACGAATGGTGAATCGTTCGCATAATTTTTTGCCACATCATAATATCATCTATTTAATTATTCCTCATAAGTATTATTATACGATCGCTGACCGCTCAAGTAGGTATTGCGTATTAGCGCCAAGGTCATGCTTGAGGCTCTGCAGGTGCCGCCGTTAGCCGCTCCATAATAATATCGAGTGGATGTCATACACATTATTTGTGTGAATTAGTAAATTAAACCAAGTCGCGTGAGTCTTGAAGCATAGACATGCTGACTCATAGTTTAAGGCCACAAGTTTGATTCGAAGGCCCTCCATACATTGAAAATTTCAAAGCCAAGGTTAAAGTTTTAATTTCTATAAAGTGTCGTCTCCCATGAGGCCTCGGTGCGATTATTAAAAATATTGATAGCTTGGGTTGGAGATCCTACAAAAATTCATATTTTTCTCAAATTTAATACAAACGTTCCCATCATCGGGTCGATATTTTTAGCAACAATGTTTTTAATTAAATGCTTTGTCAACCTTGTCAGTGTTGCATTCTTCTTCAACTTCTTCGTAAGTTGCTACATTTGGTTTCTCATTTTGGTCTTTTTACAACTAATTATTTCCCAACCTTGTAATGAAGTGCATTGCCTAGTAACGCCAGCAGAGAAGTAAAGGTTAATTATTATTTTAATTGAATTCACTATCTTATCTATCATACAAGATGTGTGTAACCTACTTATAAATGTATTAATAAAATGCTGGTCCAGTTCTATCTTGAATCTAATGGACCTGATTCTGTGACGACTACAGAAACTTATAAGTAGCTCTTTCCTGTACCAATAAACTCCACAAAAAAAGTGTATGTATTTTAATTTAGTTCCAACTAGCCACTTAAGATGAGGCCTATTTATTACATGTGGTGCTAAAGCACTAATTGCTGCTCTACTTCTTATCGTATCTTGATAATAAATACTCCGAACATTATTTTAATCATTTTTCTAAAGTCTTCCTTCCTGAAATAATATCAATACGTTATCACTTGTATACTTATGTCGTACTTATACATTTATGATAAGAGTACGCAGTAGGATCATTTGAGTAAATAATTGCTATCAATGTTTATGTCAACACCATAGGAAGACTTATTATTAGTTTTTACAATCGGTTATTGTTGCCATGAGCTTGGTTACCTACCTAGTAATCTTCTTCCATGGTTCTGAATTCCGATTGGTCTTTTAGGATTAGAGTGATAGTGGGCCCTTTTGTCTCGTGTGGGAAAGGAAAGGATAGCACCAACCCCTGCCCCTTTGCATGACGTAAAAGAGTACTAATAACTATTAGTCCTGAACTAGAAGCTATCAACACCCAAGCTGCTTCCTTGTAGAGGCTGCGGACGTGGCTGGTAACCACCCACCGAACAAATCCTTGCCGCCAGCCAACTTTGTCGTGTCCAAGCATGATGTTCGGTGCAACCTATCTGGAAGATGGACAAAATAAGATTTACTTCTGTTAGTATCTTATAGACATGACAATTCACGTAAAAGTCTTAAAGTTAATTAATGAAATTGGCCTAGAAATAAAGTTAAAGTGAACTACATTAACAAAGGTAGGTAAACGGTACCTCAATAACAGATTAAGCTCAAGTAAAAATTATGTGTACTCTAACCTAAGCGTTGTAGAATAAGACAAATGTTGCTACACCTTTTAACCTAATATTGAGGTCACATGACGCTCCACGATTCCGCACTTGTGTACTTCTAATATCATTGGTACTTAACGCGGGACACCGTAGGTCACCGAGTCGGAAACCGTTAAGTCGGAGAAGTCGACGCGGCAATGAATATGTATTATCATTAGAACAATTTACTCGGTTCGTTCGCATACTTTGTCACTCTATAACTGTATACGCTTTATTGCGATGAGTAATCACGCTGAGTTTATTCTGTCAAGACTCGGGACTCGGACCTTTAGCTTCGTTTATGTCACCAAGCTGTAAAGCTCTTATCGTTAAACTAACTTTATTGCGTGGAGTTCTATAAGAAATCTGTATCTGAACGACGCGACATAATACGATTTTGAATCACCCACCGCATCTACAGTTGCTTTATTCATGTGCCGCAACTTCATGCGTTCTTAAGAGAAGTGTCTTCCGAATGCGCTCCATACAAACGTAGTTTGATCCAAATTTGAATATTACCTAATTAAAGTCTTTCCAATCGTAACATTCCTAATAAATATTATAAATGCGAAAGTATGTTTGTTTGTTTTGACCTTCTCAACCGCCTAAATCACTGAACCGATCATCCTAAAATTTTGCATATAGTACGTTGTCAGGTGTACAGAAACGGGTACATTACAGGGTATCATCCCGAAAAAAACCACAGTTCCGAGGAAAACAACAATAACGTCTATATTATAATAGATGGCGCCAGGTGTATACCACGCGGTCGAAGGCTGTTATTTGTCACATTTCCTAAAAATAATATTATTACACACGTAATATTCAAGAAGATCAAAATTCGTTTTTCTTCAGCCTGCTTTTTTTGGACACTCCTCTTAAAACGTTTCCTGTGATGTGGATCTAAAACCATAGGGTTAAATTGTTTTCTAATTCGACCGTTTTCACGTGCTTTCTCGACGTGCGTAACCATTCGTCTAGCTCAGGGCTGTCCAAACTATACACCTTCGCGGGCTAATTAAATTTCATACAAAAGCTGGAGGGCCAGAAAAATATTTTCAGTTGCAAGACTGAAGATAAATAATTATACCAAGTATTGAGTACATGTTTTGACAACGAATAATATTATCCAAACTATTTGTGTCCAAAACTATTTTTAGATTAAAATGTGTGTCGCGGGCCGCATGAAAACAAGCCGCGGGCCGCATGCGGCCCGCGGGCCTTGGTTTGGACAGCCCTGGTCTAGCTGATGAGAGCTGAGGGTGCATCGAAAAGCCACCGCGTCGCAAAACTAACAAGCGCGGGTCTTTACTTGAGGCTTACTCTGAGTTGTGCCGTCGAGCAGCTCAGTGCGGCGAGTAGATGTACGGGCTGCTTGTTTTGATCTTTTGCCCAGCAGAGGCACAATTCAAGCTAACAGTAACAATAAGTAACGCAACTTTCTGGTCTTTCTAATATTTTGTATAACATACAAAATGTAGGATTCAACTTTCATGTCGCAATTTGTTTAATCAAGGAAGCAAAACGGAGGAGTATTGAGTATCGATCGAGATCGTATGAATAGAATGCCAAAAGCTTACCTATAAATACACAGGTAGGCGGTACGTACTGATTACCCTTTGCATTCGTTCACAAGAGCGAATTTCTTCTCTCATTTCAAACCGGATCACTTTCGGCAGATGATTATCTTAACCTCTTTGTTTGATACAGCTTAGCTTTGGCTCCAAGTGTGAGACTAGTTGGTCACCTAGAACCTTGTTAAAGTGAGCCGACATCGTGTCATTAGAGGGCGTGAATATTTAAGTAGAGATGGAGCGGGCCGCGGTTTACTCCCATTCCCGCTTGGGTTATAGGACGGTAGGGATTACCTTCTCATTGAATTAATTCTGTTTGCTGATGAAAAAGGCGCCACCAAATTCCTTTTTAGTAGAATGGATGAATCGCAAGCGTACGCGAGTATCGAGCGGTTAAAATGACTATTGCTTAATTTTCTTTTACTTTTGAGTGTTATGTTTTCGAGGATCTACTAAATATTTCTTTTTGTATAGAGCGACATTTTATTTAGCGATTAGGCCACTTCAGAGCTACTAGGTAGTTTAAATATCACAACCAACTTCTAGTCTGCTAATAGTAGCCTCTCAAGAGGGGCTCCCATCGTACTAATTAATGTGATCTGTTTTGTTGAATTCGTTGTTTAAAATAAAAATTACCATTTAATAATAATTTTATTATAATTCGAAAATGTTAAATCAATTTCCTTTTATTAAATGGTGAGCGCGCTGCTCATTGACTAAGTATACTGAAACCATTATGCTGGCCCTGTTGTGTAAATCGAGGTTGACCAATATTGTAACACAATAAAGCTTCGGCTTCGGCTTCAGGCCAGTGCACTACTGTTTACCCATATGGCCATATTGGTTAAATGATGCGGCAATAACGTTCTCGTAAACCTCAAGGTGGAAACTGTTACTACCACCAACTCCGACCGACTCAAACAATTATTATCTCTATTAATTGCTACCTCTAAAGGATAATAAAATTATTAAGGTTATTAACGTTTATTACTCAGCCGACAGCTTAACTTGGATTGCATGTTTTACCATATAAGTAGCAATAACTACCTACATTGCAACTATGTACTTTAGTATAAAATAATGACGCTTACGTACGTAGTCATACCGTGACGATTATTTATAAAGAATCCTGTTCGGAAGGTGCTTGTACAAACATTTGTTCAGGCGAAAATTTTTAATAAAAAATAAAACCGACTTCAAAAGGAACTAAAAAGCTTGAAATAACTTTAAAACGTTTTGGAGTCTGTTTCAAGTCAAGTTCTTAATGAGAAGGTTAAAGAGGCTAGAACTTGACTTGGAACCGACTCCAAAACGTTTTAAAGTTATTTCAAGCTTTTTAGTTCCTTTTGAAGTCGGTTTTATTTTTTATTAAAAATTTTTTTTTTCACGATTTTTAGTGGTGCCTAAAATTAATCCCCCTCCCAGACTTTTGTGAGGCTAATATTTGAAATCCTTATGAAAAGCCCATTCAAACGATACCTCACACGATATTTTTTATCTTGGATGATTATAGGAGGGGGGGGGGGGCTGACCACGTATCCCCCCTCTTCCTCTTTACTCGTCAGCCATCGACTGCACGTATAAACAAAGCAATATTACTTGTTACGACAATTCTGCTATAATCCTACGAGGAGTTCCGTTTCATATCTCGTAAGTTCATGATCAGATCACGATAATTTTTCTATGGGACCATCTCGGGAGTATACCCTTTTGATTACAAAAAGAATTTTGAAAATCGGCCCACAACTGAAGGAGTAATCGCGTAACAAACATACAAAAAAAAAATAAAAATAAAAAAAAAAAAAAACATACAGACGAATTGAGAACCTCCTCCTTTTTGGAAGTCGGTTAAAAAGCTCTTCGGTCTGTTTGTATGATTATGATACTTTTTCTCGTCCCCGTGTAGTGTAGGGTTCGTTTTAAATGTCGTTACGTTTCGGTGGCAGAATCTCATCCGATTCTATTGTTCACGCGCTTTGTGTTACGCAATCAAGAGGGGTCATTCAGTCCGCGCCCAAAAGTCGCACCCGCGAAGTGGAGAACAGTCATATCCTATCGATTTGTTAAGATGGCGTGCGCGGGAGGGTTACGGGGGGGCGTGAGGGTGACGCGGGGTGGCGAGGGTGGGCGCAGCCTCCGCGCGGCGCAGCGTGCAGCCTCGCTTGCACCTGCCCTGCCGTAACCACGACACACTAGCGACATCGAACCGCACGACATGTGTGACCCCTGTACACTGCACATGACGACACGACCACATGATACAAACAAGTCCTCTTTTTTCTCTAGACATTTTTGTACCAGTAGAAAAAAGCCGGAAGACAGATCCTTACAAAATTGAACGTGAGACAAGTCTCATTATCCGTCATTAAAAAAAGTTACGTACAAGACATATCGCTCATTTGGAGTGCCAGCGACACAAATTCAACGTTGTAAATTTTGTGAATGGTCTAAAATTAACACTAGGTTTGATAGCACAATAAATTTTGTACTGCATTCCATGCAAACTCAATTAAACATCGACCAATATAATGCATTCATAGAAATTAGACAAAATTATTTAAGTCGTAAACAGATTCATAAACAGACAGCAGATAGTTTAGTTAGTAATATGTGTTGTCGTAGGTCACGGCAATATTAACGTATAAGCCAGTGTACACGCGCCTTTAGCCGGGATCTCGAGTCGCGCCCTCGATGACCGCGGCTGCGGCGCGTCGGCGTCCCGGTCTCCGGTGACCGACGCTACCGAGGCTCAGGACGTCAAGGTCGCAGACGAACCCTGGCACACTGTTACACATTCTACTCCACGCTTTTAATTGATCATTATGTACATAGAGTATAAGACCCTTTTTTACCTTATTATTCATAAAACTTTTATGAGCTTACCTGAGCACATTTGAATAAGTGATTAAGTGCGATTAACATTTCAACTTTCAATTAGAAAATGAATATTGAATTTCCAAATGAGTTTTTTACTCGATTGAAGAATATTATGATCATGCATATATTCAAGCACTTTATCGAATTAGCACAAGTACCTATAGCTAGTATAAGGTTAGCTCTAAGGGTGGTATTGTGAACTCCTTATATTGTCTGTATTCGAACAGTCGAACTGCATAAATACCTATTACCCAGGCAATCAACATTATACCTTTGCTTAATTAAACTTCATATTATGTATGTATGATCTTACCATATTCGAAACGTTTTCAAACTGCTTTCTTTGTAGTTTTCCGCATTTGGAAAAGCTTTTGAATGTAGAATAAATTTGAAAATTAACTTTTCGCTACATTTCGATACCACAGCAGATTAATAGATGATGGAGTTTCTATAACAATACAAATTTTTGGTTAACTTTGTCTTGTTCTAGTATGTAAGTTTCATGTGCGTATAGTACATTATCATGTATATACGTGTGCATACTTTTTTAGGGTTCCGTAGTAAAACCAGGAACCCTTATAGTTTCGTCATTTGTCTGTCTACCGCAGTCTAAACAATGATAGAAAGCTGCAATTCGGCATGAATAATTGTAAAATGGCGATATTTAAAAAAAAAAATATTATATGAAATATGGCCGGTATTATTCAAAAGGGAAATGAAAGAAAATGTTTTTCATTTATTTTTAAAAATAATTGCGTGTGGATTTTTCCCCGACACCCACAGGATGTATTTGAGTCCTGACTCCTGTTGGAAATGTTTATGCAATAAACATTGCTTAACACACTAAACCGTTTTTACATATAGTATGTTTGTTTTTACGTAGTTAAAAGTAAAATCAAGAACAAATCAGGATTGTGAAGATTGTTTTATTTTCGATTTTGTGACAACCCTTGCATATTGGCGTAAAACAGCGTACCTATACATATACTTTACGGTTGATGGTATGAGTACCACACCGACAGGCCATTGGATTGTAATAACTGTGCTCTACTTGGAAAACTTAAGTTATTTTTGAGGTAAACAGAACCGCTATCTATCAAAAGTTATTTTTCGGGTTGGTTTAAGCTTAGGGCTAACTTAATTTCAGGCTCAGTGGTTCAGGTTAATTACATAAAATCACTATTAAGCTAAACATTAAACTACCCTTCGACTTCTAAAACGCGGAGGTTTTCAATTCTATGCGTTTAATTATTTTTGTGCACCGATTACGCTGTGATTAGAGTATTTTAGCCGATTTGAGTAAGTAATTTTTTTTTTGTTCGAAAGAGAATACCTTAGAGTATAGAACTATACATATATGAATACTCTAAGGAGAATACTCTCAGATTGGTACCATGTACCTAAATGTTGTCTTGATCTAAGGCACTTCGTAAACATAGAGCGGAACTCCTCATCGGACGATAGCAAACTTCTCATAATAACTAATTTCACTTCGTTTCGTTTGGATGTGTTGTTGATAACCGAAATAGCCTGGAGGGGTTGGCATCCCCTTTGAAGTTAATGGGCCACTCAAAATTTAATAAAAAATTAATACTGATTTACAAAAAAATTGTTTTGAAGTTTGGTTTTTGTTATTTTTTTTTAATGTAACAACTACAACAAATAATTAAAGCTTAATCTTGTATTACTAATCGTTTAGTTAGAATCAAGTTAAAGTTGATTGATAAGGAAACCTAAAAAGAAAAACAGTACGTAGGTACACTAGGTACAGCTACGTACGTAACCTTTTTTTTACTACTACAACTACAACTTTTGTACAACTAGCCCCTATAACAATAAAAATAATATAAGTTATTATTTTTTATTAACTTTTATTTTTTACGTATATTTTTTTAAAGAAGTGTAATTTCCCTCATACAAGAAACGTATATTTTCGGCATTTTCGTACGGAACCCTTTATGTGCGAGTCCGACTCGCACTTTGCCAGTTTTTTTTAAGATAAGCTGATTTTTATCCCAACATCCATTTCAACTTCATAATTAATATTAAGTAGTACCACTGCACTGTAGTGTTGACTATCTTATGCTTCTATTTAATGGTTACCTCATATCGAGAGTGTGTGAAGTATTTTCTTAATGTTTGGTTTTATTGACCTTAATAGGGGTGTTGACGTTTTTTTCCTACATAATATTCCAAAAAAATACTGAAATTTTAAAGTTGACGCAGATCTGACGAAAGATGCGCTGCGCATCGTCGGTGACGTCCGGTGACGTACCAACAAATGACGTCATTGTTTGTATTGACCGTCAAATTGCGAGGTCAAAGGTCGCAGGTTCAAAACCAGGCTGCAACACTGACTTTTAAAATCATAATAAAAAATAAACTTAAAAAACACTTGTTTAAAACGATGTAAGAAAATATCATGTAAAAGATGTTTAAAGCCATAGAGCATATAAGCGGTTTAAATTCTGACACCAGGTTGTTTATCAACAATATGATAAGAAGACGATCGTAGTAGGAGTTGAAGAATTTCAATGCATACATATTTTTGCTTTGCAGGATCAATTACGACGTTCTCCAAAAACCTCTGAAGTTCGTACATTTTCCTTAAATATACACGAAACATTTTTGCCACATCTCTGAATAAATGTATCGTGTACACAGTTACACACCGTGTCCACAGTTGTGGTGTAGCATCCAGAATGTTGACATCATTCTCCAACGATTTACATTTCTTTATGTGACATTTAATGTTTTAAAAAAAACTTTATTTTTTATTACGTAATGGGCCGGCTTTTGACCTCGAAATTATTTGATTCTCGCGGTTAATGAAGATAATGTGCAATGTGCGGTGCGTTCCCAATGTAGCGGCACCTAAGTCCGGCCGCACACTAAACCTACAAAATAATGTTGTGCATCGTACTTTTCGCCTATGTATTTGAGCTTCAATTGTGACGCAAATATAGGCAAAATGTTCGATGCGCAATATTTTTGTAGTTTCGGTGTGCGGCCTGACTAAGTCTATAATATTAGTCAGACAAGTCATGTGGACTTACAAATGAATGCCTGGTGTGCAACCGCCCTAAGTAAAAAATGCCTTGCAAAATGTATCGCAAGATTTTTATTGAAAAATCGTATTTATTACTATTATGTCAAGGTGCATGGAAGTTATCATTGATATGCCGTTGACCGCCCAGTGCAAAAAGAAGGTCAAGTAAACGTCACGTTCTCGAACACTCAAAAAAAACGTGTTAGAGACCTAAGTGTAAGGTCGCGTAAAGGCGCGTATGAATGGGTTGGCTCGACCGGGGTAATACTATCCACTCACAGAATATCGGTATGGAATAACAGTATTCATACTTTTGTGCTGCGTACAGATACAGATTCTATCGTTTAGGTCTTCGTCTTCATGGTCAGTAAAGAGAACCGGAAGTACAACCTTCCCCCATGGTTGACAATGCGTGAGGCCACCTTAGTAGTATAAAAATGGATAATTAAAAATGATTAGTAATATAATCAATCGATCGCGATATCATATAACTATGTACTCGTTATGACTAAGGGTGTTGTTAAATTATTACTTGACGTTTCTTTTAGTACATTATCTTCTAATGAATAATTGAACGACTTGTTTTTGTATTGGATAAGACACCTGCCCATATGGAAGTCAATACAAGCTTCAAAATGGTATATAATATGCATTCTAAGTTTAAGATAATCTAGACCGTTGATATCTTTGAAGTATTTCAGCGTAAAGATGTTTTTATTTGTGAGATAAAATGTGATGTTAATTCTTTACAATGTATTACAGTGGCCCAGTCGGAAGACTCACCAATCGCGATGAAACTCAAGAAAATATGCCTTAAGACGCCGGTCGGCGAGGAACAAGCAGCACAAGCAGTCCTCGACCCAGCGCTAGGTGAGTCACAACTTGTGTAGTTGTCCCAGCAAAGTCAGGGTCAAGGCGAACGCAACACGACAGACTAGCCAACTTCTCGTGGGGACATAATATTTTTGTAACCTCGAGAGCTTTTTGAATGGGCTTACTTCACTGACCCTCATCTTTAAAAAGTTTACAAACTTTGACACTATTCGGGTAACCAGTTTCACTTTCTAAAGATTTTTTTGCAATCTAAAAGTATTATCTGAATGTCTAAGTCATTGTTATAAGTGATCTATCTATCGTTTGGTGTGGTAGATCTCCATATTTAAGAATATTACCTTTTAGTTGATTGTCATTTTACCATGTTTTTATAAAACTAGCATTTCTGTTTGGTACTAATTTTACAATCGATTTAAAAAAAGTTTCCGATGAGTTTAGAGACTTGAAACTTAGACATAGCTCAAAATTAGATGACAATGTAATATTACCTAGCTTTCTTATCAGTTTAAAAAATATTTAAAATTCAATTACGGGCCTAGCAGATTTTCTTTAGCATCGGCGTTCGGGGATTTGGCGACAGCATCGATGCTGTGTCGCATTTGTCGATTTTATGCGTTTGGATTAAACGTATCCAAAATTGCACGTTTTAGCTTTTCCTTCGGTGCTGCTTTGCGTTTTTGGGACTTTCTGAGTTCGATTGTTGCAGTGCATTTTGGCGTAATATGTCTGCTGGATAGGAACGTACGGACGTGACATCCGAAAAGCGCCAATTGCCGGTGCTTGAAATAGCTAGTCCGCTTTGGCCCTTAAAATAAATAATTATTAGGTCCTTATCCCTGGTGGCTCCATCCATACATAAAACGTGTCGCCTTCCCCTTGATTGAATTGTGCTTTTATTTCCCATCACGCCACACATCGAGACTATGATGTCATCGATTTAATTGCGGCGGCCACTTCATTACCTACCTATAAAAGCGACATTTATTTCAGTCTTCATCGAAATAAACTTTATAAAATGAGTCCGACATTGTTCATCGATCTGTGGAAACTTTACGACATGCGACATTAGTTCCAGTTCACATATTATTTCAAAAAAGAACATCTATTATAATCATGCTTAATTATGTTAAGTGTTTTTATCGAAGAAATCTGAAAAGCATTTGTTTCATTACGTCCTTTTTTACGCGAGGAAAGGGCTGTTCTGTCCGACTCACGTTGACCAACAACCACACTGTGTTCCCCGACGCCGCGACGGACCTCTGGGATGACCTACGGGATTCAGTTAAATTTTGGTTACGTATGAATATTAAGTAATAATTTGGATTATATTACTTTCGTTATGAACAACATTCTGAAAAAAAAATGAAGTGATAAGTAGACCCGAATGCATGAATGAATATGCTGAAATATGACTGAAATAAAAAATACCGTTGATGACTGCCAAGTCAAAGGATGCGACCGTCGAATCCAAGCACGCACTACTAACTTTTTAAATTTATTTCAAATTAGTTTATCACTTGCTTATAATGGTGAAGGAAAACATCATGAGGAACAGACTTGAAAGATATTTTCGATGGTGGGTCAAGCAATGTCATATCAGAGACAAGACACCAAGTAGTTCATCAGCCATAGAGCCGATAAGGAGTAGAAATTAACAACAAATATTCTCTGTACAGAATCACTGAGGGTCGTTATCTTTTTAACACCCTTTTAATTTGATTTTCTTTTCAATGTCAAGTTTTGTTTTTACAGAGCGACATCGCTAACTATTTCTTTTACTGCCGTTTTATATCTGTCGAGTGTACCTCACCACCGCGACCGACCAGAGTTCTGTATGCGTGACGAGTTACATCACATTTCTCTGTATACACCGGCCGCGTATGTGGTATATGAAACGCTGTATGTGTAGGTACAGGGTAGAGTGTAGACATTCGTGCACAGGTCGTTAATGGTACAACGTGGATCTGTTGTGTGGTACGCGAGTGGAATAACCTATAATTAGATGCGCGTACACCAATCCACAGTCGTGGAACTCGTAGATGTGTCGTTTACGCTACATCCGTTGATGTATTTGATGCAGGAACGCTCTCAGATTTGCGCATACCGTAAAAACATCCAACGTTTACTTATGATATGCAACTCGTTGCTTTATTCACTCCCATGCTCGGCTAACTTACATAAAGTACTTCCGATCTACAAAGCATCTCATCCAATTTTTGTTGTTATTTATTTAATAAAGGTACATTCTGAATTTTACTCTACTTGCATTTTCTCAGCTTTTTATGCGGCCCAGTGCCATTTTAGGTACGAGGTATATCTATAGCTGCATTTTTGTAATTTACTTGGTCTGCGCATTTATCTTTTCTATTTTGCATATTATATTGTTTTTTTAGATATAAATCAAAGCTTAAGTGTTATGTTTCATCTATTAGGAGAACGCATTTCTCATTCATTAATATTGGTATCGTACGCCTGAAGCTACGGACTAGTCACCACAATGTGGAGCCCTGATATAGCGAGATGGCGTCGCGGCAGACCACGTAGAAGATGGCGAGACGAAGGAAGTTATATGAGGATGCTTTTGCCCAGTAGTGGGATGATAAAAGATAACAGTAACAGTAATTGGCATCATCTAAATGATCAGGTCAAATTTTTCGTTGTGTGTGTAGATTCAAGAACTAGAACGCTATTATATCTATCGAACCTTAGCTCACACATAGCTTGTTTTACCTAGCTCGTATACAAATTGCAGTCGTACATTGTGGGGGGTTAAGGGGGTGGGTCTCGCGTATCGGTCTATGTGATAAGTGACGACGATCCGTCAATGTGTTGCATAGACAAACGTATGTGAGGTGGTGTATCGGACAATAGGAGCTCGTCGGTGCAGTTTCGGCGGCGGAACGCGGGGTCGGCGCGGGCGGTGGCGGCGGCGGTGTGTTTCTCCGGCGTGCGTGGCACTGCAGTTCTCCTCCACGGCCGGTAATTTGATTGGACCCGAGGTGTCACCTATGCGCCGCAGTCGCCCGGCCGTCGCTCGCCGGCTATCGATTAGAGCCCCCGTCCCCTGCCCCCGCGGCCCGCGAACCGGATCTCGTCACGCCGCCATTGTATACCCGCGACGCTTAAACGCATTCGTTTCTCCCGATGCGAAAACGACGCATTCCTTCCGCGCGCCCTCCCGCCCCTCACCGGCCAGCCGCGCGCCACAACGCGCGGCGCCACACAGGACCGACGGACCCTCTCATTACACTCTTACCACATTACCACTGACTGACGCCGACCGCGACAAGCGTCGAGCAGGACTGTCACTCATTCGACATAATAATATCAATGGTTCAGATGTATCACAAAGGTCATCACCATTCTTTCATAATAATACAAAAGGACTTGATGGTGCAGAAAAGCTTTGAAAGTTAACCTAATGCGTGACACTGTTTAGGCACTTTAATGTTCTTGAAACAAGAACCAAAATTGATTGTCAGTTGCTAACGCTATTTTAGATCCAAATGTACTCTTAGGGTTACAAAAATTACGAAAAAAAAGAAATGATGTTATAATTATGACATTGGATTTAACTTGCAATAGGCATTCACTTGTTACTCCGTAGTATATTATAAGTATGAGGCCTACTACGACTTCGAGTAAAATAATGACATTGCAACAACACTGCGCTCGCGCAGATCAACGTTTTGTTGTGCAATTCAGATTTAAGTCCACTTGCACTGACGTCTAGCTTAAACTGGTTTGTATGCGAAGTAAAATCTTTACAATTTAGGTTATGCCTGCAATACGGTCTAATCGATGTAATTGATCTAACTTCCTAGTACTGCTCTATCGAAGTGCCGAGCAGAAAGCTTAGCCTGTCACATCTCCTTGCTTTAGCCGTTTGTCTCAACGGATATTTGGATAGTTCAAGGGTCGTAATAGGCTCTGGGTATTGACAGAGTGGTAGCCCATTGCCCTCGAGTCAACAAGTAACCTGTTGCATATAGTGACAGTTGTGTAACCCCCTTTACCAATTGTGAATGCGGTTTCGTTTTTGGTGTGGAATCGGTATAGAAAACATGTCGAGTGTTTAACCCGCTCACATGGTGGCGGTTGGCCTAAGTAAAATCTAAATGGTCGCTATGTAGATTTTAGGTTCCGTACCCAAAGGGTGCCAATGAGACCCTATTACCAAGACTCTGCTGTCCGTCTGAGTCTTTCTCTGTCTGTCCCAGGGCTAGGGCTATGTTCTGAACCGTACTATTTAGCAGAGGCGTGCACAGACATTTTCGACAGAGTAGGCAGTATATACAAATTCTACTTAGTGTTACTAATTCGTCGCTTTTGTTGTGTCTGTCAGGGTAGGCACTAGGCAGTGCATTTTTGTCTATATGAACCGCATGGCCCTGCTATGTAGACACACTTAAAGTTTTCACTATTTATGTGTACTATTATGTCCGCTATGACAACAAAATAATAAAAATACAAAACCACGTGTTTTTCGGTGTTTTTGAACAAAACCATTCGTGTACGAGTCCGATTCGCACCCATAGGAGAAATGTGTTTTTTCAGCGTTTTTATACGGAACCCTTTGTATGCGAGTCCGATACGCACTTAGCTCGCAAGTAATACTCGTAATATTTCCACGCTATGCATATGCTATAAATATATATTATCCTTGAAAATTAAATAATAAATTAATCTGGTTCAAGGAGGTGAAATGAATTATCGGGAACGATTGGTTTTTGTAATAGAAAATCTTGCGGTCGGGAACTCGGTCGGTGCTACACCGCTCCGAGTGCCAACTCGGTTCCACTTCATATTCAAGTTTCCCTTTCAAATATGATTCCTACTAATATTTTCGATCACAATCTAAAAATGCAGTCAAGTGCGAGCCAGACTGAGGGCTCCGCAAGTTTCGTACAATGTAATTTAATGTCTTTAAGTATTATTGATTTCAAATTTTAATGTTTAATATATTTCATTTACACATTATCGCATGCAGAGCGAAATAATAAAGTAAAAGTTACAGTTTTTGTGGTTAGACGCACCAGCCGCTAAAAAACTGAACTGAAATAACAGCTACCTTGTGTATCTGTTTTTTCAGTTGTAACATTTTTAAAATCGAACATCTGTTACCAGGCCTAACTGATAGCCAGAAAACCAATTAATTATAATAATACATTTTATTGTGCAAATTGACAGCATGTAAGGGTTGTTAATGCCACGCCATTTGAAAACTCCACTGAAAAGCCACACTAAATAATAGTAGACGTGGCATGTTAGGCTAAAGAACTAAAAGGCTAACTAAAGCGAACTAATACTGTAGCGCATACAGACTGCAGTAGGTACCGTCTAGTAAGAACACAATTTTTTTGGCAGGGTATTCCGCCGTAGACCACAACATGAGATGAGAGATGAGATGGGTTCGTGCCTTCATGGTCAAAGTTGCCTTTTTCTAATAAAAAATACATTAAAAAACTAATTAAAAATTAAAATGATCCTTGAAATGGCGATTACGTAAAATGTTATAGAACCGTGGCAGTCCCAAAATGAAATCGAGAAATGTTTTGTACTCATTTTCGAATGCCCTTGAAGGCCCCACTGACTGGGATAGGTGGAAGGGGAGTTGGGAGACCTTTGGCCTGTGTAACAATTCAGACTTATAATAATAACGTAATAACATTCCATACCACGATGTCATTTTATTACTCTAGTTAAGTCTATGGTTACGATTCCCAAAATCCTAAACATGATAGCTGAATGTAAATCAAAATCACAACAGATCAGATCAGACAACCCGTGGCTGGTATAAATAAATCATAGTACAATGGTAGCTTCAAATCAACACATGTCCAGCGGTTACGAGATCCAAATATATTTATGCAATATTCATTGGTAACATTTCCAACGCTCCAGCTCCTACAAACATTATTTGCCTCTCAAAGTTTTTGCGTTTAGAATTCAGCGATACACTCATTACAAAGAAAGGTGACGGTTCCGAATAACGGTACTTATCTATTCTTCTTTTAAAACTCGTGAAACATATTCTAATATACACACCGTCTCACTCGCATTTAAAGTTTTTACTAATCGTTGTTTTTTAAACTGGTTTTAAAGGCACACCATCGGTAACGTTAACTTTTTTACCTGAACTATTTATGTCTTGTATCTATGCTGATTAGAGAGTGTCTACTTTAAGTTACTTATTTAGAGACATCCTATTTTAATAGAGCTCATTCCGCACAAGATTTACAGATCAAACATTCTAAGTTTCAGAGAAACAGAAGTTATTGATGAATTAGGAACTGGAGTAGCATTTTTATTATCCAGGTATCTTACAAGTTCTTTAAACGATGTTGGATGGAAATGGAATTCATTATGGAAATGGTTATAGTACTGGTTCTGAGTAAAACGCTAGGATAGAAACCTACCATTATTTATGCACAATTGTAATATTTAAAGACTTTATTGCTGGTTGCACGTGTCTTAGAGGAGCCGACACTAATGTTGTTACCGCTCTAAACGCTCAAGTTTTGCTCCAAGGAAAACAAAGGATGAAATGTAATGCGTGGTCGTTTTTGTTAAAGTGGATACAATACAGCTATGTTTCTGACCGCATCTTTCTACGCATAATCTGCTGAGTGGATTTAGTTGAAAATGTTAATGTTTAGAACATTTTGGCTGGCGTTATTTGTCGTGAAACTGTTAGTACTTTTCTAAATTAATATCTAGCTTTTATTATCCATCTTTGATATATTAAAGCAAACTTGCCTAATAAACATTTTTCTTCGAGCAAATATTTGACTGCTAGTTTGGAAGTTTAGATCAGAATCGAGTAGATATACGTCAATGCGAGAACGAACACTCATTCTGAACAGTTCTTTCATGATTTCAATTCTGAGCGATACAGCATTTGTATAAAATCTCTTTGGTGACGCGATTCTATTAAGGCCTGAAACTGATTTTCTAATCGATTTTCATCACCGATTTTGGAACATGGAATTTGGAATATTTTGCAGAGGAAATCTGATCAAGGGTTTTGAACGTCATGAGTTTACAAAGGAAGATCGATATCCAAAAAATAGTAAAAAGAAGTAGTACCGGTAAAATGACGGCACACGGCCGTCATTTTGATAGGCGTTGAGTCTATCACAAAATCGTTCGTGGACGACAGCCTAAGAATTAACTCGCGAGCGATCGTTCGCCGAGTGACCGATCATCACCAAACGAACTTTGCTCGCTAAAAGCGTTTACTGCGTGAACAAATTAATGTCGCTTCTTACAACTTATATTCTGTAATCTGATCATTAACCTTCCAGGTGCCATGTCGACTCTTAAATTATTTCACTGACCTATTCTTCTTCCAAAACATGGGGTCAACGACCCAGTTTGTTCGCTTTCCCAGGACTAAGACTTGGACTGCTGTTGTCGTGTCTTCGTAGTAATGTATGTGAATTAATTACTAAACACGCTTATGTACGGTCATGAACGTTGCTTGACATAAATGCTGATTGTTCACTGTTTAGCTTGAACTTGTAAGAAACAAGTCTGCCGGTCTCTTTAGCCAGTTCTTAAGCTTGACTCTGACTGATCTTATTCAGTAATTCTGAATTGCACCAGGTGAAATTTAGAACTCTATTCTGGAATTCTTTATCTATCAAATAGTTCTGTTTAATCTTTATCAATTCGCTAATGTGAATAAGTACGGGTCATTGTTGTCGCGAACTTTATACCTACTGTGTTACATGAACAATCTCATCCTGTGCCCCACTAAGATAGTGGCACATCATCGGTTCATTATCTCAACATTAGCAATTGTCTATTAATAATTCTTCGATTTTTACTAGTCTATGATAAAATTGATAGTCTGAATGTGAACTGAACACCTATTTAAATAATTTGTTCTGAAGCCTTCTCAATCTACTAGGATTTAGTTCTTGAGACGTTTAGTCCTGAGACAACCTGGAAGTTCTAATTAGACTTGAGTCATATCTGTTACAAGACGAAACGTCATTGACCCCCATGACGCGTCGCGTTTCTGATACGTTCAGCGGTTGCGCGCATGCCTGTTTCTGAGCTCGCACCCGCCGCCTTCCAATAAAAGTAATTTCAATTAAAATGGTTCTTACCAATTTTTACATTATACAGTGATAGGATTTCTCGACTACGACCACCTACGACAGTCGGTGGCTTCCCTTGATGTGTACAGAATGGAGACAGTGCGACCGCATCTTACCGGCCGCCGCTGTTGTCACTGCGGTGTTTCGCGGGCGGGCAGATTTATTTGGACGTACCCCCTTCGGGGGGCGCGGGGCCGGGCGCGCCACCCACCGCGCCACCTCCACACATTTGACTGGATCAATAAGTAAGCAAAGGATGCCCGAGCAGAAAAACCATACACCCAACCACCCCAAGGGGGCACACGTAACCGACACCCCCCCACTAGCGGGGGGAGGACTCCACAGATTGCCATTTTCTCTTTGCCTACGCTTTAATTAGTTGCGTAGTGACGCGTGTAGATCCATAATCCCATGTTATTAAATTGCCAAACAGATCCCGTCCACTCTATCAAACGGGACGGACCTCTGCAATCATAAGTACATAATTCATTTTATTATTGTGCTCGCATAAACTGGTGATGTCATAAACGACCACTGTAAAAAGATCATAAAAGTAAAAGAAACCAACGAATCTTCGCGCTAGAAAATCTAAATTTTCAGAATCTAAAGCTTTCTTACTTCATTACAATTCTTTATTATCATTATACGCACCTAATACCTGTGATAGTACACCAAAAAATAACATAACTTCCCTGTTTTCTATATATATTTTACTTGGAGTGACATTGTGGTACCAAGATTAGATAAAACCATAGATAATTCATAAGCGCTGGTACGCCCGCAGTCCGCAAGCCATCTAAAATACAAACTTAACAAAGCTTTTTCTTGAATGCGTACAAAAGCTCCCAACTTTGCTTATACAAGATTTCAAATAGCTTGACTTTCCGAAGCAACCTCTGTCGAATCGCCACCGAGGGAGTAAGTGACCCACGAATAGAGTTTGACAACGGTCCATATCACATGTAAGCGCATAATATATGTGTATCGAATCCTAGCGGGTATTACTATCGATATATTACAACATCGCCCCCTTTAACAGACACCTGAAAACAGACGTGAAACTTACATGAATTCCTTACTCCGGCTACCATTAGTACCAATATAAAACTTTAAAAAGACGCTGCATAATAAAGTTAAAATTTTACAAACTGGCTTACTGCAGATTGAATAGATTTTAATTGAACTCGGCCATATGTTTCCGCTTCATCAATCGGATTAACATAACCCATTGCCTAGAATCAATTGTTTTTACGAGTTTCTTATTAAATATTTTCATTAATATTAATAACCGATTACCATTTGATGGATATAAGTCTCTGCAAATCTGTGCTCTGATTGTTCTGTTCTTTCTACAAAAAAAATAACAAATACTTTTGCCATTTTGTCAAAATCCAGTTTATCTTTAGCATTCTACTATTGCTGCTTTTTCAGACTAATAAGGGAACCGATTCACATAAAATTCTAGTACAAATTCTGTCTTTCCCACATCGACTACCTATGGATCAGATAAACTAATATACATGGTACACTAATCTCACATTAAATTTAGATGATTTTGAAATAAATAAACATTTTTATAAAGCATTATCCATGCGAAATTAACACTAAGAACCTAGACAGTAGATATAGTATGCATGCAATGTGATTTCTTTAAATCTCCTAAAAACGTAACTGTTACTGTGATGAGTATGACTATCATAACTGTTTTGTATTCATGCGACTCGCATGTTGTCTGTCGTCATTCCGCATTCCATTTACTTCTAGGAATGGTATGACAAAATGCATAAGCACTATAACTTAGACTACATACGCGATATCATGCTAACCCTTACCAGGTTCTATGTATGAATGAAATTAAATTTAAAGGTTCACGTGCATCTAAGACACCTGAGAATTTAGTGTTACACGCGTATTCTATTGATAGACTGTGGTCATCAAGGAGTAGTACTGAGACCATTATATCGTGATGGTAGACTGGTAATTATTGCAATAGAAAATCGAAATAATATAACGACTTTATTTTTAGTCGGATTGCAAAAAGTTCATCGATCTCGAACTCTAAATGTGAGGACTTTTTAATTTAGTATCAACATTGATTTTGATGACACGCGCGCCATATCACTGCTTCTTTTAAACTATAAATAAGTTTTAAATTTAATCGAAACAACCCTCCAAGAGCCTCTTAATTGAAGTCTCTAGATTGCTTTCTGATTTCATCAAATCACTGTGCAAATTACTTGGTTGTAAAGAGTGGCTCGGTGTAAAGCTGTGATTTTTACGGGCTTCTCGCATCGGTCGTCTCAAGATTGGTTCAAGTGCGTCCTGGGCTCTTTCCTCACGATCGCAATCGGAATAATTATCATAAAGTAAATCCCCCGCAATTCGGCGGCCGCCCCGGGGCCGGGGCGTCGCGGTAAATGGCGGGCCCTCTTGCCGCCGCGACGCGCTAGTGATGCCAATCTTTGTTAGCAGTATGTTGTATCGTATCGATGAATAGGTTAGATCTAATGAACTATGACACTAATAATGCTATGCCATATCGTCAGTGCCCAAAGTACTGGATGTTAATGGGTCTCATAAGTCAAATTTTAATACACGATCCGCAACTTGTAAAATACCATCACGAGCATAATCTACTATGTCGTTTCTAAACTCAGCCGTTCCCATACATCGTGTCTACTATGCACTAATAATAAAGGAATGCAACATACAAACAGTGCATATAATCCGACAATATTTTCGCAGATACATCGATATCTCCGTAAACTAGGAACGCGAATCCCTAACCTAACCCATAGCTCTTGGTAGAGAGCGAAACAATCGCGTTGCCACTTTTTGCCTCACACCGCTCTCATCTCGTATTGGCGACGGAATTTAATACGCTCGCTTGTTTTAACGTCTTCCCCTCTTTTGGAATCTTTTATTCATTTATCTTATTAATGCCAATAATTACTTAACAGCCAATCTCAATTCAAACTATTGAAAACATAGTTTTTTTTTTGTATAGCATCCTAGTTAAATCTCTGCCCTACATTAGCAGAACTGCAGAATGAAAAGCTTTGTCCTCTTAAGTGTGTGACATCTGTCGAGTAATACACACCCCATTTAGCTTTAAAATCGTTTAGTTCACCAAACACAGCTTGTATTATTACTTGTGTGATTAGTGAGGTGTCTGCGTAGTAATAATAAGTAGCCGATACAGTCCCCACCCCAGAACACCCGCCCCTATTCAACGGTCGCGTTGCCCGACACCCGTCTTAACACATAACAACAAACATTACTTGCCTACTACATACATACCTATTTAATTAATTTAATTTGTTTAGATTTTGGTTACGATATTTATGATGATATCGATGATATTTATGTACTAAGCTTGGATGCCGTATTATATTTGTTTGTTATTAGAGAAATCTTGGCGTGTGACGCTACTCAATACAAAATGTCTGAGCCCAGGGGTCGCGCTTTTATTTTGTCTGCCCGCGCAGGGACGGCTGTCCCTCGTGTTTACCTTCGACTACGCCCCGTTTCACTTTTCAACATAATAGAAAAACCAACTAATCTCTTAACTATATTGTATTTAATTGGCCTTTAATTAGATTTTTTTTATAATTTGTAATAATAACTAATTTGTAAGATAAGTACCGTAATTTGTAAAAATTATAAAGTATAAATTAATAAAATAATTGAGCTGATAGAAAAATCGAATTGCTTAAAGCTATTCAAGTTCAACAGAGCGGATAATTTTCGAGTAAAAATTAAAAAATAAACTGTTTTATCTTTGTGTTGTAGGTACATAAGACAGGTGTACCTACCTATAACTACCTAGAGATATTTTTTCAGTTAGTTACTCAAGGTCTTCCGAGATGGTTAAATGTATGACATTTAATTATTGTCGAATAACAACAAACTAGTATCGGTTTGTGGTACTTACATTTAAAATGAATAAAACGGAACGCCCGACATGTTGTGTGATACGCGTACGACGCGTGTCGTAACTCGTAATGGCGGTCGGTACATCGGCGCATAAAAATCATAAGTTGACGTGGACATGTTTCGCAACGCACCTGCCACCCGCCGACGGCTGCTGCGACCAGACTTGATCCGCAGTCCACACCACGTCAGACGCGAACCGAACCCTTTCCGATCGTAACAAATGAATGAAGCAGTAGTATAAACTTTACGATCTATAAACCGTTCATAACATTTATCACGATAAACCATAAGGTTTTTATCATTACTGAATCATCAATTTTTATGGATATTATAATATTAGTATTTGTCCCCACCAGCTGTCATATAAGTGCATTGGTTCGAGCATTACAACCATGTTTCCGATCCGATCTTACGCAAAACTCCCTAACGCGTTGCTCGACTGCTCTACTCTCGCCTATAGGACGGTGATTCATATAATGCTAAAGTACACAACTTGATGTTAATAAATACAAGATGATGTCTTGCGAAACTGTAACGTTGATTGCAACTGCACCATGTGAAGGAACATGCAATTACAACATGCATTCACTCAGACGAACTAAGTGTGCAACTACTATTGGTCGTTAACACTTTAATTGATAAAGTAGTTTTACTTTACCTAATATTTGCAGTAACATACAATCAAATAATTAAATATTAATGGAAGTAATTACATCTCGTAACCTTGGCAGATATTTGAAACTGAAGTTTAACCTTAAGATTAATTCAATTACCTACGAAGATAAAAAATTAGAAACCTTTTCGTAATATCTATGTATTATCTAACTCTTTTAGTCATTGCAAAAAGTGACTCTATTCTTCTTTTGCAGTCCTTTATAGTAAACTGGCTCTTTAGTTATAATATTACAACAAATATAACGTACCTATAAGTATTTAGGACGCGTACCTTAAGTGGTCTATTTACGAAATACATGTTTGTTACTTGCCACTGAAACGACAGCGTAGCCGCTTTTAAGACCACTGTAAAATTAAGTAACGAAGAAATAACACAGTGAAAGATCGCCTAGGACAGTGGTTCACAAAGTTGACAGGAGTGCGAGCCACCTAAATTCTTCCAAATTCAGGATTCACTTAAATGTCATGAAAAAAAGGAACAACTAAATATAGGCTGTTGGCCCGGTCAGTCAGTCAACGTATCGTCTTATTCCAAGGCCCATCCAATATTCGCATAGTTTGAGAAATGCTGACCTAGGGTATCCTTCAAGCACTATAATCCAATATTTCGTTACTTTTAAAGGCATATTTTTACTGTAATAAACAATGATTATATATTGACGTAAATTATTATATGTTCCAGCGGCGATGGAGGAGGAATCTAGCGAGTTGCCAGGCACCGACGGCCTGGCGCCTAAACAGCGGCACCAGGCGAAGCACCGCGAGCTGTTTTTATCCCGGCACGTGGAGACGTTGCCGGCGACACACATCCGCGGCAAGTGCACCGTCACGTTACTCAACGAGACGGAGTCGCTGCTCAGCTATCTCAATAAGGATGTGAGTATGTACCACACAAGGACGAACGACGCACCTACATGCATATAGAATTGTGATAACAAACTCTACATTGATATCGATGAGATAAGTTATGTAAAATATAATTAATTATATCCATGTCTTTGGAAATTCTTGAAGAAAGTGGCATGGGAGTATACGTAGATTATTGGTATTCGGTTTTTAAAAGCTGTGAAAGCGACATCTACTCTAATCATACAAAGGCCCTGTATGCCTTGCAAAAGATACTTAAAGGCAGCGATAACTAAGTTGGGAGCTATTACTGGGGTATCTACTATCTATATTAATACGTGAAGCGAAAACTGTGGATCCCCTTTTAAGAATATTGCGAGCGCGGAGGAGTGTAAAACTTGTCATAGTAAAAGTTTATATGGGGAAGAAGTGCAGAAAATTGAAATTTATAATAAAAAATACGGTTGAATTTCGACCACTGACTGGACTACTATTACTGCACTAGTATTCATTTAATGAGTGTAATTTCTAATCGGTGTTCTAGGGGCCTCAGTTATACCTACTAAAGTTTCATGACGTGGGAAGATGAATAACTGATACAAGCATTCTTTTACATTTAATTTAGTTACCTAACTAGCGTCGCTACGTGGGAATGTATACATATATTATTCCATTATCAATTTTCTCTACTTGCTAATTACTTGTTTAAAAGAAACATAAGTACTGTTTAATATTGTATTTGTACACGCAGCGATTATATGTATAATTACTAGTGCTCCAGTCAACGGTTGAAATTCGACCGTATTTTTGTTTTTTCAATAAATTTCAGCTTTCTGCACTTCTTCTCCATATAAACTTTTACTATGCCAAGTTTTACACTCCTCCGTGCCCGCACTATTCTTAAAAAGGGATCCACAGTTTGTGCTTCAAGTATTAATATTATAGATATAAACTTCTTATTACAAATAATTATTAGTTTACTCCTGTTCAGAAGTGTTGTAAGTATTTACCACAGACTGCCTATACTAGCAGGTCTCGACTAAAAGTTCTAAGATATAAAATGACGTACCGCATACGCCTATGCAAGTCTCGACTAAAAGTAAAAAATACCGTATATTATGTGACTAATGAGTTACTTATCCTGTGCCATTTCAAGGTTAGGTCATGTAGCCGTTAACAAGCTCAATTTGGAAATGTCACGCCCTAATCTGACGTCACTTCCTCATATCTAAACACTTCAAGTCAAAATATACTCAAATAATATTCATAAACACTATCATACTTAACAACATAATCATGTTTAATACGTGCCACCAATCTAGTAAGCCTTTGAAGTTAGCTGCGGGAGGATTTTTTTAAATGTAATACTCGTGTTTAAAATATATTGTTTAACAACCGAGATCAATTATTATTGTATGTATACAGCGCTCGGCGCAAGCTTATAGTCCGATGGGATGGCACAGGCACACATCAGACACAGGGCCAACAGCTTCTATGGCGATAACAAGTGTAATAAATCCATGGGATGGCCGAATTCGAGTATTTCGAAACACCCGGATTCGGGCTAACGACCAAGTGTAATTGCGGTATTAAATAAGTTTTAGTTTGAATTGTAACCCGTTTTGAATATAGTTTCTCTTTTTGTTTCAGGACGCATTTTTTTATTGTTTAGTATTTGATCCTTCACAAAAGACTTTATTAGCAGATAAGGGAGAAATCAGAGTTGGAAGTAGATATCAGACTGAAGTAACTAATTTATTAAAAGAAGGTTTGTATTTTTTGATAATGATAATAATTATTATGACTAAGACACCTGCTCGTTCCGCGGTCGCAAGATGCTAAGTGCCAAGTCCTGGGTTCAATTCCCGGCACATGCATTCCATTATGAAATTCTTAGTATCAGCACGGATTCGGAATTGTGCCCGTTTAATGGCAATCTGGAAGTCATTGGGGGAGGCCTATATTCAGCAGTGGCTTCAGTCTTATGGCTGAAATGATGATGATGACGATGAAAGCTGGGGTCTCTCACGGACAACGTCTTTGATGATGGATCTTCAATCAATGCAGCAATTAATAATACTTACGTCAACACAACAACTTAAACATCGCCAGCAAGTCGCTGTCCATCGAAGTCCTCGATCGCTTGGAGACCTAGCTTAAATTAGAATAATAGGACACTACTTTGTGATTAAAAATGAACACACGCATGTATTTTCTAGGCGAAGAGGACCCACGCAACAGCTCTGAGCTAGAGAGCCTGGTGTGGACGCCGGAGCACGGGCTGACGGACCGGCAGATCGACCAGTTCCTCGTGGTGTCCCGCTCCGTGGGCACGTTCGCGCGCGCGCTCGACTGCTCCTCCAGCGTCAAGCAGCCCTCGCTGCACATGTCCGCCGCCGCCGCCAGCCGCGACATCACCCTCGTATGTACATTTATATCGAAGGAAAACAAACTTAGATAAAATAGTAGGTAGTAGTAGTAGTAGCTTAAATAGTCTTAATAGCAGTCACCAACACGCAGTGAACTAGCGTGGTGATTGTATAAAAAGAGAGCCCCACTGCAGGGCAGTTACAGGCTGGTTTATTTTAGACCGAAAGTGGATACCGTGATGCGAATTGCCACTACCCCAACCGCTATCTCTACTCTACTTCTATAGCCGTCTACTATTCCTTGTATAGGTTTTCTGTGAGTTTAGTACGTTTACTTTGGTATGATCTCTTAACCATTTCAATTTTTAAAGGCCCTGTAATTAGATCCATTTTTTTAAATAGAGCCTTAACTTTTGACTAGCAGTTACTAAAATAAGACGGCAACTTTTCATTCAGTTTTAACATGAACATATTTTTTTCCAATTGAGCACAAACCACAATAAGGCCGTATTTTAGAGATAGTATTTTGATTTTATTAGTAGTATTTTGATTTAATTGTATTTAATTAGATGGCAAATAATAACAGAACACATATCAAAGTATGGCTAATCGTACGATGACACTGATATCTTACATCCCTTGCATTCGTCCCACGTATCTCTGTAGCATTGTGCATGTAAGATATCGTTATTAAAAACTGATTCATATGTTCATAGGAATATCAGATGTATAGATCGAAAAGGCGAAATCATCTTTTGGTAAAAGTGGTCTTTTTTTTTCGAGTATTTCGTCAGGAGAAAATCGTTGACCGCCGCCTGATAGTATTGGTGTTTGCCTTTACAATTTTTTTGAGAGCTTTAAGCATAGCTTTCGGCTTTGCAACAATGTAAATTTTAAGGTTCAGTACCCATTCCTCAAGAAGTGCAAAAGAGATCGCTGGCCATCTGTCTGCCTGTTATGAGCTGTATCTTTTTAACTAGTGTTTCCTAATGATAGAGTCTCCTTAATAGTTTCCTTACGATTTCCTATTATTACTTGACTGTTTTAAAGTTGAGGTCATTAATTTTAAATGCACAATTTCGTCATACAATTAGGCTGTAACTCTCGGCAGATAATGCCCGCACGAAGGCATGCAAGGCTTCATTACTGGTCCGATAAATTGCAGTTTTCATTAAAATTATAACTCGTTATCTATTGATAAACACGCTCCCTTTAATTTTATTTTTAAATTCCCGAAATGAATTAAAAATATCTAACTTTACTCTAAGCCTGAATTATTAATTATTGTTAGTCCAAAGCGTCCCCAAACAATAGAAGTATAATAAATTATTTTTCTTAAACCCAGTTCCACGCGATGGACACCCTGCACAAATCAGGCTACAGCATAGAGTCGGCGCTATCGTCGCTAGTGCCGGCGTCAGGGCCCGTGCTCTGTCGCGACGAGATGGAGGAGTGGTCCGCCTCCGAGGCCAACCTCTTCGAGGAGGCGCTCGACAAGTACGGCAAGGACTTCGCTGATATACGGCAGGACTTTGTGAGTATACCTTCACATATCACTTTACTCGCGCTGGGACAGTTGTGCATATTTTACGCAAGTAAGCAAGATTAAGCTTCAATAGGTACTTAGTTAGTCGTAGACATGTACTTAGTCAGAAATTCCTGAGTACATCCTTTGCAGTAGTCGCAGTAGACTAAAAGAAGCTGTGTTAAGTTTTATCAAAAAAGATAAAAGCGACACCTGTTTTATTAAAAGCTAATCAAGTTCATTGATTAAGGTAAAATGAATATTGCATTGCACTTGTAACACTTCATACAACCTTCATTTCATCTACCATTGCCAAATTAGTAATTTGTTATTAAAAGCCGGTGCGATAACCTCGCACAATATTACCATTCCAAAAATTCGTGCTGACTACTCTACCACAACGATATCATTATTAAAGTTCTGAAACATAATGCCGTATTATTTGTACAGTTGCCATGGAAGACGCTAAAGAATCTTGTGGAGTACTACTACATGTGGAAGACGACAGACCGCTACGTGCAACAGAAGCGCGTGAAGGCGGTCGAGGCGGAGTCCAAACTGAAACAAGTGTACATTCCCAACTAGTGAGTGTTTGTACCACACGCTGCATACAACATATTGTTACTATTCATTTGCCTTTTAAGTTGTTGTACAATGATTTTTTTTATTAATTTTAGACATAATTGCGAATCATCATCGGTTTTTAGACCTACGCTCTTGTCGATGCAACTTCTTCCAGCTATTAAGAGCAAATCCGTGACCTAATACGTCTCGATCTTCACTTTTTATATTTTTTAAATTGTTAAAATATAAATTGCTTTAGAATGTGCTGTGCATTAAAGTTCTCTTGTTTATAGAAATACTATATTAATTTTAAATGAAAGCACATGATAGAATGTCTCATTATGTGTATTGACGCGAACTTAAATATGGGACACATTTTCTAGGCAATTGTCACACTTATTTGCAATTGCAATAGTGGTTATAAATTAATTATCACCTGCTCTGCGCCTTGGAAAGTCGTTAAGCCGTCGCGTTGGCCCCAGCTGTCATGAAGATCTTTGACAGTCGTTAAAGGGAGTCAACTACTCTCATAAAATCCTGACAACTGACCTAAGTTTAGAATATCGTATTCCTTTGGATTGCGAGAGTCAGATAGGCAGTCGCTCCGTAGAAAACTGATATTCAGCTGCATCTGGTGACGTTAGAAGCCGACCTCAACAAAGTTTGGGAAGGAATAATAAGGCTAGGATGATGATTTGCAATAGTCGAAACTTAATCGTCATTTCGTGCAAGAAATCAAATGGCTTCATCATCAGCCGGAAGACGTCCACTGTTGAACAGAGGCCTCCCCCAAATCGAAATGCAATGCAAAATCAAATGGCTTATTAGATATTTAATATCTATCCCATTATAATTATGTCTCACATTTACATCAGGGATGTACACAGCAGAAATGTTTTAAATGGTTTCGATTTTTAAATAGTTTCGTTTTATTAAATGGTTTCGAAATCTAAAATTAGAAGTCAAGTTTACGTCAACTTACAATTATATTTTAGACATTTTTTCTTACGATATAGGTTTGTTATATAATATTCGACCTTAACCGTTGAGCGCCAGTCTTCTATGAAAAACAAAAGTTTTTGTACCCCACACCATTATTTGAATAGATAAATTGTGGCGTGTGAAGCACGAAGAATCTGTCTTTTAGAAGACTCCAGAGCTCAAAAGGATAAGAGGATCCTAGCTAGTCTCTGAGTGTACAAAATTCCTTTTGAATGTAGAAACAATTTTATCTTGGAGCTTTTTATGAATTAGTTCCTATAATGTAATGTATTCGTTCTTTATTCATTAATTAGCTTGTAAAATTGCAGTAACAAGCCCAATCCGGCGCTAATAACTCACAACAACAGCGGCGGCAAGACCGCGCCCGCCGTGCTCAACGGGGGCACCAACGGCACCGCCGCCGTCAGCGCCGCCCAGCTCTGCGCCTCCTGCCAAGGTACGCACCACAGGTTACAGACATATCAACTCTACACAAGTGACAATACTAAATAGAACATTTAGAAAAAACGTCAATTTTTGTCGTTAGTATCTAGTAATTAAATGCATTTATAATATTCTGTTAAAACCATTATATAAACAATTTGCTTTTCTCCCGTGGCTTCGCTCGTAGACTATAGGATTTATATATAAGGTTTAACTTTAATAATGCAAAATATTTAACGGGGTAGATCTATAGGTTATTAAGATGCCTTGTAGCTAAAAAAATCTTAACATTAACCAAATATTTTTCATAATGTTTAAAATTAATCACTGAAGTCACGTGACAACAACACTGGATACACAAACCACTACCTGATACTATGTACACATAACTACATAAGTAGTTATACAACAAACTAATTTTGCACGCGGACGCGACGTATGGTTAAAGCTTGCATAGAAAATACCAATCTACGGATACACAGACTACGAGTAGGTACCTGAACATGGTGTCTTGTATTCCTGATAACGGGGAGAATTTACAAATAGCACAAATCGTCTTCCTAGATCGTTTTTGCACCATCCCTGTGTGCATTCATCATGACAATCACCGCACGCCTTTCTTTTCGATGAAAACATTATTGTATTACCATCGTATTATTAATACATTTGTTCATTCACGTAGATCATGGTCATTTCTAGCAGTGATACTAGTTTAAATAATGATAAATAAATACCTATTAATTATTCACTTCACTTCTTTTGAATGGCGTGTGAAAGCCCCAAATTATAACAAATTAATTACAAAAGTAAATAAACTTGCACGAGTTGTAAATAAACATTGACACCTATCAAAGGGAATTTTTTTCCTCTAATCTCCATGGATTACACAATATCATTTATCAACAAGAACTTTTTAATGTAGGTATGGCAAAAAGGAGTCTGAGGCGGTAACAGCTGAAACCAAAAATAAAAATCTTTAAGAAAAATAACTAAAATAACTTAAAAGTGAATCATTGGATTAAATTGATGACGAAAAATTCGTTACAGAAATGTGTAGGTGAGGTGACCAAATAACTTTGTAATTTTGAGTTGTAAGTATGTGAAGTGCGCTAGTGGCGCCCTCAATTATCACTCTTTTTTTGCCAAACTGTACTACGTAGTAGTACGTAGTCTGAATTATAATTAAATGCTAGCAGCTCTTACAACTACCTACTCTCTTACGTCGATCATTCATAAAGGTAGACTGAATGACCGACTGATCATTATTAAATTTATTACCTTATTTCAATATGCCTAAGCTAAGATTAATCAAATTCAGATTCACACACTTTATCATGACTTCCACACGTAAGTTGACACAATAATCTCAATTTGGTGCTACTTACGTGTTTTTTTGTACAATTACTTACCTAGCTTTTTTTGCCACTTTTCAGCCGCTTGCAAATGCAATAGTAAAAACCTACACTTAGAACAATCACTGCATAGGTACGGCTACAGTTGCACCTACCTATGCTAGCCGTATTAAGTAAAGGACTTAGATTAATTAGGTACCTATCATACTTTTACGGGAAAGGCACTTATGTTAAGTTTTTAACAAATGAAGTCGTATATCCTCGGGACCTACCTACTTGCGCTAAAACATAATGTAATGAGTAGATTGCGAGTAACTTTTTTAAAATGGCATGTGTCAACTGTTCCAGTGTTATTTTGGTATTTGTAAAATCAAGTGCAGTAATAAATTGTAATCTAGGTAGGTAAGTGTTTAATAATGCACACTGAAGTTATTATTAGTAGCTCGTAGTGTTCACGCTCATGCGTGTTCGTGATTACTGCTGCGCTAGTCATGTGAATAAATATCAAAACTCATGGATGCTCACGTCTACTGGTAGTGATCCAATCTAAATGTTCTGACTCTCATTGTTGCTGCACAGATGGCGAGACTGGTGTTCATGATCTACGCAAACAAATGTATCAATAATACGATAGTAATACAATAATGTTTTCATAGAAAAGAAAGGCGTGCGGTGATTTTCATGATTAATGCACACAGGGATGGTGCAAAAACGATCCAGGAAGACGATTTGTGCTATTTGTAAATTCTCCCCGTTATCAGGAATACAAGACACCATGTTCAGGTACCTACTCGTAGTCTGTGTGTCACGTGACTTCAGTTATTAATTTTAAACATTATGAAAAATATTTGGTTAATGTTAAGATTTTTTTAGCTACAAAGCATCTTAGTAACCTATAGATCTACCCCGTAAAATATTTTGCATTATTAATGTTTGACATTGTATATTTTATTTGATTCGAAATAATTTATTTTTACATCTATCTAGGTGATAACAATAAATCAATAAATTGTTTAAAGAGTGCGTACCTAGAACCTATTAGCGGTAGCCATTAGTTATTAGGTAATACATCGATTACTTCGCGAGTAGTAGACTGCGAGTGTAAAACTGTAAATTGAACTGTGGGGCGTACAGGGATCGAAATTAACGAGACGTGTTGACCGGTCAAAGGTGAAAAAAAAAACCACCCTCAGCTACTGCTGTTTCCCATAAGAATAGGTAGAAACTACAGTATGTTATTTGATCCTTATATTCATTAGGCTTTTAAAATATTCAGTGACAAAAATCAACTTATTATTCCATGTTGGTCTAGTTTCTCTTGCCATACAATAAGTTCATTTTCAGTGACAAATTCAAACCAGTGGTACACATGGGGCCCGCAGCATTTACAATACAGACTTTGCGGCTCATGCTGGCAATACTGGAAGAAATATGGTGGCCTCAAGGTAAAGGTTAGATCGCAGTCTGGGTTCTAACGACAACCGATCTACGAGCGTTTTCGAATTGAAAAATTTTATTTATTGGGACAAATACATTAATATGTTTACCCATGTTGGAATACGCTCGTCAATCGCTTGTTGTCCGAACGTGGCCTTTAAAAACTACTTTTCTGTATTAGATAAATGTTCAATTATACTAATCGTCGTGTATTTCATACAGACGGCCGGCGTCTTCGGCGAGACCGAAGTAGAGGTTGCGAAAGGTCCCCGCGGCGAAGGCGAAGACACTGCACTTTCTGTGTCACATCGCCCGCATCGCTGTACTGTCCTCAACTGCGCCAAGGTATGGATACATCATCACATAAAACAAGGAATTGAAATCGTAGCTCACTAGAACGAGTGTAACTTTTTAAGTGATTTTGCATGGGCTGGGATTTGTCGTGATATAATATCGCTTTCAACGTGCCATGGGCACCGTGATGCTTGAATTATCCGGCCTAGTAGCAGTACGTAACGACTTACGATGGTGTGATGTTGTAGGAGTTCAAGTTGCGCGCGCACCTGGCGCGGCACGTGGCGACGGCGCACGGCGTGGGCGAGGGCGCGCGGCCCGTCATGAAGACGCGCGCCGCCTTCTACCTGCGCGCCTCGCCCTTCACGCGCCTGGCGCGCCGCCTCACGCGCGCGCTGCGCCGCCCCACGCACTACGCGCGCTCGCCCTTCTCGCCCATCAACCTGGCGCAGGTCAAGCACGAGTGTGAGTATACTGGCTGCGGAGGACATTGTGTAGTGCGCGGGTTGGGAGACTTGTTTGGTAATGTTCCATGTGTTGCAGGTTCAATAGCGATGGCGGGGCTGGGCGGCGCGGAGCTGCGCGCGGGCGGCGCGGCGGGCGTGGCGCGGGCGCGCGGCGCGGTGGGCGCGGTGGCGGCGCGGCTGGCGGCGGCGCGCGGCTCGCCCGTGCCGCCGGGCCGCCACGACTGGCTGGTGCTGACGCCGCGCGACAAGATGCCCGCGCCCAGCCACCAAGCCTTCCCCAAACCGCCCAAGGCGCCCGGTACTGAGCTCTCCCTTTACGCTTACTTCGAGTCCCTGATTTACCTCCTTCAGCCTGTCTAACGGGACTTGTATTCTACAGATGGCAGCCTCATGTACGAACGCGTATTGTCCCGTGCAGAAATAGAAGCACGTCGCGCCGAGGCTGCGCCCGCGCAACCCCTCAAACGACGCGCCTACGACGACATCAACGGCCTCGACAGTCAGTACCGAAATATTTCTAAATTCAAAGCCAATGTATTTTGATGTGTGTGCATTCTATGATGTAAAAATATATAAGAATTAAAAATTAACAGTATCGTATTCTTTCACGCTCACATGGAAGCAGCGGCAGGTACGCGAATTCATGTGATATTTAATGCGAGTAATACTTTTGTTCGCGGTAATGTTATTGAGACGAGGCGTTTCGAATTGTGCAGGAGCAGGCGGAGGACGCGACACAGCATCAGCGCCGCCGCCGGCCAAGCGACCCAACAAGCACCCGGCGCCCATGCAGCGGCCCTCGCGCGAGCAGTACGCCGCCATGTGTGCGCGCGCGCAGGCCACGGGGCAGCCGCTGCCCGCGCACGTGTTCACGCACGTCAGTGTCCTCACTACTACACTACATACACGTCAGCTCGCTAGGCTCCCGCACACACTAACACTCCTCCTGTGCAGGTCAACGGCAAGCCGACCAATATCAGCGGCCGGGGTGGACGCCGGCACGTCATCTCGTGGATGGATGCGCCCGACGACCTATACTTCCGAGCTACCGAGACTGCCAAGTGAGTACTCAACTTTCAATCCACTGATAATATTTGCTTCAGTCAACATGTTTTTAAAGCCTGTAAATTCTAACCGCAATACAGGAAAAAGTCCTGTGATGCAATAATTTAAGTATTTGACTGACCACGTCATATAGGTATTCAAAATATAATAAAATAACACTGTACATTCTCAGTTTTTATTTTGTTTTAGCATCGTATCTCCGATAACTATGCAAAAAAAAAACCGCACCTTTATAAATAATCATTACTATAGTTAATGTTACCTATAATTATGTGTGACTTAAATATTACTTTCATCATACTTGCTCGTAAAAAGAGCTATTTCATGCTAGAAAACCGAAAGGTAAAAAAACTATTATACTCTAGGGTCGTATTTTAGATTTAAAATACGACCCTAGAGTATAATAGTTTTTTTTTATGTATTATTATAATCAGATACATATTATATGATCAGCCAGCAACATTTTATATGTCAAATGTCATAATAAATGTCAAAACACAATTTATGTCATATCGCGGGTTTTATTTCCACACTGGACAAATATTTTGTGATCCATAGATAAACTCCTTTGCAAAAAAAACGGGCACCCCTACGTAGAACCTATACTGCAGTTATTGACAATAATTTATTGTCCTTTATGAATAAAATAAAATTGCCATTTTCATAAGAAAAACAATTATGTAAATGGCAATTTTAAAACTCTATGTATAAATAAGGTTTATAAAAAAACACCATGTTTTTAAAAAATGAAAGGAAAACTCACATTCATAAATTTTAAAAAATATTCTATTCATAAAGGACCAAAATTATTGTCACAAATTTCAGGAACTGAATGATGACAATTCAAAAGAGATCAAATGCGCGAGCAATTCGAGTCTAACCGTGTAAGTTAACGCTTACTCCGAGTAGGGGAGGTCGATAAGGTCGCTAAAGCTAACACTACCGCGTTGGTCCGCAGGGTGGCGCGGCGCAACCTGTCGTGCGGCGAGCTGCGGCGCGGCGCGCGCGCGCCGTGGCGGGCCATGCGCGGCGGGCCGCTGGCGGCGGCGGCGGCGGCGGCGGCGGGCGCGTGCGGCAAGGCGGCGGGCGGCGCGGCGCCGCTGCAGCTGGTGATCCTGGACTGACAGCAGGCGCCGCGCCCGCCGCCCCCGCCGCACCCCTACACCATGGAGGCGCTGCTCGGCTGAGCTCTGAGCGCGCCCGCTGTATATTCGCGCTGTACATACCCCCATACCCCCGCCGCCGCAGGGGACCCGCAGGGGCCGCTGTCCCGGGGGACCGAACGAAGATTGTATTTTTGGTAATCGAATCGCCGAGGACGGATTCTGTAGATAATATTTTAAACTATATTGTTCTTATGTGGTTTGATCTGGCGTCGAGCAAAATAATGTATTTGATACATAAAACGATATGTAAGTCTAATTCATTCGGAGATTCATTGTAGGATAATTTACAATTTTTTTCATAAATAAAGCACAAATTGAAATATAGGTTGGTTTTATTTTTATCTATTAAAAAATATACGGAAATGTTTTAGAATTACGTCGTCGACATTTCACTACTTAACTCTCACATGGTATTATAAATAAGAACGAAAAAAACCGTCCGAGAGCGAATCGGACTCGCGCACGAAGAGCTCCGTACCAATTCATTACAATTATAACCTTTTATATTTAGTTACTTCATTGCCGTTATTAATATCGAGCAAAAAACGGCAAAAAAAACTCGGTTTGTTGTATAGCCCCACTTAAATATTTATTTTATTCTGTTTTTAGTATTTGTTGTTATAGCGGCAACAGAAATATATATCCGTAAAAAACTCCATTGTCTAGCTATCACTGCTCATGAGATACAGCTTGGTGACAGACAGACGGACAGAGTCAGTAATAGGGTCCCGTTTTTACCCTTTGGGTACGGAACCCTAAAAATTGACGCGACAAATAATAAAAATAATTACTGAGAAATATAATTTGTCTCTCATATTGTCATGGTAAAATATCTTGAATTAACCTAACAGGCTCACAATTTTTTTTATAAGTAGGAACATATAAAAAAATGCTGACACCACTGGCTAACGGTGAAGGAAAATATCGTGTGAGGAAACCTGAACTAATAGAAATCTCCAACACGCAGTGGGCTAACGTGGTAATTAATGATCTGGCAGGAACTATGGGGCCCCCATGGATATCTGGTCCCTAGGTCATTACCCACAGTGTCCAATCGAAAAGAAGGGCCTGTTGATGATCCCAGAAAAATAATTATAAGCTCATTGACCGAAAAAGTACCTATAACATATTTATGTCACAATTTTTGGTATTCTTCAAACATGGGTTTCGTTACCTGTTATCTAGTAGATCAACATCTCAAGTTTTGGAACTTTTGGAAAAACATTTTGCTGGGCTGATGCATGCAATTAACTCATTAGTGCATCCATGACATCAGCAGCAGTCATTCCCGTTCGGTAACACCACCCCCGTCGTCCACACTGTTGACGAGTGGGATTTTTTTTTAAATGGTGACAATCCTTCCCGATCGTTCACACCCCACGTGACATTGTACAAGAGTCAAAACCTAGAAAATTGATTTTAACCCGACTTTTGAATGGAGCGGGTTATTTTTACGTTGCCGCCATGGTTTAAAATCGCTTTTATCGAAGTAATGCGTTACAGAATCTCATAAAACTTGAAGGAGAAGCCTTTTGGATGATTATATAAGGGGCTGAAAGTCAGCGGTTAGAGTGTCGACACGGTACGTCGAAGATCGTGGGTTCGAATCCCATCCGTATCAGTTGTTTTTTCAAATTTTCTTATTAAATAAGACCGACGTTGGTTGTTTTGGCCATTTTAATAACACAAATATTTATTTAAATAAATTATGCTCATTACTGGCCAAAAATCCGAATTTGGCCCAGCAGTTTCCTTGAAAACTCGATTTATAAGGCTTTTTAAGTCTCTCACGCACTCTCCAGCAGGACTAACGCGTGCGTCGTCGCACGGAAACTGAATGTCAAATGGCGGGATCACTGAATTTTTTTTTTAATATTACCTAACCTGTATTTAGTGGCTATTTAGTACTATTTGGTGTGTACATCGATAAATAATAGTATAAAATCTTAACATATTAACCCACTCAAGTATTAACCACTTTTTCCTGGAACAAATGTTATTTGGGCCTATGATGGCCTATAAGAATTTTGCACTTATTTTAATATCGGCGCATCGTTGTAAAAAATCCCAACATAATTACTTCTTAGTTGGCAGAGATTGAGGAGTTCTGTTCTATACCTGCAGGTACTATCTCCGAACTTAATCATTAACATAATATATAGACTCACGCCTGTATTCCCCAGAGGACCCAGGCAGAGGTGTATGCAGTACACCCACGCTTCGCTGGCTATGTTACATGTCTCATGTAATAGCCGAGCCTTTTGCCAGACTCCGTGCTGCTACTGAGAATTTCCTAATGGAAACCCAATAACACTCCCGACCCGAGAATCGAACCCAAGACCTCGTGCTCAGCAGTCGCGCTTGCTACTACTAGACCAACAAGGCAGTAATTTATTTAATCATCAAGTCATAACAACATTAATATGGAACCAGAACCACCTTGGAAGTAAGTATACTCTATTGAATAAAAAAATAATTTTGCAAATCGGTCCAGGCGTCTTCGAATAATCGGGGAATATACACAAAAATTCAAAGATTCCGACGAATTGAAAAGCTCCTCTTTTGGAGTCGGTAATAAGTACAGTTGTATTCTATATTTCCTGCAATGGGTGCACGGCGCCACAATGCAGTTTTAAAACTGTTATGTAGGTAACAATCTTAATTTATTGACAACATTTATGAAAATAAAAACTATTACGAGTAGGATTTGAACCTGCGATTTTCTGGTTATACACCATTCGTTCCGCTTACTGAGCCACTCGTCATACATACTCGTACTTCATTTTTAAGGTACCGTTCCGTTCCGGTTTAGTGGCAGAGCGACTGGGGGCTTTGCCCAATAGGTCGCGGGTTCAAATCCCGCTTGTTTTATTTCTATCAATTTCAATTTTTAACAAAATAAGATAAAATAAAGTTAAAAATTAAAAAAAAAAGAACCCTTTGGGAGTCATTCGCACTAGGCCTAGTTTAGGCCTCGATCGTTTGTACATAGTACAAGAGGTACAACAGCGTGCCTATCTGTGCGTGCCTGGATTCAAACGTGCGATCTTAAACCACAGATTAATAAATAGTTCCTATATAACTTTGACTTGGTACTCCAAAGCTTGCCTACTAGGCTACTACGTTTTATACTTCTAAATCGAAAATAAGGAACAGGTAAAGAAAACAATTTTTAAAAAGTTATATTTATTCGAGTAATAACTACATCTTAATATAAATGGATAATATAACTATTTCTCGGTATGATAAATATGATTTTAGGGGGATTTTAAGACACCGGCGAATTTTCGTGTCTCAATTGAAAGCACTATCACATACTTCAAGTTTGTGTTATATCATCGCGTAGAAAAATATTTTAGCATTTTTTTTTTCCAAACAGTAAAACAATGTTGTAGTTGGGAGAAGTCTGCATTTTCTATTAACCCATATAAAAATATTCTTAAATAAAAGCTTGTGACCGACAACACTAATGAGAAAATGCACATCTATGGTTCTAGCAATACAGGCGCTAGTAGTATACAGCCGTGAATTTATTAATATTATATAGTTATAAATAATTTCATCAGCAAAGTTTTCACTTTGGCCACATGACGTGAAAGTCCTCAATAGAGTTGTCGCGTTGTCAAATGGCACTCAAATGTACTTGACTGTTTTTTCGTTCTTAGTACCTAACGGTGAGCAAACGATATTATTTTACCACCAGGAATATTTTAACATCATATTGACTTACTCCAATTTATTTATGAAGAACAAAACAATACGACATATGAGTACATTGTACTCCTATTCCATAATGAAATGACACCCAGTTTTGAATGTCATAAGATTTGCAAAAGCACTATTGAAATTCGTAATTATTATTCTTTGGATTATGTTACTATAATACAGGTAATGTGGTGATACACAAAATGCATTAACATAAAAACATTATCACCACATACCTCAAATAGGAAATATTTTTTATTGTGGCAACAAAACATGTAGAAGGTAATTCCAAACACTTTCGTGTATATGCAACCCACGGCGTAAGATACCAGAGTTTATAATAATGGACAAGTGGATAGCATATACTCAACAACATTTATATATAACAACACACAAATTTTAATTTATAAAAAATACAGCTTCCTCCCGCGCACACTACAACATTGATATAAAGTTGTTCCCTATATTTACTCAAGAGTTAAATTGAGCAGGATGCATTATAGCTACATATACACTAAGTCAACTTAGTTGGCGGACAACACAATCGATACAGTAGGCCTTCGATTATATAACTATTTTATACAGTTCCATTAATGATAATATTACATCAGAAGTCAGTTCCTTACCGTCATTTAACTGTTCTTATAATACATAACCCCATACTTCAACTAAAATTGCAGTAAATCTAGCTCTACGTTTTAATCTCAAAGCCTGCGGGAGGCGAGCGCGTGCGCCGCCCCTACCACACACCTACTACAAGACTCCCGTCGTCAGCGTAAACATCATAAAATACTCGTTATAAAAATACTGTACAATTACAATAATTATTTGAAGGTAATAAACTCCTTACTGATAAGTCGTAAACGATTAATGCTCTGATATAAACTACTCTCCGAACTTCCATCAATAATACACCATTCACAAATTATATACAATGTCTCTTATTTTTATACATGTTACATAAACACACATCCAAATTTGTTCCCAAAACTGTAGTCTTTACCTCATTTTATTTTCTAAATTAAATAATGAGATCGAACATAAACATATGGAATTTTGCAAATGAACAAGGAACAGGAATAATATTAAGAAATATTATATTGTATATACTTTTATTTATATTAATATAGCAGTACCTATGTGTTATGTAATGTTGTAAATTTGGACGAAGCCAAGATATCTCGTAATACTTTTCGTTATAAAATATGATCATAATATCTTTATTTCTTTCAAGGCACTGAATTTAATAATTGATAACTGTATTTTGTTTATTTAGATCATCTTAAAACCTTACCCTAAATTAATAGCCAATATTAAAATATTCAACTCGCAGTACAAATATTTCGTATGAAAATACACTCAAGACTCTACATACATACATCTATACTAAAATATAATATTTCAGTGTATTATACATTAGTTTGTAAATAGATCCCCGAACAGAGTGCTCAGTCGGAAAACCACAATCTATACAAAAATATTTTTGCGAGCTTGCAAAACATATTTGCTTGCTGTACAATATATTAAAATAATCGCAACAGCGCGATCATTAACGCTGGGATTAGGTGGGATCTAGTTTTTGGGACTTTTCTCGCGCCAATCGTAGAGTGTAACAGTGGAATGTTCATAGGACAATTTTATTGACGTCATGACACCACAAGTGTACTGTTTAACTTGTCTTCCACGAGTATCATTATCATACTTCATATTATATACCGTGGTTATTGCTGCTTCGCTTATATGCTATATTAATTTAAAGTCTTAGTTCGCATTATTAAAATATAACGCACGTGAAATGTTTGCGTGGCACATGTCATGGCCGGACCGGAATACGTGTCACGCACGACGAAGCGAAATTGACCGAATTTATTAAAACAATGTTTGTTTGTGTGTTCAGTCTCACGTGTCAGACTTGCGCCAGCGCCGTTGTCTCAGTGTTTCGACAAATTGAGCGGCAAATCTGGAAATATTAATAACAACTGTTATGAATGGATTGCCAAAAGGTTCCTTATAATATAAAAGTACATTTATAAACTATCCCTGGATGAGGCCAATCATTTAATGATACTACCTAGAACCACGCAACTTGATATAATTTATACGTAATAAATAATTGGTATTAGCTAACTATGCATATGTATGTGATTATTACTTGGGACTGAGGAAGATGACATAACCAAAGAAAGGCAATACATATGTTTAGGTTGTATAGCACCTATGAAATCCTAAAGAATGCTCACCTGAAGTGGGTTCATCCTTAGGTATGTGGTCGTTGGTGAGCGGCATGGCGAGTGGCGCCCAGGGCCCCGGAGGCACGCCGGGCGACATCGGGTACTGCATCCACAGCGGCGGCGGCGGCGTGCGGTACAGGTGCGGGCCCATGTAGCCGTACGGGTACATGTAGGCCATGTCGCGGCCCCACTCGTCGCGCGCCGGCGAGCCGCGGTACTGCGCCGGCACGCCCACGCCGCCCCACTGGCGCATGCCGTACGGCGACGTGGGCGGCGGGTAGGGCGCCCGGTACCGCGCCAGCTCCTGCGGCGGCGTAGGCGAGTCGCGAGCCAAACCACCCGCGCTCGGCGAGCCCATCAACGCCGAGTACCGATAGCGGTAGTTGTCGGGGCTGGGACTCAAGTCTGGCGAATGGACACTGGAAGGCGACTCGGTTTTCAACGAGGGGGGATGGGAGTGTGGCGATCGCTTCGCCTCCGGTGACCTCCTCGTGGGACTGTCGTCAGGCATGCTCAACAACGAGTGTATGCTGTAGCTACTGACGTTCTTGGAGACAGGCGTCTCCTTCTTCGGCGCGTTGCCGTTGTGCGAGCGTGCGGGGGTCTCGACGACCGGCTTGTGCGCAGTGTGACTCGGGCCGGGTGACGGCGGATATGACGCAGTGCTGAGCGCGGGCACGGTCTTCGCGCGCCGCTTCATCCCCTGGTCTTCTAAGCTCACTCGCTCCAGTTCTCTGAGGATGCGTTTTCTCGGCGAAACCATCATGTGTTCTTGCCTGCAGTTTGCTAACTTTGCGTTAACAGGCGCGGGCAGCGAGGAGATCCTCTCGCGGAGCTTGTTTATAGTTTTGATCAACTCTTTACGTCTTATAACCGGCCTCGTCTTTTTATACACCCTTAACTTACGATACTGATACGGTTTCTTTAGTTTCATATGATAATATTTCTCTCGATCGTATTCCGCCCATCGATCCTCGTCAGAATTGGTCTTCGCTTTGGGCGCATTGGGCGCACCGCCGTCTACGACATCTTCGCTGCGACAACTCCTGCTTTCTGGCGAGCCGACGTCACCGTTCTTTTTATCGCAGACTCCATTAGTCAGAGTTCTCCTGGCACTGCTACCATTAACCATTCCATCCAGATGCGTGGTGTCGTACGGTCTCCTACGCTTGAGTCGGCTGGCCACCTCAATTGCGGCGGTGTGCAGAGTACTCGGTCTGCAATAGTACATGACTAACTCTTTGGAAATGTTTCTGCGTGGAGCCGTCTGCTTCCAGCAGTGGTCGCGCTGCCATGGAGAGGACTGCACGGAGCTGTTGTCGTCGGAGACGGACAGCGAGGCGGAAGGCGGGTGTGCTGCGGCGGGCGGCGTGGGCGGCGCGGCGGCGGGCGGCCAGAATGTCTTGCGCGGCACTGACACCCAGCCCGCGCGCTCGCCCTCACGCGCACACCCGCGCACCAGCTCCAGGATAAACTTTCCATCTGCAGACACAATACATGCATTGATACCACTTAATATACATTTACATAATAACAGTTAGGATCTGTGTTATAGCTTGGATATTACTTGGAATCTAATATGATTAGAAGCACAATTATATCCAATAATATCCTTATAATATTGTAAATGAGAAAGTTTGTAAATATTTGAATAAATTTAGATGAAATTAAACACTCAGATAGACCATGTACTAGATTAACACATAGAATAGGATAAGATATGATTTTATCTAGGTCAGACCTCTATGCGAATGAAACCGCAAGCAAACCTAGTGAATTATTTATATTATGGATACTATAATATCTATACTAGCTCCATGGGGAATGGAGCTTTCGTTTATGCATAATTTTATAAAGCCAAATATCTGTATACATTGTCCTGGATTCTGATACAGGTAAAATAGTTTTAGAAATCTCATTATTAGGATGTAGGTCAGGTATAAGCTCATCTTTGGTTGTTATACTGTTCACATTTTGCCATCAGTCATCTTTAGTCTTTCAATGTTTATCACCAACTTTACATATTGGCATGTCTAGATGGACCTCTAAACATCTTCTAGATAGACCTCTAAAATTAAGTTACTTGAATAAGTTAATAAAAATAATTACAGGTTTCTATGGATAACAATAGAAAAAGGTATCAGGTATATGAACAGAATGCAACTAAATGCAGTCACAACACAAGCATAATTGTCATTATTATCTATATATAATACAATTGTCAAGTACTATTTCTGAACCATAAGTATTAAATACTAGACATAAGTATTTAATACTAGCAACTAGAAGTTATGATAATGACTTAACTAATCCCTGTTTCATTGATAAGTATAATCACAGCTGTTGAATAAACATTACCTTTGTAAATAAATAGCCAAGTAAAAACAAATCAGAATGTTCAATTAAGGAGAAAGATGATTAAAATTGTAAAGAAATGTTGACCTATATTTTTGACAATTATACTTTTATAAAGATATTGCTATTAATATAGAATTGTAAAGGTCAACTTAGATATACACAAATAAAATATTGACACTTGCATCTGTCCGAAGCAATATAGGTTTACATTGTGATATTTGTCAACTGATAAATCGGTATGTTTCACTTGTCACCACACACCTGACTGACTAACACACGGGAAATTGATATTGGACAACAATAGATAGAGATGTCCTCAGTTAATTGAATAATATACAGATAAATTAAATCTTTTGCGTGATCAACACAAAATAACATTCAATATTTATCAAATAAGAATATCTAGAGGATTTCTAATTCAACCTCATACAGGTGTTTACTGTGTTACAATGTGTGTACAATTTACATTAACATTTAGTTTGGAACAGTAGTATCTAGCAATTAATAACATACCATATTTGTATAACCATATTTCACACTAACTATTCAAAATAATAGTCATTCACCAAGACATTATCAAATAGTTGTTTGTTTCCGCTAGGGTGGGCACAGTTCCTTACGAAACACACAACAATAGCACAGAAGCTGTGCTCAGACAATTGGCAACGGCTCACTCAAATGTGCTTATGTAGGCTTATCAGAGCATGAATGACTTTCTAGTTTTTCTTAATGCATTAACTTGCCCAGCAAGTGCCACAAATGATAACTATCATTTATTATCTACTAAATATGATAGATACTCTCTTCCTTTATCTACAAGGACTATGTAACAGGTAGACACCCACCTTTGAAGAATTTAAGCCTCCCACCAGTAGCAGCGAGAGAAGAACTGTTCACAGGAGCATCTTCACTTGCACCCTTACTACTGCTGTTACCATTCACGCCATGTCTTCTGTCTACTTCCTCTGTCATTTTGGTACATGTTGTCAGAGTTGTGTTTGTTCCTTCCTGTATATGCATTTCATGTCTGACCGCTCATAAATCACGCGAGCGACACTTTAGTCCGAACCGTCTCGCCATGTCGCACCGAGACTGGGGAACACCGACGCATCAAACACTCGCGAATACGGATCGACATACAATATATCCGTCAAAGTCCTCATCCTAATGCCACCTGCGGATTGTGGGCTCCACCAAATCTTTCGTATAAACACATTACCGACACGGTGACTTCTGAATTGAACGATATTACGGTCGATCCTATATCCTGTATCACTTTACGTTTTCCACTGTCTAAATACTAGCTAAACAAAATCGCGACGCCGGATTCCCAATTTTAATCAGGCCCACGACATAACTCGATAAAAAGCTGTTCGTTTTTCAGTACATAGTTCATTCACACCCAGCATCCATTTTGATTCGTTCAAAATCAAATCAAATATGATCGTTCTTTTGACCACAAATAAACTTGAAATCCGAATAGTCCAAGTCCATAGATTCAGTAAATCCATTTGTCCAAGTCCCATGAATACGTTTCGTTATTTCCTTTTTGCGTATGTTATTTCAACCGAAAAACTTTAGCCTTAGAGGAAAAATCCTTCTTCCAAGACTTTAGCAGTCTCCGAAAACAAAAATCTAAAAAGTTAAAATATTTACTGGAGCTTCTGGAGGAATTCTGAAAATATGACAAACTAATTACATGATTAATTATTTTATTTCAATAGCTGAAATAACAGTCTAATCTTTTTGGGAAATTGATTGGTTAGGTCAGAAAAAAAGGTGCTTCAAAACACGGAAGAAACGTAGGAAAATATTTTGCTCCGTTTACGTGCTTGGCCCTTCGGGTCCCCTAACCTAGAACCTATTATTTACGGCATAATATATCGCGTATCAATTAATTTCACTTTGTTTTTATGTGTTGTTGATAACCGACTCCCGAAAGAGTGAGGGAGTGAGGGAGGGGGTGGACTTCTTGGATTAATACCATGTACGAAGAACGATTACAAATACAGAAAATTTTGAAGGATGACAGAAACCTTCCACTACAAACCACACTAATATAAAGTTGCTAAAATGTATGGAAAGGTGAAGATTGGAATAAGTAAAGGGATTATGGTCACTCGGTCTTATCCCTGTTCCCCTAAAAATATAATATCATTTGCATTGGAGTCATTCATAAAAATATCCGCATCCGCACACCTTTAGTTATAAGCACAAACACGCAGCAGTACAGTAATGCATTAGATTTGGCTTGGAGCAATTTTAAAATACGGAAAATATTTGGCTTTTAGGCAATGATCTCTGAAATGAGGGCTTTTAGAGAATTTAGGAATAGTATTTTTTTTAAATTTATTATCTGTAGAATTGATCATTATCTGTAGAACGCATCGGGCGGCCGCCATATTGGTAGTCGATTAATTTGTTTTGTGGTTCAGTTCTGTTTTCTTCATGCTTCTCTTTTTAACGCACTACATTAGAAAGGGCGATAAAATAGAAATCGGCGCACCACTTTTGTTTGCTTGAGGAACATGAAATCCAACCTCATTCTATTCTTCAAAATATTTTGGTGATTCGTAAGCTACAAGTGATCGAGTGTTTTACAGAAGTTAAATCATATTAGCAAACTATCCATCACTATCCATAAAACAAGATGACTGCATCAGAAGTATCCTATAACCGTAAAATAATATCAGAAGATTTGTCTAATGTTGAATTCGACACAAGCGAAGATGTGGAAGTTATCCCAACTTTTGATACCATGGGATTGCGAGACGAATTACTTCGAGGGATATACACATATGGTTTGTATCTGGTTAAGATTGGAATTCAGAATATGCTTTTGTTTGGATTGTCGGTGCAGACAATGCTGACATCACACACTTTCACATTGTTTCAGGTTTCGAGAAGCCGTCCGCAATCCAACAGAGGAGCATACTCCCTATTGTTAAAGGCAGAGATGTGATAGCTCAAGCACAGTCCGGTACTGGTAAAACTGCAACGTTTTCAATTTCTATACTGCAGTCTTTAGACACCACCTTACGTGAGACTCAAGTCTTGGTACTTTCACCTACCCGCGAGTTGGCTACTCAGATCCAGAAAGTGATTCTTGCTTTGGGTGACTTTATGAATGTACAGTGCCACGCCTGTATTGGTGGCACAAACCTTGGTGAAGACATCAGGAAGTTGGATTATGGTCAACATGTTGTCTCTGGAACTCCTGGCAGAGTATTTGGTACGTTATATTCTGATTACAACTTAAACAACAAACAAAAATAATAGGAAACTGACTGCTCAGGAAATAAAATTATTGTGGATGTAAAAGGGAATCCTTAATCATATTTACTTTTGAATGTCAATAACTATATTTGAATATGTGTTTGGTTGAAATTTAAAATCTGGTGGTAAGGGTTAAAATAATCATAATGGTATTTGAAATTGGTGTCTACGCTAGTTTACTTCTTTTGCTATTGTCAGCACTGATAGATATATGTACAAGCGTTTCTATGACCTGTTGAGAGAATCGTAATTATGTAAATTATTAATTAACATTTTTTTTTATATACTTTTATACCTATTAGTAATTTCTTTTCAATGATCTATTTCAGACATGATCCGAAGACGGGTGTTAAGAACAAGGTCAATTAAAATGCTGGTACTTGATGAAGCAGATGAGATGTTGAATAAGGGTTTCAAAGAGCAGATCTATGATGTGTATCGCTATCTGCCTCCCGCAACACAAGTTGTGCTCATATCTGCTACATTGCCTCATGAGATCCTTGAAATGACTTCCAAGTTCATGACTGATCCTATTCGGATCTTAGTTAAACGGTTGGTGTTTATTTTAGAATTTATACATCTTCATAATTACATTACATCTTTGTAGAGTAACAAACATTTTGGACATTCATTGTTTTAAAAGTTTTGAAACTCATAATAGTCACTACACTAACAAATAATGAATGGGATAATTACAATGTTTTTTATAGTTTTTTAGTATTAAATATTTAATTAGCCATTCCACGATCATGGCACTTGTAACAACTATCTTGTAATTATTTAATAGTTTTTAGTAAACAAAATTTTCTTTCCATATTGTTATATTCATAAATTCAACCCACATTGTGAAAATAATCAAACCCATTTTGACAAATTGTAACAAGTTGCTTTCAGAGCTCTTATGTTGAATGTACTCTGTTCACAGTGACGAGTTGACTCTAGAAGGTATCAAGCAGTTCTTTGTAGCTGTTGAGCGTGAGGAATGGAAGTTTGACACTCTATGTGACTTGTATGATACTCTGACAATTACTCAAGCTGTCATCTTCTGCAATACGAAGAGAAAGGTGGACTGGCTCACACAGAAGATGCAGGAAGCAAACTTTACAGTCAGCTCAATGCATGGAGACATGCCTCAGAAAGAACGAGACAATATTATGAAGGAATTTAGATCTGGACAAAGGTAATATTTATTTAGATTTTAACTTTGAAAAGTTTTCAGCAAGACACAAGTAACTATAGCATAGCTTGATCCAAGATACGAAAATCTAATATTCTTAGTATCAATATTGATATTATTAGCTTATGCTGGCCCAATTCTGAGGAAAGGCCTCTCTTTACTTACTTCACTTGTCATGTGCCAATTCATATAAATCTGTATAAATAGAATGGCTAGACCAATTGGGCTGTTTTTTTTTGTTGAGTTTGTAATTATCAGGACAAGGTTAAATATAAAAGAAATAAAAAAAGATATATCCAGACGACAACGGGCACAAACAGCTAGTTCCACACTGCTAGACCACATCTGCGGAGCCACGGGTCCACTGACATGAAGTAAATGTCAGCAATTTGGGTGTTGGAGTGCAGCACGGTGTTTCGAACTTGATCCTTTATTTTAATGAATAATTTATTTCAATTACGTTGCAAATGTTAACGGTAAAACAATGTTTTCAGCCGTGTCCTCATCACAACTGACGTTTGGGCGAGAGGAATAGACGTGCAACAAGTGTCGCTAGTCATCAACTATGACCTGCCCAACAACCGTGAGTTGTACATCCACAGGATCGGCAGGTCAGGTCGATTCGGACGTAAAGGTGTCGCCATCAACTTCGTCAAATCTGATGATATTAGGATCTTGAGAGACATTGAACAGTACTACTCCACGCAAATTGATGAAATGCCAATGAACGTGGCTGATTTAATATAATTGTATTTACGTCACATTTCACAACATCATCTTTCTTACCCAGTGTACACTGGTGAAACGCACAGCGGTGACGGAAGCACCAAATTTTCCTTACTTCGTAAGCTATTTCTAGATGTATTTCGGTATAATGTCTTAATAAATGAATATTAAACTTCTGTTATGTTTTACTTTTGACGATGAGTATTTATTGCATTGAAATAAAGTAGATACCTATTTCAACACTTTAGGACCTCTAAACTTCACAGTACTATGCAAATATTCGCGCAAACACAGGTGCACTCTATTCCCTCACTCTCATAATCCAATGGGATGGCAATCAACACGACTGGAGAGGGATCAGGCGAAGGACTTACGTGCTTTCCGAGGCACGGAGTAAGTGATAATATAATACGCATATAACTTACGAAAAGTCAGAGGTGCGGCCTTTGGTTTGCACCTGAGACCTCTGACTTGCCAGTCAACGGTCACAACTCACAACTACTAGACTATCACATTACTCATCGCTGTACCAATAAAACTACAGAGTCCCGCCCGTTTCAGTTGCATAAACATGTATATAACATACATAATAAAATTATTATAACAGAATCCAGAATTTTCATCGCAAGTGAAGACTGCCTCGTTTGTCAGTAGTAGCAAGCGCAACTGCTGAGCACGAGGTCCTGGGTTCGATATCCAGGTCGGGCAAAGTGTTATTGGCTTTTTCCATTAGGAAATTCTCAGTAGCAGCACGTAGTCCCGAATTGTGCCTGGTTAATGGCAATAGGCTCGCCCCCGATTAGAAGGGCTTTATAACATAGCCAGCGAAACGTGGATGCATTCACCTCTGCCTACCTCCTCTGGGGAATACAGGCGTGATTCTATGTATATGTATGTCGGAATTTTGGTTTTTGGATCTGGGAACTCTAGGTCTGGAAGGTGCATTGTCAAATTCTCTACATAGAGATGTAATTTTACAATGCACTAGGGACCACCGAAGCTAAGTAGAGAGTTGAGCAATAAATTCCATGCACTAGGTAGGTACACAAAAGAAAATCCTATTGGATAAAGAGGAAGATCTTGCAACGTGAAACTTTTTTGAAACACGAAAGTTTACTAATGAGACAACAAAATAAGCTAAGCCAAAGTTTATTGACCTCGTTTCATAACTCGAAGTGCTCAATGTAATAATGTCGCAAACTGATGTGACGTCGCGTTGTATGATGTCACATGTAGACGCTGACCATCCAATACTAGCACACCCAGTACTAGATACCGATACTGCTTGTTGAGTATTTTGTTCTGATTTGAGTTAGGGGGTAATCTGTGAGTACTAGCTTTCAGGAACAGACAGCGAGGAATAACAAATAATTACAACAAATATGTAGTGAATTTACAAATTTTATTACAGTTAAACAATGCAACACAGAATATGTAAGCAATGTTACAACTAATTTACACACAATAAAATATACATAAACCTTAACACTACAATAATTTTACATTTAACTTAAAAAAAACGTAATAATAAAATATTGATTCCAAAAGATAATTGTAATACGACAGCTGAGGTCTTGGAATGTTGACGGTTCAGGCAGATTGAAAATCAGCCCCCTAATTATGGTACACTATTGAATAGCAATGGATTAATGGAGATCATGTTGACAGTTAAATTGTTGGAAGTTCAGAATATGTATACGCATATTCAGTAAATAAATGATTTGATTTGATTTGGTATGTTAATTTCAGTTAAAATGATCAAGAACGTGAATCATTTATTGCCACTGGTGTACCCTAATAAGTCAGCTGTACTCATTAATTATACATATATTTACTATCCACAAGTTGGAGCCATATTAATTACAAACAATAATTTAGTTACAATAATCAAAAAACTTCTTAATGTAAATCTTATAAACATTTATATTTTACAATTATTTAAAATTAGAGTCAGTTAAAGTTGTAATATTAAAGTATCAAAACAGTGTTCTAAAAATGTTAGTAAATATTTATATGGAGCAAAAACATATTTATATATGCCAGTGCGCGCGCATCATTCTAAACCAAAGCTGGATGTCTCAAATGTAACTGAAGTACTGAACATTTAGCAGTACATGCTCATTGAGATAAATTATCACTTATCAAATTTATTTGACTTTTATATCACTTAATTGGACACTAACCATTGTGTGGTATACTTTCCTTACCTCACTTCATGAAACTGTAGAGATGATTCAACAATTTGTACATTCTGTAGCTAGCCTGTTGATATCAATTTATTCATGACAGAATTGTAAAAGTAGGTCACACAATGTTGCACAGAGATCACAAGTTTTAGTACCACTTTCCAATCCAATCTTTGGCAAGAAATAATTAAAATAAATCACCAATTTCATTCAATATATTAATAACAACTTTTAAGTTACCCAGTAACTTTTTAATATTTCATTTTGCAACATCATGTGTCCCAAGTAGAAATAAATAAGTAATACTTATATCAGAACAGCATTTAAGCTCTGGAATGCTGGAACATATGATTTTAAAAAGTGAAATTCTGTAGACCTATGCACCGGCATTTATAGGTAAGCAGTTATGCAACATAGATATAATTATGTTCTGGCATTCCAGAGGTTAATGAGTTATCACCAATTGAGTAAGTTCATTTTGTTTCCTCTTAGAGAGGGATCTGGATGCCTTACAAGTATTATTAAGGCACAATATTGACAAATCATATCAAAAAGGTAAGTAAATAAGAAAAGAAAATCCATAACAAATGTAATCCTGTTTCAGTTAACACCACAATTTTAAATATGATCTGTTATACAAAGAAGAGGATAAATTACATCATTTGTCATCACTTGAGAATACTTCAAAATTATTCTTAGGCCCTAAAGTCAAATCAGTTTAAAGTTACAACTCCGTCTCGGAGGTAGGGTAGTGTGCATTCCAACGCCTGTAAATGAAAATGCCAACGGCCCCAACCAGCAGAGCTACAAGAATTTCTGTCAGCTGATCTAAGAAACTGTTAGTGGGTTCAGATGATTCCAACACCTGAGGCTCAGCCTCATGAACAAGCTCTTCTGGAGGTTTAGCAGTTTGTTCCTCTTCTGCTTTAAACGCTATCTGATTCAACACTGACTTTTCTTCTTCAGTGATTGGTTTGGCTGCTAATGATGATAGCAGAGTTGATATCTCTCCACATTGGGTGCAAACCCAACTTGTAGATTTTTTGGCGAGCATCTTGCGTTCAGCAGGAGAGTAGTCGAGTGAGCCGATAGTGCCTTCGGCTGGTGTAGGCATAAATGCAATTAGAGCTAACAAAGCAGTTCTTATGGACCAGGAAGGTTGCCAAGTCTCTGGGTGGTGCCCAGATATGGATAAACAAATCTTTTTATTTACTTCAAACCTGCCGTTGGGCGTTAGAAGAATTATGTGAGGCGGATGCATTGGATATTCTTTTGGCAACAATATCCTACCATGGTAAATACCACCCTCAAAGTCCGTACCTTTAGGGCCTTGCACGGTGAAATGCCACTCAAAGAGATTATCCTCTAAAGGCCGCGCACAATATTCTTCTGTGGCCTCCGCCAACTCCATGGCCTCTCTCATTAGACGTTTCACACCAGGACATTTTGTATTATATTTTTCACTTATTTCTGCCATTTTCTACAATACACACAACAAGTAAGAACTATTGAAAGTTTGTTAATTATTATGACGCAATGAACAGGCAGAGGTACACGTATGTTATTGATGTAATCACAAGAAAATTTGATAACAAAATCCTTTTTTTTACGGCTACAGTAGTACCTGTCAAATGTCAGGTGATTGTCGTGTCTGTCATTCTGTAAAAAATTTGACAGTAGTGGAAATAAAATACACTTGTTCAGTTTCACGCAAAAGATAAATTCAGGTTACATTCGTTTCATAAAAAAATACCCTTGGCTGGCTATGGGTGTACTTCGGGAGGGCCACGCACGCGCTAGTCCGACTGCCCGATGCTAAAATAATAATATATTTTAACTCGGGAAAACTATAAGCAAGATATTATTTCATATGTGCTGTGGTGTGCTATGGAAAGTGAAGGAAGTCCAGTCCGCCCAGTCAAGATAGGTCCAGTCCAATGAAATGACAATTGTAAAAGGGCTCCAAAAAAAAGGACAACTTTTTAATAAAATATACACTTTGGATTCCTGTCCGTTAAAAAGGTCCCAGTCTTGGAAGGAAAGTCCCAGGTTTATTTATAGTAAGTAACTTGCAACACCAGGCAAAGCAAGGTGAGAAGTGCTGTTCTTTTCTGTGCCAGTTTAGTGCAGTTCTAATATATTCTGTGAGTACGGAGTTTTGCTGTCAAAATAAATGTCAAATTCAGAAAATCGATGAGTTTGTGGATTAATGATTAGTGTTCCTACATTTCAATGAACTAAAATTATGATAAACCATGTAGTTTCTAATAAGTAAATGCATTTATTTTAACGATACGCAGTGTACTTATTCTCTTGTATTATTTGCAACATTTGTGTCATAAATAAACAAGATGGGTAACATTAACAAAGATAATTCGCTATACATGGCGAAATATTCGGCATTTAATCCTTTTCGAATGCGTGAACGAGAAATGGGGTACCAGACTACTATTGGATCGAGTGATGCACTGGCAAAGAGTTTGTATTGTGGCATGAAACCCATCGCATCTTGGGATTCTGATAGGGATAGAACTCCAACTGGAGGCATTTTCAACCTTGAATTTTCTCCGGAAGGGTAAGTTGTGCGTTGTTTCAATATCGTATGTTAGCCTTGACTTTGGATCTGCGTCAATACCATTCAAATAACTAAGTATAATCTGCAGGATCTATAAATTAATTAACATGCTGCCAAACTTGTTAGACTAGTCTAGGCGTCATTAAAATTAAATTAAAAGTCAGGAAAAAATATGATTTCATTATTTATATAGACAAAAAATTAAGCATTAAGGAGTGGTTTGGTTCATAATTTTTATATGAAATAACATAAAATAAACAATATTAAAATCCCATAATATTTTTGTATCTGATCAAAACAAATGTAGAACTTAATTATTAAATTAAAATAGATATAAAGAAAAAATGGTCTCAGGTTCAAACCCGAGGCATATGATTAATAATCAACTGCTATGTGCCTCTTAAAGCCATGCGTTGGCTCCAGTAGCTTGGCAGTAGTGGTTGTAATCAGGGGCGTGCACAGACATTTTCGACATGGTAGGCAGTACATACAAATCCTACTTAGTTTCACTAATTCATCGTCTGCATTGTATCTGTCAGGGTAGGCAGTGCCTTTTTGCCTGTATGAACTGCACGCCCCCGTTGTAATCAAGATCTTTGACAATCAATATAGGGAGTCAGTACCCTCATAAAATCCTGACAACTGATCTAACCTTAGAATAGCATATCCCTTTGGGTTGCAGGGATCAGATAGGAAGTATCTCCTTAGAAACTAATATTCAGCTGCATCTGGATAAACAATCTTGATGTTTACAGGACTCTATTAGTAGCTGCTTGTGAGAAGTTATCTGTACAAATATTCGACCCCCTCACCCATAAGAAGATACACTCTGTAAATGGAGCGCACTCTGACTGTGTGAACTGTGTTAAGTAAGTAAGACACAAGTTACATGTTTATTCTCTGACATAGGCCTACTCTATTGACTTCCACCTGTCTCTGTCTTGCGCTGCTCTTCTCCATTTTGGTAGGAAGTCATCTCCCCATTGCCTTCCTTTTTCTCTTTTCCTATCTCTTAGATACCATTCCATTATGTATTTTGTCAACTTCTCCATTTGTCATTTGATTTCATCTAAATTCAATTAAATAAAAACTTTATGAAAAAATATAAAACCAGTTTGGTATATCTTTAGATTTCTCGACGGGCGCATGTTTGCAACTTGCTCAGATGACACGACAATCGCGCTGTGGGATGTGCGGAACCTTAAGAGGAAGATACGGTCACTACTAGGCCACTCTAAATGGGTGAAAAACATTGAATTCTCAGTAAAAGACAAACTTCTAGTAACTTCTGGTTTGGACGGCAGTATATACACGTGGGATATAAACTCCTACACAGAGAACAATCTGGTTTACCAAAGAGTTTTTCACACATCAAGTTTAATGAGATGTCGACTGTCTCCAGATGCAAGGCAGATGGTCATGTGTACGACGGGCGGACTTATTGTTATTATTCACGATTTGAATTTAGCCACATTAGCTCAAGACTTACATGGATTTAAGGTTAGTAAGCTGTATCAAAGACACATTTTACTCGTAATTAAGATCGCAGTACAGTGATCATTGAACCAACCAAATCTTTAAAGAAAAAAGTACTGAAAAAGAAAATGCTACATGAGCTTAAATAGTCTTAAAGAGAGGTTCCACTGCACTGCGTTACAAACGGATGAGTAGTCTGATACCGTCACAGACACTCGCGTGGCTTGCTGAGATGTGTTTCCACGCAGCAGGAACGGCTGAATATAGCTTTGGTGGTAGGTATATCCATGCGCCCGCACCACAATAGTGCAGTACATAAACAGAATCGATAAACGGAGCCACACAGCAAATGTGAGCCATTTTGAATTGTGCAAGGCATACATTGCGCGCGCATGCCGCTCAACGGCACGTGACACTGGCAACAATCGACCTTTAAGTTTTTCTGGAAATTCTTTGTAGCCACATAGTAGTACATATTGGGCACAATTCCTAATTCCATAAGAATTGTGCTTAATATAATTACGTCAACAGGCTCGCTTTATTACTGTTTTGAAATGTGGGTGTTATACACCTCTGCTTAACCTTATAAGAAAACAGGCGTTATATGTGTGTTACTTCTATTAATGGTGTTCACAGCCTAACCTTTACCGTTTGATGCAAATGAGTCGGCAGCTGATCCCCATAGCAGCGATGTACGACCACCTTTTCGACAGCTCGCGTAAGGAAAACCGAGTCGAATTCGTGTCGGACTTCCCAGAGAGCAATGATGCAGAAGTTGTCAGCGCTTTACAGGTAATAATTCAAAATTATGTTTTGTTACCCTTGGTTACCCTTGGTTACCCTTGTTACCCTTGGGTAACCAAGTGGTAACCAAGGGTAAGGGTAAGTTGGTAGTTCAAGAACTACAAACTCGATTTCAAATTTCCTGAACGAATTTGGAGGCAATTTAGGGTCATCCCCATCTCTAGCTTACCCTTGCGGCAGGTGTGACCCTGCTGGGTGGAATTATTGAAGTGAAGATTCGACCTCTTATCCTTACGAAATAACAATACGAATACTACTGTTTTTTCGAGGTGGTACTTCTTCGATTGAGCCAGCCCATTCGTCCTGCCAAAACAACGACAAGTGTACCGTATATTAGCTGGTGACGATAGTGGAATGTTTACTTACCATAAGGTCAGAATTCAGAAATTTAGAAACATTATTTTGCAGATTCACCCCCAGGGATGGAGCGCTTTGAGTCGAAACATAAGCCACGATGATAAATCAGAGGTAATATGCATACAGTCTTCTTTATTACCTTCCTCCTTTAATGTGTTTATTTTATTTGCCACGAGTAGGCCGTATACGAACGGCTTAGTTGGCGCAAAGGCTGTTGAATCTCACCAAAACTTAAGCCGAATTCAGTCATCCAAATGAGGATAAAATCGTGAGGAAACTAGCACATCTGAAGCTGGGTATCCACTTTGTTTGCGAACCTCTTGCTTCACATAGTCGATACATTTATGCTCCAGGAGCGCAAATGAATCCACTATGTGGAGTAGTTGCAGGAGCGCGGAGGCCAAGAGGATCGTGAACATAGAGGATACCCAGTTTTAGAGATTTCAATGGTATATCAGAGGCCTTCAGGCTTTGACATGAACTCTGACAACAGGTCCATTAACCATACGATAAAGAAGAACCCCAATACAAACGTTTTTGTGTTATTTATAGCTTTTTAGTATTTGAAATCAGTTTCATTTTAAATTTTAATTAGGATGTGTCTTAGATAAATATGTTTAATGAAAGTATGTTGTTATTAAACTCCACTATGAATATTTGTGTAGTGGACCTGCATCCACGATATCCAGCCGAACGTCCCGTGCGGTAACAAGGGCACGAGCGACAGCTCTCCGTCGAGCAGCGGCGGCGCGGCGTGGCAGGGTCGGCGCAGCGCCAGCCGCCGCCCACGACTCCGGGTCTTACGGACCCCCACACCGCTCCATCCCAACCCTATGTGAGTGGTATTTTTTTCGCAATTCGGACATATAATTAACTAAATTGTTATTACATTCAATTGAAAAAAAAAGTTTATATTATCTAACTATAATACGTTTACTTGCTTTAGCGCGATGCAGGATTTTAGAAAAAGAGGTAGTTATTTAAATACTACCCGTGCGGATGAAAAATGGGTTTGAAAATGGCGCCAGAACTATTTGCTTCTCACTCGCACACTATGTCTTTGTTGTATCTTGTTGTACTCGCACCTACAGGTTATATGAGGGGGAGACGCCATTTTCAATACCATTCTTTACATCCGCACGGGTAGCAATTAAAAGAGAAAATAACGTTTGTCAGCAGAGCGACGACGCACATTCATATAACTGGTGAGAGGGAGGCTGCAGGCCCCAGCACGTCGCGCGAGGGCGGAGCACCCAGCAGCCCGCCGCAGCCCTCCCGCGTCGCCGCGGTAAGCGCTTTTCTGAACAACACCTGTATTTGATTGAAAACAGTATTATATTACCAATAATGCGGCTTAATAATTTAAAATCTAATTAATTATGTTTGTAATATTATTTCGGGTACAGATAATTCAAAATAATCGTTATTGAACTAACCGAATAGAATACGCGAATAGACGCGAAATAATATTTAAAACTTGATTCCAATTCGCGAAAGTTTAAAAATATCTAATTAATTCGCTGATAAATGCCTTATTATTTATTTATTTATCAAAGGAAGACATCTATTATGAGCTTAAAAAATATAGAAATGGTTTATATTCAACGATGATTAAAAGTTAATTGACATAAATATCACTGTTTAATCAGTGATTAAGAATGATAAGTTTTTGTAAGTAAGGGTATTATTGTTTATAATGATGTGTAGATTTAACAATTATTACATGCTTCAAAAATTTCTAGCGGGGGAATAAGGGGTCTTAAGTAATGACGTCATTTCTATTTATTGCCGTCCTTAGTCATAATATTGACCAATCTTATCAAATGTGTAATCATTTAGTCATCTATCCTGTTTTAGTAAAATTGCAAAAATCACTTTAGAATTGTGTCCCGCAGTCAAATAACGAAATGCGGTGTTGATATCACTATCAATTCCAACTCGCATGGCTTATCTCCAAGGGCGTCGCAAAGGGGGCGGGGGGTAGGGAGGGGAAATTATCGTATTAAAAGTGTCCCTTGTAAGATCGGTACAGTGACCCCTTATAGGATATAAACAACTAATACTTACTAACATTTTCTCCAGGGTCTGTCTGGTATTCAAAACGATGTGTGGGAGGCGTCTATCACTCTCAATCAGCACAGAATTCTACATGAAATGTTCATCAGGTGAGGATAATAACAAAAATGCATCGACAATGCTCAACGTCGACTCAACTCAGTATAGCATTGAAATGTAAGCTTTATTTCATGTTATACACGAGCGAATTTTGTGTGACAGTCAATAGGACCACTCGTCGTAGAATTTCAACTTATGTGTTCGAAATTAACTCGTATGAAACACAAAATAAAGTTAACATTTCAATGCCATACTGTGGGTGATTCGACGTTGAGTTGTATGACCTTAAGGCCTTGTTTCACAGTCGGAAAATCTAATAAATATATTCATAAATGTAAATTAATTATCTTTGGATAAGTTATCGGGAATTTATCACAACAATAAATACTGGATACACCAAATATCTCCTAAATGTAAGGACAAATATAATATTACAGGTCGAAAGTTTATAAAAACATAAATCGTTACAAGTGGGATTTGTACCCGCGAACTACTGGGTAAATCCCCCAGTCGCTTTGCCACTAAGCTATGGGTATAATTTAAACGGCAACCGAAAATATTTTTAAGACTCTAAGCCTAGGCACCAAATATTATTTTTGGTTCCTAAAATGGATTAACGGTCACCAAATTCTATCCAACTCAAAGATAAGAAACTGGATGCAATCTGGACTTTAGGGCACCCCGACTCGGACAGGTTAGGTTAGAAGGGGATGGCGGGGTCGAATAGACCCCGCCATCTCCTTCGCGGTTATTTTTTTATAAACCACCCAGAAGTAGGAGCCCCGCGAAGCGGGGCTCCGTCGACCAAGCCCACCCTTAGCCACCAGCAGCGCAGAGCAGAGCATACGTCTAGCCTAAACAAGTGACTTTTGTATATTTATATATTTGTGTATATGTATATTTTTATGGCAGTCAATAATACGATAAAATGGATTCATTTCATAATATTTTAGGAAACGTTATTTGGTGACTATTTATCCATTTTGGTAACCTTTTAGATTTTTTTTGGTAGTAAAATAGGTACTTTTTTGGGTGACGTTTAAACACAAGCCCTAAGCTATTCGCAACCTCGCCCGTATTATCGAAATTCTCTTCTACATTCAACCATCTCAGATCTACCTCTTATACAGAGCATTAGAGGGCTAACACACTTAACTTTGCAATATATAGATGTAACTTCAACCTCCTAGCCTTATTATTCCCAAACTTTGTTGGGGTCGGCTTCTAATCTAACCATGCAGCTGAATATTAGTTTTCTACGGACTGCCTCTCTGACCTCCGCTACCCAAAAGGATACGATATTCTGAAGTTAGATTAGTTGTCAGGATTTTATGAGGGTACTGACTCCCTTTAATGACTGTTAAAGATCTGCATGACAGCCAGGGCCAACGGGTTAACGTGCTTTCCGAGGCACGGAGCAGGTGATAATTAGTTTATAATACGCATATAACTTACAAAAAGTCAGAGGTCTTGGGTTCGAACCTGGGACCTCTGACTTGCCAGGCAAACGGACATACCACTAGGCTATCACTGCTTGCAGATATACATACAGATGTAACTTATTAAACGTTTTTTTACACTAAAGTTCGAAATGTAGCACTTAATAAAAAAAAAAGAACTAATGTTCGCATAGTATGCATAAATACTATACCTATATACTATCAAGGACAAAGCCGGTTCACCACCCTTAAGGTTAGAATCGCTTGCACCTACCAGGCGTCCGAACGTAGCGCTAACCCGTCCCTACGCACGTAGCATCGTTCAAAGCATTTTGATCGCAAAGTGGTGCACCGTTCGTGTCCGAGATAGTACGTATGTTTGTAAGAATAAAAAAATTATTTTACATATTAGTAATGTGTCTAGAAAAGTTAAAAAATATTTGTATGACTGGAGTGGCGTTTTGGTTTGAGAGTCGTGATAGCCTAGTGGTGGTGACCGTTGACTGGTAAGTCAGTGGTCTCGGGTTCGAACCCAAGGCGCGCACCTCTGACTTTTCGTAAGTTATGTGCGTTTTATAAATTAATTATCACTCTCTGTGCCTCGGATAGCACGTTAAGCTGTTGGCCCCGGCTGTCAATTGTAGATCTTTGACAGTCGTTACGGGTAGTCAGAAGCCCGAAAGTCTGACAACCAGTCTTACCAAGGGGTATCGTGTAACCCAGTATCTGGGTTGTGGAGGTCTGATAGGCAGTCGCTCCATGTAAAACACTGGTATTCAGCTGCATCCGGTAAGACTGGAAGCCGACCCCAACATAGTTGGGAAAAGGCTAGGCAGATGATGATGGAGTGGCTTTTTGGTTTGTGTAATGTTATTGCCAGCATCGCGCTCTAAGATAGTAGGGTTACTTCTACATCAATTTTCGTTATTTTCGTAAGCTGAGATCACATACCGTCGCGTATAACACTACCGCGTAAGTCAAATTTGATAAATTTTATGGAGACAAAAATAAAATTATTTCTTGCATTCAAGTTCGAACAGTACATAGCGGTGCCAGTATTATCCATTATTACGCTGTACCTTATTGGCTTATTTTTAGATTATAATTAAAATCTTAAAATCATAGGATGCGCGCGGAAAAAATCTATCCAATGAAGTATAAAATGTCATGTTGATGACATAAGATGTCGATTAACGAGGTATTGTTATACATATAACCGACGATATGTATAACAATAACGTATATACGGAAAATTGCGTACTATTAGCATAAACATTACTAAATTTTTAAGACAACCTATTTTTTTTTTCTTTTTTTTTACTATAGGTAGTATATATTCAGATAAAAATGGTTTATAGTGAAATATTATCCTATCTTTTGTGTAATTTAAAGTAGTATAATTCACACAGAATTGTAGTACACTTTCCACATCATTTAATTGCACAAATGGGCATTACTGGGTAAGTCTTAGAAAAACGTTGCAATTTATTAGATTTCACTCTAAACTGTAAGCGAAGGAAAATGATAAACTTAATTTTTTACTATTTTTTTATAAGAATCAACCTGCTGTTTTAAAAACGAGAGCGCGTGACGTTGGTAATGATTAAGGTTAATTGTAGGTACTTTTTTCACATACTTATTAAAACCTTGACAGGACAACTGTCGGGTCAGTTAGTTTTAATATTTATAAACTACTAGATTTTACCGATTATGAAACAGAGCTTTATTCTAACTTGGTCTATGATGTTTTCTAGCATTTTTGTTACTACCCTTAACTGTTGCTTTTCATATAGAATTCTGTGCTGAATTCTGCGAGATAGCCGCCTACACATCGTTGAATATTAGACATGCTGAAGAATACGTTAGTACGTATTCGTTGTTTATACCCTAAAAGGGGTCAGCACTGATCTTCGAAGGGTCACCACACTTTTTTGTTAAGAAAAATGAGTGACGTAAAAGACAAGAAGGTACTAATTGGGTAATAATTAGGTGATACGAGCATGTGGCCTCTTTAGTTGAGACATTTATTTATGCACACGAGGAGCACGTGGTTGTGACCTCTTTAGATAAAACATTTATTTATACTTGTACACGTATTTGTTTTCTACAAATACATAAGGGAGAACTCCAATGTGAGTTGGTTTTGATTGTGATATCAATTGTCTATTAATATCAATCTATCAGTATAAATCAATCATCGTATTTCGTTATTTGACTGCGTGACACAATTCTAGAGTGATTTCTCACGCAGTCAAATAACATAATGTTGTGTCCAGGGTCTGTCAGGTATTCAAAATGATGTGTGGGAGGCGGCTATCACGATTAAACAGCACAGAATTCAAGAAATGTTCAACAGGTGAGGGTAGTACATAATAAAAATGCATGAAAATGATATGTTATAGTCGTTATAGTCGATTTTAGAATAAGGCCTTTTTTCATAGTCGATAGAACTAGTAAATAAATTCATAAATTAAAATAAAGATAAAAAATATTGGACCTCATTAATATTAACAAACAAACGAAGTTAAATATTTGTGTGTAATTTTAATTACTGTGTTTATTGCATTTAAATTAACATGTCGATGAGGTTATTTAATTACTTTATTTAAAAATTAAGGACAAGGTCGCCATTATAATATTTCTAACTATTAATACTTTGTTTTAAAAAATAGATAAATAAATAGTACTGGGATCCGGTTCCGCCGGCAACTTACTGCTAATAATCTGACAGATTAGACTTCTAAAAAGCATATAATAGGTCTATTACACAATTCAGCAATAAGGAAACTTTTTTAAAAGGAAATACTTAATAGTATTTAGATTAATTGCGCTTAAGGTCTTAATGAGTGAGTAATTAGTAAGCATAATTATGAAGGTACCAGTGCCTTGTCTCACGTACTTAACTGCTTACATAGAAGTCTAAAATCTTTTGCCTAAGAAAATAATAATGATCTTAGTGATCTTCCTTTTACCTTTCGCAAATGTATATGTCTATGTGTCTGTCGCATGGTAGCTCCCAAACAGATGAACCAATTTTGATTTAGTTTCTTTTTGAAGAAAGTTTAATAATAACGCTTAGAATTAGTTTTCGTAAATAGTTTAAAATTAATATATTGACCTTCACATCTCTCTGTAGGTATAACCAAACAGTTTCCGTTATGGGTCTTTCTACAACTGTCATTATGTTTGTATCTTACTTAATTATTGTAGAAAATATTAATTATGTTTTTTTTAAGTACCTACCTTTTTTTTAAATTAAAAAAGGGACATTATAACTTACATTAAAATCAACTAAAATGTAGAAACCAAAACCAACACAGAGGGCAGGTGCGTCGTAACTTCAACATGCAGCGGATAACAGGCATCAATACCGGCATCACGCCGCCCGGCGCGCCGCGACCGCGATCCCGCGCTGCGCACACGCAGGACGCTAGGTTAGCTTAAACAGTACTCGCTACTGATCTTTGCGTCTGTGAAGTAGCTGATGAAGTTGGTTTTTCTAATGCATTGTTTATTTACCTAAAGAATGATAACGAAGTCGTGGGCTGTAGATGATAGAGAATTGTTGGGAAAAAACCGTTTTAGGGGCGCGTAATTTTGCTTTTGTTTCGCGGGCTTGATCAAATTCCGGGGCGGGCCATTCGATCCCCGGGTCGGGCTTGACCTAGATCTATCTAATAGGCCGATAAGCAACCTACGCGCAAATGCCACCCGCAGTTAAATTCATAGACACTAAGATCCCTGGCGAGTGCCGTATTATAATAATAATAACAACAATGCCGGTTGGCTCCTACTTTTTATATTTTTAAATATAAGTTAGAAAATAAATAAATAAATGAAATAATAACAATATCTTAGTCGATGTTATTAATGCCTGATATCGTGGTCATTAATGCTTGCTTTCCATCAGGTGAGATCCAGTCAAATGCACTCAAGTTTTTAATAAAAAAAAACCTTCTCTGTAAAATAAGAGGCCTTTGCCCTGCAGTGGGATAGTTTCAGGCATAATTTTATTTTTGTCTCACACAGTATATTAAAATTAATTGTGTAAAAAAAAAGATATTTCAGAATTTATAATTTCAGAGCCACGTCACCGTCGACGTCAGGACAGACTCCTTCGCGGGACAGTCCTAGCACAAGCGATGAAGAAGCTGTAAGACATTACATCAGACAGAACCGGGACAGACTGCTGTATTATATTGAAGAAACTAACGAAGGAAGAGGATTCATCAAAGTAAGACTTACTTTCGGATAAGACAATTTTATACAGAGTGAAATTGAAATCATGAGCATTCCTTAGAGTTCAAAGAACTCGTCATTATGAACAACTTTTACTATGGGACCAACCCTGAAATCGAGTTATGTGAACATAAATCGGGATCAAATCCCATCCGTATCTGTTGGTTTTCAAATTACTTAGTAAATAATTATAATTAATAAGCTAACATGTAAAAAGTTCACAAAAAAATTATTATATTATTTATTAATTTGTACTTTTGCAGGAACTATGCTACTCAGCAGACGGTCGCATCGTTTGCTCTCCATTCGGAAAGGGAATGAGGCTGCTAGCACTTAACAATGAGTGTGGAGAGCTATCCAGCTGCGTGGCTGACCTAAACGGCCCGCGGACAATGGTGGAAGTGGGCCAGAGCCTCGGCATCCATCAGGACCTCGTCGTCAGTTCCAAGTTCTCCCCACGGTACCACATGCTCGTCACAGGCTGTCTCGAAGGCAAGATTGTGTGGTACCAGCCCTTTAGCGGCGAAGATTTATATTGATGACGTAATTTGTATGTTTGTTACTGAATCAAGCTGAATACTTTGTAATTAAATGTTATCTGAAGGCAATATTTGCTGTCAGTCGCTGTAGCTATACCTCTGCCTAGTGGCGGGCTTAGCGCCTGACAAGACAAGCCCTAAACCTTTTAAAGGTTACATGGAAATAAAAAATACGTAGTTTTGACTATTTTTTTAAGCAAGCCGGGCTTTTAGGCTTGTATGGTAGGCCGGCCTTATCTTTTGTATAGCTAAAGACAAAGACAGGGCTATAGTAGGCCGGTTTCAATAAACAATCTATGACTCTGTTAAATGTATCTGTGATTTTGATTTTATGTTAACCAGTCGTAAAGCGTTATAAGACTGTACAGTAGGTAACAATTAAACCTTTACACCGAGAAATGAGACAAAAGGAAATCAAGTGTGTCTGGACGCCGGCGTCATCTTGCAGTTTATCTATTAATTACCCTTTTGTGGTCGGGGGGAGTGAAAAATGCCTTCCGCATACCGCACGTCCGAGGACGTACGGTTATGTGGGGCTCGCACCCACTAAAAACGTCTCCCCCCTGCGTGTTCCTCGCACTGTATCGGACAGGGCCGCGTACAGCAAGCGCGCCTCGCACCGGTAGTGATTACAAAAAACAGAGACGTAACGTTTGAATGGTCAATATAAAGTTACCGGCAAACATTTGAACAAAAAGCGACGTAGTGGGGGAAAGAGGGTAAAATTTCCTCACCCGCTCGGTTTACCATTTCGATCACATTAACGTAAATTCGATCGCATTAACGTAAATTCGATCGCATTAACGTAAATTCAATCGCATTAACGTAAATTCGATCGCATTAACGTAAATTCGATCGCAGTAACATTAATTCGATGGCATTAACGTAAATTCGATTTGCACGAATGGAAATATCAACACCTAGTGGCCATAATGGAAAATACAATTTCTGTGTGGATGTTTTTTTTTTTACGTCCTCGAATGTAGGAACGTTGGCGTACATGATTGATTATTTGCTTACGTTTCGCGATGGGTTCGACGTAAACTTGCGATGGTGAAGTTTCTCGAATTATATTGTGGAACTCACACTAGCCACTAAGTTAATTTGTCAAGTCTTGCATTTGTAACTGTAAGATCATTTGTTTTATAGAAATATCATCTTTTTACAGTCTCAAACTTTCGCGAACATATTTTAACATAATGAAACAACTTTTAAACGTATTACTCGCGTATATGTTTATTTTTCAAAACACCTGACGTAAAAAATAAACATAAAATATGTATACGCGAGTAATCCGTTTAAAAGTTTTTTGTGAAATTTTTACATGTTTTAGCACATGTTAGCTTATTAAATATAAATATTTAATAAGAAATTTGAAAAAACAACTGATACGGATGGGATTCGAACCCACACGCCCTAGGCGTATAAAGGGATTTGAAATTTCGAATGATTCTGATGGGATACGGTGGCTCAGCTGTTAGAGCATCGGCCCGGAACGCCGAAGATCGTGGGTTCGAATCCCATCCGTATCAGTTGTTTTTTCAAATTTCCGTTTAAAAGTTGTTTCATTAATATCATCTTTTTTTATCTAAACCGGCCGATAGCGTAGCGCATAGCCGCTGACCTTTATTCGTACCTTGCTGTTAGTTTCTACTTACGCGATCTATGCTGTTATTATTGTTAGCCATGAATCTTGGCAACGCGAACGATCTCATTTAATTTGACACAGTGATCGCGAGATTTTGTCGTAAACCGTATGGAAATACTAAATATTCCTTTGGTTTTCGCAGTCCATTGGACAAAGATTATAATGTTGCCACATTTATGTCCATTACGCAATGACTGCACTCAATCTGAAATATATAAACAAAGTAATTGCTACAATGGGATGCTAGATGATTTTGAAAATAAAGGTCGTCGTACACCTATCACCCGTACACAAGATAAGCATTGTTTCAGCTCGAGCCATTCGGAATTCCATACAGACTACCAACTTACTTTTAAAACAATCAGGACCGTAACAGTATTTTCTCTCCTCGGGACAAGCTAGCAAACGCATCACGGTTTGTCGTCAATCGCGCTTACGACGGGCTGTCATCGCAGAGGCATTAAGTCGCTCCGGTTGCATTCGGTTGACGCTTGACACCTGGTTGACGGTGAGTTAATGACTCCAAGCGATGCTGATCTAGTCCGGAGACGATATATGTGCGACAATCTTTTGTCATGTTGCATTTTAATATTTAAATTAAGAATAGACATTAGGTAATATTGACACCGTTTTTAAATTTTGCAGCAGTTATTGTAATATAAATGAGGAATTTATCAATAAGGCTGAATTTCTAGTTGGAATGTGTCTAATTGTATTATTTTAATGGTAATATGTATATTTTTTACTGACAACATGAATTCATATTTGATACCTTAAAAGGTTAAAAAACATAAAAGTCTAAAAGGTTTAAAAATGTGGCGACATAAGTAAAAATATTTAAATCAATCGATTAATGCTGAAGTTATAAGTTTTAGATAAGATATGAAAGGGGTTATATCTATCTTCTACCCGCAAAATGAAAATTGCTCACATTAGAAAAAAACAATACTGACGGCTTATATTATGTAGTTAGGTTTGTCTATAAGTAATACATAGTTCGATATTTTATATTAATTTAAAAAATTGTTAAACTAGTCTTATTTCACAAAAAGGCTAGGCAATTATTTTACAGATACCCTCAATATCCCGATTTTTATTTTGAGTTTGGATTTCAATGAGACTATGATTATTGTGTTAGGCAAGATTTAGACGTGATTTAAATGTATATAACCACTATCTTTGCCAAAACCAAAGTTATTTTGTAGTTAAGCCGTTTTGGTCTGAAATTTTGTAGATGTTTCCGCACCTTTGGCGTGATTGAGTAAAGGTACGTGTCCATTGGCCGGCGCCGGACGCACCGCACGCATTTTTTGGTCATAATTGCGTTCAGTGCGGTCGGCGCGGATAGGTAATGGACGCAGCGCTATGTAAAATCATACAAAGCAAACTATAATCCGTCGCGTGCCGTGCGTGCGGTGCGTCCGGCGCGGACCAATGGACGCGTACCTTAAGAATTAAACTCCTGAAATATCAGGAAAAACAGTTACTTAAATATAAATGTAATTTATCAAACTAAAGACTAGTTTTATTTGGTCTTCCTTCAATATCATATAGAAATAACAAGTAATAATAATGACAGATTAAAAATGTATTATTTATTTATTTAACAATTTTTACATGTTATCTACAATCGACTTCCATACAAAATCTCAGTATAAATATTATTGTTTCCGTTTTTGAAGATAGTCCTAGACGATTTTACTACAATATTTTAAACATGGCCGCCTTCCTTGAGCTTAGCGATCAGGGTGTCGACGTCTGGCACGACAGCGCCGGCCTGCCTCACTGGCGGGTCCTCTACGGATAACACCTTGATCCTAGGAGATATATCTATACCTAAGTCTTTGGCTGTCGTTTTCTTTAAAGGTTTCTTTTTAGCTTTCTGTAACAATGTTAAAATGTAATTAGAATGATTCCACGTGTAGACAATTATACCCCATTTTAGTAATTAAAAAAAGACCTTGATCATTAGCAATCACGACGTGATTTTTTATTACGAAAATGGGGTGCATTTGTCTACGAACCAACTTGATGGTAAGCGGTCTTGTGGTCTACGGTGAAGCAGTAACATGAAGACTAAAGGTTTCACCGAATATCATGCTGAGAACACGACTAAGTCGCTTAGCGGAAGTTTGTGTTTGTGGTAAACTGGTAACCAGCCGAAGCCTCCAATCAGAAGCAGCTTGGCAACAATCTCTGCTAGTTTTGACCCATCGTTAGTAAACTGTTACGTCACGCAGAGACGCGTTCGTGCTATTCTTCTTGTGCAAAGTGATCATGATTTTTTAAAATTTTAATAATAATTATTAATGACTTTTCCATACAAGATTTTAATGTGAATTCGAAAGTCAGGAAGCGGAGAATGTGGATGGATAAAAAACTGAAATAGGTATAAACTCTCTCTCTTTCCAAGTCTTACAGAAAAAAAGAAGTAGATTAGTCTCTTTTTAAGTATCATGGAATTCAAAAGGTCTAAGATCTTTGGGAAGAATAACCACTAGTATCTTTCGGCTATAATTTTACAACGCATTGTGCTTACCATGATATTAGGTAGGGTGGCATATCTGGGCTCGTTTAGACGCAGATCGGCGCTGATAACCGCTGGCATCTTCAACTTAATTACTTCCAAACCACCGTCGATCTCGCGTGTCACTGTAAGACCCGCGTCTGTCTTCTCCACCTAAAATAATGTAAATTGTAAGTGAGTATACCTATAATATTAATACCACTAGTGGCGTGCTTTGCACCTAAAAAGTTAAAGGATTTATCGAAAAAAAAATTACGTGATATTGATTATTATCTTTGGCAAGCCGGGCTTTTAGACTTGTATGGTACGCACGCCACTGGTTATTACTAAAATTTTAAATCTACAGGTCCTTATACTCCTTAACCTAAATACTACCTATAACTTTCAATCCTCAAGTCGCGGTTAATGTCTTTTAATAGGTACTTATGTACTTTTTTTTTAAATGCTTAATTTTGCAAAGAGAAGATTACAAGTAAATGAGGAAATTACTTTTAGATTGTAAAATTATTTACTGATTTATGGGTTAAGATATTATGATTTAATGGTTTGAAAATATTTACCTTGGAAGCAAAGGTGCCTTGTGGCCAATCTAATAAGGCGGCAGTCATTTGTGCGGTCTGATTAGAATCATCATCAATGGCCTGAAAGAAAAAGTATTCATAGTTTACATAAGTATTTGATTTATATTGCCTGCTTCTTAACACTCTGACACTATCGGAAAGAGTTAAGGCGTAGAACCAACGGCTTTTCGTACTTTCCGAAGCTTGGAGTACTTAAGTAATAAATTAATTAATAATTACACACAAACCTACGAAAATTTTAATAACCCTATGAGATAGCCTTTGCCCAGCAGTGGTAAAGCATAGAGAAAATATTTAACTAACCTGCTTGCCAACAATAACTATGTCAGCCTTCTCATCTTTGGAGAGTTTGGCCAGGATTTTAGCCACATGTAGGGGCTGTAAGGTATCATACTCCGCACCAGCTACTTCCACATGGATGGCACGGTCTGCACCCATAGCGAGAGCTGTCCTTAAGGTCTCCTGAAATGGTAATTACTTTATTTTTATAAAGGTTTTCTTTTTATTGTCATTTTTAAAGAACTATGATAATTAATTATAAATAACCCCACAGTTACACAGCACTTAAGGGTTTAAGAGTAGGTTTGTCATTTCTTTGAGTTTGTTTTTGAGGTTATTAGAATATCTTTGGAGTATGCCTCTGTAGTTAGAGATTGGACTATTTTATCATCTCCTGTTTTAATGTTCAGTGCAGTCTTTTATGAACTTAAATAACAATTATATATTTTTTAGTTGTAGTCTACCAAAGCATAGAGATACAAAATACAACAGAGGAAAGAAAAAAATAAATCTAATAATAGATTCTTGCCTGAGCCTGTGTAGGACCACATGATACCGCAATGACTTCACTGGCAATCTTCTTCTCTTTCATCCTCACTGCTTCCTCCACAGCAATCTCATCAAAGGGGTTCATTGAGTGCTTCACGCCATCAGTCACCACACCACTCTTATCTGGCTTTACACGTACCTGCGAATTTAAGTGTGATAGAAGTATTTAAATAGGAGAAATAAATCAAATGTTTATAGATATACTCAAGACTAGCTATGGTTACCTATATGCAGCACAAAATTACAACAATTAAGTACCTAACTTTATTTTCTTATAGGTAGTTAATATAAATGTGAACCATAAAAAATTACTGATAAATAAAACCAACACTACTGAATAAGAATATTATTACTAAATCAATGCGATCAATAAAATATTGATATAATACAGTATTTTCATTACAGATCAATATTTTTTTTTAAACAATAAATAATGTCAACCATTATCACTATCTGCACTCTGCCAATAATATATGATTCTATGATTGGATGGATTTTATATAAACATTTTTTTGCATGTAAAAGTTTAAAAAGTAGGTATAGACTAGTCACCCTCATAACATATTGGTACCTACTACTTATAAAATTATTGTACAGACGCCAGCATATCAAGCTACTACAATCTGTCAGATTTCTTTAATAGATTTTCAACTTTATAGCTACAACATAATGTATAAGGTTGAATGGGAAAATTTGACAGTTTCGGGTAACTTGACCTGCTGGCGTCTGTACTTACGTATCAATTACAAATTGCTGCAATTTGCTTCTTGGGCCTCTACAATAAATTATCAGAAGTACATGTAGGTACAAAGTATAATTTAATACACTTCAATTGATATGTTTTATGCTGGAAGGAAACTATTAACCTTTGAATTGCTTCAACTATACCACATCACAATCATAAAGAAGTTTATATAGATCTCTCATTAGCATGAGCATGACACAAATTGAAATTACAAACATGTTTTTAAGGATAGGTTAAATTAATTGGCATAATTCCATATTTATATCAATTATTATACAATATCGGCGTGATGTAGGTACTATGTGTTTTTATACAATCGCTTGTCTTCGTCATTTTTGTACCATAAGCCAGTTCAAGGCTGTCACTGATAAGAAATCAAGAATTCGAATAATCTAATTCATAAGAGAATGAACATGCCAAAGAACATGATGTTATATGACTAAAAAGAAATGTAGGTATGTTTATTTTCGGATGCATTTGAAAACAATTAACAAATTGTTTTCTAATTCAATCTAAGGTTCTCGTATTTACTGTGTTTCAATGAACTTGAGATAGGTACTTATTATTATATCAACAAGTAACCTTTGTACTTCACGTAAACTTACCTTTACGGCGTAATCAATTACTCTCTTGACTCCAACTAGTACACGGGCCATTTTATTATTTGTGCGTATAACTTATCTTCTAACACAACACTAAAGTTAATTCAATTTTAATAAAAACAAATGAAAAACTTCCAACGAAGTACGAAGTCCACCACTTCAATTAGTTTTTTTTTCTTTTACGTCACCAAGCTCAGCTGTGATTGTTATGGACCGGAGAACTAATCTTTTTAGCCTAATACGAAAAATGTTGCCATGAAAAAACTCATTTTCAAAGTGGAGGCGCCACTGTTGTTAATATCATGTCAATGCACTTTCCTCTCAGGTCATTTAGGTACATTTTGTCGCAGTTGTACCACGGGTCGGGAGTGGTTTTATTACTCCCGCGACACTAGGTACGCTATTACATAAAATATAATTAAAATCAGCTTAAAACTGCGACTTATTTATAAAAGGTGTAAGACGTATAAATAAATAAAACTCACTACCTCGTTGGTCTAGTGGTGGGTTCGATCCCCGAGTCGGGCTGTTATTGGGTTTTTCCATTAGGAAAGTCTCAGTAGCAGCACGGAGTCTGGGTTAATGGCAATAGGCTCGCCCCCTATTAGGTGTGAGTCTATATAAATAAAACTCAAATTTTTATTCTTAATTTATTGGTTTGGTTGTCACACTGGAAACCATAATGTCGAATTTATTTCATGTACTACCCACAAATGGAATTACATATAGGTACCAATACACTTATAAATAGTATTAATTATTACAATATGTCTATTATCACTATTAAAACTTGAATTCTTTGTATTTCTTCGACTGTTTAGAGTCCGTGTTTTGTTGACGCTTCCGCTTATTCTGAAAACAAAATAACATTAGTATCCTTATGTTTATTGATCCTGTCAGTAGACTATTGACTACTTTTATTTCATGATTTAACACACAATTGGTCTGTAACTATTTGAAAAAAATTGAACAAAAAAATTTCCTAAAAACAAGAAGATATACAAGATCTGTATGCCAAATTATTATTAATTATTTATAAAATGAGCGTCTTACTTTCTGCCTAGCGACGTGATCAGCCAACATATCGGAAAGGTCCTCGTGCGCCTTGGGGCGAGTCTCCCGCAGGTGTCGCTCGTAGCGCGCGGCCACGGCCTCGGGCTCCAGCTCCAGCTCGGACGGGTCCAGTGCCACCTCCACGCCCGTCATGGCCGCGCCGCCGCCGCCCTCGCTGGTGGTGCCGGCCGCCGCGGCTGGGACGGCGCGCTTGCCTGTCAACATTTAATAAAATTAAATTTGTAATCAGAAAAATAAATCCTAAATAAACAGGGTATGACAAAAAATAATAGACGAGGCATATACTTAAAACATATAACATAAAAATGTCAAGTTCGACTCTCTATTATCTTGGAAAGGTCATTGCACCTTTCACATTCATCTTTGTTTATGGTAAAAATCACAGACATCGAATTGACGTCATGATAAGCTTAGTAGTGAGGCGGTTGGTGTTGCGGGTTCGATTCCGGCACGAGACATTACTGTGTTATCCACAAACATTTGTTCCTCTTTGGGTGTTTGTGCATTGAGGAATTACGGAAACCACTCACGACAAAGGAGAAAATTCTATTGTCACCTCCTAAAAAAAATAATTAAAAGTAAAGTTTACCCGGGTTGGCGGCGCTGATGTCGTAGACGTGTGTAGAGGCCATCATGCCAGCAGTTAGCCCCACGCGACGTTCCGGCAACACCTGGTACAAAGCAGGAGTATCGCCGCTGCAATTTATACAAATTCTAATTAGTTTTGTTAAAGTATAAAATATGTCAGCAGATACTCGGTTCATAATAATTAGAACCGTTGTCTGCCTACTTGATAACGACAGAATTATTTATCGTATATCCGTGATCGACCATAGACAACATCATTTTATGCTTGGCTTTTCTATAATTAAAAAAAACAGCTAACGATTTCGACTTCATATTTTTAGGTTATATTTCATCAGTGTCATAATGGTTCCTCGCCCCACTTCACATCCAATACTTCTACTATTGGATGCGATATATTTTTCAATAATTCGATTACTGTTATATGAATTGTTATGTGTATATGTTTGATAAATTAATTATCACTCTCCGTGCCTCGGATAGCACGTTAAGCTGTTGGCCCCGGCTGTCATACATAACGTTTACATAACGTAATAATACATGCAGGTTAAAAATATGAAATGTTGTCAATTGTAGATCTTTAACAGTCGTTACTGGTAGTCAGAAGCCCGAAAGTCTGACAACCAGTCTTACCAAGGGGTATCGTGTAACCCAGTATCTGGGTTGTGGAGGTCTGATAGGCAGTCGATTCATGTAAAACACTGGTATTCAGCTGCATCCGATAAGACTGGAAGCCGACCCCAACATAGTTGGGAAAAGGCTAGGCAGATGATGTGTATATGTTTGATCTGCACGATCAAACATTACTCAAGTTCATTACAGAATAGCTAAGTAAATAAAATATACTGACCCCTCCATATCACTCTCGACCTTCTTCTTCCTGAGCTCAATGGTGTCTGGGGTCTCCATGCCAGGGGGCACGGAGCTAATACCCAGCGGAGTGACCAGTCCTTCCCCTGGCGTGGCCACACCTGCAGCCACCTCACCTTCGCCTGGCTTCTCACCCTCGTCGCCTGATTCCTCTGTTAAATTAAAAGAGAATGATAAACAATATTGAATCTTGTGTATTAGGTAATTAAGTTAGATTTTTTAAGAATTATTGTATTCATACCTTCTTCAGATTCTTCCTCAGATTCAGATTCCAACTCTCCCCACATTGTCCGGTCAATATCTAGGTCTTCTACATCCTGGACCACAACAACAAAATTATTTTTTTTTTTTTTTTTATTTATGCTGTTTATAATATCATTTTATTTTTAAGATATACACTGAACACTATCTAAGAACATGTTTTCTCCAAATAAGACCGGTAATGAAAAATGCAAATTAATCACCAAGCAAGTGTTATGCTATTAGTACAGGATCCCTGGTACATTTTTTTATTTGATTACTATCAAGCTAATTTTTCGTGAGTAGCTTCATTTTGATGAGACGCCCAACAATTTGCTGTTAGAAATTCTCGATTGTGGGAGCTAACAGAGATAGCAAGGATACAATATGTCGATTTGATGATCCTAAAATATTTATTACTAACAGGTTTTCTTTTTTTAAAATCTCAAGATAATTATTTAATTTATTCGAAAAAATATTTGTCCTACAAAATCTATGGTTTGATCAAACAGTCCCCCCTTTCCAACATGTATCGATAACGAGGTCATCATAAATGATTACTAACCAACTGATTTTTTTTTTTTTACTTAGTTAATATTTATGTAATTCAACAGTCATATTGTCCTACATATTGTGTGGGACGTTATCCCGGTCCTACGCTCAGAAATTGTTATTACCACAAGACCATTTTTCTCATTACTAACTGTAGGACAAAAATATTACTTCATAGGTTAGTGTGTTCTCTGCCCAAATGAAACAATGTCCTACAAGAAAACAGGTATGGGCCACTAGTCCGACAAAAATAGTCATTTTTAATAAAAATTACCTAATAAGCAGTAAACAATGCTCTGCGCATGCCTAGTAGACTCAGCTGTAGTACCTAGCCTCTTGGACGTTCAGGCGACCACAGACTCCAAACAGTGTTAGCGATTTTGTTGAATGTAGCTTGTTTTTAATTTTTTTTTTTGGTTCTCAATTCGACTGTATGTATTTTTTTTTTGTATGTTTATTACGCGATTACTCCTTCAATTGTGGGCCGATTTTCAAAATTCTTTTTTTAATCGATACTCTCCGATCTGATAAAAACAGAATTGTCGTAACAAGTAATATTGCTTTGTTTATACGTGCAGTCGATGGCTCAGATGGCTAACGAGTAAAAAGGAAGAGAAATACGTGGTCACCCTCCCCCCTCCTATAATCATCTAAGATTTAAAATATCGTGTGAGGTATCGTTTGAATGGGCTTTTCATAAGGATTTCAAATATTAACCTCACAAAAGTCTGGGAGGGGGGATTAATTTTAGGCACCAATACAAATCGTGAAAAAAAAAATTTTAATAAAAAAAATAAAACCGACTTCATAAGGAACTAAAAAGCTTGAAATAACTTTAAAACGTTTTGGAGTCGGTTCCAAGACAAGTTCTAGCCTCTTTAACCTTCTCATTAGAAACTTGACTAGGAACCGACTCTAAAACGTTTTAAAGTTATTTCAAGCTTTTTAGTTCCTTATGAAGTCGGTTTTATTTTTTATTAATATTTATCTTACATCAGAATAAACTAGAAGAAATTTTCTATGATCTTTACATAACACAGTTTTACGTGATACCTAAATCTAGTCTCATTTCAGTTGGTTAGTAATCAACTAATCATTTATGATGACCTCGTTATCGATACATGTTGGAAAGGGGGGACTGTTTGATCAAACCATAGATTTTGTAGGACAAATATTTTTTCGAATAAATTAAATAATTCTCTTGAGATTTTAAAAAAAGAAAACCAGTTAGTAATAAATATTTGAGGATCATCAAATCGACATATTGTACCCTTGCTATCTCTGTTAGCTCCCACAATCGAGAATTTCTAACAGTAAATTGTTGGGCGTCTCATCAAAATGAAGCTACTCACGAAAAATTAGCTTGATAGTAATTATTTTTATATCAAAGATTTGTACTACTACTTTTGAGCGTAGGACCGGGATAACGTCCCACGCAATATGTAGGACAATATGACTGTTGAATTACATAAATATTAACTAAGTAAAAAAAAAAAAATCAGTTGGTTAGTAATCATTTATGATGACCTCGTTATCGATACATGTTGGAAAGGGGGGACTGTTTGATCAAACCATAGATTTTGTAGGACAAATATTTTTTCGAATAAATTAAATAATTATCTTGAGATTTAAAAAAAAGAAAACCTGTTAGTAATAAATATTTTAGGATCATCAAATCGACATATTGTATCCTTGCTATCTCTGTTAGCTCCCACAATCGAGAATTTCTAACAGCAAATTGTTGGGCGTCTCATCAAAATGAAGCTACTCACGAAAAATTAGCTTGATAGTAATCAAATAAAAAAATGTACCAGGGATCCTGTACTATATATTATCTTTGATCTCTTCTGAACATTGTCTGAATAGGGAAGATGCAGATGTAATATTTATGGAATTTGTATGATTAAAACGTTAAAAAAATATAAAAGAAAGGTCACTGCAACGTTTTTATTTTACATATTGTTGTTTTTTTACAATAATTACGATTTAAAAATGACTTGAAACAATACGTATTTTAAAACACGAATTAGGGTTTCGTGACGTCACACTTGTTTTGACAACTTATTTGACGTTATGGTTGTAAAGGTGAATATTATTTTATGGGAATATTAATTGCGTTTTTTTAATAAAAATGGGAGTTGGGTTTATCAAAGCAGACTCTAGGTGTTTACCTAGAGTTAGTATTGACATAACATCATTAGTTTTTCTCTAGTTTAAATATTTTGAATAAAATAATTAGTTAGGTATGTTTAGTTCCAGGCCTTTGTAGTAATAAATATTGTTTATATTATTTTAATCAGCATTTTAGATTAAAATTGAAGAAGCTGGATTTCTTCGTAATGCCGAGTACCCTTTTTTGGTGCAACACCTGACGGCTGAAAATTACACAGTAGAGATGAAATATCCTTAACAGAAGCTACCTACCATACTTTCCTATGTGAAAGACAATAAAATAACACCAAAATATTGGGCACAAGTACAACTTCAAAAATGTTTTTCAGCATAAGGAAAATATCACTTTTCTGTATAGCACACACAAACTTTGAAAAATTAAAAGAAGTATATTTGTATATACGATAAAAGCATTTTATCTGTTATGAATGCTGCATAGAAATTCTGGATAGATGCTGTATTTCCAAAATTAAAATGTAATAACTATATAATATTTAAGTTATTCTTTTTTGTAAATTTATACAATAAAATTCTATGCTTTGTAAATACTATTTTTTATTCGATTTAAATAAATATGCAAAAGTATGAAAGCCAACGGCGAACCAGTAAAAGACAAGAGTGACGTCATCAGCACCATAAGTCCGTTTTCCCGCGAACTGTCAAACTGTCAATTTAAAACAGCATTTTTTCGGATAAATTGCAATGTTTTAATTTTTTAAATATATTTGTGGTCTATTCTACATGGAATTCTTTAAAATGAAAACAAAAATAAGAATAGTGCATCTTCCCTATTTTGTAATTAGCTTGTCATTATTTCTTACTATAATTTAAGTATTATTTATACTCACATCTTGTCCACTACTCTGGTGTCCAAACACGTCACCATACAGCGGTTTCCCTGTCTCGTCAACGGGCGGTTTGCCCCACCCACCCGCGTGGTAACCGAACGCACAAGCCTCAGGAATGGGCGCGTTCAATCCGGGTATCTTCAAGTTAGGGTACGATGGAGGGGGCCCGTAACGTTGCTGGGCAATCAACCATGGTGGAGGCACCTGTGGAAAGAACAGATAGTCATTATGATGTAGTTCAACTTTCATAATGTTTTGAAGGGCCAAAGCAAACGGTGTTCGGTAGTCGTCTACTAAATTGCAGGTTGAGTGTGGTTACGATACCGATGAGCAAATGCGTAGACAGCATCGAAACCGATGAGCAACTGCGCAATCAGTCCTAAATGCGCAGTATGCGTCGGAACCGATGACCATGTGTGTCAAAACCGATGACTTTAATGCACAGTCTCCTTGCAGCATCCAAGTGGACTAAATCGCAAGTAATGCGTTAGTATTTTCTATTTTGCTTTAACTATTAATACAATCTGTATATGGGTAATTTTCTGACCTTATGTGATCCTGGTCCTACTGGCATGCCGAGAGCTGTTCTCAGTTCTTCCGACAAGTCCCCAGGCTTCTTCTCACGCAGCCGGGTCTCGAACTCCTTGCCCTCGTAGTATAAGTCGCCGTGGATCGTCATTCGGGGTTTGGTTTGCCATCTAAATGAGGTATCGCATTTAATTCATGGACAAAATCTGGCTAGTCAAATTGTATGAGTCAAAAAGTACAGTCAGCAACGTGAGTAGATCAAACATTTGGGTATTTGTATATCAATTTATCGCAGGAACTAATTTTTCTCCCATTAACCAGAAAAAAAAGAGAAATCAAATTAGGAATTTTGGTAAAATTGGGCCTTAGACGTTTAATTCAAATTAAAAAGTTTGACCATTAAAAGTTTTATGCTTTCAAGGTTCAATGTTCATATAGTATCAACATATAGCTTGCATAGGTAGCGTAGCTTAGATTGTCATTAAAGGACGTTAGTGAGACATAATATACCCATCTCATTTCGTTTCACCCCACTCTCCAGAACGGGCCGAGATGGCTATATTACTTCTCACCGAAACATCTAGTAGGTACTTTCGCAGATTGTAAACTCATTTTGGGTACACAAAACGAAATTTTTTGACCAAATTAAAAAGTTTCAATAAACTCACCTTAACTTATTGTCCTCATCTGATATTCCGTTCTTCACTGTCACTTTGGCTAAAGAAAAAAAATACGAAATCCAGTTTTTAAACTGGGTGTAACATGATCAAAAACTCTGCAGTTAATCAACTTGCTTTTATGATCATATTTGCTATATGTGTGCAAACTTCAAAAACTCAAGTTTATCGTCGATAAATTAATTTATCGCAACTAATTTTATCAATTACCTTGCATAAGCATCAGACCTATAATTTTACCTCCTTACTCTAAAATAGAATTGTCGTTTATAATTTTAACAAAAACTGAGTGCAATATGTTTGAAACTCAAGAATAGCCCCTCAATACTCTTAGTACGGAAATCGCAAAACGGCCATTATTTAATTATTTTTTGGCTATTTCTGGTGTTGCGACTATTTATTTGGTATTCAAAATAACCTTTATTTGGAATGGTTAAATTATGATGAAATATAGATCTCATTTCAGAATATTAGATTGATAGAATATCAATATATTTGATATTCTGCTTAGATTCTGGTTAGATTAGACACCGACCCTAACAATGGTTGAGAATAATAAGGCTAGGAGGATGATGAGATTTATAGAATATCATAGAAATAGATAGATTGGTTCCAAGACTTAGTACCAAAGATTCTCTTACTTGAAGAAAGCATCGTGCAACTTCTGATAATCAATATCGATCTTGCCAAGCTTAGGTCGTGTACGTTCCCTCATCTTCGCCTTGAGGGTCTTGGTCTCCTCCTTGTCCTGCAGGGAGGCACGCATCTCCATGATGCCAGTCTTTTTGATAAAGTCTGGCAAGTCGAACGGCGGCTTCTCTATACCTCGCTTGCCTTGGAGATACTGTGTAAAAAAAGATATCATGACCTTCTATTTCAAAAATGAATTGCATTTAAAAATTTCACAGTTTAGCCAGGAAAAAGGCCACGAGGAAGAAGTCCGATACGTTGCACGGACCAAATCCGCACCACCATGACACATCTGTCCATTATGCTCTTCAGTTAGCGGCAGATAGAATCAGCTAGCGCCAGATAGTCCATGGGAAAGTTCTATCAAGAAGCGATCATGACCCTCAGCATTGAGGAAACCGTCATGAGGTCCCCCTCAGGGGAGTGGAAATTTACCAATACAATAATTGTCTTTTGTAATATATCATTAAATGTCTAAATGCTAATTTTAATAATGTCAAGAAAAGAATTAAATAAGATTTATAAATTAAAATATAATATTTATATTTTTAACTTAGTAAAATTTTTTGCAAGTCAGTGAACTGTAGACGCTGCGCATGCGCTTTATTGCTGTTAAAACACACCTTAAAAGTTCGATTTATCCAATAACTGTTACCCTAGGGACGTCGACTGCGCATGCCAGCTTCTCTTACCTTCCGTTTATAGCACCAGTGCCGCGGCACTTGTACGGTGTTCCTATGCGCCTTCAGCTGCACCAGCAGCTTGGGGTCCCGAGCGGTCACATCGTACATCTCCACCACGTCGGGCCTCGACACCAACTGCTTCAACTCCGCTACAGATAGCCGCGATAACTTCTTTAGTTTCCGTTTTGATAAGCGCTCTTTTTCGTCGGCTGCATTTTTCTGTAAGTTAACGTTAAAAGGCTTAACTACCGTTAAATGGCTTAACTACCGTTAAAGGGTTTAACTACCGTTATTGGCCTTAACTACCGTTAATGGCCTTAACTACCGTTAAACATCTTAACTACCGTTAAAGGGCTTAACTACCGTTAATGGGCTTAACTACCGTTAAAGGGCTTATCTACCGTTAAAGGGCTTATCTACCGTTAAAGGGCTTATCTACACTGTAAGGGCTTAACGACCGTAAGGACGCCGGCGGTGCGTAACAATTACTAAACCGTTCTGTTGCCTATGAGCGGTTGTAATCTCTTACCATCAGGTGCGGCGCCAGTATTTTGGCTCGTTTTTTAAAAAAAATATTAAAAAGAAGAATAAAGTTACCTCAACAGCCTCTTCATCAGCAGCAAACTGATCCTGCACCTTCTCCTGAGGCTTGGAAGGTTTGGCGGTTTCCTTGTCCTCTTCCTTGACAGTGTCATCTTTTTTCTCAGTGATCTTGAATGATTCCAGAATGCGATGGAACTGCCGGTACATTGGCTCTAGTTCATGGAACTGGATGTTCTCTTGGACATACCTGATGGCAAAATGAAGGATAGAAGCTTTTACTCTAGATGGGTTTTAATCCTGCACAGGAGAAATATTTGTGAGCTCCACAACTGTACTTGTTTGGTCTGGGCGTTTTTGCATTGTGAAATTATATGTATGTAACTATACATCATCATTAGCCTGTATTAGTCCACTGCTGAACAAAGGCCTCTCCTAATGCGCGCCACTATTGTGCGCTCCTTGGAGGTATTTGCCCATAATCGCCACGTTAGGCAAGTGGGCGATCGCAGTAACAGATGATTGCTGTTACACAGAAGGATAATGCTGCCCATCTTCCGGATCTTTCTCTTTGTCGCTTCTTAAGACACCCGCTGGACGAGTAGGGGTGGTTCGGTTCTTAGACCGGAAACCACACGGCACTACTTACTACTACTCTTCTATTACCTACCTAAAACCTCAAAGTTTATTAATTGGTTATGTTTTTAAAATAGGACCATTTTGGCCAAGAGTGGCAATGGATAAAGCCCAGTGGCGACAGTTGGAGAAGGCTTTTGCTAAAAGGCACACGGAAACCAGAGTTAATCATAATGAAAGAATAATGTTAACCCTTTGAATGCCACGCCGGTCAGTGGTAACCGGCAAACAATAAATACTAATAATAATACTTTGTTTCTGTAAATAATATAAATTAGCCTGTAACTGTCCCTATGTAGGGCAAAGGCCTCTTCTCATACAGAGAAGGATTGAGCATTAATCACCGCGCTAGCTCACTGCGTGTTGGCAATTTCAGACTATTAAGTCCAGGTTTCCTTACGATGTTTTCCTTCACCGTTAGTCAGTGGTGTCTTAGAATATCTAAGAAAGTACATATGACATTGAAAAAGTCACATTGGTACATGCCAGGTGCGAACCCACACCCACTCGCTTGTAAAGCGGGTCCGTAACCAATACGCCACGACGACATTCGACGAATAAAGGCTATTTTATTAACCGACTTCCAAAAAGGAGGAGGTTCTCAATTCGACTGTATGTTTTTTTTTTTTTTTTTGTATGTTTGTTACGCGATTACTCCTTCAGTTGTGGGCCGATTTTCAAAATTCTTTTTGTAATCAAAAGGGTATACTCCCGAGGTGGTCCCATAGAAAAATTATCGTGATCTGATCATGAACTTACGAGATATGAAACGGAACTCCTCGTAGAATTATAGCAGAATTGTCGTAACAAGTAATATTGCTTTGTTTATACGTGCAGTCGATGGCTGACGAGTAAAGAGGAAGAGGGGGGATACGTGGTCAGCCCCCCCCCCTCCTATAATCATCCAAGATAAAAAATATCGTGTGAGGTATCGTTTGAATGGGCTTTTCATAAGGATTTCAAATATAAGCCTCACAAAAGTCTGGGAGGGGGATTAATTTTAGGCACCACTAAAAATCGTGAAAAAAAATTTTTTAAACCTAGCTTCTTTAACCTTCTCTTTAAGAATTTGACTTGGAACCGACTCCAAAACGTTTTAAAGTTATTTCAAGCTTTTTAGTTCCTTTTGAAGTCGGTTTTATTTTTTATTAATTTTTTTTATTTATTTTTGTTTTAAAAAAAGTACAAGTATGATACTAACTCAATTTCAGCTTCCTTTTCATTTTCCTTATCACTGGTCTTCTTGGTTTCATCCTGACTGGATGCTGTGGTATCATCATCTTTCTTCTTAGCATCTTCACGTCTCTTCTGCTTGGCTGCCTTCTTTTTCTTCTTCTTTCGTTTGTTCTTGTTTGCTTTGTTAACAAGCCCCTAAAAAAAAAATTTTATGTTACTAGCTCCCATTTTTTGCTTGCTTGGAACAGGATAAAAATATCCATGTCCTAATCCAGGTCATAATCCTAGGTTCTGGTACACCTGTGTGCTAAATTTCATCCAAATCCATTCAGTCATTAAGGTGTGATTGCTTTAAAATCATCAAAATTCATAAACTTACACATTTATATTTTGTGGGATTGCAATTATAGCCATAAGATACAAGTTTTCTTAGAATAACCCAAGAATTCTAGGTAGTCAAGAAAATAGTTAGAAGTCAAGCCATTTTCTAAGATAGCATTAAACCTTCAACTATCGCCAAGACGCCGTCGACGCGTAAGTATTGATTTCCTTCTATGTTTCATTTCTGGGTGTTTGACGGTTTAAAGAAGGACCAAAAATCCATGACCAAAAGTATAAAAGTCGAGAAGCAGAAAACTTGCTGAACTCACTTCTTGTTTAGAAATAACAGGTGGTTGTGGCGCATCAGGGATGTTGTCATCATCAGAATCCCCTTCATCCTCCTCAGCATCATACTCGGTACTAATCACAGGTGCTGGAGGTGCCTCTGGTGGGTGGTCTTGTTCTGAAACAATGGTTTACTTTAAGAAAATATTCCTTTAAGATTTCACGTCTACTATTCAATAAATCTAAGAAATACATTTTTTGTGAAATTTTTACATGTTTTAGCACATGTTAGCAATTATATAACCAGACGCCCTAGGCGTATTTAAAGAGATTTGAAATTTCGACTGATTCTGATGGGATACGGTGGCTCAGCGGTTAGAGCGTCGGCACGGTAAGCCGAAGATCGTGGGTTCGAATCCCATCCGTATCAGTTGTTTTTTCAAATTTCTTATTAAATATTTATATCTAAGAAATACATTTTGATAGATTGAAGATTCCAAACGTCTTCAGAAAACCAGAATAAATTATACTTGGATAATTCATTCCAACCGGCCAATCTGGAAATCATTGGGGGAGGCCTATGTTCAACAGTGGACGTCTTATGGCTGATATGATGAAGATGATTAAGCAATAAGCGACATCTGTATAGCTTTGTACTCTAGTTGCAAAGTTAGATATGTTAGCCATCTAAATACTGCAAACAAGGTGGTTGAACTGCCATCACGATAGTTGAATGTAAAAGAGAATTTTGATAATAGGGAAGGAGTTATAAATAGTTTAGTGGTAGAATGATTGAGGGCTTTACCCTGTAGGTTGCGGGTTTAAATTCCACTCAGTAATTAATTGATTTCTTATTTCTACAAAAATCGTGACTAAATATTTTATCCTCACTTTACATGTAGGTATACTTTAAAATAGAATTACCTTTTCCTCCTTCCACCTCCCCACCTAGGGCAGCTTGTCTCTGATCTTTGTAGGCCAAAGCTTCTTCCAAGGCTTTAGGTAATACAACACCACCTACACCTTGTGGCTTATTTCTAAACTCCTCTGGAGTATCAATCTTCATAGTTAACAGCGAAGGCAGACTTGTTGGAGGTCCTGGCATTCCTCCTGAGTCATCTCCTTCACCTTCGTCTTCTTCACCTTCATCACCATGGTCATCCCAGCCTGGTGGACCATCTTGCCTTCCCCACCCTGGAGGACCCTGTCCGTCCCAACCCATTGGAGGCATGTTCGGCGGCGGTCCCATCCCAGGCGGACCCATATCCATTCCCTGGTTGCCATAATTTCCTTTCATATTGGGTCCACGCATCATATTTGGAGGCATTCTTGGAGGACCCATGCCTGGGGGACCCATAGGTGGTCCCATGCCCATTCCTGGCGGGGGCCCCATTCCAGGTGGAGGTGGACCCATGCCTGGAGGGCCCATTCCCATATTGCCCATCATACCGGGCGGCGGACCCATTCCAGGAGGCATTGCAGGCGGTCCAGTAGGAGGTCCACTTGACGAACTTACAGGCGGCATGGCTCCCGGCGGACCCATGGGCGGAGGCGGCATGTTCCCTGCACCCATTGCTCCTGGCGGAGGCGGCATCGGAGGAAAGCTTGGCATCCCCGGAGGACCCATCGATCCATTGTTATTTGGCGGCCCCGTGCCAGGCGGGCCATCCATCTTTACTTTATTTGGTTTTTAATTACTTACTAAACTGTAATTTACAATTGAATTCTTTATAATAGCAATCTAAATGTTACTTTATTGACACAAACACAAAAACTGTATTTTAGGTTAGTTTACTACTTACTAGTGATGTCCTATTTACTATTCGTTCGTCCCTTCTTGTCAGACACACACGTCACACACACGAACGTCAGATAATCGACTAATTTGATTTCATCAGAAGGAAGATTATTAAACTTAAACTAAAATGGTAATGATAACTTAAAGATCATCTTTAATAATTAATTTCAGCTCAATGGCAAAAGTAGGATCTGTACAGTTTGACAAAAAAAGAGTCTGGAAATATTGGGGGCGCCACTGGTGCACTTCTAAAAAAGCTAAGATTGGCAAAAAATACTCTGATCCTCGTCTGATCTGACTCTTTTTTGCCAAGCTGAGCTTAAAAAATTACCAAACTGTACGCGTTTATGCATCGATAATTAGTTGTTGGGTGCGTTCAAATTCAAACGTAGATTAAGAGTACGGTACAGCTTGGCAAAAAAGAGTCTGAGGCGGTGACAGTTGGAACTAAAAAAATATAATAATGACAACACTACACTGTTTTATTTGTCAACTACAAGTAGCTTCCTTGTCATCTTTACGTATTGCGAGTAATTTTCTTTAAAATTTAAAAGATTCGTGTGATATGTGTGTGATATTCTTACTTATTAATAGTTGATATAGTTATTCGTAATGAATAAAACCGTTCACAGTAGTGGAAGATCTGTTAAATATCAAGTTTTCTTGAGATGTTTGGCCGAAAGCAAAGCTGGACAAATTTTGTCTGAAATTAACAATGTTTACCTGAGAACTGCCAAATGACAGGTAAAGTTCATGCATTTTTTCTTCTAGAATGTAATTAAGTCGTTATATTTACTTTCTGATAGCTATACCACCAGTTTTTGTCGTCTTGTGTACAAATCATTATTGAGGTTATGTTTTGTAATTCGACGAATCACGTGTAGTTAAACTGTTTAAATTGATACTTGAAACATATGAATAGAATTTATACAGAGTTATTATTGTTTATTTCAGGTAAATCTGAAAATACAATCAGAGCAATTGTCAATGAAGGTGAAAAAAGTAAGAGTATTTTTTCGACACCTGGAAAACACCGAAAAGGTCGCCCGAAGAAAGAACTTGATGATTTTAATTTATGTTGCAAGTTGCCGTTCGTTGAGGCGTTCAATAGGGGACGCATTTGTTCAACAGTGGACGTTTTCCGGCTGATGGTGATGACGTTGAATTTTTTGTATTTTAATAAAATCTAAAATGAAACATGTTATTTAATTTCCCTTGTTGATAATGAAGATTTATTATCATAATCCATAATTGACTCACTGAGAGGCTCGCTATAATTCTAACTCTTGAGAAGACCATTCTCAAGAGTCTGAATGATAGCGATTACGAGTACTTACATTATGGGACTATGCATTGCGTTGTCAGATTTTTCTTATTCTACTTAGATCTCCTACAGAGTAAGCCACCAAGCTTTATATTACATATAAGTAGGTAGTTATTGCCGCCAATGTACAATCTTCCTAAATATAATTTGGTTACTGTTTTGTACAATAACTACTACCAGATCATGGCTATTACAAATAAAGTTTAAATCTTAATTTTAAATATGTTCAATTTACTTTTTTAATTTGATAAATATTGAAGACTAAAATGATCAAGTATCTTGTCACTTTTAGTCGTGGTATATGGGGTGGCCATCGTAGGAAAAAGGCGCCCTCAATTTATCCAGACTCTTTTTTGCCAAGCTGTAGGTCATTCTGATATCGACTCAACAATAATTTCGTTTCGTGTAAATCATTAAAATAAGTATGTAATAAGACTAACAAAGCCTCACCTTACTAACGTTTCGAAAAAAAGCATTGCAGTAATGCAAAATCATTACAATAATGCAAAAGCATTACAATAATTCATAAGCATTACAATAATGCAAAAGCATTACAATAATGCAAAAGCATTACAATAATGCAAAAGCATTACAATAATGCAAAAGCATTACAATAATGCAAAAGCATTACAATAATGCAAAAGCATTACAATAATGCAAAAGCATTACAATAATGCAAAAGCATTACAATAATGCAAAAGCATTACAATAATGCAAAAGCATTACAATAATGCAAAAGCATTACAATAATGCAAAAGCATTACAATAATGCAAAAGCATTACAATAATGCAAAAGCATTACAATAATGCAAAAGCATTACAATAATGCAAAAGCATTACAATAATACAAAATCATTTCAGTACAGGCACAGAATAAGTAATAGTATAGGAACGTAATTATTTTAAAGTATATTTATTGCAAGTGCAGTGTGTGTTATTCCTTAGAATAATGTGTGTGTGTTATGCTAAATGTTTATCTTGTAGAAGAGATTTAAATTTTAAAAGGTGTTATATAAAATGAAACAATAATCAAATACATGAAATATTTTCTTTCATTTAAATTAAACGTCGTTTTTACTTAGCTTAGGTACTTATAAAACAAGCAAAATCATAATTAATCAAATCTGTTATCTTGCTTAATTAAAAATACATAATATACAAAGTCAAAATGTTCATTTCACAGGTTCAAATTCATTAGTCTTATCAAGAACGTAATTAATTATTTTATTACATTTAATTGATCACCAATTAAGTTGTGTGGATGATGGCGGTGCTGGTACATCGTTTGTCTTTAATACAGTTTGTAGATATACTTCCAATCTAGTTTTGGGTCCACCTTCATCAATATTTTCTAGAATTTTCAAATATTGACCGCTAGTTAGTTCCAACATTTTCCTAAATTGTTTACCGTAATATTTATTAAACTTGGATCCGCACATAATAAAAAAGTCATGAACTAAGGTTGCAGAAATATCTGGTTCTGGTTTCAGATTTAAAAATGAAGCTATCCACTGCCAACCATATCTCATTCCATGTGGATTTGGAATATTAAGGAATCTAGGCATTGAAGCTATCCATATTGCACAACGTAATCTGAATATACCAGACATCCTCTTTAAAAACTTATCCTGTTTCTCCACAACACCTTCATCATTATATGTGTAACCTCTTGACATATAAAATTCCTTGTCAGTCTGTCCTTCTTTCTGGGGTAAGTACATTGGTACTAAATAAGGACATAATTGATGAAAGTAAGCCTCAACTAATTTCCCAAAGTGTGGGAATTGGGCCCATAAAGCTGCAGTAACAGCAGCAAGAGGGTATGCTGCTTCTGTGTTGCTTGATACTAACAGATCTCCTTGTCTGACTATCTTCTTTGCCAGTAAAGCAGTGCAATAATACAGCCCTTGTGGATGTTGTGTTGCTTTCACATGAATATCTAGAACTTGCACTGTGTCACCCTTCAACAATTTTGAAAGTTTGTCATACTTGTCCCTCATGTGTGATGCACTGACAGAAGACAATGCATTCACTGGAGTATTGACAGCTTTCTGACAATCAAAACGGAATTTCTTAAAATTGGCATCTTGTAGCAAGTTTTGGTATTGTGCTTCATACTGCTCCAGATATTTCTTTAGGTTTTCATAGTAACTGTAATTACTAGCAGAATAAAATACTGGTTTCATCTTTTTAGGTTGTTCCTTCTTGATTCTTTCGGCCTCAGCTATTTGAGCTTGTTTAATCTCTTGCGCTTTCTTTTCTTCTAACTCTTTTTGCTTTAACAAATCTTCTTCTTCCTTCTGTTTTTTCAATATCTCTTCTTGTTTTATTAAATTTATTTCTTCTAGAATTTTTCCTTTAATATTCTCAATGTTTAGTGCTAAGATTTCCGATTGTTTCACATCTTTGTCTGTTACTGCTCCAGTTTTACATATTTCCATGATATGGTTTATGTTAGCTACAATTGTAAGTATAGATGTTGTGTATTTATCACAGACTGCTTTGGCTATTGGCTCTATGTTAGGTATGTTGGTGATTTCGTTATAACAAATACAAATCTTAGTGTGACTGTGAGTCAGTGCAGCAAACCTAGCAGTAGCTCTGTTTTTCTCTTCTAATATCCTGTTTATGTTCTCCATAGTTTGTGTGTAAATAACTTGGCTATTCTCTTCTTCCAAGCGAGCTTTTTTCAATACATTCAAATTGTCGTTTTCTTTTAGCTGTTTAAGCATCTGCAGTTTTCGGGCCTTAACTTGTAATACTTTTTTTTGACATTCATCACCATTATTTCTCAAAAATGTCGTCATATTGTCAGTATGCTTAGCTATCATGTCTTCAACCATATGTCGGAATAAGCCTTCGGATGTGTCTTGTATCCTATTTTCATATTGCTTCATGATAAGTGTGTATCGAAGGTCCTCCCTCACTTTGTCAAATAATAAGTCTTCTTCGTCTTTGTCGTCATTTATTTCTGTCACTGGGTCCTTAATTTCATCCTTTTTCAATGGACTGTTGGGTCCTATAGTAGTTTCTTTCACAAGTGGACTTATTATAGCGGCATTCGTAAGAGCACATAACCTTCCAAAGTCTGCAAGTTGATCGCTAATACTTATGTCTCCTTTCCTAGTTGAATTATTTCTAGATATAGACAAATCTTCATAGCTACTAAAACTTATATCATAAGATCTATCCATTTTTGTTAATAAACTTAAATAATATACTTGTCTTGTCTTTAACAGCTTTCTTCACTGACAGGCAGTGACAGGTGGTTTGAGTTTTGACTGTTGACTTGACAATTTAATTGTTTGACAGTGATGCCACCACAGACTTAATAGGAATACAACCTTTGATTATAGAAATGTAGAATACAACCCTGCTTGTCCAGAGTCTAGTTGTCTCAAAAACCAAGACGACAAATATTTTTTTGGCGCGAAAATATGACAGGCAGCTGATTTTAGTTAGATGTCAAATTGTTTGATTTTGAATTGAAGAATGATGATTGTTTTGTAGTTTTATAAATATAAATAAAGTATGGTTTATCAAAACACAGGAAAATACAGAGCAGATAGAGATGAATACAACAGAAAAGAGGCTGGTTCCTCTACGGGTCCTAGGTGTGTGTTACAAACTAGTTTTTAGTGCATAAAGTTGAACTTGCAGGTTACTTACAAGATTATTTTGTTATTTAGAGAGGAATCTTCCGAGTCTCGTATCCGCGTGGCTCTGGATAATGATAGGATCGACTCCAAGTACGGGTTCGACAGAGTACGAGACGCCAAAGAAAGAACAGGATACATAATAAATATGCATACCGTAAGTTGTTTTTAAAACAAATAATTAATATTTGAATGCAAGTAACTTCAGTTTTTGATCAGAAATAGTTTGAAGCATGAGATTAGAAAGTAATTTATTTATAACAGAAAATTTAAGAATAAAAAACAACAGTTGACAACATTTTAATTAATGATCTCTTGAACTATTATTTCTTGATTTTGTACCTATTTAATTTCACAAACTCTTAGAAAATTGTATCATTGGTACCTAAGTCCTTGTGCAGCAGTTGATATAAGCAATGTTTTCAGGCTGAAATATTGGATGAAGATAAGCGGCTGGTGGCAGCAATGGACTACTATTTCATAGAGATGGATGGGTCCAGGTTCAAGATATCCTTAACATTCCAACCATACTTCCTCATCATGGCCCGTAAGGAGTGTGAGCAGGAGGTCATACAGTTTTTATCCAAGAGGTTTGCTGGTACTATTCACAAAATTAATGTCATTGAAAAGGAAGATTTGGATTTGGTATGTATCTACATACAATATTTTATTGCTGCCATTACCAGATACCCAAACTCTTCAAGCATGCAGCCATTTTTGTTAATTCTAACTTGCAGTTATCCATTTAATAGGCTTGGGTTACCAAAAATCTGAAAACTTCGAATTTTTTAAATATTGAAATATCTAAAGTAAACAATTATATTAAAATCAAGACTTACTTATTTCTTTCCTTTTGGTTAAATTCACCATCTGCTCTATCAACTGCACTATTTGTACCTAATCCTGCTTGTCCCATCAAACAAAAATGTGTAAATTTAGAGTTCATACTATTTGCGAAGGGCAAATATTATATATGCATGATAACATATTATAAATTTATTATTTGGTGATCGCTACAATCTAATACTAATGAAATTTTTTTAAATTACAAAATTATTTGACATAAGTATGTATAATTTTTTGAATACTAAAGGTACTATTGTGACACAAAATCAAAATGTATTTTTTCAGTTAAACCACTTATCAGGCTTAAAACAACGGTACATTAAGCTTTCATTTATGTCACAAAATGAAATGATGAAAGTACGCAGAGAAATACTAACTGCTGTAAACAAAAATAAGGAGAGGGAGAAGAAGGATCAGATATATGCAGAGATGTTGACCAATGCGTTGACAAGTGCTGCCGCTATTGAACATGCGAAGAAAACTACGGACCATATGGAAAATATCCTTGATATCAGGTCCTTACACTCATTTCTATCTCTGAACTAATTATATACAGCAGATAATTATAATACAAATTCAGTGCCATATTAAATAATATGTTCCAGTACGGTTAAAAAACAAATAATATCGAGATTATTGTAATAAAAATATTGTGTGTATTGTATCTATAAACATTCACTGCTTCACTAGCCAAGGCCTGTGTTTCAGCATGCAGGAGATAAGGGTTTTCTAGCTCTGCAACTATGTTCACATGAGTAAAGTACTTAAGGAAGATATTTATTTTGGTTGGTGAGTGCAGGGGCGTGCACAGGCCTTTTTGACTGAGTAGGCATACATACAAATTCTACTATGTTTCACTGATACGTAGAGTTGTCCCGGTAGGCAGTGTCTTTTTGCCTATATGAACTGCACGCCCCTGGGTGAGTGTTATTCTTTAAAACATCCATTTGTAATGTATAATAATTTCGGGCACTAATGAGGTATGGACGACGCTTGGGGTAAAAATTTTGTGTACATTTTTGATGAAGCATTCATGCTACAACATGCAAAGTCCGTTACTCTTCAGAAACTTGACGTGCCTCGCGCCTATTCAATTAAATTAGCATAAATCATCCTTTAACCTATAAACAATTCTTCAATATTTTTTTTTGTGTACAGGGAACATGATGTGCCGTACCACGTGCGAGTATCAATAGACATGCAGATATTCTGCGGCTCCTGGTACACTGTCAAAGGCAGAGGAACAGAGACACCAATATTTACAAAAAGGGATGACATCATTGAGAGGCCAGATCCCATAGTTTTAGCATTTGACATAGAGACCACTAAACTGCCACTTAAGTTCCCTGACTCTCAAACGGATCAAATAATGATGATATCATACATGATTGATGCGCAGGGGTACTTGATAACTAACAGAGAAATAATTTCAGTAGATGTTGAAGATTTTGAGTATACACCCAAACCAGAATTTGAAGGGTAAGTTGTATGAGGGTAGTACTGAATAAATATGAACTACTAGTTTACGAACATGTTGATAAATTGTAGCCTATGTACTATTCTGAAGTATAAGCTATATTACTGTAAAGTTTCATCAAAATTTATATTAAACCTATAACGACACCACTAGCGCAATAGCTTAGTCGTAGGCTTTTTGCGGTAGTGTTGCGGGTTTGATTTTCTATTTCTGTTTGTTATTCTTGAGAGTTATTAAGAACTAGAGAGATAGTTTCTTGTAAAGCGAAGTCATGAATGCGACTCAATTATGCACATCGATGCAGCATTGTCATATTTAGGTGGAGTTAAGCGCATGGCGGCCGCGTGAAGCAAGTGACCACCTTTTGCACATTTTTCGTGCCCGTATTACTATTCTATAAGTATTATAATTCAATGCTCTTATCAAAATGGTTGGTGAAAAACCTAGTATCTGAGCTTAAACCGCCCGTAGGCCCGTAGGGTCTTCACACACTTGAGAGTATTTCCCAAGAATGCAGGATTCCTCAACATTTTTCCTTCACCATATGCAATTGATAAATTAATTTTAGTTATAGTTATTGATATAAAAACAGACAGATTTATAATTATTTTACCCATATGTTTCAAATGCTACAAGGCTATAAATAATAAGGAATTGCTTAAAAATATTGTTGTTGTTCTATTTAAGGCAATTCATAGTGTTCAATGAAGAGAACGAGCTGGGCTTGATACAGAAATTCTTTGATCACATCATGGATGTCAAACCACATATTTTCGTCACATACAATGGTAAGAAATATCATGTTTATTTTAATTTATTATGTGATTTAGGAATATGAACTTTAACGAATAAAGTGATAATGGGTTTTTCCTCGAAGTATTATAGGATTTTTCCACAAAGTGTTATTGGGGTTTTCCACAAAGTGTTATTGGGCTTTTCCATTAGGAAATTCTCAGTAGCAGCACGAAGTCCGGAATTGTGCCCAGTTAATAGCAATAAGCTCGCTTCCTATTACATGGAACTTGGTTTCACCGGCTATGTTATAAGCCGGCAAAACGTGGGTGTACTGCATGTATGCAACTTAACTTTGTGGGTGTAGTCAGAGTTACACCTCTGCCTAACCCCACAAAGTTAAGTTTCCTCAGCAATTTATTAATACTGAGTAGTTTTATGGTAAAGCTAATATTTGTGTATTTATGCCATATTATAGTCTAAAGATTTGGTTGGCTTGCAGGTGACTTCTTCGATTGGCCATTTGTAGAGGCGCGCGCAGCCGTACTGGGTTTAGACATGAAACAAGAAATAGGATTCAGTAAAGTAACAGCTAGAGATGGGACATACGCCTGCCGCCCTGCCATGCACATGGATTGTTTATGGTATAAATATTTATAGACCTACCAAGCTCTAGTGTATTGTAAAGGAAACTAGTTTGAGCCCAGGTAGGCTATACAAAAGTCTTACCCTGACTTTTGTATAGACTTATCCTGACAAACACGGTTTTTAAGGATAAGGATTCCAGCACTGGATCGTTATCAGTATTTAAATCCAATGACAATGGATTGTAAAATTAGCACCTACTCTATTCAAATCCAGCAGTGAATACTGAATGCTGAACTGGATTTAAATGTGTTAACATGTTTCACTGGACTCCAGCGCTGGATTGAGGTTCTGGATCAATGTAATCCACCCCTAATGTATACACGTATCAATCCTGTCTAATCTGTCTATCATCCAGAATCCAGCGCAGGATTCGAATAGAGCAGCCGCAATTTTTTTCAATCTAGTGAACAATTCTAGCGCTGGAATATTGTGTATCATTGTAACCTAGCCTACCTTTTAAATGGTAACATAATCTTCTTACAGTTGGGTAAAAAGAGACTCATATTTACCAGTGGGCTCGCAAGGATTGAAGGCCGTCGCTAAAGCAAAGCTGAGGTATGATCCGGTGGAGTTGGACCCCGAAGATATGTGCAGGATGGCGGCAGAACAACCACAAGTACTTCTATATTATCTACCTACTATACTATAGAATCACTACATAGTATAAAACAAAGTTGCTTCCCGAGTCTGTCTGTCCCTATGTATGCTTAGATCTTTAAAACTACGCAAAGGATTTTGATGCGGTTTTTTTTAATAGATAGAGTGATTCAAGAGGAAGGTTTATATGTATAATACATATAATATAATAATTTCCGAGGCACGGAGTAAGTGATAATTAATTTATAATATGCACATCATTTACATAAATTCAGAGGTGCGCGCGCAACTTTGGTTCTACCATAAAACCCCCGACTGAAAAACTAGTATGAACTGACCTTGCATTGTATAGGCTCTTCGTACAAGATGTCAGCTTATACTGGAAATGTATAAGGTGCTAAAGTGCAATGGGATAAAGTATTGGGTATTACAATAGTGAAGAAATTTCGTACCCCGGAACAGTAAAAAAACCTAGTAGTAAAAAGACTTACGCAATAAAACCCAAGCAAAAGAAAAAAAAATACGACGTTAGATAAAAAAAATTACTTCACTATTGTAATATAAATAACCAATATTATGAAACAGTCTATGAACAAATAAACAGTATTATGAGGCAGTCTGCCTGCGACCACGAGTGCTGCAAAGCACTCGAAACGTCAGGATTGTATTATCAAAATAAAAACGCGAGTTATATCCGTTGAAAAGTTATTTCATTATGTTGAGTGTTCGCGAAAGTTTGAGACTATATTATAATAACCAATATTATCTCCCATTGCAGCCGTGGCAGATAATTTAGAAGCACATTATATAGGTTGATGAGTAGCCGTGTGTACCTGTCAATTGTAAGTTTTTGGGAAGATCTGAGGATGTAATTTATGTATAATTATGATGTTTGTAGGTGCTGTCAAACTATTCGGTATCGGACGCGGTGGCGACATACTACTTGTACATGAAGTACGTGCACCCGTTTATATTCGCGCTCTGCACCATTATCCCCTTGGAACCCGATGAGGTAAGTACAATCATATAATGTAGGTACTACAATCTGTAAAAGAGAATGGACACGAAATATTGTATTTGGTCTTGACTCTTGTGTTTGTTTGACGTAATATAATCTCAAAGTTTTATGAACGTTTAACATAATGAAACAACTTTTAACGGATAACTCGCGTAAATGTTTATTTTTCAAAAAACCTGATGTTTCGAGTGATTTGCAGCTCTTGTAGTCGCAGGCAGATTAAATCAACATTTACGCGAGTTATCCGTTAAAAGTTGTTTCATTATCTTGTGTTTTATTTTAATAGAATGTATAAAATCGAGTAAATACAATATGTAGATTTGGAAAATCATCTCAATCATTTATCACTCAATCTATCAACATTTATTTCTGGTGGGATACGGTGGCTCAGCGGTCAGGGCGTCGACACGGGACATCGAAGATCATGGGTTCGATCGAATCCCATCCGTATCACTTGTTTCTTAAAATTTTCCTATTAAATAATTATATTTAATAAGCTAACATTTGTAAAAAAAAAAACATTTATTTCCTTCTGTAAACCATTAGTCATTTTAGGTAATGTTATAACAGGCAATTGTTAAAAAATGTTTTTAGAATAATTTGGAAAGTACATCTTTATTCTATACTTTACTTGATTCACCTAAAGAACTCATTTGTAGGTACTCCGCAAAGGCTCGGGGACGCTATGCGAGTCGTTGTTGATGGTGCAAGCGTTCCACGCGAACATAGTGTTTCCCAACAAGCAGGTGGAGGAACTCAACAAGCTAACTGCAGATGGCCATGTGCTGGAGACAGAGACCTATGTGGGGGGGCACGTGGAGGCGTTAGAGTCGGGTTGGTGATAACTTAGCTTATTATAATACAAGTGGTCTAATCAGTGGTCGAAATAAGACCGTCATCATCATTATCGGCCTGTATTAGTCCACTGCTGAACTTAGGCCTCTGACTCTCCCAATGCGCGCCACTATTGTGTGCTCATTGGAGGTATTTGCCCATAATCGCCATGCTGGGCAAGCGAGTTGGTGATCGCAGTAGCAGACGATTACTGTTACACAGAATGACGCTGTTGCCCATCCTTAAGGATCTTTCCCTCTGTCGCTTCTTACGATACCCGCGGGACGAGTAGGGTCTATTCTTAGGCCGGAAACCATACGGCACAATAAATAAGATCGTTTTTTTTTAATTTTAGCTATCTGCATTTCTTCATCTGATGATAATGAAGCTTTAATAATACTTTCAGTCTTCACGTCATTTTCATCATTAAAAAAAATATTTCCAGGCGTATTCAGAGCAGATATAAAATGCAAGTTCAAAATAGTGCCATCAGCGGTCCAAGAGCTGATGGATACTACTGAGAAGACCATGAGACATGCCATTGAAGTTGAGGAGGGGATCCCGTTAGACCTGGTGACGAACTTTGATGAAGTTTGTGCGGAAATCAAGGGGAAGTTGCAGCATATGAAAGATCATCCGAGGAGAGATGAGAGCCCACTGATTTACCATTTGGATGTAGGGGCTATGTATCCAAACATCATTTTGACTAACAGGTACGAAGTATCCGTATTCCTTTCAGTGTAGTCTTCTTCTTATCGTGTGGTTCATTAACAACCTGGTGTAAGAGTTTAAACCGCCCGTAGGCCTCTGACATGGCTTTACACACCATTGAAAAATCTCTCAGGTGTGCTGGTTTCATCACGATGTTTTCGTAATATACAGGGTTATTTGTAAAACACCAGCATCCTTAAAAGGGGTCATTATACTCATCATTATGAACAACTTTTATTAATGGACCAACCTTAAAATCGCAAAAAAAATCAGCTGTTTCATACATTTTGTTGAGTCACCTGATATGGGAGGAGGCTTTTGCCCAGCAGTGGGATGATTTAAGCTAACAGTAACAGTAACGTGATCATAAATGTATGGAACAGCTGACTTTTTTCTTGCGATTTCAGGGTTGGTCCCATATTAAAAGTTGTTCATAATAATGAGTATACTGACCCCTTTAAAGGATGCTGGTGTTTAACAAATAACCCTGTATATTGTCGTTATATTAGGTTGCAGCCGTCCGCCATGGTGAACACTTCTATCTGCGCCGTGTGCGACTACAACCGGCCCGGAGCCACCTGCCAGCGACACATGGAGTGGATGTGGCGCGGAGATTACTGTAAGATATATAACTTTTTTCTACCACTATATCTCCTTGCCGGTTTCGGCTACGGCGATTTGGCTTCTAATTTCTAAGAGCTATGATGTTTAGCTCGCATGTGGCTAACGTACCCTATTTTTGCCGCGAAACTTTTTTTCTACCACTAAGATTGCAAACAAGCATATCTGAAGTATCACTAGCACGTATTTTATATATATAGGGTGGCCCATTTATAGTGGTCCAAAAATTTTTTTTACATCTAGGACATCCCAATGATTAATCTAAACGCAACATATGTTCCGCGAAAATCAGTAGTTTAAAAGTTATGATTTTTTAAATTTAATTTCTTAAAATTTCTACTTTAGTCATGTAAACCTCTTTAGATTGAAAGTGATTGCGCTAAATCGAATCAAATTTGGTGTGTAAGTACTATAGACATGTAGCAAGCAAGCAATGAGCTATTTTTAAGGTTAACCTTAAATCGTAACATGGTTTTAGACCTTTCGGTGAATTATTTGTAATTTTCGATTGATTAAGCACATTTTTCAAAAAATTCTAAAGACAAAAAAATGTACTACACGAATTTTGCTTATGGTTGCAAAAACTACCTTGAAGTGTGAGAATAACATAAATAAAAAAATACTGGGGTGTAACTACAGTAAGTTCTTCAGAAATGAACATTGTATGCACTAGGTCATTAAAAACTTAAAATTTTAATTTTTGCCTAAAACATCATTTGAATAAATCCAACTTTATTATGAAAATAAAAACACTGGAATTAGTTAAATAAAGGATATTTATTTAAAATAACAACCCACAATGACAAAATAAACGCTATTACAATAATTTTTCGAAATGTCTGCGTCTATTTTCAATGCAAATCTTTTTAAGCCTGTTGAAAGCCTGTTGTAATTCGGCCATCATCATCATCAGTCTGCCTAGCCTTTTCCCAACTATGTTGAGGTCGGCTTCCAGTCTTACCGGGTGCAGCTGAATACCAGTGTTTTACATGGAGCGACTGCCTGTCAGACCTCCACAACCCAGATACTGGGTTACACGATACCCCTTGGTAAGACTGGTAGTCAGACTTTCGGGCTTCTGACTAACCGTAACGATTGTCAAATATCTACAATTGACAGCCGGGGCCAACAGCTTAACGTGCTATTCGAGGCACGGAGAGTGATAATTAATTTATAAAACGCACAGACCTTACGAAAAGTCAGAGGTGCGCGCCTTGGGTTCGAACCCGAGACCTCTGATTTGTCTGTCAACGATCACCACCTAATCTATCTAAGGCTATCACGACGAAAGCAAATAGACAGCTTTTCAACAGGCATAAAAGGATTTCTTTGCGACGTTGCTGTTTAATGTTTATGCATTGAAAATAGAGGCAGACATTTCGAAAAATTATTGTAATAGCGTTTATTTTGTCATTGTGGGTTGTTATTTTAAATAAATATCCTTTATTTAACTAATTCCAGTGTTTTTATTTTCATAATAAAGTTGGATTTATTCAAATGATGTTTTAGGCAAAAATTAAAATTTTAAGTTTTTAATGACCTAGTGCATACAATGTTCATTTCTGAAGAACTTACTGTAGTTATACCACAGTATTTTTTTATTTATGTTATCCTCACACTTCAAGGTAGTTTTTACAACCATAAGCAAAATTCGTGTAGTACATTTTTTTGTCTTTAGAATTTTTTGAAAAATGTGCTTAATCAATCGAAAATTACAAATAATTCACAGAAAGGTCTAAAACCATGTTACGATTTAAGGTTAACCTTAAAAATAGCTCATTGCTTGCTTGCTACATGTCTATAGTACTTACACACCAAATTTGATTCGATTTAGTGCAATCACTTTCAATCTAAAGAGGTTTACATGACTAAAGTAGAAATTTTAAGAAATTAAATTTAAAAAATCATAACTTTTAAACTACTGATTTTTGCGGAACATATCGCACGTCACAAACAAAAGGGTATCATCTCCAAAAACAGTATTTTTAAATAATTGCGTTTAAAAATTCGAAATTCATAGCTGCCAAACTAAGGGTTCAAAATATACTAATTTATACCTTTAACCTTAACTTTGTACATAATATAGTTCCGCAGTTATAATTGTTTGTATTTTAAACGCTATTATCTCACAACACTGTTTTTGGAGATGATACCCTTTTGTTTGTGACGTGATTATGTTGCGTTTAGATTAATCATTGGGATGTCCTAGATGTAAAAAAAATTTTTGGACCACTATAAATGGGCCACCCTGTATAAGGTGCTTCTAAATTATCTGCCACGGCTGCAATGGGATAAGAGTGAATATGGAAGTAAGAGGAGATAAAAGATTATGCCTATGCTTAATATTTATTGGTTTATACTTGGCTTTGCATCAATTCCAAATTCTATATTAATTATATTTAATTTCAAATAATCCAACAGGTCTATTCCTGACCATATTTTTTCCGCTCCGCTCTTATCCGCTTCTATGCGAACGCGCTCTAAGGCTAATTAAACCTGATCTTTAACATTTGAATAGTGGAATGTGGACGGAAAATCCGATACCGGAACTCCAAGGGATTGCGTCATTATTGCGATAGGTTAGAGGTTAGAGTTACTGTTGTACTGGCCATCGTTAGGATGACGTCACGATAAACTTACCGCCTTATTATGGTGTAAACAATCTTGATACATTTAAAATGTTCAAAATATAAAACAAGTTTTGAGCAATTTAAACCAAATAGAACTTAAGCTCAAAATAGTTTTTCGCGACCACTACTTTTTAAATTCCATCTACTTTTTTAGGTGTGATTTTTTTTTAAACTGTACTGTCCCACTGCTGGGCAAAGGTCTTCCCCAAATCCTTCCACTTTTTTCTGTCCATGGCAGTCAGTAAAATAAATTTAAAAATTATAAAATAAAAAATGCACAATTAAGTATTTGTATTTGCGTTGTATTTCGTGTAAATAATGTACCAAGATTGTTTAGAGAATACTAATTCAAATAAAACAATAGTTGTAAATATTTTTATTAAACATTTTTGTCTATTCATTTCCAAAGATTCTTAAAAAAATCACTCCACAATTTTCTATTTCGACTAACTAACGGCAAAGTTAAGTCCAACACTATAGTATGTAGGAATTTTATGGAAACTATAACAGTATTCGTCATCTGTTTATCTGCGCCGCAATAATGCACTACATTACCAGGTAATAATATTATATTAGTCAAAACATATAGCAACGTCGCTTTAAAAAAACAACGCCATTTGTCTGCTGCTGTTCTTACGCTCGCATCACTACGATATATAGAACAAACAAGCTTTATATATATACACAAATTGAAAAACATAGGCAACACTATAGGTATCATAGTAATATCATTACTTATTTCCCAATACAAAGCTTGGTCTTTTACCCAATACACTAGTATAATAGGCAATAAGAATACAGTAATCAAAATGGCGGCTACCGGCGTGCCCCAAGCAAAAAGATTAGCCTTCAAATACCCTCTTTTAAAATCACCTTTAAAAACTTTCACGAAATCTATATAAAACAAAAAACATATTACTAACAACCAATAGAATGGGGTAATGTAAGTATAAAACAATAACCGAAAAACTAAAATATTGCTTAGTTTAATTGAAAATGCTAAAAGAGCGAACGATGTGCGTATAAAACACGACGCAATTGCACTTAGGTGTACGAAATTCTTGAAGTGGCGGAATCCCTTGACGACACGCCATGACGTCAGTCCGTATATGAAGGAACTTGCGGTTATCACAGCTAACACTATTTCTGATATAACTTTTATTGACACCGTCGTGAGTTCTTTATCATCGTGTAATGTTTGATTGTTGACCGTCACGTTGTACATATCGTGGTATGTTTTTGTCTTCAGAAAAGAATAATAAAGCCAGTATTAATTGGTACACCTTTTAGCGAAGTTAGTGTTGACAGCCGATTGCTATCGTATTTTGTTTTTATTCATATGCACTTAATTCACAGTTGGAAGTTTGTATTGAATCTATCTCATATAACACGTAATATGCTTATACGCGACTACAGTCATTTAACTGATTGTAGTTACGCGGACGTCACGCACAAAGATCGTGCCGTCGGATACTGTAGTAGTAACTTAAGTTTAAAATCATGTTCAAGGAAACAGTTACAGAGACACTTGAACCGGTTTAGTAATTAGGTATTATCCTACACTTTGAACCACAAACGTGCTGTGATGTTATGTTACTATAATTATGCTAAAAATATTTGCTATAAATAAATAAAAATGTATAAGTGTACAAATTAAAAATTATGCCTAAATAATATCAATACTTAAGCGGACTACGATCGCACTATCAAATGCGTACATACCTGTCACATTTTCTTATGTTTTAGGGTATAATTAAACTTATATTATTGCTCTCGGTCATGTCTCTATGTTTACCATTACCATAACGTATCATTACACTCCCTGTTGCTTTAAAGACCTGACAAATTTTCTAGGTAATAATATGGTCCATGAAACTGAACAATTTTCCCCAAGGAACATACTATGTTCCTTGGGGAAAATTGTTCAATTTCACTCTATCTAAATGTAAAAATCGATCATTGACTTTTCATAAAAAGTGATTGGTCACGTGACTCACTTTGAAAAATAAAATTTTCGTTTTCAGATTTCGACCTATGGTTCCTTGGGGAAAGTTGTTTAGTTTCATGGACCTTATTACCCCTAAAATTTAACAGGTCTTTAAAGCAACACCAGTATCATTTATCATATCATAAGTATCATTTAGGGTATTATCATCATGGGCATTGATGTAGGCTTCTTAGGTTGTTCAATGCAAAGTTTGCTAGCTACGTCATGTAGCTAGCAAACTACCTATGCATTGAACATACAGGGCATATCCTTGAACTGGTCTGATCAGTTCCCTTTACAACAGATCCGGGAAAAGAAAGTGGGATGAGCTTGACTTCTTTGATAAAGACTACAGCAGCTCTAGAGAGAAAGAGATGGAAAGAGAGTAGGAATGGCCTGTACCCTGCAGTAGATAAACACGGGCTTGTAATAATAATAACAAAGCAGCTGGATTGGGGGCCTGGCGCAGAAGGCTTGACATGAATCCTTGCATCGAACCCCTAGCCACCTGTAGCTCGGACCCTACTCGGTGCTCCGTGGTTTTATGTTTTAAATATGTGTGATTTTTTATACATAATACGTATTTGAAAACATAATAATAAAATGATTAAACTTTTAGCGATCACAAAGACGCCGTCTCTCCGTGTCTCATTTTTCAATGTTTGACGGATTAAGGAATAAATGAGAAAATAAAATCTTAAAACAAAAATCCAAAGTGTCAATATTTGATTGCGTATTTGCAGTACCGGCTACGCGTAGTGAATACCAGCGAATTCAGCAGCAGTTGGAGACGGAGAAGTTTCCGCCCCTACACCCCGGGGGACCCACGAGAGCCTTCCATACGTTACCTAAGGAAGACCAGGTTAGTTTTGTGACTCCGCTCGATTTCACTATGGGCCCTCTCCAAAATCTATTGAGAGTTCCCCATTATGTTGGCTTTGAACTTAAATCAAGCATGTTCATGTAGTAGGAATAACCTATACGAGTTGTGATAGCGAGATAGTGGTATGACCGTTGACTGGCTAGTCAGAGGTCTCAGGTTCGAACCCAAGGCGCACATCTCTGACTTTTCGTAACCTATGTGCGTATTATAAATTAATTATTACTTACTCCGTGCCTTGGAAAGCACGTTAAGCTGTTGGCCCTGCGCCTGATCTCTCTTCGGTCGTGTCGGATTGCCGTCCCATCGGACTTTGAGAATGAGGGAATAGAGAGTGCACGCGTGTTTACACTCACACTTGTGCACTATAATATCTCCTACTGCACTATACTATCCGTTGAGATTGGCCGCTGTGAATGCTGTGATCGAAATTCGGTGATCGAATTACTATAGCCTCCTGTGCATGATAGACTGCATGCACAAGGTTGGACATGTTCTCATGTATTTCGTTCTAGTTACGATACTATCACATGTAGTATAAGATTAGTAGTAAAATCAAAGAAAAAGGTTTTTTTAGAAAGGTTCTTGAGGGCAACCAAACTTCAGGGTCATAAACCTATTCAATGTTTTTTAGGCGGCCTATGAAAAGAAGCGTTTAGCGGACTATTGCAGAGTGGCCTACAAGAAGACGAAGGTAACGCGAACAGAAGTAAGAACTACCACTATTTGTCAGAAAGAAAACTCATTTTATGTGGACACCGTCCGAGCTTTCAGGTAATTATCTGGTAGATACCACAACAAAATTTAAATTTAAAAAAACTATCAGAAAATAAAGTTGAAATAACACACAAACGTTCGTTTTGGAGTCTTGCATTAGATGGTTTTTTGAAAGCTGAACACACACTTGAGTTGGTGCTGATTCTCTTGTACATCTCGCTAAACTAATTTAAATCTAACTATATTATCTCTTTCTAATAAACACCATCGAAAAAGGACAGCAAATTGAACTATCAAATTAGAGCTGTCAAATTAGTTTAAGTCATAGCAATTAACGTGAATTTAGACGAGACCTCTGTGACATGCCGACTAAATTCTCGTTGATATCAAGCAAATGGACTATTTTGACAGCTCTAAAAATCTTCTTTCCTTTTCTAATGATCTCTGTTAAAAAGAGAGATAGTAGTTTAAATTAGTTTAGAGCGTGTGCAAGAGAATTAGCACCATTATGTATATTATTTTAGTGATTTGAAGTCGGTTTAACTTGTCATTAAATTTATTAACAGAGACCGTCGTTACGAATATAAGGCTTTAAACAAACAAGCGAAGGCCAAAGTAGCACAAGCAGTTGCAAGCGGAGACGCGGCCGAGATCAAGTCGGCTAAGAGTCGCGAAGTACTGTACGACTCACTACAACTCGCACACAAGTGTATCCTCAACTCTTTCTATGGATACGTCATGAGGAGAGGGTAAGTTAAACTACTAGTATAGTCTGGCTAGGTAAATGTAACTACAATTAGACTAGATCGAGTCATCTCAATTCGCACACAAGTGTATCCTTAAGTCATTCTACGAATACGTCATGAGTAGAGGGTAAGTAAAACTACTAGGATAGTCCGGCTAGGTAAATATAACTACTTATAGTTACTTACATACTTTACGAATCACTACAATTCGCATACAAGTGTATCCTCAACTCTTTCTATGGATACGTCATAAGAGTAGGGTATGTAAAACTACTAGGATAATCTGTTAACAACCCGAAAATTAACTCAATAAATTAAACTTACTGTGTTAACTTGTAAAGGCGTAGTTAACTCCGTGGTTGTTGAGGACACAGTGGTGAGAGTGGACTATTTATGTGCATCTCAAAACTCCAGATTTATTTTAAACGTTCAGATTCTGAAAGTATACAAATCGAATATTATAATTATATTAAGAACAAGATGAAAAGAAGGCGGAGAACACAGAGAAGACTAAAAGATATTGAGTTGCCACATAAAAATATTTAATTATGTTCATGTTGCCAACGGTAAAAACTAACAATGAACAACTTTTTTGTAGTGCTCGTTGGCACAGTATGGAGATGGCAGGCATCGTGTGCTACACCGGCGCCAATATCATCATGAAAGCCAGAGAGATCATCGAACAGATCGGACGACCGCTCGAACTTGACACTGACGGTAAGCGACGGGAAATAAAGGAATATAATACGTACTTTGTCCTACTGCTGGGACAGTTACAGGCTGGTTTATTTATAACATATTTCTAAGCAATTCTAAAACAAAATAGTTGATTTACCTTCTCCATCTTACAGTTGGCCATCGACAGAGCAATCGTGCGGAAAGGAGCGAGGCATGTGGGGTCAATCGGGACAGTCAACACCCCGCACTGCACGTTTGCTCTGTCTAAACGGCTTCGGTGGCCTTCTTCTTCTTCTTTTCGTTTCGATGGTACCGTACGTCTATCCTAAATAGTTTGCGCCCAGTAGGTGGCCACTTTGATCGCGGCTTCAGTGGCACTCATCAGTTCGTACAAAGTGCAGGTATTTGGACACTTGGGGCACTCCAGCAAGTGGAACATGGTTTGATCTGGAGCTTCGATGGCCGACTGTAAAACACTTAGACTGTGCTAATATTACAGCACATTACTTTGTGTACAGTATAATTATACTTTCAGAATGTTGTTGGGGCTGCCAAGATTTTGTAGTGCGTCAGTACTGAGAGATTTCAAGCCATTATGAGAAAGAGCGGCCTCATTATTGCAACGTATTCGAGAAAGCACCAACAGCATTCTGAAAGTGTTTGCTGATAGACTAGCTATCATTCATTCGTTTATTCGTGAGGCATTGGAAATTTTCATGCCTGACTCTGAACTCTTCGAGCTGATCTCCGAGAACCGCTCCATGTCTCTGTGAAATATTTATTTATGAAATTTTATTTTTATATTATAATAATGTGTGTGTGTGTGTTTCTCGGTAATTTATGTATAGTATGGACGTATTTTTACTCTAATTTCAATAAATTATAATAATACACAGGTATTTGGTGCATACTGCCGTCGTCGTTCCCGGAGAATGTGACGGTACAAACGACGCACGCGAAGAAAAAGAAAATTAACGTATCATTCCCTAATGCGGTCCTCAACGCCATGGTCAAAGTAAGTTATTGTTTTAACGACCATCAGAACAGCTCAGCAGAATAGAGTGATAACGTCAACAACATTGCCTTGTGCGGAGCGTGGACAGCATTAAAATGTTTAAAATATATTTTTTTGCAAAATTTAAGACAGCAGTAAACATGTTATAATCTGTAACTTTTTCGCTTGTGGAGCCTAGTTTAACCGCAGTCGATCGAGGTATAATCGCGGACGGAGCTCGTGTCGCGGCCGCGTTATTCATACCCGTGCTCACGGTTCATACTTTTGCAGGGTTGCTCTATACTTTCTTTTGTACTCTAAGGAGTAAACAACTGTTTATTTTTCCCTAGGATCACTTCACAAATGACCAGTATTTTGAACTAGTAGACCCAGTAGAGAAGAAGTATGAGCAGCGGGCAGAAAACTCTATATTCTTTGAAGTGGACGGCCCGTACTTAGCGATGGTGTTGCCAGCTTCTAAAGAGGAAGGCAAGAGGCTCAAGAAGAGATACGCTGTCTTCAACTTTGATGGATCGTTGGCTGAATTGAAAGGTTTGTTAGGATATTTTTGTGGTTTTTAAAATGTTAAGTTTTGTTTGGAGAAAGTTCGCGCAGGTTTTCGACCTAGGATAACTAACCTTAACTAAGTACTCTCTATCAAGTCACCATTCAAACTTAAAAAAAACTAATTCAAAATCGGACCATTCGTTTAGGAGCTATGATGCCACAGACAGACACACAGACTCGTAAATCTTATAGCACCCGATTATAACTTTATAATCTTTATAACACTCGATTTTTGTCGGTATCTGGGGTTCAAAAATCAATCGTCTCGTTTAGTCTGTAGCTTCAAATCGATAAAAAACAATCGAATAAAAGGTGATTTAACGAACGAAACGAAAAAAATGAAACGAACAAACGTGAAATCCGTCACTCGAATCTTCTTTTGAATTTTGGAGTAGGGCCCCTGGCTGGGCTACTATTTTGCTTTTCTGGACAATAAAATATAAACTGTTGTTCCTATTAATCTCGTCACTGCATTGTATAAATCCCTTCAGGGTTCGAAGTAAAACGTCGAGGAGAACTACAACTCATCAAGATATTCCAGTCATCAGTTTTCGAAGCGTTCCTCAAAGGAAACGATCTCAAATCCTGCTACAGTGCGGTCGCTAAAGTCGCAGACTACTGGCTGGATGTCTTATACAGTAAAGGCAGCAACATGCCTGACTCTGAACTCTTCGAGCTGATCTCCGAGAACCGCTCCATGTCGAAGAAGCTTGAGGACTATGGGGGACAGAAATCCACGTCAATATCTACTGCTAAAAGATTGGCGGAGTTTTTGGGTGATCAGATGGTCAAAGACGCTGGTTTGGCCTGCAGGTTAGTGTTGAGTTTAAGTGATTCGCCTTCTGAACTTGGTGTAGCGAGTTCGATTTCCGCGTCCGAGTGTTTGTTTTCTTTGTAAAATTATATCTGTAATTGCACCCAAGTTACAGGAAAAAATCCCAATGCGAAAAAACCAAACTATTGAATATTACCAACATCTAAACTTATTCGTTTAGGTAATATTTTAAAGATTTTTTTTTTTTTTATAAATATGGTTGTTTGTGATGGATAATAATATACCTATATTATGAACCTATATTAAGAAGATTATTATAATAGTGCTATACCTGGTTCAAAAGCTTAGCATTGCCATCCAACGTGGCAATGCCAGCGTTTTGGGGACATTGCCCACTATCTGTTATAGATTAACTTTTTCTTTTTAATTTAGTTTTAGTGTTAGTTTTTAATATTAGTTGTAGTATACGTGTGTGTATGTCTCTCTCTCTCTCTCTCTCTCTCTGTATATTATGTTTGTTGTGATTTCATAAAAAGGTTTGTAAAACTTATTCCCAGGTTTATAATCTCCAAAAAACCTGAGGGTGCTCCAGTAACGGAGCGGGCGATCCCTCTCGCCATATTCCAGTCCCCGGACGCCGTCAAACGTCATCACCTACGACGATGGCTGAAAGACAACAGCATCACAGAGGACATCGATATCAGGGATGTGTTAGACTGGGCGTATTATATAGAGAGACTGAGTGGCGCTATACAGAAGATCATCACCATACCGGCTGCTATGCAGGGCGTGAGTACATCTAATATGAAATACTTACTATCTCTTTTATAAATTAAATTAATTATCACTTACTCCGTGCCTCGGAAAGCACGTAAAGCCGGTGGCCCTGCGCCTGATTTCTCTCCGGTCGTGTCGGATTGCCGTCCCATCGGACTATGAGAGTGAGGGAATAGAGAGTGCACCTGTGTTTGCGCACACACTTGTGCACTATAATATATCCTGCGTATTTGGCTAATCTCCGTTGAGATCGGCCGCTGTGACTGAAATTCGGTCAGGAGGATATTATTATTATCTCTCTTTCTAATAGAGATCATTAAAAAAGGATAGAAGATATTTAGAGCTGTCAAATTAGTCCATTTGCTTAATATCAACGAGATTTTAGTCGGCATGTCATAGAGGTTTCGTCTAATTTCACGTCAATTGAAAGGACAAAGACTAATTTGACAGTTCTAATTTAAAAGTTCAATTTGCTGTCCTTTTTCAATGGTGTTTATTTGAAAGAGATATGGTTAGACTAAAATTTGTTTAACAGAATCAGCACCATTATCTGTTGAAAAACAAACTCATAAAAGTCCATCGTCAATTATTTTCAGTTTCATACAGATAATTATAGAAAAAGCGTTAGGACTTTATAATACACACAACAATACAAATCAGCGTCAAGTACCTACCAGTACTTGACATTAAGCTGATCTGGAGACCTATTTGGTGCAGCCGTGGGACACAATCCTCATGATTTATTTTCTTTTATTTTTTTTTCATGTTTCTTTTTTTTCTTTCTCTTATTTTTGTTTGTTTGTTTTATTATTGTTTGTTTGTGTTTTCATGTGCTGTCTCAAATAAATTTTTCATTCATTCATTCATTCATTCATACACAGCAGATAAAATAAATTGGTGATTAATTGTAATCCTCAGTTAGACAATCCGGTACCTCGTTGCCAGTACCCAGACTGGCTTCACAAGAAGATGTTAGCTAAAACCGACAAGTATAAGACGAGGAAGATCACCGACATGTTCTCCGTTCAGCCCAAGGAGTTGAAACAGAGTGAGGAAGATGAAGAAGAAGCATCTACCAGTGTTGAAGATGCTATGGTGGGTAACATTCAGTATGTTGAGATTTCTACTGAGTGCTAGATGCAAGTTGTTCTGAACTCGTCAACATTGGCAGTATCATACTATAGATTTTTTAAATAAATAATTTAGCCTGTAACGATTCCACTGCAGGGCAAAGGCCTCTTCTCACACAGAGAAGGATCGAGCATTAATCACCACGCTAGCTCACTACAGGTTGGGGATTTCAGATCCCTAAGTCCAGGTTTCCTCACGTTGTTTTCCTTCACTGGTGATTTACTACTGAGAAAGTACGTATGGCATTGAAAAAGCCATATTGGATAGAACTTACATGCCAGGTTCCGACTAGTGATGTTCAAATCTGCTATAAACTATAGACCTGCTATAGACTATTGACTATATTTTTATAGCATGCTATTTTATATGCTATATTTATAGCACGCTATAAAATAACGCGGCAGTCAATTGCATCGGAGACTCCGAGCAACTCCGAGTTTAACCGATGCGCTAACGAACGACAGCCGCTGGCGTACGAAACCGTTCATAGATTGCTATCTCGTTTTGGCCCCGCTACTTGCGTTTTGTTGAGTAGACGCTTTCGCGTTATGTTGCTATCCCGTTTTGGCCGCGCTGTTTGCGCTTTGTTGAGCGAATCGTTATATTATAGCATATAGCACGAAGGCAGATCGAAAATAGCAAATGCTAAATGCTAAGAAAAAATAGCATGCTACATTTTGGCGCTAAACGTTTTATTAACCACCACTACTTCCGACCCGCACCTACGTGCCTGCAAAGCGGGTCCGTAACCAATGCGCCACCACGACATTCATTATTTACTTGCCAAAAAATCTTAGTTGCATCCAGGAGTCACATCTACCTTAAAATTAAATAATATTATACTCAAAAAACTTAGACAAGTCTCTTAGACTAAGTACTTCTCATATTTTTTAGGTCACTGAAGTAGATATTGAAGATATAGGCAAGAGTGTCAGTAATAAGGATAACACTATTCGTCCGATAGTGCACACAGTGAAACGTAAACGTGAAGAGACTCCTCCCAAAGAGCCACAGAGCTGGAAGGAAGCTATAGGTTCGCCGCCACCTTTTGGAAATACTAAGGTACGATAATTTAAACCCTATTTAGCTTGTATTAAAGTTCATTTTTGATTGGCTTGAATTAAATGATGTGTCGTAAAAATTGGTTTGTTAAAATGTTTTTTTTTTATGTTTAGTTGAATTTTTTTTCGTGTGTGTCTAATTGTTGAGTTATACCTATCATCAGGCTGAGCGAACGAAGTGGATATTGTTTCAAAAGAAGAAATGGCTGTGGCAAATGGAACAGCGCGGTCTGCGCAGTCGCAATAAGAGAGGTAGGTTTAATTTATTTCATTATTTGATTCCGGTTTACTTATTTATTGTAATTAGTTACCCTGTATCATAACCTTAATCTTAGTATAGGCCATTTTTTTAAAAACAGAAACACGATGTGTAAACAAAAGGCCATCGTTTTTTAGGTAAATTGGACAGTGATATGATGCCGCCACCTAAGACAGGCCCAGCGGCGACGCTCGGAGGATTTATCAGAAGAGCTCAACGAACACTACTCAATACTCCATGGCAGATTATACAAGTAAGATTAGATCTGAAAAAAGATTAAAAAAAACAATTTTAACACTTTGACTGCCAGACAGCAGACACAATGCAAATTCTATTGCGGACACCATGTGTCCGTCATGGCGCTTATATTGTTAAGTTTTGTAATTATAAAACTGTAAGAAAAACTCGATTACGAGCAGGATTTGAACCTGCGGTCTTCTAGTTAGACGTACAATCCGCTGTGCCAACTGCCAAATTCGTAATCTCGCTCCCACCATCGACCATAAGACTGTAGATTGAAAACATCGAATTTTTCTTTTTACTAAAATTGAAAATATTTAACTCAAGATAATATGTCAGATTATAAAAAAATACAATAAATATATAAAATAAATAATAAATCTACTTGGTTTTAATAAACTTTTTCATAATATAACAAAGTTAATTAATCATAGGATAATTGTATTTTTCACTGCTCCGTATTTTGTTTTTTGTCTAACCAAAATATTTTAAAAAAACCTTCCCCTATTTTCTTCTAGGTAGCCGAAACAGCCGAACCAGGGTTATTCAAAATATGGGCGTTAGTCGGCACCGAATTACACCAGATCAAATTGTCAGTGCCGCGCATATTCTACGTGAACCAAAGAGTTTGCAGGCCGACGGACAGCGGACAGTATTGGAGGAAGTGCAATCGAATACTGCCTAGAGCACACCCAGTATTACACCTGTACCAGTATACTGTGCCTGAGAACTTATACAGGGAGCATCAAGAGTTAGTCATCCTCCTAGCCTTATTATTCCCAATCTTTGTTGAGGTCGGCTTCTAATCTAATCAGATGCAGCTGAATATTAATTTCCTACGGAGCGACTGCCTATCTGACCTCCGCAGTCCAAAGGGATACGATATTCTGAAGTTAGATTAGTTGTCAGGATTTTCTGAGGGTACTGACTCCCTTTAACGAGTGTCAAAGTACTTCATGACAGCCGGGGCCAACGGGTTAACGTGCTTTAATTTATAATACGCACTTAACTTACGAAAAGTAAGAGGTGCGCCTTGGGTTCGAACCTTTTGTGTGGAAAACTCTTTATGAGTACCGAGACCTCTGACTTGACTTGACCAATAGGCGTGTTATTAGCTAAAAAATTGAGGTTTATTTATCACTAGTGACCCGCCCCGGCTTCGCACGGTTACGCTAATATGCATGTATTATACATATAAACCTTCCTCTGAATCACTCTATCTATTAAAAAACTGCATCAAAATCCGTAGCGTAGTTTTAAAGATCTAAGCATACTTAGGGGCAGACAGACGCGGGAAGCGACTTTGTTTTATACTATGTAGTGATTAACATCATTGTGTCATATTATGCATTTTCTTAAACAAAGGTCTCTCAAATCTTTCCACGTCGTATTTTATGTTTTTTTGCCTTAATTATTATTATTATATTTCAGGGAACTAACATCAGAACTGTGCGCTCCGGAAATAGAAGGAATATACGAAACACAAATGAGCTTAGAATTCCGAGTGCTAGTACAAGTTGGATGCATATGTACTGTCGACCCACAGGAAGCGAGGAAGTAAGATATTCTTTTTTTTTTAAATTATACAATAGACAATCATGTTTTTGATAACGAAGTCATCTGATGGTAAGATAAGATCTGATCTGATGGAATTTACGACTCGCAGGAAAGGCGGAAGAGGACCATTGTGGCACTTGAGTAAAAAAAAACAACAAAGATTTATTACAGATTTATTTTACTAAGTGTCACAAACAAAATTTAGGTAGAGCTCGGGAGTAGGTTCGAATCGAAATCTCAGAATTTGCCCTGTAATAGACTGATTCACTACCCTCCTACTGCATAACAGTAAGATTTGGATAGGTAATGCGGTGGTACTCAGTCGGGCTCCTGGCAAAAAGAAGACACCTGCAACCTTAAATGAAGAAAAATGAAGCTCGAAAATAAAGTTCCACATTGGTCACCCATCCTAAAAATTACCTCATCAAGTGCTGCTTAACCTCAGTGATCGTGACAAACACCGCGATATCACAACGCCACGAGAAATTTTTATTAAAGCTGCTTGTTTTATTTAGGTTAATTCAGTTCGGCTCGAACAACATGGATTCATTTTCACTCAGTCAGCTTCAGTTCAAAAGTGTGGCGCTGCAACCTTATTTGCAAAAACAGGTAATACAGATACATATTTTTTTTCTTTTTTCAGGGCTTCAGCTACTCTATGTAGCTATGGTAGCCCCATGGAAGGAATACAGTTTTTTTTTTAAAATAAACAGTCACATGTTCACAGAATTTTATACTCAATATACTTTAAAATAATAACTTTCGTGAGTCATACTTATATATGATACTGATACGGCTTTACTCATGTATTGATTTTGGGGAAAGCTCGACTAGGTTCGAACTCTAACGAAACCCATTTTCAAAAGCGGGTGGTTAGAGTTCGAAACTAGTCGGGCATTCCCCGAAATCAATACGTGAGTAAAGCCGTATCAGTATCATACACAATATACTTATTATAGACGAATTATACAATTTTAAATTAAATTTATGCACTTAATTATGGCCTATGAAATGACGATGATCATTAATAAAACAAACTACTAATCCTATTCACAGGACGGCATTGCCCCTGTGAAGCACATATACCTATACCAACACTCGGCGTTGAACTCGTCGCGCAGTATGTGGGCGCTGGTACTGCCGCCCGTCAAACGCGCGTATATATACGTATTGGACACTGTGAAGACCAACCAAGTGCCAAATATGAACACGCTGTATCTAGCTGAGAGGACTGCTAAGTAAGTAGTGCCACAGTATAATAATCATACAGTATGGTAACTACGTACAAACGCTCGAATCGGCACACTCACACAAACATGCGTAATATTGCGTAATGACGAGACTCCTAAGCGAACGTCGCGGTACTCGCAGTATCAACGACACGTCGTTGCGCATGATTGTGTAAGTGTCTCGTTTTCGAGCGTTTGTACGTAGATTACCATTCTGTATGATTATTGCTTAGTATAAGTATATTGTAGTGCTAAGATTGTACTATCGGCAAAGCAGTTAGGTTGACAGGAGCAGTTTTTAGCGGGCCTACAGGCAGGCACTGGACGGAGCTGCGAAGCTCGCTTGCAGTACCCGGCTCCGACAGATACAGTGCAAGCACTGATAGCCTAGTGGTATGACCGTCGACTGACAAGTCAGTGGTCTCGAGTTCGATCCCAAGGCGCGCACCTCTGACTTTTCGTAAGTTATGTGCGTTTTATAAATTAATTATCAGTTGCTAAAACGGTGAGAGAAAACATCGTGATGAAACCAGCACACCTGAGGGTTTTTTCAATGGTGTGTAAAGCCATGTCAGAGGCCTACGGGCGGTTTAAACTCTGACACCAGGTTGTTTATTAACCATACGATAAGAAAGAAAGACCGATACAGTGCGAGAAACACGCAGGGGGAGATGTTTTTAGTTAGTAAAATAAAAACAAGAGCAGAAAAAAAATTGAGCGACTAAAGCCTTGATATTTCCATAGAATCAACCTTGGTACCGATGAATCATCCCTCCCCGGTGCAGAACTTACTTGGGAAGTAGTGATCGAAACAGAAGCCCGCGCCGTCAGCCGGCACTTGCAACGTGCACTGCAACGTTACAAGGACGAGCGTTGCGGGCCCACGCTGCTGGCGTTGCAGGCTACGCTCTCACCGCATCTGCTCATGCAGCTTATGCCTGGTATGATTTACGTAGTGTATATTTTTTAACGTCAGTTTTATTGCCGGACCGGCAACATCGGCACACAAAACGTCTGACAGTTTCATCGAAAGTCTAGCACAAAAGTACGAATATTAATGGTTGGAACTATGTATAACTAATATATAATACCATCTATAAGATCCCACATGTAAGTAATAAATATACAATGTTTTATTTCACGTCGATATTCTGTGTGATATTTTAGGATACACATACACAAACATTTTCGACAGGGCAGGCAGTTCATACAAATCCTAATTTTTTTACTAATTCGTCGGCTGCGTTGTATTTGTTAGGGTAGGCAGTGCCTTTTTGCCTATATGAACTGCACACCCCTGATCTTGATCATATTTATTTTACCCTCTAACCCAGGGTTCCCGGTCCACTAACTCCGTTTTTAAAGTGAATGGTGAAATTGAATTGGTTATTTTGAGTTTTTTTGATAACTTATTACTTGGCTAGAGCTATACACTGGTAGGTACTTTTTGGCTATTTTGGATTTTTGGCTATTGCGGGCAGCTCAAGATCTATCGCTGTGGAAATTTATGGAGGAATACCTTTGTTCAGCAGAGGTTTATTCAGCTGAGATGACGAAGAACCAATTTTATTCTTTATTACTACATGATATATTAATCTCCCAGGCTTATCAGACTTCCCGCTGGTGCCTATTCACGTGCGGGATGTGGAGACGTTGTACAGTTCGTTAGAGTGGCAGCGCATTGGAGCGAGGGCTATAGTCAGACATTACCTCGGGTTGGACGCTGTGCTACAACTCACTATTGAACAGTGCAGGTACGTAATAGTAAGTTATGTAACAAGGGCGGTAAGTACGCAATTACTATTGAAGCCCCAGGCGAGTGATATAATGGCCCGACGTTAGTAACCTACTACAGCAAGCCCTGTTTAGCAAAGAATGTTTAAACCTTTTAAATTTTAATTTTTTTTACTTATTATTTAATAATATTGTCTCGAACTTTCGCGAACGTTTAACAAAATGAAACAAGTTTTTAACTGGGTCTGCCTGCGACCACGATTGTTGCGAAGCACTCGAAACGTCAGGATTTTTTACAAATAAATAAATCTTTTACGCGACTAATTCGTTGAAACAGTTTTTGGAACAAAGTTCCTTATTCAATATTATTTTTAAAAAAAAAATTTGAGAAAATTTGGGTAATGAAATAAAAATATAATAATGAACATCCCTATTGAATCTCTTTAAAAATTTTATTTTATAAATAAATATTTTGTTCAATGTTCTTTACTTAAGCTTGATAATAATGTTTCTTTTTTTTTTTTCCGCAACAGATATTTCCACGTACCTGTAGGCAACATGCCGGCGGACCCGACTCTGTTTGGAGCTGATCTGTTCTATGCGCGCCATCTCATCAAACACAACTTTGTGCTGTGGTGCTCTAACATGGACCGCCCCGACCTCGGCGGTAGAGAAACTGATGATAATAGGTAATTACTTAGTTGATTATGATTATTATCTTAATAATTGCCATACTGTGTATTAATAAAATTAATTTCTCCAATTTAGAAATAATATTTATAATATTAATGGTTAGGTAAATAAAATGTGGTGCTGTCCCAAAAACGATAGCGCACTTAATATCGTGCCCTGCATGCCCTGTCGTTTGTTCATTACAGAAAATTGTGGACGCTACTGAAGGCGCCAATCTCGTAGCCCAGCTCTGGCCTGACACAATTTAGATTGTCATCGACACGCTAAGAAAAAGAATGGTTAGGTTTAGATATCTATAGTTGATCTATCATAGTTTTCATTCATTAATATCGTATGATGAACTTTATTATACCTGGTGTCAGAATTTAAAACGCCCTAGGCCTCTAGCGGACTAGGAGGGAGGTCCGCAGGTCCGTAGGTCACCTTTTTTCTTTCTTCAAAAATTTAAAACTTAAATTCTTCCTTCTTAGACTGGTGAGTGAAGTGGAAGAATTATCAGGCTGTACGCATAACGCTTGTGGTGCGTACAGCTCCGTATGTGTGGAGCTAGAAACCGATGCCTTAGCTGTGTGTGCCTTACTACAGGCACACACCATCCTACAGGCAGAGGGCACCAGTGTCGCCACCTCCTTCGGCGCTCAACACGCTAACATACAAGACGCTATGGCTAATACAGGTGAGTACAACAATAGGCGTGACGAAAGATTTTCAAATCTTCTTCCGTAATGTAGGTACACATTTACTATTTACGAATAAACCTTTATTTCCGTAATAAACTTTAGTTTAACGAAGAATAAAGCCATATTTCTAATATTTTTTCAATAGTGCGTCAAAAAAGCTCTCAGGTGTCATGGCGTCGATTTTAACGTCACGCTTAGGTAAACATGTCAAATATTCAGTTGGCAGCGGATTTTGCCTAAGCGTGACGTCATACGCTGTGATTGCTGTTTCAGTCAAAATGGCGGATTGCAATATTTTAAGGTTTTATTTTAGTGAAAATCTTAATAATCATATATTTAAATAAAACTGAAGCAGTGTTTTAATATTTTTTATATAATGTTTCCCCTAACCATTAAATCGATGATTTTTTGATACTGTCGTCATGCCTATTGGAAGCGCCCCTAACTTCAGGATAGTCATAAAGGTTTTTTTATACACATTACAGATCACCAAAAATACAACAGGTCATATCGTCAATTATATTACAAATTCTTAACGAAATGATGAACTAATATTGTATAATTATAATTAAAACTTTATTCACAAGTAACCATGACTCAATGTGCATAATGCATTTCAAAAATTACCACAACTATTGGGTAATTAATTTGGTAAACTTTTCTTTCTCTCAATATCTTGTAGACAGACCTTAAGTTAACCTCATTTTCTACATACAGCGCTTTATATGTTTAATAATTATCTTCCTTCAGGCTCCAACGCATGTATGCCATACGACGAGACGGCTCAGTGCAGCGCAGCGTTCAAGATCCTTCGCACAATGATAGCGTCCTGGCTGCGTGACGTCACGCAGTACAAGAACGTCTTCGCTGACTTCCAGATATCACACTTTTACAGGTATTATTACTTATAAAAATATCTTACAAACAAACCATCATGAGAAAACGATTTGAATGATTTTCACGGCAGTTTTGCTTGTACTGTTTTGCGACTTGCGACTTATGTCTTGCGACCAATGACTTGCGGCCAACGACCTATCGCGACTAATGTCTTGCGAATTATATCTTGCGACTAGTAATTGTCGACTAATGACTTTCGTCTTATTTCTTCAATCAATCGATTTATTTACATCTTACGACTAATATCTTGCGGTCAACGACTTGCGACTTATGACTTGCGAGTTATATCTTGCTTCTTATGAGTTGCGACTAATGACATGTGATTTCTTCTTGCGATCAATGACTTGCGGCCAACGACATGCAATTCAACTGATATTTTACGACTATTGACTTGCGGCTAATGTCTTGCAATGTCTAATAAAATGTAGCTTAACAAGCTGGCCATTTCGTACTACAATTGAAGTTTATGTAATGTCCATTTTGTAAAAAATAAGATAATACGCTCGGCGGGGGGAACTGATCAAGATTTGGAGACCCCATAGCATAGGGAGCCGGGGGCGCTTAGTCCGATAGAGTTTATGACCATAACAAGATTTTTAAAACAGATGGCTAAAAACATCATCGTCTCTACTCTACGACCCGGCGCTCCGTCGCACTCTCTACAACTTGATGAAGAAGCTGTTCCTCATGCTAGTGGCCGAGTTCAAGCGACTTGGCTCACAGATAGTGTTCGCCGACTTCAACAAAATCCAGCTTTGTACTAAAAAGACTACTGTTATGGATGGCATCGGTAAGATATTTTTATTTTATTTATGATTAAATTCCGCTACACGACCATAGATGGCGGTATTCTCAGTGGTAGCAATTATAAACTTAATTTCCTTAGCTATAAGGTTGACATTCGCGTTTTAAGCACATAAGGTTGATTTTAACTAGATGTTCTATTAAATTATTAGTATATTGAAATTAAACAAGATTTTATATATAGACTCACGCCTGTATTCCCCAGAGGGGGTAGGCAGAGGTGTGCAGTACACCCACGTTTCGCCGGCTATTTTATAAGTCCCATGTAATAGGGGGCGAGCCTATTGCCATTAACCGGGCACAATTCCAGACTCCGTGCTGCTACTGAGAATTTCCTAATGGAAAAACCCAATAACACTTTTGCCCGACCCGGGGATCGAACCCAGGACCTCGTGCTCAGCAGTCGCGCTTGCTACCACTAGACCAACGAGGCAATCAACAAGATTTTATTAGAAAACAAATAAAATTGTACTTACGTACGATGGTACGAAACACCTCCATTTTAAAGATTTTTTCTCCTACTATCATTTTTGCACTCCAAAATGGAACAATATAGCTACGGAAAAATAAACTTGTCACGAGACTACCTACTCGACGCGATGTTAGAACACGACTGGGACCAAGTGAGCGTAACAGCGCTTAATTGTGGCACGCGTGGCACGCCTACTTTGCACTTCCACTGTTTTTTCTGTTCCGTGTTCAACAGTGATCTAATACAGGCTACTGATGATAATGATATCCAGGTTACGTGGAGTTCGTGGTGCAGAGTATTCGCAACAAGGAGCTGTTTCACGGCGTCGACATCCGCTACAAGCAGTGCTGGGCGTACCTGCTGTGGCTAGACGAGGCCAACTACGCGGGAGTACAGGTATGGCATACAATGGTGCTATTTCACTTGTACTATCGTGGACAAAGCCGGTGTACCACTCTTAAGGTTAGAATCGCTTGCACCTAGCGTCCAAACGTAGCGCTAGCCCCGCCCTTACGCACGTAGCATCGTTCAAAGCATTTTCATGGCAAAGTGGTGTACCGTTCGTATCCGCGATAGTACAATGCACTAAACTATGGTATGACTCTCTTCTCTAATGTGCTTTCCGAGGCACGGAGCAGGTACTTAGGCAGGTAGGTATAACTTTCAAAAGTCTGAGAAGCGCGCCTTGGGTTCGAACCTGAGTCGTCATACGTCATACTACTAGGCTATCACGGTTATACTATTAATGAATAATGTTATTTAATTATGTGAACAGGGCAAGTTACCGGATGGTTTAACAGAAGTAGGATCGTCACAGTTGCCGGCGGCTAGCGAAGAAAGTAAGGACGAGGAGGTAAGGACAGGATTTTATAATAATATAGTCAAAAATAAAATAAAAAAATAGTCAATGATAAATAAAGAAAACATAATACAACAACAATTAAAAAGAAATAATTTTTTATTATTGAAATTTTCCGCGGTTTGAAAGATAATTATACTATTAACGCGACGATTATGAAAGTATACCTAGTATTGTAAAAAAAATACTTAGTTGTGTTGTTGCGTAGAGATGCAGGAAGAGTCCTGCTGTAAAACAAAAAATGTGCCGTAGATAACAATACAACACCAATTACAAAAAAATTGTGAAAGAAAATCTTAACCACTGCGCTAAAATCGTCATCAAAGTTGAACTAAAAATAGTCGAAGAGCTCTATTTAATTTCCTCAGGAGGGTTCTATAACCATGCATTGGAACCTATCGTCCTTCCTGCCGGCGGCAGTCCGCGAGCCATTCGCGGCGGCCGTAGCGGGCTTCCTAAGTGCCGCTTACTCGCAGCCCACTGAACTGCCCAACTTGATACGAGGAGAGATATCACAAAAGCTGTTTCAGTAAGTATTTAGTTATTCTTATTATATGTATACTAGAATCTACCACCTTCAAAATTGCCTAAAAAAAGGAGTGAAATGTACCTGAAACCGTAAACCTTATAAAATAAAAAATGGCCTTTATTTCTACTACTAAATACGAGATTACAAAAAAAAACAACTTATAATAAATTATTAGTAATATTCGCCTCTGCGGCGTAGGCCTCCCCTCATTCCTTCCATACCCGTCTCTCTCGAGCTTTTTGCATCCACTCTGAGCCACATCTTTCTTTGAAGATATCTCTCCTACTATATACTTTATATATATTATGTACTTTTTTTTTTGTTCTCTCCTACTATATACTTTATATATATATTATGTACTTTTTTTTTTTGTTCTCTCCTACTATATACTTTATATATATTATATACTTTTTTTGTTGTTTCTTTGGTGTGCAATAAAGTATATTCTTTCTATCTATCTATCTCCTTTTTTTGGGCCTGCCTTTTTTCTTTTTCCTTCCCTTGGTACCTTATTGTGTAATAAATAAAGTTCTATATTGCATCGCAGGTTAAAAATTGCTCGTCGTATCTCAGTGTAAGCTAAGACTACGCTTAAATTGATCATAATTTTTCTTACAACAGAGTTACAGAGAAAATAAACACCCGGTACGCAGCGCTCCGTCCGTCAGATATCGAGAACCAACCGGGACTCAAACCTGACGCGTTCGGCAAAGACTCCAAGCCCGCGCTGCTGTACGTGAACGCTGTCTGCAAAGTGTTCTCATTGGACCCAGCGCTTGAGGATGAGGTAAGTTCAGTCAGAGATAGACAAATCTATAGGCTATCCAGAATACCAAAATAATAAATGTAAACAATCTTGATATGTCTTTTATTACTAATATGCAAATTATAAATTGTAAAATCACAAATAAAATGTAATTCATTGTTTTATGGAAATTAAACGTAGTAATTTCATTTATAATCACATCAACTTATTTTTTAAGGAAAAATATTAAAAAAGACATGTCAAGATTGTTTACAATTATTATTTTCGTATTCTGAACAGGTCTATAACAAAGGATTTAGATTATTTCTTTAGAAATAAAAAAGTTCTAAAGAAATAATCTAATTCCTCGAGTGGTTGCGCACATCAATCAAGCTATACAAACCCAGTATGAACTGACCTCGCATTGTATACGCTCTTCGTACAACAAGATGTTAGCTTATCTGGAAATCTAGTTTGATGTGTACATTTATTACGTCATTATTTGTTAATTAACAAATTCGTATTGTACCTGCATATATTATCCTCTCACTTTAGGTGACCCTACTCCGGCGCAACTTGCTGCGTTTGATCGGAGTGGGCGAGTTCAGCAACGCAGCGGAGTGGCGCGACCCCTGCAATACTTGTGTGCTGACGGAGATCATATGTAACGTGTGCAACCACTGCAGAGACCTCGACCTGTGCCGCGACACCAACACACACACACAGAACGATGTGTGAGTATAAGTTGATGTAGTGATGATAGTTTTGGCACTTTAACTCACTTCACTTAACTAACTTAAAGCTTTTGTGGCCCAATAAGATTGAATTTTTCAACTTGCAATAATAATTATCTATACTAATATTATAAAGAAGTAAAGTTTGTGTGTTTGTATATTTGTTAAATTGTAAGGGGTAATCTCGGGATCTACTGAACCGATTTTAAAAATTCTTTCACCAATAGAAAGCCACATTATTGCTCAGTGTCATAAGTTATATATAAAACAGAAAAATAAAAAGGCATTTACGTGGTAGTCCGTTTTGCAAAGTGAATCGGAGAAAAAACGGTCGAATGAAAGCGTTTCTTATGAACTATGCCGTAACTATGAAAGATATATTTTTGAGTTTTATAGAAAATATGTGGAGCTTGAAAATGCCTACAAAAAAGTCAACGACAGCATATGTCTAACTTTTATATTTACGTTAACATGTCCACTACATTTATATAATTATATAAAAATCAATGCAACTTTTCGTTGTTATTTTATAACTCAAGAACGGTTGGACCGATTTGGCTAATTTTGGTCTTGAATTGTTTGTGGAGGTCCAGGGAAGGTTCAAAAGGTGAGAAAAAGGGGTAGAGTAGGGTAGGGTAGCGGTATAGTAGTGTAGGGGTAGTCTAGGGTAGGGTAGGGGTAGTGTAGGGTAAGGGTAGTGTGGAGTAGGGTAGGGGTAGTGTAGGGTAGGGTTGTGTAGAGTAGGGTAGGGGTAGTGTAGGGTAAGGTAGGGGTAGTGTAGGGTAGGGGTAGTGTAGGGGTAGATTAGGAAAATTTTTAAATTACTGCCCAACGAAGTGGGTACGGGTTAGCTAGTGTTATACATAAGACCCTATAACATAATTGGCAAAATATAGGTGTCTGATCTCTATGTCTATTTTGGTATAAAGTTGTATTTTTTCCAAAAAAAACATTTGATTTTTGTAAGTGATGACTGATGAAGTTATTGATATGATTTAAGGCGGTCTTTGAATGATTCGATAAATGTTTGTTCCCAGGCCGGTCTGCCTCTGTCCAACGTGCGGGACTCCCTACGAGAATCAGGAGCTGGAGTGGCGCCTGGTTGAGATCATGAACAGAAGAACCATGTCTTATATCCTTCAGGATCTTATATGTAAACGGTGTCATCAGGTTAGTTTACAACTTACTTTCAATCGGCAGAAACGTGTCACAATGAAGAATAGTTAGAAAAAAATACCTGAAGAACCCCCACGCCGCGTAGTGCTGCTCTTTATTTTTTCCATTAAGAGACTTGCGCGAGCAGAAGCGCGGACTTCCGCGTTTATTTCCTGCTTATCGCAGGAAATAGCCTAATAGTTAATTACGAAATTAATTGCGGCAGTTTGTAATTTTATATTGTCTACTTTCTGGTCCCGTGACAGTCGGTTGCAAACGCCAGTGTTGAACGGACTTATTGGGTTTTATAGGAAAGCATAAGCAAATCTAATCATCATCATTATTGCGTATGGCTATCATCCTGCGTGGATAAAATGATTCATCATCTGCCTAGCCTTTTCCCAACTATGTTGGGGTCGGCTTCCAGTCTTACCGGATGCAGCTGAATACCAGTGTTTTACATGGAGCGACTGCCTATCAGACCTCCACAACCTAGATACTGGGTTACACGATACCCCTTGGTGAGACTGGTTGTCAGACTTTCGGGCTTCTGACGACCCGTAACGACTGTCAAAGATCTACAATTGACAGCCGGGGCCAACAGCTTAACGTGCTATCCGAGGCACGGAGAGTGATAATTAATTTATAAAACGCACATAACTTACGAAAAGTCAGAGGTGCGCGCCTTGGGTTCGAACCCGAGACCACTGACTTGCCAGTCAACGGTCACCACCACTAGGCTATAACAACTCTTAAAATGATTAATGATAAATAATAATGATCAAAACTTGGATTTAGCAAATCTAATAATCTTTATTTGCCTTGTGCAGGTAAAACGAGAGAACATGACTGTGGTATGCGAGTGTGCAGGAGAGTTTGCACTCATGGTGCCCACCAAGGAGATAATGGCACAAATCAACACATTCAAGACCATCGCTGAATATTACAAGATGCCTTTACTCTCAGAACTTATTGATTTCCACCTAAGCAACATGTGATATCAAGCTGTATTTAAAAGTGTATTATTAATATTAAGTGTAATTAAAATTGTTTTTTATATAAGATTATTGTTTTATTGAAAAAACTTCCAATGGGTAGGTCTAGGGTCTAGCATAAGTATTTTAGTACTTTCTCTTTTTTACTTAAACAAACAACTTATATTTCTCTTATCTCGAATTGATTAGCATTGCATTCTTCCAAGTAACATACATGCTTAATAATTAAATTCACACTGCATTTACGTGGCTCCAAAGGCCCATATATTGCAATCATCATTCATTGCAAAAGGCTGCCAAGTTGTATTTCCCAAATCAGAAGCCAAACAGAAAATTATTGATATCATGTATATTACTATAAGGAAATTATTCACAAGTTAATTAAAATAAACAAAATACATAAATTAATAAACTCAAAGTGTGCTCCTCTCATCATTTGGTGTTTGTCCCAAGCCTTTGGCAACTTCGCTTATGCATAACCATTGTCCATCAGATCCTTCACGCCAAAGACTGACTTTATTGTCACCTCCGGACACAGCAAGGATGTTTCCAGTAAGAGACCAGCTTACACTCCATACAACATCATCAAAAGTATTTAAGATTGTTGGGGTCCAGGACACATTATCATCACTAGTCCAGATAACAACCCTCTTGTCCTGGGAACAGCTGGCAATCATGGAACGTTGAAGCCCTAGTGATGGAGCCCAGGCCACATCTCGGACCCAGTCCATATGCATTTCTAATCTGCTCTCTTCAACCCATTGCTCACCTTGTTCTCTCCAAATCTGTTAAAGTATTAAGAGTTAAGTGTGGACATAATGAAATGATTTATTTTAAAAGAATGAAGAAGTGCAAGTATTTAGAACCAACCTTGCAAATGGCATAATAGATAATGCTTTATAATGAATACTACATTCTAATGATCATACCTTGATCAAGTTATCACAGCCACCAGTAACTATCCTCTTTGGTGCCTCCTTGTTATTGAGAGGGTCCAAGTTTAGGTCTGCCGATATAGCGGGGCACCAACTGACGGAGTTCACTCCAATCGCGTGCGCTCCAGGAATTTTCTTCACATCCCAGTTGCCTCCATCCTGCGAGTATGTTATAATGGACACAGAACCGTCAGAGCTGCAACACGCCAGGATAAGGCCGTACTCTGCGGGCGCCCATGCAATAGAGTTCACGGAACTTTCGTGGCCGGTGTATTCATACAGTTTTGTCCATTCGCCAGCTTCCTTCCATATGATAACTTTCCTGTCGTAAGAGCATGACGCCAGCAAGTTTCCATACTTAGGATGAGCCCAAGCGACCTGCCACACAGGTCCAAAGTGTCCCTTCAGATCTGCAGCAAGGGTTTGTGTACCACTCTTGATGTCATAAATCTTCACCGAATTGTCAGAAGAACACGTCGCCAGCCTTAATCCGTAGTAATCTAGTTCAGCATCATGTATCATATCTTCGTGGCCCGTATCGATTGTGTTTAGAACAGTAATCATTTTAAAATATTTATCAAAAACCACAAAAATTAACAATTCTCCGCGAGTAGCCTGCCAGCTGTCAAACCGTTGACGTGGAAGGAACCGAAGTTGCCAGAATAAAATCCGCCATAGATAGTGCATGATAGTGCAACGGTAGAACGAAATCAATGTTGTTCATGTCATTTCATTTCCTTTTCGGAATAAGTACAAAAACGTAAAAATATTAGAATATTATGGTTCGTCATTTATTTAAAATATAATATATTGCAATTTGCAACATTTTGCACTAGAGACAGGACAATTAGTGAAGATAAAAGCTATGAGTTCAAGTGACAGACAAGACAAGACAAATGTCAAGAGAAAGTTCGGAATGCAAAATTTGTCTCCGTCAAATCCGAAAATATTGATGAGCTAATAAACCGAAAAATATGGTACTTTCTTGGTAAATATACAAATAAAATGACCGGAAATATAGAGGACTTTGTGTACGGTGTTCAACATTTATTACAACAAGACTATCGTGGAGTGAATGTATGTGGAATTGGTTACTCATACATAGGTAAGTAATTATTTTAAGCTGATAAATATTACCCGACTTTTACTATATTTACAGATAGCGGTTTATGCTCTTGCGACTGCAGGATTAGCTGCTTCAATCCATAAAATTCGCCCGGTACGTAACATCTTTTCGTATGTTTAATATCAATGATATTACATAATAACATTATATTGTAAATTAAAATTAGGTTAGCAAGTTCTCAAAAGCAAGTAAAGTTCCTGACCACTTTATACGGAAACACGAGCCACTGAAAGGGTATTATGTGGGTGTGCAGCACTCACCAGTACGTATTTTGGTAGACCACAGAGCTCCAATATATTTACCAGTATGGCATTCTTCAAAACCGCCTCTTCCAGTCAAGGTTAGTATTATGTTTACAATAACACCACACACGACCTGATTGGGCTAGTGCCAAGTGGTATTTAAATTGACTATTTCTTTTCTTTAGTTATGGGGAGTCGATATTGTAAGTGGTAATGCTGTGAGCTGGCTGGAATGTGTGGGTAAAGGACATGAAGTAACTTTAAAACCCATTGGAAGAGAAAATGACGACCTTGTCTCCACCGTGTTGTTCCATTTACCACGGCCTAAGGTATGTGTGTGAACAATTATTAGTACTTAGCCATTAGCTTGAGGTTTCAAACAATGGATTTCCTCTTGTATTATATCTCAGCCTTTGAATGCCAGCCTTCATAATCCATAAATCTAGGGCTGAGCCATTGAGGATCAGCCAATCAAAAAAACTTAATTAATAATATTTTGTTGCAGAAATCTGTGGAGTCACTAGATGTTGGTCAAAAGCTTGTGGAACTTGGTTTTGCTAAGGCTTTATTGCCTAAAGAAATTAAGAAGAATACCATAGAGTCAAAATTGGCCCCAGTACTATTATCTGCAGAAGCCAAGGCAAAAAACTTTCGTAATGGCATTTGGGGTGACAATCTACCACCCTTGCCTCCTTACGTAATCTACTGGAGGAAAGGGTCACAGCTTACGCTTGACATTGCAAGTTTATCATTTAAAAAACTGATCCAATTTTTATCCTTGGCTTCTAAAGGTGCCTTAATACGAATAAAGAATGTAGCTCTCCGATCCTCCAAATCTACTTCAAAACAAGTACAAACAACATAAAAGCATTTATTTCTAAAGTTTTTACTTAAATTCTGGTTAGTACTGAACGCATCATGAATGTAATTACACTTGCCCTCTTGTTCCACTTGTATCCTAATATGTTAATTATCTTGGTATCTCTGTTTGACAATAAAGCATTGACAATTTCAGTAACATAATTATCATGTTAGGATGAAGGTGGAGAAGGAGCATTATTGACATGGAATGTGGCTCAAGTTTCTCTGCCCTGTATTTGCTTTATGTCATATTATCTGGTGTACTTTTTTAACCTCTTCCGACAAGTAGATATCATTGAGATGTAATAGAAAGGTAAGATAATATTTAAGGTTTTAATGAGCATTGTAAAAATGAACTATATTTTCTAATTGCAATTTTTAAAAGTATCGTATTTGTGACTGATTTTTTTATGGTATCTGAAAGCTCAACAAAATATAATAAAAAAAAATCATGAACTTTTTGGGGCTGAAACACATTTAATAAAATCTCATAAATACTTTTTGAAATTGTCTACTAAAAACTATAGTTTATTTGGAACTGAATAATATTACTGGATACCCACTGCAACCCTTAAATACATAATAGTATCTCACCTTTCTGTGGTAATTTGTCTAAATCTAAAACAAGAGTTGACCATTATACAGACCATGACATAATACTGCATGTTATGAATGAAAAAAAAAGAAAAATCAGGTAAACGCGAAGCATTTTCGCGAAATTTAAAAGTAAAAAACAGAACGAAATCTCTGCGGTTTTCAAAAATCTCAGAATGATTTCCGAACGAAAAAATGTAACCTAAGAGATCTAATATTTAAAAAAAATGAAAAATCGGATTTTTTTATCACTTAACGACCTCATAACATGTGCGAGCGTGAAAAAAATTGCAGTGAAAAACAAACTGTACTTTTGTATACATATATCGCGCTGTTGTTCACCTGATTACGTCACTTGGTCTTCTCTTCTCGTGTAGAGGCCGATCTGATCGAACCTTTTTATATCTTAAGAGTTGTACGCGAATATTCAGTAACCTCTCCCTTTATCGCCCTTAAACACAATCACGGCTTGAGCACCTAGAGCTGCAGTAACATTAGTAGGAATAACTACAGATTAAATAAGTAGAGTTCCAGCACAAAAATGAGTTTTAAGGGCTATAGAAGTGAAGTAAACCACTTTTTTTTGTACCTACTCTGCTCTACTAACCTATTTTTTAATAATTTGCCATCAGAAATGTTGATACATGAAAGCAAATGAGCTTATTATGGCTGTTAATGTTTGGGCCCCATTCCGTGCCCCTAAGACAGTGTATTTTACATTCTCACGTCTTGTTTGCTCAAACTAGAATTTGCACAAGTTTGCATTAGTTAAGCCAGCAGAATTGAAAAACCATATAATTTTTTTGTGTCTATAATATTATGTGTAAGTACTATGTTTCCTTTACGAAAGTGTCAGAGACCTTATAGGTCATGTATTGAAAGTAGCTTGAAGTCCATCACAGTTCATAGTTTACAGACTGCTTGCATGATAATGCTTAAAAAAAATGCATAACATGTTTTTTATGCAAACTTTTGCATAAACTGTTTGAGCATGCAAAACAATGCGTGTACCCCGGGCCTTAGGTACTCTTTACTAGAGGTGATTCTTCCATTTGTTACGGTGTCCAAAATGATATTCTGTTTTTGTATATAATGTTGGCAATAAAAAGTTAAAATTTAACTGTTGTTTTAATGTAATACACATTATATGTAAAAAAGCACTTTATTCAAATTAAATATTATATATTACATTAAAATATATATCTTAATTAAAATAGCAAAAGGAAAAGTACAGCTAAACAATCTATTGAAATAAACCTTCCAACCATTATTTGTATTGATGTAATACCTTAATTTCGCCCTAATATAAAAATAAATTGTCACTTCAGATGTAACCAAATGTACAAGGTAATTTACGAAAAAATACTGTTTCATTTTCAACTAAACGTCGAAGGTGTCTTAGTCGCGGATATAAAAATACAAAAAGCAAGTCTGATCCCCCTACGGAGTTGACGCACCAGTATTAAAAAGATCGAAAAATATATAGTTGGTGGGTGTTGAGAAAACCCTACGCGTTCGATATGGCGAACTGATGGCAACCTTGATATTATACATACTGATATTATTTTACGGATCACACTACTTATGACGTTGGTCGCGTTTTATATGAGAGCGAGTAGGGTCCGGGAGGTCCACGTCTTTAGACGCGGCACGGGGGGCGGGGGAATGTGCGCACGCGCAGGTGGGCGGGGCGCCGTCAGAGCAAGCTGCAGCGCGACAGCCACGACGTGGGCTTGCGTTGTTGATCATTGGCACGGATCTGGTGCGCGCCGGTTCTCGCACCCGCTGGGTTACTCGCCTCCTGTACACGGGTTTACACCATTACATTGAGTTCCAAAGCACTCTACATACCTGGGTCGTTTTTAAAAAAGCAAAATAGTTGTATTGAACCGGGCCTCCTGCGATTAAATTTTTATTAAATTAATGTTAGAACGCATTTTTCTAACAAAAGAGCGTTGCGAATAATGTTTAGCCGAAAAAATAAAAACAAGATATCCAAGATGGACGGTAAGCCTTAGCTTTGCTTGGTCTGACCTCGATTTAGCCAAAGGAAAGGCTAAGGTTTTGTCAATCATGAGTATGACATAACAAACATTCGAACATCACAATCTTAACTGTCTTAAAGAAAAAAAAAATTAATTATGAAAATAAAAAAAAAGTAAATTTACATTTTTATACTATAGGTATGTATAGATTGATTACTTTTAGGCAAGCTACGCCATTAACTAACGAGTTCTATAAACATAATTGTTTTTTTTTTTAACGCAGGAGATCCAGCTTTCGTAGTACAAAACGCAAGCCTTCAATTTCAATAATCGCTGTTGATTTATAAAAAAACATTAACATCGGTAAAGTCCTAAATCGAGATACCGCTATAAGCAATTACTAATTTCGTGAGGAACATGGATAAAGCAAATTAAAAACCTTTTGAGCACCAGTCTTGTACAGAAGACAAAAAATTTCGCGCCCCATATGGCCACAATTTATCTATTCAAATAAAGACGTGCCCTTAACACGATAATGTTTGGTTTTCTGTAAGACGCGCTGAAAAGGTTAAAGAACATTCCAGCAGCACGCGTCACACAGCCAGGAAAGCCAGTTTCAATCTATGATTACGGTATGGGGAATTCAGAGATAGGTCATTATTATAATTCACTAAAAACTTTGGCTAGCTAGAATTACATTATACTGCGATCACCAGATTGTTTGCCAAGTGTATACCAGTTATTGAGGAATCTATTTAAAGACGGATATGTAAGGATCTATAATTTTCCTATTTTCTATAATTCGCATCTTCAGCGATAACACGATAACAAGGAAGCTTTTTAGTGCATTAGTGAAACAGGTAACTAGATACTAATCAATATTAACAGTAAGATATCAAACTAACAAAATTCAAACATTAGAATATTATAAGCACATAAAAAACTCATTACAATTACAAACTATAACTACATAACAATAAAGTTTCTATTCCAACGACTTAATCGAGCATATTTTCTAATGTCCTGGTTTATTCGCAAAAGATCTTTATATCTGTGAAGTTAGATGCTGGTAGGTTTTTCTTAAGGAATAGTTTTTTGAGTTTGTTTATTTATCGAGACCAAATAAAGAGCATTCCACGTATTTTTATGCGTTTTACAAAGTAAATTCGCTACTTGCGCGAATGATGTATGATCATGTGTGTATATGCCTACGTAACTGATTACTCGGAGATGTTGTCCAACACAGTCGTGATTTATTACAACAAAGGGCAGCCTTCAAAGCGTACAATCAAGTGATGCAATGAGATTACCAAGGTCTTGATAGTTTACAAATTACAATACGGAATACCTGTGCGTTATCGTTGACTGTCGTTATCAGAGATCCTATTTTTAACTCCTTCGCAACAAATTTCTCGTTCTAGATTACCGATAAGCAGTTCGAAATGGCCCGAAAAATTATTCCACAAATGTGTGGTATCGAAATTCAATATTTTCTATTTTGCTCACAAACTAATTTTATTAGGATGATTCCTGATTGAATTACCTATTCCTGATTCTCAATCTATTAGGGTGCTATTGCTGATCGAAGGTTACCTCAGCTACAGTTTAAATGTGATAGTTACTTAATAGGTATTATATCCCTACTTTTTCCCGCATATTCGCTCGCGTGGAGATCGGACCAAGATAAAAGTATCTTTGTCCTCATCCAGGCTTATCTGTGAGTCAAATTTCATCCAAATACATCATTTATATCCCTATCGTTTACGCTTACTTCTCATTCACATAATGGAAAGCTTAACTTCGGTCAGTCACCCAAAAAAATGCAATTCCATACAATCTTTACATCACTGTTGATTTGAGTTCTTTTTAAATGGTTGCCCGATAACAAGCGTGTCGGAATATTGTATACACGTTAAGGGTCGATTGTAGTTGAGATAAAACAAGCGCGTGTTGTATAGTACGACGTTTACGATATTGAATGACGAATTGATTGGCGTGGGTGGTAAAGCGATGACCTTTATATCCTACGTGGTCTCTCTCTAGCTCATGGGGCTTAGACTGATAAACCAGACTTCTATTATAGTGAGACCTAATAATCCTCTAGCTAAGGAAGTAGATAAATAAGCAATAGTAGCTACGGGTTTGGGGTCTGATTAAGATTATTTAAGGACACTTGGGATTTATGGCTACTGGCACAGTCCGGAATGGTATAAGCAAGGGTAATTACTGGGTCTTCGCCGGGCCTCGCCGCGCCGGCGAGAACGGTATGTCGGATGCTGTGTAACCTAAATACTCATATTTGACCCACATTTTGACTGTGTTTGCATTGAAAATTAAGTCTGTATTTCTAAACTTTGCTTACGATAAAACAAGATAGGACTCAGGACCAGATACAAAAAAATAAATAGGGAATTACAAAACCTGCTCTAAGTACAAATTATAAAATCATGCATTAATAATAAATTTAGCTAAAGTTAATACTGAGTAATACAACGATCGCTAAACAACACAAAAACCAGGCTCTAATTAGTAAAAACATTAATTTGAGTTTTTACAGCTGTATGTAACTAAAAGCAGATAAAAAATACGACACTGAAACATCTACATAACAGACAGATTCTTTACCTTCAGTTCTCGCTAAGAACCGCATGAAACAAAAGATATTATTTTAGAGGTGGAAGTATAAAATATGAGTACTTAAATATGTAAACTTAGCTATAACATTAGACAAAAGCCCCAACAAATAATGTATGTAGGTACCTAATATAATATATTTTTTTTACGTAAAACGGTTTTGTCATCAAAACTAAAACTGTGTACCAAATCAGATCAATCTGTCAACAGGAAGGGGGTGAAATATCGATTACTAAATTTGAAGCAAATAATAAACAGGACAAGGTAAGTAAAACCGTTTAAAAATATCTTGACGATCTACGACACGATTGACGGAGTTTGCTAATCTGCTATCTCGCTCACACATTGAAGTTACAAAATCAATGAATATAGTTATAAAAAATCGCAACAAATCAAGTTATAAAGAATAACAGCAGCAAAAATATCAGTTTAATCGGAATAAGTTTTCCAATATAAAAATAGCCTGAAATGAATTTTTATTTATGCCATTTTTATGTATGCAAACTTGTTCCAATCAAGCTGAATTTTTTGCTAAAGCTTTGTAATGTTGTTCCCCTTAACTTGGTTTGTTACGCTTTTTCATAACTATAGTAATTGATTTTATAATAGTCAGCAGCAGATTAGCGAGTGACTGCGCCTTAATTCCCATGTGGGACAAGATATTTGTGTTATCCACAGATAATTGTTTCGGCCAGAGTGTTACTGAAAATTGTGCCCACGATGTGGTTGTCATCATAATCGACCTTTAATGTTCGTAAAAGTATTATAGAGTTTAATTCTATGCTGGAATCAAACACGTTGTTTATTTCTATACATTTCTTGGTGAAATGTCTAATGTTATAACAAATTATAAGGAACAGGTAGGTATAGCTAACGGGCCTTTGGGTTAATAACTATAACAGGAACAATTCGGTATAAGGCTAAGGCCCCACTGCTAATTAAATCGAGATACTTTTAAAACATTTCTGTTGTCAACAAAAATAGGTTGGTTGCCAACTGTTCAAAAAGTATACATATTTGCTTTCAACAAAAAAAGGTTTAAAATAAAACGACATGTGAAAAACTACAATTAGTTGCTTAATGCCTGTAAGTTTTAAGCTTTCTAAAATTCTGGAGGGGTTTATTGTTATCCCCTAAATATGTCAAAGGATATAATTGTATGGAGTGACAGTCCTGTGACAATATCCCTATTATTGTAGTATAAAGATAGTGAGGCTTTATAAAGAAAAGCTATATTTAAACATATGTATATAGATAGATAAACATATAAATAAATTATACCCAATGTTTATTAGTAAATTACAATAGTATTCTACTATGTATTTATATTATTACTACTATTTTTATAAACCTACATAACATTTAACCACACAAAGTTTAATTTAGATGTGTTAGTCATGTTGCTGTCCAGTTCTCATTTCTATAATTTATTCAGTAGGTGGTGTACGAGATCCTAAATAGTCCACACTTATGAATATGGCCTTGATTCAATTGATACATACATAACAATTGCAATGTAAACAGAATTTGTAAGTATTGAGAATAATGTACGTGAATTTTTAAAAATCATTGTTTACACAAAATGGGGACATATTGCTGATATTATACTTTAGTATTTTAAGCTGTGCAACTGTGTATTAAAAAATAAATTAAAATAACCTTGTATACAAATACAATTACATGTCATATTTATTTGCAATATTTGACATGTCTACAAAGAGGCAGTCACTTGACATGACTGTGACTGCCTCGTTGGTCTTGTGGTAGCAAACGCGACTGCTGAGCACGAGATCCTGGGTTCGATCCCCCGGTCAGAAAGTTCTATTGGGTTTTTTCATTAGGAAATTCTCAGTAGCAACACAGAGTCTAGAATTGTGCCCGGTTAATGACAATAGACTCGCCTATGTTACAAGTCGCCGGCGAAACGTGGGTGTACTGCATACCCATCTACCTACAGAGGGAGATTCCCCAGAGGGGAATACTGGCGTCAGTCTATATTGTGTTTATATGACATGTAACTAAAAATATATTATGATTATTTTGTATCTCCTCACTGATAACAAATGATGTCATCCTGTTATATAGGGATTTTATTCATTTTAAGATTTTCCTTCTGGAGCCTAAGTGGAACAGTGTTATTGTGCAATAATTAATTATATTTAGTAGGGAGACCAATTTGGTAGATAACTTTCAGCTAATATTATGTGGATCACATTGCCATCTATGCATGTATTTTTTTTTATTTATCCTACGATGTTAAGCAGTGTTTTTTTTTAATACAACTAAAGTTACTGGGTAAAAGGCAATTTTAAGCTTTAATATATAAAATATAATAATTTTCAAATTAGTGTAAAAGATGTAGGTACCTAAATATGTGTATAATAGGACAACTAAAATCAATACACATACACATCAAAGACAGTAGCGTGCCTAGAACCTAAAATTGCCAGCCCATTTTTTTTTTTTTTTTTTTTTCGTGTGGAAAACCCCTTATGGGTACTCCACCACCAAAGGGCCAGTGATGGAGTTATGTCCGACTCGCACGGACTAAAAACCACACGGTGTTCCTCAACGGACCTCTGGACGGGAGAACGGGGTTCACTTGTGTATTCACCGCCCTCCCGCCCTGGTCTTGACCCGCCAATGGCAGGTCCCGCCGTTGTCGGCGCCCTGGCCGCCGCCGAATCCTCTTGAGAGGCGCGCGTGGAACACGACGCGTCGTCCTCTTGGGCCTGTTAGTGGTTGGGCGTCAGACTGCCCCTAGGTCCGACGCCCACAGGCCGGCAACTCATGGAGGCCGGAGGTCGTTAGTCGCCCTCCGGCGTCTGGTGCGTCTCCTGCGAGAGGGAAGTGTGGTTGTCATTTCCCTCTCTCGCTCTGCCGCCTCCTTTGTGGACATCACCTCTTCGCAAAAGGAGGCGACGGCGTTCCACGCTGTCTCGCTCTCGACCATCGATTGGATGATGTTCGGGAGCGAGAGGCCACCGACTGCTGCCTCGAGTTCACGGCGCTGATCCGCCCAGGCTGGGCACTCCTCTAGTGTATGCTGCGCCGTGTCCTCGAGGCCGTTATTGCAGTGATGGCAACCAGACGATTGCTCCCGGCCTATTCGGCACAGGTACTTTCCAAAACAGCCGTGTCCGGTTAGCACCTGCGTCAGCCGAAAGGTTAGGGCGCCGTGCTGGCGCCCCAGCCAATCCTCCATGGTGGGCCTTACATTGCCAGCCCAACAACTTTTTTGAAGGTTGCATTAAAGTAATATTGCTTTTTGTATTAAATTTGTATGACGGGCTTCGGAAAAATGTATGGCAAGCCCCTGATTAATTTAATGAAAGTATATAAAAGAGTCATTGGGGGAGGCCTATGTTCAGTAGTGGACGTCTTGTGGCTGAAATGATGATGATGATGATATAAAAGAGATGTATGTAAAATTAAGTACTCATACCTGTTTCTTCTCCATTTTTGCTTTGATGTCTCTCGCTAGAGTGTAAAACGCTGACTCAACATTTAAGGAATCTTTTGCCGATGTTTCTATAAATTTAATCTGGTATTCTACAGCTAACTGTTCACCTCTCTCTTTTGACACCTAGGAAAAAAGAAATAACATATAAATATCAAGCCATGAAACTTATTATTGCAGAATTTGAATCGATGGTCTGCAAGCCCTCATACTGAGTGAAAAAAAAAAAAGTCCCTATTGTTGCCGCCATCACTTGACACTGGCAGAGTTGTTGACAAGAGTCAGCTCGAATGCCAATAAACAAAGAAGAAGAAGAAGAATTTAAAACAAAGTAGTAATTATGAATATCTTTTAAAATATTTATTATAAATATTAAGGTGATTTTAAAAATCAATACTTCAAAATGATACATTAATTTAAAGTATGTTATTATTAATAATGTCTTTAACTCTGCTTGTTGGATTTAGTGTTACTTTTTATAATTTATGGTTGATTTAATTTTATAAGCAATAAATTGTGCTTAAATTATAACACAATGTTTTATTAATAAATGTTAGAAAATAATTATTAAAATAAATAAATGAGTGGGAAAATTAAAAACAATTGTTATCTAGATCTGAACAAAACTTATTTGAGACTACCCACTAGATGGGATTAAAAAAAAACATTAGAATAGGATTTTCTTCGGTATTGTTGGTACAATTTAACACCCCAACTGAAACAAATATCTGTAAATCACACAAATATTTTTCGAACCCGTGACACCAAGCGCAGAAGCCTAATAGATCAACTGCTACGCCAATATAAACAGATCATGTGTAGTTACAATAAAATTATGTTACATCACACAATAAAAGGTTTCTATCCTACATTTAAAATTAAAAAAAAATTAAATCATCTCAAAGTCCTTCATTAATCCCCTTAGTTATTATCACAGTATAATAACCATACAGTACGGAAACTACGTACTAACGCTCGAAACGCACACTCACACAAACATGCGTATTATTACGTAACGACCGACGAGACTCCTAAGCGAAACGTCACGATACTCGCTACTGCGAGTCGCGTCGTTGCGCATGTTTGTGTGTGTGCCGTTTTCGAGCGTTTGTACGTAGTTTCCATACTGTATGTTTATTATACTGTGTTATTATTATCAATTTATTAACCATGAAGATAAGCACTCCACAAATCATGAATCATTGTGATACCAACATTACAGTTTGATTTGCCACTTATCAAATCCATTCGCAACATAATATTATTGATAACAGAATATACAGTAGGAAAACATACTCCGTTAAAATGCAGCTATAAATAGGCCAATTTGTATAACAGTAATAATCAATTAATAGTGAATATATCTCATCTACAAAAGAGTACTATTACTTATTAACTGACAGACATTTCACAGTCTAAACCAGTGGATAGAGACTTGAAAATTAGAGGAAATATATATACCTTGATTATTTTAGAGGTGCACTAAGGAAGGATTTTTGGAAATTCCGTCTCTAATCAGGCAAAATAGGGGAAGAAAAATCTGTAATCTATTCAGATGAAGTCATGAGCAAAGTGCTAGTTTGACAAATTTACAGTTGTGTTATCCTATTCTCGTTACTTACTTAAAACAAAATAAGATAACAATAAATATATTTTAAATTAAATTTAGGTTAAACAATATTATTGTCATTAATTTACAAAAATAAGGAAGATTTATTTTGGTTCTGCATTATTTGTAGCCACTATAAAATCAAAATATTGATTTGAAGATGGTTCATATTTAATTAGGGTTGAATGACCTTTATATCCTCATGAATGACAGAATTTCAGTCAGAAATTTGTGTCAACCACAGAATAAACAACTGAGTCATTTGTAGATTGGATAAATGTGCTGATTTTACCAAAACTTTACTTTTTGTTTTATCAATATTGACACTCCTTTCTATATTTTTATTTGAAAAACCTTAAGACACATTTCAGAATCCCTAAATAGGATTTTTTATTTATTATTACTTGCCAAAAATAGAAGTTCAGATTAATTAGGGCTCAATTATCTTATATGTAACATTATGGATGTAGATTTTTAATCTAAAATTGATACATATTCTAAAGAACATATTGTTATTTATTATATTCTTTATTGCACACCAGTAAACAGAGCATAGTAAATAAATAATTGTTACAAAAGTTATACAATGGGAGGTTTTATTGCACATGGCAATCTTTTCCAGATAACCTTTGGATGGAAAAAAGTGTACTGGATGAGATAAATATATTAATCTTCTTACCTGTCTTTTAGCTTCTAAATCACACTTGTTCCCAAGGATCATCTTTTCAACATCCGCACTTGCATTTTCTTCAATATTCCTTATCCAATTCTTTATATTCTCAAAACTCTTTTCATTTGTAACATCATAAACCAGCATTATGCCCATTGAACCCCGATAGTATGCTGTTGTGATTGTTCGAAACCTTTCCTGGCCTGCTGTATCCCTGGAATACAACATTTATCATTTTATAGAACTCTTACTATACACAAGGTTTTAAAGTGGTAGCTATCATAAATTATTTGGGCCTAGTAGGAGGCAACTTTGATTTACTCTTTGATATATCAATTTTTAGATAGGAAACTAAATTTTACAACAATCTTTGGAGAACAAATGCAATAATAAATGAGGTGAAATATAATAGAAGGTACAACATTGTAAATGTAAATACTTGTTTTGTTCTCTGATTGTCTTACAGAGCAACCGCTTAACCCATTGTGTTGATAGGCTAAAGAAAGGAAGTGGGTACATTGTACTAGCCTCATTACTCATTTACGATTGCAAAACTACTCACTAACTTTAACTTGACCGCGCCTCGTCATAGGTCTGGTATTAGAACTAAGAACAAAAACATAACAAACAATAATTATATATCGACTTACCATATCTGTAATTTAACTTTTTTGCCGTCGAGGTCTATTGTACGAATTTTAAAGTCGATACCTGCAACCAACAGCCAACAGTTATTCGGGAGGCAACTAATTAATTAGTGTGAATGATGTCATGAACTCTCGATTCATATAATTCGATAAGGGTTCTTTTTATCATAGCGCCGCGCCCTATCCGTTAAGCATATATATAAATCTCCCAACAAAAAATAGACACAATGAACATTGAAACAAAAAATCCCGTTCTATGACAATATACGTAAAAAATTATCTGACAATAACCTTTGGTATAAAGACATGAATCAAAGTACTTACCAATTGTCGATATAAATGAAATATTGAAAGCATCTTCTGAAAATCTAAATAATATAGATGTTTTTCCCACTCCAGAATCACCTATCAAGAGTAATTTAAATAAATAATCGTAAGTTTTTGCCATTTTTTACAACAATCTGATTACGATACACATAGGTCTGCCATTCATTTGGCATTTTTGTGAGTAGTTGCTAGTGGTGTCAAGTAACGATAGAGTATTTTCATTTATAAATCGACTATGTGCTTTCTAGTAATCGAATTATCCAAGTTGAATAAATATTGCAAGTAAAGAAAGACACACACTAAAGAGTGGAAACGTCTCTAAAAGTAATGTTGATGAGAATACATTGGAACTCTATGCTTTCTAACTTGTGACAGTGATAGGCAGTATGGTCAAAAGGCCTTCCCTTCGACTTCGAGGTAAATAAAAAAAAATTGTGACAGTGACAGTGTCATAATTTTGACAGTGACACTTTGTTTTGTTTGTGAAATCGTGAAGCTTGTTTCTTTTACGGTTTAACTCAGTTTTATGAATTTATGTATCGTTTTTATTATGAATTAAAGCTAATATCCAAATAATAGTGTTCTACAATGTTTTATCATGTAAATATATTAATTAGTATAATAATACACGCACTGTTAGCATCACCTCTGACTGGATTTTTTATGTTTTGTAAACAAATGTTTTAGATATCTTTAGAACACGAAATTCTACTGCACCCGAGATATTTTGGGCCCCAATTACTCGATATTGTGAAGCAGAAATTGTATACAGAAGTGGAAGGAACATGTACCGGCAAGTAAGTAATTCAGTTTTTATTTCGAGGTTATGTATTAATAGTTCTGTTTTCTATCATACTGGGCTTAATTAAATGAAAAATAATAAGGCATGAAGCAATTTTATTAAAAAAACATACCACATACTTATTACACCAAACAAAATATATATAATTGTCCATTCCCGTCCATTTATACATTTAGAAGTTATATTTTTTATGCCGTTGGGGACACAGGAAGATTTTGAATTTCCATTCCATTGCTTTTATTTATTTTAAGTGTTCAACTTAAAACAATATCCAAAAAATACTTTAATTTTGCTGATTGAAACTCGTAGTTTTTTTTTTTTTTTGATGTTATTTGGCTTGGATGGAAAGTCCTTTAAGCCATGTCTTTATTTTCTTTAAAACGTGTTTGTGTTTTTACAGATATGGCTTTGTGATAGCTGTGACAGCCATAGACAGTATAGGTGCAGGACTGATACAACCCGGACAAGGTTTTGTTGTGTACCCAGTCAAGTACAAAGCTATAGTGTTCCGACCATTTAAAGGAGAAGTACTTGATGCTATTGTCACTCAAGTTAACAAGGTATATTTTTTATTCATGAATTTAGACTTCTTTTTCTTTTATTATGGTGGAGTTTGCCTGCCTTGACAACAGGATGGATGTTGGACGGTATGTCTAGACCCATTTCCAGATAAGTCTACCGAACATCATGCCGGAACATATCACTTGGTAGCAAAGCTCTGTCCAGTGGGTGGTTCATTCTTCTTCTCCTTCATCGCATGGCTGATGAACGATCCTGTGTCAGAGTTATACCGACATGGCTTTTCACACTGTTGAAAAAATCTCAGGTGCAGGCACCATTTAAGCAAGTGATATTTAATTTCTAAAACACACTTGAATCCGATCAGAGAAAAATCAGAGACTAAGACCAAACTTTGACTTGGCCGTCCAACAGTCATACCACTAGGCTATCACTGCTTGTGATCATTGACCACAGTGGGTGGTAACTACAGCTAAATAAAACTAGAAGAATTTTTGTTAAGTTAGCAAAGCCAATGATTGTACTGTTATCAGAAATGAGGCACAAAAGGAAATCAATTTTCACTCGTCGTCGGACCACGCGGGAGTCAAAGGTTTTTTTCAATTTCTGCTCCTTAAAAAGTTAATGGTGTCTCCTTATTTCAGGTTGGAATGTTTGCACAAATTGGCCCATTGAGTTGTTTTATTTCACATCATGTAAGTAAACTATACAATTTTTTTTTCTCATTTTTATGTATTACATGATATGATTTTTAAATAAAAAACGGTCGATAAATTTCATTTGGTATTCAAACTCAAACCCACAACTTTTTACTTTACTTTTTTTTAACTCGCATAATAAATCGAGGTGCATCTACAAGAGCGTAGCTCTTTAATAAATGATGATGATAATAAATATGTTTTGTAACTTCTTGCAGTCCATTCCAGCCGACATGGAGTTCTGTCCAAACGTAAATCCTCCATGTTATAAGAGCAAACAGGAGGACAATGTCATACAGGAAGAGGATGTCATCAGACTCAAGATTGTCGGCACCAGGGTCGACGCCACTGGCATAGTAAGTTAATTTCCTTATAATACAACAATTTTGTCGAGTTAAAGAATTAATTTTATGTTACGCCACGGACAAACAAACGAGTTTGAGTTAACACCTCAGTAGGCTCACACCCTCAGTTCACGCAAACCTCCACACAAAAAAAACTATTAGGTGCTCTTGAACACGGTGACGTTATATTTAGTAGGCTTAACGGTGACGTCAGTAAGCTTAGTGGTGACGTCAGTAGGCTTAGTGGTGATGTCAGTAGACTTAGTGGTGACGTCAGTAGGCTTAGTGGTGACATCAGTAAGGTTTGTTGTGAAGTCATTAGGATTAGTTATAACGTCCGTTTGCTTAGTTTAGGCGTCAGAAGCTTATTTTATACGTCGGTAAACTTAGTTTAGAAGTAGTAGGCTGTTGTAACGTAGTATAAGCTTAGTTTAGACGTTAGTAAGCTTACTTTTGAAGTAGGCTGTTGGAACGTAGTATGCTTAGTTGCGACGTCATGTAAGACAAAATTTGTATGTATTGTTACTTTTTCTTAATTTATTTTTCTGATTTTCAGTTCGCCATAGGGACATTGATGGACGATTACCTAGGATTAGTGACACAGTAATTTTATAAATATTGTAATAAGTGTACAAACGAAAGGATTTTTAAATAAATAAAAAATACACAACCACTTTGTTATCATTTATTTGGCATTCAAATAATAAGGTAAAATTCCATACACAATGTAACAAAAACAATTCATCAAAAATGATCAAATATTTGGACACCTTCAGTCTATTTGGGCAGTATGTAAGTGGTGGTACGAAAAACGTAGGTGACTGTGCTTACTGTCGATGTTTCACAGACAAACATTATCCTAAATTACTTTTAAACTTACCTCTACAAGAAACAATTAGAAATTTTAATATTGTCTATAGATATAGTGCTCAATGTTAGTATAGGCGAGCGTGATTGGTACAGAATTAATTTGCCTTTATTATACAATCAATATGAATTATGATCAAATAATTTAGTACTGCGGGAAAGTCCTAAATTATACCTTCAAAGTTGGTCTACACAGAAGTAAATGCCATTCCATACCAATAACGCAAGTGATAATCGATAAATTGTGATATACATCCAAGTAATAATATTTAAAAAGTATTTTATAATAATATAACTGACTTGCAGTTAGCAGAAAAGCTTAAAGTAAGTCAATTACATTTACAGAATGCCAAACATTCCAATAATTTAATATAATTTCAGCCTCTATGATATTACGAGAATTTCACGTCAATGAGTATACTATGTTATCTATAATTATTTACAAATGTCTAATTGGAATCCATAAAAGTTAAAAAATATCCAAAGGGACGATTCAAAGTCTTTGGTTCACCAATTATATACAAAGTTATCAAAATAGATAATTAAAAATAAATAAAACCTAATCAAATATTGCTCGTAAATCAAAATATGGCATCTAAATAAATAATACTCAATATGAGATCAGAAACAAGCTAAGCAACTCCTGGATCTACTAAGCACCAAAGAGGTCCGAAGTAATGTGTCCTCGATTTAACAAAGGGATATCCTTGTTTGACCTAAATCAACCGAATGAAAACTCCGTTTCTTTACCTTTTTTGTTATAACCGTTTATGAACTGTTGTTATATAAGTGGCAACACTGACTCTATTGCAGCATGTCGTCAAACTAAAGCTAGCTCGTACCTTAGTTCAATGACATCTATATAAATATTTATACAGTGTGTCAGACGATCGTAAACTTTGTAAAGAAACAGACATTTCCACAGCGCCTAAACCTAGTGCTACTAACGTAAATTTCTTACATTCCAATTAGCTCTACAATATCAAATATATTTTTATTACAATAAAATATTGAGACATAACATTGTGCAATAGTGTAATATGCATGATAGAAGTTATATTTTCAAACAATTAGTAATTATTTTGCAGTCACAATAAATTTGCACAAATCGCTCACTGAATTCAAGACGCTTAATAATGTGCCGATAGCCATTAACATTGTATAACTCATTATTTTATTAAGCAAGAGATTTTAAAATGTTGGCTTCTACTCAGCATCATTATTTCAGCTCTATACAAGGCACAAAACAATATTTCAGGATAAAATATGCATTATAGGCAGATTTAACAAAAGTATATAACTTTACATACATTGAGATCTACTGGGAAGATATTCGGGGCCAATATACTAAGAATATAGAGTAGGAATCTGAAATGTTACATATAACTGGGAGAACAGTCAAGTAAAATGAATGTTTACCTTGTAGAACTCTGATTACGGTACACGGATAGTAATGGCAATGGAGATCATACTGACAGTCAGTTGAATTTTAAATACGTTAATCATCCGTCAAATCGGAATTACGATCTAAGATTTAAAATGCCCATTCAATGGAATGAGGATGACTAACGCCATATAACCCATTGCCTTTCTAAGTGAAATACCGTAATTAGCCTGTTATAATTAATACTGGCAGATATTCTAACGTACAATGATGATGTAGCTTCGGCACGCTTACATCAAGATGGTATGATTGTAACAAATATCCCACATATTTCTAATATTAAATATTTCACACTTCGACTAATATACTTGCTGAAACTTGTATTTTATTCAAATGACTTGACTGTGCCTTCCACATAGTCGCTATTATTATGTATAATATTTTCTACAACAATGATATTATGTCATATAGATTATCATAATAATTATAATGATTTACAGTGGGTTGGCTTAGCCTCTTGTATCGACATTTTAATTACTTCAGAGCTCGTCAAACACTTATGGTTCTAAAATGTCAGTACAATAATATGATCTTATATTACCGAAGACTAAAGGGGAAAGATTGATTACTATCTACCATCAGATAAATCTTAACATCAACGCTCAATATGTCTAACTGCAACATTTAACTAACATACAATATAACAGTAATAATACTGACATAATTTTATAATGAGGAATTCAAATCGGAATATAACTGCTATGTTACAATAGTGGGTTAAAATTTGTTTAATTTACTGACTATTAAGGTATGTGGATTATTTAATTTTTGCTTCCCCGTCTTTCTGGCAACTTAAATCGTCCATTCTGTCACTCAAAACCGAACACCACTTGATCAATCTGTTGTTGTGAAGTAAATGCACTATTCGTTCACAATTATATTTGAACTAAATTGTAATAGAAATAAAAAGAATATAAAAATGCGTGTAACTAACGTTACAGCGAACCTTGAGCTAAATGCTTTCGCATTATTTTATTTACTTGCACTGCATTCACTTCTGACTGGCATTCTCAACCTTGTTCGAACCGCGATCACTTCAACCCCAAAGAGACGATATGTGGAACAAACTAATATTTAACGTCTCCTTGGGGTGGAATCAGTATTATATTTAAACAGTAGCTTAGACTAACACTCACGTGATATCCATTATAATTATATTTAACTCAAAAACTGAGTAGAAATTGGATTGCCAATTTAAAAAACATCTCGAATTTGAATTTTATTCATAATTTTTAAGTATTATTTAGTATAGTAAAATACTTGTGAATACATTGTTGAATTTCGAGATTAGTTTAATAGTTTGTGGGTATTTAAGTGTAAGTTTGAGAAGTCACGTGTGTGTTAGTGTGTGTCGGTGTTCGAACATGTCCTTGTATCTCTGACTGTCGCTGGTCACGCGGACTCAGCGCCGGACGTGGAAGCACTGGCACTATGTGGCCGGGTGTCACGACGCCGGCGCCTCGCCCAGCGGCACGGCCGCCGGCGACACCGGCCCGCGCACCGCCTCGATGTAGTCCTTGATCAGGGTCGCTATCTGGTACGCCTGCACACAAACCTACGTTAGCGAGGAACATACAGCACCACACGCACAGCCAGAGCTAGGCGCGTACACGTACCTGATCAGTGGAGAGCACGAGCTTGGCGTGCTTGCGGTCGGCGCGCGTGACGAGCAGCAGCGCGCGCGGCGCGGGCGACACGGCCAGCAGCTGGTCGTGGTCGTGCGACACTAGCGCCGCGCGCGCGCCGCGCCGCAGCAGCGTCAGGCCGCGGGCGTCCACCGCCAGCCACAGCGCGCGCGGCCAGTTCGACGTGAACGATTGCTGATGACAAACATAGCGCGGTTAAATTACATTTATAAAAAATATAATTATGGCTTCGGAGCAAAAAAAAATTAAAAACCAACTTCAAATTAAAAACTTAAAATAATACAAAAACTATTCGTTTTGGAATCCAAACAAAGTGTTTTCTGATTTATTTAAGCCATCCAATTACATCTTTGTTAAAAAAGCTTTTATTACTGAAACGCAAATCGCTTGACACTCAAAATGTCGGTCGTTTAGCCTCAGTTTTATTGAAGTGCTGGATGTGGTACAAATGGTACAGTGGCGTACCATGACGTCGAAGATGGTGGCGCGCGTGAGCGGCCAGGAGGAGGCCAGCGTGAGCGCGCGCTGCATGGCGGCGGCGGGCGGCGTGCCGCGCAGCGCCAGGTGGTGCAGGCGCACGGCGGGCGCGGGCAGCGCGGGCTGCGCCAGGCGCGCCGGCAGCACGGCGCCCGCCGCCGCCGCGCACTCCTCGCCGCCGCCCGCGCACTCGCCCTTCACCACCTGCGCGTGCAGCGCCGCCAGCATCACCTGCGCAACACCATTACATTATTATTTGCACCCTAAACTCGTATTTAGGGTATTTTCATTGCATTCACGATATTACTGATTACGAGACTCGCTCCAAATGTAACTAAAAATTTGCAAAATCTTAAAGATCTCCTTCACAGTTTGTACTAGAGCCAATATTAATAGAGAATACTTACAGCCTCATCGGTCTCAATGGGTAGTCGGTCGTGTCGCACGGAGTGCAACACTTGGTAGTATAGTAGCTCCATCTCAGCGGCGCAACTTGTCTGTAGCGGTCGCTCACCCAAGAACAGTCGCTTCTTGAATACCAGCCTGAGACAAACGGTTTCATTAACGTGCTGTTTTTTACTCTCCTTGTTTAGTACCAATGAACGAAGGAAAGCACATTTGCTTCAACTAATTTCTCAGTATCGGCAAGAAACCCAAAAGCATCAATCATAAATTTAGTTCACAATAGTATGTTCACCGAGGGATACTAGTAAGCAGTAAGTACCTGCAGGCGGCGGCCGTGGCGCCCGCCTTCTCCCAGCGCGCCAGCACGTCGCCGACGCGCTCGCTGCCGGCCAGCGCGCGCTCGCCCGCGCCCGCTGGCGTCGAGTTCGCGCACACCTCGTACAGCGCGTAACCTGCACAACAATATTATTACACCTATTGTGAAAAAATGTGACCGCGGTATAATGCTATTTATCAACAATAGATACTAAAAAGTCAATCTCTAGTTCTTCTTCAGGCTCTTCGTCTGTGTACTCAAAAATATAAATTCATCGAAATACCATAATATAACCAACCTGTAGCAGCATCGCTAAGTCCGATCTTCTCGCGGAGCATGGTGACGAGGTGGTCGGCGGTAGCGGCGGGCCCGAACACCAGGCCGTGCTGCTTGCCGTCCAGCAGCAACACTCGCACGTGCATGGGCCGCCGCGCCGCCGCACACAGGACCTCCTCCTTGGACGGCGCCGCTAGCCGGCGCGGCACTTGAGCTATGCTTAGAGCAACCTATGACATGGAAATTGTATTTTCTTTAGAAAGATCAAAACACTCGTAAGAGTTTTAAACATAGTCCAGGCAACGAATTATTGTGGATGGAAAAGTCGAAAGCAGAAATTTTGACTTCAGAACTTTGTTAGGACTAATTAGGAGATGAACATACTAAAAGTCCCCACCCCTCCAAGGTGAGCCCGAGGAGGGGGGGTCCCATTTTTTTGAAATTTTGTTGTACTTACTACACAATGAAACCTGATAAAATTGTCTATAACTGTGGCTTTAACATTTTTACTCTATCTCAATGAGCTTAGAAAAATAGTCATTTATCAAAAACTTGTGGACTTTTAGTATGTTCATCTCCTAACTAGTCGTAACAAAGTTCTGAAGTCAAAATTTCTGCTTTCGACTTTTCCATCCACACCCCTTTTAGAGCACTCATTGACTGGACTAACACGTCTGTTTTAAAAACTGTAGCAATACTTGAGTGTTTAATGTAGTGTTAATCCCAAAACGTTTTTTTCAGCTATGGACCATAGCGAATATGATTATTCTGATATTAAAACTCAAGCTCTATATTTTTAAACATCACCCTGTGTTACAAGATATAAAATGAAAGTACCGATGCTCAACACTCTAACGACTAGTGTTAGTTCTTGATGTGATCTGCTTTTGTAATCTTACCATGGTGTCGTCGGTCAGACGTTGAACTGATAATGAGTACAGAAGGGGTGGTGGACACCTATGTTAGCTGGCGGTGGTGAGGGGTGAGCATGTGAGGACCAATGGACTATCTGCAGAGGAATGGTGACGGTTATGTGGAGCTTTTGGTGCGGAAGGTTTATACTGTGTATAGTTTCGGTGTCAGGAGAAACAAATTTGTATTGATGTTTGGTCTACGGCGCTACATATAACTTCCATATAAATAGGCAAATACAAAACAGTTTAGTACCATTTTATCTTCTATTTGTAAATCTTTTTTTTTGTATTATATAGGTACCTAACGCTAGCTGGTTGTGTGTAGTGTTATCAATTAAAAAAAAATTAAAAAAACTAAACAATTACACCAGAATTTCGATCAATAGTAGAAGGCAACCTCTAGTTAAAAAAATAAATAAGTAATGGAATTTGTTTTATAAAAATTGATATGTATGAGAGAAGTCTTTAATATTTTTTTAACTATTGCTTTCATAATAAGAAGGTACTCCACTCCAACCGATCAGACGTTATGCGAGAGCCAGTCTGGTTTTGGCTATGAAAACGAGAGCGTCCACGTGAATTTATTTAAACTTTATTGCTACTCCTAGATTTTTTTTTTAATAACGACAGCGGCATGTGTTTGAGCTACAAACTCATCTGACGGGGTGTTGTGGTCTCCACCAAAGTGCCGTAGTAAAGTGCAGGGCACGTACCTGCTCGGCCCGGCGCGCGAACTTGCCCTCCTCGCCCGCGTGCAGCGCCGTGCCGCGGTAGCGCAGGTGCGCCAGCAGCAGGCGGCGCAGCGGCTTGGCGGGCGGCAGCGCCGCGCCCACGGCCGCGCACAGCAGCGCCCAGTGCCGCGCCGCCACGCGCGACATGGGCTCCGGGTGCTCCGTCGTCTGCACACACATTACCACATACTTTACCACTGGAAAACCCTGGCTTGTCAAACAAACTAACCAAAACCACGCCAGAATAATATACCTATAAATGTATTCAAATTTTAAAAGTTATTCAGAGGGTGCTTTCCAGTTAGATATCTATATCCATGGTCCGCGAGTCACCAGGGATTGCCGGCAATTTTTTTTTGACTAAATATTATACGGCATTTCTTTCCTATACCATACTGAGTAAAATCGTGCTTACTGCATCATATAACTCACTAACACATATGGAGTTTCACACGCATCCTTTGAAGATTCAAGCTATAAAAGAATCTAGCTTCTAACCATCGTAAATGTGATAACTAGTTGTTTTAGAAAGATTTAGATAGACTTAGTCTTAAAAAAATATTTTCAATCTGTTTGAATTGTTTCCGTTATGAACAACATAATTATTGTTGTGTATAGCTCTCACCTGTTTGATTAGCTGCATGTACAGCTCGCACAGCAGCGTGTCCTTCTGCAGACATCGTTGTAACAGCGCCTGCGCGAGCGCCACGCGGTCGTCACTATCGTTGTCGTGTTGTGGCACGTTGTTGTTCGCCAGGTTGTTTGTACTGCCTTCATGAGTCGCTGTCAGACCCGCGTGGCTCATTATGTCCTGTGATACCATATGTTTAGGTTAGGGATGAAGTTTTTGTATACGCAAAACTTTGAGACAAAATGAAAGACTTCGTCAAAAATACTGTTTTATTCTCACAGCTGATTTTGTTGGGAAACGATCAAAACATCACCCTCCTAGCCTTATTGTTCCCAAACTTTGTTAGGGTAGGTTTGATGCAGCTGAATATCAGTTTTTACTGCCTATATGACCCCCACAACCCAAAGGGATACCTTCTCAAACTAGATCAGTTGTCAGAATTTTATGAGGGTAGGTACTGACTCCATATATCGACTGTTAAAGATCTTCATGACAGCCGCGGCCAACGGCTTAACGTGTTTTCTGAAGCACGGAGCAGGTGATAATAATTAATTTATAATACGCACATAACTTACGAAAAATCAGAGGTACGTGCCTTGGGGTCAAACCTGAGACCATTCAACAGTCATAGTCATAGTCACTAGGCTAACACTGCTCTAACAAGATGAACCAGAACAAAATCGCCCAAATGAAAACTGGTAATATTTTTACACTGGCCAAATAGCCGAAGTATTTGGCTATACATACCTTGAATATCTGCATGGCAGCCACTTCCTCGGCCTCGTTGAGTTTGGTGAGACTATGCGGCAAGGTTCGCGACCAGCACCAGTATCCCGGCGGGAAGTTCTTGTAGCTCTCTCCCTGGCTTTCCGCCGCCATGTCAAGACGTAATTTCTCTAGTCTATGCTTACTCAACCTGGGGGATAAACACTAAATTTACCGACCAATCTTTATGAGCCGCGAGAAAGGATTTTAGTTCCTGAGGATTTGTTGATGATATTGATGATGAAGTCGTAATTTTATGTTAAAAGTTGTAAAGTAATCCGAATTGTGCGTCTGAGCACTTTGGAGCTGAATAAGTGGCCTACGTGTCTTTAAACTTTGTGTAATTGAAGTCACTGTTTTTTTAAGTCTTATCACTTGTTATAGTTGTTGCATTCCATGACCAGGTTTTGTATGGAAACTGATGTAAAATGAAACTGCATGCAATAGAGGTTATAAGATATTATTTCTACTCCCCCATTGGTAAAAAAAATAATGTTTCCGACAAAAAATCTCTATTAATTACTGAATTTGATTCTAACTGGTTCCGAGCGGTTTTTTTCACAAATATTTTGCTAACCCACTTGTGGGCACAACTCCTACGAGAAAACCTTACCTCCTAAGCGTATTCCTCAGGAAGTTTCCAGCGGTCGCCTCAGTGGGTCTCCTCAGCATGCCGGAGTCAACCAGCGCTCGTCTTGCACTCTTGAGCGCTGCGGCCAGACGCGATCGTTCTGAAGTAGGGGCGGCTCGACGAGGAGGCTCGTCCGCCAGACCGTTGGCTAACACCGGGCTATACGCCGCCATCAACCACGCAGCCTCGTTCTTTTGAGGAGATTCTAATACGATGCAGCTGGAGAAAGAATTGAGGAGGTTAATTCATGTTGAATTGATATCGGGAACGTTGAGAAGGTTTTTCCAGAAGTTATCTAAATTCATGAAAGCCTTGGATGAACCTCTACAGTTTAGTACGGAAAGTCGTTTCGCGAGATCCATTTTGCGGTAGAGGCTGTGGAAACCTATGTAGATCTACGAGGATATTCTCCAGGCAGGAGCGTAGCTATCGCCGTATCAGCCGAATCAATTATACGACGTAAATTTTCATTATTGAAAAAACTCCCTAAATCAATCAATAAAGAAAAAAAAGGTCCTCCAAAACGGGGCCCCTTGGTCGTTGCACGCTACGCCACTTCATGGCCCACATGTTAGCCGCTTCTAGAAGGTTTTTCGGCGAGTCGAGATAGGGTTATCCAAATATATGCTACTGAAAACCTGATTTGCTTAAAATTTGGCACACAGATAACCCATAACCTGGATTTAGGATTTTTTTGTTATCCTAGTCCAACCTCCTTGCAGACAAAGCCGCGAGCAAATCTACTCAGTCATATTTGTAACTATTCCTACCGTACTGTGTCTACTAATATTCCACGTGTATACATACCGGTGGCCATCATGCTGGCCATGGTGCGTGAGGCTGATGGTGAGGCCGTTGTCCACAGGGTCCATGAGTAGCGCCGCGATGTTGCTGTAGGGGTACTCTGCTAGCACCACTTTGTCTGTGGGCCGCACTAGCACTACGCCTTCTGAACCTACGCCTAGTAAAACGTTGGGACCTGCGAACGTTCGATACTGTTGTGACTTATGTGACGTAGAAAAGGGATTTACTGACTATTGGTATAGTCATGAGAAAAAACATGCATGCACTTCTGAAAGTCCATATAAATAAGTTATTTAAAGATTATAGAAGAACTATAATGAATGTCTATATGTGGAAGGCAGCGGCGGAGAGTAAATTTTTCTGACAGTTAAGCCGGAGCCAACCCTGAGAAAAGCCAATGGCGCAATCAGGAGACATTATTGACTGTGCGTGTATACGAATAACAATTGGAAATTAATTATTGGGACCTATTAATGAATTCAGATAATTACTTTTTTTTAAAATATAACGTCCTATTAATCGATTTGAGTAACTGTGGAGACTGGGCAAAAACGCAGGAGATAATGAAATGAGCGTGTGCGCAAACACAAGTGCACTCTCTATTCCATCACTCTCATACAGTCCGATGGCACAGCAATCCGACACGACAATAGAGAGATCAGGGGCAGGACTAAGTTTTACATGCTCGAGTATAATGAATATCTTCGACAAATCTGAAAAAAATTGTAATTATAATATTTTTACCGTGAGCCCAATATCCTTTATAGGTAACAGGGAAGAGCGTGACTCCGTACAATGGGTACTGCATCACGCACGACAGATACAACGCCTTGGCGGTGAGCTCGGCTCGGCCCGCGCCGTACTGACGATGCGCTTGTGCTAGGATTGTGGCCTGGTGGAAAAAAACATATGCAATTACAGCAGTGTTGGATTAGGACTGTCAGAAGTCAGAAGCCTGGGGCGGCTAAACCAAAGGGTCTAGGACGGTCCGCTAGAGGATTATATAGGACCATCGTTCAAGCAGTTCGCATAGTAATTTTTTATTTTCCTATGGAACCTTACACTCCCACTCACAACATGTTATTGCACAATTTTAATTTAATCGATCCTGTGGCACATACGGTACAATCATATTCTGAAAATTTTACCTACTTACAATATATTTTTTTTATTCATAAGTACAGATATAATATACATTTTTGTTTGTATTGCACCATGGACATGGTTTATGGCAGTCGTGCTTCGCTTCGAATCACTAAATAATTCGATAAATACGCGCAGGTTTATCACCATAGCGCATTATTATCGTGCCGCGACCACGCGGGGTGTGGCTACTGACCCACTGCTGCACGGGGCGCGCGCGGGCGATGCGCGGCGGCAGGAACTGCTCGGGCTGCGCGTAGTAGGCGCGCGTGTGCGGCGGCGGCGGGCTCGGCGGCGGCTCGCCCAGCGCCACCTGCGCCTGCAGCCCCGCCAGCTGCAGCGCCACCTTCTCCGACACCGGGAACTCGTCCATCTGACCGAAATGAACACCCAAGTTAAATGGGTAGCTCCCAACACTAAGAAGCGACGGAAAGAATTATGGCGGTCGAAAGAACTTTACTATTTAAATAGAAAGAAAAATATAAAACTTCGTCAACATTTAAAAAATAGAAGAGAAGTTATTCATTACAGCGTTTTCATACCACCAATTTTTATGAGAAAATCGTTTGACTTCTGTCGTTAAGTGTTGTCGGCAACTGTTTTCTTTTGCTGCTTTGGCATCTCACATATTTAAGTCCTTACCTTGACGACACTGTGGACGGCTTGAGCATACAGCAGCGCGACTTCCACCGGGTCGTGCGGCAGCTCGCGTCCGCCGCGGAACAGTCGACGCTTGAACACGAAGCGATTGTCTGCGGAACCTCCGCCGGGACCTTGTTGCCTGATTTGAAAAAATTTTTTTATGTAAATAATTGTGACGAATGTGTCGATAAAATAAACACATGATCTAGGAAAATGGCAAAAGTAAAGCGAGGCTATACTCAGCAGTGGGTAGATACAAACTGTAAATGATGATGATGATGAAAGCGATGAATATGTAGTTATAAAGTGCACGTTATTGCAAAAATCAGCAGCCAGGAATTTCTTTCTTTTTGCAGCCCCGTATTCTTTTTGAGAATACCTAATAAACTAGAAATGTCAAAAATACAAATTCCATCTTACATTTCCCAAGCCGCGATGACATCGTACAAGTAGTGCGTGGCCCGCACATGCTCCTCCGTGCCCGCGCGCTGCTGGTACACGGCCCAGCCGGCGCGCGAGTGCGGCGCCAGCCCCAGCTTGTCGGCCAGGCGCGCCGCCGCCGCCGCCGCCGTGTCCGCCGGGTGCACGTCGATGGCCTTCGTGCGCCCGTCCAGGAAGAAGAAACGACACACGATGGTGCCGAGACGACGCATCGCCTGTGGGAAACAAAAGTGATATAAGAGGTATAAAGCAGGAAAAAAGAAAGAAATGAATACGTTGACTTAAATTTTCCACTAGTAATCCGAGCAGTCTAGTAGTTGTAGACAATCTAATCGGATTGGAGAGCAATTTTAATTGTTTGGCAAAATTAAATTCTATTTTCACAGCAATACGGTTCAATATTGTATGATCATATATTTTATTTCTCGTCCCGCACTTCTTCAGTGGAAATGGAATGGATGTGCTTTTTCTTTTGCAAGATTTTTCTTGAACGCAGAAAGTGCATGTATGGAGAAAGAGATGAAAAGAGTTATATTTCTCTATGTACTGACCGCTATCTCGACGGTGCTGGGCGGCAGCTGGCGCGGCTGCGCGCCGCGGCAGTTGTCGAGGCACCACTGCGCGCAGTGCGCGTGGCGCGCCGCCGTGGCGTGGTCGCCGGGCTCGTGCGCGGCGCGGGGCCCGGCGCGCGTGCGCAGCCAGGCGCTGTAGTAGCGCTGCAGGCCGCGCGACGGCTGCCACGCCACGGCGCACAGGCACAGCACCAGCCACACGCGCTCCGCCCACTCCGCCACGGGACATTCTGTTATCTGACCATCAAACAGCGCCCTATCAGTTTGCTGACAACTGCATGGAACTTTCAGGCGATGCTTAAGTAGTACAATTGCTGGTATTCCGTGCTTTAATGGTGATTTCCAAGACTTAATTAAGTGCACCACGAAAGCTTTGCAAGTTTTAGGTCACTACACCATTTTATCGTAGAGATTGTGTCCAGTGATTAGTAATTACCTGTCGGACACACTGCACGAGGATCTCATCCCGGAGTTCTTCCCGCTCGATGCCCTTGCCGATGACTGACTGGATCACTTGCGTCTCCTTGTCAGCCGTCAACTCGCCGCGCATGTATCGACACAAATCCTGAAAGTTAATTCTTAATTATGTATCCTTGGTAGAAGCTCACAGATTAGGCGTTCTACACATTTAAAATCATGTTAAATGCTAATTTTGAATAGTGCGAAATTGCGTGCTTTTTACAAGCTTTTATTTAACTTGCAATGTATGTTTGTTAGGGTAGAATCTTGCAAGCTGAATTAGAACCACTTCCTCTTATCCTTTGGAGTTGAATTTTTGCATGTTAGTTCAGTTCCGATGACAATGCATTTTTATGGTAAGCATGACCTGAATTACGGACATTAAGGATTAGCTCACGATAAAGGAACTCTTTAGTGGTCAACAGCAGATATACAATTTTTTTGATATTCCAATATAACCAATATAAAATCTTGGTTAAACGATGTTTTTATAAAAACTTATTCATTACAAACCATTAAGTTATATATTTATAGCTGGTACTCACTCTGAATATATTAACGGCAGCGGTGACACTGTCGGGGTCGTGCAGCTGTATGTGTGACGTAGGGATGTTGTTGCCTTTGTGATACGTGATCATTTCTTCTTTAGTCAGTAGCTCCATTGACTTGCTCTTGCGAGTTAGTGTCGCCATTATCGTTCCTGAGGATTAGGAATAGAGATTTAGGCTTACTGTCACCAAATTTCTCATCTCTCTCATTTCTCTCTCTCATCAAATCTTAAATATGTGTTGGCCGTGCGATGAGGTCAACAAATAAAAGATAGAGATTTAAGTAAAAGATATAATGATTAGAAAATAGTGACCGCGGAGCACGTTTGGTGGAGCCCGTGTGTTTACCCGATACGGCTAGATTGCGAACTGATTAATGACGCGGCGAACCGCGCCGCTTACGGATATTTGCTGACGCTACTATTTGTACGGTTGCACCGTACATGCTCCCGGACCGAAAGTAATACAGATAAGATAAAAGATATTAGCCATTAACAATTACACAGCTTACAAATATTTACATCGATTTTACAAAATCAATCGATTTCATCCGAAATACTAAACACCCTCCGAGGGATGGGTGAGGTAGACGAGTCCGTTTTCTCGACACTGTTATCATTTAACTTGTTAGCACTTATACACTGCACTTGCGATCGGCTACGAGCCTTTCTATGTTTTCGCGCACTCACTACACTTATGCTGCTTAACCGTGAGAGAGGCACGGGCAAGTCACGCAGAGCGCCCGCCCGCGAACTCGCCCGTCGTCTGCGTCTCCAGAAGTAGACTGCTGCTGCTACTACTGCTGCTAATACCAAACCATAGCTAATGGCGTAGTGGTGTATATGGTGATAGAAATCATTGTCGTCTTCTAAGATCGCTGAGTTTTTCATGTTTTTGAGTTTCATTCCAAGTTCGTGTAATTGCAAATCAATTTTAGAGTCAGCGGTTATATTTCCATATGTACTCGACGAAATGTTGATGATATGATTAATTGGCGCGATCTGTGGGCTATTCACATCCGAATCAATATGAATGGTCGTAGTTAGTTGACTGTTATGAGCGTATGCCGTAAAATGCTGTTCTTTCACAATACAGTCAGACGCAAGGCTAATTATGCAGGTATCGTTCAGCTGTTCGACCGTAATTTGATCGCCGCACATAAAGCGTAGTGCGCATTGTTCATGACAGAAGAATAAATAGTTATTTACTTTACCTAGTTGTATCCACTGGTTATTACAGGAGGCGATGTTTGTCTGACATTTTTTCGTGTCCGCATCGTAAACGCACAAACCACTTTCCGTCTTCAGGTTGTAAATAGTGGTATGCATATCACAGACATAGGTCGAAGAGCCACTGTTGACACATTGTTGTATTTCGCTTTCTTTTAAAGGTAAATAAGTATCCTTTGGCAAGTTTATCGCTCCGTAGTCTGATAGCGGAGTTATAGTTAGAGTGTTATTCCCTCGTTTAAATGGAATGGGTATAATTTTAAACAATTCGTAGTTATCTCTTGTGATAAGAGGAATCTTTATTTCAAAAATAAAATAGTGATTAGTGAGTCGAGCCTTCACTTTGAGTAACTGGTATATTTTAGCCATCTCCAGATAAATATTCTCGATCGGAAGTGACAGATCCGGCTCGAAGGACCAATTTGTTGGCCGTGCGATGAGGTCAACAAATAAAAGATAGAGATTTAAGTAAAAGATATAATGATTAGAAAATAGTGACCGCGGAGCACGTTTGGTGGAGCCCGTGTGTTTACCCGATACGGCTAGATTGCGAACTGATTAATGACGCGGCGAACCGCGCCGCTTACGGATATTTGCTGACGCTACTATTTGTACGGTTGCACCGTACAATATGACTAGAGATCGCCCATTGCATGGTCAAAAATCGACCGTAACTTTTTTTTGTTTTTCAAGTAAGTATTTTTTTGAAAATTGAAAATTCCGGAAAAACTAAACGGGTGCTAAGTCTCTTAAAAAAGCTAATGCTAAATATGTTTTTAATAAAAGAAGTCGTATGCGATCAGGATTCGAACCTGCAACCTTTTATACACAGCCGCGATAAACGTGATGCTCAAATGCGACTTATCAGTTGTTCGATAGATGGCGCTGACGTGATCAAATGGTAGCAGGTTAGCAGACATCATGGCTGCGAAAGTAAAGGATATGCAACCTTATCTTACAGTATTAAGGTCGATATGATAATATAGTTTGGCTTTTTCTGATAAATCATTAAATTGTTGATCTGTAATTGTTGCAAGTATCTTTATCTGGTGCAGGCGACATACAACCTTATCTAAATGTAATAAAGTTGAGATTACCTTCAGGCGACCGTGGATGATCGTTGAAATACAGTTTGGCGTATTCTGATAGGTCGTTGGTGAAGTCTGCAGGCGGTGTAGTGACGGGTAAGACCGTCGCCTGAGCTTCTATCTGATGCAGACGTCGTTCCACGCGCTCCTTACGCCGGGCGTTACGGTCTATACTCTGCTGGGAAATAGGGAGAGTTAGCATAGATTAAATAGAATTATTTAATAAGAAAATTTGAAAAAACAACTGATACGGATGGGATTTGAACCCACGATCTTCGACGTACCGTGTGAACTTTCTATATGCTATAACATGTAAAAAATTCACAAAAATATTTAGCATAGATTATTAATTTGATCCTCCTAACCGAACTTGGGGCATAGTGCTGCGCAGGAGTTTGTACGGAAACATAATACATTCTTATACATACATTCTCGGTTCCCATATTCTCATAGTCTGATGGGTAGTGATGAGATAGCAATCCGAGATCAATAAGATTATTTTTAGGATTGATATTAAATTAAATGAATGTTAAATGAAATAAGTAGGTACTGAAATTTCTTTAGAAATAAGCAGTACTTAACTACTTACCATTGTACTTAATTTTCATGTAACGATGTTTGTTATACCTATATAAATAAATAAATAAATAAAAATAGAGATTTTTTAAATGATTCGCGTACCGTAATAAATCGTAGTAGTTAATTTATTCGCTACACTAAGTAATAGTAATTAAATAATTGAAAGAAAGAAAGATAATTCCATTTATTTGTCACCTAGAAACAAGTATACAAAAAAAACTTAATTAAAGTATGGCAAATGAGTCAACACCTCAGCATAATGCTACTCTAGCTGGCAATCGCTCAAGTAGCGCTGATTTTCAGCCGCTGCCCTTAGCTGCTTTTGTACTTGTCCTAGGTAATAAAACTGTAGGTAGGTGCATAGGTAAGTAAACTCTAAACCTTGTCAAAAATAACCGTACGTACCTTATTAGAATACAGTTGTATTATTGTTTCACAAGTTTTGTTATAGAAGTTTGTATAGTTTTGACTTCTTTGCAGTGGATATTCGATAACGCTCGAAACCTAACAACATAATTTTCAATGTGACGGAAAGCCATGAGAACCGTACAGATAATATATAGGTTGGGAAGATAAAACTAGTCAAAATGGCGTGAAATTTGTACAACGACTCTAAGAAATCGACTTTAGACTATAAATCCTTATCCTTATCTAATTATCATCTAATTAATCGAGATTCACTCAAAAACAATTGAATGACGACCGATTTTCTTCAATCAAAAGCCTACATATACCACTTGAAACCTGTTACATAAAAATGAGTTTTACGTTACCACAAATAAGATTAAGAACCCTGTTGACGAGAAAATAAAGAAAATTCTGGAATTAAAAACTATGTATGACAAGCTGAAATTAAGCTTTATGTGTACGCATTAAAGTTTCTTTTACAGTATAAAATGAATATTGAATACTGGTACTTACAGTGGAATCTCCATTCATCATAGGCGGCGGGCTTGTACAGGTGTCCATTGGTACAAGGTTAATGCTATTCTCCACGATCGGGAGGGGAGGCAGTGGTGCGTCTGACGGCTCCGTTTCTGTCTCGGGTTCGTTGCTGAATCTATTCAACAAAATACAAAAGGGATAAAAAAAAACCTAAGTAAAAATAGTGAAAAAATAATTTAAATACCCGAAAAAATTATGACAAAGTTAGGGTTTGAACATTCTATGATAGACACAGTCGGCACGGTAAAGAAATTTCACTCCATACATATCCATGTTGCGGGAAGAAGATAGCAATAACTCCAGAATTTTTGTGCACTATGCTATGTTTTGCCATTAGGCGTACAAATATTTTTTGTTTTACATACTAGTATGGAATTCATGTAATAATATAATTTTTGAATGAATATTGTTGCGTTACATTTGTCTGTAATAATGTCATTTCAAATAATAAATGTCTTAGGTTTTCGCATACGAAACGAGAGTTTATAATTCAATAAGTATGACACGACAGTATTTGTTCAAAATGTACTTTTTTTTCGTACACTACTCGCGAAAACCTAAGATATTATGATGTTGTAGTATTTTAAATAAATGTTAAAAATCAAAAAAATACGCTTAAGCCGTATTTATTCGACAACAAATGATTCATTCGGCAACAATTGAGGCGCAACAAGTAAGGGAAGGTTCATATCTGACGTAAAATACGCCGAGCGTATCATCAGTCGCTTTAACGTATCATCGGTTGAGTGTGAACGGTCAAGTGTTTTTCTATACATTTGTCTGTTCTGACGTTACGCGACCGATAATACGTGATTGTTGATACGCATGTTCCGTCAGATATGAACCTTCCCTTACGTTCATTTGTAGGAACGGTGTACAACAGCGCGACTTCGCAAGAAGATGCACGCCTTCATTTATGCTACATATTGAGCAACATGTTGCGCAACAATTGTTGTCAAGTGAACCACCCGTAGATCTCTAATGGCCCAGCTACACGCTCCGTTTTCTGTGGACACCGTACAATGGCTAAACGTGCATGCAGATAAGCTCGTGCAAACTGGATTGTGTAAACCCAACATAAAATAATTATGAAAGCTTGTCACGTCAAGAGCCAACTGCGTACAACACAAATTTTAAAGATTTACAACGTGTTTTGTCGAACCTACGCAAGCTACCATCTTGCCGTTCACGCACACGCTCTTATCTGCGCAAGCTGGTTTGTGCAGGCACGCTCACAGGTATGACGGAGCGTGTAGCAGGGCCATTACATGACTACTCAACTAGCAAACCTATATCGTTAAAAAGTCAGCAGCACGTTTCTATATCAGCTATTGGTGGAGAGACAGATCTTCAAAATGTCGATTGAACGATCTGTGCACGTTCTCTCAACGCGATTTGGGCGCACTTTTCTCTGCTTTAAATGCTGTAAATATCGTAAAATTATCGTCCGAATAGCCATATAGTCGAAAGAATAATAGAGTAATTGCAATTTGATTGTTACTAGTAGTAAAATAGATATCAGTATGCCATTATTCCACACATTAGATTTTTTAAGTCGGTAGAACCTCTTTCATTCGACTTAATTTACGTATAGTAATTGTTGAACTGATTCAACAATTACTATAAGTAAATGTTGTAAGTGATTTCAATATGTGTAGTAAATAAGTGTTTACAGTGCTGTAAACATTTTTATGGAGCTTTCATGGCACTATTACGCTATATGATGGCTTTCAAATAATGTTTACAGCACCTTTGGGGCTGTAATAGATAATTTTAAAGCGTTTTCTTAACTTCAATAGTTAAGTCGAATGAAAGCCTTGCAGAAAGCTATCATATGACATTAAGGTCTGTTATAGGAACTGAGTTGCTATTTTGTTGAATAAACAGCTTTTTCTCTACAATAATGCTGTAATGATTAAATGTCGATAGATAGTGTTATAAATGCTAGTTTAGCGACAAATTAGCAATTCAGTTGCTTTAAAAGAGCACTTATGGTTGTATAAAGGCGATTGAAAGATATTTTTTTTACAATTATCGAGTAAATGCGATAAAAATTCATCGCGTCCACGTTTACTAAACATATTCATAGACCCAAAAAGCGTCGAATCCAAAAAAAAAACAAAAAAGCTGCTTTTTTACGGATATTTGTAATAATAGGATCTTTCATACAAGTGTTTTTCGATCCATAGTCGAGAGAGTAATTGATTATACGATTTCTTTGCTAGCTGGGTAGTTAATTGTTTTCTAGTCTACTCTATATCATTTCACTCTAACTTTTTTTTCGTTCTTTTCTTTTTCTGTTTTTTCATGGCCGGCCGCGTTGCGAAACCGCAGTTCCAATCTTCTACCGGATATTTCATCGCATGAGTAGTTCTGGCCCGGCTACACGCTCCATTATGCCTGCGCAGTCTGTCTCCAAAACTGTAGGCATGACTGTACAAAAAGATGGAACACCGAACAGTGGCCACAAGCGCAGTTAAGTTTTAGCAAACTGGATTGTGTTAACCCCATAGTGTTTCGAATGCTCGTCATGTCAGCGTGTGGCCAACTGCGTATTTACGCCACTACTATACTATATACTATATTGCGGCCTCTGCTGACGCATTAGTTTTGTATAAGGCGCACAGTGATATTAGCGCGGCGCAGCAGTCGTCTCCCCGCACCCATACAGTTAGGTCGTTATTAGTTATCCGAAAGACGACCTTCATTCATTCCAACATAAAATCCCTCCATTACTTAACCATCAAGAGATACCCCAACAAAGATTTACAACGTGTTACATCAAAAACAATTTTGCCGGAAAGAAGCGCGGCTTAAATGAACGTCCACACGCTCAAATAACTGCACACTCCAATCTACGTCGGCATGCCAACGATTACACAAGCCGCGCTTCCGGGCCTGCGCGAGCTACCGTCTTGCCGTCCACACGCACGCTCTTACCTGCGCAAAGTGGTTTGAGCAGATATGCTCGAGAGTGATAGACACGCGTCGCGCATACGAACTGCGCTTTTACTATAAACCTGCTCCACGCATTTGTTTCCGTCAGTTTACCAAACACGCTTAATTCTATGTACTACAAAAACGTCGACTTTTGAGGAGACCAGGACCCCAGTTTTGCCGCCCCAGGTAGTAGACTTAGTCTGTCAAGTGGCGGACTAAGTCTGTCAGGATTTTTCGTTCGTGGTCAAATACATGCAAAAAAAATATTCATTACATTAAAAAATCTCACCCATTATTCTCAGACGGTAAGTGTGATGTTGGTGGGGATTCACTTCCCTGCTCAGGCGCAGGCCGCGGTATAACGGCCTCGTAAATAGGCTCCTTGCCCTTCACTACCGACAGCTTGCCGTTCGGTATAATACCATTCGTCAGCTCGGGTGGAGTTGTGTCTGATAAGAAAATAGATGGTAAAGTGCATTGAAAAAAGGAAAAAATAATTGGTCTTGTCTCTTGTGATCAAATCAATTGTATGCTTTACAATCTGCTAATTTCGATCGCATATCATTAAATATACATTTATTTAAATTAATTTTAAAAAATGTGTGTGCTAATGACCACACGATAAAACTAAAAACTTTTGCGTTCAATGCCGAGAAAAGTCGACGACAGCCGAGTTTAGTCGATTTAGCGTCACCAACACGAACGTGACGGCTCATTACTTAACCACCCCAAAAAAGTGTGCACGGTGAGCTAGATGATTATACTGAAAGGAATATGACCAGTTACTGTTCTACAGCTAGACAAAGGAATTAGTTAACTAGTGCCCCTGCTAACCTAACTTCTTTGCCGACTGTACCTAATGTGGGTTAGATTTGTGGCCAAAAAAATTTGATGAAAACAATAGCTAACCTTTGGAAGCTGGAGGCGGCGGTGGCGGTGGTGGTCCGGCGGGCTCCGGCAACGTGCACGTAGTAGGGGGAGGGGGGAACACCGAAGACTGCTCCGACAACGGCTCCTCCGGCGGAGGCGGCGGCAAAATCAACGATGAAGTCATCGCATCACCGTTCGACATCGGCGATATACCATTGACCGACGTGTTCATCACACCACCGTTGAATGATAACGTCATTGCGTGTGTCATTGCCGGTGGTGGGGGTGCAGGCGGTATGATATTATGTCGGAGTGCGAGCGATGAATTAGGAGGGGGAAGTATGGATTCAGAAGGAGCTCCGTCTGGTTTCCGTTGCGCTTCAGTGTGGGATTTGCTGAGCTCATTCATTTCGGCTGCTAGCACGTGCTCCAACTAAAAAAAAAATACATATTTTGTTCACAAGTTACTTGTCCGAATATTTTATGATTGTTACTGCCCTAGGGCTGAAAAAGTCATGAAAAAGAAAAAGATTTAATTAATAGATTAGAATATCTGTATAGGTTGACGATGATGAACCTCTTGATGCAGATCGTCGGCCAGCCTCTCCATGGAGTCGCCTATCTCGGCGATGGTGGGCTGGTGCGCGTCGGGCTGGCCGTCGGGCGCGCCGCGCTGCGTGGGCACGTCGGCCAGGAAGTCGAACAGGTTGTCCAGGTTCACGGACTCGGCGCGCGTGCTGGACGGACACGACAGGCCTCGGAGTTGGTCAGCCATGTTCTCCAGTTCTGCGCGCTCTTGGTTCGCTTTTTCTTGAAGACTGAAATTTATTGTTAGTTTAGTATGTCATTTTGGTACCGTTAGTCAATTAGTTTGCTTTCTAATACATATATTTTAATAATTATAATGAGACGATAAATAGGAATTAAGTTAATACGAATTATTTAACCCAAAAAGGACGACCCAAAGATTTATGATGGAGATTACATTTGTAACAAATTTTATCTTAACTTTTCATTCTCTATTTCCTGTCTTATCCTATCCCATCCCATCCTAGACGATCGTAGTACCCTCACCTATTCCTCTCCTCTCTCAACTTGATCTCCTGGTTGACTCTCTTCATCTCCCGCAGCGCCGCGGCCACTTCCCTGGCGAAGGCCCCTCGGAGATGCCTCTGCAGCGTGAGTGCGGCTCGTCGCAGGCGCAGGAAGGCCGCGCGTTCCTTCCAGCCGCGCCACGCCGCTTGTAACACGATGACGGCGTTGCGCCACGTCACGTACTGGCGGCGCTGCACTGTACCCTTGTACCACTGTGGGGATAAAGAGAACGTTGTTTTTTTTATTAAGGGTCACGTACATATACTCGCTTTTTCCAAAGATTTTTCACATTATTTGTAAGCACAAATATAACAATTTCGGTAACAAAAACGGGTTTAGTTAATTTTTGGCTAATAACTAAAATTCCTGAAATAAGAAATGATTTTAAAAAAAATTTCATAATAAAAAATTCGTTTCCAAATCACGATTAAATAATTAAGCGTTTAAGTTAAAGATTTTTTTCTTTTTAAGATTCGTGCAGAACAAGAAATAAAAGGTAAGTATTCAAACAACATCTCTCTATGGGTAAACGGTAATATTTACCTTTTGTATACGCAAGGCAGAAGACTGCAACAGCGCCGTCCTCTTAGCTTCAAGTGGCGCATGCACAGAGCTCCTCATGAATATCTTCGTATGTCCGATCTGCCAGTCGCCTTTGGGCGCTTTTACTATCGCCGTGATCGCTCTAAAAATTACGGGAAATAAAAAACATTCTGATAAAAAATGGCAACAAAGAATGAACAATCGGCAATCTGTAGGATAATACAGATTACCGGTACAATACAGATTCCGGCAAACATCTTGAACAGAGTGGCGTAGTGGGAGTTCGCGCAAGTTCACGACTGAACAACCCATCGCTTGTTCACAAATCTATCGCGGTACAAGTTTTCCAAAATTTACTATTACGCAATAATCAAGATGTTTGCCCGGTACATAATACAATACAATAAGTACAATAGTGTTCAATTAGTTTCTAAAATGATTTCTGCTACCACTCGCAAAAACCCGCGAATCGCTTACTGAAACTTATTTTGTTTACTAGGTATTTAAATTTTTTGTAGCTATTGGTTTTCCTTTATTAATAAATTCTTTTTTTTTACAGATTTCCAGATTTTACAAACATCCAAACTTTCACATGTATAATATTAGTAGTATAAACGTCATCAACTTGTTTCGTGTAAGTACTCACTCGATATCAGGGTCCTTAGGCCTGGGGTGCGGCAGCAGACATCGGTACCGCGCTTTGAAGTGCGGCGCGGGAAGGTGGATGGGGTACCCGTCGCGGCGTATGCGCACGATCTCGTTCATGCCCAAGTACCGCAGCTGTTCTAACACCAGTTGCTCTGAGTACTTGCCCGCTTCTTTGTTCTCGTTAGGCTTTATGCAGCGCACATACCTGTGGGTACATGGAGGTAAATTAGTACCAATTCTATTTTTGACCTACTATCTGGTACAACAGACAATTCAGAAAATCGACTTTTTAAAGTGATTGGTCACCTGATAACCTGAGTCCTGCTGACTCACGATTGAAATAGTAGAATTTTCGTTTTCAAATTTCGACCTATGTTCTTTGGAGATTTCAGTCTCTAAAAATTTGACTGAATTTTATTATTTTACGTAAGTTAGTAGTAGTAGTTTCTCCGTTGTTTAAATACATACGTTGGCCTGTAGAGCGCACTCACCAGACATCAGTAGCTTGTAACATATCGACTAGAGACTGCAGCTGTGCTCTGAACGTGTCCACCACTGTGGGTCGGCCCTTGGACGTGCCGCGCTGAGTGGTGCCCGTCGAGTTGGGACTCGACAGCGATGTGTCCTAACAACAAACATTCATGTTATACACGAATCAATTTAGTAGACGGTTATTTTTTATTTTTTTAAAAGAGGGGTGTTAGGGTGGGTATCTATGATCCGATCCGTCGCGCGCGAAGGGGCAGGCGCAGGCGGCAGTATGCCGCCTTGCACCCACCCTGACAAGAGCTGGCGGGCGGCTGATTCCGGTATGCCGCCCGCCTTGCCCGATGTAGGGGCGAAGGCCTTTGAGCGTGTTGGGGCGATGTCCTGGACCTGGATGCCAGGGACATTGCCCCCCCGAGTGCATCTTTGAGCGGGCCTACAGGCAGGCACTGGACGGGGCTGCGAGGCGCGTTTGCGGTACCCGGACCCGTCCGATACAGTGCTAGGAACACGCAGGGGGGAGACGTTTTTAGTGGGTGCGAGCCCCACATAACCGTATGTCCTCGGACGTGCGGTATGCGGAAGGCATTTTTTACTCCCCCCGACCACAAAAAAAAAAAAAAAAAAAAAAAAAAAAAAAAAAAAAAAAAAAAAAAAAAAAAAAGGGTGGGTATCTATACATAAAGTCGATTCGGCACATTCGATTCGGTATTTTAGAAGAAATTTCATCGGGACTTCTCCGAAAATACCTAACCGAATGTGCCGAATGGACTATGTCTGTAGCTACCCTTATAAGTTTGACCGTTTGACGTGTCTGTGTTTATATGTTTCAAGATTCCTTGCTTTTTTATGTATAGTTTGTTACATGTTTTTGTTATTAAATTATTTACGACTTGTTTTTGCGAGTTTCTTCTTAAATAATTTCTTCCTTTACTTTCTTTTTTATACAGTCATGGTGTTAATATTCTTACCTGCCCTGGTGGTGCCAAATCCTGGACATAGTCCGCGAGCCCCTTAACAAACGGGTTATCGGACCGACTTAGATGATCAATAAAGGCGTCTTGTTGCGTATCTCGGTTCTTATCCACGAATCCCTGCACGCTATAGCTGACGGCGCCTGCGTAGTGTTGCACTCCGAACTCCTCCTCCCATTTCCGACGGGAACCTTTCACGAAGGATTGGTGTTCGCCAAATTCGCTTTGGATGTTTGTGAGGTAAGCGCCGTCTGAACCCTGGGGGATTAGATGAAATGTAGATTTTTTTATAAATGACTGCCTCGTTGATAGTAAGCGAACTGCCGTGTATGAGGTCCTGGCTTCGATCCCCGAGGCGGGCAAAGTATTATTGGGTTTTTTCCATTAAGAAATTGTCAGTAGCAGCACACTGCCCGGTTAATGGCAATAGGCTACACGGGACCGGCTACTATATGGGACTTATAACATAGCCAGCGAAACGTGGGTGCATTGCGTACACTTCTGTCTACCCTCTGGGAATACAGGCGTGAGTTTATGTATGTAAAAATATTAAAAAAAAATAGAAAGAGACTTCGCGTTATTTTTTGGAACTTTATTATTGATTTTGTTTATTCAAAAAATACTTATCCTACTCCATATTTTTTTAAATTGTAACTACACACAATGATGTTGATGTGTTTGGATTTAATAATTTTTTTAAAGACTGTTTACCTTAGGCATGTGACACTGCTCACTAAGCAGTTTGAGCAAACTTCTCGGAGGCTTCTCCAACAGTTCCAGACACGCAGCGTTATCCGTGAACTGGATCTGATTGTACACTATACCTTCTTGACGATACTAGAACAGGAAGGGAAAAAATTTGTGAAGCATTGCGTTTTCTAGGATGTGATTGCATAAGGATTGCCACCGGCGTTCGGACGTGGCCTAATGAATTTAAATACTTAATATTATTTTAAACTTTGAATAATCAGGATTCCTATTTAGCATCGGTTTCTACTGTAACCTAAAGCAGCTAATAGTCAGTATTCAACGCAGCTGCCTTTCTGACCTCCGTAACAAAAGCAATACGATACGCCAGTAAAGTCGAAGCATTAAAGTACCCAGTCAATACTTACAATATCCTGCTCAAGAGCAAACACGTAATTATTGAAGAACATGTGAAGCTTTTCATTGGCGTAGTTAATACATAATTGTTCTAGCGAGTTGGTAGCGAAGTTCTCGAAGCCGAAGATGTCGAGTACGCCGAGCGACCGCGCGGCCCGGCCCGGCGCCGAGCAGCTGTTGACGTGGCGCACTAGCCACGCGAACGTTCGCGCGTATAGAGCGCGAGCCATCGCGTGACGGTTCTCGCGAGCCTGCGGAAGAATGGAATGTAGTTTTTAATAGAAATTTGGTGACTAATCTTTTTTCAAACATGTTGAAGTTGAATTTATGTATGTTTTACATTTTTATGCACATGTTTTGCTTATAATAAGAAACTCGCAAAAACACCGCTCGGCATGGCACGGCACGCCAATATTGTGGTTTCAAGTCCCGTCCGAGTCAGTTGTTTTTGCGAGTTTCTTATTAATTATTTTCATTTGAAGTACTTTTTGTAAGTACAACTTAAGTTAAATTGACTTGTTATGACTCTTTTTCGCTGTATTATATATTTAATGTACAATAAAGAAAAAAAACATATACCTAACCTACCTACCTATATAAACATATACCATATATAAAAACACATAACCCTTCCTTGACAGTCAGGTAAAAAGATAAGTCAAAAATGTACATCTCTCAGAAAATCGTTTCAGTTTATTTGGCTTGTCGGTAGACAATATTACAATAATCGTGTCAAATTGTAATAGCATCTTTTAGTACCTCAGGCAATCGCAGCGGTATATCGGTGACGTTGCCTCGCACATTGATCTGTCGTTCAAGCAGCACCCGCTTTGCTGTCGGCAGTGGCAGCCCTAACAGATTGGCTACCGCGTCTACTGCTTCCGAGTCTTCTGGTGCTAGGGTTGAACGCTCTCCATCTACATCCTACAGAAAAAAAAATGTTATAAGGATAAATTAAATAGTACTTGGAAGACAAATAAGTTTTTACAAGTGACCTGTTCTACATACCTGAAACTGTATATTCCCAAGCCACAGTATAGCGGCCAACACTTTGAAGAGTCCCTCGCACATGTGTGGCGGTACTTGAAGTACTGTGAGCGCCAGCTGCAGGGCCTCTAGCTTGCCCTGCTCTCCGCCGCGGCCTTTGTGCGCCTCCTCATCCTCGGGCCTCAAGTATGTGTAGCAAACTTCCTCGCGGAGCCGCAGGGTGCTCCGGAGTTCTGCATTATGCTGGAGAAATAAATTACAAATGTCAAAAACAAAAGAGGTAATAAGGTGTTACTACACTACACTGTTTTGAAAAATAATACAAAATCGGAATATAATATTTAAAACTGATCGATTAATGTGGAAGTTATAAGCTTTGAATATTTCCGGAAATGGAGGCAGAACCCCTGACCGATGGCGATAGTCAAATGTGATAATATCAGTTATACACTACAACTTACACGCACTGGGCTCAGTAGTAAAAATAAGCTTGACTAAAAAAAGCAATGCTTGGAGGTCCCAATAGTTCCACAAGTAATGCTTTACTTTAAGTTAGGATTGATGATTAATGTCTGATAATAGTTAATGTTTTAATTTTCGTAATTTTTTGCACTATTCAAATTCTCTTTGCAATCCGACAAAAAAAGCTTTTAAGCTCGAAAAAACTTGGTGAAATCGTACCTTAGCACCTTCAACAAGTTGGTAGAAGACATGGTAATTAGTTTCCCTGGGAGCCGGACCTGTGATCCTAGCCCGCTCCAGAAGGAAGTCTCTTAACACGGCGCCTTTGATTCCACCGCGATGGTCCAACCGAACCTCCACGAACTTGCCGAAACGGGAGGAATTGTCGTTACGAACTGTTTTCGCATTGCCTGTAATATAAAGACATGGAGTTAGAACACTTAGAACCTTAAGTACTTACATTATAGAGACAGAAATCCATTAGCACAGTATGTTTATATTACTTCGTACTTACAGTACACTCTAATTAGTATGTTTCAAATTTTCAATAAGCACGCTTAGTAATGTGATTGGATGTTTGTGCCTTGAGAATAAAGGATTATTGTAATAGGTACCTATTCATTACGTATACTATGTATTTCCTTGTGTGTGTGTGTGACAATGTGAGTAATGCAAAGTAACATAAATGTAGCGACAGGATGCTAATAGATCTTTAACTCTATCTAAACAATCGAGTGTCAGAGTTTAAACCATACATAGGCGCTCCGATGCCGACTAAGTGGACGCATACCTTTATAAAATTACGAAGTTTGTTTGTCAAGCTTTTCACTGAAAGGGGGAGTGGAATATCAACTTGACAGGTTGTTAATTTGATGACGCTACAACTATCTAGGGAATTGTCATGATGTCATCGTTAATAAACTATAATGTAAACGATATCAGACGTAAAATAATTGAACGGAAAGTAGAAGTAGTTCGATCCTGTTGGATAATCTTAACTAAAAATAAAGAGAAAAGATTTGATTTTTTGTATGTATGTTTGTAATGAATAATCTTAAAAACTACTTCACCGTTTTTTTAAATTCTGTCTAGTCTAAGTCATGGATGACATTGGTACTAATTCTCTTGCGCTCTTAACTAATTTAGACTCATCATCTCTCTTTCTAACAGAAATCATTAGAAAAGGATAGAAGATTTTTAGCGCTGTTTAGCGATGTCAAACTAGTCCATTTGCGTGATATCAATAAGAATTTAGTCGGCTTGTCATAGAGATTTCGTCTAATTTCGCGTCAATTGCAAGGACGTAGACTAATTTGACCGCTCTAATTTGATAGTTCAATTTGCTGTATTTTTCGATGGTGTTTAAATGAGAAAAAGTTAGACTAAAATTAGTTTTAACCTAGTTCAGGAAATTATTTAACTGTGTTCTATGTTAGTTATAAGAAAACAACTGTAAATTGTAAATTATTTTTTCTGAATAAATATTTATTATTATTATATTATTATAGTTTAGCGGGATGTACAAGATAATTAGCGCCATTGTGTAAATAAAAAATTAGCGCTTACCAAAAGCTTCGAGCACAGTATTGGCTTCCAATATCTGTTGCTCAGCCCACGAGGCCTGTCCGCCTGCAGCACAGAGGTACTGCAGAATCAGCTTGGTCGTCTCCGTCTTCCCGGCTCCACTCTCGCCTGATATCACCACTGACTGATTCTTCTCACCATTCTGTAGACAAATAAAAAAAAAAGCGATATAAGGTTCTATCAAAAACAGTCAAGTGCGAGTCGTACTCGCGCAGTACTTAGGGTTCTACAGCAGTTGCGGAGGGTGAATTTTTCCAAGAGGTAAGCCGGAGCCAAATCAGTAGCAGAAGCGTGCACATACCTACATTTTTGACAGGGTAGGCAGTACATACAAATCCTACATATTTTTGCTTCTTCGTCGCCTGCGTCGTATCTGTCTGGGTAGGCAGTGCCTATTTGCCTATATGAACTGCACTCCCCGATCAGTAGGCATTATTGAGTGTGCTATTTTTCAATGGGAAGCTGGTAGGAATCGAGTTGTATGGAGCCTCCGACATTGTTTTATAGAACAGTGGCGGAGGCTACTATTGTCTAGTCTAGACTATATTCTAGGTTAGGTTATGTTTATTCCTGACGGAAACTGTAAATATCTAGAAAGTAGGTACGTTAGATTTGCTATTATTGAGAATTATTTCAGATTTTTTAGTGCGCAGAGTTTGGAGATAACTGATGGCCTACCTGACCTATTACAAATGAAAAAAAAAAAATATTAATACCGCACGCGGTGATAATTACGTGACTCATTCTTGACATTGAAGGCAAAGTTAAAAAAACAGTCAATGGTTTTTTTTTTCTATTAAAATATTGGTAATAAAGAGTAAAACGTACCTGTAGTGAGCTGTATGCTGACTCAGCCAAAGCAAACACGTGCGGCGGAAGGCTCCCAAACGCTTTGCCTCGGTAGTTCTGCATGTGATCCTGTTGACATTACAAACCAATTAAATAACATATTGCGCTATCCTTAATTCTATGTATTGATTTTTAATCCATGTTAGGGTCATAAAGTCATCCCAATCATCATCAGCCTGTATTAGTCCACAGCTGAACATAGGCTTCTCCCAATGCGCGCTACTATTGTACGCTGATTAGAGGTATTTGCCCATAATCGCCACGCTGGGCAAGCGGGTTGGCGATCGCAGTAGCAGATGATTGCTGTTATACAGAAGGATGCTGCTGCCCATCTTCCGGATCTTTCCCTTTGTCGCTTGTTACGACACCCGCGGGACTATATGTAGGTACATTTAGGTCAATTTTTGAGGAAACCACGGCGCCTCATCTATTTTAACTACCCCTTTTGCCTGTTTGGCACCTTCCATTTGGATATGGAACCTAAAACCGTATTAAAAAATATTATATTGATTGTCAAGTGTCTCTACATCGGTTTAATATCAAAGACAAAAAGCAAATATGTGCGTACGACAGATGCTTTTAATTTCCATATAATTGGCAACCAATCAAGTGTATTACAAGTATTACAGCTTAATGTATTCAGTTCATACATAATACATAATAATTAACTATTGAATTATGTATGATTTCCCCTTGTTTATCTGTAGAAGGAAATTGATGGAAACTGACATGCTATTGTGATGCCATCAGAGTCAAAAGAAAAGTAGAAACAATTAGGAGGAACAGTTTTATAGCGATGTTACTAACACCTTTTACAAGTTTTATTTTTATAGCACAACCTGTTTTTTGTATTTTTGTTTTTATTTGAAAGATGACATGATCGAGTGTTCTTAGCTTAAAAAAATAATTTAACGTTTTTTGTTTAGGGGGCTTTATAATTTTTACATATGTTCAGTAGTTATCTTATAAGCAGTGACAGCCTATTATAGTGGTATGACCGTTGCCTGGCAAGTCAAAGGTTAGAACCTCTGACTTTTCGTAAGTTGTGTGCGTATTATAAATTAATTATCAACTGCTCTGTGGCTTGGAAAGCACGTTAGGCCTCGGTTGTCATAAAGATCTTTGACCGTTGATCTAACGTATCGTCCACAGACGTCAAAAACCAGTCACTTCGTGGAAAACTGATATTCACCTGCATCTGGTTAAATTAGAAGCAGACCCCAACAAAAAGTTCGGGAATAATAAGGCTAGGAGGATGATGATGAGTTAAGTAGTTATCTTACAATTATATAAGTAGGTATTCTAAATGAAATTATTATAACTTACTGTTGTGTAACATCCTAACTCCTTGTAAGGATTCACTGCGACTAGAATAGATCCTGTGTAAGTCTGTGCATGTACTAAGGAAATATATTATAAAATGTTGAATACTTATGAAGGTATGTCAATCATTAATATTAATTGAATATAGGTATGTATTGTACTGCCTCGCTGGTCTAGTGGTAGCCTCGTTGGTCCTGGGTTCAATCCCCGGGTCGGGCAAAGTGTTATTGGGTGTTTCCATTTAAAAAATTAAAGATCTCATTCTTGTTACGGCGTAATTAAGACAGAAAGCTTATTAATTTCAGGTTAGATGTATGAAATCATAAATATTTTAAAGGTAACATACAGATAAGATAACAATTTAAAAGTTCTAATTATCAAATTTTAATAAAATCCTGAACGAAAAAATGAAATTTTAAGAAATTGTTGCATTGATTCATAAAATTCACCCACTGTGCTATTCTTATCTTGCAAGCTAGGGCTGCCACTAACTGATAAGTGTATTGATCATATTGTTTAGTCAACAATGAAAAAAGGATACGTAAACGAGGTCGTGTATGTATCTTTTCTTGAGGTTGTCGTTAATGGCCTGCTCGGTGATCTGCGGCATCATGGTCATGTCGGGCACGCCATGGTCCGCTGAGTTCTCCTGCTCCTCCATTTTGTCTGCAAATTAACAAAACACACGTTAGTTCTACTTTAGAGATAGTGCGAGAATTTATTCGATCGTTATTGGTGGATGGTATTTGTATTACCAACTCTTTAGTCTTTTGACTATGATTTTCATTACTTAGATTATAAATTTATAACCACGAGCAGATGCAACTACATGTAAAAACATTAATTAATATATGCAGCATAAATTAATTATATTAATATGTGTTTTTCCTGTAAGTAATAATACATTGTATACAAATATTTAATACAAGTCATACCCGGAAAAATATAAATTATTACGATAAGTTGGTGCTTAAATAGCAATAAAGTGATCTAGTAGTTTCTAAATTATAATGCTGTTTATTATAGAATAAATACCGGGCAAATGTCAAACTGATAATCGCATGAAGGGTTCCGTATATTATATTTGAATTTTAATCAACCAATCGCGTTTTGCATTAATAATAATAAGGAGTAAGAGATACAAATTATATAGTTTAATTTTTTACGAAGATTTTCCTTGAAACTTTAGCGAGTCAGCTAATATTGAAAATTATTAGACGGACAGACGGACATAACAAAACTGTAAGGGTTCCTGGATTTACTTCGGAACTCTGAAAAGTATTACAAGCGTAAAAAATAATGTCTCAAGGCTCTTCATAAACAATTTTATTTCAACTGATTCACAATCCTTGGAAAAATTTCAGGAAATATATTCATTCTCCGCTGAATACACTGCCCTGTGCGGCGTGGGAATTGCCCAAATTCATAAGTCACTGTTTGGCTAATCACGTGGGCAAGTTTGGAGGGGAAGCTCCGAATAAATAATGCTTAGTTGTACGTCATTGTTAGATTCACAAATAGATTCAGAATTGCTTCTTCAAATGCTCTTCCGCTTTTATCCTTATAGCAGAAATAAATATGTTCAAGAATTGTTTGGTTATTGATAAAAGATGAAAGTCGGAAATAAATATTAATTTTCTTAACAATTGCGCTATAAAAATGCATATTTTTTTATCTTACGCAAGCCGGGCTTTTAGGCTGTTTGGTAAGTACGCCACTGCTATTAAAACATTTTCATCAATTGTAATCTTAAAAATCATATGAGAAACACAAAGAAAAAAACATTAATGTCTAAAATGTGAAGTAGATAGCGCATATTCTCAGCACTCCACTAGTTTCTTTTTTTTTTACAGACAGTTCACCCTTCGTTCACTTATTGCTTTAGTCTAGCCTTTTAAGACGTGATTGAAATAGAAAGCACAACTACATTGGAAAATCCATTTTTGTCCAAGACCAATAAAGCGGAAAAATGGTCAACTTACATCATTTTTGTTTTAAGACTTATAAGACACGAATGGTGTGCCGAGCTAAGTAACGAAGGTTTCTAACCAAATCACTTTAAGAGAAGAGAGTACCTTTTAGAAAATACTTCAGACTCAATTTAGGAAGGCCATTTATTGGACAAAATGGTGAAAGAAAGGTCAATTTATTGAAAATATCTCCCTTAAAACCTTTTGAGATGTCAAGACACAATAAAAATCATAAAAATCTAATAGTTTCCTAGGTCTAATTGAAACTCTCACGACTTAAGGTTTTTTTCTACCAAACAGCAAGTTATTTAAAAAATCACTTTCCTTACCGTAAGTATTTTTCTAACGTCCCGTCTGTCTGTACATATTAGCTAATCTTAGACTTATTGTAGAGATTTTGTTACGTTTTTCACTTATAAAGAATTAAAGACTGATTCCCAAGAAAGATTTATGTACCTACGCCAATTAAAAATATTATACAAATTAGCAAATGATGACGCTCGTCGCTAGTGTGTTGTAAAAAAAATTAAGATGTTTAACAAAGTCAAATCTAAAAGATGAGAAGACGAAAAAGTAGTTAAGTATAATAATATAAAATTAATTCAACACAGAATAACAAATACAGAGCAACTAAAAGCTGATTATATTAAGAAGTTAGAAGCGTGGTGTTGTTAATGACTTATAGCACTCTATCAATCTTCCTAACGCTACTCAGGTGTACGGACAAATTATAGTATAATAAACATACAGTACGGTAACTACGTACAAACGCTCGAAAACGGTACACACACAAACATGCGAAACGACGCGTCGTTGATACTGCGAGTACCGCTTGCTTAGGGTCAGCTCACACCGAGACGCAACGCGACGCGACGATACTTGAAGAGGCCAATGATTTCGCGCTGCGCCGCGCGCCTCCGCGAGACGCATCGCAACGTTGCGAGGCGCATACTAAAATCGTTGGTAAAACGTACCAGCGAGCGATGCACCGCTGCGTCGCGATGCATCACTCTACGCCGCGAGGCATCACGAGGCGCAGCACTGCATGGAGCAACGTATTCTAAAATTCTCACAATGAAAAGTGTATCTTTTCGCGTAGTAAATAAAGTTCTATTTTGTGTCACTCTATTAAAATGTGCGCACAGCGTCACGTCGCGTCTCGGTGTGAGCTGACCCTTAGGAATCTCGTTGTTACGCATCTCATACGCGTCGTTGTGTGAGTGTGCCGTTTCGAGCGTTTGTACGTAGTTTCCGTACTGTATGTTTAGTATACTGTGGACAAATGCTCTAATGTTACGGATGTTACGGTAGGACGGAAAACGCCAAGAAAAAAAAAAGCCCCGAAAAGTTAACAAGTAATTCCACAGTATCTACTGCTCTTACTACTGTATCTTTTTTAATATTAAACAGATGCACACTCACATTTATTAAGGTAACAATCGTTTCATTTTAAATGATTATGTGTCAGAACCCAGAATATATTATGAGCGTTACTCTAATTCATTATTAATGATAATGTGAGAATGTTTGTAGGGTGTTGGAACATACGAATTACATTTAAAATGTTAAAGGTTTATACCATTGGGATTACAGTTTTTGTGTCTAAGAGACGATCGAATGGCGAAGTGGTGAATTTTAGAGTTTCTCGTAATCCCTTTTGTACTCCCGGGAACATCGATATCCTTTGATTATTTATTCGTATCAATAGAGAAAACAAGAAAGGCTTTTGATCTTGAATGGATATCTAAAATGTAAATATAAGTATGTCGATACTTCTTGCTACAAAAGATAAATCACAGACTAGTTAAGGAAATGGTGTGGCCATTATTAAGACCTTTTTGTACACATGAAACACTAGTTGATATACTTTATTCGGAATTTAACCTCAAGTCCCCTCTTCTCCCTCTTCAAATATTACTAACCACATCACCATTTCACTAAATCGTTTTTATGATAATATAGAGTCGAGATTATCGCCTCAGAGGGCTGCAATGTTGTCTCAAAGTCGACACCCTCAGGTCACTATGACGACATTGCTCGACTTTATAACGAGCAAAAAATATTAAAACACCAATTTGTTATAATAAGACTTGTAAACATTGTTTACTTCGTTAGTTTCACACTGTTAGCGAAATTGGAAGCTCTTCTGGCGATTTTAAAACACACCAACATGTCTTCATCTGAAAATTGCGACTTAGTTTTGAGATGAAAAAGTGTGTCTCTGACAGAAATTTCAAACATACAAACTAATTGACAAAACAAATTAAAAAAATATATCTTAGCATATACTTAATATTTACTTGATAGGGTGGTTAAGTCAGGGATATTCTTTTAAGAAATCTTTCTTTCAAAAAGAAAAATAAAACGACTAAGTGACAATCATTAATTATAGAAATATAAACTAACTTCGTTATAACAACCATTTTGAAAGCTCTAAAAGTCCTGTAGGAATGAAAATTTACGTAGTGACCTTGTCTGCCCCAAATTTTAGAGAAGTGGACCACTTACTTTATCGAGTACCGTTTTAGAGCGTCTTTGAAGATTGGACCACTCTTCGTTCGTATCAATTTACATCGATATGTAAGCTCTACACCCCTTGGGCACCCCAAATAAGATGTTATCGTCCGATGAATTTTATAGATAACAGTTTTATTACTTCTAACACACGAATAGGTTTAGTAAATAAACAGGATTAGTTATTCCCTGCTATAACGCTTTATAGAAACTTTATTATGTTATTGGTAATATTGCGATTGCGACCTTGATTACAACTAAACATGGTGTACTGTAATTATAGTAAGTTCAGTTCACCCAGATAATGGACACCATCAAGTCAAATACGTAACTATTAATTGAAAACAAACAATGTATGTATAAAGTATCTCCCATTGTAAAAGTAGTTCTATTAAAATTACGATAAAATTATCCAAGACAAGACTGAAATAAATAAGCCGCATAAAATCTAATTAAGTATGAGAGCTCAATTTTGTATAAAATTTTGGAAGCGAACCAAAAAGTTAGTAAAACCCACCGAGAACCAAAAAATAAAAAAAGGCGAGAAAGGTTCAGCTGTTCCATATATTCCGTTTCACATATCATCATCTTCCTGCCCTTTTCCCAATTTATTTGGGGTCGGCGCAGTATGTCCTCTTTTTCCACACATCTCTATCACTCGTCATCTCAGTAGTCACTTCCTTTCTTGCCATATAATCCTTCACACAATCCATCCATCTCTTCCTAGGTCTACCTCTTTTCTTGTATCCATCCACATCCAATCCGTTTTTCCGTTTCACATATCTCGACAAAATATATGGAACAGCTGATATTTTTTTCATTCTAGTGTTGTTCCCATAGTAAAAGTTATTTATAATGATCAGTTCAATGACCCATTTTCGGGATTTTCATAATTTGAATTTTATCCTGAATATTATTTAAAAAATCCTGACAGATAAGTATTATACAATACAATTGTATTATACAATATTTCTGATTCAGATAAGTATTTAACATAATAATCAGATAGCAAAAGTGATCTTAACGCAGTGGGCCGTTCCCAGACACCAACTTATCGGACGGAAATGTCACTTGCGGATAAATACGTCACAGGGGCCCTCGCACTTGCTACTTATCAATATTACACATTATTTGCACAATTACTATACCAGTGTAACGACAGTGATTCATCGCGGCCACTCGGCAGAGATTGAAGACAATAGGAACAGGATGTCAGTATATTTTTACGATTACGAGTGGTTTTATGTTGTTTTCGTGCAGTTTATGTAATTGACAGCCCTTTGGAATGTTTGCGAAAGTTTTAAGGTAAATCACAGTTTTGGAAACAAAAATGGTTGCTTACGTAGAAGACCTCCGAAAATTAGTTCCTGATAAATAAACAGCCGAATTTGTTTTTGGTAAAACTTTGCTAATGGTCCAAATCTTCAGTATTAGACGGATAAATCTGAATCACCATCATCATCAGTCGAATGTGAGATTACAATGTGATACACAAACATTCTAGCTAAATATTTATTAAAGAGGTAAGAGAATATAGCTAATATTACGAATTGCGATGGATCTACTAATATTTATTAATTACTTTATAAATAAACATGTAATAAGGATTAGCATGACTACGTCCAACCGGAAAAATCATAACATAGCAACAACTTCAGCTCCATCATTAGGCTTTATACGAACATAATAAGGGAAATATCCTCGTCGAAGTCCTTGAACGTGGGAAAAACAAGTCCTGTACTAATTAGGATAGTAACTGACATGATCGATAAGGCGATGACCATAAAAACTGGGCGGAATTAAATAAATGTGTAAGGCTAACACTGGACTGAGGAATGCGATGCGCGATTATTTTTGGCGTTTTATATTTCGAGTACTGACCTAACCTAACCTAACGTACGGCAATTAAAATACCACATGATATGATAATTTATCTAAAATTAAGTGAAATAAAATCTTGACCGCAGCAATGTACTGTTATCAATTATTACGATAAGCGACCTGCTGCGTAGGGCGTAAATATTATTTCGCACTGCAGTGAGCAAGACGTTACCCTATATTGCACAAAATAAATATTAAATAAATCAGCCCACTGTCCTACTGCAGGGCAAAGGCCTCTTCTCATACAGTGGAGAGAGAATATTGCACAAAATATGAGCTTAATCCGCACCGCATCTTACAAAATATCAAACACAGTTCGTTCGTATCACACAAAACACAGATATTTTGCCGCACACATTTTTAAATATCAAAATACATGATTCAAGGTATAAAATGCATTAAAATAATCGTGCGGTTTTTTTTGCAGTGCGATTATGGCCTTACTCGGGTAATGAGAAGGTTGGGTTAGGTTGCGACAATCGTGTGTATGACAATGACAGAACTTCCTGTGATATCTGTTTTGTGGTGAGTTTCGAATGTAGATTTAATAATAAACAATATCATTTTCTGTCGTTCCGTTTTTTGAGGTGTTGGAAATTTCGGCACGTATGTTTTTTAACTTAAGAATTACCTAGATCCAGTGGTGTGTCTAACACTTGAAACAAAAGGCAAAAAAAAACTTTTATATGTATATGTAATTTTTAGGCAAGACGGGCTTTTAGGCTGATTGATAGACACGCCACTGCGATGTCATTTATAATTACGTATTTTAAGCAAGCTAATTGCAACAGATAACATATACATAGCCATAAAAGTTTTAACAAAATCAGCTTAGTTCTATAATTTGTGTTTGCTAAAGCGCGCCTTCGGTAATCGTAAAGCATATTTACAATGTCCATAATTTAAACACGGTACACTAGAGTGTGATACAAGTCATACAAGTTATTGTTCGGAGACAAAGAGATCTCAATCGTTCACTGAAATTGTTTGCTAAATAGTGCCTGGATGTAGTACGAAAATTCACTTACTTTTACACATGATTGTCACTTTGTATCACTTATTGTTGATAGACTTTGTGTTTATGTAGGGTTATCAGACAATAGACTTTTTTAAAAGTCCAAAATTTTAGCCTTCTGTCAGGGAAACGGGATAAATTTTAAACAATTTTAAACTTTTAGTTTTTTTTTAATTGTAAAAGAAAATATAGTTCAAAATCCACTCACATTCAACGCTAAGCAGGTATATTAGGTACCTAATTTTATCAGAAACACGTAATAAGTACAATAAGTACATCGAATCATATTAATTAAGCTTTATTGAATGACAGAACGCGGCGCCATCGCATCGCCATGAACACCGATAAAGCGCTTACAAACAAACATCGATGAATGAAAATCTTCTTATGTAGGGTTGTCAAAGAAAAATCTAAACTAGGTACTTCAGCTGTGTGTTTTTTTCTTTGTAGGAAATGATCTCAATCACACAAATATTGTAAATAGTTATTTGGCTTATTTTCAAAAGGGTCAAAATTGCCTATTTTTGTTAAAAAGTACAATATTTTTTTATAACCTTAAAAATGTTTTATAATAGGGAAGATGCACTATTTTTATTTTTGTTTTCATGTTAAAGAATTCCACGTAGAATAGACCACAAATATATTTAAAAAATTAAAACATTGCAATTTATCCGAAAAAATGCTGTTTTAAATTGACAGTTTGACAGTTCGCGGGAAAACGGACTTATGGTGCTGATGACGTCACTCTTGTCTTTTACTGGTTCGCCGTTGGCTTTCATACTTTTGCATATTTATTTAAATCGAATAAAAAATAGTATTTACAAAGCATAGAATTTTATTTTATAAATTTACAAAAAAGAATAACTTAAATATTATATAGTTATTACATTTTAATTTTGGAAATACAGCATCTATCCAGAATTTCTATGCAGCATTCATAACAGATAAAATGCTTTTATCGTATATACAAATATACTTCTTTTAATTTTTCAAAGTTTGTGTGTGCTATACAGAAAAGTGATATTTTCCTTATGCTGAAAAACATTTGAAGTTGTACTTGTGCCCAATATTTTGGTGTTATTTTATTGTCTTTCACATAGGAAAGTATGGTAGGTAGCTTCTGTTAAGGATATTTCACCTCTACTGTGTAACTTTCAGCTGTCAGGTGTTGCACCAAAAAAGGGTACTCGGCATTACGAAGAAATCCAGCTTCTTCAATTTTAATCTAAAATGCTGATTAAAATAATATAAACAATATTTATTACTACAAAGGCCTGGAACTAAACATACCTAACTAATAATTTTATTCAAAATATTTAAACTAGAGAAAAACTAATGATGTTATGTCAATACTAACTCTAGGTAAACACCTGGAGTCTGCTTTGATAAACCCAACTCCCATTTTTATTAAAAAAACGCAATTAATATTCCCATAAAATAATATTCACCTTTACAACCATAACGTCAAATAAGTTGTCAAAACAAGTGTGACGTCACGAAACGCTAATTCGTGTTTTAAAATACGTATTGTTTCAAGTCATTTTTAAATCGTAATTATTGTAAAAAAACAACAATATGTAAAATAAAAACGTTGCAGTGGCCTTTCTTTTATATTTTTTTAACGTTTTAATCATACAAATTCCAAAAATATTTCATCTGCATCTTCCCTATTACAACATGTGCAAAGTAAATAAAATCAGTCGCTTAATTTATGAAAGTCGAAAAATGAGACAACAGGAAATCTAAAATTACGTGCCGCCGAGATGGAAAAGATCTTTCTTGATTTAAAGCCGAAATAACATGCTTTCGAATAGTATTTCTGGAGGGAGTAGTTACTATCCTCTTTCCGCAAAATAAAGATGAATAAAAGTATGAAGAGACAAGGATCAAACATTAAGAAGTAGATTAAAATCCATGTGTGCAAATAGGACAACAATCATATTCCTCTAATACAACAACGAGTTTAACAACGTAGAGATTTGACTTTAAGTGAGGCAACCCTACTTACCAGCAAGTCTCCAAGTACCTACAGTAGACACAGACACGCACTCGCGTGCTTAGTCGCCGACTCGCCGCGATTAGTTTTTATATCTATTCATTTATTTCAGGGGTGATCCCCCTGACATATTTCTTGCGTAAAATGTACTATCCATTATGACTCAGCGCATTTTAAAGCCTCGATTGATACAATTTCTCTAATCAAATTCTTTCCGGCTGGAAATCTTTTATCAATGTCAGAGACTAATTTGTAAGTGTTTTTTTTTGTAACGCGAAGGGTGGCTTTTGGTCTTCTAATAGTTCCACATGCTGACTTCCTAAACATTTTTACCAATTCATTGATACTCTACTGTTGAATACTTAAATTATTTCAATTTATAATTTGAAATTATCTTCTTCTTATCGTATGGTTGATGAACAACCTAGTGTCAGAGTTTAAACCACCCGTAGGCCTCTGACATGGCTTTACACACCATTGAAAAATCTCTCAGGTGTGCTGGTTTCATCACGATGTTTTCCCTCACCGTTTTAGCAACTGATAATTAATTTATAATAACTTACGAAAAGTCAGAGGTGCGCGCCTTGGGATCGAACTCGAGACCTCTGACTTGTCAGTCGACTGTCATACTTCTAGGCTATCAGTGCTATACATATTATATTTGAAATTATCATTTCCATAGTAATTTTTATAAGAAGACGCAACGTTTTATGCGTCTAGTGCGTATAATCACTTAATTCAATAGTCGGCGTGTGACTCTAAGACATTCAAGTGGGCCCCTGCGGGATAGTTGCATTACTTTTACTTGGTGTAAGTTAAAAGAGTCCTCGAGTTTTCACAAACCTTTTGTTAAGTTAAAATTTTTCCTTTATTTTGTTAAATAAGTGAGATGTTAGTTTTTAAAATTAACTGACCGTCAAACACCGAGAAATGAGACACCACTTACCACCTACCACCAATTGTTACGCGTCGCCCGCGCCGGCGGGCGCGGCGGCCGCGGGGTTTTTACAATTAGTTTGTCATCATAAACGTGCTTACTCGAATTTCTAGGCCTTAGTCTTTATTTTCTGAGATAAATAATAACTTTCAGAGGTACCTAGATAGTCTGACAGGGGTAGTTCGGGAGACAAACATAAACCTCTTTGATAACTTGGTCCAATAATCGCTGTCAACTTGTATCACAACAAGAACGGGTCCGCGGCGGCGCCGGCGCCAGCAACCCACGACGAATTCGATACAACTCGTTCTAAGACATCCATTCGAATAGATCATAACGACAAGGGAACACTCATTCAAATTCCCATTTTCCATTCAAAGATCAAAACCCATAGCCTAAAAGAGAATTTCAATAGGATATTAATTAATTATAATAATATGATGTATAGATAAACCTTTTCATCATCTTCATTAGAGTTTTATTAAGATACTACCAGACCTTACTCGGTTTCGTCCCTGTGGTTCTAATTTAACCCGATCGCAGCGCCACCTACCGGGTCTAATTGCGAATATAAACCATCCAGAGACTTAGGGAAAATATCATTTTCACAGAAAGATTCGAAAACGAATAAAAACTACCGATCAAAATTACACCCTATTCAAGTAATAAAACCTAGCAAGCAATTACGACATTTAGTTAAATTGAAAAGAAAATAAAGGACACAGCGTGGGCGGGCCGGAGCTCCCGGAGCTCGGAATGCGAGAAAACTCTAGGGTCGCAAGTCTCGCAAGACTTGTAAGTTAAAAGAAGAACTGTTGTGGAGTGTGGGCGTCCAATAACAGTGTTTATAGACCGGGAGTGATTATTTATTTATTGCCTACACAATGCCACTTTTACTTCTAAAAGCAACTTGGAATTTTATAGCTTTATATCTAACAACATTCTTAAAGAAATTACTTAGCTGTCTGAAAGCTCCTGGCGTAGGCGTAGAATGTAGGACAGATGATAATGATCCGAAAGAAACTTTGTTCAAATTATGTTTGTGAGAAGTTTCCAAAAGTTGAAAAGATACATTTAACAACACAATTTATTGTGTAACGTTATAGATATCTACTTTATAATTGTTACTGTTTATTAGACGTTGTAGACGTCTTCAGCAGGAGTAATATTTTTGCATTTAATTATTCAATTATAATCAGTCCTATTACAAATCGATAAAAATCGTTTCGTCAGCGCTTGATTTGGAGGAAATAATCTCTAAAGTAGTAGATGTGTAAGTAGAAAGAGCGAGAAGCAAATGGAGTGCTATCTTCTTTTTCTCTCTTCTTCATTATACCTATGGTTGATAAACAACAGAGTTTAAACCGCCCTTAGATCTCTGATATGGCCATACAAACCGTGGAAAAATCTCTGAAATGTGCTGGTTTCCTTACAATGTTTTCCTACACCGTTCTAGCAAGTGATAAATAATATTAGAAATTAAAGTTAGAACCTTTGACTTGGCAGTCCATATCCTACATATACTATGGTATACCACCAGGCTATCACTGCTGCTTAATAGCATTCTTGATATGACTGACATACAATAAGAGTTTCAAAGTGTCAGAATATCAACTTGTCACTATCTCACTTTGTTAGCGACATAATATACAGGGTCATTTGTAAAACACCAGCATCCTTAAACTCATCATTACGAGCAACTTTTACTATATGATCAACCCTGAAATCGCAAAAAAAAATTAGCTGTTCCATACATTTTGTTGAGTCAGGTGAACAATAAATGTATGGAACGGCTGATTTTTTTTGCGATTTCAGGGTTGGTTCCATAGCAAAAGTTGTTTATAATGATGAGTTTAATTACCCCTTTTAAGGATGCTGGTGTTTTACAAATAACAAACATACCCGCCTTCTATATTAGCGCCGCTGGAAGCCCTTAGTGAACGCATTCGCACTTATTTTAGTACGGGCAGATCTGTCTGTAGGCGTGAAGACCGTCTAGGGCGTTGACCATTAATGACCAAGATTAGAGACGCGACACGTGTATGAAAATAAGTGGCAAAATTAGGGTTAACCAAGTTTTGTGTGCTGAAATAATTTGCGTGGCGACAAACTGTCAATTAAAGTCTGAGATAGTCATCAGACTAACAACACGATATTACGTTGCTAACGCCAAGAAATGGCAAACTCTTCGATGAAGATAACATTATAAATATTTAATAAGAAATTTGTAAAAAAAAAAACGATCTTCGGCACGGAACGCCGAAGATCGTGGGTTCGAATCCCATCCGTATCAGTTGTTTTTTCAAATTTCTTATTAAATATTTATATTTAATAAGCTAACATGTGCTAAAACATGTTAAAATTTCACAAAAATATTAAGATAAAATTATATAATAATTAAACTTTTTTTTAATGATTAAGTATACTTAGTCACGAGCAAAAATAAGTTAAGTATGACAAAAATGTTGATTAGAAACGCAATTTTATTTTGAAAAATGAAACAAAAATGTTGCATTTACATAATATTGTTTTTTTTTAAAATTATTAAGTACAGTCACAAGCAAAAATAAGTAATAACAAAAATGTTAACGATCGCATTTTAAAAAGTAAAAATGAAAAAAAAAATTGCATTTATATTATCATTTATTTTGATAAATTAGTAGAAATTTAACAACATTAAGTTTCTTTTTAATACTTATAAGCACTTAAATTCCGCTACATTGCATTCACAAAATGCATTTACTTGTCAACTGTTAAATATTATAACTATCAGTCACATCATTTCAGCGAGCTTTAATAACCGACTCGTCGCCATCACTAATAAATTCAGCAAAACAATAAAAGCGTTCTCATTACCCGCCTTATTTATTACCGCCCTGCGTTTATTAGGTTACGTTTATTAACGTGTTAATCGTTCTAACACAGAATACTGATTAGCCGCTTATTAGTAATCACGACTCGTCTTGTTATAAATAGTTTATTATCTCCTTGTATTCCAGCTAAACTGCTCGTAATAAGACTTTACTTGTTTGTTATTAATAGATAAATCCATGCAATTATAAGACTTATCACATAATCTTTGAGATGAAAATCGTGTGCTTTGGAGAGTAATTTATATTTTATTCATGTAAGGTAACAAAGCCCTTATAGATACGGATAAAAATGAGGTGTTCACACGAGCGCCAACAACCGTAACAAGCCACCACGGTTCTTAGAGAACAGACAATTTAAATCAATACTATAGATCAGTTTGTCCAACAATCAAGATAGAGACGACTTTTATTTAAATACGAACACGTAATTTACGGGAGAATAACTGGCCTTTGTTTAAAGTTTTACGCATGACTGAGAAGAGAAAACAAACTTACGATTATTTTGTTTTGTAGTTTAGAAGTCGGGTCGTTTTAACATTACTTGCTAATTAGGTTCATGACTGGGTTAGTTTATTCAGCAAGAAACCTACTATTTTTCTAACCCGTCAACAAAAGACAGGATCTAGATAACAACATCGGATGGATTGATAGAAATATACAGGTATTTGAAGCCAGGCCTTCGTATGTTTCTGTCAACTTGTCGCGTAAACTTCGATGTTGACGGTGAATTTCAATGAATGTAGATATCTTTATGTCGTATCTGGGCATAAACGTCGGAACCTTCTTCAAATATCACCGTAGTCATGCCGAAGTAGACAGAATAGTGGCGTCAGCTATTGGTGACTATTGGTAACTTTAAACTGGCATACTATAAGGTTAGTCGTGTAAAGTATCGTAAATTTATTTAACTACAAAACTGAATAACTTTAACTTAGCTTTAACTAAATTTACTACAAAAACTTATTACCTGTATCTCGTTTTGAAAGAGCTTATATTTTGTGGTGGTCACCAATTCGTGACCCTGACTGTACATAGCAAAAACATTGACAAACAAATTCTGGTGGCTTCGCACTGTTCTATGCGAAAAGCTGAGCGGATATCGAAAAAAATAAACTATTAGTACGAGAGCTGTGCTGTGCGAACCTTCGAAAATGAAGCAATCTATCCTATGATGGATTTTGTCTTCATACATACACCGTAATTGCCCAATTTTCATCAAGTTTTAGTGGTATTGACTACAATGGAATATTTAAGATTACACTACAAGCCGATATGCATTAATGTTCAATAACTGGCACTACCCCAAGCGTTACAATCTTATCTTAAAGATCTTTCGAGCTTCAATAAGCATAAGAAGACGTTTATCCACTAGTTTCTGACTGAATGAACGATATGATCCGAAAGGAGATTATCTGAGAAAGAGTTAAAGCTTCCTAGCAGAATAAGCAAGCTAATATGACTAAAATAAATGAATCAGCGAGCTGACAAAATAAGATTGGTAGAAAGAAAATACATTTTTGTGAATTTTTTACATGTAGAAAAGCACATATAGAAAATTGGTAATAATATCGCATCGGTGCCTTCTAAAACTGCAAAGCTTGGAGCACTGAGTCGGATACGTAATGTATTGATAGAGATCTGTGATATTACCAACGCCCAAGGCGTAGAAAGAGATTTGAAATTTCGACTGATCGGGTCTAAATCCTATCCATCAGTTGTTTTTTCAAATTTTCTTATTAAATAATAAATTTAAGTAAAGTAGGTACTAGCTTTTTCGTAGTTTCCTCCTCGTGGTGGCCTATATACATTCTCTTTGCAAATATCACGTGGACTCGTACCGTTGGTCTGTTGTTGCCACAGAAATCTAAATAATTATTTATTATATAAATAATTATTTATTATAGCGTGTAACAGAAATGCGTGGTCATATTTAAGGATGGTATTCAGAATCTTATACATAGTCTATACCACAAGTGCCCACATCAAAATATACTATTCAAAGTTTTGGTGTTTTTTTGCTTCATCAATAACATCGATAATATTAAAATCAAAACAAACGTGTTACACCACTATCAAGTACGATAACCCTACTTTACTTACCTCCTTTGAACTGCTGCGCTCCTAGTATCTAGTACGTCGACGTACCTAACGCTCCTGCGCCGCACCGCGTGTAGTGTGTATTCACTCTCACAGTTTCACGTGACACTTACACTTTTTGGTAGGAAGTAGATAGGTATTTATTTGTGATGGAAATTCAGTAATTTAATAGGCACAGAGGAACCGGAAATGGGTGTTGACCATCATCACGAAGCACACTCCTAAAACGACACTCTGACCGCATTCTAAGGAAGGAAGCCAGGGGCGTTCTTTGACAGGTCTACCGTCAATAAACCTCTCGGAGTAGGTACAATCGACGAGCGGTCGGAGTGTCGTTTTAGCCTCCCGAAGGCTGCCATCAGATGCACCAACACAGAGAATTATTTCGTAGTACTCACTATTAGTAAACGACATGTTTTACACGAAAATCAAATTGCAATTACACCGATCGTCCGAAATCTGCAAGGGCTCAATAGCAACTAGCGAAATTGCCTATTTCTTTCAAAATTTGACCGGCGGCAAACATCAAAGGACACTATGCACGTGCCGTTCTAAAGGCCCGTACATGTTGTACCTATGGATTTCAATAACTTAGTACCTACCATCTAACAAGGCAACAAACAAGGAATTCGCGCTCATCGGGGTGCATTATTATTTTATGGAACATTATTTTGTCTTTAATTTTGCAGCAGGTTATTTACCTAAAGTAAAATAATAACTACGACTCTACGAATTATCGTTGTAACATCGAATCATTAAAAACAAAAAAAATGTTTATCAACAGTTAACAAAAATGTTTATTTTTTTCACCTTTACCTTTTTAATTAAATTTTTAAAAAAGAACAATAAGACAACATTCATTACAAAATTACCAAAGTAGTACTACACCCGATAAAGCGACGATGCTTTCAAGCTAGTATGCACATTCCCTAATTTAGCTAGCTGCCGTACTTAGAATTGTATCTGTGTGTGTGCATTAGGGTACCGTAGTGCTTGAGATTTTAGTTTACAGTCCTGTGTACCTCTTTACAGTCTCTGTTGCCTTAGTATTTTGTATTAAATTTTTGTTTTTAAACTATTTATGTAACCTAACTAAAAGGAAATGAACAAAAAAATATTGATATTTTTTACTAAGCCTAATTATTTTCGGAGGATTTTAAAACGTGAGATGATTTTCAGTTCTAGCAAAAATTAACCATCCTATTTAAAAAAAGTGCACGCAATTATTATAATTTTAAGTATTTCAAATACCTCTTAAAAATGAAAATATCATGGTAATTTTCTAGTTTTCTTGACATAATCCTACTTCAATAAAGATTTTATTGTACGGAACCATGCAATGAACGTATGATAAATAAAATTTGTTCTAGTAGGCAACGCGGCGCCATGCGGCATCGCGTCAAAGGGACCGACAATGCGATTCACCGACTTTCGGCATTTTTCGCGGCATCTTTGACATTTTTATGCACACATTGGTAAATTGAGTCGCTCAGTGAATATCTCTTACATTATCCTGCAATCCTAGTACTTTTAAACAGAATTTCCATAATAATTTCGTGAATCGTGTCCATTTTTTTATTTCTTTTTGTGGTGGGTTCTTTCTGTTTTTGAACACAAATAAAAATACCTCTTTCAACAATCTACGATCCTAGTGCCGCATAGTTAAAACTTCACGTTCGCTGGTAGAAGCAGTTCATTTGAACTGTGAACTTTTTAAAAACATGACAGCAAGTACCTCATCTATCTATCTGAAATCCTGGTGCCTTCAATTGAATTTCCTTGTTGTTGTTAAAGTAGTGTGTGAACTCTTCAACTCTACGAGTTCAAAGATGTCTAATATCTCTTAAGATATTCTGAAATCTTAGTACCTTGAACTGAATTTTCTTAATTTTTATTCGAGACCATTGTCATTACACGGCTTGTACCTACCAGTTGTACCGCCTTTTACCTTTATTACTTTACTCCTGGTACAAATTACAATGAAAGGGGTTGAGATAGCAGTAGCTTTCTTACTCTTCTGGTGGCAAGTGAGAAAGACTGTGAGAAAGAGAGCAAACGCTTTCTAGTTCATTCAAATGAAAGAGATAGCTATCTATCTGAGAGAGACATGCATAGGGTCAAACGGTCAAAGAGGTCAATATCCGAAACATCTGATAGCCTGAAGAGATGTTACTAGTATCGACAAATTTAGAAATCGATATGGCTTGTCGATAGAAATTAAAAATCAATATTTTGATAATACATAAATAATCTGAATTGAATTCATTTTAAATTAATTATTAATTAGATACTCGTCACGATCCTTAAATATGACCACGCATTTCTGTTACACGCTGTATAAATAATTATTTATTAGTTGCTGCAGAATTGTAGGACAAACCAACACACTTTCGCGTTTATTCTTTCACTATATTTTAACCAACTGAGGTATCGTACTGCTGCGCTGCGCTCGAACCAACCACACCAAATCAATTTCAAGTTCCCATTTTTTTTCCTTACAGGATAAACCTTAATAACGTCTGTTTGTTAGCAATTTTTACAAATTTGTAGTTACAACATTTGCAAATGAAACGACTGATATCCCCTCACCAATCCTAATCTAATCATAATAATGTTTTTAAAATGTTACAGCCATTTTTATGGAAAAAGGGGAGCAAACGAAGGCGTGGTAAGTGATCAGTGATCCCTTACCACGCCTTCGTTTGCTCCTGATCACCGTCGTAAGGCGCAACACGTGAAGCATCGCAGAAGCGTTGTCGGACTTTGAGGGGGATTACCTCCAGTTTTCTAATACGTAACAGTCATATCTTTGGTAACAGAACTATATAGCTGATATTCTGTAAGAGGGTGGAACTACGGGGTAGTCGAATCCGGTCATTCGAGCTTAAACCAGCATGAGTTTACCACTTATACCAATGTTATATTGAAAAAAAGATAGATACGATAGTATGACGTATCTATCTTTTTCCTTACCTGGTTTGATTCCTATAGAATCATAAAACTAACAACAGAAATAACAGAAATACTACAACTATCGTAAAACAGAAAAACAATACAAGATGGAAAGGTAGACAGGCTGACAATTAAACCGCCATTATACATGCATTATGATTTTACTGGCATTTGTGTGCACGGAGTCAAAACGATTCTATGGCTACATGAAAGATCGCGGCTAGTAAATAATTACACAGCAATTGTCTTGTTTTATTGTACGTTAGATATTGAATGATGTTAAGGCGATGTGCTTCTTTATTCAGTTGGTGCCCAACATGGTGTTTGAGAGAGCCTGTCATAAAATTTTCTTTACAATACTTTCATATATTTAAAGCGAATGCTTTATGAGTAACAAATGATTGAGTTTTAACTTAAAATAATTTAGAGCCGATTTAACCAATGACACTAAACACGATCAATCAAGTTAAACTTCGTTGGCAGCGTTCAACTGAGTTCAGAACTGCATTTTGCGTAGGGCTAAACTTAGTTTAATTAATTAAACTCGGTTTTAAAGTGAACGGTGAAATTGGGCCTTATAATAGGTACTAGCCAATTAGACATTAAGCGTGAAGTCATTAGACGTTTAATAGTAAGATTATTACAGCAGGGCAGCCGTGAGAAAATACTTATCAGCAATAAATCAACCACGGCTATTTATTTTATGTCTGAAAGAGCTATTGTACTGTTGACATTTGGAGCTAAAATGATTTATTATGTAACGGTGTTTATTCGTAAGATCAATCTTGTTTGATCTATTTCTGGGCTTGCTTTCGAAAGTAATACTTCTTTACGTAAGTAAAATACTAAGGACTTCGCCTTAAGATCGCAGCCATCATTATAAGTAGGAAAATAAAAAAGCTTGTTATTTGTGTTTAAGCGTATCAATATTGCATAGTTTATGATATTATCTACTCATACATGCATTTCCGTTTCATGTGCATTCAATTAACTAGGTACATTCGCGTAACTGACCATTGCAACAATTTTCAAATTGCAGTACTCATGCATGTTACCAAGACTGTAGTACTTTAGAAGCCATAAAATAATTACGATGTCCTAAACTTAAGTCGTTAAGGAGAAGCATCAATCGTAAAACTCGGCTGGCGTCTTAATTTATTCCGTCTACATGTGTAAAGGCTTACAAACAGTCTTAACGACAAGAAACAAAATGACGGACTTGTTTAAAATACTAAATAAGTTGCAACGAAAATTTTCGCGAGCAAAATGGCGGCGCACCATCGCTTACAAAAACATTTTCTTGATTAAACATTTAAAAGTAAGAATGCTTAACACACTTTCGTTCCTACTTTAAAACATTATCTACGATGTATCCATAATTTACCGAGAGAGCACAGTCTCGGAGACACGTGAGTCCGCAAGATGAGGCGGCAAAGAGGCACCTCACTACACCGTGGGAGTGAGAGGGATGGGGGAGGCAGGAGGCACATGCCTTTACCTAATCTGGAAGACAATGCGGCTCTCAAGGACCTGCGAATGTTATTTCGGGAACTTGTGGAACGAATACGGTTCTTATTCGATAGGTATTTTCTCAACAAAAACTAGTTTTATTCGCAAACTGGTCGGATATTGATGGCAGTTAATTAGTCAAAACTTCGTGGATAGCTTTTTGTTTTATTGTTGGGGTATTGTCTAGTGAAGCGTGGTAGTCTTTCACGGGTGGGTGGCCAGGTTAAATATTAGGTGTGACTTGGGAGCGTCCGGTCAGCGAGGGGACAGCAGACGTGACGAAAATGGTTTCGAAGAAACCTTTTAAGCTGATTTACACTAATTACATAAATTTGAATGCTAAGGTGTTAAAAGCCAAATGATCTTAATTAGATCTTTTCAGACGGATTTATGTTCTTGTATGGTAGTGTTATTATAACCGGTGTTTCGTATTTTAGCTTCCTCCATCAGGTTCCTCATAATATGATCCATTTCTAATATGAAGTGTGATGATTTGAAGATCTGAACAATGTTTTGCTTTCAACCCCTATATGCTGCAGCTGGCAGTCCAAAAATACTGCATGGATAATGGAGAAATTGTATTTTATGACTTGCAATGTTAATAATTATGTTTGGGTCAAATTTTGCAAGCTGAATCAGAATCACTTCCTCTTATCCTACAGAGTTGAATTTTTACATGTTGGTCCAGAACCGATGACAATGCATTTTTATGGTAAGCATGATCTGAATCTGATCCAGGATTAGCTCCAGATAAAGGAACAGCACAGACACAAATTTTTGCTATATACGTTTAGTTTTGATATTCCAGTTTACAAACTTATTTTATGTAAGTTTTTTACATGTTTATGCACATGTTTTGCTTATTAAATGAAATTATTTAATAAGAATAATTAAATTTAATTTATTTTATGTTAAGTTCAGCATTAAAAGGTATAAATAACCAGAACTGCGGTGTTATTTAAGTGTCGTAAACCAGTCACTTTGATACAAATGCGTGGTGTAGCGTAGCCCCGAGCAACAGGATTACCGTTGTTTAGACGGCTCATGGGGTTTCAAATGCTCTTTATTGGGGATCAATTGAGTTAGTTGTCTTTACAAGTCCACATTGGTAACATTTTAATTGTTGTGTAACTAAATACGTAAGCTGCCAGGCATTTGTTGTGGTTTAACTGCAGTTTAAATGTGGATTAGTAATAATGAAACTATATGATGTGTTTAAAGTTAAACCCCCGACATTAAAAAGAGGAGTGTTATAATTGACGTGACTGTGTCTGTCTATGGCATCTTAGCTCCTAAACGAATGGACCGATTTTGATTTAGTTTTTTTAATTGAAATATTACTTGATGTTGTTGTGTGTGTTGTTAGCTAAAAAAATGAGGTTTACATAATTGTGTGGCGGAATTTTATTTTTGTTATTATCTTTTTTGTTATATGATTAAGAAGGTACGGTAAGCTTTTTTGCACGTTATTAATACTTAAAACACTATTTTTAATAAATTTGGTAAGATTCTCAAAGGTATCAGTTGATCTTTACGTCCGTCGCACGCAATGCTGCCTCCTTCAAGACAAGCGAGTAAAGAGATGGCCGTGTCACCAGATCTTGTCAGTACTTTTTAAAGTTATCTTGGTAAGTTTAATTATCACTAAGAGAGCGGACTTTTTCCGTATTTATTTTTTTCCTAGCGCGGTTAGAAGTACACGAACTTGTTTTAAACCTTTGACTCCCGCAAGGACGACGGCGTCGAGTAGCAATTGATTTCCTTTTGTGTCTCATTTCTCGGTGTTTGAAGGTTTAATTAAGTAAGTAACATTATTATAATTAAAACAACTACACTCCTATTATCAAGTGTTGATTTATCTGGCAGCAAAATTTTTTTTTTTATCATTTTTCAAATAATGACCGCCGCCATCGCTAGTAACCTTTTTAAAGCACGTAAAAAAACGAAGCTCAAGCAAATAAAATGCGCCATAAATCCCAACAAACTTCACCCTCGTTAGCTCAATGACATAAATATCATTTCCGTCTCCTGAGTTATGTATTCATTTCAAAGTAACGCTTGTTCCCACTTTTATTTTCAGGCGGTAAATTAATTATTTCCTTCTTAAAAAATTGGGTGGTCCACGACTAGACTTGGCGGTTTACGATGACGTAGTTGCAGTAAAATGTCTTGGTAAAATTACCATGCAGTAAGCTATTACACCCAATGCAAGTATTTTGATCATAAAAAAAAGCAGGCGGTTTGTTTGGCACAAATTTTAATATTGCAATCGATTTTAAACTATCTTCTCGATGTGGTAGAGATATCCTACTACTATTATAAAGGCGAAAGTTTGTAAGTATGGATGTATGGATGTATGGATGTTTGTTACTCTTTCACGTAAAAACTACTGAATGGATTTGAATGAAACTTCACCACAATATAGCTTATACATCAGAATAACACATAGGCTACAATTTATCAACATATCATGCGGGCGAAGCCGCGGGCGGAAGCTAGTATAGAGATATTCTTACACAATTATACGTAGGCAGAAGTAGCAAGGTATACATTAAATATACTTTTTTTGGGACCAGCAATTCTGGTTTCCACGTTTGTCATTTAATTTTGTAAGCCTGGCTGATTGTTTTACCCACAAAGGACGATAGGGGTAGGTAAGCTGTAAAAAGTTAAGGCAAAGTTTCTATAGGAGTAAAAAACAAAAAGGAAATTCGTTAGAGCGTGGTCTACTTTGAGCAAAATACCGAGCTTTGATAACCTTTTCATCGCTAAGGTAAATAAATAAAATAAAAAAACAAAATAAAAAAATAAAATCGCTAAAGCAAAAATGTATTTATTTTTGTTGGGAATTTGTGTCGGCTGGGAAAGCATTAAATAATTCCCTTTTGGCAATTCGTTAGTAAATTAATCCTAAGCTTTGGTTTACATAAGGATATCGTGTAAAATGTAAAATACTGCACTGTACTGATAAGACATCACATCATGGTACCAACTACCATGAAATCATCTACGAAGGTTATGACTTTCAAGAACCTATTATACTACAGCTAATCAGTTATCCAATGCTTGCAACGTTCGATAATCCTGGCATTTACGTGTCCTGGACATAATAGTACTTATATTTTCCAAAACTATAATATTACTTTGTAAAATCTCGACGGTCTCTACTTCACACAGCTTCATGTAATACAGTCGCTAACTAATGTAATAATAGGAGCAACGTGCAAAATACATACCATTTTCATAGGGAGGTCTGTAAACTGGTGCATTTTCGTGATTCACGAGCCTCGCCGTGCGGCACATAGATGGATGCACCGTAAATGAACCACTATATACCCAACCTATACACAGCCAATGCACTTCACTTGTTTTATTTGCTTTATGGATGGCAAGCAATTTACTTTAACACGTTCCCAACCCTGGGAAAAACGTTTAGACACACTTGGCAATCGATCAAGACTTGATATCACACTTTTATAGCAAAAAAAAACCTCAACAGAAAATGAGAAGCTCAAAAATGCTCAAAAACAAATTTCGTTAGACGATCGTCTTTTGACTCCACAGATATGAAAAGGAGTGTCAACAATTTAAATGTCAAAGAGACATTTGAATACGACCTTTTTAGAAATTAGGACAATTTAAATATTATTAACCCTCAAAAAATGTGTTTCGGTTTTGGCGTAGGCGTAGGTGGATTATTATATAAAACGCTGTGCTGTTGTAAATACAAAAAAAAACCTATTTCTATTATATAAATATTTAATAAGAAATTTTCTATTATCTTATGTTTTTATTTGTAAATAAAGGCCAGCAAAAAATATTGTAGGATCATTTTAGAACTCTTCTATAACTTTTATGCGATTAATGACGTTATTAGCGATAAATAACCGATAACCGACGACGATGTAGCTACAATATAACAATAAACGCCTAGGGATACTCCTAGACTCCATTAAACTTCATTAGTTAAATTACAGCCTCCGGGATGTCACGATATTGGTTTTCTAATTGTGTACGTTAGGTAATTTGAAGGCAAACATGTCGTGAAATATTTTATATCCGATGAACGTTCTTATTTGTGACATAATAATCTCTATATTAAATTCGCAACATGTCTGTCCTTTGTGCCCTGGATTTTGCGCCCCGTCTGGCCTTTGACCCGAATTTGTCTGTGCCCTCAGAATGTAATAAAGGTTTTATTTGATCGCGTACTTTGTAAGCTCGTTTACAATAATTAAATTGACTGATATTTTAAGCGTCTTTCCAATTGAAGTTGAAACACAATTGGCGGGTTCAATTCGAGCACGGGCAAACATTTGGTAATAGACAGCTATTTATTCTGGTCGACAGTTTAGGAGTTTGTGCATTGACTCCACAACACAGGAAAAAATCTAGGGGCTACGTTTTTTAAAAAAATGGAATGACATCTTTTCATTCATAACATATGAAGTTCTAGAAAAGAGTAGGTATTGTATTTCCTCTGGCTGGATTATTTGCTTCGTTTGTTGTCGAGGCGCTGACACGATCGCGGATCGGCGCGGTATAAAGGAAATATTATCTTATGATGACATAAAGAAAAATAATGGATATAGACACTGAAATATGATGCTTTCTAACATAAAAGAGTGCCTCTATCTTTTACCGTTTTAGAACAGAATTCTTTAGCCCCACACATATAAATATCGATGTTTCCTTTTCGTGCTAAAGTGGTCATAATTTATAACGTCAATTAAAAAAAATCCTGTGGTCACGGCGTGGCCTAACATCCGTCACAAAAGCTTGTTTTCATTTCATAATGTCTTGCCGAGACACGCGCAGTGGCTGCGCGCGCGCCCGTAATTTATCTCCTGTTATCTAATAGCCGTAAAAAGCGGCACGTGCCCACGGAAATAGATACCATATAAATGCACCAGTCTAAATTCATACATTTTATGACTTTTGGAGTGGGAAATGGGATAATTAAATTATATAAATAAAGTAATAAATAAAACATTAAACTTCCTGATGTTTTCTCACACTTTTTTGTGGGGTGGGATTTATGTTGGACAAAGCGGTTACAATTTTTAAGCTTACAAAAGCTTTAAAGACAGCTGTTTAAAATGTTTAATCCGGAAGGAACCATAGAATGTGGATTTCTTAGACCGACTTCAAGCGTTTGTCTTTTCTTTTTTAAGGCCGTATCAGAGTGCCAACGGGTCTCTACTACTAATCTGCCTCTGTTTTCCTACATTCAAAGTTGTTTGAGTAACGTGATAGTCTATTGGTATGACTGTTGGACTGCTAAGTCAAAAATCGTAAGTTCGAAACCCAGGCTACCACCGCTGATTTTTCGAAATCATGTGCATATTAAAAATTCATTATTCACTTCCTAAAGCAGTGAAAACATCGTGAGGAAACCAGACTGAGAGGTGTTTTAACGTTGTGTAAAGTTATGTTAGAGGTCTACGGGCGGTTTAAACTCTAACACCAGATAACACATCAACTAAGTATACCATAAAGAAAGAACCTTTAAAGTGAATTCTTTTGAACCAAAATAAGAAGCCCGGAGGACATGGCTGAGTTTAATTATACAAAATAATCTCATTTACGTCACCGCGTAATTAAGACAGGAAGCCTATTCATTTCAAGTTAGATGTATGAAATCATAAATATTATGAAGGCAACTTATAAATAAGACAATATTACTAAGGTTTGGTTTTGATTTGGTTGTGAAGACAAACAATTCAAAAGTTTGGCTTAACTTGAAAGAACGCACACAATTTTAATTTAAGCACTTAATTATGGCCTATGCCGTGCAGTGGGCATCTTCCGGCTGAAATGACGATGATCATGATATGAAATGATGATGATGAAAACAACCAAACAACCAAGCTTTTTGGAATATCAAAAGTAATAGTAGGTATATCAAAAAAACTGTGTCTATGCTGTTGACCGTTGAAGAGTTCCTGTATCTGGAGATAATCCTTCGATGTCAATTCAGGTCATGTTTATAGGAATGTTAACAACGTGTTCCACTAATGAAATTTTAAGAAATTGTTGATTAAATTCGTAAAATTCACCCATATTCTAAAATAATTAAAAACATAATGTAACCCCAATAACCCTCGGTGCGGGAGTTGGACTCGAACTTATTTTTTTACATTTCAAGGATGAAGAAAATAATTATTATTAAAGTGAAACTATTAGAAAAGAGAACTAGTCGGTAAATGAAGACATCAATCAATTAATTATCGATTGAACTAAGGAATAAATTGTGTGACTAATTTAATTGCTATGATCTTCACATTCTAAAGGGTCATTGCCAGGACTGATATCTCGAGTATTCCGTTATACTGTCTACTGTGCGAATTGACAGCTGTTTGCTAGGATTCAATTTTGCTTTCTATTTAGAATTCTAGAAGCTTCGATAATTATAAGCTACTAAGCAATTTGATTGTCGCTTTTCGTATTCAAAAATAATGCTAGCTAAATTAGTCATAATTATATCAAATCAGTAGACTCGCTAACTGGAACCTTGACCAGGAACTGAACGCGGTTACAATAGTCACGATACCTCAAAAACGTACCGTATGACGTCATACCGAAATTTTAAGGTAGATACTTTAATTATAATTATCTGGGCAATTTAGCCCCTGTCCGCGAAATTTGCTGAACTGTGGCTTATTCGCAAAACGACTCTTTCGCAAAATGTCTACTGGACGTAAAATGTCTTTTTCTCATAATGTCGCGTTCGCAAAATGTCGCTTTCGCATAAACTCTATCTATTTTTCTATTTACTTTTTTTTTTTACTGCATTACTATGATAACTTGTATTAAAAATCATTAAATGCTACTTTTGAAGTAGGGTAATTTGATTCTTAAGTAATGTACTATAACCCAACCTGACAATTTTTTTTAGTTAAAATGTAATGTTGCTCTATTTCCTTTTTAGCCATTTAACATTTATGTCAGTCTAGCTAAATTATTCTAATCTAAAAAAATTGTCGTCTGACCCGAAAAAATACCCATTAACATTCACAATTTAAACCCACACCTAGAAATGGCATGCCATTCCCACATCCTTGTCCACTAGGACTCTGCAAATATCTTTGTAGTCTCGATGACCCCTATTAAGAGGAGTTAAGAACTAGAATGTATAATTTCGGTAGCTACAAGGGTGGTCGTATAAACGAATAGAAACAATTGCGTTGGAGGCCGTAGATTGAATAAAGCATTTAACCCGCAGATCACCCCATGACTTTAGGTTTATTTGCAACGCGGTTTGAACGTAAATTCACTTAAACTCCGGCAGACGACTCAATTTAGTTCGATCGGCGAGTGTGTGGAAATATTTTTCAATGCACATGCAATCCACTCAGCAGATTCTGTTTTTGGTATACTTGTTAGAACACAAAGTAATTGATACAAAAAACAATAAAAATTGATGGTGTATTCTCAGAATGCCTAGTTTAATTAATTAAAGATCGAGAAATGAAACACAATTGGAAATTCATAGTAACGTGCAGCCGGGATGCAAAAAATCGTTCATAGTTTAATAATAGGTAGATAAATGGATTTTTATCATCGAACAAAACTAAACTATTACTAGTAAGTATACGCAACAAATAATATATTTTCTGTTATGTTCCGTATATTACGGTTTTACGGGTTAAATTAATGGTTCGATAAATTAAAAATTTCTGAAAATTACCTTTACCAGGCCTTCAGGATAGTTTTATTGCCAGAATAATATGACAGATTTAAAAAAAAAATCTAGATTCTGAATGTAAACCTTAATTTAATATTCTACTACTGGACCTTCTTCATTTGGACGCCCACACTTCCTTTTATTCACTCATGTCACTCATGTGGCCCACACTTAGGTATGAGAAAGTTAAATAACGCTGCTGTTATAAATATGATGAATTGTGCCAATTTAAAAAGAAACATTACGGTAGCTAATAACCTAACGATAGTCATTTAAACACAAAACGTCTATCCGTATATAATTAACTACATAAAAAATGTTCCGGTAGTATTGTGGACCGTATTACGTGGACAAAGTTGATACATCATTCATTCTCAATGGTGTTTTTTTATGGACAGATGTTTTTACAGCATGACGTTAGTTTTTTACACGTCAATCGTCACATATTAAAGTATTACGTTTGACATATGAGTGTAGCATTAGTGACAAAGGAATGGAGTTGTATTTTTATTCGAGTACGGTAAAATACGGCCGGGCGCGGGCGAGGCGCGCGGCGGGCGGTATCGATAGGGTTAGAAATGCTGATTGTGTAATGTATTGTTTACATTCTACAGCTACATAATACTAACTTTTAAATCTTACTAATCTTTGATTATAAATAAATTATGGTAGTGTCTTTGTTCTTCTGCCACACAACGGAACAGCGTTTTTTCATTGACACTATTTTTTGTATTGGAAACTAACACAAAATCTCCTGACCATGGGGGGTACTTTATATCCCATAATAATTACATCCATAGCGCAAACCACATCCAATAAACTATAAGGTACCTACAGATATCCTAAATAAGTTAACAATACTAAATTATAAGGCTCTATATTAACATTTTCTTTGTAATGAATCTATTCCTTACCTATTGAAATAAGCTTCATATGTGTCTGATTACAGACATTTGCGGATTCCTCGCACAATACATCTTTGTAATCTGTGACATGCGTAGTAATGACAGAGTGAAGTCTAGGGAATGAATACAAGAAAAAAGGCAAAGCTTGAATGGGCCCGCGATTGTAGTACAAAGGCTTACGTACCATCCGCCTCCCGTTCGTGTTCAGCGAGAAAACATTACTTAGCGAGACTGTGACTTGTGAGTCGTGGAAGAGTCGCGACTCGCGGAGGATAATAATAGGCCGTGGCAAGAAGCGAGGAGAGGACGGAACAATAATTTTAAGACAAGTTTTGAAGGGGATTTGGATTAAACTAAATAGTAAATAAATAGGAAAAAAATGTTTTAAAATTAGACTCACGCTTGTATTCCCTAGAGTGGGTAGGCAGAGGTGTTTGCAGTACACCTACGTTTCGTTGGCTATGTTATAAATCCTATGTAATGGGGGCAACCCTATTGCCATTAACCGGGCACAATTTCAGACTCCGTGCTGCTACTAAGAATTTCCTAATGAAAAACCTAATAACACTTTTCCCGACCGAATCCAGGATCTCATGCTCAGCAGTCGCGCTTGCTACCAGTAGACCAACGAGGCAGCGCAAATTATACCTAATATCTACAAAAAAAAAACTTTATCCCACTTTCAACGTTCACGTATTTCTCGACATTTCATGAATTAGGTATAAAGATTCCATGTGACATCGTCTGTGAAAGAGTTTGGCGAAATGAAAAATAATGTCGGTCTTTATTAGCTACGTTCACAGAATTTTACCAAACGTAAGCGCTCGTAGGGTTATACAAATACTTCGTTAGGAGTTCTATAAGTAGGTACCTAGTCGTAAAAATTAGGTACTTTTATTTACTCCGCGTATCTACTTTATTCTTACACAATTCCCGAAATTATAACAAAGTACAACCTAAGCAGATTCCCGTTTAAACGCAAGCAATTTTTTTACTCTTCCCAATAAGACATCTATATTTAGTTAAATACCCTTTAATGTGGAAAGACTGTCAAGTACTAACAGTAATTGAACAGGATTTTTGATTTTCTGAGCAAAAAGTTAGCTCTAAGATCTAAGTTCTCAGGAAATGAAAAAAAAAAGCATTACGTTTTCTTTTGTTTTAAATCAATACCTTATGTGTTCTCTTTTCCTAACACACTATTCATTATTTTTGACTTAGAGATTTGTTTCCAGATTCCCAGCTCCATTGACGATTGTATTCACCTTGTTTCTCAGTTAAATTTTTTCAACACATCTCACTTGTGTTCACGGATTTTATCTTACGAGTGCTTATGAAAATTACAAGAGCCCCTTATTTTGCTTTTAAAATTCATTACATGATTAAATTTTAGACGGATAAAACCAGAGGCATGCAGTTTATACATAAGCAAAAAGCCACTGCCTACCTCGACAGATACGACGCAGATTACAAATTAGTGAGACTGAGTAGGATTTGTACGTACTGCCTGCCCTGTCGAAAATGTATGTGCACGCCTCTGGATAAAACTACAATAGTACTATTGTAGAGTTAACGAGTCGAAGAGCTTCCATTTTTTGTGAATAAACAGCGACTTCGGCATACTTAAATGTAATCTTTCGCGTCTAGGTCTTGATAAAAGCCTGCGGTCTGAGTCTGGCGCGCTATTGTCTGGCTCTGAAGACAATGGTGTAGACAGCATGCGCTCTTATAGAGCTCTTCCACGTGCCATGCGACTGAAACGTCTAGTTTGTGTCTAACACAAACTATCACTATCACTATCAAACTATAACACAAATTATCGAATGTCGAGAAAAACGGTAAATAACGGTGGTATATGAAAGGAAATAGGAACGGAAAGGATTCTACTTAAAAGCATTTAGCGAATTTTAATAGTTGTTAATTAATTTTAAATTGAATTTGCTGTAATAGGTATACCTTAGACTAATAACAATGAGGTATAGGTACCTACAATGTTTTTATCAACACATATTAGTTATTAATGAAATTTTGATTACTTATTGTGCATTTATTCTACAATAAATACACTGGAATCAAAATTTCATTAATAACTAATATCTGTACTCTCTCACGGAAACATAGGTATTCATAGGCTCGGATGATAGCCATTTCCTCATTTTCAACTAAGAACTACATAATATTTTATTAAATATAGTAATTCCTTTGGATAAATCAGATGAGAAAGAAAGAAGAAAATTCTTTATTTTTGAAACAAATAATGAGAGCAAAAATTAGAAATTAAAAATTAGCGCATGGCTCCAGCGCTGTAGATACTAGATACACAAATACCTAAATCTCTGTACTTCCGCCACAGATAATATAATGTTTCCGCCCAGAGATTCGACGAAGAATGTGTTTTTAGTCCGTGCGAGTCGCACATAAACATAACCCCATCACCTGCCCTTTCCTAACCCTCCCCGGGTATTCCACACGTAAAAAAAAACTCACTGTCTGAAAATGACTCGTAGTATCAAGCTCGTACCTTAATTAATATTAGTCATTAGTAATAAATCCTTGATTAAGTAACAATTTAGTCAAAAGATTAAATTGTTAATATTGTTCAAAAGATTTTAGATCAAAATGGTTTGTTAGTTAACCTAAAGCAAGATTTAACTAATGCAGGCTTTACCTTAAACCCTGTGGGAGTCCTAACTACCATTTGTAGGCAGTAAACGATTAAGCAACGCAAACTGTACGGTTAGTTTAGGCGAATGGAGATCAATTAAAGTTTAATTTGTTATAAATCTGTTACCGAATGTAACTATGACTAAAACTTTGTTACAACATGTTGTTGTTGACTGTTTATTGTTATTGTTCTGTTTTATGTTTATAACAAATAATTTACCCGCAGCATAGGTCCAACAGGTGCAGTTTATAGAGAAATATACATCCCAAATATTGGTAAATCATCATCTGCCCTTTTCCCAATTTATTTGGGGTCGGCGCAGTATGTCCTCTTTTTCCACACATCTCTATCACCCGTCATCTCAGTAGTTACTTCCTTTCTCGCCATATCACCCTTCACACAATCCATCCATCTCTTCCTAGGTCTGCCTCTTTTCTTGTATCCATCCACATCCAATCCTAATACTCTTCGCACTACATGATTTTCCTCTCTTCTCATCACATGCCCATACCAAGACAGCCGGTTACCTTCCAATTTCTCAGTAACCGGTGCCACTTTCAGACTCCCTCCTGGTAAATATTATTGGTAAATATCTATTGATAACATAAAGGCAATACTTTTGAATTTAAAGTTTGCGTTTCTTTTAGAATTGACTTTTGAAAACTCTACCGGTTTACATATCGCACACCTATATCTAAACTAAGACAACTCAAAAATGCTCAGCAGCTCAAATTTTTGGTTATAACAATAACATTACAGTACAGTAACAACATTACAGTAAGCAGTGTTAAAAACCTTAAAACCCTATGAAAGCCGCGCCCAATTTATACATTTTATCATATACATAAATAGTGTTTCATTTTGAGCCGCGAATTAGGTCAAAGTTTCTACAGTCGACGTTCCAGATTCTGATACCTGGCCACGTATGACCTGATTTAATATGAATTATATGAAAGTTCGCGCCGGTTGCAATCTATACTTATAAAAAATATAGTATAAAAACTAAAACCCGACTACTTAAAATCTAAAAACAAGCTTCTTAGATTTTAAATAAAATTCTGTAGTCGGAGGCCACCAAATTACAAAGTATTTACCCTTGGAAGATTATCTAGTACCTATTTACCTATAATACATTAAGGCCTCCGACTACAGAATTTTATTTAAAATCTAAGAAGCTTGTTTTTAGATTTTAAGTAGTCGGGTTTTAGTTTTTATACTATATTTTTTTTCAATGATTTTTAGTGGTAAAGAAACCAATAAAATTCATTTTAATCACATTTTTTTAGAATGTGGTAGTTCTTAAATAGGTAGATTTCTTTAACTGTTAACTTCGGTTCCAACCTTTAGTCAATGTCATGTATTTTTTAAATTAAATTTATTTCAAAGGTGTCGTCCGCGACTTCGAGCTATTAAAACATGGCCTCATATATTTCTTAGTAGTATACATAAAAAGTAGTAAGAAGTACAGCTTGGCAAAAAAGAGTCTGGAAAAATTGGGGGCGCCGCTGCACGCTGTCGCACTTTTCACACTACAATTCAAATTACAAGTTATTAAGTGCTTACATATTTCTATGACGAGTTGTTTGTCATTAATTATAATCAAATTAATCATTTTTATGTTATTTTAGTACTCACAAACGTAGTTATTTAATATTTTTATTTTTAGTTCCAGCTGTCACCGCCTCAGACTCTTTTTTGCCAAGCTGTATAAGTAACACATGAAACCTTTTTTGTGGGATATCATCATAGATAGAGTACATTTACCTAAAGTTCGAGGAAGTAAGTAACATGGAGTTGATAATACCTGCTCTAAAATCCCGAAATCATAAACATTACAATTAATTCCCGGGAAATAAGAAATTAATTTTACGTATAATTATTTAATAAGAAATTTGAAAAAACAACTGATACGGATGGGATTTCAATCCACGATCTCCGGTGTACCGTGCCGACGCTCTAACCGCTAAGCTACCGTATCCCATCAGAATCAGTCGAAATTTCAAATCTCTTTCTACGCCTTAGGCGTGTGGTAATATCGAACGGAATACATTAATTTCTCAGACTAGACTATTTCTCTAAAGACTCAGTGTTCTAAACTTTGCAGTTTTTAGAAGGCACCGATAGATATTACCACACGCCCTAGGCGTAGAAAGAGATTTGAAATTCTGACTGATTTTGATGGGATACGGTGGCTCAGCGGTTAGAGCGTCGGCACGGTACGTCGGAGATCGTGGGTTGGAATCCCTTCCGTATCAGTTGTTTTTCAAATTTCTTATTAAATAATTTATTATATTTAATAAGCAAACATGTGTTAAAACATGTAATAAATTCTCCAAAATATTAATTTAACGTTTTAAATACATATGGACTAAATTATTACAATAAAAAGTCTTTATTATGTTTTTAGACATCGGTAACAGATAATGTAATACTTAAGTAGTTCGGTACTAAAACTGTTAAATTAATGAGTTTTATTTTACATACAAAATTAATTCTAATAAAAACTATAGGTCAAAATCCAGTCCATATTAATAAAATCCCGGGATTTAATTGTTATGTTTACGATTCCGGGATTTTTGAGGAGGTATTTTTAACTCTATGTTACTTACTTCCACAAAACCGCAAACCAACGCCATCTAGTTACGAAAAAGAAATCTCAATTTAATTAACATTATTTTAAAATATAATCATAATTTAATAGGCTGTGATGTGTAGAAACTTTAATTTAATTAGTAAATATTTATTGTTATCACGTTTTCACATTGTATGCAGTGTTATAATCACATATATTTATGATAGTCGTAACGGGTAGTTAGAAGCCTGATATTCTAAGAAGTGGTCCAGAATATATAGATAATATATACATATTCTGAATGTGCTCATCAAGACCTTCCATTTGATATCAAACACGATAAATTTACCTTAACTTTATTTTTTTCGAGCTGACTAATTTATTTTTAAAATCCACCTTATTTGATTTTACGAAATTTCATAAATCCTATAACCCGCAGACCATTAAGACGCATCGATAGACACCTTATTTATTGAATTACAACAAATAGTTTAGGAGCTACGAGGGAACAGATGAACAAACTTACATACATACATACATACATACATACATACATAGACTGCTAAAATCATAACCCTCCTTTTTTTTGTAGTCGGGTAAAAATGGTAACGTGACTGACTGACAGACAACGCACAGCCTAAACCGGTGGACCTAGGGACTTGACATTTTGAGACAATATTCTTTAAGTACCGTAGGGGTGCACTAAGGAAGGATTTTCTGAAATTACCCCCCTAAGTAGGTAAAAAAGGGGGAAACAGGTTGTATGTAAATCCGTCATTCTTAACGTTAAATGTACGAAACTTGATATTCAGCTTTTCGGTTGATAAATTAAAGGACGAGCATTGTTTTTTTTTTTAAATCTACCCTTGAGTGGATAAAAAAGGGGGTGAAAGTTTGTATGGAAGATTTGTTATTTTTTAAGTTACAGATGTAAAAATGAGTATTAAGCTTATGCGCTAAAAATAAGAAAGACGTGTATCAAAAAAATTGGATTTTTTTTCCCCTAAGGAGATATAAAAGGGGACTAAAGTTTGTAGTTATGAAAATCTGTCATTAAACTTGATAATTAGCTTTCGGTTAACGAACAAGACGTGTTTTAGCTTTTTGATAACTCTACCCATTAGTCTCCGCCAATAATAGAAGAATCGAAGAAAAAAAAAATGGAATTATACCCCTTGGGTATGGGTAGGGTAGGGTAGAGGTAGAGTAGAGTTAGGATAGGAATAGAGGGGTAGGGTAGGGGTAGAGTAGACTAGGGTAGAAGTAGACTAGGGTAGGATAGGAATAGAGGGGTAGGGTAGGGGTAGAGTAGAGTAGGGTAGGGTGGGAATAGAGGGGTAGGGTAGGGGTAGAGTAGAGTAGGGTAGGGTAGGAATAGAGGGGTAGGGTAGGGGTAGAGTAGAGTAGGGTAGGGTAGGGTAGGGGTAGCGTAGGGTAGGGTAGGAGTAGAGTAGGGTAGGGTAGAGATAGCGTAGGGTAGGGTAGGGTAGAGTAGCGTAGGGTAGTGTAGGGTAGGGAAGAAAAAGCGTAGAGGTAAAATAATCACGCGTACAAAGTCGCGCGGGGCAGCTAGTATACGTATAATTCCAGGAATTTTTAAATTGAGATTGCATTTATATAGAGAACTAGCTGACGCCCGCAGCATCGCGCGCGTGGATGTCGTTATCGCGACCAAAACTAATCATGAAATTTTTAAATATCCTTCCTCGAGCAGTAGGTGCAGTAGTTTTTGAGTTTTTCGCGAACAGATAACTAACAGAAATAACTTTATTTATATTTTTTTAAAATAATAGACGCATAGTTACATATGTAGTCAAGTCTACGATTACGACCACGAATGCCCGTAATAATAATAAAGAAAGGATAACTTGAAATTAGAATTAGATAGATTGCGCATTGCCATGGTTTAGCGAGTGTTGCCCTTTATCTATTGTTTAGGTAGGTATTGAATTTCTTTATTATTTATCTCAGTGCTCTTTGAATATCATTTTGGGAATACAATTTAATCCTAATAAGGTAGAGTTGTATAGACTCTACCTTATTGGGAAGAGTATTGTAATTAAGTAAATAACTATCAAATTAAACTTAAGTAAATATCCTAATTACCATGGAGGAAAAATGTTTGCCTTTGTCTTTTCCACGCTAATTACACCTGTCCAGCGCGAATACTGGAACGCGAATAGAGACTTTTAATTAAATTTGCAAGTAACCCTTTAAATGCCAAATATCATGATATCCAGCCAACGTTAGCATATATTGAGATTTATAATTCAATTAAGTTATTTACTACGCGTGTGCATTTGTAAATACAGTTTCTATTTTTTTTTAATAAAGGTAAATAATGTATATGTAACGTCTAATGACGGTAACTTAACCCTAAATCGCTACATATTTTGTCTAACGCACGAATGACGTCACAATTCCCACAACTATAATTAGGTCAACAGGTAAAAATGATTACGCATCATTTTATTACAAAATAAAGGACAAACCGCACCCTTGTTTAGCACGAACCGTTGACATGAACCGGTAATAAACATATCATGTTAAAGAGTTGTTTACTGATGTCAAAATAAAACATGTTCATATAATATTATTATTAATACCAGACATTTAACCACGTTTTTAAAAATAGGTCACATTTAGACAAGGTTAACAATCTCCTATTGTTAGTATTTAGCAATGTCAGAGACAGTGAAATGTATAGGAATGACCTTTGTGGAATACCAAATACGAAATACGTGACTGACTGTCAGTTAAACTTCAATCCAATATAATAAATAATGTACATAACATTTCATTGACATTTATTTTTCTAGCGATCATAGATTGTGATCTTGCTTATGCAGATATCGTTATTAAGTAAATAAGACCTAATTAAGTGTTACGTCGCGTTCAAAATATCTCAAACCACTTCAGATTAATTAGAATCTCAAAAAGTTTTTCATTGACCATGATAGATCTATATTATTAATACGTGAAGCGAAAATGTATTACTTTTTAAGAATATTGCGCGCACGGATGAGTGTGAAACTTGACATAGTAAAAGTTTATATGGAGAAGAAGTGCAGAAAGTTGAAATGTATTTAAAAAAAAGGTTGAATTTCGAACACTGACTAGACCTGAAATAATTAATGAACCACATGTGGATCACAAGTTAATCAAAGGGTTAACATTTCACAAATAAAAACATATTAAATCTGTAATGTTACAAAAGAAATATAATTACGACGTGTCCTAATTAATTGTCTACGCCTTTTATAGTAATTAAGGCTTTACTGTTTCATAGTCAATGACGCGACACATAATTAGACCGCTGAGTAGAATTAATCGATGTAACCTACAAGTCGCAGGAGACCGTAACCATTTACTTCAATGGGCAAAGGCTATCTAACAACGCAAGTCGATTTAAAATCGATTAAACTTTCAATGAGATTTCATAACAACTGATTGAACTAAATAGTAAATACATGATCGATCTCTCAGATACAGTTGGGTATAATTAGGTGATAATTGATTTATATTTTGTATCATTTAGATTTGTTATCATCACAGTCTTTTCTCATGATTTGGGGTAAACGTCATTGTAAGTTAGTTCCGTATTTAAAGAAACAAACACGTACAGTCCTCGTCGCTAGTCGTACATCAACATAAAATTTGAATGAAAAACCGTTACGATGTTCGCAACTTCGCAGACTGACGTTATACGTGGTATCACGTAAACACGCATCAAAGAAACTGACGGTACGCCGCACCCGCATCGGATAGCCTGCAGTGCGCTCAGTTTCACTCTTGAACCGTGTCCTAGTTCGGCACACTTCCATTTGCAGGATTTTACGGCCGACATGTCGAGAGATTGGCTCACGGATTTATTGCGTTATTTAATGTTTAATCATTTTCTACAGATGTACGTGGTTAGACGTCGAGTTCGACGTTTTGAAAAGAGATAGTAAATAAAAGGAAACTCTTGTTTTAGTTTTAGCTAGGGTAAAAAACAATTGATTGTTGAAAACAATTTTGACGTTGAATAAAAGTCTACAAAATTTATCGGACACAACAAAACAATAAGTTGAGATCGTCGCGCCGCAATCAGGCTGAGATGAAGCGGCTCAAAATTAAAAAGGAAACAAACAACTTGACGTTGTAGCTTAACAAATAAAAGACAAATATTAAAGTTAACAAAACAGGAACGATGAAAATTCCTCGATTTACATCGCAAAGTCTGTTAAACTAATCAACGGACGAGTCTACGTAGCGAAGTACGTACATTGAGAGAATTAGGTCGCGGATGTTCAACAACTAGGTCTGTGAGATCCTAAGTGGCAGGGTAAGGGTTAAAAGAACGCTTGGTTGCTAGTTGAGGGTTGTGTACTGCAAATAACCTTTTGAGCTGTCAATTTGTGAAGAAATAAAAACTCTAAAATTTAGGGTTACATAGACTAACATTTAAACATATCGTCGTATGGTCTATACCATAGAAATATTAAATCTTTGGTCTATACCTATGTATGTAGGTAGTAATTGTAACAATAGGTAACAATTGGTACTATCTCTATGAATCTTATGGTGATAATCATGTCATGTTATAAGTTGATGACGAACACAGCTCGTCACATAATGTACTAAGTAATTAATAGAAAGACCAGCTTGTTGTGAATGAAGAAAAAATCTGGGCCGCGCTCAAGTGGTCGTAGAGGCAGGAGGCGTGCTCGGGTCTATTATACCGACGTAAGCAGTTTAGGGTTAGTGAACTCGAGTGTCGCGTGTGATTTTAGAGCTTTTTTTAAAACTCGACTTCGAAATTAGAGTTTTGAGGCTGATGATGCGCATTTAGCCTGCCAGCCAGCAAATATTTTTGATATAATATTTTAATATTGCATAATTTATTCAAATTATTTATTTTGTGAACATAGAGTAGATTATAGATATTATTAATTTTTTAATCATTTAGTTGTTCATTTTATTAACCTATTATTTTATATGTGAAAGACTGAAGACAGTCAATGTTTTTATTGATTTTTTGCTTGAGCATTGCCCTTTTTAGGAGCAAGTATGTTGAAAAATACAGAAAAACAAGTACATATTTATGAAGTTTCTTATCTCTTTCACAATAATCACTAACTTCAAAAAAAATTCACACGTTTATTAATTTACCTATAAAAATCCAATCAATCAATCGATTCTTAAAGCAACAAAACGTTTAGAAATTAACGGAAGTTATTTCCCATAGCTGGTGTTAAGAGCTATGTCGACTATAGCACAAGAAGTATAAATTCCGTTGTCACCCACCATGACACAGAACAACTTCCTCACAACGTGCCATCCGGAATTACAATCAAGCTATTGTTTATTGTAGTCGCCAGTATGGGAAGCATGCGTCTTTAGCCCTTGTAGGCTAATGGATGGGTGATAGACAAATGCAGGCTATAGCTTTGTCCTGAGGAATGCAAGAAGGAAGGCGGTTAATAAAAATATTGGAGGTAAATGTGTATTTAAATACCTAATGGGAATTTATTTGCCGCATTCTTTTGTCCTTTTACTCGTAATTTATGACGTCAGAAATGTGGAATGCGATCAGTTAAAAATACCAGTAATTATTTTTCGATTACCTAGGCTACATTGTCCCGTAGTATCCTAATGACGGGTTAGAATTCTATTGAACTTTTAAAAAAATACTTATTGAAGTTCGAAAAAAGAATTGATAATTCCAAAGGAGGCTGAATGCGAACGTGCCATAGATAACAAATAAGTTGTTTTTAGAAGCAGGTGTTATAACAGCACCCTTCGGACCCACCTGTTAATGTGATACGTGTCGCGATGAATTAGCTTCGTTACGGCCGGCTCATTGTTCACGATCTGGAAATAAATTAAATAATCACTTAAGTGCAGTCATCTTTTTAGAATTGATTTGTAGTTTAGGGATAATATTAGTACCAGTAAAACGGAGCTATTTGCAAACCTAGGGGAGGTGAAATATTTGTTTGATAATATTAGTAATTTTTGAGGGGACTCTTGACAATTATTTATATTATATAATATACCTCTTTATTGTCATCGAGAATTCTATCAAAATTCTAGAAAATATTGTGAGTGTTGTAATTAAACAAAACCCTATAGATTAAAGTTTAAAATAGCCCCGTTTTACGGTATTTGTTATAGAACAATCAATTGTTTTGAATTGGTAAACAAAATCAATATGGATAGCACGTTCACAAATGTTAAGAAACTGTGCAAGCACACACATAGATCCCTGTGTGTGCTTGCATATACGTGAGGCTATATTTATCGCAGATATTAAATTTATTAGGGCGCTCTACCCAACACTATTTTGCGACATCGAAACGCATGAAAAATGACTCAAACAACGGAATATAAGCCTCACAACTGTCACAATTAATCTTCGTAATAAACCACTAATGTTATAACCGGACCGAAACCCTAAGGTACTGGGGTTCGATTATTACGAAATCAAAATTTGGAAACGGGCGCCCTTTGCTCACCCTTCGTGTTACACCATTAAGATTAATGGCGTTACGTTGTAGCCGATAGCTATGCAAGAAAGCAGAAACTATGATTCCTGATGTAGTCGGGCCACGATTATAATACTGGTATAACAAGGAGACTGAAAAACGGAGAGACATAATCATAGCAGTAATAACATAGAGCCACGTCTCCCCTTTGAACTAAACGTACAAGGATCCTAACGTACAATCCAATAAAAGGTAATTCTTCGTGCTAATCTGCTATCTTGCTCGCACAAATCAATTAATTTAGTTTAAAAGAAAATTAAAATAAAGTTCCATATTAGTTCTTTTAAAAAATCATCTAACCTAGAGGTTAGATGATTTTACAAGAACTATATTCTAATACGGAATCCTTTACTGCGCAAATCGGACTCATGCTTAGCCTTTTTTTGCATAAAGATATTATATTGAGTCGGAGTGTGACATAGGTTATTTAATTATTGATCTGACCAAGCTAGATCATGATATGATAATAGACAATAGACCATAGAAATATGAAACATCCAATATCTTTACAATAGACTGTATAATATGCGGAAATTATGTATTTACGACACTATAAAAGTAGCGGTGGAGCAATCGCCACCTCTCACTAATGCGGCTATTACACTATGATCTTTTTAGAAAATCTATTTAGAAACACTCTAAACAGAACATCGAAAGCCAGCGATTACACTACGACTAAATAGAAACCAAAATAGGAAAAACAACTTGCAGCCGTAATAAAATTACATAAGGTTGCAAATTGATTACACTCACCAAAAAGAACTCTCTCTATAGAATCCTAAATAGGACAGTCGTAGTAGAATTACATAAGGTTGCAAATTGCGTAGCGATGCGACTACACCATTCTAAAAAGTAAGTAAGTATACAATTTAAGAAGTAGTGCGTCGGGACCGTCTTTTCGCTCTAAATCGGAATCTAACCGCTCTTTCTTCAATTACATCTTCCTTTTTTCTAAATAGATTTTCTAAAAAGATCATAGTGTAATAGCTGCTTATGCTTCGCTTGTCTTTTGCCTTCTTGATACGTCACGATTCATACTTTCTCCTTCACTTGATGAAAAAAAGTTATTTTTGGCCGTTCCCGACAAGAGCCTAGCTCGTAAATAAGAGTAGTCGTAGAGTAGCGGCGATTCGCGATGTTAAGTGTCACGTTCGATTACTCACGGGACAAATACAGGGTAAAGTAAAACATTAATTACCCAAAAAGGGGTCATTGAACTCGTCATTGTCATCAACTTTTACTATGAAAATCGCGAAAAAAAAAAATTGCTGTTCCATCCATGTTGTCGAGATAATATGGAACAGCATTCATTTTGGTCCGATAGAAAAAGTTGTTCTTAATCATGAGTTCAATGACCCTTTTCGGCATTTCACCCTGTATTTGTGTGATTGACAGATATTGTTTCGGTTTGAGAGTCCCGCTGCACCGTTGGGCAACTAGTAGAATCTCGCGGATCGCGGTCTACCGCGAACGTAACTAACCATCTCGGTCGACCGTAAATAACCGCCCGACTGTAATTCAGTGATAGCCTAGTGGTATGACCGCAAGATTGCTAAGGTCGTAAGTTCGAAACCGAGGCACTCACCTCTGCCTTTTTTAAACATGTGCGTATTAGAAATTAATTATCACTTGCTATAACGGTGAAGGAAACCAGAACACCTAAGAGATTTTTCAATGGTTTGAAAAGCCATGTCAGTTGCCTTCGGCGGTTTAAACTCTGACACCAGGTTATTCATCAACCATACGATAATGAAGAAAAAAGAAGAAACGCCCGACTCATATCCCACCGAGGTTGTTTGCCTACAGCGCTATTCAGTTACATCGATAAGTAATGTTTGTACTAGCTAGATACCCACACAAAACATTATTATCAAAACATCGGGAACTATTTCCAAGAACATCCCCATCGCAGAGTTCACAGAATCAAATATGTAATTTCCCGTTTTCTCCCGTCTCCGAGAACTAGGTCGTACGGAGACGATTGAGGTAACGGGTAATATTGAGTTTGATACGACTGACGCCTCGAGCCTCAAGGCGATATTTTCCAACTAAGTTTCCATACTTCGCTGAAGTTTCCAATAGGTATGCTGGTATTTCTGTCGATCTAGATATTATTGTTTCGTGCTATGAGAAATCTGTTTCAATAGAAATATGGGAACAGATGTTGATATTCACATAATTACTAGTGCTTAGTATCGATGAGATTGAGAATACGTAGGCAGAGATAAATAGACAGAAACAAACAAAATACATATAAAATTGTTCTGTTATAGCAGTTCTATCGCTTTATCGAATGGTTGATGAACAATCTAGTGTCAGAGTTTACACCTTCGGGTGAATCATTCAGGTATGCTAGTTTCCTCACGATGTTTTCCTTTATCGTTTTGGCAAGTGAATTTAAAAAATTAGCAAATCAGAATTTTCCATTAAAAATTTAGCAAATCAGAATTTTCCATTAAAAATTTAGCAAATCAGAATTTTCCATTAAAAATTTAGCAAATCAGAATTTTCCATTAAAAATTTAGCAAATCAGAATTTTCCATTAAAAATTTAGCAAATCAGAATTTCCCATTAAGTAGTTAATTTCTGAAATAAAAAATAAACTACATTTTATTCTGTCAATAATGCGGACGAAGTGGCGCGGGCGGCCAGAAGTTCTGTAGGTGAATGGTAATGTATAATATTTTGCTTATAAATTTGTTGTTACAGCGGATTTCAGGTCAATATTATTTTACAGTACATTGCACTGTGTCTGTGATTCAGAGGACGTGTATCAAAATTGAATTAGATAATTATAATCACAACATTTTGTATAGACACGACATCAAAATAACTTTTATAGGCTATTACTTGATAAATACAATTAAATTGGTTTGCCTGTTTATGCGGTTTTGGAATACACATAGGTTTTACCATAACATACGTATCAGTAGCGTGCCTAGTTCTGATGAGGCCGTATATCCTCAGATGTGCTACAGACCTACTTGCGCTAAAACAATAGAGCATTGCTAGTTTCCCAATACCTTCTTAGCTAGCAGTAAGAGCGTAGCACTGGTAGCGTATGTAAGCTAGGCTAATGTTCTATATTTTCAGGCGGAGGCAGAGGTAGCACCTCAGGGCCCTCTCAAGAGGTAAGCTAGGCAAAAGTTCTATATTTTCAGGTAGAAGCAGAGGCTACTCAGGGCCCTCTCAAGAGGACCAGGCAATACTGTACCGTCTGTACCTAACCAGTGCAAGTCCAAGCAACAATCTTTTTAAAGGTTAAAAAGCAATGTATTTTGTAATATTATTTTATTACTACTAGTAAGATAGCTTGTTGGTAAACGATACCACTAAAACTCTTCGTAATTTTCGCATATCTAGGTTGTTGGCAGGCAATGCCACAAAAACACAGTAATATATGGGTCAATTGTAAATTCAATACAATAATGAGTCATCAGCACCCGTGCAATTTGCTAACTATTTAAATGCACGATACGCTACATTATGCAATTATTAAAACTTCATTACACAGTTATTAAGCAAAAATATTATAATTTAGTCAACGGTAATACATTTTGGGCGAGGGCCGGAAGGTAGCGGGATTCGGGATTTTTTTTTTAATTTGATTACGTCACGCAAACACGAATGTTTCCGAGCGTGGTCGTGTTATGATTATTTAAATACTATTAGAATATGATTGAAACAATGTGCGGAAGGATACAATTTATAAAACGCTCAAGACGCTCAAAGACGAAGATGTGTAGATCCTTTCATCGCAGGAAGTAATTTTAGTTAGTTAATGAATTTATGATTCATCAAATATTAATGCAAGTTTTATCAACAACGTCTAGCCGTTTGATCTTCACTGCTGTTTCTTTTTTATACTTGTAGTTCATAATACACAATGACAAATTGTAGATGACAAGCATTTCCCGCGTCTTCGCTCTCGTGGTTCTTATTTTTCGGGATAAAAGTACTCTACATCACATATAGGCCATATGTGATGTAGAGTACTTTTATCTCGAAAACATAATTATAAACTTTAAATCTGTGCAAAAAATTACAAGATCCGTTACTGGGTAAAATTAATAACCGACAAATATATTTTCGCACTTATAATATTAAATTAGTATGATTTAATCATAGAGTATTCAAGAAAATATAGAGTGATAACGTCAACCACATTGCCTTGTGCGGAGCGAAAGCAGGTCTCGCCATACAAATGTTAAAATGTCATTTTTTCAAATTATGTTTTCTAGACGTTTTTCAAAATGTAACTCAGCAGTTAACCATGATATAAGCTAAAATGTAATTTATTCGCTCGTGGAGCCTAGTTGAACCGCAGTTGATCGAGGTATGATCGCAAACGGAGCTCGTGTCGCGGCCGCGTTGTTCATACCCGTGCTCACGGTTCATACTTCTATAGGATTGCTCTATATTTTCTTATATACTCTAAGGATTTAATACAGTTATTACAGATGCAACTACTTTGATCTATTAAATAATTGCCTTTTTTGAGGCCGGGGGGTGTAAAAAAATTTCCTATAGCATATCGTAATCCGGAGACGTACGGTTATGTGGGGCTCATCTAAAAAACATAAAACAAAACAATGCACTATTACATTACAATTACAATTTTGTAAACATGGCAACTTGTTCGGATTGACCTTTGGGTTCCAGACTTCAGTACACATGACATAATATTTCCTTTATATGTATTTACTAGGTTATTTATAACTTAACAACATGTAATTCGTTATGAAACAAGAATATTTTTCCTGTTGAATAACACGGTTTCGTGTTCGTGAATTCAGTTGGAACGACAGAAAATCAGGGATAATCCTGGAATACGAAGGTGGGGCGAGGACGAAAATTATATTTTATGACTCCCGTTCTGCTGCTATTAAGGGACGCCGAAGAATTATGAATGGCTTTTCTCCGCCCCCACAAGTTGGCTCCAAAGTTGGTAGTAATAAGTATTAGCTTTAAATTTGCACGAGCACCTGCTCATTGGAAATCATGTCAGTTTTGTCAAAAGTGAGCCAATGATAAGATGTCTGAAATCGCAAATGCTACAGGCAATTTTTCGTTATTGGAGTAAGTATATGAAGTTATCATTTCACAATGGTAGCCACGTGATAAAACAAGGGACTATAAGGATAATAAGAGTGTAGACATAACGCTAAACTAATTTAAGTCTAACTATATCTCTTTCTAATAAACACCATAGATGTATGATATACCAACTTAAATTTTCGTAGACATCAAGCAAATGGGACAAGTTTGACAGCTCTAAATATATTCTATCCTCTTCTAATGATCTTTGTTAGAAAGAGAGATAGTGAGTCTAAATTAGTTTAGAGCGTGTGCATTAATTAATTAGCACCAATATACGAGTAGCTTCACCAAAAAAAAGCTTGATTATAGACAACTACTCCTCTCCACACATGCAGTCTCATTAAGCTTTCATTCAGGAAGCAGTCATTAAAAGTGTGGAGCAATGAGCAATTTCCGACCAGTACCATACTTCGACTAAGAATGCACGAGAACACGCAAATATCTGATTCATTGTACGAATAAAAAAATATAAGCTTTTTGTAATGCATAAAAAATCTATAAATAATAGCTATCGTTTATTTTCTACATTGGAGGAGTGTAGAAAATACCCTTGATCGAGAAATATTATTAATACTTATATCAAAAGAAAAAAATGTATATAATTTATAACAAGAGAATATCAATAACAACCGATAACAATAATACCAGTCAACTTTCTTAGCATACTATCTCATGCGAATACGAAAAAGTAAGTTCATAATTTTTGTAGAAAGAAAAATTAGATTACGATCGGGGTTTGAACTATGAAATACGACTGTTGTGCTATACATTCAAATATCTCAGATGGTAATTTATAATTATAGTAATTTTAAGCTGCTTGATAGACTTATCAATGATAGTTTAAAAAACGAATTAAAACTTCAATAGGTTGTAGTAAGTAAGACTAAGTTAAATCTCGTATGTACGCAAAATATCTTTGAAACGCCTATTAAATCACAACTAGATAACATAAAAAAAGCTGTCACATTTGCAATTGAGACCATCTCGTCATACCCTGAAGAATAATTTGGATAGCCGACTCATTTTCATGCAAGGGTAAAAGATTTATCCTTGCTTTTAGCACCACTAAAGCGTACCGAATACATCGTACGGGCCGGAATGTGTGACCCAATGGTTGGGACAAAGTCCTTACGACTAAGTGACATCGTCAGAGCCGTAAGGAAGTAGTTCTGACGTTTAGAAAGGACCAGATTGTCCGGTAAGGTACAGATAACGACAGTTGGCATTGGGCATGACCGTAAAGGCGTAAACTTATGGGTATAAATATACTATGTCGCATGAGCTATGGCATCTGTCACGCACGAATAACAGGAGCCAAAGGTATGATGAGAAAATGCTTTGATGTTATGCCCTTTCCACCGCGGCAACAGGAAAGATATCTGTATTTATTATGCCAAAGAGACTCAAAGAATAACAGAAAAAGCTTTATGAATACATTGTAATATTCTTGATTAATTTTAGCCTGATAATATTTTATCAAAATTAATTTCTTGTTGTGCTTCATCATTACTGAAGTTCGGCGGTCAATCTTTTGTAGTCTTTGCAATGTCCAATCATCATCATCATCAGGCTGTATTAGTCCACTACTGAACACTCTTCCAATGCTATGCTTCCTATGCACTATTGAGCGCTCATTGGAGGTATTGCCCATAATCGTCACGCCGCAGTAGCAGATGATTGCTGTTACACAGAAGGACGCTACTGCCCATCCTCCGGATCTTTCCCTTTGTCGCTTCTTACGACACCCACGGAACGAGTAGGCGTGGTTCTATTCGTAGGCTGGAAACCACACGGCAATGTACAATGCAAGTCTGAAAAGCTCATCAAAAGACTTGAAACCAGTCCACTTAACGGCCTATATTTGTCATGTCACTTTCGGTAAAGTTATACGTGGAAAAATAATTGCCTAAAATGTTGGCCTGTATGTAAGGGCAAACGCTAAGTTGGACCATTTCCAAGTTACAGGTCGACGACCACTGTTACGTACCTATACACCGCCAAAACACAAACCGCTTTGTTCTACACGCAAACAAGTCTAACAGACTCATAACACGATGTAGACAAAACAAACAAAAAAGTTTGGAGTATTAGATGTTATGATAGCGAGTCTATCTAGTATCTGCACAAATATTGAGGCTAGATGAAAAAGTTAGATCAGACATGAATTTTATACTAACACTAGATGTCGCCCGCGAATTCGGCGAATTCGCGGGAATTTTAATTTTCGTGTAAGTATATCTCGTAAAAATCTATGTAATTTCTTAAATTTTTTACTCGGGTTATTACAATTTTTGTAGGGAATTCTATTTTATTTCGCGGGAATTTTAATTTTCGTGTATATCTCATAAAAATACATGTAATTTCTTAAATTTTTGATATACCTCGGGTTATTGCAATTTTTGTAGGGAATTCTATTTTATTTTGCGGGAATTTTAATTTTCGTGTATATCTCATAAAAATCCATGTAATTTCTTAAATTTTTGATATACCTCGGGTTATTGCAATTTTTGTAGGGAATTCTATTTACAAATGAAAAATACAACCCATTCGCTGACAATATAGCTATAAGGTGAAAGGAATTTTTAAAGTCGGTCAAGTTTTTGAGTTTATCCATTACAAACAAACATACACAAAAAAACCATACTTTTTATCTTTATAATATAAATATAAGTTTAGACTAGTTGTTTGCAACAGTTAAGTACTGCCGCGTATGTCTAAAAACAGGGTTACTATACGTCTGTTGCACAGGAAATAAATCAAGTAATTAATTACCTAATTTACTTAGGAACACTCATACATAATAAAGTTCCCCCAACTCCAAAAAAACCAGTCCATATTAGTAAAATCAGATGAAAATTTGTCAAATATATCACGAGAACTTATATCGGGCCTAAATAGACATCGCCCCAGGATCTATGTTGACAGGGGTTTATTGACATAGATCTTGAATAGGTTTTTGATGTCTGCTCGTAATGACTTTTGTACACAATGTATGTCTGCTAAATTCTAAATCAAATATCTTTCATGTTAAAGCCCTTTTGGCGAATCAAAGTATGATTAGCTTTGATGTAAGTAGAATTGTAGTGAGTGTACAGTGAACACAAACATGTTAATAATAGATACACTTCTAATAAACCCATTGAAAACATTGATTAGAACTTAGTTACTAAGATAATTAAATAACAAAGTTATTAGGACAATTTAGTCTACATATTAATACATTATTACAGTTGGGTTTAGAAATAAGCATTACGAATTTGCGTAATCTAAAGGTGTATCAAGAAAGTTATCCTTACGCCTCCTCAGAATAAATAAATATTCGAAATATTTTTTATTAATTTTTCATGTCGGAATTAAATGTCCCGTTTATCAGCCATCTTAGGACACGTCCCACCTGCATCCTAAGCGGGGCGCCAAAAGTCCAGCCAATTTCGCGTGATGGGTACCAATCTAAAAGCAACACAGGTCTGGCAACCCTGACCATAATGCTCCTTCTTACGATGACTTTCCACTACTGAAGATTAGCTGTCAACTCCGCAAATTCTGCCTTGTCCCAAAACAATGACGTTCCAAAACCCGCCAACACTTCACGGAACCTAAAGCAATCACGCTTCTTTTTAAATTCGCCTTGGGAGGGGATGCAAAACGGTTGCCAAGCAAATTATTCCCCTGGGACGTTTTTATAGCATTTGGGGTCAAGATTGCTAAATATATTATGTAAACTACCCTAAAATTGTTACTTTAAAAAATGGGGCGAAGAATACCAAATGAGCAGTTCTGAAGCTAAAGTTTTTCCTTTTCTAAACTTTTGTAGGTTGACAGTGTTATTTTTAGGACCATTTATAAATTGAGAGGTTTTTTTTTTTACAAAAAAACAGCATAAATTTTTAGCAACATTTTCACGGGAAATAAAAAAAAACTTTCTCTAATCCATATTTTCGTTTTAGCTTGAACTTTTGATTAACAGCACTAATAGCCTAGTAGTATGACCGTCGATTGACAAGTCAGAGGTCTCGCGTTCGATCCCAAGGCGCGCACCTCTGACTTCGTAAGTTATGTGCGTATTATAAATTAATTATCAGTTGCTAAAACGGTGAAGGAAAACATTGTGATGAAACCAGCACACCTGAGAGATTTTTCAATGGTGTGTGAAGCCATGTCAGAGGCCTACGGGCGGTTTAAACTGTGACACCAGGTTGTTCATCAACCAAACGATAAGAAGAAGACTTTTCATTATACATATAGTCATGTTAATGTATAAGATTGAGTAAGTATGTATATCCAGTTCTAACGTTTTTTAATTCCTGTGAAATTGTTACTAAAAAGTTGAGCTGTTGTTGTAAAAAACCCTTCAACTGTTTGTTTGTCGAGTCAAATACACATATTTACATAATTTCTGCAGTGCATTTAAATACAATTTATACTCAAAGGCACTAATTATGTAATTTTATTTTAATAACCCTGTAAATAAGTAAAGCGCATATATGAGGAAAACTACAACATTTAGTCAATTGTTTGTTTTACACATAACACTCGGACATTGTAATAAGAATACTGTACCTAGTTACCTGCTAAATACCGATAACGTGAATATTTAGTCTGGATAGAGTCTTTGATGAATGGCATACCGTTTGAAATACGATGCGTCGCGTCTCAAATTAATTGCGTCACTTTTCTTTATTCGTGTTGTTATATTTAATGATTTTTATACATGTTACAGCCCTTTACAAATTTAAAGAAATTGGGTGTGGAAAGGGACGGGCATCGTCATTATAGCTCAATTGATTTGATACCATAGAAATATTAAATTTCTAATATTTTTGATTGATACGGACTCACGGTACAGCCAACGGTGGCGAATTCAAATTACTATTTTCCTTATGATCGGATATATTTTTAAAACTAAAATGAGAGAAATTTATATCAATCTTCAATCATTCCGAAAACCTGTTAAGTATTCATTAACATAAGTCTCCTTACATATTATGGATGTTTGAAAGAAACAGTTATGATATGTTCAGACAAATAAAGGCCATGTGTGAAAATCCACAGCTTTTCGAGCCAACCTAACGTGGATATAGTCTTTGATCACGATCTGTGGGAGCAACTTGCTATCTACACAGTATAATAATCATACAGTATGGTAACTACGTACAAACGCTCGAAACGGCACACTCTAAGGCTAAGCGAACGTCGCTGTACTTGTAGTATCAACGACGCGTCGTTGCGCTTGTTTGTGTGACTGTGTCGTTTTCAAGCATCTGTACGTAGTTACCATACTGTATGATTATTATACTGTGCTATCTACATAATTTGCATAGCACGGCAACACGCGAACGGTTCACCGCCTTGCTAGCTATCCCATTCTACTGTCAATCCGACATACAAACTGTCGTGTTCGTCATTCAACAAAGAATACATGAATAAAGAATAAAATCAAAACCGGGAAAGCGCAAGTCGGACTTGCGCACGATGGGTTTCGTATAATTTTATAGTAAAATAATTTTAAATTGATAGCATTTTGCATGAATAGTTAAGAAGTAAGACAGCGATATAAATTGTACAATTTTATATTTAAAAATTGTTTCAACTTGTTCTAAATTATATCTATAATAGACTTATACTTGAAAAAAAATATCGCCCTCATTTTATGTGTATTGGAAGCCCCCTCAAATTAATCTTTTTATTATTTTTTAAAATATAAATGTGTGCATTCAAGCCGATTTTTAGTTTTCAAATATTGATAAATCTGCGGGTTAAATGGCTCAGACGTAAGTCTGAGGGACATGATGAAGGGTTCCTGGTTTTATTACGGAACCCTAAAAATTATGAGGAAGCCACTTTAATAGTTTTAAAAAACATCGAATAGCATAACTAAAAGCATTAACATCAAAGCTATCGTTTATTAGCTACAATGAAATATAGCAATGCGCAAAAACTGAATACATCGCATGACGACCGCGAAAAAACAAATAAAACTGTATAATAATATGTAACAGAGAAGATCATTAAAATCGAAGATGATAAAAACAGTTTGACGTAACAATTAGCTCGCATACTTGGAAGTTAAGATTCGTAGTAGCGAAATAGTAAGATAGTGACTGTGGTTGCGTGTCCGCAGTCATTACGGCGGGCCATCGTGCGGCACCAGTCAGCCACGCGACGGACGTCGGCCGTTCTGTAATATAGACAGTTTCTTGACAGTGTTTAAACACCTCCGATTAAGTAATATCAAGTACCTAAAGTCCCTATACCAACTTGAATTATTTATATTATTTATTATTATTATTATTTAAGTATCCTAAACTTTTTACAGCCACATTAGAAGAGGTATTTCAGCAATTCAAAATCGACTGGACAAACAAGGGCATTGTCGTCGGGGAAAAGAGATTAACAAATCTTCGATTTGCCGACGACATAGTTCTTTTTTCCTCTTCAGCAGCTGAGTTAAGCCTAATGCTCGAGCAACTGAGCCAAGCAAGCCTCAGGGTTGGACTTGCGATGAACATGGCCAAGACCAAGGTGATGACCAACAGCACCAGGCGCAACATAGCAATTGAGGGTGTGATGGTTGAATATGTTCATGAGTACATATATCTCGGCCAAATAGTCTCTTTCCAGGCAAGGCAAGACAAAGAAGTTGCTAGACGCACTGAAAATGCCTGGAAGAGCTATTGGTCGATGAAAGAATCCATGAAAGGAACTCTTCCTATTTCGTTAAAGAGGAAACTTATGGACATGTGCATTCTTCCCATCCTCACCTATGGAGCGCAAACGTGGTCACTCACAAAGCGTCAAAAGTCCGCCCTAGGGGTTTGTCAGCGGGCAATGGAACGCAGTAAGCTAGGAGTGAAACTTAGCGACCGTATTAGAACTTGAATTACTCTTCCAAAATCTAAATAGAATAGGCTACGTTGTTGAAGAAATGGTATAATTATCAGCTATTAACCAATAGTCGTAGTGGTGCATTGCTTATGAAATGAAAGGCGCCAATGGCTTTGCACGCATGGCTGTGGGCTAGGACCTGGCATAGATGACGATGACGAACCTGGAAGTGATTTTTTCAACGCCTCTGACTAACGGTGAAGGAGAACATCGCTAAGAAACCTGGACTTTAGTCTGAAATCGCCAAACCACAAATAACTAGCGTAATAGCTCGATCCTTCTCTGTATGAAAATAGGCCTTTGCCTTGCCTCGGTTTGTTATTATTTAGCCAATCGTAGCCAAGAAAATTATGCTCACAATATTATTCAAAGGCTCACAATGCAATGAAAGCGAGAGATACTTCTGATGAAATGACTGCAAACAGTTGCCGAATCACTCTGTTCACTTTTGTTAAGGCCACACCTCCCGAGTGGTTACGATTAGCTTCTTCAATACCCGAATGAGAGGTAAGAAACTATTCATTACATTGGAACTATGAACAAACTATTATGTAGTACCTAAACAACTGATTCGAAATGGCATAGACATCTGGTGGTTGCCGTTTTGTTGACTAAAATAGCTTCAGATCGAAACTTTTTTAAAACGACCTCTCTATGTCCCGCATACGAACTAGGTCGCAGTGCATCTAATTTCCTTGCCTTATTATCTTGACATTTTGAGAATAAACGGGAAGAATAGACTGAAAAAATCAACTGAATAGATTTTATATAAAAGTGTGTTCAATACTTTGTTCTATTATATTGTATCACGAATTCACGATGTCGCAACGTTATATAAGTCTATCTGCATTTTAATACAACCCTCTCGTACAAAACAATTGGAGAGTAAGCCATAGATCAGTATGGAAAGTGATAAAACAGGCTGCATCATGGAAGAATTTTTTTGCCTTTTTCCTTCTTCCAAGGGTTGACAAAATTTAATGATTACATTTTTTTTCATAAAAAGGGCAACCGGGAACAGGCTTGTCACCTGATGATAAATGATCACGCCGCCCATTTACACTGGTAGCACCAGGGAAATTGTTGGCGCAATGACCCTTGAGATGCATCCAAAGAGGATTAGGTTTTCAATGCTCTCACTGATCATACGAAACACAACAGTATTACTACCTCGGTTGTGCAATGTCAGTCTATTCATTCATGTTGAATCCAACATAGCTATACCACCCAAAGAAAGTTAAAACTCTAATAAGAACATCTACTTACAATAAAAAAAACCACATTAAATAAAAACAGGTTCCTGTTTTACCAAAAATAAAATAATATCACAAATTGAAAATACGTAGTTGCAGCTATTCCTAACGCTCTGTCGTATTTCCGAACTGGAGTTTGAAGGATCCCAAATTAAAACGGCTGGAATTGACGAATCAACTGGGGTTCCATTCCAATGGTACTTGGACGGGTACGAGTGCTCTTTACTGTTTGTGCAAGGCTCTAGTACCTACATGTTTGAACATCTGAATGTAGGATATTGGGCTCCTTCATAAAGGCACAAAATTCATACATCAATTTTCCTAATATGAAAGAGTGACTATTTAGTTAATTTAGTTAGATAATTTGTTTTTTTTATAGACTCACGCCTGTATTCCCCAGAGGGGGTAGGCAGAGGTGTGCAGTACACCCACGTTTCGCCGGCTGTCATAAGTCCCAATAATAGGGGGCGAGCCTATTGCCATTAACCGGGCACAATTCCAGACTCCGTGCTGCTACTGAGAATTTCCTATTGGAAAAACCCAATAACATTTTGCCCGACCCGGGGATCGAACCCAGGACCTCGTGCTCAGCAGTCGCGCGCTTGCTACCACTAGACCAACGAGGCAGATAATTTGTTTTTGGGTAATGGAATTACTGAAAAATAATCGGCATCACTAGTTCCATTGAACTACTGCGAAAAATTATATCTCACTAGTTCCATTGAATTTATCAATTATGGAATTAATGAGAAATCAATAGGTTTTGTCTCATTTGTTCCACTAACAAGATTCATGGAACTACTGAGAAAAAAGTCGGAATGGAACAAATTAGCGATGGAACTAGTGGAAAGCATCCATTGACTTGGCAGCCTTTTCATCACAATCCTTAATATAACTGCGATAGAATATTTGTGTGTTTGTCTTTCACGCAGAAACTGAGCAACGTATCGACATGGTTTTTTGCATAGATAGTTTATGGGACATGGCTAACTTTTACCCCGAAATAGTGCGGACGAAATTGCGAATGGAAGCTAGTTAAGATATAATTATTTATGTTATTCAAGTACTTTAAAAAACAAATGCTTCGCTGTCAAGAGTCTCATCTTAAGAGTCTTTAAAGTCGATAAGATCAAAACAAGTATTTATTTGAAGTACTTTTACTTGTTATTTTTGTAAAGAGATGAAAAGCTTTAAGATTCTAATAAGTAGGTACTTGTAGGGCAAATATAATTACGTTGAAACGCCCTTGCGATTCATTAAACCAAATAGGATGCTAATTGACCCACAAATCGAGGACTAATATTAGCTTTGTAAGATAACATACTGATCGTACCTAGTTTTGTGCAAACAATTCCGAACAAACCATGTGCTCGCCGAGGGGGTTACAATTTCGGCCATACAGGTCAACGACCCGACCACGTGTTTAATCTCAATTTTATTAACCATAATTTGGACCAACCCGATTATTTTTAGGTCAATACCCAGGATGTAACGAAGGCCAGATTTACGCTCAAATGAAGTTATCAGCGCGACAAAATTAATTTTAACATAGAATATTCGCTATTCGATAATATTCGCTAGCGAATTATACTACAGCAGCCGTGGTAAAAAATTAAAAAGGTTAAGCAGCGCTTGACGCGGTCAGTCCATGGATGGGTGACCACTTTTGGCATTTAATATTGAGCACTGCCAAGGTCTGGAAGGCACGTTAAGCCAATTTTGAGCCTTAGAAACTTATAGGTGGCAACACACTCAAATATTCTTTAGCGTCGTGGAGTGTAACTTTTCTCACTACGATTTGATTTGATTGAAAAAAGCGCAGCAGTGGGACTTTATGTTGATTTATTTAATAAGGTTGATTAATCATTAAATGAGGTAGGTCTCTACCTACATTTAATGATGTATGTATAGTCTGTAAGGAAAATTTTATAATTAGGAATATATTTTTCCAGTTAAACTTTTATTTTTAGAATAGAGGAAACTTCCTTTTAAAATGTATTAACAATTAGGTAAATATGGATTAATAAATTTCAGAACCAATAAAATACTTAACTATTCGCCATGATGAGTCAACCGGCGATCATACCGGTGATCAAGGGGTTATGATCGCGGGTTGCCGTTTCCCCATGATTGACGGCACTTACAAATACAACAGTGTCAAAACTTGCAGCTCATTTTAAACCGACATAAATGAAGATATTCCCGTAAATGAATTTTAGTAGTTAGGGTTTTTTTAGAGTAAATTGTATTAATAGCTCATACATTACTTAAAGTTCAAGAAAAGAGACACAATATCAAAAGCAAATCCATTGTTCTGTGCATCAAAAATATCTATCGTTGATTGTTGATTAGTTTATCGTTTGAATAAGAATATTGGCTATTATATTAGCCAAATGAATTCATTGTCAATATGTTCCAAGCGGTGCATTTTCTAATTTACTCCCGACGATCAAAGGGTTGTAAATGTGTGTATTTGTTCTTAATTTTTAAAAATAATTTTATAGAGGTTTTTTATTTTTATTGTATTTGTTGAATACTTTATTAATTCAATGGAAACATCTAAATAGTCTAAATACGAAGTTAACGTTACAATGTGTTTTAAAAATGTTATAACATTAACATCTTTAGTTATTAAATCAAATTTAATCAAACCTAAGATCATTTTCTAAAGTAATGCAACAATTAGGTACAAAAACGGAATTTTATTATAAAATTTAATCGTAAAACATTCTCAGTTCGCCACAGCTTGTTTAAAATTATACGGGCAGCTGGTAACGAAACGCTTTTTATTTTTGTTTATCTCAAAAAATGTATGCTCTCAAAATGGCGTTCAAAAAGTTTAATTATGCACATAAACATGTCCATGCCAATCATACCAGTAATTCTGAAGTAGTAGGTGCTGAAACCTGGTGTTGGAATGATGTAAAGGGTTTGAATCAGTAGTATAAGAACCTTCTAGAAAGATATTAAGGTCGCAGTCCATAAATGCGTATGAGACAATCTTAATAAACTGGCAAACACCGAGAAATAAGACACAAAACAAAATCAATCCTTGTGGTAGTTAAGCCCTAAATAGTATAAATACGAAAGTGTGTTTTTTAGTTTATCCTTTTTCATGAATAGGGACGGTCGACGAGATTTTTGATGACAGAGATAGTTTTTAGACCTCAACTGGAGATACCCTGGAAAAGTTCTAACTATGAGTGTGAAGCTGCAGGAAAATGATTTTAATAGTGTGGGATCATGAAATTTAACAATTTGTAGAACATTAGTTAGCATAATACACGAAAAATAATTTCATTACCCATGCAAACTTGCCAATCAGCTGATGCTGTTTGTATGAAGAACCAAAAATTTTTTTTGCAAATTTCGCATACTGATTTTCTACAAGTTGTTCAGTTACATGGGTAGATTGACCTCTAGGGTCCAACACTATTTATTGTACACGTTGTATACATAATTATAATTATTATGAAATTTTTTGTTGAAGTCTCCTGATTGATGTTACGACTGTTTTCGTTTAAATGCCTACTTGACTTGTGTAGCGCTGGCGAAATTCAAAGACCTTATTATTATTAAATGATGTATTAATAAAATTCTTAATCAATAAATTTACTATTTATTTCGATCATGAATATGTTATTAATTTAGTTTTCTTATGCTTTTTTTGAAAATGTCGAATTTCATAGTAGACTTTTTGTAATAATAATAATATTCTCCTGACCGAATTTCGGTCACAGCAGCCAATCTCAACGGAGACTAGCCAATTACGCAGTAGATATTATAGTGCACAAGTGTGTGGGCAAACACAGGTGCACTCTCTATTCCCTCACTCTCATAGTCCGATGGGACGGCCTTCCGACACGATCGGAGAGAGATCAGGCGCAGGGCCAACAGCTTTACGTGCTTTCCGAGGCACAGAGTAAGTGATAATTAATTTATAAAACGCACATAACTTACGTAAAGTCTTTTTGTAATAATTAGGTGTTGTCAAAAAATGTTGACTGTCTATGCAAAGCAATAGTTTAGTCACACGTATTTCCCTGATGTTTGTCCCAAATACTACACGACCTAACGATAACGACAATGGTCTAAATGTTCTGTGAAGAATTTTTACGACCTCCGTTGAAAAGTAGCGCAATAGGCCATTAGGCAATACTTGACACGTGCATCTACTTAGGTTACTAACTTAATCAATTGAATTTCTTATTTATGACAGACGAAGTCTCTGTATAATTTGATCTGGATAATTCTGCCAAATTCGGAGATAATGAACATAGGGTTCATCAGCCTGTATTAGTCCACTGCTGAACATAGGCCTCTCCCAATGCCAGCCACTTTTGTGCGCTCATTGGAGGTATTTGCCCATAATTGCCACACTGGGAAAGCGGGTTGGCGATCGCAGTAGCAGATGATTGCAGTTATACAGAAGGATGCTGCTGCCCATCCTCCGGGTCTTTCCTTTTGTCGCTTTTTACGGATTTTGATGAAATTTTACAGTAATATAGCTTATCCATTAAATTAACATATGGGCTAGCCTACAATATATCAACATGCAAGCGAGCGAAACCGCGAGCGGAAGCTAGTAAACCATATTTATGTTCTGCTCCCGGAAAATGCCACTAGTACCTATAGTACCTAGTAGTAACAAATACTTGTTTTCTAACAAAGTATTATTGATTTAATTCGGTTATCTATAAACGTGACATTACACCCTTGTTTTATTATTGGTCATTCAATCGGAGTTGTGTTACGTTCACTTGTCTATGAAATGTTGACATTACGACAATAGTATCAATCTATTACTATTGTTATCTATAGAAATAGACTAATTGTCTGTAATGAAAGTTACTTGGGCAAGTGGCTGTTGAACACTGATAGCTTAGTGGTATGAAGGGTATGACCATCGACTAAAAAGTTAGAGGTCTCAGGTTCGATCCCAAGGCGCGCCGCCTCTGACTTTTCGTAAGTTATATGCGTATTATAAATGAACTATCAGTTGCTGAAACGGTGAGGGAAAATATTGTGATGAAATCAGCATATCTGCAATTTTTTTCGTGAAATTTTATAAACTTATGATGATCCAGGGGCCCACTCAAACATAATTATACAAAATATTTTTATCAAAATCGACCCAGTCGCGTGATGCGTATGGACAAACATACTGATATTTATTTTTATTTATAGTAAAGTAGTTATCCTAATAATCTAATTAGCAAAATTTGGTGTGACAAATTTATCCTTGTAGGTACACCGCAGGGAGGAATGCGGACTGCCGATAAGTTGCGAAGCGCGGGCGCATGATAATGAAAGATACTGGATGGATGTCCGGTAGGCGGTATCATATTTTTAGGATTGGCGTATAGGTACAATATTTGTTATTGTGAATTTGATGCTATACATTTTTTGAAAGGGCTTGTTCAAGGATTCAGAAACAATTTTAATTATTTTTTTTAAGATTGTTCCTTTTTTTAAATTTATTATTATTTTTTATTATTGTTAGATATACGGTATACCTACTATTTATGTTAAATAATTCCGAAGATTTCAAGTTAAAACCTACCTACTTTCAAACAAAATTAAAATAGAATTTCAAATATTTAGTTTTCATGAAAAATTTTAAAATTTATATCTCTACTTTACTCCTTAACTATTCATATACAAAATGCTATCAATTGGTTAAAATTTTATTATAATAATACGGAATACATGGTTTTTAAAATCCGACTCGAACTTGACTGGTTATTATTTTAAGTTTCTTATTACGTACAATATGTCTGTATTACCAGACAGTAGGCGACAACAAATAGCATAAATAATAAATAGCAACAATAGCAATAGCTTTTGTAGTAGCTGCAGAGTAGGTTAGTGTCGGATAACAAAGCCTTTGAATCCGTACCTAAGCCACCCGAAGTTACGCGTCTCTGAAATCAATTTTGATTTATCTTTACTCGATCTTTCCCATCATTATATCTTGAATCATCATCATCATCATCATTTCAGCCATAAGACGTTCACTGCTGAACATAGGCCCCCCAATGACTTCCAGATCGGCCGGTATAGCTTGAATAATTTAATATTAATTATTGTTAACGCGGATATTTTTATATTTACGTTGCGTGAATGAGGAACCAATCAATAACATCGTTCTTCACTATTATAACTACTTTTGGATGTCCATCTCGATTATTTCCATCTTCATTTTTAGCCATTTATTTAAATTACACGGCAGCATTGCTTGTCCGGTGACACGTTGTATAATTGTCTAGGGGTGTTAAAAACATTTAAAAAAACCACTAATTTCATATTTCTTTATGATATAGTGATTTATTTTGCAAACAATAAATTAAATTAATTTTTGAAATGAATTTGCTGACGATGGTAAACGTAGGTTAGTATATGGACGGCTCTTGTTTATTTATTGGTAGGACAGCTCGGGCATATAATATAAAAATAAACATATTAGCTCCTAAAATAGAGCGTCTCAAGATAAACATACATGTTCGTCGGGTTGCACAACTTGCACAGTCTAAAAAGGACAGTTTCTCACTGCTTATACTCACACTTCAATGAATTACGACGACAAACATGTATTTACATTCTGCATTGCTTATTAGAACTTTAAAAAAGATCTATCGATTCCAAGACGACGAAAAAAAGTAGTAGAGATACAATATTACGATTTTTTTTAGTTATACCACTATTGCTATTCAAATACATTCGCATAAACTGTGGCTCTGCCAGGGCCAGTTGGTGATCTGGCAGGAACTTTGTAAACTTATATATGGTTGACTGGTAGATAATGCCTAAGGCAAATTTACACTTTTGTTACATTTTCATATAAATAAACTACGCAGCCCCATGGATCTCGGGGCCCTGGGTACCTACTAGCCCACAGGGCCCTATCTGCTCTCTGCACATTATAAAACTTAAGAATATTTTTATGTATTGGAGTTATGTTAAACTTGCGAATTGCGATACAACTAAAACTGTCAAAGTTCTGGAACGTATATATCTAGCACACAAATTATAACTATAGTAGTTGTACAAGTTTTACTGGATTCTAGCAAAGTTTCAACTTCCCTAATTGAGTAGGTACTAGGTATGATGAGCTTTTCCTGACTCGTAAAATGCCTGAACCATCAACAAAATAGGTACTTAGGTAAATATTTTTCAAGAAGCCATGATTGCTTCCCGACGAGTTATGATAACTGAGGGTCTGTGAAGGTCATGTTAAAGTATAGAGGACTATTATGCGGCGATTTCCATCAAGTCGTGGATGATTGATGCCACGCTCATACCGGACATTCACCATGGATGGATTACGAGAAAGTCAGACACGCTTCATCACAATAGTAATGGTTATTTATTCATGGCTTCGTTAGGCAATATTACGTAAATGTTCCTTTTAGTAACAGTTGGAAATTATCATATGGAAGTAATCTTGACTTGAAGATTTATGAGGGCCGCAGCAATAACTCAAGTGTGAAAATTGCTGACGATTTTAAACACCATGAATTTATGAAAGTGGTTGATTGCACTTGCAGAGAGAAAATTGTATGATTCTAAAAGAAATACATTGCTATTACTCAGATACTTTCATTACTTACATGATATTTAAGTCTCTACTGGGGTCCAATTCTTGGGAGGGACCGAAACGTCAACATTTCGTCCAAACGTCAATGTTTTTATTAGTCCTCCGTTTCATCGATCTTCTAAGCTTTGTCGATCGATTTTAAAAACCATCCAGGAACCTAACCTAGCCTTGTTAATCCCAAAATTGTTGGTGTCGGTTTCGAATCTAACCGGATGCACCTGAATAACAGTTTTCTACAGAGAGACTGCCTATCTGACCTCCGAAATCCAAAGTGGAATCGATATTCAAAAGTTAGAGGAACCGAGATATATGCAAAACATTGACTCAAAAACAAAAAAATGGTCGAATTTAATTATCTGAATTTTCCACAATCCTAAGTTACACCTGTAACTTTTTCTAACACCATTAAACCAAAGTTAAGTTTATACTGCCTAATGAATATTCAATATTAGATCCGTATTGTCTTCGAACTTCGAACATTTAAAGCGATTTGTAGCCCCGGCGCGTCTGGTTGAAAGCCATTAGGTGCTTCGCTTCGTCCGTCCGTTCTCACAGAGCCATTTTGATGCTCTTTGATGTCCTACGAATCTTGTTGAAAACTTGGCATTGGAAACATACCAGATGTTTGCAGCACATGTGATCACTACGGTTATATGTTTTTTTTCGGTGAATTGGCTAGGGACATGTGGATTTTGGGCGATTGTTGATGGCTTTCCTTCCTCAGTCAATATAAGATATCAACTTTGATTATTTATTATAATCAAAGGATATCAACTAGTACCACAGAATAAATAATAGCACATTCTAGCACGGAAGGCCTCTGGCACAGAACATTTCTGAACAATGTGAACCTTTTTCATCTGTCAAAAAGCTACTTTATTTATGCAGCCAACCGAAATAACTGGCCACACCAATCCACGTTAGCTTATTTTTTTAGACTTTTCTTTTATATGATGACTAGACCTTTGATCGGATGTCCCTGAATAAATAAAACATATTTTTTTATGATAAAGCGGGGTCAGTTAGGCGATTTCCTAACAGGGTCGGCGCGTTTTCGTTTTGCTACAGAGACGCGTGTAAGGTGTAAAATGAGCTTGAAATCATAATCTGTACCGACTCAGTCAGGATTTTTAATTTCCTTCAAATTACATGCACCTTATAAAGAATCTGTACAGAAACGATACCGCACCTACCCGGTCAGGAAGACGCCTTAAGTTTATTTCATACAGCCTACTCGGTTTACTTTGAAATCGATATAATTATCTCAGATAAACGACTAATCCAATGATGAGTTCCATAATTTTTTATCACTTGGCAAACAGACATACGGCCTACCTGATGGTAAGCGGTTACCATAGCCTACAACATTTCTATGCCTATAACTGATGCCTGCAACTCCAGAAGTATCACTAGCGACCCTTTGCGAGATTATGGTAAGGGAAGGAAGCGTTCACGGTACGTAACTGTTATTTTAGGCTGATATTCTGTGAGACGGTGATAGTACACTCTCTCTAGCTGGCCCATTCGTGTCAGCAACATTCTGCCACATGATCATTTATTCAAAAAAAAGCTAATAAGCGTGAACTAAAATAAATTTCGTGCAGGTAGGGACAATAAAGTTCGGGACCACTTGCTTGAAAATTGCAAATCGATGTCTGGTATATTCGTGCAAAAAATACAAAATCTGTCACAGCTGCCGATCCGGAGAACTGCGCCAGCGCAGCCGAGGCCCGCGCGGTATCGATTCACGATAATATCGATGTAATTTGCCGATTTTTTACTTCGAGAACTGGTTCTGATGCTTTTTAAAAGTGTACTTACACAAATATTTTAATCATGTTCCCTCAGTAATTATGTTGTAGATGTTATTCGCATTTTATTTAAGCTAATTTTTCAGTCGAATATTAAAAGTTTTTTTTTTCTAAGTTTAGCTTACATCTGCTAAATTACCATGAATTATAAAGAAACTCATTTATTAACAAACTAAGTCACCCTTTTCGCGTAAAAAGTCCAATGTTACACTATTACATATTTCAATACTTATCGAATATTTTATTATATTCGATAACGACTGTCACTTCTCTTTCACGCTCGTTATCTGGAGAGAGCGAGACGTTGTACAAAAAAAAATGAAGGCGCGTGCGCACCTGTTGTGAGCCGAGGGATCCTTACATCTGTCCTGCCAGTCATTATATTGTAACGAGTACCTACTGGTAAATTGGTATAACAGAATTTGGGTGTTGGGTATTTTTTGTATATTTTATTCCTACCTAAATAATTCCTAAGATGAAATCTTTTACTTATTATTTTGCGGTGAATATTAAAATGAGAAATCTAACCACAAATACCTAGGTATTAAAATAATAATGATTTACCTAGTTCTTACTAGACAGAGTCCGAAGGCGCATTTGAAATCATTACGTACCTAGTAAGTATTTAGGAATCTGTGGTATTATTCAGTAACATTAAATCTAACTTTAAAGTGCTTAAAAAACCACCTTTTATTGGTGTTGTGAATTTTCTTTAAATTTTCATCATAAAATAACCACAAAAGAAACATACAGGTGCATCCAACAGCAAATTTATATGTTTGTTTATCTGGAACGACTTTTATTACTATTACGGATGAAATAAAATCAGACATTAATTAGAATCCTCATCACGCGGCTTCGTTTTGATTTATTTAGTGTCTATTCAGCTTGCACTACTTTGTAATGTTATTAGTTTAAGTTTGTACTTAGTTATGGCGTAAAATTAAGACTTATGTTAAAGAAGATTGATTACCTACCTACTTTGAATTAATAAAAGTATGTACTAAAATTTTCCCATAAAACAAAAAAAAAATACACACATAAACACCTTAATCGGTAACTAAGACATGACGTATTCCCAGTACTGAAAATCATTTCCGGGAAATTTGAGAAACGCAGTCAAGGAATCGGGATTCCCGAGTAAAAGTATTTTTTTTAAAGATTAATAAACTGATGTGATTCTTTTTGATGACACAAATAGAAACGGAATAGACTGATATGTATCACAAATCGACGTGATAATGGGTTTACAATTTAAAAAAAAACAGTTTTGAAAAAGGCAAGAGAACATCGTGCAAACGTCATAAGATCATAGCTGTACCTTCTTAATAATGAAAGGGTTATAAAATAAAGAATACAATGAAATGTGACACGAAGTCACTTCCACGTCGTGATAGCAAGGGCAAGCGCCCCGGGCCGGGTCACTGGTGTCCACTCCCAGTCGCATGCCTATTATGGTACACACCCGCGATTTTATCTTCTGACAACCATTTTGTAAGACGCAGGCCTCTACACTGGCAACACTCAGAGCCGCCCGTATAGTGTTTTTGACAAAGATAATAATACGATTGAATTACAGAGATAAAGAGGCATTATAATTTTAGTACCATGTTGGTACTTAAAGGTATCTGGTTTTCAATTTTTAGAAACATTCAAGCAAGAGGCAGTCGATTTGAGATAACATACAACTTTGGCCGTTACAGTAAGGTTGTCTTCAAGGCATTTATTACGGTTTCCAGCTTTCCATGCGGTCCGTACGTGATTGAACAACGAACTAACAAGACTTTCGCATTTGTTACATTAGCCAATGGGCGGGTCGTGGACAATACTTAGCTTAAGGCGATACGAAAAACGTTAACCGCCTCACCGTGCACTGCCATGACCGCCATGCTTAGCGGTAACGGTAAATTGATCTTTATTAAAAGTTTACCCTTTAAAGCAATTTACAAAGTATCGATGCGGATCAAAATTAATAATCTTTTTTATTCCAGCCATCGAAGCGCATCTGTTCGAGCAGCTTATTTGGCTCTGTAATTATAGCGTGGTCTTTATTGCGTTTTTGTTTTAAGTCTAGCTTAGCGTCTGGTAAGTCAGCTTGAAATTTAAATCGTGTATTCCCGAGAACACAACACGATACTTAATTAGCAAGATGCATTAAGAAATGAGCGTCTCTGTAATCTGTTTTGTGATAAAGTAACTCGAGTATTCTGCTTAAAAAGGATGTGGCTGGGTAAGACTGAGTCAATAAGTAAGACTAAATTAGATCTGGAAGCTGGGACGCTACCTGAATTAATTGACTTTTTTATATGTATACTTATTGATGATACGCGGTTGCCGTTACCTATGTGAAGAATATTATGCCGATAATATGGTTCGAGCTGATCTATTCATACCACCTTTAAGGCACTTATCGTTTTAAATCACTAACTTGCTCGCAGTTATGAAAAATCCCAAAAAACCAAGTTAAGGAGAATAAAATTACTAAGTTTGAACAAAAAATTCAGTTTGATACATAAAAATTCTCAGTTTGATACATAAAAATTCTCTACACAAAAATCCATTTAAAGCAATTTTTATGTATGAAAACTTCTTCCGATCAAAGTAATATTTTTGTTGTAACTTTATAATATTATTCTCCTTATGTTGTTTTTTTTTTTTTTTTGTGATTTTTTTTTCATGGCTATATTCATTTTATGCGTGTGCGTGGTGCTTGCCAGTTAGCGATTTAGAGCGAAGTGTTAAAAAAGAGTGATAAGAGTGAATGTGTGATGAAAGTTTAATTTGGCAAGAATCATTCATGGCTTACTTTTACGATCGCCGTATTTTTCGTGTTACACTTCAGTCATTAGCTAATTATGACGAAAACCTTTTAGGGAACGCGTTAAAGTGCACATCAAAAATACACTCAAATCAGTTTATTTTTCATCAAGAACGCTTTGTGGTTTTTTGTTTTCTTACAACTTGTTTTATTTTACGAAACTTGCACCTATTTTTAAATAGGGCTGCATATTCTCTTGTTGGAATACAGCAACATCTTTTGTTGTGGAATGTACACGAACTATAGGTAACTCTATTCGAAGTTCGACTAATAAAGTTGGAAGCCCTAAAGTTTGGCGTGGCGAGAAGTTTGTTTTGATGAAAAGATGGAGAACGGCTACTTGGTGAAGTTGTGACGTGTGTTGAGCCAACATTTTACTTTTGTGTATTTTTTTTTTAATTTATAAGTTTTATCTGTCTGCAGCCTACAGTAAGTTGCGTCCTTGAAAGTTTTAAATTTCAACCCCTAACAAAAAACGAGTCAGTCAGAGTCATGTCAGAGGAATACGGGCGGTTTAAACTCTGACACCAGGTTGTTCATCTGTTGGGTCTGTTTGTAGCATCGTAGCTCCTAAACGAATGAACCGATTTAAGTTTTTTTTTAAAGTGACTAGATCGAGTGTTCTTAATTTTAAAAATAAATACCAGGTAAAAACCCCTGGGGTTGAGGTTGACAAGGCGGTTGTTTCTGTTCGGGATCTCGAACCATGTTGGTGTTCTCTTAACTTATGTGCTTCCAAACATTGGTAACCAATATAATGAAACAACTTTTTAACGGATATAATTCGCGTTTTTATTTTGATATTACAATCCTGACGTTTTGAGTACTTTGCAGCACTCGTGGTCGCAGGCAGACTGAGGTTGACAAGCGTCTGAACAGTTATTTAAAATTATTTTTGATCTACCGTCAACTTTATTTACTTAGTTTTTGCCCATAGATATTATGTGAATTTCAAAACTTCAGGATTGTAATATCAAAATAAAAACGCGAATTATATCCGTTAAAAAGTTGTTTCATTATGTTGAGTGTTCGCGAAAGTTTGAGACTATATTATTGGTAACCAATGTTTGATAGTTTTCGAAAATGTGGGTTTACATTTCTACATTCTGTAAATAACAGGTCATCGACAGTTCACTAAAGATGGTCCTGATAAACGAGGTTTTGAGGCGAAACCATATTGTATGAACAATAAGATATATATCGTATAGAAGGCTTCACGTGTTATGTCAGTTATTATGTGTAATCAACCGCTAGGATTCCAACAGTAATGGACCGTGATCGTTTGGCCCGATTTGGATTGGATCATGGGTGCTACACTGTGAAATTGACTATCGATTGATTGATGGTTCCTTGTGAAATTCTACAATTTATTGGTTCAAAGAGTCTTTGTATCTGATTAGACGGTTATTAATTTATTTAACGATACGATTGGTGTAGAGGTTAAGCTTAAGGAAGGGGGATTTGAGCCTCTCTTTCAGACCGTACGAAACAAAATAATACGAATACTGTTAAAGGATGGTACTATCCAGAACCAGATCATGCCTCCTTCTAGCCAGCCATCCGTGCTGATGGCTTGACAATTACTTAAAGCCTTCCCACATACAAGTACCTTAAGTTTCCTAATGTACTTTACTAACGTTTCCTAATGTACCTACTTTAGTAACGTATTCTAATGTACTTTAGTCGTTACGTGAAGTTATAATTTATAAAATATAATTAGAAGGTCCATTGAAACGTTTTTCAGTGGACCTTCGAATTTTAACTTCTCTTAACTTCTCAAGAAATAGCAGAATCTTGTAAAATAGTCGAATACAAATTTGTTAAATAACAGTAGGTTAGCATTGCATCCCTAGTACCTTTGTCTGGTAACAGCTACAGGCGCATGATTGTGATCAAGAGAGGTCGTAATACTCGTGATTACACTATTGTGGTAAACTGCACAAACATATTTTAGCTTACAGAGAGGTCAACAGGGTTAAATAGAAGCTGGATCGTACATCTCATGTCCTAGAGCGGGTACAGAACAACAACAGGCGCTTGCGCCGATTCAATTCTTGAGATCGGTTTTTCAACGTACAAAAAAAATATTATGATTTAAAATCAGTCAGAAGTTCAGAACTCATGTTTATATTATTTCTGGTATAGTGCGCCCAAATTTCTATGAGTGCGCCAATAGTGCGAAGCCAACTTACCTTATAACCAATTTTTTAATTATTTTTGTGTGAAAATATTTTCCAATTCGCGAAAGTTTAAAAACTTCTATAAGAAAACAAGAGCCAGTCTGCAATATTAATATATTGAGCCATCGAGAAATACTGTAGGTACCCATGACAGTACGACTTGTACTTGGATCTGTGGAAGAATATTTTGTGATTCAAGTCGTTTTTGAGAAATAGTCTTTTAAAGACATTTTGATTTAAAACTGATCTTACATCTTTCTTTTTCTACCTTTCTTTTTAGACCTTTGACTACCTACCGCAAGGATAGCGCCGCGTAACAATAGATCTCCTTCTGTGTCTCATCTCTCGATGTTTGACGGTTCAAATATGAAACCCTAAATGACATAGTGGGCTTAGAACACGTTACAAAACGATAGGTCCTTAGAAGAAAATTTTAATGGCATTCCCGTTTTTCTAAAAACTTATTCTAGACTACATTAGTAAGTTTGATTGCTTACACAACTCCACTCAAATTAACTTGCTTTCAACATTCTATGATTTATTTTAGTTCCAACTTGTTCATTCAGTAGAAGTTTGTTTATTGAAGTTTTCCTTTACATTGGCTGAATAGCTGAGATTATTTGCTGCTTGTCTCTCTTATATTTATTTTGCTTTGCAAATGGAGTAACTTTGTTTAGACGACTTGATTATTAGAGAGAAGTCCTGAAGTACCTTCAAATGTTTATTAGGTAAGGTATTATAACACAAAAAACACGTACGCAGATTGCGGAATCTCTGGGATTAAATTTCCACCATCCTTAAGATAGCAATATAGAATAGTGGTTTAATGGTTTGTCCTTTCTTCACATATCACCTCCGTCCTTCTTTCACGCAGCAATGGAGCAACGAATCGACGTGATTTTTTGTATAGAGATAGTATGAGCCAGAGAGTGACATGAGTTTTAGTTAGTTTAGCCATTTTATTTTGAAAAAGACTAGTACGCACACATTACAATACATCTAAAATTGACTATTGGGTATTAAAACAAATGACGCACTAATACTAAAACATCAATATCATCATTTTCCACGGTCATTTCATAGATATTCCAGTCGTTGAGCAAGCAACATTACCCTCCTTTTAACTCAGGTAGTTAGTTCAAATATCTGTCACACAACGGTAACGCAATACTCCAGTCTCCGGCCATTCAGTAATATCTTTCTCAGAAATCTAACGAAAGATCCGTGAATGGCTTGACGCATCATCAGCGACCGAGTACAAGCAGTACCGGTGCTATGACGTCACCGTTAGATGACTCGGTCACAAGAATTAGGCTGTGGGCAGACTGTAGGTAGTTCTATCGCACCATGAACAAGATGAAGACTTACCTGTAGACGTGTTTTTTAAATCTTTATTTCTTTTAAGGATTTAACAAAGCATTTGCGACTATGCCAATCCTATCGTACTATCATGAAAAACTTCAAGTACACTTTATTTTTTGGGACTATAAAAGAATATAATATTTTTGCCGCTTCACAAGTGGGACTACCTAAAATTCCATGGAACACACCTACATCCATTATGGATAATTTCAAAGACTAGGAGCACACTCCTCTTGGTCTTATGTCGGACACACTCCACCAACACATACTGTAAGTCTTCTTTCAATCCACACACCTCACAATTGGGAAAGTTGTGCCTAGTTTTTTTTTTCCTAGAGACACAGTAGGGTAATTGAAAGGCAGAATTGGGAACTTGGCTTGAACCACAACATCAAACGACGAAAATCGAGCTTTGAAGGCAACTTATTTGTATTTGTTCTGTAATGTATTCTAGTCGTGTCGCATTCGACAGGCCTAGTCGTATTGCCTTTGTCTACAAATAAAGTATTGGTAGTGCCGTTCACAACCTAAACAGTTTTAGACTGTCAGTCTGATAAAGATCCGTAACGGTTTTGTAAGTTTTGCACACCTACAATGGTGGCTTTAAACCTACTCAATTTAATTAAATCGTATTTCGCTTTGGGTGCTTAGCTTAGGGCTTCAAATTCTGGCTAAATTTCAGCACCGGAGTTAGGTTACGAATACGGTGCTTAGCGAACTCCGAGACTTTCGAAGTTCATGTTGTGTTTAAATAATGAGTTTGATTGTTTCATGAAGGTACTACCTAAGTAGCTACTTATGGTATAATACAAAAATGAAAAGGTAACTTTTATAGCTATATTTTTACCCGACTACAAAAAGGAGGGTTATGATTTATGATACAGAAATTATAATTACAAACTTAGTATTTTGAATAACGTTTGCATCTTGATCTCTTTAGGAATCTCAAAAAAGTCAAAACATTTAGGTCTGGCTGTGTTCAAAGAGTTTCATAAAATTGTTTCTAAGTTCTAAAACTCGAAACTTCGGATACGTTCACAAGTCCGGTTTTACACAGTCCTGTAATCTTTCAAAATTCGGAGTTTACAGTAACGTTTTTAAAACCGTTACAAACGTTACGCAAAAACCGGCGTTTCTGAGCTCAAGCCGTAGTGCTACGGCTCAATTAGGACTTAGCTCAGTTTATGAGCTAATGTAGGTACCTAGGTATGTTTCTCAGTAGTAAACAGTCGGGGTTTTAATAATGAGCAGGTATTGTATTACTACGGTAAGGCGCGTTGAAATATGATGTGTGGTAAGCTCGTTAGCTAGTCAGCTGTTGCAAGGAACAAGGTGCAAGAATAAATACCTACCTTTAAACAAACAGGTTAAATCCATATACATAAAATAAAGTCGGGTTATTTACACCATTTATTACTCAAGAATGTACCTACACATATAAAAAAGATCAAGAAGAGCATCAATATCATTGCAGGATTTTTTTAATGATCTCAGATTCAAAATCCTGCAATGATTTTAATGATCTCAGATTTTTTGGATTCGTCTCCTTTAAGAATAGCAGAATAAATATTAAAAATAATGGAATTATATTCCCCTAGAGTAGGGTAGGGGTGGAGTAGGATAGAATAGACGTAGAGATAGGATTATCACGCGTACAAAGACACGCCAGGCAGCTAGTAGGTATTGTATAAATTAATTGATATTTACACAAATTTATTACAGTAAATATGCAAGTTAATGATAAATCCTACACCAGCCTATAACATGTGCTATAACGGACACCTGATAACTACCTAGTTATTTTTTCCTTATGTTGGAATATAATAATTTCCATAATACGTCAATAATTGCTATAAGCGACGCGCTTTTATAATTAGTTCGAAAATCATATTATAATGCATATATCATACATAGTATAGGTAGGTACATGTAGTCTAGTGATGACCTAGTGGTAGTAGATGATGATGTAGTAATAGTAGGTAGGTACCTGGTACTCCTTGCTAGTGGGTATGAACGTTGACTGGCAAGTCAGAGGTCTCATATGGTATACATAAATGTATAATAAATAGGTACATACCTATGCATATTCTAGGTACCTTGTAGCGAAGCTTCGCACGCGTCCGAAGTCACTAGTGATGCGCTAGAATATTATACAGTAACAATGCTAATTATGCACTTGAAATAATCCTAATTCTTACTTAATCATGAATAGCTCATTTTCTGACTAACTAGATTAAAGATAGGAGATAGGACTTCCCTCGGAGGTCGCATTCTATCGTGATGACTCACATGATAATGACACGGTGATCTTGAGAGATTTACTCACACTGAACTGGTTCCGTACTGACTCACAAACTCGCGCGCATTTTTTTCTTTCACAATGCTTTTTTTAATAACGCACGCGCAACATTAATAGTCCGGGGGGATGTTTGGTGTTATTTCGTGAGTCAGCTGTCAGGAATTTGATATTTATGTTATTGGTGCAAGGGTGTCATGCGTGGGGTCATGACCTTTTTTTAAGCAGGTAGTATTTTGGGTGGAGTTCTCATCTGATTGGAAGGGACATTATTTGGCGCAGTATCCTTGGTACCTACTTAGGTACTAGATCTCTCAGCACTTTAGTCTAGTACCTAGGCAAGTCCTTTGAAAATAAGAAAATCACATTACTCTACTACATCCTACCTACCTGCTTAGTTATTGATAATATTGTAGTTTGAAAGGATATTTCCAGTTAAAAGCTAGATAGGTATAAATAGCAAGTCTAGAATTTGATGACAAATTTTACCTAGAAATTTATTATTATTTGTAAATATCTAATTATTACATAAGTAATTACTTAGATAAAATAATATGATACTTACTTGTGATAGGTATCAGGTCAATTGAAAATAGGTCATTCACTTGGTGTAAATCAGTGAATAAATGGAAAATTGAAGAATAATTTTTATATTCTTAGAATCTGATTAGGTACCTAGGTACTTTTTATTTAGGTAGGTACACTTATAATAAAGGCGATATAACAATGCATGTCAGAAGTCAGCAAAAGTCAGCCTCTCCAGTGAGTGAGCGGGATGCAAATAGGCTAGAACAATAACGAGTGACAGAATCAGCAATAGGCTTGTAGCTCACTTCAGACACGCATTTTTATATTGGCGTTAACATATGACATGGTAGCGATTTAAATTAAATATATGTAGGTACCTACTACCTATCCTTGAATCCAGTAAGTTACGATGTGGGTAGGTACATACTAAACTACCAAAAAGAGTAGAAAACTTACAATAATCATGAACTCTAACATCAGACAATTTAACCATTCAAAAATGTGAGCCCCCACAGTAATAAAATAATCGAGTACGGAGCGCGCGCGGCCGACCCTCGCAATAATATATTTTTCGCAATGGGGCGGTGTGCGTCCGACAGGGGAAAACAAGCTCTCCACTGTCTAAACGACAAAATACAACAATGTTAATTCATTAAACCAGATAATATTAAAACTTTCATTCATACGTACCCCTTTTATCCAAGAAATGTTGCGATTATTTTATTGATCACATGTGAATGTACACAAACCATTAATAAAAATCGAATAAATAACGAAAAAAGCAATACAATATTAGATAATTATACACTTTATTTATGCCTTCAGTCAATTTTAATGTACCAGTCATAACACTACAAATTAAAATGTTTTTCAGTTCATAACAATTTTTAATTTCATTTAATACTCAATCACATCACACAACACCGCCACTACCCAGTTGCACTGTGAGACTGAATGAAAATGATGAAATGAATTGAATGAATGAATAAGGTCGATGAATTTTGTTCTTAGATGAACGAATGACAGTTTCCAATGCATGATTGGTTAAAAGCTTGCAATGCCCGGGTCGAGCTAACTTACAGAATAACGCCATCTATCGACACGGTACAGCTGCGACAACAGCGAATCGTCTATACAGCTGACATCTATGAGAATTAGTTACAACTAAGAGTTGAGACAGTTTAAAATAGATGGCACTGCCAGGCAGTGCACGTACATGATCGGATACACCTAGATACAAATCATTTATAATTTTATTTCAAATAGTTAAAAAAAAAAATGGTATTAACAATAATTACTTAGTAATACCATTAATAATAATATCTCTGAACCTATTTAATTATATTTATTACATTCTTTGTTTTCATTTTTCGGTTGCTAAACCGAAATAAGGAACGACAATCGAAAGGTCAATGCACCTCTATTTCGCACCCAACTTCAGATGACACAACGCTGTCATTTACGCACGTCAAAAATGGAGGAGGAACGTCTTTTTGATGAAAGAGTTTCTATTAGAGATTCTGCTCGCCCTCTTAAAAAATATGGGAGTACTTGTAACCACATGAAAAGGAACGAAGAATACATCAAGCATGTGATGGCAAAAGGTGATACTTTGCAAGGAATCGCTCTCAAATATGGTGTTACCGTAAGTGTTGTAACATTGCATTAAAAGTGTTATTATCTCGTTTATTTCTTGTGGATTTGCACGACCAGTGCTATAAATGTGTTCTGTAATTGTTACAGATGGAGAAAATACGACGAGCGAATCGTTTATTCGCATCAGACAGTTTGTTTTTGCGGGAGTATTTATTGATTCCTGTCACCAAAGATTCACCTTTCTACGAGAATGGAGAGCGAGTAACGGAATTGCCACCGCCGAATCATCGTGCGTCAATATCGGGCATGCCTACTGGAGACTTCTCTCCAGGAAGCCCGGATGAGAAGAAAAGCTTTGATGAATTTCTCAATAGACTGGATTCTTCATTGGCTGACATCAAGAAGCATGTGGAGAAGACTAAGGAGACCAGCGAGTGAGTAATATTTTTTTAAATAAGTTCACTGAGTTAAATATTTAAAGAAAATTAATTCAATCAATTAATTAATTCAAATCTATGAGTAAAGAGTTGTGAAGTTATGTAGCAAAATATAGGTTTAAAATACTTAATAATACTTTTACATGCCCTAGGCATAGAAAGAGATTTGGAATTTTGACTGATGCTGGTAGGATTCGGTGGCTTAGCGGTCAGAGTGTAGACATGGTACATTAAAGATTGTGGGTTCAAATCCCATATGTATCTGTTGTTTTTTTTTTAATTTGCTTATAAAATAATTAGGTATACTAAATATTATTTTGAGTAGGAAAGGATTAGGACTTTATTTATAATATGTATATTTTCCTGTTATACGAAAATAGAATGGGCAAGGAATATCATTCAAAGTAGACGTAGGTACTAATTATTTAAATCTACAGCATCCTGGTGCTATACGACAATGGGTTTCCTAATTTTTAATTATGAACCTATTCAGAAAACAATACATTTGTATAAATTTAAGTAGGAAAGAAATAAAAATATTTATTCCATTTTTATTTTGAAATAATATTTCTTATTACATCATGGGAACAATTAATTTTGGTGGCAGTATTATCACAGTATATTTTATGATAAATACTCTCCGTATTGAGTGCACATATGAAGTAGCGTCCGCTGTCATGATAAAGTATGTTTGTTTAGTGATAACACTTGTGCCTATTTGATGTTTGGGGGTTCTTTTGTTATCTATGCATATTGCGTCTTTTGAGTATTCAGATTTAATCATGCTTTTATGTGAAAATATGTATCATGTTACGTCTCACACATACAACATATTATGAGCCAAGATGGGAAATTGATTGTTTTGTATCTGCCAGTATCCGTTTGTTCAGCTTTTAGTTTTTTTTATTATGTATTTAAAAGTAGTATTTTTTTTAAACTGAGACATTTTTAAGACTAAAAGCAAATTGCACTAAATAATTGTTTATTCAGATTAATAAGATACTGAGAATACAACATCACAAAAATCATTTTGCGTCATGATATTTACTAAACACAAAAAAATAAATTCAAATAATTAAAGGATAGATTTTGAGAAATTAAAAAAATCTTCAAAAATTCATATTTAAACAACCGGAACACTTAGAACATGGGATGAATGGGTAGAACCTAGGCTATGACACCTAAATTCCTGTAAAAATTGTGTTGGTCCATGCGCTAAACACCCTGTGCCACCTTGAAGTGAAGCAAGAGGTACACAGCCATGGGTTTAGGTAATAGGCAAATGTTCTGATTCCAGAGTTTAAATGTGTAATAATATCACATAAAAAATTATGTTAGAATGTCTTGAGGTTCTCCGAGAGATATTATAATGGGTGTTTGTATTTTTACTCATATTAAACAATAAAATAGTAAGTGGCTTCTACATTATGTTACTAAAGGGCAGAGGGCCTCATACATTTCAGATAACATCACATCTGCGAACTTGTATCTTAAAAAAATACAGTTTTAATTGCCATTTAATCTGTTTAAGTTATTATTAGCTGTAGAGAGCAACAGATAACAAGTTTTAAACAACAACATTTGCGATTTCAAAGGTTGGCAGAAATCACCTATTATATGGTAGAGATTTGATTACAAATGTGATGTATAAACGCTTCCCATATCTTGTCCACTACACTCTTTTCCATCCAAAGGTTTTCTGGAAGAGATTGCTTAGTGCGATAAGACCGTCCATTGTACAACTTATGTTACAAATGTTTCTTATTTTAAGTTATGTTAAATGCCCGAAAAGCTGTTAGTCCTGTGCCTGAATTATTTCTGGTCATTTTGGATTCCCGTCCCATCAAATAACGGGAGTGACAGGATAGAGAGTGCACCTATATTTGCATTAATACTTATGCACTAAAATATCTCATTGATGGTTAATCTTCATTGAGATTAACCAGATTATTATTATACGTTAAATTCCACACAATAAAACAAAACAGGATTGTAAATCACCAAATAATGAGATTTTTCAAGCCATTATGAAGTTTAGATCATCGTAATATTGTTTTGTTAAAGAAAATATTTAATCACTTCAAACAACTTTACATTATATTGTTATATTATATCCAGGTTACTCGGTTACATATTACAGGTTCACACATAGGGATTTAAATACAGTATTTTTTTACAACTTTGAGAATTGTTGAATCTTCCATTTAAATTTGTGACATGTCCTTAAATTCGCTCTGTATACTTTTCTTCTTAAATAGGGTTTCTTCGTGAGAATAGTCTATCAACCCAGAATTCAAATTGTGTACCAGCTTCCCAATATTAAGGGATCGAAAAAATAAACTAAAGTCGAACGTGTCTTTGCCACCTAAGCAGTATATAAAACAACATAGAAAATTATTGATCTAATGAAGCGTCAGTCCAGGCAACCTCTAGTCTAGTAGACTAATATAATTTTTGATAGTGTTCTGTGTTCTTAAAACTCTTATAATTATCATTTGTCATGTTACGTGACATAATTATTATCATTATTCGTGACAAAGTTTCGCAAAACACGACATGTGACGGCAAATCTTAATGTATACATATAACCCAAATTCACTCATTAATTTGTTACGTACACTCACGACTCAAAAATATTGTACTTATCTTGGATTTGGACAACAACATGAATCTTTGATTATTTATTTATACACACAGATAATGAGTCTGAGATTTATTTTTTATTATTATCAAGGCAGTCTAGACTTGAGCCGATTAGAATGTTATATTAACAGACGATTGTCTGAGATGTTATTTATTATTCCATGTTTTTAAAACGGTCTTTTGTACCGAAACATAAAGACAGACAAGAAAGCAAGTTAATATTCTCTCTCTTATAATATGTTTAAAATTATAATTTTTTTACTGATCCATGGTAAAATAGCTTACTTAGTTGTAGTAAAACCACGAAGCAAATACTAAGAGGAGATGGCATAAGGGAATTTTGCAACGATAAAATGCGTGACAGTTTGCGGGGTGAGGGGGACGTTACACTCCGCTAACTCCACCCACCAACACCCACGCACCTAGCGGTATTTAGCTAAACTATCTCGTATAAAAAATGTCAAAACTGCATAATGTTTTTGCTATTTGCCGCTAGTGTCACTAGTGTGTCTAGCATAGGTTACGAACTCCAGGCCGTAATTAGAATTGTGCAAGCCTACGGCAAAATTATAGTAAAATAGTAATGTTTACAAATAAATGTACCTGCAACATGGTAAATAGAAGTCAAATTAAACGGTAACAACGTCAACGTAATAAATGAAATCATTTATTTTTACACGCATTAGCGATAGATGTCGCTTTTACAAGTTTTTCATGTTTTTAAATACAAATTAAAACCATAATTACGATATTTTTCTTAACTAAAGAAGGTTTATATTATTACAAAATCTATTTTAATACGTTAATAGGTAAAGATTTAAATCATATTTATGTATTTTTCAGCTATTTGTCTCCATATATTAAGGCCATCTTTTGTCGGGTGGAAAAACTAAAATCAACAGGAAACTAGTGAAAAAATTCGAGAAATGTTCTAGAAGTCTATTCATAAATTACGTTTAAAAATACTTATCTATCAAATGAGATGACATTCTTTGTATCAGGATGTCTATCCGTGTAATTCTTACAGTCTAATACACAACACTTCATGTTTTTCTTTCTTTAACTTAAGAAAACGATAAATGTTTATGAGAACTTTGGTTAGTGACGCTAGTAGTACTCGTAGAACGACTGCAGTTCGATTGATAAGCCACACCCACTACCTGGGGGCGGGTTGTGCGCCAATGTAGTATTAGTTGGTATCAGTGCGCCGATGCTTATGCCATCTCCTCTTAGTATTTGCTTCGTGAGTAAAACAATGGATTTGTCAAGGCAAAACTTAGAGGTCCCCAGATCGAACCTAAGGCACACCTTTGACATTTTGAAACTATTTGCTTTTAAAATGTATTGATATTTTTTTACATTTTGTTCTTAATCAATATTAATTAACACCTGCTTAAAAACGGTAAAGAAAAACATTGTGAGGAAACCAAGAAAACTCAAAGATAGTTTTGATGATGTGTAAAGCCATGTCAAAGGCCTACGGGTGGTTGTATTCTGAAACTAGATTATTTATCAACCATATTAATTACTATGAAATAATCTACAATATCCCATCTCCTGTGAAATTGAATATCAAGAAATTAGGTCGTATTGTCTTATTTTGCCACTGCAGTGGCAATCAGAAAGTTATTACGTAAACTTTATTATATTATCTTCGTGTGAATAACTATTAAAAAATAGAATAAGTACGCAAAACCGACAACTGTAACTGTTACGTTGTGAAATATTAATTGATCACGGTATAGTATGCATAATGAATGCAGACCAGTTAAGTGCGTCGATATAGCTATATGAAAGTTTGTAGGCTTGAGTTTATGTGTAGAACTACATGACGGCTGTGGCTTCGCTCGCGTGGTATATCTATAAAAAGTATTCTATATCCACTTATGTGGATGCTTGCGTTTCTAAGTAAAACGACAAATTGTAAGTAATTAAGTTTTTGAAAAAGAAATAAATATGGACATGGGTGCTAAACTGCATAAACAGAAATCGTACCAGTAGCTAAGTATTTTGCTTTATCTAGGACTAGTTTATACTAAACCGGAGAGGGAATGTGTTACAAAATGACTAATTACATGAGCGGCGCCGCTTCGTCTGTCAAAGTGTCAATATTGTATGGAAACTAATTTCCTTTCCGCTCCTCTCCGCTTTGGTGAAAACCGGGCTTAAAGATTTGATTCAAGGGCTATTTACAGTTTAGTTATTTTTTTAATAAGCATTTTAGTTTTATTTAGGATAGAATCACTGCTGTTACCGTAGCTAGTCTATTTATTTATGCGCCCGGTGCTAGCTTCTACTCTACATACACCTATTTGCGCCCATGCAGACCCAAATTTGGTCCAGGTCTAGTCACTTCTGCGCCCTGTCCCTGGTCACCACGGGCATCGCCCTATTTACGGCTCTGGATATAAAACTTATAAATAAAAACCTTTAGAATAGAATCCATTAATTGAATACCCACAACATTCGATATAGTAAAATAGACTAATCAATCGATTCTAGCTCACGTCACAGATTAGCTTATAATTTAGATAAGTACTGGCAGACGATACTTAGACTCGAGTGATGAAACAAAACAATATTGTCTATAATATGCATCTCGTCTATCACTTGAACGACACGTCAATGGACGGAAATGAGTATCTGTAATGCACTTGACGCCCCCTTCTTGGTGGGATGTCGTAGATCGAATCCATTGCTCTACTCGTACAAACAGGATGCAATGCTAATATTCCGAGTTTCTGACACACTTTGTAGACTTGGATAGTTCTTGAAATGGATTTTGTTTTGACATGGCGTGAATTTACTTTTTTTTTTACTTGAAATAGTATAAATATTTGAAACTGCTAGAGGTAGAAAATGTGGTACGTTTGCTTGGTAGCCTCAAATAAAAATATAGTCTTGAAAAGTAAAAGATAATGTATCAAATTAAAAAATGAGGTTAATATTTTCACAACGATTTTGAAGAAGACCTAAAATTTGTTCTGTAAATGCTCTAATTACCTCATTAAGAAGAAGTTCAGGACGTATTGCTATCTTTACCAACTCCGCACTCGACAAAGCTTGAAACTTATTACTACATTTATGACGCTGAAACTCTTGCGCATCGCTCTACATAATTTTTAGTCGTCATCGAAAAAGGGACAGATTTAACTGTCAAATTAGTGCTATACTTCTCTATGCCTTGCTTTCATGTGGGGTCACTACCCGACACTGGCAGAAATTGCTGAAGTCATCAACAGATTGCCACAAGAAAGAAAAACTAAAATAGTGAAGGAAAATATCGGAAAGCAAAACTAGCATATCTGAACGACTTTTTACGTTGTTTATAGCCTAGTTAAAAGTCCATCCTTCTATACTTTTCTCTTGATCTCTGTAAGAAAGAGCAAGCCTAATAGAGTAAAGGAATCAGCATCAATATCAGCAAGCGTTCCAAATTACCAATAAAAACCAATTTGCGAATGGGACTGTTCGCATGACTCAGTATTTTTTATAGGCTCTGCTAGTTATTGATACTGAAGTAAAATTGTAATTCGATGTCCTTCCGAATATTATGAACAGGATTTTTCTCGCTTCGCTGCGACAAACAGCAATTTAATAATATCGTAGGTATTTATAAAATTAAAATTTTTAAATGCTACTTTTTATAAAATATTAGTACTTAACATAAAAAGCGCAACTATGAAGTTTCTTGCAATAGTCCAGAAGTTGACTATCCAACAATTACACTCGTATTTATATATTAATAAACTAGCGACCCGCCCCGGCTTCGCACGGGTGCAATATACATATAAACCTTTCTCTTCAATCACTCTACCTATTAAAAAAAACCGCATCAAAATCCGTTGCGTAGTTTTAAAGATTTAAGCATACATGGGATATAGGGACAGAGAAAGCGACTTTGTTTTATACATACTATGTAGTTATATACTAGCATTCATAGCTTTAAACGTGTCAAATCTTAAAAAAAATATGTTCCATAGACCTTGACCTTAGTTACAAGTTAGTTAAAATTCATTTTATCTTATCAGAATGTTTTATTAAATACATAATATGCCTAATCAAAATATCTGTGTGACTACAAATGAGTCAAAGAGAATGAGGAAATTTAAATATTTAAATATGGCGAATCAATGTCAAGGGATTTCAAGTATTTTAGTAAGAAAGATTGAAAAAATCGGATTAGGTAAACCTATTTACCTAAATCAATATAATAAGCATATCGTTATTGTTACAATAACAAAAATAAGCAACATCGAATGGCATACGTAAATAAAAAGCCATTGTCATGTGACTGCGCTCGCGCATAGAAAGTGTTGAACGCGTTCTTAACCGCGACCTTGGCTCACTGGCGTAGAAAGAATCAAATCAACCTCTCATTGGCTCTATTAGATTAAGCTGGTTTTATGCTATTGAAGAGCTGAAATAGTATTAGTGCTCAAAGATGTTTTTGTTTTTTTTTTCTAAAATAAACGCAGAGGCGCTCGCGGCGCTGTGGAACCGCGGTGATGGTTAAAATCACAATCACTAATATTAGGCAGCGTTCATAGCTTAAATGCTCATACCATTTGGGGTATTTGGAACGCACGTTAAGCAGTTGACTCCGGTTACCACTACATTTTGTTATTATAAAGTCGTCGTCGTAAGACACGGCGTTGGTAGGGCTCCCACCAGGTGGACCAAAGATATTGGAAAGAAGTTATTTAATATTTCTCTGAGGTGGACCGACAATGTCTAGGTCGCGGTAAACCTGATGCATGCGGCAAGTCGTTGCTCGTTGTGTTCTATGGGGGAGGCCTTTGTTTTGACGTCTTTCGGCTGATGATGATTTAAAGGCTTTTTGTATCACTTAATCAAAACCAATTTTGAATTCTGAATACTTTACTCTGAATGTAAATAGATGCATCTAACTTCTATTTGTAACTCATTAGCTCAAATCCACAATATTAGCAGTGCATTACTAATAGAACTGTTTTACACAAAATAAAACAGCTATTATGTGCCGAAAGAAACACACAGCGTTATATTGAAGAAGCAGTTTGAGATATCACCATTGTAGAGCTTATCTATGGAAAAAACATACCTGTTTGTCGATGCTTTAGCCTTTGTTACCTTTTTGCACCACTAGGTAGCGCTGTAATCCTTGGAAAAGCGCTGCTGTCATTCTCTGTCTTCATAGTGTCTTCACAGCAAGGCCCTTGCTCTAACGCTGTGTGTTTCTTTCGGCACATAATAGCTGTTTTATTTTGTGTAAAACAGTTCTATTATATGCCTTGCCGAAACACACAGCGTTATATTGAAGACCTGTTTGATTTCTGCTGGTGAAGGTACAAAGTCTACAAACGCTATGTGATAGTAATGGGCAAATTAATTAAGTATATAGAAATAAAATAATTCCAACTGATAAATTAATGTATTTATTCATACAGTCATACAACAATTAAAATTGTAACAGTATATACTTAAAAGAACATAAAATCAAAGTTCTTAACAACTTAAATAAAACTTTTTGTTATACATTTATTTGTTAACTTTTTTTTTAATATAATTACAATCAATCATTTTAATTATAATTTAAAAACTTAGGATCATTTAATGCAATTAAACTTAGTAATTATATGGCATTATTTTGTTAATAACTAAACAACTTATTCAATTATTCTTTAATTATTGAGATCAACATATTATTTATTAAACACTAGAAAAATTGGAACGTAGTAAATCTTCATTATTCATGTTATCTTTCATAACTTCTTTGCAATAATATTTGCTAAATGTTTTATCATTCTTCCAGTTTCCTCTACTTAGAATTTCTTCAACTGGTAGATTTTCTAGCCAACCTTTAGAGGCCACTGCAGATCTGATACTACCTGGGGGAGCTTTAATATTTACTTCTCTAAAAATAGATTTGATCCATCCACCGATGAGAGTTTTTGAAGCTGGTTTTACATCTCCTTTTATTGAAATAAATAAACTTGTTAGATTAGTATTTAACCGTCTTGGGTATGTGATGTCCAAAAGTTGTTTAATATGCTGAACTGGGCATATGTAGGTATTGGGATGTGCAGACAATGACCAACCTGACTGTCTATGTTTGCTTGAGTCTGTTTTTGATCCAAATTTTGGCCATAACACAATTTTATTTGCACTTTCTATTAAATTATTATGTGTCATATCTAACAGAGTAAGGTCATGAACTCTGCGACCTGATGCTAATAGCAAAATGATCGCAGTTCTTCTTGAAATGTCAAAAATTGTATTTGTGCAAGGAACTGTATTTAACCAATTGTACAATATTTTTGTATCCCAAATAGGTAATTTGACAGGTGGAGGTTTTGATAATGCAATAGCTTTTAAAATCTGTTGAATGAAAAAATTATTTGGAATTTTATCTAAGTTAGTTGCACTGTAAGTTGAGATAGCAGATTTATGTAAAAGTATAGTATTATAAGCAAATTTATTATTTATATGGAGGCCCGCTAAGAACCTAGCAATGTCTAAGCCATTTGGGTTTTGGTGGTCCCGGTTATTGGCAACACACCAAGTTACCCATCTCTTAATAGGTGCTTTATAGGTGTTGAGTGTTGTTGTCCGCCAACTACTATTCAACAAACTTAGCTCATCTTGGTTCCAGTGGGTGACCTCACCGGTCCACCCCCAATTTTCCATGCCTGGAGGAACAATTTGTCCACATGAGGTGGAACAGATCCCGTCGTGCGGTCTATTAAGGTCTTCCGAAGATCCTTTATTAGTATTGGCTGTGTTAGGGCTCTCGACCGGAGGTCGCTCAGCCAGAAACATTGGTCCCACTGAGGGGCTATGAGAATGTATGTTCCCTTGGCTTTGTTTAAATGAGCTAGAACTCTGGGTATTAGGCTGGGTGGGGGAAACACCCATCCCAGCTGATAATTCCAGTTTCGACTGAAGGCGTCGCAAAAACTTGCAGACCCATCTCTGGAATCCCAAGTTACGTACTGAGGGACAACGGCCGTCTCCTTTGACGCAAATAGGTCTACGTCTGGTACTCCCCACTTTTCGAATATAGCTCTCTTTGCTGGAGCCAACAATTGCCACTCGGGTACCGACTTTCCTCTTGAGAGGCGGTCGGCTATTCCGTTTAACCTCCCCGGGAGGTATGCTGCCGATAGCGTCACATTGAGCTGCTCGGCTAACAGAAGGAGTTTGTTCGTTAAAGATAGAAGGGCTAGAGAGCGAGTGCCCCCTTCGTTCTTTATGTATGCAATCAGGGTTCGGTTGTCCGATTGTACTAGAATGTGTGTATTCCTGACATGTGCACCTTGCTGGGCTAAGGCTGCATAAACTGCATACATTTCCTTCAAATTGGAGTGCCAGTTTTTCTGGTTGTAACTCCATTTCCCTGACATGAATAGATTGTTCAGGTGAGCACCCCAGCCCGCGTCCGCCGCGTCTGTGGTGAGAAAGTGAGTCACTTTTTTTGAGTGCATTGACTTTGCACTTTTGTTTATGTTTTTTAGCCACCACTGTAACTCTTGGATTACTAGTGGAGGTAATACCTTTTTCTCTCGTGGTCTGCTCAGTCTGAAGCTTTTTAGAAAAACTTGTGTTCTTCGACAATGCAGACGACCGTTTAAAATTGTAAGATTTGCAAAATTCAGAGTGCCCAACAACCTTTGAGTTATACGGAGACAAGCCATTTTTTTGGTTAAAAGATTTGTTAACATTTCTGTTATTGACTGTACTTTTTTTAGAGGAAGTGACATTAAGTTGATTTTGGTGTTCCAGGTGATGCCCAGGTATTCTAGTTCCTGTGTTGGTGTGACCAGTGATTTTTGAAAATTCACATGCCAACCCAACATCAGAAAGGTGTCTAGAGCTTTTGTGGTTTGCTCTGCAAGCAATGCCTGGTTTTGATTTACTATTAAAAAATCGTCTAAATATACTATTACTCTCATGCCTTGCCTCCGCAGGATTTCCGCAATCCAGTTGGTTACTGTTGCAAATGTACGAGGGGCTGATGACAGGCCAAAGGGTAGGGCTGTTAGTTGAAGTATTTCCCCTCCATAGATTATACGAAGGAAACGCCTGTGGCTCTCCTTTATGCATAAATGAAAATAGGCTTGATGTAAGTCTATTTTTACCATCCAGTCCCCTTTCTGAAGAAACTGAATTACATCTACTCGAGATATTAATTGGAAATGGCGAGTGTACACATGTGAGTTGAGGCTTTTTAAATTGAATATTGGGCGTATCCCCCCATCTGATTTTTTCACTAAAAACATTTTTGAATGAAAGCCTGGTGTCACTTGTTGTGGTTGTTCCAAAATACCTTGTTCTTTTAATTTGTTTATCATCAAGGTCATATCTTTGGAAATACGTGTTGCAAATTTGCTCCGAATTTTTTGATTTGGGTACTGTAAAGGGGGTTTGACTTTGAAGGGTATAGCACCTTTGGATATCATGTTCAGAATGGACTGATTTGCCCCTAACCTTGTCCACACAAGTACTTGGTCTTTTAGGCACCCCCCCCCTGAACATACCCCTCGAACAGTCATTTCTTATTGTTATCTTTGGAACTTGTGTGACGAAAGGGCTGATTTTTTTTATATTTATTCTTATTATCACTATCAAAATATTTATTTTTCTTATCAGATTTTTTAATTATATGAGAATGTTTTCCTATTTTCTTATTGTTATTGCTATAATTTTGATTTTTATTTGTGTATGTATTGTTGGTCTTATTCTCTTTGAGATACTGTGGCATATTGAGCCACACTTGTGATCCACCTAAAGAATTAACTAAAGGTACTAAACCTAATATTTTGTAAAGCTACTTTTAGATTGATATTTTTAACTTCTTTGAGAATACGGTCTCGTCTCACCTCAATGCATTCTGCCCGTTTCCCACAGATAACTTGCATAATTGTTTCTTTATTTTTAAAAGAAGGTGAAGTCGGACCAAAAGTTTCTAATATTTTTTCATATAAGGTATTAGCGTTAAGCTCGTTTTTATTAGTTGAAGCCCAATTAACCAAATCCTGTAAACCTGTCTGTAAAAGACGTCTGTCTTCTAAAACAACATTAGACAATCCCGCTAAAAGATTTTCTGTACCGGCAACATAATCAGTACCTTTATTGAGGTGACATAGTTCCTCATTTAATTTTAAGCCAACAAAACCTGGTGATGCAACACATGTTTGTAAGGCTTTTTTGTATCGAATACCCTTCCATGTTGGAGAGTTAAAATTTTGAAGTTTTTTGAGCTCGTCTAGCTTAACTGGGTCGGCAACGGGTAAAATCTTATTTTCATCGAAATTAACTTTAAAATTACCTAAGGAAATATCAGCGAGAGAAATATCGGGTCTACTTATGAATGTTGATTGCGAAGTTGATGGAACTGTACAATTATTATTAAGCATATTATTACAATCAGTATGATTAGTATTCGTATTATTACTATTTAAATCACTTATAATCTGCGGTATTTGCGACATGTAATTAGAAATATAACTTACTTGATTAATCAGTGAATCCATACGCGGATCCGAGCAGGTCCAAACCTGTTTCGGTTTGCGTTTGGATCTCTTGTTAGGTGGTGGTGAAGCGTATCCTTCTTCATCTTCCGAAGATGAAGAACTAGATACGGATTGGGAGCCCGAGCTCTCGGTGCTTCGCCCTCCCTCCGGAGCAGCGTTTTGCACCTCAGGTTCATCTTGAGGATTCATCTTATGTACTTAGTACTTACCAGTTATCACGTACCACCTCAATACACTAACGAATCTTATTAGAGAACGAATTCTTATGTTATACTAATGATTTTTGACCGAAATGATCACTTTTCATGTAAAATAAGGCTAGTAACTATTAGTATTTTCACTTGTGAAAAAGTTAAGCTCTATTCGCGGCAAAAATCACAAACGCTATGAAGACAGAGAATGACAGCAGCGCTTTTCCAAGGATTACAGCGCTACCTAGTGGTGCAAAAAGGTAACAAAGGCTAAAGCATCGACAAACAGGTATGTTTTTTCCATAGATAAGCTCTACAATGGTGATATCTCAAACTGCTTCTTCAATATAACGCTGTGTGTTTCGGCAAGGCATATAATAACCAATTATCGGATACAAGAACCATGAAATACATTGGAAGTTAAGGCGTATTTACACGAGCATTAAACAATGTTTTTAAGTATGAATGTGGATGTGTGGTTATAAGGGTAGAGGTAGACCAAAGAAAAGTTGGATGGTTTGTATTAAAGGCGACATGGGTGGAAAGGGAGTCAGCAGTGACATAACGGCTAATAGAGATAAATGGAAGAAGAAAATCTATTGCGCCGACCCTAAATAAAATTAGGACAAGGGTAGGAAGATGATGATGATAAATGAAGCAATGTTTTACAATGTTCATGTTAATACTAAAGCAGTTACAGTATATTATATACTTTGCCTTAACTAAGGGTGCCAGCAAGACCCTGTTACGGCTGTTACTAAACACGCTGTCTGTCCGTCTGTCCTACATTTAAAGGGCTAATCTTTAAACCGTTAAATAAATTATTTTGTATTTTGTATTGTGTGTAAAAAAATACCGTACCAATACGTAAAAATACGGTACAGAACCCTCGGTGTGAGACAGAGATAGCACGTAACATAATTTATACGTAATGTCAAACGAACTCTATGAGGATCGAAATCATTTCCCGGGAAGAGGATAGCATTCGTCGGCATTAATATTAACCAATTGCAAAATTATTTTAGGTATTTTTGTGAATTTTTTACATGTTATAGCACATGATAGCTTATTAAATATAATTATTTAATAAGAAAATTTGAAAAAACAATTGATACGGATGGGATTCGAACCCACGATCTTCGACATACCGTGTCGACGCTCTAACCGCTGAGCCACCGTATCCCATCGGCATCAATCGAAATTTCAAATCTCTTTTACACGCCTAAGGCGTGTGGCGACATCTATCGAAATACATTACGTATCCCGACCCAGTGCTCTAAACTTTGCAGTTTTAGTAGACACCGATGCGATATCACCAATTTTCTTAATATTTTTGTGAATTTTTTACATGTTATAGCACATGATAGCTTATTAAATATAATTAATTATTTAATAAGAAAATTTGAAAAAACAATTGATACGGATGGGATTCGAACCCACGATCTTCGACATACCGTGTCGACGCTCTAACCGCTGAGCCACCGTATCCCATCGGCATCAATCGAAATTTCAAATCTCTTTTACACGCCTAAGGCGTGTGGCGACATCTATCGAAATACATTACGTATCCCGACCCAGTGCTCTAAACTTTGCAGTTTTAGTAGACACCGATGCGATATCACCAATTTTCTTAATATTTTTGTGAATTTTTTACATGTTATAGCACATGATAGCTTATTAAATATAATTATTTAATAAGAAAATTTGAAAAAACAATTGATACGGATGGGATTCGAACCCACGATCTTCGACATACCGTGTCGACGCTCTAACCGCTGAGCCACCGTATCCCATCGGCATCAATCGAAATTTCAAATCTCTTTTACACGCCTAAGGCGTGTGGCGACATCTATCGAAATACATTACGTATCCCGACCCAGTGCTCTAAACTTTGCAGTTTTAGTAGACACCGATGCGATATCACCAATTTTCTTAATATTTTTGTGAATTTTTTACATGTTATAGCACATGATAGCTTATTAAATATAATTAATTATTTAATAAGAAAATTTGAAAAAACAATTGATACGGATGGGATTCGAACCCACGATCTTCGACATACCGTGTCGACGCTCTAACCGCTGAGCCACCGTATCCCATCGGCATCAATCGAAATTTCAAATCTCTTTTACACGCCTAAGGCGTGTGGCGACATCTATCGAAATACATTACGTATCCCGACCCAGTGCTCTAAACTTTGCAGTTTTAGTAGACACCGATGCGATATCACCAATTTTCTTAATATTTTTGTGAATTTTTTACATGTTATAGCACATGATAGCTTATTAAATATAATTATTTAATAAGAAAACTTGAAAAAACAATTGATACGGATGGGATTCGAACCCACGATCTTCGACATACCGTGTCGACGCTCTAACCGCTGAGCCACCGTATCCCATCGGCATCAATCGAAATTTCAAATCTCTTTTACACGCCTAAGGCGTGTGGCGACATCTATCGAAATACATTACGTATCCCGACCCAGTGCTCTAAACTTTGCAGTTTTAGTAGACACCGATGCGATATCACCAATTTTCTTAATATTTTTGTGAATTTTTTACATGTTATAGCACATGATAGCTTATTAAATATAATTATTTAATAAGAAAATTTGAAAAAACAATTGATACGGATGGGATTCGAACCCACGATCTTCGACATACCGTGTCGACGCTCTAACCGCTGAGCCACCGTATCCCATCGGCATCAATCGAAATTTCAAATCTCTTTTACACGCCTAAGGCGTGTGGCGACATCTATCGAAATACATTACGTATCCCGACCCAGTGCTCTAAACTTTGCAGTTTTAGTAGACACCGATGCGATATCACCAATTTTCTTAATATTTTTGTGAATTTTTTACATGTTATAGCACATGATAGCTTATTAAATATAATTATTTAATAAGAAAATTTGAAAAAACAATTGATACGGATGGGATTCGAACCCACGATCTTCGACATACCGTGTCGACGCTCTAACCGCTGAGCCACCGTATCCCATCGGCATCAATCGAAATTTCAAATCTCTTTTACACGCCTAAGGCGTTTTCAAATTTTCTTATTAAATAATTATATTTAATAAGCTATCATGTGCTATAACATGTAAAAAATTCACAAAATATTAAGAAAATTGGTGATATCGCATCGGTGTCTACTAAAACTGCAAAGTTTAGAGCACTGGGTCGGGATACGTAATGTATTTCGATAGATGTCGCCACACGCCTTAGGCGTGTAAAAGAGATTTGAAATTTCGATTGATGCCGATGGGATACGGTGGCTCAGCGGTTAGAGCGTCGACACGGTATGTCGAAGATCGTGGGTTCGAATCCCATCCGTATCAATTGTTTTTTCAAATTTTCTTATTAAATAATTATATTTAATAAGCTATCATGTGCTATAACATGTAAAAAATTCACAAAAATATTAAGAAAATTGGTGATATCGCATCGGTGTCTACTAAAACTGCAAAGTTTAGAGCACTGGGTCGGGATACGTAATGTATTTCGATAGATGTCGCCACACGCCTTAGGCGTGTAAAAGAGATTTGAAATTTCGATTGATGCCGATGGGATACGGTGGCTCAGCGGTTAGAGCGTCGACACGGTATATCGAAGATCGTGGGTTCGAATCCCATCCGTATCAATTGTTTTTTCAAATTTTCTTATTAAATAATTATATTTAATAAGCTATCATGTGCTATAACATGTAAAAAATTCACAAAAAAAAAAAATAAAAAAAATATTAAGAAAATTGGTGATATCGCATCGGTGTCTACTAAAACTGCAAAGTTTAGAGCACTGGGTCGGGATACGTAATGTATTTCGATAGACGTCGCCACACGCCTTAGGCGTGTAAAAGAGATTTGAAATTTCGATTGATGCCGATGGGATACGGTGGCTCAGCGGTTAGAGCGTTGACACGGTATGTCGAAGATCGTGGGTTCGAATCCCATCCGTATCAATTGTTTTTTCAAATTTTCTTATTAAATAATTATATTTAATAAGCTATCATGTGCTATAACATGTAAAAAATTCACAAAAAAAAAAATAAAAAAAATATTAAGAAAATTGGTGATATCGCATCGGTGTCTACTAAAACTGCAAAGTTTAGAGCACTGGGTCGGGATACGTAATGTATTTCGATAGATGTCGCCACACGCCTTAGGCGTGTAAAAGAGATTTGAAATTTCGATTGATGCCGATGGGATACGGTGGCTCAGCGGTTAGAGCGTCGACACGGTATGTCGAAGATCGTGGGTTCGAATCCCATCCGTATCAATTGTTTTTTCAAATTTTCTTATTAAATAATTATATTTAATAAGCTATCATGTGCTATAACATGTAAAAAATTCACAAAAATATTAAGAAAATTGGTGATATCGCATCGGTGTCTACTAAAACTGCAAAGTTTAGAGCACTGGGTCGGGATACGTAATGTATTTCGATAGATGTCGCCACACGCCTTAGGCGTGTAAAAGAGATTTGAAATTTCGATTGATGCCGATGGGATACGGTGGCTCAGCGGTTAGAGCGTCGACACGGTATGTCGAAGATCGTGGGTTCGAATCCCATCCGTATCAATTGTTTTTTCAAATTTTCTTATTAAATAATTATATTTAATAAGCTATCATGTGCTATAACATGTAAAAAATTCACAAAAATATTAAGAAAATTGGTGATATCGCATCGGTGTCTACTAAAACTGCAAAGTTTAGAGCACTGGGTCGGGATACGTAATGTATTTCGATAGATGTCGCCACACGCCTTAGGCGTGTAAAAGAGATTTGAAATTTCGATTGATGCCGATGGGATACGGTGGCTCAGCGGTTAGAGCGTCGACACGGTATGTCGAAGATCGTGGGTTCGAATCCCATCCGTATCAATTGTTTTTTCAAATTTTCTTATTAAATAATTATATTTAATAAGCTATCATGTGCTATAACATGTAAAAAATTCACAAAAATATTAAGAAAATTGGTGATATCGCATCGGTGTCTACTAAAACTGCAAAGTTTAGAGCACTGGGTCGGGATACGTAATGTATTTCGATAGATGTCGCCACACGCCTTAGGCGTGTAAAAGAGATTTGAAATTTCGATTGATGCCGATGGGATACGGTGGCTCAGCGGTTAGAGCGTCGACACGGTATGTCGAAGATCGTGGGTTCGAATCCCATCCGTATCAATTGTTTTTTCAAATTTTCTTATTAAATAATTATATTATTTTAGGTGTTATGTTAATAAGCTTTCTTTGAAGTGATGTCAAATATGTACCTATTTATTTAATACAGTATTAACTTCATAAGAAAAAAAAAAAATATTTTAAAATTTTGCTTTGTCATCGACTATCGTGTTTACATAATGATGTGTGTAAAATTCCGCTGAATTGAATGACAGAAAGTGTGTTGAAATTCGAATACAAATTTTGATCCGCAAAGATGTAGTCATGAGTTCGTTAGCATAAAAGGCAAAAAAATAAAAAAAATATGTACCTAATCAATATTTCCTGTGAAGTTTCACTAATTTTGATTTAACCCTAAATTTTCCGGATCGTGTTCAAATCGTTATTTACAAGTCAGGGTAAGGTCATTTACCTAAATAAAACAAAATTAAACTAAGCACTACTCATATATTTTTGAATAAGCAAATAATCTGGAAGGTTCGAAATCCTGATAACGTGATACTTGTTTTCGACCGATTTTTTTCGAACGTCGCGCGTCGATTGTTTTTTCGTTCGCAAACGCACGCATCTCATTTCACTAGTGTTTTAGTATTAGCCCACAAACTTGTAAATACATTATGACTAGGACGTATTCCAACAATTGCCACAGTTATCATGTGCACCTACTATAAGACTTGAAAACGTGAACTATTTACATAGACATTGATTGCACAAATAGATTTAATTTATTGTCATGTCTCGCTAATGTTTACTAAAGAGAATACGTTGTAGAAATAATAACTAAGTTATAATTTAATGTAGCTTCGTTTCCAAAGTCAACGGCCTTATCACGTGTTGTCGTGCTCCTTATCAAACTACGCTTGGGGACTCAGGGAATATTAGAGCTGGGATCATTCTAGACTTTCTGGAGTATATTGAATTTCAGATGCTATATTACTTGTGTATGTCGTGATGCCGGGATGGTTAGGGACCTTCTTGGCATGTACCAATATGAGCTTTCCAATGTCTTATGTACTTTCTTCTATCTGAGACACCACTGAGTAAAGGTGATGGAAATTATCTTGAAGAAATCTGGACTTAACTCTAGTTACTTAATGCTAAGTCTACTTAATGCTCAATCCTTTTATATATGAGAAAAGGCTGCCCTGCAGTGGGACAGTTACAGGCTGGTTTATTATATTACTGGTATTTTAACTGACTTCTAATAGGAGGTTCTCAATTATTGGATATTTTTTATTTATTCCTTGTTATCGATTCGACCTTGACAGAACGGTCATGGTAGTAGTGATTTGCCGATCTCTTGAGCAAAATTTCCAAATTAAGATGTAGTTAATATAGTCTCAAACTTTCGCGAACACTCAACATAATGAAACTGTACTGTAAAATGTACTTTGCAGCACTCTGCCTGCGACCACGAGTGCTGCAAAGTACTCGAAACGTCAGGATTGTATTATCAAAATAAAAACGCGAATTATATCCGTTAAAAAAGTTGTTTCATTAAGATGTAGTTTCATACCTAGATTTCATGATGAGCCAGTCAAACAGTGTTTGTTATTTCCTTATGTATATTTTTATGTCAGCGTATATTCAGACGATGTTGTGACAAGTCGTCGGATAAAGTTTTAATTAAACATAGTCTGATTTACGATTACGATTCGTATATTTAACCGTATGAGAATTTTTATGAGACGTCAAACGGATGTTAATTCTTACATGATTTATGATGTTGCGTTTTCATGATTTAAAATTATAATGCATAATTATATTCAGCTAATCGCGAGTTTTGGATCAGTATATTCCTATCTTTAAGGGCTTAACTAACACAAGGACAAATATAAGATGATAATGGGGTCTGTGTTTTGTACTTTATTGCAAGTTTTCGAAAATTATTTTTATATTAACGATTGATTTTTGTACACTTGGAGTAGTGTTCTTGGTAATTTTTTGTCTTGATTTGGTCTTGATTTTAGTTTTTTGCCTGAGTATCAGCTCTTCATTCGGTTCTATTTCTGGCGTTGCGAGAACATTCAAGCTATGGTGAATTGCGTGGTGTTTTTGATGAGGTCCAACCAGTGAATTGGCGATAGGCCTCGGGGTCTCTTTTCCAAACACTCCTTTAAGTCCTTTTCCAGGTGACAGATCTTATTAAACTACATTTTTCTTCGTTGGCACTGGAATAACACCAATGATAAATTACCTAGTTAAGAAGTGCCGGTGTAAAAGCAAATATAATTGTTAACGAGCCGGTCGGAGCCGGGGCCGGCGGCCTGACAGTCAACAGTGAGTGTTATGAAAATATTTGCGAACAACCTTTACTTTTCGTTATCATGAGCGGTTCAGCAGTTAGCTTACAGACTGTTTGTAATAGAATTCTATACCCTTGATTAATTAGGACTTAAACATACTCATCAGTACCGTTAGTCATCCTCCTAGCCTAATTGTTCCCAACCTTTATTGGGGTCGGCTTCTAATCTAACTGGTTGCAGCTGAATATCAGGTTTCTACGGCGCGTCAGCCTACCTGACCTCCGCAAAGGGATACGATATTCTGTGGTTAGATTAGTTGCCAGAATTTTATGCGGGTATCTACTGACTTCCTTTAACGACTGTTTGAGATCTTCATGACAGTTGGAGACAACGCCTTAACGTGCTTTCTGAGGTACGGAACAAGTGACGGACGGACATTAGTTTATAATATGCGAAAAGCCAGAGGTGCGCGCCTTGGGTTTATACCTGAGACCTCTGACTTGTCAGTCGACAGTTAGGTAGGTACGACTAGGCTATCACAGCTCTAAACCTAAACATGATACCTACTAATATATGCTGGTGTTTTACAAATAACCCTGTATATTATATGACTGACATTCAGAGTTCCTGTGAATGTCGTGTCGGTGGAATTAATCGCTTCGATCAATGATCGTCTCGAGCGAAACTACTCTGACGCCTGCATACTTTTCGTAGCTGTTTGATATTTATGGTATTCAACGATGAAAATTGTAAGTACATAACTTAAGGCTGTTTGGACCTTTTGCTTATAAATCCTAGTTACTTAATCAGTTATACAATTTTGTCGTTTAGTTTTTAGAATTACCAGTTAGATAGATCCTATCTGGAAACTAAAAAGTTTTAGGACGTTAAGCTACGTTAAAAGGTAGATTAATACATCGACTACCATGTACACAATAAGAACCGACTTTTCAATTGATGAATGTATAGTTACGATCAATACAGTTACGTAGTTCTTGACCTAGCGTAACAACGTAGATGCATTCACAAAATAGCTATATTATGTACTTAATTGATTTTATTGATCGCGCATATTTATATTATTTGATTTGTTTTCAGACTAAGGAAATAAGAATAACTTTTTTATTACTTGATTTTAAATCCATTGTTGAATACTTCATTAATGGCTAATAAATTGATATTGTTTTCTTGGTGGATTAAGTTTTGTTTCACTTGTTTCTTTATCAAAATCCATGGAACTACCGAGAAAAAACATTTCCACTAATGAATGATCCCAATTTAATAATAACATTTTTAGCATACATGTTCCTAGCAAATGTTACGAGCGTATAAGATGCTTGTATATATTTTATGTGTCATAAATTAACAAAATTGTATACAATACTTAAGTTTAGAGTTTAGTTCAAGTTATAGTGGACTTACCTAACGCTGATATCGGTGAAGGGAAATGTTTCAGCACTGCATAATAAGGATGGCTACTACTGTTTGGTTAGTGTTAACTTACCCTTAAGTTGTGAAGGCCTCAGGGCCTTTCATGTTTGTGTTACATAAACTTGGATAGAAGTTGCCTATCTAGTCATAATGACGTGTGAGGTGTTCGAAACTACATTTGTACGCCCTAAAGATAAATTTGAAGGTCAAAACTCGCAAAAGTCTTGTTGAAACTAATTCCAATATTGCAAAATCGTGTTTGACGGACAAAAAGCAATCAGGTATCTATTTGCTCACATATTACTATCGCTATCAATGCACAAACAACAAAAACTAATAACTTAAACCTACTGGCGTGCCCTTCGAATTCTCACCAAATTTCCCATTGCAAAATAAGCTCTCTTATCTTGTGATAGAGGTAACTTTTCTTTGCATTTGCGAATGGAAGTCGCCAATTGTGCGGTGGGGTTTTATTCCGTTCAGTGTTGCTAAAAATACGCTCCTTGTGGACTACGCATTGGCTAGTTTACTACTTGCTTTTGTGACTATGATCGGACCTTCTATATCACGCTTGTGATAGAATTTAGTGTCATCTCTTTCTTCTAAGCCCTTTAATTACCGGAAAATTAGATAGAATCTACATATATGCGGTTCTATGTCTCGTTGTTATCACGTAAAAATTGATAGGTCTAAAAATCTGCTATACTTATTTCATGATGATTGTCAGAATACCGTAGGAGGTTGTAGGTGTGCCGTTTCTTCCAGACTTTAAATGCTGATGCTAAAGTTTTTTATATGCTGGATATGTTTGGTTGATTTTTTAAAATATTATATCTCTTATTGTAGACTAGTAGTAGTAGTAGTAGTCCTATTAGTATTACAACTACTAGGACGACGTGTTCGCTTCCTTTATTGTGAATCAGGTCATATAATAAATATTATTTTTTAAATGTTCAAAACAGAGATAAAGTTACTTAATTCGTTTTGTGATCAAGATTATATCGTATGTGATAGGATTAGCGCTATTGGTATTTCAATGGTAGAATTGAGTTACTTTCCTTGCTCCTTCCGGTTCCGAAAATTGAAGTCCAAAGCAGAAAATTAGTTGTCCTTAAAAACAAAAGGTTTGCCATTAACTCACATCACCAAGCCCCTGTCTGGTTAGTCAGGTGGGTTTTGTCTCTAACTGTACCTTAATTGTTACTGACTGGACGAAAAGTTTAATAGGTATGCTAAGGTTGGGTGAGATCCAGGTCACTCACAAAGTGCACTAGCTGTTCAAATTAACATTTTATTTGAAAGAAAATGTGTATCGCTAAGTGGTTTCGCCAATAATCCGACTTAGTCTTTTCTTTAGCCAGGTATCGATCCAGAGCTCTTGCATTTATCGAGTAGCCTTGCTCTGGACTTCTGCCAGTATTCGCTTTTAACACATACTGGGTTATGTGTAACTTTCTTTGTGTCATTTCCGAATTCCTGTTATTCCTGTATGTAATTTTCCGAAATTACATTTCTGCAAAACGAGCTAATTAATTAGGATGACGGCATAAAAACGTCCGTAAACCGGAAACTTTTGCGGGAACTTTGTTATTCGTCTCAATTTAAACATCTTTGCTTTTAAAGTGACATAGTTTAATATGTATAATGTTCTGTATTGTAATAATTTTCTTTAAATATAACATCCGTTATCTTGAGCGAGTTATTATCAAAACGATTGTTATATTTAGTTTTAGGTCCAAGGTTGTATACTGATGATAAAAAACCTAATGTGCAGTCTGGGATCGTACCTAATGGTAAAAATGGAATTCCACAGGGTTGTACGGCAAGAGTACGGCATAAACACAAAGCGGAGGGAATTAATTCGGATTCCCGAAGTATCTTTCTTAGAAGTACCCAGGGTATACCTCATGGTAGACATTTATGATGACATGATAATCGTACAACTTTAATCAACTTATCTAATTGTAATTATCTACCATTTCAGATTTGTCAAAGACCTTGAGGACGGGTTCGTGCGTCATCGGCCGACGGCTCGTCTCCGACAGTCAGCCTCCATGGGCGCCTCAACGTCGTACAATGAGGTGATACCGCCGCCGCTGCCACCGCCGCCGGTGGGACTCACCCAGGGACGACGCGTGGACACGTCGCTCAGACGTCTGGAGCGTGCGCATGATGATCTGTTCCAGTTGTAGCGGCCGAAGCAGCGCAGGTATGTGTGGGGTAATTGCCTTATTTTTTTTATTTCCTAGATTGGACTAAATGTAAATGGTATGGTTGTAGAGGCATCAGCAAAAATGGACACTGGCTCAACAGTAGTACCAACATCTTATAAAATGCCGATTGCCGTAGAATGACATAGAATTTCGTAGGGTCAGTAAAAGCTTACTTAAAGCCTTAATTTTTACACCTTTTTTTATGTGTGGAAAACACTTTATGGGTATCTCGCCAAGTGTAGGTTATGAGGTTCTGTCTGACTCGTATAGACTAAAAGCACATGATGTTCCTCTTCGGACTTCTTGACGGGAGTACGGTTTACGCTTGTTTTCACTCCTTTGTCCTTCCATAATTCCGCACGGGACAGGTGCTGCAAGAGTTTATAGGTTACGCTAACCGTTTCCCATCTGGCGGGCAGTACATGTGTTTTTCCACCCCTTAGAAACAAAGATGTAAGATGTATCCGTTGGATAAGACCACCCACAGCTTGATAGTTCTTTGGGAGGTTAAATAATTAATTACTTGCGTATTGTTGTAATAAAAATGTAATAAATCTGAGTGCGAAACATTATATGGACATCATGACCATGTTCTCTGTAGATGCGGTGTAATGTGATATGATATAAGTACTCAATAAATGTATAAATAGGTAAAGACAAAATAGTTACCTAAGTATCGTTTTATCTTCTGTTTGTGTCTTTTTTAAACGGTTTTACTTAGCTTGACCTGTTTATTATTTGGTTCAAATTTAGTAATCGATATTTCACCCCCTTCCTGTTGTCAGATTGATCTGATATTTGGTACACAGCTTTAGTTTTGATTACATAACCGTTTTAAAAAAAAAAAAATTGAACGTGAGTAAAACCGTATCAATATTTCGTATATTAGTATGACTCACGAAAGTTATTATTCTAAAAAAAAAATTACTTACATTATTTAACCCTCAAAACTCATCAAAAGTAACAAAAATGTAACTGTACTGTAAAATAGTATTTATACCTACAATGATTTAGTTTATGGTTATGCTTTCCACAAGGTTTCTGTGTGAAAGCTATTATAGTACATCTATTTCCTCGCTAAAACTTTTAGTTAGAACGTTTCTCTTGTAAATAAGTAATGTGTAAAAGGCGGCGATATCGCCGTAAAGTTTTCCAATTATACCAGGTGTGTTTAGTTTAGAGGAAGAATTTATGCTAAAGGTTTTACATTGCTTATTTGTTGGGGTGGATGAGGAATAAAAGAAAGAAAAAACATTTATTCTGGACTCTCTCTTTGCGTCGGTTTTCTCTCTCTTACTGAGTAGTCGTGGTCATTTGTTGGGGATATTTTTTTTTAATGTGATGCGTCGTCAGTTGTTTCTTTCTGTAGCCGATTATGAGGTATCGGAATCGGCTACGGGTCTGGTCGTTCTAACGTATAGAGCTTCTTCCTCTTGGTCGCTTTTCTTAGATTTTGACAGCGATTATCGGTTTTTCGAGGTTGTCACATTTCCATTTCAAACGAGTCCATTCTGAACCCATACAAGTATAAAGACATCAAGAGCTGTTACTTCAAACATATCTTCTTTTGCGGGAAGAGGATAGCAATAACTGCCTTTAAAAATTAATGCTTTTAATTTGGGCATTATGCGACTGATTTCTGATTTTAATTTATTTTTGACTTGTCGTTTTATTTTTTAAATTTTTTCTAAGGTGATCGATACTTAGACATTGTGATACCTAGTCTAATCTAGATCTAGTCGTCGCGTTTTTATTTAGTTTTACTCTTACTGACAACCTAGACATTTTGAGATATAGATCTAAATGTACCGACCCATATCACATATTATGTTTACTTTTTTAACAGTAAGCCACTACCTACTACAATTAACCTATTATGACAATTGACAGTTCCCCGCCCGGTCGGTCCTCGGTTATTTCACTTTTATACTGCGTCTCGCGTTGCGATTATTCTGTCTCACAACTCCCACTTCGCACATAGTTAATGTCCGTAGTTTTGCACAAGTTGTTAACAGTTCAGACGCAATAGTTTCAGTAGTTTAAAATTCAGCAAATTAATGGGCCAGACTAATAATTGGTCTTAAGTGGTCCAACTTTGAGAATATATCGACGACTTTTAAGTGATTAATTAGTCACACATTAATGGACTTCTAAGAGATTAGGCTAACACGTCAGGAGCGATTGGGTCTCAGGACGTACGTAATAATTGATTTCATATTGTCTCAATTCGCCGTATAATAATTAATGAATTAGGAGTAAAGAGTAAAAAGGTTTAATTATTCATTGAAGACTCGAAATTTTTTATGGTAGTTTTTAACCGACATCGAAATAGGAGGAGGTTTTCAATTCGATTGCATGTTTTTTTTATCTTTAGCGAAGTCATGTGTCGGGTGTTTTCGCGCACAGATAATAATTTCAAATGATCATTATTGAATTAACTTCTACGTTTCGATCAAGTTGCATTGACGGTCACGAGAAAAGTAGTCTGAGCAGACTTATAAACGAAATACTTAATAGAAACGTTTGTTGATCTGTCGATAAAACTTTTTGGCTTAGTTTAAACTATATTTCGAGTGATAAAAATGTATGATTTTTATAAACATAACATAACAGATATTTCATATATTCCACTATAAGTATATTCTTGTTCAGACCAAAAATAATTGAAAATAGAATTTAGCTAGAATCCATGACATAGCACTTTAGTCGTCCATCAGTTTTATGTTCTAAGTGTTTACACTTGTGTGGGCTAGTCTGAGCTAGTTTTTACTACAATATGCGAATCTTTGACGTCATTGTTTTTAGCTTACATTTTAGATTTAGATCGGTGATTCATATTTTTATGGTTCAATATTGGTTTGTATCTTCTCTACGGCCTTAGAATGTTGTTTGTGGATTTCGTCGGAGCTTCGTCTGGAGTAAAAATAGAAATAAATCTCTGTTTACTTTGTTTAAAAGATTTGTTACAATTTATCTTCGTATTAACTTTTAGACGCGGCTTTGCTGCCGCTGTATAATTAATAAAGTAGCCAGTATACTCATAGGGTTGCCAGGTCGCCAAACTTAATAGTCGGACAGATCAGCCAGTTTGGCCGGACATTTGGGTAATAAGGCCGGACACCCTATTTATTGAGGATTTTGTGTCTCAGTTTAATAGGTACGACAAAAATTGTACTATGTAAAATCAAGCTTTTTTGATTATTACCAAAAATCTTGTTAATTCTAATGCTAATAATATGAGCTCAGTCTGAACTGAGATGAGATGTGCGAACTCATATTAGATCTTAACATAATAATTTTCACATGATTCATCAACTCATTTAAATTCCTTTGCATTCATTGTAGATATTAGGTGCTCAGTATTTCAGGTTCCAGTGACGAGTATGGGCTCATTTGATTCGACTCGAAAAAGTTTAATAAATTGTGAAAATTTTACCAAATTATTGGAGCATTATCTAGCAGCAATTTTCTTTGAGCATTATTTCCTAGAAAGAGTCAGAACTATAGAATGGTTCACAATGTTCCATTTCTGTGCAAAGACCTTTCTCAATTCCCTATATTCTTCGCGGAAGCGTCGTCCCGCCGCGCCATCTCTTTTGGGATTGCCGTGGTCAGACACCGCGTGTTACTGTCTCAGGGCACCAATTCTGTGAGTTCTCTCGGCATACTGCAGACGTTTTCTGCTTTGTCACACTTATAACCTTATCTTACCTTATAAAAAAAAACAATAATCGTATTAACAATTGTTAGAATCTTACTATCACAAATATAAAATAATAATTACAACATTTCTAACGCTATATAAAAGTTATTTACACCACGATATTGTACTAGGCTTTATCTGTGTTTTATTACAGCAACGTTATTTAATGATATGTAATAGATAACGATATATGAAATGAACTATAACCTATACCCGCTTATTACACTTTTACGATGTATGTAAGCCTCACGTTTCGATAAATAATACTAGCTCCTGCTAGCGGCCTTACCCGATTTATTTTGCATAAAAACTAGGCTATTTTAATTTGGATAGTGAATTAATTTTGTGTTTTCGCTACTTAATAGTTACTCATTAAACTATTAAGTAGCGAAAAATTACGTAAGAATTTCTAAGATAACTGTCTCACTCAAAAAGGAAATTTTTATCATAGATATAGTTTATCAAACCGTTGATATAATCTGTGTTGTATGCCCTTAACGCCCATCCCTACCATAAAATTATGGTAATCAAAATTATTCCATTCCACGGAATGGCTCACCCCATGATGCCCACTTCATACCATTTCAAATAAGTACCTGAATCAGCTTGCATGACCTGAAATAACAATATTTTATTACTTAACTTTAATTTACTTTATCGATATATTTCTTCAATCAATCATTTAATCTAATATGTTATAATTTACAACATTTGATTCGTATCGAATATACGTATACTCTAATCACTAGTATGGACAACTCTATCCATCAAATAAAATGATAATAACAAATCAAGACGTATTTGATGTATCTACTTGTCGAGCCCAGATGTAAACTCTTTTCTAAAGCCTTTTTGCTATGATCTGTGCTAGGATACCACTGAATTTAAAAAGTAAAAAAAAAATCTATTTAATATTTTAGATTCTACAGCAATTTCAGGTTTAGATTACACAAAATGCACACAGCTGTGCACACACAGGTATGCACGCACAGATATGCATGTACAGATATGTTATTTGTTATCCTTGTTCATACTTCAGGGAAGATAAGAAAACAAAGACGCATTGTAGAGATATGATTTTAATGTAGTAAATATTATCAGATCTAGTGAGAAAATAAACAAATGGGGTATCAAATGAAATTATTTAATAAGAAACTCGCAAAAACAACTGACTCGCCATCGCTTTAATAATTAATATAATTACAAAATGTGGTATTACCGGCCTTTGTGGAAGTAGGTAGAAGTCATGAGCTTTGTGATGGTTGACTTATCAGTATCACAAAATATCGTGAATGCGTTGTTCTAAACTGAATTGACGAAGTAAACTTTAGCTCTGAACTAAATAATCTGCTCTGTGTTTAGTTTCAATAGTGATATCTGGTCTAAGTCTTAGAAAAGGGCTCGTTTTCTGGATTTTTGATTTTGATCATATCAAAAGGTAACGTGGGGGGGCCTTGACTTGCTAATTTTTTTTTCGCTAAGACCTAACCCAGCCAAGATGCTCCAAATTCCTAATTTAATACTTTAAAAAATGTGTATAAGTATGTATAATCTAAGAGAAATAAATTATAATTTATAAGTACAGAGATTTAATAGACCAACTTAGCATTTTTCCTCTTCACATAGATTGTCTTATCATCTTCCATTGTCTATTTACAAATGTACTATTTATGATATTCGTTCGTTCCAGGTATGCGCGGTTACAATGAACGCGATGCGCCTGCGCTGTGCTGACGTCACAGCGATCGGTCGTCGACGATCACGACTGCGATCGCGTTGCGCGATCGAGCCGTTGATCGCGGTCGCACTGAACACTCAAGTACAGTCGGTGAGTTAGTCGTGAGGGCACTAAGTGATATTAGGTAACTATATTCGTAAAGGAACGATTGGAAATATACTATATACTTGTAAAATCTATTAGGTATAGACAGAGTACTACACTAAAGAATATTATTAGGTGTTGTTTTAATAAGTATCGTGATTATGGCTAAGTCCTTTCATTGTCTTCAAATCACATCATATACATATAACATATTAATATTCATAACGAAACATTTTATCAAAAGGAAATCTAAATAATTATTATGTTTTTTGGTTTTAGATCTTATAAAATCTTTATAAAGGTGAGTACAGACTATATAATATAACATGTAAAACATGGTTATTTAACATGTTTTAATACAAACTTGTTATGTTCCAATGTAAAAATAAAGTAAATGTAAGAATAAAGTGAATTTGTTATATAACAAAAGTTTTATAAGATGTTACATAATCTGGACTTACCTCAAAATTCATGTCGTGGGGTTTACTATTGAACTACGAATCAACAATCCTATTTTTACTATAAAAAAGTTATAATTTCAAGCGCTTTTGCACCAACAACTCGTACATATAAGTTGTACATATGAGTTCGTGTATATAAGTTGGGATTAGGTGACTTCGTAGTTAAAGAGTAACTCCCCTGAGCGCACTGACAATAACAATGATTAAAATTGACAAAAACGAACGAATAAATAAATCTACATAAACTGAACTGATTTACGAAATGCATTCAAGAATGTTTTATTTACCGTGGATTTGAATTTGGATAAGATAACAATGAGTCAGGTTTATTTGCACTGTTAGACAAGATTTTAACAAACTACACTGGCCTTCAAAACTTATTACCACATTTCATGTATGTTTTTACATGTTTATGCACATGTTTTGCTTACCAAATGAAAACATTTAATAAGAAACTCGGAAAATCAACTGACTCGGGCAGGACCTAAACCCGCGATCCCTGCCATGCCGTGCATCGCCGGTGCAAGTCCCGCCCGAGTCAATTGTTATTCCAAGGTTCTTATTATTATTTTTTTTCACTCTTTTAAAATTGCAATACATTTATGCGATTTATACAATGCGATTTAAAAAATAATTATATAAAAACAAATCTTCAAAAATTTTAATGAAATTTGTTATAAAACGTTTTTGTTTCAAAACTATTACTTCTTTAGAGATATTGCAATTTTGAATGTGTGTACTAAGTTGTGAAGGCTAGTGTAGTTTACGATTGTATGAATTTCAACTTTTTCATGATTATAATTATTTTAAAAAAATTGAAAGAGCAACTGATACGGATAGGCATCGAACCCACGATCATCGAAATACCGTGTCAACGCTATAACCTGACTTTTAAATTTTCTTATTAAATAATTATACATATTTAATAAGTTAACATGAATAAAAAATATTTTTCATGATTCTTTTTTCAATAGAATTTTCATATTGTGTACAACTTGGAACAGGGTACATTTCTTTCGATTTTACAGTTAAATAAGCGTAATGTAACAGTTGATTGTGTACAATAATGATGAATGATTGTTTGACTGCTCACAAATTATCAACGCATTGTCTTACCAAAGGTTATCAATAACGATTTTCGACACACAAACATGCGTCGTAACTCAGATTTTGTTTTACATAATTTGTTTATTCAGAAAGACTCGACTCATTGGGATAAAATCCAAATTTAAATAGCGTGGTACTATAGACTTAAAACGTAATAACTAATATAGCCAGGTGTATAGTTTTTTTAAACTTAGGAGATGTTTTTAAAGTTCACTGTTAATAAGTGAATCTGACTAAGAAATCTCAGCCTCACGCTACTCATCGTCTAAACGTGATATAATTATGATACATAATAATATGATGTTATACTATTCATAAATATATTATTATTATATTGTGGAATATTGAAAATAAGTGATCAATTTTGTTGATTGAAACGGATAAGATGTACACATAAATTAATAAAAAAAACGAAACGTAATGATGATTGATTTTTGTTGCAGTTTCAAAACATATGTGTAAATAATCCAACAGTTTTCGTATATTATTAAGTGCCGAGTGTATTATTTCAGAACATTCAGAACACAGTGGTTCGTACTCTGATGCCAGTACCAAAGTAGGCAGAAAAAGTATTTATTAACGAATTTAATTGTCTTTGAATATCGAATTTTAAAAAGTAATCTTCTTGAGATTGACTCCTTAATTAAAGACTGGTCATCAACTGCTCTTGACAGAGAGAGATAAAAGGTGTAGTGGCGGAGGGTGAATTTTACCAAGAGGTAAGCCGGATCCAACCTAGAGAAAAATCAATGGCACAGTCAGGTGCCATTAAGCTGGTAATAATCGAGTCGTATAGAACTTCCGAGCGCAGCATAGGACGTCCACCCACAAGGTGGACAGACGATCTAATAAAGGAAGCTGCTGGATGCAGGTTGCTTCCAATCGGCCAATCTGGAAGTCATTGGGGGAGGCCTATGTTCAGCAGTGGACGTATTATGGCTGAAATGATGATGATGATGATGGAGCCTCCGCCACTGAGAAGGACAGTAGAGAATCCTTTACCTTGCATTGAGAAATTAAGGGCTAGTTATAATAATCTTCTTTACATTGAACACATATTTTCAAATTCCAACCAAACGTCCCTGTACCCATAAAATTTAATGTATGTTATATCAACTCGTGAGGCACTAAATACATTTGTACGTGTTTGTTGAGCTTAAAGTTTATATAAAAATCAAATAATAACATAAATAATTTACTTGTAAGTAGTTTTAAGTTATAATTTTTATAGTTTCATTTGTGGATGTTAATATTGTTTCTGTGAGCGCGTACGATAGCAATCATACTTCTTCGTTTTTAAGTTGCGTTCACGAAGAATATAGATGGAGGTTTATATACAGGGTTATATGTAAAACACTAACATCCTAAAAAAATCAGTCATGTGAACATAAATGTTGCATACATTTGTTCACATGATTCAACAAAATGTATGAAACAGCTGATTTTTTTTTGCGATTTCAGGGTTGGTCCCATAGTAAAAGTTGTTCAAAATGATGAGTTTAATAACCCCTTTTAAGGATGCTGGTGTTTTACAAATAACCCTGTATAAGATATATATTATTTATATTTTTATTTTCTTAACTTACAACACAAAGTCGCTTAATATGTCCATCTGTACGCTTAGATCTTTTAAACTACGCAACAGATTTTAATGCGTTTTTATCAATAGAGTGATTTAAGAGGAAGGGTCTAACGATCGCCGTTGTTCAACACGGTCAAACTCTGGATGGGTGAACGATTTCTCATATTTTAAACTGCACATAATTTTGCCTGAAAATGAATGAACAAAGCGTACGCGCTCTTTTATTGCTTTTATATATATGAGATATATGAATACCCGACTAATATTGTACAAAAGTTACAATACCTATCTATACTCTGTTGTTTTTGGTAATTTAAATTTATGGAATATAAATTAAAAAACCCTCGACACAAATACCTCTATTTTTTTAGCTAAGAACACTCTCAAGTCACCTTTCAATTAAAAAAAAATCAAAATCAGTCCATTCGTTTAGGAGCTACGATGCCACAGACAGACATACAGACACACAGACAGACACGTCAAACTTATAACACCCCCCTTTTTTTTGCTAATTAAGAAGTATGTTAAGCAGAGATGCTTTAAAAGCCGAGCCTTCTCATCTTAATTCTGTGACGATTAATTAGGTGATATTTATATTAAGTCCCGGTTTTATTTAGCTTGCCCTGTTGTTTGGTGTATATTTAGTAATTGAATTTTACCCCCTTCCTGTCGACAGATTCATCTGATATTTGATACATATCTTTAGTCCTGATGACAAAACCGGTTTACGTATAAAAAATGTTTACTTATAGATTACTTTAAGATATTACATTAATTAAATTGTATGCATAAAGGTTTGTTTAACGCGTAATACATTTAAGTGATATGACAATCCTATTTACATTTGTTTACTAGCTAAATCTACAGAGTATAGATAACAAATAAAACCTATCTAATAGGCTCAAATTATGGCTATTTAGCTATATCTACGTATCATTACTATACTATATTATTGATCATATATGATACTTTTTCTATATTATATTAAATATAGTTGTGATTTGACGTCATATTATATATTATATGTGTCCCTTGCCATCGATACTATATTTAAATTGTAAATACTATAATAATGTCTCAAACTGTTTATTTATTATTAAAAGTTTTTTATGTAAATACTATATATTACCATCCACTGCTATACCTCGTCGGTCACAAATATATAATAAAATATAAATTTTAATATTGTAATATATCGATGGCTGTAATAATTAAACTTGATAAATAATGTGTAAAGTAATATTCGTTACACTTCGTTTTTGAAAAATAATAAAAAATATATCGTTGTTTAAATGTGCGTGTATCAAATAGAAATATAAGAAAAGAATCTTTTAATTGTTTACATAACTATACTTATTATTCCCTTGTATTTACTAGGTAACAATTGGCGCGTAATTCATGTTGCGTATCTATAGATACTAGCGCGCAACGTTGCCAGATGTCGCGCAACATGAAAGTGCGTACTGAATACGTACGACAAAACCTGTTGCTTATTATATTACGCATCATTTTGCGGGTCAATTGTTGCTATGTGAGTATAAGACTGTAAACGTTAGCTTTATGTGTTTGCATAGGTTTTAATCCCGGTGTTAATTTAATTTATACCGTTTTTTTTGTCGCGTGGAAAACCCTTTATGAGTATCCCACCACTAAGGGCTGGTGAGGGGGTTATGTCCGACTTGCACGGACTAAAAACTACTCTCTATTTATCCACGAACCTCTGGACGGATGTACATCTTTCGCTAGCACATTAAATTTAATTTATACCTAGGTTTGTTGTTTACAACAGATTGACGCGTGATCGTGTTGAAATGTTGCGGTTTGTTTCTGTAATGGATATAGAGCGCTTATTTTTTTTTATCGTGTGGAAAACCCCAAAACCACACGCTGGTGACTGGAGGCGGGACTTAAGTGAATAGACCGCCTGTAGATGGAGCTTTTTATAGCTTGATTATTTATTTCATGAATAATAAACACATTCGTTTATACTTTTTTTCTAACGATTTTTGTGTATGAGCGGATTGTAGGTTTAAATTAAATTCGCATCGAGAATAAAACCTGCAATACTAAATGTTAATTTTCCAAAAAAATACTATATCCTATACTAGACGTATTTAAAAATTATGTCGCGAGTAACGTTATTTACGATATCAGTGCCTTGTGATAGCTAATATAACTTACATACTAGCGGTAGCAGCTAATGTAATGCCTGTTACACACGTAACGATTAATCGTCGTGATTCAACTGATCTGCGCAAATTTTTTGACTTTTCAAACTAGAAAGTTTGCAATGATTTGTCATATAGATCATCGATGTAACCCAATGAACAGTTTGTACATTAAAAACCTAACGATTTATCTTTACGTGTGGGTATAATATTTTGAGTGTATCGACTGTATATCAGAATTAAGCATCTTGATTTAAAAGATTAATACTAATTAAATCATTGAAATCATCAAGAATTGTAATTGTTATCTGTATTGGATGGGTTAGCATGTCGTCGCTTTAGGTGGGACATCGTATGCGCAAAATGTCTGCGTCGACGTCGATGTCAAAAGTGTTGGCTACTTACCTTTTACAGCCTATTCACGCTGATGACGTATTACTTGTTTGATAGCTTATGACGTTTTAATACAAATTAGTGTGAACGCAAAGATCATCAAAACAAGTTGTGTGATTTGTTTCTTAATACAATTTTCGAGACATTACATACTTCATGTCTTTTGCGCAAACTCACAGTTAAAGCGATAAAATGCAACATTGGAATGTTATTTCGATTATGTTATTGACATAACAGTCGTGTGACATTTGATTTTTTTAAAGTAGAGTTGGAAGATACTGCATCTACAAAAGCGTCTTCTTGTCAATTCAGCTTTTTCCAACTCTTATTAAAAGCCAATTCATCAAATGTATTTGTTGCTTAATCACCTTGTCTGAAAGAACACTTAAGTATGTAGCTATTTGTGTGATAATACCTTGTTCCAGTAATAACAATAATTTTACGAATAACATTTCTAACGAAGACGTAAAATTCAGACTACTATGATTATAACTGGTTTTATTATTATAACTGGTGCTATTATGATTTGTAATAACGTTGTAGTTGAGTTAGTAACAAGTTTATTTATCTGTTAAATACATAACGAATAATAGACCATCGCATTCTACAGTGTTTTAGTGGTGGAAATTGTGAAATTGCATCAGTTTGAGGTTAATTGATGAAAAATATTTAAAAAAATACATAACTGCCAATAAAACATTGTAACTTGTGATGGTGCTTGTATATACCTTCACTCCGAATCAATGCAAATGGTCTCCATTTGAATCTTTAGCAACGATTGCACTACATTTGTTCATTCATTCAATGACACACATTCAATTACTCATTTCTTCAGTAATTCGTTCACCCATTGGTTCACTCGTTCCTGTCGTTCATTCATCGTTCAATGTAATATCCAGGTGTCCCTCATCCACGAAGTCGCATCCGAACTGTGCATCCGATTACGCAGCAGGGTTGAGGATTGAATCAAGCCCGTTTGCATTGACCTTATATTTTATGGCTGTAAAAAAATACTGTTTTTTACCGTCGAGTTTATGTAATAAGTACCTATAAGTTTATATGTTATGTTTAACGAAAATAATCATGTATAAAAAAGTCGTATTACATTCAAAATGTATAATTTAAGTATACCTATCTAGTCCTGTAAATGGCTTAGATAATAAACAGCGTCAATATCCATTCAGTTTTGCATGGATTTTTAATAAAATCAAATATTGAAATATATTAGGATATGCAATGTAATGTATATGTGTGTAAAACTATACATTTATGTATTTAAAACGTTGTATAGTTAGTGTGTTATTTGTATAATTGTATTAGGTATAGCGAACAATCGTTAACTATAGTTTGCTGATTACTTCGTCGTTTGCTTTTATTTTTTATCAACCTCTTTTATTTATTTATGCTAGTTGAGCTTTAATAAATCATATTTTATTACTCGTTTCATTTGTGTTTTATTGATGAGATAATTATATTTTTTGTGAATTTTTTTACATGTACATGATAGCTTATTAAATATATAAGAAATTTGAAATTATAAGAAAATTTGAAAAAACAACTGATACGGATGAGATAATTGTCTGAAAAATTATAATTGTGTTCTGCTATGCAGATGAAACACAACCGTTTTCTTTCAATTCACTTTGTCTGCAGTACCCGGCCCCGTCGGATACAGTACGAGGAACACGCGAGGAGATTTTTTACTGGGTGCGAGCCCCACATTTTTTCTCCCCCCGGCCACAAAAAGGCCTTTTAGAAACATCCTATAAACACAAAGAAATAACGAAAAGCAAGACGTACTAAAAAATCAACCGCACATTCGCTGCGTTAAAGAATAATGTTCTTTTGTATAGATACAAAGTAAGTGCACTTTTGATAAGGGCATGGAAAAGATCAGAATTTCTGGATTTCTTTGTGCGCCAGTCTCATAATTCAAAGATTTTCTATCTGTGCCTCACAGAGATCGCTACTGTACCCCGGCTGATCGAAGGATCACTAGCGGTGGCGGTGGCAGTTTACTTCAACAATGCATTGTTACATACAATCAATAATTCAATGTTGAATTCAATTGCAATCCATTATTCTGAGGGAAATACAATACAATGCGCATGTGTCCTAGTGAGTATGTGCACTCATACCTCATTATGTCACGTTGAAATTGAGCACGGACAATGGATCCAACGCGTATAGTGTTGTTATCTTGTCTGTTTAGCTCTGAAGCTATATCGAGAGTTCTACAGCTGGAGCTGGTTCTGGAACAAGCACTGGATTTTGGACATATTTATATTTATTTATTTATTTATTTAATATACATAGAAAATAAATAATTTTCTTTCTATGAAAATATAGGATTTTTAATGTATTTATTTGCACATATTTAATTTCACTGGATACCTAGAACACCTATAACCGTAACTTTTTTATAAGTTACTTTTGACATTCAGATACATAAAGCTCGCTTTTGTCATCGTCCCTCATTTTGCATATTATAAGTTAAAATCGTTTTTCATTTAAATTCTGCATTTCACTTTAAGTGTTACACTTGTAAATTGATTTTCCGGAAATGGAAATGTATGCAATAAAATGTGAAAAATCTAACGCGAGCCAGGATACTTTTAACATCTCAAAGAAACGCTCTGTCACATTATGTAAGAGAAATATTATTTAACCGTTATCTCGCTGGCATCTACATTCAGAAAGGAAATTACAAACTAGACATGATTTAAGACTTGGCAAATCTCCAGACAAAATAATTATGGTATTTTTCCTTTTACAAACTACAAGTATTAAATCGTTGTACAATTTATTACAGATTGATTATTCACGCTCCTTACCTATACAGCTTGTGGATATTAGTCCAAAACTAAACAAGCCTGCCTCTTTTCATACGCATCACTTATTTTATTCGCTCATTAGAATGTGTTTGCCCTTAATTGCCACGCACTGTAGTAGCAGATGGTTGCTATTACAGTAGGATGCTGCTGTCCATCCTTCAGATTTTTCCCTAAGTCGCTTCTTACGACACACGCGGAATGAGTAGGGGTGGTTCTATTTTTAGGCCGGAAACCACACGGCACGCTCCTTAATTTCGTGCTGATAAAAGCCGGTACACGTAGTACCTAGCTCTCTTCGATTGGAAATCTCCCTCAAACCTGTTTTACATATAAATTGAAAATGTTGGGTGGATGTATCTTATATTTTATTTGACAGCAATAAAATTCATTTATTGCGGTGAGCGAGCTTTATAACCAACTGAGCAGCAATTTTCCTTTGGTCCACGTACGTAACTGATCTTTCGTAACCGGCTACGAACATGGAATTTTTTTCTTCCTTTGATAACCAGCTACGAAAACAGAACTAATTTGTCGTTTTCGTAACCAAGTTTCGTGAGCAGCTACGAAAGAAGAATTTTGTTTCTTTTTCTGTAACTGGTTACTAATCAAGAATAATTATTCCAGGTTTGTAACCATGTATGTGGCTAAAAAATACCTTCCGTGCACTTTCATAACTAAGTTTTGTTAACTGGTTAAGAAAAACCCTTTTTTATTATTGTTTTCACAACTGGTTTTTAAACAAGAATACGAAGTGTTCATTCATAACTGACAATCACAAATAGTTAAGAAACGAATAATTATGATTATGTTTTTATAACTAGCTACAGTCAGCAATAACATTTTTTGGCAAAAACAAGTAAACATCAGCAAAAACAAGCGAACATCGGCAAAAACAAGTGAACGTCGACAAAAACAAATGAATATCGGCAGAAACCAATGCCCAATAGATATAAGCGTGAAACAGCTAGATTACTAGCATATACTATTTACACAGTCATAGGTAATATGACGAAGTTCCCTTCTTCCTCCACTGTAGTTAGTAGTGATACTAATAATGATGTGGTTAATTGTAATTTAAACTGACTTGTTCGACAACAGAGAAGAAAACTAAGTTTTTACTACTGTCACATCAAAATATTAATCACTTCTCTGGCAAAATTTTAGATGTAGAATTATTTAATGAAAAATTTAATGTCGACATTTTATGTTTTACTGAAACATGGCTTACGCCAGACACAATGTTGTTTAATATTAATGACTATCATGTCGCTAGTTCGTTCCAGAGAGTGTCAGCAGAAGGCGGAGGCACTATGATTTTGTTAAATAACAAATATGTTCATAGAGAGCGACGAGATATTTGCGACCTCTCTGTTGAACGAATCTGCGAGCTCGCATGTGCAGAGACGGAGGAGTACATTATCTTGTGTGTATACAGGCCTCCTAATTCTAAAACCTCACATTTTTTGGAAGTTATGGAGGATGCCCTCCGGAGGATAAAAATGAACAAAAACATTATAGTATGTGGTGATTTTAATATTGATCTTTTAGTAGATACCACCGCAAAACTAGACTTTATATCTTTATGTAAATCATTTAATTTAAATTTTAATTTCTTTGAGCCAACTAGGGTGACAAAAGATTCTGCTACGTGTATAGACAATGTCTTAACCAACTTTAAAATAAAAGGTAAAAACCTTATATCAGGGGTTCGCTCTGATCATAAGTGCCAGATTATTAAATTAAGTCATAAAATAGTCAATAAGCACAAGGCGATACAATGTAGGTCACTAACAAATAAATGTCTAGAAAAATTTAAGAAAAATTTTGAGGTACAGCTACATACATTAGAACCACACTATGACGATCCTAATATGATGTACAGTTCTTTATTTGATGCTATAAATAAAGAATTCCAGAAAGCATGTAAAGTCAAAATAATAAATATTAAAAATAAGGTCCCTTTTAGTGCCTGGGCAACCCCAGGTATCAGGCGCAGTAGAGACATTATGTACGACCTATACGATAAAAAATCCTATACCCCTAACAATGACTTTCATATTTACTTACGGAACTATTCTAGAATTTTCAAAAAAGTATGTCAACAAGCTAAAGCTACTTTCATAAGTCAACAAATTAAAAAATCAAAAAATAAGGTAAAAGCAACGTGGAAAGTAATAAACACCGAAACTGGTAATCGTAGGGCCACTGATAGTATACCTGTATTAAAAATTAACGATAAACTAGTTTCTAATAAATCGGTGGTTGCTGACTATTTTGAGCAATTTTTTACAAACATACCCACTGAGACTACTAAATGTCTTCAGTCGTGTCCAGTAGCTGCTGAACTACTTTTAAAGAAAAACTTTAAGTTTAATAGCACAACTAGTTTCGAATTTAGTTCTGTTACATATATTGACATTATAAAGGCATTTAAAACTATAGCTGTTAAAAGTACAGAGGACTTGTGGGGATTATCAATTAAAGCCATTACGCCCATAATAGAAAATATTGCGCCAATACTGGCATTTATTTTTAACAAGTGCATCACAGACGGTATCTTTCCCGACCTTATGAAGCACAGTAAACTCGTACCCATTTTTAAAGCAGGGTGTCAAAATGACGCCTCTAATTATAGGCCAATATCTGTGCTACCTGCCTTAAGCAAAATATTTGAAAAATTAATACTTAGCCAAATGCTAACGCACTTTAATAAAAATGAAATCTTGCACAGTAAACAGTTTGGATTTACTAGAGGTCGATCTACTGAAGATGCCGGTTCAACTCTAATCAAAACTATCTTAGAAGCCTGGGAAGAAGAGCGGGATGCTTTAGGAGTGTTCTGCGATCTTTCAAAGGCCTTTGATTGCGTGGATCACCGCACTCTTATTTTGAAACTAAAATATTACGGTATCCAGGGTAAATCTATTGATCTCGTAAATTCTTACCTGTCGAATCGGGAACAAAGGGTGACAATCGACAACGTTACCTCTACTGGCTCATTTGTTAAAATGGGAGTGCCCCAGGGATCAATTTTAGGTCCATTTCTATTTCTCGTATATATAAATGATCTCCCTCACATGATTAATGATACCATGACAAATATAGTCCTGTTTGCTGATGATACATCACTCATATTTAAAATTAATAGGAAAGATAGGAATATTGTTGAACCAAATATTACACTTAATGCATTATCAGATTGGTTCTCTGCTAATAATCTTTTACTTAATGCCGGAAAAACTAAATGTATCAGATTCTCGGCACCTAACGTAACCCAAATAGGTACAAATATAAAACTAGATGGGAAAATGTTAAGCCTAGTTCCCTCTACCGTATTTCTCGGTGTCACTGTAGACTGTAAGCTGCAATGGGGACCTCATATAGAGGCACTTGCAGGTAAACTGAGTTCGGCTGCGTTTGCTGTACGGAAAATACGACAGGTGACAGATGAGGCAACGGCTAGGCTAGTATATTTTGCATACTTTCATAGTATTATGTCGTATGGTATTTTACTATGGGGATCGGCAGCGGATGTCGACACCATTTTTATATTACAAAAAAGAGCTATCCGAGCAATTTACAACTTAGGCCCAAGGGATTCACTTCGTGAATTTTTTAAGAAAATAAATATACTTACATTCCCATCCTTGTATATATTTCAAAACATCTTATACACTCGCAAAAATATAACTTCCTTCCAAAAAAAGAGTGATATTCACAAACATAACACTCGTCATAAGGACAATCTTGTGGTACCTGGTTATAGACTTTCTAAAACTAAAAACTCATTCATGGGTAACTGCATTAAGTTTTACAACAAAATACCCTCTATAATTAAGGATCTACCGGATGCTAGGTTTAAAACAGTTATTAAAGGTATCCTAATATCAAAGGCTTACTATAAGTTGAAGGATTACATTGAAGATAAAGATGTGTGGCATACTACTCCCTCCTGCACACTGCGACCCACTAGCGCTGATTGAACTTTACTAATATTCAAAATCAATTTTATTGTGCTTTGACATCATATTGAATACTTATTATAGAATAGGTACTTAATATTTTTGAATACTCCGACATGTATTTGTATTGCTTACTATGTAAGTATGTTTGTAATTATGTGAGCACCATGTAGTCCTTCCAACTTAGTTTTTATTAACGTGATGATTGCTGTACGGCTTGGGTATGTCATGCTCACAGAAATGTTCTGATAGCGGTGGCGTTGTGTGTCGGGTCGTTTGATTCCCTACAATATGGTTGAGTTAGGCGATGGCTGATGCATGCGTCATACTCGTGAACGGGTGCCGTCTGTTGGGACTGGTCAGCTCATAGCTGTTACGGTAATTCTATCAAAAGCATAAATATATTTAAGATGTACTTGTGTTTAGTCGACTGACATTGTTCTCACATAAGACCTCAGAACAATGTAACCTAAAATATTATAAGCCATTTATTTAAAAGAGCAACCATGGAGTTTCTTGCCAGGTTCTTCTCCATGAAGGGTAGGCTGCCCTAGGAACTGGCAACTAGAGTCACTCTTATAACAAACAATATTAGAATTATGACTATTCATAAGTGCCTAATGGTCTACATGAATAAAAATATTTTGATTTTGATTTTGATTTTGATTTTTTGAAACAAGCGAACATCAACAAAAACAAGTGAACGTCGATAAAAACAAATGAATATCGGCAGAAACAAGCGAACATCGGCAAAAACAAGTAAACATCAACAAAAACAAGTGAACGTCGATAAAAACAAATGAATATCGGCAGAAACAAGCGAACATCGGCAAAAACAAGTAAACATCAACAAAAACAAGTGAACGTCGACAAAAACAAGTGAACGTCGGCAAAAACAAGTGAACGTCGACAAAAACAATTGAACGTCGATAAAAACAAGTAAACATCAACAAAAACAAGTGAACGTCGACAAAAACAAGTGAACGTCGATAAAAACAAATGAATATCGGCAGAAACAAGCGAACATCGGCAAAAACAAGTAAACATCAACAAAAACAAGTGAACGTCGACAAAAACAAGTGAACGTCGGCAAAAACAAGTGAACGTCGACAAAAACAATTGAACGTCGATAAAAACAAGTAAACATCAACAAAAACAAGTGAACGTCGACAAAAACAAGTGAGCATCGATAAAAACAAGTGAACATCGGCAAAAACAAGTGAACGTCGACAAAAACAAGTGAACGTCGTTTTTTTCGGATTTTTTTATCTAAATTGTACACTTGTTTTCACCGACGCTCACTTGTTTTTGCCGATGTTCGCTTGTTTCTGCCGATATTCATTTGTTTTTATCGACGTTCACTTGTTTTTGTTGATGTTCGCTTGTTTCTGCCGATATTCATTTGTTTTTGTCGACGTTCACTTGTTTTTGCCGATGTTCGCTTGTTTTTGCTGATGTTTACTTGTTTTTGCCAAAAAATGTTATTGCTGACTGTAGCTAGTTATAAAAACATAATCATAATTATTCGTTTCTTAACTATTTGTGATTGTCAGTTATGAATGAACACTTCGTATTCTTGTTTAAAAACCAGTTGTGAAAACAATAATAAAAAAGGGTTTTTCTTAACCAGTTAACAAAACTTAGTTATGAAAGTGCACGGAAGGTATTTTTTAGCCACATACATGGTTACAAACCTGGAATAATAATTATTCTTGATTAGTAACCAGTTACAGAAAAAGAAACAAAATTCTTCTTTCGTAGCTGCTCACGAAACTTGGTTACGAAAACGACAAATTAGTTCTGTTTTCGTAGCTGGTTATCAAAGGAAGAAAAAAATTCCATGTTCGTAGCCGGTTACGAAAGATCAGTTACGTACGTGGACCAAAGGGCAATTTTACAAGTCCTCGGGAGTGCGCAATTTTTACAACAATGTTGTGAATCTGTGAACGGCAAATAAATTTGAAGCGATAACTCTGGCTTATAGCATATTTGAGACAAATGCTGTATTCCTCTTTGCAAGTTTGACAAATGCTAGTATTTGATATAATTACATTTTAGTAGGTACCTATTATTAAACTTTACAGGATGATTATCTAAACAGGTGTTTAGAATTATAACTTTCGTGAGTCATACTTATATCTATGATTACGGCTTTACTCACGGATTAATTTAGTCGGGCATACCTCAATTAATCTGTGAGAAAAGCCGTAATATTTAATAATATATAGGTACCTAGGTATGTGTTTAGAAGTTAGACAAAGACAAATACATTTCATTTGAAAGGACAGGTTCAAAGTTCTTATCAAAAGTTGTCGCATAATTAACCAAACAACACATCTACCATACATGATGCGCAAAATAATTAAAAAGGTGAATTTACTTTACATAAATGTGAAATTCATTCCTTGTTTTCATTTTTAATCATTGTTTTGTTCTCGTGTCCGATTTACTACGTTCATATTTTTTATTCTCACGCCAGTACACACACTATCGGTTGAATGGAGTGTCCAGATAAAATAATGAATGCTGAAAAAAATATGAAAAACATACCAACATGCTTTTCGTTTAAGCATTCATTATGTTTGTTCATTCCCCAAAAGCTGCAAACTATCTCTGCCAGTACACTAATGAGTACAAACTTTTAATGGCAGTGTTAGTAAAATTCCGACGGTTGCTGACTGCAGTTGTAACTTTACCACTTATCTCTCAGTTTGACTTACAGTTAGCGTAGTACTAAGTTTCCTTACAGCCATTCGATAAAAACAAACGCGCTAATATTGCGTTATTGCCATATTTAAATTTTAAGCCATAGCTTTCCGTTCTGTTTGAATTTGCGAAAAGTGTTCTTTCTTTCTTTTATTTCTTTTCTTTGCTAACAAAACTGTTTCAACATATGCGTAAATATTATTGTCACACAAAATAATGATTTAATTTCACACTACGCACAATAAGACAACCTTAAAATGAACCTTACAGCGAAGAGAGAATAAATAAATAAATTCTTATACTGATAAAATAAAATAATTATAACTAGCTAATCAAATAATTTTGTCCACTGTTCAATTTTCGAATTTCGGTAATGTTCGCGCCAGGTAGTTGGCGCTTAGTTTTAAGTCAATGTACCCGCATTTCTATTTATTTAAGTATCACTATCCCTTTTCTACCCGTTGCATATTGAACAGCTAGATTAGTCTGCGACGGGCCCTTGTTGGATACGTTTGACACGTGTCAAGCTAGATTCACTGCACGTGGAAACCAACCGCCTGGTTTCCACTCCTGGATTCCACGCCCTCTGCGTGATCCTACCGCTTACTCAACGCGCATCGCTCGCGATTGACTCTTGTCGTCGTCGGACTTCTGGTGGTCTCCTCTGATCGCTATACAAAACCGCGGCCGCCACGTGGTTCGAACACTATTATACTTTACTTGTGCTAAGTGTACTTGTGAGTGTTAAGTGTACTTGTGAGTGTACTTGTGTAAGTTACTTGTGAGTCGTGATAGCCTAGTGGTGGTGACCATTGACTGGCAAGTCAGAGGTCTCGGGTTCAAACCCAAGGCGCGCACCTCTGACTTTTCGTAAGTTATGTGCGTATTATAAATTAAAATTAATTATCACTCTCCGTGCCTCGGATAGCACGTTAAGCTGTTGGCTCCGGCTGTCAATTGTAGATCTTTGACAGTCGTTACGGGTAGTCATGAGCCCGAAAGTCTGACAACCAGTCTTACCAAGGGGTATCGTGTAACCCAGTATCTGGGTTGTGGAGATCAGTTGCTCCATGTACCTAAAACACTGGTATTCAGCTGCATCCGGTAAGACTGGAAGCCGACCCCAACATAGTTGGGAAAAGGCTAGGCAGATGATGACTTGTGCTAAGTGTAGTTGTGTAGTGTAGTGTAGTGTAGTGAATAAGTGAATTAAGACGTCTACGGGAGTTGAGGAGGAGCGCTGCCAAAGAAGAGTAGAACGAGCACGAGAAACCCACCTCTGAGGTTAGTCGTAGCATAGTTCATTGCAGCCTCTTAGCGTACCGATCTGTCCCTTTCTAGCTACTTCTCTGCGCAGTCCACTGCTGGTCTGTCGTTCTAAACTCGTGCGGAGTTTAGAACGACACAAAGACAAAGACACAAAGAGGTGTTTGCGCGCTTGATTCATATTGCTTAACTGCCGCGCTTCACAGGTAGTAATTTATTAAAACCGAATTTACTATAATTTAATTAAACTAATATGCGTATTAATAGCTTCTTTACCTTAAAATTACATTTTCCTGACGTTAAGTTTGAGTTGGGTTACGAAAAATTTATTAAAGTCATCGAAACTTCTTTCATAGTATAAGCAATATAGGTTTTAGCTAAGTTTCCGTAAAACCCGGTATTAGTCTTACGTCTTAGTTACAATCTTATTAATAATCATGAAATTAGCATAACATTAGATCAGATTAGAATAGATTATATTAAGTTAATCAATTGTTACAATAGTATCTAATGAATTATATCCAATAAATTATACTTAACACTAATTAGATTAGGTTATACATGGGCGAAATTGCCCTGACGGCTTGTAACCTTTTGTTTTCGATTTACAACATAAACCCCTAGCTGGAAACAAATATCTGTGGATCACACAAATATTTGTCCTGTGCGGGAATCAAACCCGTTACACCAATTGTGTCGTCAAACTTGAACATTGACGAATTACGCGCCTTACACGCCTTAGGCGTGTAAAAGAAAGTTTTTTCAAATTTTCTTAATTAATAATTATATTGACGAATTCCTTACTGTACCAATAAAAAAATGTAGGTACATGTAATTTATTAAAACTTCTGATTAAATACTTAAGCTCGACGATGACACTCACAAACGATGAAGACTGTCTAATTTTGGTCGTACGTTCAAAACCATATTAAAAATCAAAGTCCTTTGACGTTTCGGATTCATGTCCGTTTAAAAAAATGTTATCATCACTTGCTAAAACGGTAAAGGAAAATATCACGAGGAAACTAGCACACCTAAGACATTTTTTAACGCCGTGTAATGCCATGTTAGAGGCCTACGGGTTTGAACTCTGACACCAGCGTGTTCATCAATTAAACGACAAAGTAGGAAGATGTTAAGATATCTTTAGATATTTTATAGTATCTTGATTGTCTGTGGCAGGCCTTAAGGTTAGTCTAACCATTTTGGTTCGCATTCCAATTAAAATGAGATTACTTATTTACAAAATAATCTTGTTAGTATACGTCTTTCACAGAGAAGTGATTAGGGATTACTTTAGTGGGCACTCGACGCATTCAATATTCAGTTGAGATGTTTGATGTGGGTAAACATCAACTTTAGTGAATTGTGGTTTAAGTGAGCGAGAAATAAGGGCACTTAACCAGTCAAGAAATAACATGCAAAAGTTACAAAAAACGATTTGTATGAAAAAGGTCTGTGAGTGACACACGGTCCGACGGACAACTAAGCAATCCTATACTATAAAAAAAATACAGTCGAATTGGTAACCTCTTTTTTTGAGTCGGTTAATATAAGGAAGGAAGGAGGAAAGGGAGGCCTTTGCCCTGCAGTGGGATAATATAGGCTAAAATATATAATAATAAATAAATAATAATATAAACCTCGTAAGTGCGAGTAGGATTTGCCCACCAAGGGGTTCCTTATACCTACTAAATTTTTTATGATTTAATTACAAATGTATACAATGTACTTATAATTATTGTATACTAGCAAAGTTTCATAGTTCTAGGTCATCGGAAATTACCTACTCTTTATAATATTTTGCTTCTATTTAGAGAGTCAAATTATATACGTTTTTTTGCGTCAGGTATAAGCGACAGTAAATTCTTAGAAGTTCACAGCTTCAAGGAACTGTAAACCTGAGTATATGGTTTAAATTTAAATTCTATAACTCCACGCGGTCCCGAGATAAATGGTCTTGACAGACAGACGGACAACAAAGTGATCCTATAAGAGTTCCGTGATTTCCATTTGAGGTACGGAATCCTAAAAAATAATAAGATTATATTTAGTTCTATTCTATATATTTAAACACCTATAATATTTTATTTTGAGAAGAAGGAAATCAAATCTCTGAAAATGTCAGAATTTTCAGGTAAAAAAATATTTAAGGTATAATATAAATTATATTCTTTTGAGATCGTCTAAAAAGTTAGTTACTTAAAATGAATATAATAGGTACTCACTTTAGGAATACTCAAAGGAAAATTGATTGCTATTAATTACCTTAAAGGTAATCGAAACGTAATCGGATAATTAATTCGAAGGTTGAGGGTCGGGACGAGAATTTCGATTTACTCGCTATCTGTATATTACTAAACCTTAGGGAATCGTGAGGGACGATCAATAGGTATTAGGTAATTCACAAATTCAGACATGTCCCGAGCGACGAGCGAGGTTAGTATTAAATTTGGAACAGGTAGTTCGAGTATTTCGAACAGGTATTTCGATAATTTGATTCAAGTTTTGTTTACGAAACAGGAACTAGTGTAAAAAGGTGTATGTTACTTAACCACTAAGTTACTTACCGTTAGTGTTAGCACGAATATTAAGCAAAAGGCTCTCATTGTGTCTTAAATTATTATAGAGTGTGGAACTTTGATTGTTTATGGGATGATGGCCATCACTATGGGACTCCACTGACTGCTTTCCATCAGGCAGCATGGAGTCAATGTGTGCGGCAGTAATAAAAATAAAAAAATTAAATACGCCATCTTCTATGTGGTGTAATGCGATGCCGCGCCGACATGTGACATGATAAACAATCCGCATTATAGAAAAAAGTAATTACTACCTACCCTTACTTCATTTATTTCATTATAGGTATCGAAATAACCTGTAACATACCACATGGCGTTCCAGACAGGGTAATAATATTCTCACTTCTTACTACACTCACTTAGGCCGGGGTTCCACCAAAGCGGAGAAGAGCGGAGAGGAGATGTGTTTTTATACAAGTGGCAACTCTAATGAACTCGATCGAGCGGCACCGCTTGATCCGTCATTTGGATGGAAACACATCTCTTCTCCGCTCTTCGCCGCCTCAGTGGAACCGCAGCCTAAATCGTGTACACACAGCAAAGCTATAAGGTTAGCAGGGGCGCTAGAAAAGGTTGTGATTTTTTCAAGCCGTCATCAATACAATTTCATTTTACCATATTTTCTGAAAAGGTATACTTACATCACTGAAACCTAGTAGAAGGAAATAGAAGGAAGGAAGGAAGGAATTAGTACCTAGTAAGGTAGTTTAGTTATTTTTGTTTATGTAAGGGTAAGTATTTGGGAGTGTCACGATGAGGGTGGCATATTTTTAGAAAAAAAACCATCTATAATTAATAAAAAATAAAAAAATAATCTGAAACCTATACAAAACTAAACGAATTTCACAATATCCTGCAATCTTCTACAAAAAACTTTATCCTTAACTAGCGGCCCTGCCAACCAGCTTAGCTGTGTGTACATTACCTAATATAATATCGGCTGCTTCCTAATATTAGCTTTCTAGTAAATTAAAGGATGTTAATCTTCGCTATATTGCAATAGAAACTAGTATAATGTAATAAATCTGCTTTCTGACAGTAAAATTAAGTAGCAACTATGCCGCACTGCGGTATTACTCTTAAGACCCTTTGTGTTATAAAAAATAACAATAGCGAAACTAATATTTTTTCTCTATGTATACCGATAATAATTTACGATCGTCCGGTTTTTTCCGAGCGCTTATTTTCTCCGTTTAAGTTAATGCACTTCGTTGGGAAACAATGGGTGCTTTTGTGTAATGCCTTCCTGACCGAATTTTGGTCACAGCGGCTGATCTCAATGGAGATTAGCCGGACGAGCGAACTATGCAGGAGATATTATAGTCTGTGTAAAAAGCAGTGAAAGCCTAGTGATAATTGGATTGCCAATTCAAAGGTCGTAGGTTCGAAATCCAGGCTTTTCGGACTTAACTTTTCGGATCATGTTCGTTTTAGAAATAGATTATCACTTTAACAACTTGTTAAATTGTGTTATTTTGTTATATAAGACAATTTAACAATAATAATTTAAGTTTTTAAGCTATATTACTAACTATCAAAATCATTCAGTAGTGCGTGAAAGAGTAAAAAACATCTATCTTTTTATACATCTTCACATAATGTATAATTAGTAGGAAGATGAATAGGTACTAATTAATTGCATAGTGTACCTACACATGTCAAACGCATTTAAAAAAGCATTTTTTTTAAATATTATACCTTTGCTGATATTTTTTTTATTTTTGGAGTAGGTATAATGTCAATTTCATTTTAACCTTAACATTCTGATTTTATGTATAATTTTAACGAAACACAATTTGAATAAATATCCTCAACGTTCAACGTAGAGTTTTCCCGACTAGTTTTAATTGCGAAGTTTACTCGAAATACATTTTAATTTAGATGGATTCCTCGAGACGAGTAAAATGGGTGTCGTAATTACTAACCAAACGCAGTTGTGGGTTAACCTCTATTAAATGTTTATAATTTAGAAAAGTTTTCCTCAACCACGAAGCAGTTTAATTCAAAATATTTTTGTAGTGAATGTATTTTTTGTTTATTTTTTTATTACTTCCTAATTATTATAAATGCGAAAGTAACTCTGTCTGTCTGTAACGTTTTCAACTTTTCACGCCTAGACTATTGAACCAATTTGATGAAATTTGGTATATAGATGGATGGGATCTGGGATAAGGACACAGACTACTTTTAATTCCGGTAATCCCATGGGAACGGAAATTACGCGGATAAAAGCACGGGGCATAGCTAAAATAAAATAGTCTGTCTGTGTGTTGTTCTAAATTTAAATTTGTGACGTAAGTACCTGTTTTTTTTTGTTATCGTATGGTTGATAAACCACCTAGTTTCCGAATTTAAATCGCCTGAAGGGCCCTGATGGCTTTACACCCTTGAAAAATCTTTTAGAGTTTTTCTTCACCAACAAGACAACTAGATAATATAGTCTCAAACTTTCGCGAACACTCAACATAATGAAACAACTTTTTAACGGATATAACTCGCGTTTTTATTTTGATAATACAATCTTGACGTTTCGAGTGCTTTGCAGCACTCGTGGTCGCAGGCAGACTGTCAGTCAGTCTGTCAGTGTTTCATTAAGACAACTAGACTTTTTTTCGTGTCTTTTATTAAGCATAGGTTGGACCAGGATAAAAGTAAAAGTATCCTTTGTCTTCTGTCTGAGAGCTGTTTAAGAGTTTATGCGAACAACGATAGAGGAACAAACATCTTTAAAGACTTTTTCACTTTTATTTGTAGGATAATACGCACATAATTCAAAATGTCACAACTCTACCAACCTATACCTACGAATTTTGCCTGTCGATGATCAAAATCTCAGTAATTCTTCGGAATTTCGGAAACCTCCATCGAACGTGAATGTAGGGCGTTACCATTGAGAATGGTTTATGTTAATTCCCTTTTCCGGGTAGCGCGCCCCCTTCGGGACCGTTTACCATGTCAACAACCGACGGAAGGAAAGGTAGTTCGGATCTGACCAAGCTTTATCGATGTATTTATTGTTCAGTGATTTTAGGTAACAATAGAACACATTTTCTTTGTATAAAATTTTCTTTCATATAAAACTTTTTGGCCTCCAAAACATTTTTGTTATTTTGTTCAAACAATGAAAAGCGACTATAACTCAAATTTATGTACCTATTACATTTAAATCATTTGTCACGTTGTAGCTATATGTACCTGTACGTTTAAAAAGATGGCTAACTGAAAAATTATTCTACACTGTTAAAGAATTTCTGAAATCAAAAAATAAGCCTTGGTAATTTTGATTGTAAACTGGTGTACCTACTCACTTATTTTGGTTTTATTGTAATTAGTATAAATTCCCATAAGTTTCTTTACCCAAAACTATTGTATGCTCAAAATGGGCTGATTGATGTAACACTATCATAAGTATAAATAACATCTGTACCTTACTCAATCAAAAACCTATTTTACCTATCTATTTCTATTTTCTATGCGTTTTTTTTTTCGAATTTATTAAATGCTATGTGCTGACAAATTATAAAAAATTATGTAGGTACTTCGTTAAGCTTATCTATTCGTCGGTTTTACGGACAAATCCATTGTAATGGATCCATAAAAAAAACCGTTTGATAGAAATTTTGTGGTACAGTGGAATACAAAAGTCTTCTATTTTGGGATAAAATCACATTTAAATGCAGGATAATTTTGCATGCTTGAAAAAGAGCCGATTGAATACAGATGTGCAAAGAATTGGCCGAAACAACAGCTTTGTGTATGTAAATGCTTTTTCCGCTTGTGTAAAGGACTTGGGTGTGGCGTTGTTGGCTCGAGAGACCTTGTATTATGTTTTACTTTTGTTTGGATTACAAAGCGACGTTACGGTTGTTTCGGCAGTAAGCGAGGAATTGAAACAAAAAGTAGTTTTTTTTTGTTTTATACCTATTTTTTTATTTATTTTAAAATTATTCTATGTATGTAGTACATAACATAACAAAGACTCATGCCTGTATTTCCCAGAGGGGGTAGACAGGGGTGTAGGGTGTGAATAATCGTGCCAGTAATCGATTTTTTCTTCCTACTTTTTTTTTACTTTTTATACGGTTTTTTAAATGTTTTTTAAGTTTGACTGCCTCGTTTGTCCAGTGGTAGCAAGCGCAACTGCTGAGCACAAGATCCTGGGTTAGATCCCCGGACAGTGTTAATTAGTTTTTCCATTAGGACATTCTCAGTAGCAGCTCGAAATTGTGGAATTGTGCCCGGTTGGCAATTAAATAAGATCGCCCCCTAATATATGGGACCAGCGAAACGTTGGTATACTGCATACACCTCGGCTTACTCCCTTCTGGGGAATACAGGCGTGAGTCTGTTATTTGCGTTGACTGCGTAATGACAAAGTACAATCGCGATTACTCTTTATTCCATTAAGAAAATCCAATTCCTACGTTGAAAAGCACTTAAATGCTAATTCTGTCGTCATACTTTTTAATCAACATTTCTGTCACAGACTACAAAGAAAATTAATTATACAATGGCAACTTGGTACAATGGTTTTCACGTTTTTGTTTTGTATATAGTTACTGAAGTTTGAATGATCTGAGTGAAGAACGGTCATGGAATAAACAAAGGGTATTTTATGGAGGAACTTTAGTAATTTATTTGTTGGTGTACGGTTTGATGTGGTCACGCTCATTACAAGTTGGATCAGTGCGGTGGAATCCTGAACTAGTGTTTAGAAAGTGTCTCGTGTTCCATTAAAAAATATTTGGGACTTTTTTAGAAGGTTTCGTGTGTGTTTTGTTATGTTTTTTTCAATTGTCAATTCTTTATTGCGTTCCATAATGTTACATAAAAGTTGGTATACATAAGATAAGGTATCAATTATGGACCGTGTCGGGCACAGCATAGTTAGTTAGGAGAGAGGAGGAAGAGTGCTATATGTTTAATGTATATTATTTTCAGTTATATTTAATTATTTCAATATTATTTAAAAAAACATTACAAAACCGGTGTTGGTTTAGTTAGTTATTTATATTATACCTATTATTAATAACTCTACTCTATTATATATTACATCACTAACATTTATACATAAATCGGTTTTACGATACGTTTACTACGTTATTATAATTACAATAATACTGTCAACTGATCTAACTTTAGAATATACCTAAACCTTTGTCCAACCAAAGGTTTACCATAATTGTCCATAGAAAACTGATGTTCAGCTGCATCCTGATTAGATTAGAAGTCGATCCCAACAAGGTTTGGGAATAATAAAGCTAGGAGGATAGATGGATTAATATAATTACATTCTAATCTAAAAGTTATAGCAAGAAAAGGCTCTCATCGTTGATTATACATAGGTATATTATATAAGAGCACGGTTCCCACCAAGGAACATGGTTCCCACAGGCACGTAAAGATGAGTAGGTACCTAAACATATTAGTTTAAGATCCTAAACTAACAAGGTAAATGTGGTCTGTTTATAAATTACTGCACCAACACCATTCATGTGGCTTTCATAATGAAATACTCACAGAAAATTAATATTAATTGTGTTTAATATAACAACAAGTTCGCAGCCTTACTTATATTTACTTAATTAAAAAATATTTGCTGTACCAAATCTTGGATTGGTTAAATGCATTTTATGTTGCTGAAGATCGTCTATTCTTAGTATCTATTAAAATTAGCATCCATGTTGTGTGTATCTAGATATTTTATGGTAGTATCGTCATCATCATCATCATCAGTCTGCATTAGTCCACTGCTGAACAAAGGCCTCTCCCAATGTGCGCCACTTTTGTGCGCTCGTTGGAGGTATTTGCCTATAAGTGCCACGCGGCAAGCGGGTCAGCGATCGCAGTAGCAAATGGTTGCTGTTACACAGAAGGATGCTGCTGCCTATCCTTCGACGCTTTCCCTTTGTCGCTTCTTACGACACCCTCGGGACGAGTAGGGGTGATTCTATTCTTTGGCCGGAAACATCAAAACGTGAATTATATTGTAATGTAATTCAACGGGGATTTTAAAATATAATGTCTAACATTAATCCAACTTTCAAAAACTTTTGGCCTAATCTCCATTATGTTGAATCTCTTTCGTATGATAATAAGGCCCGACCTATTTAAAATATCGAGTTTTCGTATCCTATGAAATTAATCCTTACACGCGGAGTTAGGCCTTTCGTACGGGTACGTACTGTTACGCAGGCAACCCCGATTGTTCTATTTTTAAATACTGTTTTTTTATACATGTTAAAGCCATGTTAGTTTTGTTTTTTAAAAATTATTGTTTGTTTTAAAAATAAAAATGTTTTTTGAAAGTACACATGACATTGAAAAAGTTACATTAGTACAAGCCAGGTTTGAAAGCCCTTACACACGTAGATTCTTGCAAAGGGGGTCCGTAACCGATGCGCTCCACGATAGTAGTGTAGGTACAGAGTAAATGAATTATAGAATTAGTTTAGCCTCACACAATTTATTTATACATCGCTGCTGCTAACAAAATTTCATAATTAAATTACGCCAATATTTCACTGTCATATTATGTCTTAATGTTTCAAAAATAAATTTTCGAAACTTTATCACCAAGTTATTTAACTTTCACTTAGAATAGCATACTTGAAAGTAACTGAATTGAATAATTGGTATTCTAATAAATTCTATATAAGTTAGATAACAGAATTGGAACAGTATTTGAATTTGTATGTCTAAAGTACAAAATAATTTGAAATGAGTTTTTCGAACTTCGTTTAAGTTTCGAACCAGAGTAAATAATGTTCAGAATAATAATCTGCAATGACGTAATTTTGATATTTGTTGAAACATGAATTTTAATAATGTCCTCAAATAAAGAATTAAATAAAAATATTTTTAAGAAAAGGCTCATAGAGTATAGAATAAGTTATTATATAGATTTTATAGATTAATAAAATTAAAGAAAGATTATAAAGGTAAATATTAATACATTTATAATATTAAGTTAACTAGATACATAGTTATAAATAAGTAAAATTTGTATGGCCATAAGCACAATGTAGCGAACTTCCTAATATTTATACCATCTATTGTAATGCATACCTACATTGACGAATAAATATATTTTTATTTGTATTTGATTCAATTTTGTAGGATGACATCGAAGAGTGACCAATTACGCAAGATATATTATAGTGCACTAGTGTGTGAGCAAAAATTGGTTTAAACTCTCTATTCTCTCACTCTCATAGCCCAACGAGACGTCAATCCGGCACGACTAAAGAGAGATCAGGCGCAGGACCAATGGCTTTTCGTGCTTTCCGCCGCTACGCTAGTGTTAACTAATTCATAACACATACTCATATAACGTAGGAATAGTCGAACTTGAGTCCCTAGATTTGACTTGAAATAAATATCCATTTAGATAGAGATAGATAGATTTCGGACAGTTTCCGGACGGTTTGCGGACCGTTCGCGGACAGTTCTTGGACAGTTCGCGACCCGCGACCGTTTCCATTTTTCCCTAAGCATCGTGAGCTACTATCGTTTTAATTTCTCCAAACATTTTCTTTGGAACCAGCCAATAGGTATACTTACATTTTACCAGTAACATTTCACCCTACATAATAAAGTATAATTGAGACCTCTACTTAAGTTTCTGGGTAACACAATTTAAAATAACTAACAATATTAAGTCTAGCCTCTAATAACGGAAGCGGAAAAGCTTGGCAAAGACCGGCCTCGTTATGTAACTGAAATAATACCTAAGGTCTAATTAGAATACGTTTTCTTTGTTGGCTTGGCTGTAATGTTGATACTGAGACTAAAATCTAGGTTTTCCATGTGGTAATATCAAATTAATTCTGTTTTTAATCTATGTAGTTGGCGGGTTTTATATCGTGCAATTCCAAAATTTACCTTAAGTTAGCGTTGTGTAATTCAAAACTTTTTTTGTTCAAAAAAAAAAAAAAATTTTTGTGAACATAAAAAATATTAAACAATAATTTTGCGTTATGGCCAAACATCGACTTAGCGCAGTGTTGATTGCTGGTATCGAAATAGTAATGTTATTGGGGGTGGTACTACTCTGGTCGAGCCGACCTATTCGTACTGACACTATCATGGCTCTACCATCATAACGAACGAGTATCACCCACCGTATTAATTTTACACTATTCAATCTGTTACTGTCCCGGTCAATTGTACATAAATATAGACTTGGGCTTGTAGCTACTTAACGAGGGTAAAAGACATGAACCTCGGTCCACCCCTAGGCCACTTCAGTACGTAATTGGGTAATAGCGGTAAAAATGGCAAACTGTTTTATTTTATTGTGGGGGAAAAGTGGAATCCGGAATGCGGGATTTTTATTGTTGTTCATTGAGATAGTTATATCACGATACTTGCTTGTCTCGCTGTCTGTTATCTCGCTCGCACGTTGAAAATATAAAACCAATAAGTTATGAAAAATCGCAACAAACCAAGATAAGGAGAATAATATTACAAAGTCAGCAATCAGCAAAAATTTCAGCTTGATCGGAATAAGTTTTCATGCCAAAAATTGCTTATAATTTAAACGTCCTAAAATCCATTATATCTAACAGCGTAAACTCAGATACAACATTTTTCTTTATACAAAAATTTTGAAGCATAGAATTTAGCATTCATAAATGCTTTATTTAATTATTTTTTTATTTATTTTATTTCTCATTAATAATACAGGTAAAAACATAGTACATATATCACTTGAAATAGAGACTGGTGTCTGATAAAGGTAAAACCTGTATTTCAGAATCACCAGTCTTACCAAGTCATTACAAATTAGCAAATGGTCATTAACAAATTTTATAATACGTTAACATTTTTGAAAAAGATAAAAGAGAAAGATAGAATAAATTATTATAATATTCAAATACAAATTAGGGTACTTTAAGAGAAATTATGTCATCATTTTAGTACAACGCTATATCCTTCATTCACAACTGCATTTTAGGTACCTAGTACAAAATAGCGAATCATCCATCAAAGCCTTGAGTCGGCGGAGACTGTAAAAGATGGCGGACAGCGGTCTGCCGTCTCTCACAATGTTTTGTATTTGTTTCCAATTGTTATAAGCCATTCTCGTTCGGCGCGATATATTGTAATCTATATCATTCTTGCTGAGTAACTTCTGTTTGCATTTGTTTTCAGACTTGTCTGCGATTGTGTGTGGAAATCAATATTTCGATACATTTGTTATGAACATTCAAATTTTTTTTTGTATATTTTCTGGTTTAAAAACTTTATTTTTCAAAAGAATTTTACAAAAATTCACTTACTGAGAATTAAATATCATCTTGAATAATAAATGTTTATTAAGCGTACAGAAACGCGCAAAGTTAATTTATAAAAACAAATGTGGGTAACTACAAAATGTTTGCAATAGCGTTGTTCCGGTTACAATACGTGCCAGCCAATATTTTCATTGCAATGTTATTTTATAAGCTATGTTTTTAAAAAAGAAGAAAAGGAATATAATAAAATAACTGTTATTTAGAGTATTTGACGGGTGATGATTGACTTTTCCTTTAGTGTCTTATTTCTCAACGTTAAAAAAATTGACGTGTCAATCCTCAACGACATAAGAGGTGATACTGTTTATACAAATAAAATTATGTTGAAGTTTAAAAATTTAAAAACGTTCTGGAAAACTTAACGAAATTCTTTTTAACAATTTCGTAAATAGTGAAAGTAAGATGAAACACAAACAAGTATAAGTTTCTATACGTTTAAAAGTTTAGTAGTTGCGGATTTGGGGTCGTGACCCTCGAATACGTCGCGAAATTTCGAGTCACATGTGTTCTATAAGCTCATGGGATTGTGACAGATGTTATGTGAAATGGAGGAAACCTCAAGGGTACATTGCAAATGAAAATATATGATACGTTTTTCAGCATTTCAGACCCTGTATTATATAAATAAAATGCAATATTAATGGAATTAATTTTATATGGCTACCCACATAAAAGTAAATAAATAGAATCAGGTCGATAATTAATCGATAATATTTCGACACCCAATATGAATAACATTGTAACTTTAATTACACGTTTGTACAACTTTATCACATTTATGGATTCAGCAAGACTTAATTTTCTGTCTCTAAAAAGCAATTAAAATCAGTATATTACACTTGTTTAGAAAAACTATAAAATACAGCTGCAAATAAATAATAAACTAAGTATAAAAATAAATAAAATGGTTGTGTTGAAAACCAAACACATTGAGTTACGATGTTATTCATATTGGGTGTCGATTTATTCGAACGAAACATCTCACATACTTATATATGATAGAACATTATTTATAGGTTCGTTTAATCATCAATTTGGCCTGACTAGAATGATAATAAATATGTTGAAGATGGAATATTTCTTTTCATTTCAAAAGAAAATCTATTTACTTCGATTCTTGAAACATTATTTTTGACCTTTCCATTACTACCTTTAATAATCTTGAGTTTGTCTTCAAAAGGAATAGTACTGTGACCTTTACGAATTTATTTTTGTCTCGAAACCCTACCTAAATATAAATATTTAAGTAATAAACTTGTTTCAATTATAATATTGTTAAACTAGAAAAAGAACCGCTCTACTTATTATGAAACTATTTAATATTACATGGGTGGTTGATGAGGTTTAGAACTTTTTTTTTATTTATAGTTACAGCATGTCGTGTCATGTACACGTCGTGGTGGCGAATTGGTAACGGACCCGCTTTGCAAGCACATGGAACCTGGCATGTACCAATGTGACTTTTTCAATGTCATATGTATTTTCTTAGTTAATCTAAGACACCACTGACTAACGGTGAAGGAAAACATGGTAAGGAAACCTGGGCTTAATTTGATTTTTATTTATGAACTAATGTCTTTCGTTTGCTTGTTTGGTATTGTGGTATTGGTTCTACAGTCTTACGTGCCTGGCTACCTCGAATTACAATCGAAACACAGTAAAGTGGACACTGCTGCAGCCTTATAGCGAACTGAACGATATACTGGCCGTGAAAGTCTTCGCTGTACCTACTTTCATAAAAGCACTACTAGCACTAGTTTTTCAGCGTAAAATCGTCGAATGAATTATCACACCAATTACTGCGCTCTTTTCTTTGATCTCGATTTAAAATCCCATTCTCGTACCCACTAGATAATCGTTTGTATCTGTCTGAGGGCTTAAGGTGCTTACTATTGAATCACGATTCCAATTCTAATTTCTTTTTTTTTTGTTTACGTGGTCCGGAAATGAAGGATGGTTCTGACCATGATTCTGAACAATTTCTTTAACTTATTATAATTCTATATTCAAATTGTAAATCCACTTTTCCATACACTTTGGCAAATTACAACGGTGCGAATATAAGATTGAAATAAGTAAATTCAAGTTCATTTATTTGTGATATTGTTCAAGATTATGGATGATGATTATGGAGTAAAATATGTTGTTCAAGATTATGGAGACAGAATTATAGATATTTGACACTTTCACATTTATATTTATTTTCCTTTCATGTTACTTTACACTACTACTGAACATAATTAAACAACATTTTAACCTTTTAACTTTAGTATATTCGCATACACTTTTTATCCTGACGTTTCAGAGACTGCAGTCTACGTCGCAGGGTTACTCTCGACCGCTGAGATTGCAGTCTTTTCCTTTGTTTGTTGTGCTACGGTCCTCAAAACACGTGTCGAGAAAATTTCTCGTATAATGAATATTTCACAATAAAGTCTACCTAGTCTCCAGTTTTATCTTAAGCCATGAAGAAAATATTCAATTTAATTTCATACACACTTATTGCAAAACGACGCGAGCTAAGGCGCACTGTTTTCAGAATTTTCGCATCGAAAAAACAGGATTATGAAACTGGGTTCGTGTTTCAAGAGAAACCCCCCGTTCACATCTAGTCGAGTGAACTCGATGGTACTTGTTTTGACATTCAAATTACTTGCTTGTGACGCTCCGCAATCCGCTCGTCTGTTGTTTCAACATTTGAACTGAGAACTGTTTATGTGATTGTAAATTTCGAAATACACAGTTCTATCTAAAATGTAACGTGGATTTAAGTTAAATAAAGCTTGCTTTTTGTAACATGGCGAGAAATTTCAAGGGTGGGAATTAAAATAAAAACAAACACTGCTAACAATATTACAGCTGTGTTAGTCTGATTTAGGTATATTATGCAAAAACAGAGGAAATTCTGTAGTCAATATAAACACAAAAAGCCTTTGCTACTTTATACATAGAAAGAAGATAGCGATACCTCCCTCTACAAACTTTGAAAGATTATAACTTATGAATAAGCGACTAATTTTAATTATTCTTTCTCATTTTTTTTAAACCTTTTTTCAGTTGAAATTGTATACTTTTTTAACAGTAGGCAAATACCCTATTGTTTGTTTTGTATTCCCACATAATAATAATAAACTCATCTCCTATTTCCAAAACTATTAATAGAGGTTCCGAGTAAATTAACTTACCAGAAGGTTCCGAGAATGGTTATCGTATTGATGAACTAATTACGCAAATAACTATTGATGTTTTGTTTACACCGTGATTCTAATTTTCAATACTATCTTACTGCGTCATAACCATTGAAAGCGTAGTAGCACTACGTAGCATAGCATAGCGAAGCTTGTAACTCCATGTAGCGTAGCGTAGTTCGTACCACCACGCAGCATAAAAAGTTCGTAGCACCACAGTACAGCTTTAAGCGTAGCTCGTAGCACTTCGTAGCATAGCGTAACTCGTAGCAACACGTAGCATAGAGCAGCTTATAGTACCACGTAGCATAGAGTAGCTCTCATCTCATACGTCATAGCGACTCGTAGCAGATTACAAATCACAAATATTCATTTTTGAAAAAAAATATTTGCTATAAATGTTCTTTATTTAATATAATTATTTAATAACCTATCATGTGCTATAACATGTAAAAAAATCACAAAAAATATTCTTTATTTAAGTTATCTGAACCCCAAAACCATTCGATTCCGATCGATGCACACTTCACACAATTTTAGAATACATTAACCCAAAAAATGGCATTTTTATTATGAATTTTCTCACGTAACGTATTGGATTTCATCGTAGCAGGCGTTCATCGTGTAGGCTTAAAGCTATGAGTATAAGCTGGTTATATTATGAAGAACATTGTAGTGTTCCCTGAGGTACAAGAACGGTACGTGCGCTGAATTTATTTTTTTGTTACTGTTTCTGTAATTTATGAAATATACACTTATTATTGGAATGTGTAAACAATTACATGTTTAATACTTCGATCATAGATAGCTAGACTCACAATCAACGTCTGAAAGGTCCAATTTATTACACGTATTATATTATATATGTATTTTGATTTAGTGGTAGGTTGTATGACACACACAAACCCGAGAGGGCGGTGGTGGGCGGTGGAGGCCAGGCCGCCGACAACGGCGGAACCTACCTACACCATTGGCGGCTCAAGACCTGGTGGGAGGACGGTGAATGCACAAGTGAACTCGTTTCTCTCATCCAAAGGCCCGTCAAGAATCACCGTGTGTTAGTTCGTACGAGTCGGGCATAACCCCATCACTGGTCCTTGGTGGTGCAGTTCCCGGTGTTTGCCACACGAAAAAAAAGAAAAAAAAATTGTATAGATACATGACATGACAACATACTAAATTTATACATGTAGTTTTACAATGCACCAGAATGCACCACCAAACGTCCAGACCGGAGCAAGATGTACAAACACCCGAATCGTTACAAATAACGTATCGATCATACATTAATTGTCTTGTGCGGGTATCAAACCCACGATAAGAGCAGTAACAAATAAACCATTCATAGAAAATAATGATCATACTATACGTTTTGCCTTTCAGTAACTTTGAATTTAATGTTCAGTTTGGACCTTAACGACGGTCTGAATGTTCGTTTGAACGACATTCGTGAAATAAACTTGAATGGGTCTTGCTCTTAGGCGTGTACAGTTTATAAGTAATGATGTGTTAAATTTACATGAATGGAGTGTTACGGAGAAATTTAATGCGATAATTCTAATACAGACTGAAATAACATTATTTGGAAACACATTTGCTAAATGACGTGTCAAGTTCAATAATATTAGGCATTATTTTAAGAAAATAACAAAATATATTATGTCAGACAATGCCTGACGCTGGTATTCTGCTGAATCCCGAAAGTGGCATACGGATGTCGAGCAAACCAGATACAAGCGTAATTATGTAAAAATATGTTAATATGTTAAGTAAAAATTTGGTATTAGGTATAATTATCGTTTGAATAATTATATTTATCAATGACCTAATTCTTTTGCATGTTTGTAATAATAACAAACCTCTATCATCTATATTATATAGCTTAAAAGCGGCCCCGCCAGCTGGATGAAATGATGACGTAATACTATTAGAACTTGAATTCGTTACAGTCAAGACCGTTTTTCTTGAAGCAAAAAGGTCTAATCAAGACAAGAGCTTCCGAACCTTTTCAGAAATTGATTCAAAGACTTCCTTATAAAACCTTAAAGTTCGTTACGCCATGCGCCATCCGTATTCTGCTTACGTACGTCAATTTTATTAAGATACTAGCTTCCGCCCGCAGCTTCGCCCGCGTGGTATGTTGTGTGCACATGCAACATGTGGTGCCATCTATTATCATAAGAACGTTATTGTGATTTTCCTCGGGAACAGTAGTTTTTTCGGGATTAAAGGTACCCACGGAAGCTATAGCATACTGCATATACATAAACATACTGTTATAGTGCACAAGTGCTTGTCTAACAGGTTTTATATTCTCTCAACGGGAAAGAGATTAGGCTTGAAACCAACAGCTTTACTTGCACTCCTAGATACATAGACAAATGCAGATAACTCACAAAAAGTCAGAGGTACACGCCTTGAGTTCGAACCTGAGACTTCTGACTTGCCAATCAACGGCCATATCTACTACAGGCTACTAAACTATCTTAACTTTCCTACTGATACAATTATTCTTTGGATAAATTTGCCACATAGACTGACCATGTGCTGGATTTACCCATAGGATAATTTTTATCCCAGTTATAGTCTTACATGATTTTACAATAAGCACTTAGACCGAGAGAGATTGTGGTACAAATAAATAACGTCAGAATACTAAGTGCGGACGACGTTGAATTTAATTAAAAGAAATTCACCATGAATGTGCAAGAAGTTTTAGAATTTCCTCCTCTAAAGGTGGACACAGCCTGCGGAGATAGTAGTTCTGACTTGAAACCGCACATAACAATCAAACTTATTTAATCTTATTAGTTAAGGCGCCTCTTTGCGCTAATCTGCTATTTTGATTTTAAAGGTTCCGTATGCTTGTTTGCTACCTTAGTGTGTGTTGAGTCGAGGTGTCGTGATGGGATATGTGCAAAAAAACACAGCCTGTAACTGTACCACTGTAGGGCAAAGACCTCTTCTCATACAGAGAAGGATCGAGCATTAATCACCTTGCTGGCTCACTGCGCGGTTATTGGCAATAGGCTCGCCTCTTATTACATAGGACTTATAACATAGCCGGCGAATCGTGGGTGTACTGCATACACCTCTGCCTACCCTCTCTGGGGATGATTAGGTAATGTATACTTATATACTAGCATATGCCGGAAATCACTGCCAGCTTGAAAAAAACCTCGGCCTCGCTCCTATTAACCGCCAACTGACGAAGGTCTGTACCGCTTGACCCTTGTCAGAACCACAAAATGCTAGGAAGAACTATAATGGACAACAAAAACGTATCATCTATCTAAAAATCCTTCGTGTTTCTGGTTCATTTTGATTCGTTTGAGATTAAATAGTAAATTTAATTTTATGATAGTCTTCGTTTTAACATAACAATCAATGAGAATTACTTCATTACCACAGAATCTCTGAAAACTCGTATACCAAATACTAATCAATTGTTTTTTTTAGAAAGAAAAATGTTTTTTTTTAATCAGTAGGAATTATACCCTTAGACTAGGTACTTCTAAGGGTATAATTCCATTGTTTTAATATTTATTCTACTATTCCAGGCGGAAACAAATCCAACAAATAAAACACCATGACAGTCGGTCCAGCAGTTCTCGAGCTATAAATGAAGCTTTGTTTTATACAATACAGATGTATAAAGATTACAACTTTTTCTCTGCCTGGAAACCACCTCTAAAGTGATCTGTTCTGTGCCTGATCTCTCTGGATCCACTTCAATACATGAAAGACTTGAAATCAGCTAGCGTCACATCATGGTAAATATTTGATTTAGTTTCAAACCGTGCGTTTTTCGCGTCGATGTATTTGAATGGCGCTCGTAACGGCTCGGTGGGCTCTGGCTTATTTCAGCCGCAGTTGATACGATGCGGATTTTATATTCATGTGGTAAAATTTAAAAGGTTTTTGAATTTTATTTGGGTTATGTGAATAAAATTGATAGAGAAGCATGTAGGATTTAAAAAAAAAAAACTTATGTGTAGTTTACATAAAGGAAGTATCAGTCGACGGTAGTTTAGGTAGGTATTATTTGTTTCGAGTGCAAACGTCACAAGTGTTGCGACTAAGAGTATACATATAAGAAAATATAGAGTGATAACGTCAGCAACATTGCCTTGTGTCATTGTCAACATTGTGTGCTCATAATTTTTTCATATTCATCATTTTTTAAATCATGTTTTCTAGTCATTTGTGCAAAATTAACACAGCATAGCAGCATTGTTCATTCCCGGGATTACGGTTCATACTTCTGTAGAGTTGCTCTATATTTTCTTATATTATACTCTACGGTTGCGACCGACTCTGTGATTCTACTCATAAAATCGTATGTCGATGTTTCGGATTGGAACGTAATGATGAAGAACATCAAACCCAAACCTTACCACCAAATAACTTCTGTTTAATGATTAATGTACTTAGTCTTTCGCTTGATTTCAAAATAAAAATCAAATAAAACGTGATTTAACGGAAAAAAACGATCCCTCTACTCCGTCGTTCGAATTTCGGGTTCCAGGTACTCATTTTATGTTTGATCGCGTCAGCCCGATAGCGCGTTGTTGCGTAGGCGCCCTACAAAGTACCTACTATAATTAACAAATACAACTGTATCAATACAGTATCAGGCTCAAGCTCATAATAAATGGCGAGGAAACAAAATGGAAGTAGACAATGGAATATTTTTGTTGTAATAACAAAAATATTTCATTGACGTCCGTTTTTATGGGCTCCCATCCATGTTTATTCCTTTGTTCGCATTCCGAAAAAAAAAACAGGAAATTACCAATATTCTGTGCTTCCTTCAATTATATTTTTGTTTTCATAAAAGTTGTGAGCATAATTTGATTAGACCCGTACTTTTTTCTAGAATTTTTAAAAGAGGATATTGGTATACAGACTCATCCTAGCATTTACTTAGATGAGCCACCAGTTTTAGGGCATACCTCATCATCATCATCATCAGCCTGTATTAGTCCATTGCTACCTCCAATTCGCGCCACTATTGTGCGCTCATTGGAAGTATTCGCTCATAATCGCTACCCTGGGCAAGCGGGTTGTCGATCGCAGTAGCAGATGATTGCTGTTACACAGAAAGATGGTGCTTCCCATTCTTCGAATCATTCCCTTTGTCGCTTCTTACGACACCAGCAGGACTCTGGGCTATGCTTAGGCCGGAAACCACAAGACACCCGGAAACCACACGACACTAAGGTATACCTACGTTTAGTCAAAACTAATGGTTTGGTATAGGTACCTAATGAATTTGATACTAGCTTTTGGTCGCAGCTTTGAAAGACACGGCGCCATCTATTATCATAAGAACGTTATTGTTGTTTTCCTCGGGAATAGAACTTTTTCGGGAATGGAAGGGGTTATCCGTCTCTGTACACTTGACAACGTATACCTACACAAAATTTCAGGATGATCGCTTCAGCGGTTTAGGCGTGAAAAGGTAACAAACAAACAAACTTACTCTCGCATTTATAGTATTAGTTAGGACAATATAATGTATTCGTATGTTATAAGGTATAACACGCCTAACTTGTATCTATTCAAAACATTGTTTTAATTAACGGTATGAAACACATTATGTTGATTGTGGCTTCATGAATTTATCGTTGAATAGCATCGCCGCGTAAAAGAGCAACTGTAGAGAGCTGTACAACCCAATTCAGGAACATTGAGCTCAGCTCGTTATTAGCGCGTGCCTTGATTTCCAAACCAAGTGAATACATAGCTTGTATTGATATCTACGTTTCGACATAATATTATATTGTTTAAAGCTATAAGGATATAGATTTTAACATTTTTGTAAAGTATTCAAATACAGATAATTATAGATTATAATTAAATCATTAATTATTGTAAGAAAATTAAAAAAAAACACTTACTTACTTTCTTGCAGGATTATAATTTAGCGACCAACCTTATAATTTAGTTTTTTCAAAAAAAGAAAGATTACACAAAAAAAAATTGCAACTCAGGAAAATATGAAATATGGCAATTTTATTAGACAGTTTATTGTTAGTAAAATTGTAAATTCAAAATAAAGTGACTAAACTTAATCGTTTAAGTTGCACAGTCAAATAAAATTTTACCAAGACATTATTTGGAACGAAAACCTCATTTTAAAACCTAGCTTATAATTAATTGTGTTAAAGAAAAATGTCAAGTGCATTATTTTTCATTACATCCGCGGTACAGTCGACGACAACCTCGTTACGTTGAATAATTACAGTAATGTGGCACATTAACCTTCTTCTCCCAGTAAGCGTAAGAAGGCGGGAAACGCGCACAATTTATCTTGGCTAAACAAACATCTATGTGAATTTGTTTCACTTGTGTTTCCACTCCACAGGAATTTAAAATTTTCGTGTTTAGAGCTTTTTGAGTTTAATTATCATCAGTTTAAAATTTAAATCTGTATCAATGTAGGATCGGTTTGGAAGTGCAGAATAAAATAATTAAAATGTTTAAAATATTCTTTAATTTTAGACCACTGCACAATTATTAGCGTCTTCGCACCGTTAACGTCCACGTTTTTTAAAATCCTGTCATTTCATCGTCTATCTCCGTTACACACTCACTCTGTCTCTCTTGCTTCGTCTCACGTTCCGTTTCCCACATCAATGTCAATTTTAATATTGTCTGATAACACCATAACACTCAACGATATATTGGAAAAACTTAAAAAAGTATACAAAAAGTCACTTATAAAAGTGCTTTTAGTTTCTAATAACAAATTTATCACCAAAACTTAACTGGAGAATTTAAAAATATCTATGAAACACTGAATTAAATATTAATTTATCAGAAGCGCTGTTCAGTTGACCTATTTCAAAGAACAATACGAAAAATTTATACAAAATGTGTGCCGTGTTAGAAAGAGAGCACATATTTTCAGTGCGGCGTGTGGAGCACGTCCGTAATGTATTGCAGCGCTGCGTTGACTCAACCGTCATAAATTTCAAATATTTTAACTAGTATGTATGACAGCTTGAACATTTGTTTCCCGTTTCTCAATTGACGTAGCCTCGTTACGTAGTATGCAGACAGAAATTTGAAGTTAGATTTTGCATAAAGGTTTTGTTGTTAATTGTTTCTGCAACTGCTTTTATTTATTAACGATTTCTTGAACAGCAATCGCACTTTGGGAGTAATATTTTATTTAAACTAGATAATAAATAACTATAAATTAAAAATGAAAAAACCTCTTAATATATTTTATTTACCTAAAAACTCACATTTTAAATAAAACTACTATATCATATATCAAAATTGGTTCCACCATTTAGGAATTACGATGCCACAGACAGATACACAATTATACAGATAGATAAATTAAACTTATTCCTCACTTAGTTAAACACCGTTATCGCATTTTTTTTTCATCGGAGGTTAAAAATGATACTTATTATGATCGCAACTGTACCTAAAATTTTATTGGATTGTAAAACATCTAATTTATATTTTAATACAATTGAAAGGCATACACTATATTTTGTTTATAGCTCAAAAAGTATATTATTAAGGCACTGATAAATAGATGTTATCAGTAGATATAGTTCCAGGATTTATTGAGGAAGATACGAAACATACGCGGCATAAAAATAACACAATTTGTAAGATAACTTAAGTAAGTATATCACCAAGTGACGTGTGGCAAATACACACATTTACACACAGGGAAATATCATTTGCCTGAAAGAGGGTGCCGGGCGTTATATGTAAATACCGCGAGATATCCGTCGTATGAAAACGCTCTGTTAAGAGTCTACGATCAATGCACACATCACCTCGACCTGTTTGTTCTAAAGGAATTCCAAAATGTATGAAGAAATGTCATATTTTTGTGAATTTTTTACTTGTTTTTGCACATGTTAGCTTATTAAATATATTCTTAAAAATTTTCATATTTTTTTCAATTTTTTTATTAAATTATTAAAAGAAATGTCATTTTGCTCGTTGACTGAGTATCTATCCTTTAAGCATTTTGATAGGTGAGTAGTTCTACTCAAGCCCAAGTTTAGTCGCTGCGGCAGCGATGTACTCAAGGATGTTATAGAAGTATTAGTCTTCGAAATTCAAAAATCCAAGCTTCGACTGACAGATCGCACGTTTGTCTATTGTTTTCATCCGATGATTACTTTTTATTCGATCGTTTTTTATTGAATTTGAAACGAATAGACGAAAGCATTAAATAAAAATGGCATAAAATGAAAAAAATATTTAGAGCTACTTTTTTATTTTAAAACTATAAACACGATCAAGCTGTAATTTTTGCTGAAACTTTGTAATGTCCTCCTTCAAATGGTTTAGTTTGATTTTTTATAACTATAATCATTGATTTTATATATTTAATGTGCGAGCGAGATAGCAGATTAGCGCGAAGAGACTTCGATTTTTTGTAAATAGTTTCATTTAAAAAGTTTGAATAGACGTCATGAATATTATCACTTTAATACTACGCGCCAGACACAATAGAAAATGTTACGTTTGTGGGTAATTAGTTAGCCGCGTCGCGTTCGGAGGCTTAATTAACTTTCGAGTTTAATGAAGCCGCAAATTACTGGTCATGCTGTCGACATTAATGTGTTATTGTTGTTAAAATTCAAAAGCGTACTAGATATATATACTAGATATACATACTAGATATACATACTAGATATACATACTAGATATACATACTAGATATACTTACTAGATATGCATACTAGATATACATACTAGTTAAAATATATTGCTACATTAATTTTTATAATTAATTATTTTCTTAACTAGCTTTTTCCCGCGGCTTCGCTCGCGTTAATAAAATTTCAGTCATGACGAAAGACACGACGTGGCTTCATCTAAGAACGAACGAACGAAGATAAGAACTTTATTGTTGAGTTCCTCAGGAACAGTACTTTTTTTTTTTTTAGATGAAAGGTGTACTTATGTCCGTTTCTGTACACCTAACAAAATGTAAAACTTCAGGATGATTGGGCAAAATGAAATATAAGTTTCCAAAAATCTATAATTTAGTGATTGAAAAGTTGAGTTTGGAAAAAAAGAATTATGTGTGTTGTAATAACAAAAAAAAGATATAGGGTTGCAAGATAAGTATGTAAAATATACCGCATTATTACAACTAGACGCACTTAGTAAAGATTTCGTAGCTAAAGGATGACGCAGCTCTGCGGGATATGCCACAATGAGCATCCGTCCGTAGGGTTGCCACGCTGGAATTTTTACTTCAACACAAAAGAATTGCTCTGAATACTGGAAAAGAAAAAAAGACACATTTTTTACATACGGATGTTTTTTCGAAGCAGAAATTTCTTTTTATAGAAACAGTAAACAAAATTGTTATAGTCGGGTACCTATTGTTATTTTCTAAACATATTCTACTTGGTACGGGTACGGAAATATGTCACAATTTCCATTATGTTTGTAGGTAATGTACAGACTAGCACATCAAGCACTACAATCTGTCAAAATTCTTTAATAGATTTTCAACTTTCTCGCTAAAGCATTAGGTTTAAAGATGATTGGCAAAATTTGACAGTTCTGGTAGATTGGTGTGCTGGCGTCCGTACTTATGAAAATATGCGATTCACTCATTTCGTTTGTTTTTATTCTTTTCAAATAATGTAGATCCTTACATATAGATACTTACATATGCTCTTGTGTCGTGGGTGTTCTAACATAATTTCATAATGCACAGACACCCAGACCGTAATAAATATCTGTTGATCACATAAATATTTAGTTTTGCGACAGAGTAATTTTATTTCAAGTGACTTCCACAATTCAACCATCAACTTTTTCTACAGAAATAACTTTATGTAGGAACACAAGGCTTACACATCAAGTTATACAAAACCAGTATGAACTGACCTCGCATTGTATAGGCTCTTTGTACAACAAGATGTCAGCTTACACTGGGAATGTAAAGCTTGATGTGTAGCCGTGTGTATCTAAGTAAAAGCGGCAGTAAGTTTTGTTTTTAAGTGCTTGTCTTGTCGAAGAAAAATAATATAATGTCGAGTCGAGGATTTGCGGAAACGCTGCATGAAAGTTTGCAACATTAATATTAAGTTAGGCTGTGTACTTGTGGGTATTATATTGACTAGAGACTAGGTACTAAATAAGAACATCTTTGTAATTATGTGAGTTGGTGGTGACCGTTGACTGGCGAGTCAGAGGTCTCAGGTTTGAACCCAAATAATTCGCACTTATCTGACTTTTCGTAAGTTAAGTGCGTATTATAAATTAATTTTCGCTTACTCCGTTTCTCGGAAACCGGACCATATAAAATTATTGACGTGATTATCAGTAGCGTGGCGTGGGTTTACGCCACCCGGGGCAAACTAAAAATTCACCCCCCCCCCCCAATTTTAATAAAGTAAGTAGGTACCTAAGTTTTTCTAGTGTAGTCCATGTAAAAGACTTCATCTTGCCTCCTCTCTTTCGCACCCTTGCGGTTTTGCTTGCTCCCCCCCCCACGCTATGCCACTGTGAATTTTTTTGAATAGGGGGTAAATTTTTGTACCTATATAGTTTTCTCTCATTAAGTCTTCAGGACAGTAAAACCAAAAATTTAGGTCTCCGATACTCCCCCTGACAAAAGTAAAACATACCTGAATTGTGAAAGTAAAGTGTAGAAGGCAAGTAAAGTGAGGTCAACTTGGGTGGCACCCCTATTTTGTTCACTCACTTGCACTGGTGACACTGTGGCCCATTACCGGCGTGATGAATAGAGTAATAGTAGCTAGCCGATGTAGTTACATCGCCATCTGTTGACCATCCTTTTTACACTCCGTCGGATTTCTATTTTGTTAACCCTCGACGAAAAAAGAAGGGTGTGATCAGTTTGACGCGTGTCTGGGGTCTGTGGCATCGTAGCTCTTAAACTGATGAACCGATTCTGATTTAGTATTAGTATAAGATAGATTTAGAAAAAAATGTACTGAGGGTTTTTTACTTTAAATGTTTGATTTATACTTGTTTTCTTTCAACTTTTATTTGTATTCCGCAATTTGTTAAAATCGTTTATCGCCGCCCCCTTTCTTATGCTGTCTGGGGCTGTGGACGCCCCCTAAACCCCCCCCCACGCCACTGGATTCACAGTTATTGATTTACGTATTATACTCTTCATAGGTACGTCATAATCATAAGACTAACGGATTTTAGGAAATGTAGGTAGTTAAAAATAAAACATTACCGACTGACATGTTCGCTGTACATTGGCGAACAGCGATGTATCTCAACAAAGGCAATCTATCAGCAGTGAGACGAAGCCAATACGAAGAGTAATGGTAGCGTACAGTCGTTAACAAAGACCTTAGTCCGGAGCTGTTTAAGGATGTATTACTGGACTAAATTTTCTCTAGAGACTTGACCAATGCTATGTAGCACTGACATGTATATACAAGTGCGGTTTTAAAACCCAATATAAGTAGTGGACTGGTCTGCCCATCACTATATATTTTATAAAAAATAAAACCGACTTCAAAAGGAACTGAAAAGATTGAAATAACTTTAAAACGTTTTGGAGTCGGTTCCAAGTCAAGTTTTTTTTTTCACTATTTTTAGTGGTGCCTAAGATTAATCTCCCCTCCCAGACTTTTGTTAGGCTAATATTTGAAATCCTTATTAAAAGCCCTTTCAAACGATATCTACGATATTTTTATTCTTGCATGATTATAGGAAGGGGTTGAGGGGGGGGGGGTGACCACGTCTGTCTGTCTGTTCGCGATAAACTTAAAAACTACTGCACCGATTTTTATGCTATTTTCACCTCTGGATAAAGTGGTTCTCGAGGAAGGTTTTACTATATAATTTGTCAAGTTTTTGTATAAATTGGCTAAAATATAATGATATTTGTTTGGGTTTACGTGTCTGTGCGCGTCACTGTACATACTATAGAATCTGGAAGACACATAACTATGAATAAGAAAAAGATACTTACTGTCAATAAAAATACGCTTTAAGATTATATTTGAATGCTAGTTTTTCTATTATACCAGATTTCTTGTTTCTATAGAGCCAAATGTAATGTTTTTTTTCCGTTCACCCAAAACTTTCTGCAATAAACGCAAAAATAATCCCAGACGCATAAAATCTTTTAGACTGACCCTAATCCAAATTCCCAAGACTACAAAAGAATCGGAATCTTTCAGACAATTTGTCTAGCACGCTTAACAAGTTGTTCAAAGTTGCCAAACTATCGAACCTATTCTGACTTGCAAGTCACTTTAACTTTAAGTTTTTGAGAAGAAAGTTCAAAGAAACTATTCTATTTATGTACATTTTAGTTTAGGAAATAGTTTATTGTATTTTCCTGTGACTATTTTAAATATAGGTACATTAAATATCTACTCCTTATATGGAGAAGTACGCCCAGCTCGCCCGCCTACCTCTTCGCTAGTAGGATGCCAAAAGTGCAAAGTGAGTGATATTTTCATTACATTTTTCAGAAAAAAAAAGTACGTGATGTTAAAACGACCTCTATTAGCTTTCGGTCTGCAGATTCTGCAATGAGGAACGTGAAACCCCAAACACCTCTGCGACTGTGGACTTCTCATATACAGATGAAACATCCTTCTGGGACACTATATACTGTTGAGGATGATGCCCGGAGGATGCTAAGTCTCTCCCTGCCAGCAGCATCATCCAGTTTATGGAAAATGTAGGTTTAAGGGGCATACTATAAAATGTGGGCTAATCACAAGATCTTTTAGGTTGACAGGAGTATGGCTGTAAAGCTGCACAACCCTGTCCTTCAAATAATAATAATTAGCTTCTGGTATGATATACCACTTCCGGGGCACATTATATAATAAACAAGACTTCATTACGTCACATCCTGCACAGCTGAAACAGAATACGCCATTCAAAACAGCAAATTGAGCTCACACGTCACAAAGAATAACGTTACATTACGTCATCATTGTTTTAAAAGTGTTCACATAAGTCTCAGATACCTCTTTAGCCAAAGAAGCTTTGTTCAGCAAAAGACACATTATTTTATAAGTAGGTACTATGGATGCATTATGGTGAAGGAAACAATTACGTGCATGGATAAACCAGCTTTAAAGTATGCTATAAAAGTCGTTCGCTGCGAGTTATTTGGCTATACTGAACTGTAGAATTGTTTTTTAAATACTTCCTCCGCACTCAAAAATTTAAAAGAGATCATTCGTATTGGGCCCAAAACCTGGCCAGCAAAAAATGGGTCACCCAGGTAAGTCTTTTTATGCATTTTTTATTATGGGGCCAAATCTCTACGATTATTACTTCAGTAGATTGTTAGTATAGTAATACTTGTTCCAGGTCATTTTTCATAATTTCTTTGAAAAATTTGCCCATGAGCAAATCTCAAAAATTTCATGTTTCATCCTTCACTCAAAGTTTTAACATAATAATTATTTTGCTAATTATTACCATTAAAATCTAAACTACTCATCTGTTGCCAGATGCAGAGATTAAAAACTTTAAAGAAAAATTTTTGGAAAGTAGTTTCATATTTGAAAAATACGGGATAAGAAGAATACAATTAACTTTCGACTGAAAAGTTCAAAGAAATGCACTCTGCTGAATTTTTTTGGTTTAAAAAGATTCCACTGAATAATTTACTGATTGTAGAGCCATCAAATCAAAAGTAACAATGTCGATTTAAAATTGTAAGCTTGTATTATTAATCAATTTCTAATTTCCTTTACTAAAAGCTAGGTACATACGAATATATTCAGCGACGTAGATATACGAAATTAATTTAGGCATGCATTGCGTCTCTTCCCTGCGATGATATAATGAGCGGCCTTAATACCACGTAATGTTTGCGTCGAACTCCGAGGTATCTTTATAGCCTCTCTGATTACGCGCTCTGGCTCTGACAATTTGATTCTCTTGAATGATTTGACTCAGCAACGTGACTGACACACGGACGTGAAGTTTGGTCAGCAGAGCTGCAGATAATTGAGGAAAATGTGTGAACGAGTAGGAAAACATACTATAATTAAGTAAGGCGTGAATATTTTTTTTGCCCATTTTTAGATATATATCTAAAAATATAAGAGACATAGTCACAGTAAACGATTTTTGTATAATCTTCAGAAACAAGTATTGTCACCAAATGCATTTAGATAGTAAAAATAAGCATGAAAAATTAAGTATAAGTTTAAGTACCTACTTGGTTTAAGACCGCCTTCAAAAAACTAAAAAGCTGAAAAACAACAGTGTTATTTTTTAAATGTTTATATTTTATTGTTTAACAAAACAAAAAATTAAATTACATTACAATTAACTCTTAATATTGTAGACAATAACGATTTTATGCAATTTGAAATATCTGAGAACGACAAAAAGGCAATTTACCATGTTGTGTTTGTTGTTCAAAAATGAGAAAATAAGGAATTTAGAGACGTATCTGAATCTCCTGAAATTTATCACTGTAGCTGAAACGATTGGAGTTACGAAGTTCCATCCCAGAGGTATCGTCCTTTTTGATTTCACGATACTGATAAAGGTACACACAGCTACACATCACGCTATACATTTCCAGTCTAAGCTGACATCTTGTTTATAGAAGTACCTATACTATGCGAGGTCATTTTATACTGGTTTTTTGATGTTCAGACGTGTGTACTTACTTAAATTCACATCTGTTTAAGATATGTATCAAAACTAATCAATGTTATTCAGTTGCCTTTATTAGGACGTCTATCTCACTGTACCTTAACTCGCTGAATATACCTAGTTATGGGAAATGGCAAATACCATGTTAATTTTACAAAATTTTAGCAAAATATTAGTTTGATCGGAACAAGATTTCATTCATAAAAATTGCCTTAACAAAAATTCATGTCAGATAATTTTTTTGTAAGTACTTAACTACTTAAGATAAATTAGTAATGGTATTCATTGTTCGAGTGGTTTAGCGAGGCGCTTTAATGTTTACAATCGAGATATCTCAAAAATGTCGACTCAATTGCTGCAGTGGTTAGCTGATCGCCTTTCACTTAGTGTCACAAATTCGATGCATGCATAGTACAAATATTGTGTTCCAGATTCGGTTCCAGTCTGAGTGTTACAGAAGAAAGCCTATTGAAAGGCTAAGTAAAAAAAGGGATAGTAACCATTTTACAACAGTGGCAATTTTGAATCCTATTTGCAATAGTTTTTTTTCCTCTTATTATATAACTTTGATAGTTCCTTTCAGACCTTTTGCGTTGTGTACGCTGAAAAGCTTATCCCTAAGGGACCGCAATGCGGGCCAATTTACAAGACTTAGTTCGAGGTAAAATCTGCTAAAGAGATGTTAATTCTAGAATTTAAGCTAGATGAGTCCGTACTTAGATAAGTTCTAGTAGGATTTTTGGCTAGTAAGGTTGTAAACATACAGCATACGAATGGACTAATGGTAAGCAGTTACCGTGACATACAAACGCTTGAAACATCAGACTTATCGTCATCTATCCCTAATATTGGCAAAGAATAATAACTTAATATAGTAGGTAAGGAAATTGATTTTTATTTTAAAGGGACTTAGCGATTTCTACAGATTGGTAATTTTTATTAATAATTTAATTAAGCTCAATGATACTAAAAAAAATCTTTAATTATACTAAATAAAACAATCTATATTTATATACAAACCTAAATACCTTAAAACTTATTTATAATTATTTTTTATTAATCATTAATATTGTTATTATTAATTATTTTTGGGTTGATTTCATTTTTTTATACAAAAAAGCTTTCTCGTTTTAATAAGTTTGTTTTCTAGAAAAAATAGTGAAGTCTATTAAATTCGTATTCTTTTAGGCTCTAACTAGCTTTTACTAATAAACAGCAATTCTCGTTCACAATCTTTGAGACGCTATTGAGACCGAGCTCAGAACACCATCAGCCATGAATCAGATCCGACATTTTACGACTACCCGCCACTTGTAGACAATTAGCCAAGCGGACATTAAACACAGGCTTGACCGCACCGAAGGACGTGTTCATTAACACTTACGGAAGTTAATCGCGGAAACATCTTAATTAATAATAAATTCTACAAATTGGAACTTTGGTGTTCGTATTGCATGCACAAATGCTTTAAAAAAATGTTTGTATGTAATATATAATAGTTGTAATAGAGATGAATGAAAGAAGAAAACATATTGCACCGATCTTAAATAAAATTAGGACAAGGGCAGAAAGATGATGATCATGATTTGCATATAACTAAGTAATGTTGTTTTTATTTAATTCAATTTTCGAACAAATTAGAAAAAAAGGAAATTTATTCATTCACATTCATACAAATTAATATTTTTAAATACAGTATAACTTCTGCGGTGGCGGCGGCCATCTTGCGTGATCTGTCAAAAAATGGCGGCAACACGCGGGTGGTCCACGCCTCGACGCGTACGGCGCGTGCCCGTTTAACCTATTATATCTCCAATATTTTATATGGGGGCTATATATAAAATGTTTATTAAAATTATTTACATTCTAAAACTACTTACTATAAATACACTAAACCTAATAAATAAAAGAAATAAAATTTAGGAATTATATTATTATTTTCTGACCGTTTAAAAAAATAGTTTTATATATTGTAGTCCGTCTTAGTGAGAATGTTTGTCTAGATGTAAACTAGTGCTTTAGTTTCATAGAAAGGAAACCTAACGTTAACCATAAGTACATATTATTATTATACAAGATGGAGACCACAATATAACATTAAATTCATGGAGTAATTGTAATATCTAGATATTAAATTACAAGGAATTTACTAGTTCCTAAAACTCATTGTTTATATTTGCTCTGTTTACTTTGAAAACATAATAGTTTATCTTCTAAAATTACCTATTGTGGGTGTCTATATTAATCAGTAAATAAGCCGAGATTCGTTGATTAATTGTCGGCACATCTTTGTCTTCATCTTGTGTTACAGAATAATAATAATAAATAAAATCAGCCTGTAACTATCCCACTGCAGGGCAAAGGCCTCTTCTCATACAGAAAATTATTGCTCACTGCGGGTTGGCAATTGCAGACTGTTAAGGTTTCCTTACAATGTTTTCTTTCACCGTTATCAGTAGTGTCTTAGATTAACTAAGAAAGTACATATGACATTGAAAACGTCACATTGGTACATGCTAGGTTCGAACACACACCCGCTTGCTTTCAAAGCGGGTGTGTAACCAATGCCCACGACAATTCTAGCCATAACATATATTAAAAATTAATAGAATATGATTTACATATTTTGTTGAAATTTGTGACCGATGTTCTCTTCAAAATATTTCATTCAATTAGTAAACAACATAATTTATAAAACAACATTGTGTGTTTTAATTTGTTTAATTAAAGTTTTAATAATTAATTATACTAGTGATCAGAAATAAACCACATTCATTACATTAATTCGATGTTGTTAAATAAATTTGTGTTGTTAATGTAGCATCACGGCAATGAATATTGATTGAAACCACTCATGATAAAATTCCAAGGATATATTTTACTAATACCGCTCCAATACGGAATGCGGAATTTTGGGAAAACAAAATCTAAAAAATAATATTTTCCACCGATTCGCTAAGAAGCATACGAATCTACCGTACCGTTCTGTTATATCTAAGTTAAAATGTTATTAATATACAAAAAGGCAATGAACATACACTCATTTTACTCCAACCATTTGAAAACATTGTGAAGAAAGAGAGAGATACCCGAGAGCCATGTCGGAGGCCTACGGGCGGTTTAAACTCTGATACCAGGTTGTTCATCAACCATACGGTAAGAAGAAGTAGACTCCAACCATTGTGACAGTAAGAAAACAAGTGAACATCAAAATTAAGAAAATCTGTTTTTAATCTTAAAAGACAAAAAGTTAATAGCAAACCGTTTTTATAAGATTTTGCATAAAATAACCGTAATCTGAGCAATTATCTGTGTTTACAGGTCGTCGCAAAAAGGTTTGATGATCAGTTTTCTTAAAAACCATAAAATTAATTGCTAGGAAAACAGTCGAGTTCTTAAACAAGCAAATTACTTTACGAATTTCTTCGTCGCTTGAAATAAAATTCGCTTTTTATAAATTAAGAAATTGTTTTTCTTGCTTCTAAAATTATTAGATAACTATTTACATCAATAATCAAGATGTATATTTGTTATATTGTATATTAATGTAATACCTAATGTATAATAATGTATATTAATTATTGATCGTAAAAATTGCCAATCAAAGACAAGTAGTTAGGGCGACGTGTCAACGTATAATGCATCTAACATACATTGTATGTGGAGGAGGTAGACACACATTACATTTACGAAAAGTTCTAACTTTTCTTGTGCGTTCTTTAGGTTTAAATCTGAGATCTCTGATACGCCAGCCACTGTTCACACCACTTCACTATCAGTATGTATATAATATATAGTACAAACGGGAGGAAGTAGTAATAGTCTCAAAGAGGTAAAGCAATTACCTTAAAAGCGTTTCCATTAATGGCTAGCAGATACTAACATCGTTTTAGATGCTGGCAGTTACGTAATAGTGCAGCAGACTGCGAGGTCGTAATGACTTGAGATGGTATACAGGATTAGACTGTAGTGACTTGCCTGTGTAATTAAACAGATAAGGTTGGACATTACTAAGTGCTGAGCACTGTAATCACACAAAGTGAGGTCTAATGCTACCTCTACACTATGCGAGGCACGAGCATTGGTTGATTAAATATTTATTTATTTTGTTATAAAGTTCTTTAATTATTTATTGTACACAAAATTTTATACAGAAAAACATACAGACAAAAGTACATATACAAAGGCAAGCTTAACTCAATACTGAGTTCTTTCCCAGCAAACCTTTGAGTGAAAGAGAAATGGGAGACATTAGGGCAAAGTTATGTGTACCTACTTAACCTACATAAGAAATAATGATGAGAAAATGTTGTTAAAAAAATTTAAAAATGATTACGTGTGGTAGAAAAATATCAGTTCCCATGTAAATAGGTGATAAGATGGGAACACTGGGGTGATTTTAGCTGGTTAGAGTTCAGCATACTCCTCGGTCCACCCCAAGGCAAAGTTCATAATGATTTCCTTCCAAAATAAGATAGCATGTGCACAAAAATTAAGACACTGCTCCACTTCGCCACACCTCGCTTCGCCTCGATTGCTCTCACGCTAGAGTCGGGTTTTCGGACGCGACTCTAAGCTGAGCAAAAGCAAGAGTGTAGAACGACACTTTCTTGCGTCACTCCGTGTTACCTCGCCTTGCATAAATTTCACGAACTTTGCCTCGTCTAATCTCAACAATAATGAGGAGGTAGCTTATAAAACCATTTATTTAAAGAGTTTTTTTATACATTTATCTAGGGGACATCACTACTGCTGGTAGTTGTGTCGATAAAAGTCACTTAGTACCTAGGTATTTAAGTGCTCATATTATTTTTTCCTCCTTTTTGGTCAATGTGGAGCAAATATAATGAATTAAAATTATTGATTTACAATGATTTTTTATTCACGTAACCCTAGTTGATAGTCCATTTTTTTATAAATTATTTAACTCAGTGTTTACTGATGGCAGTTTAAGAGTCGATATAATTCGTTCCTTCAACTGCGAAAATCAACTTAGGACTCATATTAAGAAGGTATATAATAAAATAAAATTAAGTTCCAGTTTCTCTTCAAGTTTCGTTCTCATTTATTTTATTGCTTTTTTCCAAATTCAGGACTAAAAATGTATTCTAAGCTGTTTAATTATGTTGAGGGTAATCGGATAATTAATTTGAAGGTTAAAGGTCGGAATAAAAATTCCAATTTACTTGCTACTTACGCATTACTGAAGCTAAGGAATCACGAGGAACGATCAATAGGTATTAATTTATTAATACCGACACGTTCCGTACTACGAACAAGGTATTTGTAATTAGAATACAGAGTGTTAATACAAAGTAAGCAAGTAGAAATCAGTTGTCTCTGCCTACCCCTGTGGGAAACAGGCGTGAGTCTATGTATGTGTGTATGTTAATACAAAAATTTACAGAGGCACATTACTAGCAATAAAAAAAAGAATTAAAAAAAGGACAGACCCATAATTGATTAAATATTCTAATAACAATTAGTACTTTTTAAAATTGAAATAATTTGTTTAATTTTTTTTGTACTTATTTAAATGCGAGTTCAAATTAAAATTTACGAGTTATTAAATAAATCCATTCATAGATTTAAACCTATGCAATTTTAAGTTCGAAGTTTACTAACTTCGCGGTAATGTTATTCACAGAAAATACGCCACCCAAAAAGCTGACCTACACAATTGTTGGATAAGCACTAGTGCTTAAGTGCTTAAAAGAACAACAGTTTAATGCTAAAATCCTTAGAAATAATACAATGCCCCAATTCACGTCGACAACAAAATTTAAAGCTATACTGTAAGTATCTGAACGGTGCTATGCATTTAAATTTCTACTAAAAACGGTCTTTAGAGGACTACGAGAGCAAAAATAAATAAACTGAAAAACAAAGTTACTTCGTGTCAAAGCGGATTGGAAAGCGGTGTGGAAGTAAAGATACTTGGAAGGCGTTTATGTCTTCTTCGAAACAATTTACAGGTACCTAGTTGAAAAGTGCGAAGTTATGAATCACCAGCAAACATGAGAGATTTTTGAACGGTGTTTTAAGCCGAGGTCTACGGGTGGTTTAAACTCTGACGCCAAGTTATTCATCAACTATACGACAAAGAAGAAGACAGTGCTTATAAAAGTGATAATGAGTATTTGACTAAAACATTAATCTAATTGATTGTGTCATTAATAAATCAGCCTGTAACTGCTCCACTGCATGCAAAGACCTCTTCTCTTGCAGAGAAGGATCGAGCAATAATCACCACGCTAGCTCACTGCGTGTTGGCGTTGGTTCAGTTTATTAAGTCCAGGTTTCCTTACGATATTTTCCTTCACCGTTAGTCAGTGGTGTCTTCGACTAAGTACATATGGCATTGATAAAGTCACATTAGTACATGCCAGGTTCGAACCCACACCCAATTGATTGTATCATTTGGAACTTAAATTATTTTAATGTGTCATTTAATTTAAATCAAATGCTATATTAAAAAATACATGATTATTTCTGAACTGCCATTTAATTGAATGAATAATCCTTAGTATTTTAGTAGTAGTAGCGTCTTTAGTATTTTTGTATGAACAATATCCAAATACCGACATCTACACGGACGGAGTCGCAGGCACAGCTAGTAGGTAATATATAATAATGCCGACAAACAAAGCGAAAACACGCCGCATTTTATTCCAACTCGTCAAAGAGAGTATTTCAGAGCGCTCAGATTATTACCAGAGGCAATTCAGCTTTATGACAAATTCGTGTTCAGAGGAACGCAAGCGATTTGTATGTATGAGTACCTTCTGATCGATTGCTTGTATCGACAGCCTGTATACACTTTTGCTTGCAACATTGCCCGCGTGGTGTTCGAACCTGGAAAAAGTTTCCTTAGTTAAGTTATGTGCACTTATCTATTCTTATCCGTTTAGTGGTTAATGCGTGTTTGATAAACAAACATCCTTATTCGTAAACTCACAAACATCCAAACTTTCACATTTATTTCGCCGGTAAGCCGAAGAAAAAATTCCCTCCAGACTAACTTTCGGTCACAGCAGCCAATCTCAACGGAGATTGACCAACGACACAGGAGATATTATAGTGTACAAGTGTCTGCGCAAACTCAGGTGCACTCTCTATTTTCTTACTCTTATTGTCCGATGGCACGGCAGTCCGACACAACGGAGAGAGACAGAGAGAGAGGACTGTCGGCTTTACGTGCTCTCCGAGGCACGGTGTTAGTGATAATTATTTTATTCTTAGCACATAACTCATGAAAAATCAGAGGTGCGTTCCTTGGGTTCGAACCTGAGACCACTGACTTGCCAGTCAGCGGTCACACAACTAGGCTATCCCTACACTCTCTTTCGCAATATGCTTAGTTCTTTTTTTTAATATCAAGTCATGCAAAGATATAAAACTGAATCTTGATTGGTAGGTACAAAAAATCTTTAAAGAATTTTCCAATAAAAATCATTTATGAGAAAGTAAGTTTGTTGGTTTACTTTACACGCCTAAACCATTGAATCGATCATCACAATAACGCTCATAAGATAATGATGGCACCACGACTCTTTAGAGTCATGATGATAGAATTTTAAATTCTAAATTAACGTGAGCGAACCGGCGGACAAAAGCTAGTGATTTAATAAAAATATAGCCGTCTTAGTAACACGGAGACGTCCCCGTCGGGTTGGCAAATTAAGAAAAAATATTCATTTATAAGAAAGGTTTTGTAAAAAATCAAACGATATAATGGAACAGATCATTGTTCATTTTGAGTCAATGTAAAAATGTTCAGATGTTTTGTATTGGGTATTATAATTTTATATGATTCAAGAAAACAGAATAAAACATGAAATGAAATAACACAGGCCCTCTTGTTTGTTTGTAGTCGGAAAAATATGTCCAAGAAAATGTAAAATATAAGGTTTTATTGGCCTCTGGGCACAGAATGAATACATAATAATGCCTAAAGGCTCTACGGGTTAAGTTATAAGGTACAACTTAGTTGTGAAATGTTGATATTGATAGATGTTGATATGACAATTTTTTAAAAATTATTACTAAATCTTCTCAAAAAAACAAAATAATAATTTTCGTACCACTTGCTCAAAAAAGTGACATTCTATGCCTCAAAAAGAGAACATAACAATAGTCATTATTAATCTGTCAAAAACAGGGAAAGAAAATTGTACTGAATTTCATTCATGCTCTAGGGAGAGAATGTAATTTAAATTTGGAATACTTACCGAAACTTATACCTACTGAACTACATCTGTGTTTACACCATTGAGTTTGTATATAAAGCATTACACATCTTTTTGAAAAAGGAATACGCATTTATTATGCAGTTATGATTATTAAATAAAATTACGAAAACCGACGAGGCCGTATGAGCTTGATGCCTTTGCATTTCCGACAAAAAAATATTGGTCTAGGAATTTGTCGCGTTTTTGTTTTCTTCAAATACTCATAAAGTTTATTTTAATTTATTTTTATAAATAAGTTAATGTTCTAAAAATACGTTACGATGTTAAATCAAAGCGACAGTGACAGTGAATTGTCGGATTCCATCAGTGCAAATGCTGCCGCAATTATAAAAAAATTGCTTCCAACAAAATCCAAGGAAAATTATTTTAAAACTTATGAAGAATTTATGGTACGAAAAGTAGAGTATTTTCCTAGGTGATAAAGCTGTCTTAGTCTTGGGTGAACTTAAATCCCTCGCTACACACAGGACTCGTCTTAAATCACGAGCGAAGCGAATCTATAAAGATACCAATTTTCAAAACTCCCTAAAAACTTTCCAGGTAAACCCCTTTTTTCGTACCAAATGAGGGGTAATAGGGTTCTCCAGAATTATAGAAAGAAGCTATAAACTTCGGTATTAGTGACTGAATATATAGTTTTTGACTGAATGTCAGAATATATTTTTTTACCGACTGTGTCATCGAGGTGGAGTGACCTCTCCTCGATTTTTTAAAGAAGGTCCACCCAGCTGTGATCCAGAAGGTATAAGCTGTTGGTTCTTCATAACCTAGCAAACAATTTATTACCTCTTTACTTCATTTTTACAGTGTATTCAGACAGATGGTACAACTTTTTTAATATACTTCAGTTAACTTGTATTTTTGCTATATTTGCACCAAAATTTCGTATCAGCACTTTCTCGAGCTCCAATTTCTTGAGAAAGTTATAACTTGTGATAAGTAATGAGACATTTGTTCAAGGACAACGCGTTTTGTGCGCGAGGAGGAATAAACTTTGCTTTTTACAACACAAGGGTTTTGTTTATTAAAGCGAAATGAAACGTCTTATAAGACACATTTGTGTTTTATAACGTGAACATTGTTGTGTAAATTATACGGGTACATGTCGCCAAATATATAAAGCCAGTATGTAAAGTCTACCTCGTTGGTCTAGTGGTAGCAAGCGCGACTGCTGAGCACGAGGTCCTGGGTTCGATCCCCGGGTCGGGCAAAGTGTTATTGGGTTTTTCCATTAGGAAATTCTCAGTAGCAGAACGGAGTCTGGAATTGTGCCCGGTTAATGGCAATAGGCTCGTCCCCTATTACATGGGACTTATAACATAGCCGGCGAAACGTCGGTGTACTGCACACCTCTGCCTACCCCCCCTGGGGAATACAGGCGTGAGTCTATAATAATTTAAAGTCTCCTTCTATTCTATTCTTCTTCAGGCCTTTTTTTGAGTCGTTGTCGGGTCCAGGTTATGTTTTGCCAGGTCACAAGTCTACTCCATCGATCGTAGTACCTTTTTTAGCACAACCGTGAGGCAATCTGCATAGCACTTCATGTTCTTTTTGTATTTAGTCATCGTGCCCTGCCTGCCCTGCACGCAGGTGGATTTAATGGCTGCTTCTGATAACGCAGTCAGCGTCGCTACTTTCTGGGCCGCTTCAATATAATAATAATAAAGTTTGCTATCGAAACGATAAGAAGAAGTAATTTTGTGTTGTGCAAGGTGCTCTTTGGGCTGTAAATAAATGATTTCTTTCTTTTTTACATGCTAGAGTTCAAACCTGCGATCTTAAATTTAGCAGACCATAGCCTTCTATTATATAACTAAAAATACAAAAATAATAATTAGTGTGGATATCCGCAACTTTAATTAAGTTTTCAATCTCAGACTAGTTTTAATTGCGAAGTTTTCTTGGAATTATATTTTAATTAAGATGGATTCCTCGAGAGGAGTCTTCTGTGATTAAACCGTTGATGGATAACGTTAATTTATCAAGTGTAGGTCGGCAAAAATATTTAGAATTTGAAAACGCAGATTTTGAGGAGGCATTATGGCCACAAGTTGGCTTTACGTGCTTTCCAAGGCACGGTAAACATCAACGTAATTTGACTGCGTAAAGGCAAATCTCAAATTCTTCTCACAAATCTATTTTAACCGTGAATGTAAAGCGTTAACTATAAAGATTACCAAATTATTTTCCGAATAGAGCGCCTACTTCGGACGTTTAACATATCAACACAGACTTCGAAAGAAATTGTCGTCAGGTGTCGTTTGACCAGCCTTTGTCACTCCTTATCCAGTAATTTTGGTTAACAACCGAATACAATGTATTATTTCGTTTACTATTAAAATGTCGAGGAAATATTTTCGTAAATTTCAATGAAAAGTTTTTGGGCATCAAAATATTTTTTATATTTTTTTGCAAACAATGAAAACGTGGGTACGTAAACATAAAAGGAAAAATGAACTCGCGTATTGACTCTCCACACATTTTTTATGATACGGGTTCAATCTATTTAACGTATTACGTTGTTGGCCCAATTTTTTACGTTTTATATTTTGATCGGTAAAATGTTTTGTGTTGTCCAGTTATTTAAAATTCTTCATAAAGTTTATAGCTTTATTCATCAGGTCAATGGACGGATCGGAGCAAGAAATTTTGGGGAATGTAGAGCATACTCGTCTATCAAATTATTACCACTATCTTTTAGTTGATTTTTGAAGCGTTAAGAAAATTTGTATGATCTATTAATACTCAGTTTCATAAGAAATAGATGTATAATGCCGCTTGTTATTCCTGTTTAGGTTAATTACGAGAAAAATCAGGTACGAACAAGCAAGTATTTTGGGAATGTAACTGAAATATTAGCATTTAAAATTTGTGAAATTGGTTTAATTTACAAATATCATTTTAATTTTCCATTTAATAACTCCAATGGGCCAAACGGCGACCCCAAACAATATAATTAGCATCATGTCTGATGTCTAACATTTAAAATGTTAATGACTACATTTAAGTACCTATCTACAAGATTTTTTTCTCGAAAATTCTCTGTGTGGTTCTAATTATAATGGGATCTTTCTTTATCGTATGGTTAATAAACAATCGGGAACAATTATCGGGATAAAAATACTCTAAAAACTGCCATGTAACTATCTTTAGGCCAATCCGTTGCCAAGTCTATGTCAATGCGTTGTTTCGTTGCCGCGTAAAATATGTACAAACCGACAAAATAACAAACACAGCTTCGTCATAATATTATGAGTACGAAATTCAGTCTATTTAACTTAGTAACATCTGAATCTTAAATCTAAAAGACCGCTACCAGTTGGCAACGTCTCCAAAACGCTGTCTGCATTTCCACGTCCGTTGCCGTTGGGTTGCAATAGTCTTTAGGCTTGTTATAGCCAAAACATTTTGATTCCGAATTGTTTCATGTTTTATGTAAAGTCAGTACATTATTTCAAGCAGTGATAGCCTAAATGTATGACCATTGGACTACCAAGTCAAAAGTTCGGAACACAGGCACGCACCTCCGACTTTTTGAATTCATGACCGTAATATAGTCTCAGACTTTCGCGAACATTCAACATAATGAAACAACTCTTTAAACGGATAAAACTGTCGTGACCGTGTTAGAAATTAATTATTATCACTAGCTAAAACGGTGAAGGAAGACATCGTAATAAAATCAACACATCTGAGAGATTTTTCAACGGTGTGTAAAGCCATGTCAGAAATCTTAAACTCTGACAGCAGGTTGTTCATCAACCATACGATGAAAAACAAGAAGAGGAAAACACAAAATTTAGATCCAAATAAATCTGTCGATAAAATATTTGACATGTGCGGGATCGAACTCGATACACTGAGCATTGGAATTGGATCTCATAACTGCTGTAAAGCCATGTCAGAGGTGTACGGGTGGTTTAAACTCTGACACTAGGTTATTTATCAACCGTGCGATAAAGAAAAGATGGTGGCAGATTAAAATTACTCGAAATAAAATAATTGAATCTTTATTTCAAGAAATTTGTAACCTAATTTTGCCTTCAACGTATTGAAATAAAGCTACAGGGCAGTGTGGTATAATTGAGACCTTAAGTTTTGTTGTAATTTAATAAAGAATAATTAAAATTATTCAGTCACCCTTTGTCTCTAATTATGAAGGCGGAAACGCTTGGCAACGTTGAGCCTCGTTACGTCACTGAAATATCATCTAATTAGAAAACCTTTTCTTTGTCGGCTTGGCAGTAGTGTCAGTGCCAAGACTGAAACTTGGATTTTAATTGCAGTGAATTTGTGTTTTGCGCGCTTACTATTGTTATAACTTTATCATTAGCACAAAGTATTATTAGTATATTTTTTCTGTGCGATTGTATGTCATTGAACCCTTCGATCCCCGGGTCGGGCAAAGTGTTATAGGGTTTTTCCATTAGGAAATTCTTAGTAGCAGCACGGAGTCTGGAACTGTACCCGGTTGGCAATAGGTTTGCCCCCTATTACGTGGAACTTATAACATAGCAGGCGCAACTTGGGTGTACTGCATACACCTCTGCCTACCCCCTCTGGGGAATACAGGCGTGAATACATGTTATGTTACGTTTTAAAATTGTTATTAATATGATTTCATTGCATTTTTTTAATACACATTTTTCATTTACACATAATAAGATAGGTAAGAAAAAATTGGGTAGGTATAGATGTTTCTTCAAGCTGGTTCTGTCGTTCAATAAAAATTGCCGAAACAAATGACTGGAACCATAAGAATGTGTATCTGCAATTCAGCAGAACCCACTGTCCGACATGTTTCACAATATTCGTCATTTGTTTCCATTTCTCCTGTAAGTAAGCCATTTTTATTCTGAGCCAGACAAAATACCATCTTTATGTTTATCATTGTTGATAAGGAACTTTTGTTTGCTTTTGTACTCAAGCTCAGATGTGGTATTTTGTGGAAATCAACGTTATGACTCGTCAGCACAGAGTATATTATTATTTTTCACTGATTATTTTATTTTTTTAAGAAGATTTATAAATAAATAAATAAATTAGCCTGTAACTGTCCCAATGTAGGGCAAAGGCCTCTTCTCATATAGAGAAAGATTGAGCATTAATCACCACGCTAGCTCACTGCGGGTTGGCGATGTCAGACTATTAAAGTCCAGGTTTCCTTACGATGTTTTCCTTCACCGTCAGTGGTGTCTTAGATTAACTAAGAAAGTACATATGACATTGAAAAAGTCATATTGGTACATGCCAGGTTAGAACCCACACCCACGTACTTGCAAAGCGGGTCCTTAACCAATGTGCCACCACGACGTCAAGAAGATTTAGGAAATAATTTAATAAAAAATATATTCAACGTCCCCGTTGAATATTAATTGCTCATAATATTATGGATTACACAAAATTCCTAGTTTCTAAGAAAATAAAACGCCTGACTGGAGTCTATCGCAACCGTTTATATTATACAACACTAGTAGCTACTTTTTTATAGCTGGCTATTATAAGTCCTATGTAATAGGGGGCGAGCCTATTGCCATTAACCGGGCACAATTTCAGATTACGTGCTGCTACTGAGAACTTCTTAATGGAAAAAATTAAAACTGCCTGACCCGGTGATCGAACCCAGGACCTTGTGCTTAACAGTTACGCTTTCTACCACTAGACCAACTAGGTCCTCTTAAGATTTAAATTGAACAAAATAGTATAGATTTACATAAATCATCATTCTATCGATGTCTGTAGATTGCAGCCATATTGTATAAAAATCTTATTTCTTAGAAGTAACGAGGCAAGCTTGGAAAGAGATTGGATTTCCGTTGTGCTTTGGAGGCATGTTCCCGTTTCAATCATGCTCAAGTGTGTGGCGCTGTGGCCTATATTTATTTTGTCTGCAGGCTTCGAAATATTACGTCGTGGTTCGTATTCGTAACATGTATTTCGCATTGAAAAAAAAAATAACAGAATCACGAGAAAATGAACTCTTTTAAATCATATTCTTCTTCTTATTGTGTGGTTGATAGACAATCTGGTGTCAGAGTTTAAACCACCCGTAGGCTTCTGACATGGCTTTCACACCGTTGAAAAGTCTCTCAGATGTGCTGTCCTTACGATGTTTGCCTTCACCGTTTTAGCAAGTGAAATCTTAAAAGTCAGAAGTGTGTGCCAGGGTTTCGAACCTACGAACCTTTGACATGGCAGTCCAACGATCATACCACAAGGCTATCACTGAATCAAAATATTATAAACCCAATACAACACCTTTACTAACTGACTTTATAGACCAATCTCAACTTTTTTTTAATTCGCTCTCGATTTAAAATCCCATACTCAGGAATTCTCATGATAATCGTTTGTCTCTCTGAGGTCTCTCTCATCTACTCGAGTGTACCCGATGATACTGTTTTGTCATTCAAATTACTCGCTCTTGACGCTCCGCAAGCCGCTCGTCTGTTGTTTCAACACTTGAGCTGTTTATGTGATTGTGAATGAAATAGTATTTTCAATCCAATGTTTTTTTTAAAACATTGCGAGGATTAATGTTTAATGAAGCTGGCTCGTTGTGTTTGTGCATTTGTTAGTATGGCAAATGGGGAGTTGAATAAATTAATAAGTTGGCTGAGTCTGATTTTTGCTGTTACATTCCGATTACGTCACGTCGCGGTCGTCGTCTAATGTTCGCGTAGGTTATTGCCGGATCGTAGCACTTCGTAGCTTATAGTACGTCGTAGCGCCTCGTAGCTAGTCGTAGCGTCTCGTAGCATGTCATAGCGTTCTTGTATACAAATAATCTTTTTTTAAAGATACAAGTACAAAAAAGATATACAATGCAATGCAAATAAATAAAACAATACAATACAACATAATATATTTATAAATACAACAATTTGAAATTTAAAAAAAAGTAACAAAATAAAGACACGAATAAGAGGTAAAAAAAATATAATTCGTTTCTGGTAATATTTTTCCATCGGCTACGCCACTTCAGTAGTAATTTTACCTACTGTAGCAAAAAGTTATTCCAAACAAAATTATAACAAATACAACTTTTGTTATGTAAATTATTATGCGAAAGTATGCCAAACATTTTTATGACATAAAATTAGGAGTTAAGATTTAATGCGAACACGATAACTTCTCTTTCTACCACAAAAGGCCAAAACTAATTAGATAATCAACAGAGCTTCCTGCGTTAGTATTCAAACTTTTGAAGGATTATTAATCTATCGTCGCATTGACGTTTCATTACCAGTGCGGTTACGAGTTAACTTTGTATAAGCCGATTCTAAGTTTAAGACGAAGATTAAATTTGAGTTTAACAAACTTAGCTTTCGGCTTTACAAGATTAGTATCGTAAGTTTAGTTAAGGAACATTAAAATAAATTAGAGGCCGCCTTTGGTCGAAATTCGACCGTAATTTTTTTCGTTTTTTTTTTTCAATTTTTTCTAAGTTGGTAGATTGGGTAATAGGTTTAACCGGTCGCAGGTTCATATTTACTCATAATGGATACTTCTATTCTACAAAAATTTTAAACTTTACAATTTTAAAATCGCTGTCAATAAAATATTACAGCTTGGCAAAAAAGAGTATGAGACGGTAACAGCTGAAACTAAAAATAAAAACCTTAAAAACTACGTTTGTTAGTACTAAAATAACTTAAAATTTGATTTGATGTCAAAAATTTCGTCATATAAATATGTAAGTATCAAATAACTTGAAATTTTGAATTGTAGTATGAGAAGTGCGTCAGTAGCGCCACCAATTTTTCCAGACTCTTTTTTTGTCAAATGTTATTTTTTTTTGTTGGCTAAATTCTAATATTAAATCTGAAGTTATTTTTACACTGAGCCTTAAAAATCTCGCTTCTAATATTAAATCTGAAGTTATTTTTATTTTACCACTGAGCCTTAAAAATCTCGCAAAACTGCGATGAATAAAATGTTCACCTGGATTGACTTAGATAAAAGCAAAGAGATCAAGTCCGAGCGAAAAGAAAGCTGATACATAAAGCCAGAAACAAAAAGTGGATCAACCTGCGCAATAGTGTTCCGTATCAGTTCCGTAAAAGTATTTACTTTGACTCTGTAGTGATCCTAGTATTGTGGACCAGTGACTAGTCGGTTTTGTTTACGTTTCATTTTACTTTTTGTGAAAATTCTGATTTTAGACATTTTGCCGTGGTAAGAGTCAAAAGCTGATGATTTTTAAACGGTTTTACTTAGCTTGACATGTTTATTATTTGGTTCTACTATATTTCACTCCCTTCCTGTTGACAGATTGATCTGATATTTGGTACACAGGTTTAGTTTTGATGACAAAATCGTTTTACGTAAAAAAAAAATACTTATATTATTTAGTGGTAGAGCCTAACATTACTCTTAGGTTTAGGTTAGTTAGGTAGTCAGGGATGTGCCTATTATACATTTTTTCGAAGCCCGTCATACAAATGTAGTACAACTGTGTAGCCTATATCAGTCCACTCATCCTCTGCTGAACATAGCCTTCTTCTTATACGCATCATTTATTTTGTGCGCTCATTAGGTGTTTGCCCTGAAAAAATTAACATTTTCTTAATATTTTTGTGAATTTTTTACATGTTATAAGCACATGATAGCTTATTAAATATAATTATTTAATAAGAAAATTTGAAAAAACAACTGATACGGATGGGATTCGAACCCACGATATATACATACCGTGTCGACGCTCTAACCGCTGAGCCACCGTATCCCATCGGCATCAATCGAAATTTCAAATCTCTTTTTACACGCCTAAGGCATTAACATTTTCTTGGCATGGGAATAAGAAAAATGAAAAAAACCCTGCCAAAAATTTTTTTTATGCAAATTTTTTTTTCTTTAGTATGTGTACGTGTATGTATTACTTTATATTTAAAACATAAAATACTACTTGGTAAGTAATAATAGTTCGCAATTAAGTTTTCTATCAGTCAATACATACATAACCAATCTATTAACAGCCAGCACTCCGGGCGGTCTGGCTCCGACGGGTGCTATTCAGGTTCGTAAATAGGGTAGCTATCCTGTCACCTGTCACTTGTCAGTTGACACTGTTACGCACTAAAAAAATGCGGAAGCCACAAAGTCCAATGGATATTTTCAACCCATAGCGTACTGGCATACTGGGGTACAATGTTCGAAATTTAAGCTGTGTTTTTAAAAATTCTATAGTATGGAGTCTGTCAGAAAGAATTTTCTCGACAGATAATACGTCGTACATATGTAGGTTTACTACTGGCTCCAAACTACGGCTTAAATGTATAATTTTTATTTAAGTAATTTTAAAAATAAACAAATAAATAATCATTACTCAATTCATTTCAATTGAGTAATGATTATTTATTTGTTTATTTTAAAATTATATTTAATAGATTATTTTCTATGTGGTTTATGAATCTTGTGTTTGAAATAAAGATTTATTATTATTATTATTTTCAATTTGGCTCTTAGCACACACCACAGCTATTCGTGTCAATGGTTTATGAAAGTCGGTAATAAATAATTTCCATTCCCGTCATGTTCCTGAAACTATGAACACGGGTAAAAGGCTAGGTACAAATAAAATACTAGGTAAGTATTTCAGTATTTGGAATTTATTTATATTTGTTCTTTGAGTACGGGTACGGAGGAGTGTAAAACTTGGCATAGTAAAAGTTTATATTATGGAAAAGAAGTGCAGAAAAAAAATACGGTCAAATTATATAACTTTATAAGACTTTGTTTCATGAATCACTCAAAAGCAATTAGTCAAAATTGTGAGATATTAACTTTTTTGGGTAAAGACTCACGTCTGCCGACTGTCGTGTATACAGGTCACGGTAAATATTTAATTTAGCTGCAAACCGCGCGCGTTTCCGCGGCGATGTGTTTCTATGGCGTTTCCTAACAACTCGTATGCTTCCGTGGATACGATACGGAATAGACTGGACGCGGAATTAAAGATTGTGGCTTTGAGGAAGAACGCCACCAGTCTTAATTTTGATTAGCAAATAACAATTTGTTATGACATCTACTAATCAAACGTGAATTATATTTAAGACAATTTAGTGAAAGTAATCCTGGGTTTTTGACATTAAACAGCTGGTGGTGTTACTGCTTTTTTTAACCGAACTCAAAAAAGGAGGAGGTTCTCAGTTCTATTGTACATTTCTTTATGTTTATTACCTAAAAACGTGCTCATTTATAAACCGATTTGGATTTTTATTTCCAATTGAATGGATATCCAGATTGGTCCCATAGAAATATTGTCATGATCTGATCATAGAGTTAGGAAACATGGAACAGAACTTCTTGTAGGAGTTTTTAAATAACTTTAAGACGTTTTGGAGTCGGTTCCAAGCCAAGTCCAAGCCTCTATAATCTCCTCATCAAGAACTTGGCTTGGAATCGACTCCAAAACGTCTTAAAGTTATTTCAAACTTTTTAGTTCCTTTTAAAGTCGATTTTGTTTTTTTATTAAAATTTTTGTTAAATTTTTTAGTGGTAATTAAAATCTACTGTTACCTTAATCATAATTTACCTAAAAAACTTTACAGAAAACGGTCTTGAGACTCGGTTCTTTTGAAATTAAGGCTATTAAAGTTTCTCTAATTACGTATTTAGCAAAATTGCTGAAAAAGACGGCAAAAAATGTACCTGGGTTGTTGTATTTACTGGAAAATAAATACTGTATATTAATTTTCATTACATCCACGGTACAGTCAACGACAACCTTGTAACGTTGAATAATTACGGTAATGTTGTACATCATTACCTCCTCAAAGTGTGGCGATGAAAGCGTGAAATTTGGCGACTTATTTTATCATAATATACATCTATATAATATGTGCATTTTCTTCACATAGGTACAGGTAGGTAGGTATAGGTGTGTTTCTACTACATTAAAATTAACAAACTTATATATTAATACTAGCTGCCCGGCGCGACTTCGTACCCGTGATTATCCTAACTCTACGCCTATTCTACCCTACTCTACCCACCTCTACACTACACTACCCTTACTCTGCCCCTACCCTATGCTACCCCTGCCATACCCTATGGGTATAATAATTTTTTTTTGTTCTATTCTGCTATTCTAGGCGGAGACAAATCGAACAAATCAAAAATTCCCCTCTTCAAGAAAAAAGACTTATAATATAAAATATGTATAACATACCATAACATAGGTACCTAAGTACAAACAAATCTGACACTGTTGTTCATTCAAATATAATAGGTAACTCAATGACCTGTTCACTGTGTTCACATTTGCGAGTCATCCCCTGAGATATAAAACTATCCATTCTACTTCAGCCTCAGCTGAAGTACCTACAGAATATACAAGATTTTAGTTCAGAAAAAGATTGTCCTTATAACGCCTTTATGTACTCACAAATAGTGAAGTTCAATTATAAATGTCAAAGTAAGCTTGTTTTTTACCTTTTCACGTCTAAACCACTCATCCTGAAGTTTTGCATTTATGTTGTCAGGTGTACAGAATATGACATAAGGTAAAAAAAATAGTACTGATCCCGTGGAAAACAACAATAACGTGCTTATGACAATAGATAGTACCAAATGTCTTTCGAAATCTTGATTGAATTTAAAATAAATTAAGGCGAGCGAAGCCGCGAGTAAAAGCTAGTTCCAAATAAAATACAAAAAAAAATTGGTAGGAGTTTTATTCCCTAATCACGCATAAATCGTTAAATAGATTTGGATTAAACTTGACACACAGTTAAATAGATCTATTCCTGCATTTATTAATCTAGGAAAAGGTCTATTTTAAAGTAAGACCAAAATAAAAAGTCGAAAAGAAAAAGAAAGGACTTAGATTCTTTAGACTTTTTATTTTGGTCCGACTTTCACGCGGGCGAAGTCTCAGGGAAAAGCTGGTACCTAATAAATCTGTTCAGAGTTTCAATAAAAGAGCCCGAGCGTTCAGATCGAGCAGACTTATACCCGACGGGGATGTTTGGTATATATTGTAAATCGTGAGTGCATATTGCAGTCCTGTGAGAATACAATGAACGCTTAAAAGTATGTGCTTTTTACCGCATGTTGGAAAGGTAGAAAAAGTATGTAAAAAAAAGATCAAAGTATGTGACCTAATGTCTAAAATATTTTTTTCTTTCTGACCACTTTTGTGTACGTAAACCTTATATTGTAAACCCTGTCGTGGTGGCGCATTGGTGACGGATCAGCTTTGAAAGCACATAGATTTTGGTTTGAACCAGGCCTGTACAAATATGACTTTTTTAATGTTATAAATGTCCCTTTTTTGTAAATCTAAGACACTACTGACTCGATAAAGGAAAACATCGTTAAGAAACCTGGACTTAATAGTCTGAAATAACCAACACGCAGTGAGTTAGCGTGGTGATTGATGCTCGATCCTTCTCTGTGTGAGAAGAGGCCTTTACCCTGCAGTAAGACAGTTACAGGCTGGTTTATTCCATTTTCAAATTGATATTTTAAATAACAAGCGTATAAATATTTAATAAGAAATTTGAAAAAACAACTGATACGGATGGGATTCGAACCCACGATCTTCGGCGTACCGTGCCGACGCTCTAACTGCTGAGCCACCGTATCCCATCAGAATTAGTCGAAATTTCAAATCTCTTTATACGCCTAGGGCGTCTGGAATATCTATAGGAATACATTACGTATCCGACTCAGTGTTCCAAACTTTGCAGTTTTAGAAGGCACCGATGCGATATAACCAATTTTCTTAACACTGTTGTATTGTTTTTTTCAAATTTCAAGCCAACATGGTGCTAAAACATGTAAAAATTTCACAACAAGTATTAACAAGCGTAGTTTAACACACCGTTGGTGACAACTTTCTGTGTTACGTGAATATGTATGCTATCGCAGTTCATTTCCTTCTTTCTTGTCTAGTCATTATCGTAGTGGGTGACGTAGCTCGGTGGAATATGCACAATGAGCATCCGCCCGTAGGTTACCAAGCTGAATTTTTACTTCTACACAAAAGAGTTGCTACGAATACCGGAACAGAAAAGCCTTTTCACATACGATATATTCATAATACACTTCTCATCAAAAAAATCGAAACACTTCTCAAATTTATGTTTTTAATGGATTATTAGAAAAATATTGTATTATACGGAAAAAAATGGAAATGTGATATAAAAGTAGGTAGTATAGGGTTTTGAATTCCGTATGTTAATGTTCCAAATTCAAATTAAGTTTTCTCATGCTTCTTGTTTTGTTTAACAAGTCACTTTTCACCTTTATGGAGATCTTATGAAATTCGATAAATAAACCCCGTAAATTAAAAAAAATTTTAACCTACAGTTTATTTAATAATGTGTAAACTCCCTCCGGGCCTTTATTACTGCTTTAATGCGGTTCTTTATGGATTTGATGAGCGTTACGACCACATGTTGTGGAATGTTATCCCATTCTTCTTAAATTGCCTTTTTCAGCTGGCCAAGAGTCTCTGGAGCGGGATCTCGTGCTCAAACTTGCTTTTTTAGTTCATCCCACAAGTGGTCTATGGGATTCATATCCGGGCTTCTTGCTGGCCATTCCATAATGGAGATGCCAACTTCACTGAGATAATCTCGTACGATTCCTGCGGTATGGGCCCTGGCCTTATCATGCATGAATATACAATTTTCTCCAATAACATGTGCACAGGGAACCACGTGAGCCTCGAGACAATTTTGGATGTACCGACGACCGTTTAATGTAGGCAGGCGTGGCCAAATACGAAAGCAAGGTTAATTTTTCTGTCAGCATTAATTGCCCCTAAAAACTGTCCATAAACCGCCACCATATCTTACTTTTTCCTCAATGCAGCACTCTGCATAACGTTCTCCCTCTCTTCTGTATACCTTCTTCCTTCCATCATTACCATACAGCTTAATTTTACTCTCGTCAGAAAAGAGAACCTTGCTCCATTGTAGGTACGACCAATTCAAGTGCCCACGTGCAAACTGAAGGAGCGCTCTTCGATGGTCTGTTGTTAAATTCGGCCCATTGGGTGGGTTGTGTGGTACCAATCCACGTTCCTTTAATCTTTGTCTAATTGTAGAGTCACTTACAGTCACCCTTTGAACAATACGGAGCTGTTGCTGCAGTTCAAAAGTGTTAAAGCATCGATTTTGCAAAGAAACTGTAGCAATAAATCGGTCGTCTCGCTCAGAAGTGGCCTGATTCCTACCAGATCTTGGACGTTACGTGAATGAATCAGTCTCCCGATAGCGTTTGTACACTCTATAAACACACGAGAGGTTTAGGTGTAGTCTTGCAGCCATAACACGTTGAATAAGACCAGAATCCAGCAACACCACTACTTGGGCGGCTTCTGCGAGTGATGTATCCATGTGTGGTGAAAAAAAGTCTTGGTAACACACGTCACAGAGCCTATTTATCAAATTACAAACAGTAAGTTTTAAAGTAAATCATTATTTTGTGATTTTTCAAACATCAATTAACTGTAGTCCGATTAGACGCTTTCCTTCAAAACAATGTTCCATTTCTATTTATGGGAAAAAAATCAAAAATTTTAATTTAAATTCGGAACTCCGTTACACCACTGAATAGGCCAAATTGCCAACTAATAAAGTGATGACTTTTTTTTAAAGAATTGTTCTTATATTTTCGTTATTAATCGCCAGAAAAAAAATCTTCGTAGTGTTTCGATTTTTTTGATGAGAAGTGTATTATCACAGTATAAAGAGGTCTTCTCTTTCCCTACAGTAGTCCAACGAACACGTCTAGACAGAGCAATCGTGCGGGGTGTGTGGAGCGGGGGACGGAGGGGGGGGCGCACCGTAGGTTGTATAGAATTGTTGGGTCCTAGGAATTAGCGGGTGTCGCATATTATTTATTTGAATTTTAAATGTTGATTCAATTTTTCAACGGGTGTGTTGATTATGAATACTTATGACATTAATTTAGAGATCCAACATGCCGGACGCGAGTTTTTGAAAAACATCAATATGGGTATTGTTTTGAGGTTTTTAGGGGAGGTGATTACGATTATAACCTTTACTTTGAGATCCAAGATGGCGGACGCGAGTTTTTGGTAAAAATCAATATGGGTATCGTTTTATAGGTTTTTGGGGGCGGTGATTACGAATATGACATTTATTTTGAGATCCAAGATGGCGGACGCGAGTTTTTAGTAAAAACCAATATGGGTATCGTTTTCTAGGTTTTCGGGGGCGGTGATAACGAATATGACATTTATTTTGAGATTCAAGATGGCGGACGCGAGTTTATAGTAAAAATCAATATGCGCATCGTTTACTAGGTTTTCGGGGGCGGTGATAACGAATATGACATTTATTTTGAGATCCAAGATGGCGGACGCGAGTTTATAGTAAAAATCAATATGGGTATCGTTTTCTAGGTTTTCGGGGGCGGTGATAACGAATATGACATTTATTTTGAGATTCAAGATGGCGGACGCGAGTTTATAGTAAAAATCAATATGGGCATCGTTTTCTAGGTTTTCGGGGGCGGTGATAACGAATATGACATTTATTTTGAGATCCAAGATGGCGGACGCGAGTTTATAGTAAAAATCAATATGGGTATCGTTTTCTAGGTTTTTGGGAGCGGTGATAACGAATATGACATTTATTTTGAGATTCAAGATGGCGGCCACGTTTTCCAATTTTGATAACGTGTTATACATACTTACAAAAAAAAACACTATAAAAACATATTTTTGTTTTTAGTCCTGTGTCAACCCTAACACTTTTTACGTCGCGACGAATGTCTAGACGTTGTCGGCATTTCCGAAAACATCAAACGCGTCGACTGACTATATGATGTTTAGACTATGATATTATGCTCAAGCAGAAACGGATTTTTTTATTCTTGTAGTTATTATTAAACTAGCGACCCGCCCCGGCTTCGCACGGTTACGCTAATATGTATTATACATATAAACCTTCCTCTTGAATCATTCTATCTATTAAAAAAAACCGCATCAAAATCCGTTGCGTAGTTTTAAAGATCTAAGCATACATAGGGACAGACAGACGCGGGAAGCGACTTTGTTTTATACTATGTAGTGATGATTTAAGTTACAATGTATGTATGTATAATTTTTGGCTCAAATCTTGCAAGCTGAACCCTAGTTATAGGTAGTTGGGTATCATTAACGTTTTGTTAAATTGTCTCTGTGCCAACAGATAAACTATGAACAAGATAGTACAAGTGTCACAAACAGACGGAGAGTTGTCCAACTTCCTAACCTAACACTCGCTTACTAGGTTTTGCATGCATTTTCAAATAGGTACTTAAACCGTCAAGTCTTGTAAGGTTGAAGTTCGTGAACTACGAAGTTGTTATACGTCGTTGACGACGTACAACAACTTCGTACCTACAATTCAAATTAGAGAAAAAAGAAATGAATTAGTGTGTTTACTGGCAAGACAGAATTGTAAAGGAATAATTTATTTTGATATTTGAGTTCCGAACATGTTTCCAAAAGTAATTTGTCCTAGATAAAGTCAGTTTAAAAAAAAAAGGAAATGTTTTTACGGCATTCTTACCCGGTCAACTTACGAAATCTATAATTATACAGGGTTACTATGGTAACTCGACGTATTCCTTGTAGGACATAGTAGGGTTAAAATGCAACAAATTAAGGCACCATTTATGTTCGACCAAAATTCAGTAGTTATTTATTTCGATTTTTAATGTTTTTATAAAAAAATCTCAGATTAAATCAGAATTAATTATTGTCAATCAGTCGGATTTTAACCTAACTAGATGCAGCTGAATATCAGTTTTTTACGGAGCGACTGCCAATCTGAAATTCTTCTAGTTTATTCGTTTGCCTAGACTTGCTTTTACTAATTAGCAGCTATTCTCATACACATTGTCCGAGACGCTATTGAGACCAGAGCTCAGAACATCAACGGTCATGAATCAGGCCCCTCATTTTACGACTACCCGCAACTTGTAGACAATTAGCCAAGCGGAGATTAAACCTTGACCGCACCGAGGGACGCGTTAGTTAATGGCTACGGAAGTTAATCACAGAAACATGCAAAGTGATGAACCTTTGAATTAATTAAGACTTACTAACTGACTCAGTTTCATAGGTATATCATTTAATGAGGTTCTAGCCTCTTTAACCATCTCATTAAGAACTTGACTTGGAACCGACTCCAAAATGTCTAAAAATGTTTTCAAGCTTTTTAGTTCCTTTTGAAGTCAGTTTTATTTTTTTTGTTATGCTGAATTTCATAACTACAGTGATTTTATTATTTATATCTTTAATGTGCGAGCAAGATAGCAGTTTAGCGCGACAGGTTCCAGAAAACAATGCCCTGGTACGCGCCACGCGCCACAGCACGAACTTGAGTTTGTATATACATTTGAAGAGAATTTCTGTTGCAAAATAAAGTTCGTGCTTCATTGATTGATTTGCTGTTAAAAGTTGCTGAATTAATTCGTTTATGCAATCACATTTGTGGTATAAAACACTAAGGCTAGTCCTGAAAGATGTCGGTTGATGAAGATAGGTAATGTGATTTATTTAAAATCCTGTATGATATACCTATTATGTATATTGCGTCATAAAATAATAGTGACTAAATCGTGATCTGTGACGTCACAAATTCACAATTTAGTCCTAAACACACACTTAAGAATTGCGCAGAGGTCCAAGTAAATCAAAATCGAAATTATACAAATAAGGGCCTTCCGGTCTTCTATTAGGACGCTCAAACAGCGGATAATTGCATGCGATAGACGACAGACTGATGAGACAATAAGGCTTTACATCTATACACGTAAAAGACGTATGTGTGTAGATATAAAGCCAGTGTAAAGCGAATCCAACCGGTCGTTTTAAAACCAAAAAACCGTTTTTTAATCTTGGTTCTTGATTTAATGATGCTAGCTGATAAGCATCTAGCCTGCCCGCCAACAACATTAAAACTATATATTTTTGTTATAATTAATTGCTAATACGCACATAACTTACGAAAAGTAAGTAGTACATCCTTCAAATAAAATTTGCGCTTTGTCTTAACAAAAAGTTATGATATATTTTATGTATGTTTTTAACATGTTTATGCACATGATTATTTTGCTTATTAAATGAAATTATTTAATAAGAAATTTGCAAAAACAACTGACTCGGGCGGGACTTGAACGCGCCAGGGATCGCGGGTTTAAGTCCCGCCCGAGTCAGTTGTTTTTGCGAATTTCTTATTAAATAATTTTAAAAAGTTATGATTTGAATAAAACTCACACATACAGAACGACACTCGACTTATATAAGTACATTAAGTCTTTAGTTAACTTAAACCTTGCACAAATTCTCACATAATATTTGTGTCTGTTATCTCCGGGAAGTAAGCCAAAAGGCTTGACCATTTTAGCTCTTAATACACTAGAATTAACTAATCGAGTGGAGAGTTTGGATACGGAAGTAATTAATGGCGTCCAGCTTTATTGGACCAAGCCTGCCTTGAAGAGATAAGCTAGATGTGAATGCGCTTTCTGTGTGAATATCTGTAGCAGTTATCCATATAGGTATAGGCAAACACAAAGTAGGTTATCCTTAATTTGAGCATTAACACTTTGACTGCCACGTCGCAGACACAATATAATTTTTATTGTTTGCAATCACCGGTGACCGCGGTGACAAGGCTGAACCAATTAAAAAATTAAAATAAATAATAATACCGACTTCAAAGCAATAAAAAGCTGGAAATAACACAAATACTTCGCTTTGGAACCGTATGTGTATCGTATGTTTATGTATACACAACTGTATGTTTATTATATTGTGTCTAGAGACTGATATCTTTATTTATTTATTTTCAAAAAACTAACAGCTAGGCCATATACAATAGAAAAAAATGTAACCAGGTTTAAGGCCAAATAAAAGTTTTCACAAGTAGAAAAAAATAATTAAACATGAGTTCCAGTAGACGGTAGATTTAAGAAATGAAATAATAATATTGCTTATACAAATCCAATGAGATGGTTGCGTTATAAAATGCTATTAAAGAAATGATTACAAAGAGTCTTTTTCAGTTTAGTCACACTCGTATTATATAGATCAATGTCCACTTCCTGACAAGTGTCCAGTGTGCGACAGACTTATCAGGTAGGAGTTTTATCTATATGCATTTCTTGACGCCGGTGTGTTCAGCAAATAAGATCTACGCAGGAATGTAGAAGGCACTTTGTCTGTGGGTTGTCAAGATCAAACTTCATTTTTATGGAGTGCGCCCAGGAGACACTAGAGAATGTAAATGTTGACTTAACATTAATTAACTTGTGACCTTTAATTTATTTACATACAACCTTATTAAACCCTTTTTAAATTTACACCTTCCCCTTTAGATGCAAGAATTTCTCCCTCAAAAGGCCCGTCATTTTCAAAAAGAAAATTCTTACATCACACATTTGCCGTTCCTTGCATATATTTCACGCATGGCAACACAGTCAAAACAAGATGTCATTCAGGAAACGACTTATGGTATATAATGATACGACTTATCGCGTAGAATGATTATTATCTCAATCAACTTGTATGCGCCATTGTTTTTCATGAGAATAGCTTAGAGATAGGGCCAGCGAAATAGCACACAAATAATCGTTCTGTTACAAAAGAGATTGTTTTGTTATCTGTGCAAGTATTTGATTGTTTGATGCGGTTCTGAACAGTGGGTCATTGAGTTCCAATTGTTTTGAATCTTAAGTTACGTTTGTGTTTGAGAAAATGAGGATATATAGTCCAAAAAATTTGTAGAAAGGAAAAGTCTTGCGAGTAGGATTTAAACGTATGATTTATCTACTGGTTAATGGTTATAGCTATCAGTCGCTCTGCCAAGTACGTTATTCGTAATCCAGCCCGTGCTATCAAAATTATCCTCTGCATTCAACTATGTCAGATTGTAGTTACATCTATCCATATATAATCACTACATAGTATAAAACAAAGTCGCTTCCCGCGTCTGTCTGTCCCTATGTATGCTTAGATCTACCATGTAATTATAAACTGCATCTCTTTCTAATAAAGAACATCGAAAAGGATAGAAAATTTAACTGTCAAATTAGTCTAACCCCTTACTTGCAATTGACGTGACGGAATCTTTGACGTGCTGACTTAAATTCTCGTTGATATCAAAGGATTACTAATTTGAAACCTCTAAAAAACTTCTATACTTTTTAAATGATCTCTGTTAGAAAGAGAGATATTGAGTCTAAATTAGTTTAGTGCGTATACAAGACAATTAGCACCAATTTTGAGTTCGCCTCGCTTGTATAAATGCTTTAGAAAAATATTACAACATTTACAACAATTTTTCCAAGACTTCGCACCCAAACGATGTCAGACTACTAATTTGGTCCGAACAACGAAATACTTCTTCAACTTTGATTTATGTGACGACAAAACTTCGGAACGAGGATAAAACTCTTTTTAAGAATGACATTTTTCAAAAAGAGATTATAAGGCTTTTAAAAGTGTTAACTAAACGAAAGTTTATGTACGCTTTTAATGAAGTTGTTTTAAAAGTAAGTGTAATATTTATGGCCAGTTTCATACAGCTAAGGGTAGCTACACACACAGTCGATTCAGAACAGTCGGTTCGGTATTTTCGAAAATAACGAACTGACTGTTTTGAATCGACTGTGTAGCTACCATTAAGATGAATAGAAGAAAAAAACCTATTGCGCCGACCCTGAATAAAGTTAGGATAAGGGCAAGTAGATGATACTCTTAAGAACTAATATTGCACAAATTTCCTAAAAGTCGACGCTACAGTTATTAAATTATAAAACCCAGGACTGTTGACACAACATTATCGAAAACCTATAAAGTTGACATAAACATGAAATAGCTACTAACTTTTTATTGTTCGGTCACATTTGTACAAAAATAGCGGAAAAAGATAGTTACAAAGCGACAATTGATATTCTATACAACGTGACTGGTTGGGGGACATATTGTAGGGTATTCAGTACACTTCACTACATAGTATAAAACAAGGTCGCTTGCTCGGTCCCTATATCCCTATGTATGCTTAAATCTTTAAAACTACGCAACGGATTTTGATGTGATTTTTTTTAATAGATAGAGTGATTGAAAAGGAAGGTTTATAATGTATATTGCACCCATGCAAAGCCGGGGCGGGTCGCTAGTTTACTATATGACTAACCCTTGGCAATTTACTAGTGACTCAATTGCACAATTACAAGCAACAACCTAAGCGAAATTACTTTGCTTGCTAGCTAGCTTGGCAAAGCGAGCTTATAGCTTGGTAAAAAAGAGTCTGAGGCAGTAACAACTGGAACTAAATATACAAATCTTAAAAACGAAGTTTGTGAGTACTAAAATATTGTGTAAATAATGTGATTCATTTGATTATATTTGATGACAAAAAATTCGTCATAAATCAAAATCAAAATATTTTTATTCATGTAGACCATTTTAGGCACTTATAGTCATAATTCTTGTTACTAACGGCGTGTAACTACTAATAATAAAGGCGCTGGAAAACGGTAACCACGTTTATTTGTCAGACTCAATAATACCATCAGGTGAACCCGTACAAAACACTAGTATATTATCCTATTGTCACTACTTTTTGAATTTAGAATACAAAATAGAAATCCAAAAAGGTAGTCCAAAAAGGTGATGTTAAATGAGTTTGTAACAATTCTAATATTATTATAAGAGTGACTCTAGTTGCCAGTTCCAAGGGCAGCCTACCCCTCATGGAGAAGAATCTGGCAAGAAACTCCATAGTTGCTCTTTTATATAATGGCTTAGAGTATTTTTGGATACATAGAAATATCTAAGTGTCAAATAACTTGTAATTTTGAGTTGTAGTAGAAGTGTGGCGCTAATAATTTTGACTCTTTTGTGGACATGGTTTATACACCGTTGAAAAATCTCTTAGGTGTGCTGGAATCGTCATGATATTTTCCCTCACCGTTTTAGTAAGTGAAAATTATTTTCTGATACGCACATAAATTCGAAAGTCAAAGGTGCGTGCCTGGGTTTCGAACCTACGATCTTTGATTTGGCAGTCCAACGGGCATACCACTAGGCTATCACTGCCATGAGCTGCACTACATGTACCTGTACAGGTAGTACAGACACTCACTACTCAGTAGGTACTTATAAAAATCACTAGAAATCTAAGTAGACTAAACACTATTTAGTAAGTAAATCCAACAATATATTTAATAACAGGTTAAAATCATGGCTTATCGAGCAACAACCCTATGACTACAAAGAATGGTTCAAAAAACTGTAATTTTAATAATATTGGCGAAATGTATAATTAATTAAGTACCTAGATTGACAATTCTGTAATACCTATGTTTTTAATTTCAAAATGTAATTCAATGTTTTTGTGAAATTTTTACATGTTTTAGCACATGTTAGCTTATTAACACACGCCCTAGGCGTATAAGGAGATTTGAAATTTCGACTGATTCTGATGGGATACGGTGGCTCAGCGGTTAGAGCGTCGGGACGGAACGCCGAAGATCGTGGGTTCGAATCCCATCCGTATCAGTTGTTTTTTCAAATTTCTTATTAAATATTTATATGTAATTCAATGACTTGTAATGTAACAATTACCAAATAAATATGTCTATGTCCATATTCCTATTTGATGAATATGTCTACTAAAATCGCTCACTAGCCTAGCAGCTATAAATTCTAAAGCCATTGTAAGCTCCGTTTGAAGCAGCTATGAGTAAAATAAAGTTGTTATCTCAAAGCCAAGGAATTCTCTTGTAAAATGCAGCAGTTCCAACGCTTGGACAAATTTAATAGTCATTGTAGTAAATAAATCACGAGATGGGGAAGAAATTTTTTAAGTAAACGAATGTTTCTTGAGGCGCTTGTAACAGGACATCCCAAGTGACAATCAGACTTTTGTTCAGTACTCACTGAGTACTGAGGTCTACTCAGTACTCTGTAGTTTTAGTAGTACTTGTAGTGGAATAGTATTTCGATAACACCGAACTTGATAAGGGCTATAAATTTAAATCAGAGATTGTTTTCGTAGTTCAAGAGTAAACCTCTATACTATACTATGTCAGTTTGTCACGTTTTAGTTGGCAGGCATTGTATTATGTAGCTACCACAAGCCTGTCGCGCTACTACAAGCGGAATTGCAGCTAAATTTTGTAAATTTTACACGTTTTATAAAGTTCATTTTTGACTAAAGATTTGATGAAAAAAATCGGCTCTTTCGTTTTTCTAGTTATTCATAATGAACATGAACATCTTATTGATCAGAAAATTGAAGTTTTTTAACTACAATTTTTGACAACAAGTTTAGATTTTTGTCTAAACTTGTTGTGAAAGCTCAGTGGGATATCTAACTGTTTTTTTTATATGACCAGTTACAAGCATAGATACTGTAACCTGAAGACGCTTGCTACTTTGTTGGTTTCTCCTTCATTTAGGGAAGGTTCATATCTGACGGAACATGCGTCGCGTATTATCGGTCGCGTAACGCCAGAACAGACAAATGTATAGAAAAACACTTGACCGTTCACACTCAACCGATGATACGTTCATCAAACGATCATCGAACGGTCAAGTGTTTTTCTATACATTTGTCTGTTCTGGCGTTACGCAAACGATAATACGCGACGCATGTTCCGTCAGATATGAACCTTCCCTAAATCCATCAAACATTAGAAAAGCAGACACAAAAGGAAACCAATTGTTATGCGACGTCTTTGTGATATAGCTGCGGTGGGTGCAACGGATCAATGAAACATTGAAACTGCGAGAAAAACTAATAGACAATAATTAATTACAATGGATTGAATAAACATCACTCTTCAGCGGATTATTTTATCATAATTGGAGTCTTTCCTCGTTAGCGCGTCGCGCTCGCCCTCTGACCCCATCGGTGTCGAGTGTAGCCATTAATTAACTGTCCTCTACAATATTGTGTAAACCTTAATTTGATATTTATTTTGGCAGAAAGTGTCGTGTTGGCGCATTTGTTTGCAAGTACGTGGGTGTGGGTTCGAACCTGACATGTACTAATGTGACTTTTAATATAAGACACCTCTGACTAATGAATCTGGCACATATTGACTATTCAAAATCATGTGCGCATTAGAAATTAATTATCACTAGCTTAAAACGGTGAGGGAAAACATCATGAGGAAACCAGCACATGTGAAAGAATTATTTTTGATGGTGTCCTAAACCATATCAGAGGCCTATTGGCGATTAATCCAGGTTCTTAATTTGTCAACCAAACAATAAGAGAAGCAGCAGCATCCTTTAGTGTAACAGTAATCATCTGCTACTGCGATCGCCAACCTGCTTGCCCAGCGTGGCGATTATGGGCAAATTCTTCCAATGAGCGCAAAATAGTGGCGTACATTGGGACAGGCATATGTTCAGCAGTGGACTAATACAGGCTGATGATGATGATGACAATAAGGAAAAGAAAATCTCAATGTCACGTCATCAGTTTATTAGTCTTAAGTTTGCATCCTTCATAAATTAATTATCACTCTCCGTGCCTCGGGTAGCACGTTAAGCTGTTGGTCGTTACAGGTAGTCAGAAGCCCGAAAGTCTGACAACCAGTCTTACCAAGCGGTATCGTGTAACCCAGGATCTGGGTTGTGGGGGTCTGATAGGCAGTCGCTCCATGTAAAACACTGGTATTCAGCTGCATCCGGTAAGACTGGAAGCCGACCCCAACATAGTTGGGAAAAGGCTAGGCAGATGATGAAGTTTGCAACCTTCAAATCTCGATTGTAAACCCAACAGCTCTAGCCGCAGAAATTCAAACAATTAATTGCAAACATTTATCAACAAACGTACAAAGCAAACGAGTAACTAACTCAGAGGTGCACCGCACTACACTAAGTACTTTAGTAGAGTTAGAGAACAAATAAATCCCGTGAAGACGTTGATTGAACTAGCAACTGTTCACACGGTTCCTCGTAACAGTTAACTAAAATAGTGAAGCAACGTGTGTGCTGTTAGAAGCGCGAGTTTAGCAAGGGAACTTGTTTTTGAAGTTAAGACACAGATTTAATTAAACTTTTAATGTAAGTAAATAAAAATAAATGTTTGTATGTTTATACTCTAAGCGTTCCTAAATTATCATGTGATAGCCTAGTGGTATGATCGTTGACTGGCAAGTTAGAGGTCTCAGGTTCGAACGTAAGGCGCGCCCACTGACTTTACGTAAATTATATTGTCCGAAATATAAATTAATTATCACTTACTCCGTGCCTCGGAAAGCCCGTTAAGCCGTTGGCTCTGCACCTGATATCTATCTCTTTGGTCGTGTCGGATTGCCGTCCCATCGGACTATGAGAGTGAGGGAATAGAGAGTGCACCTGTTTGCGCATAAACTTGTGCACTATAATATCTCTTGCGTAGATGGCTAATATCCGTTGAGATTGGCCGCTGTGACTGAAATTCGGTCAGAATTCTAAAGTGCCTACATTTATTAAATTTATATATTATTTTTGACTAAAGATAATGCCTTGACGCGCAACATGTTGTGGTCTCAATTGTTACCTAATGCATGGGTTATTACAATTTCTGTACAGGCGCAAAGTAATGTGTATGTGACCGACAAGTTTTTACACAGAGACGTTTCCCGTGTTAGATTTTAAAAAAACATTAAAAAAACAAATTATTATACAATATTTATTTTATATTTACAAATGTTTTGTTTAATAACATGAATGTATTTTATTTATTTACAACTTACAATTATTACGTTCTTGTTAACACACTATGTAAATCTTATATGAAATCAACGTCAGCATCAAAATACGAAACCTCATGTTTTGATGCTGATGGTTGACGTTGATTTATATGACATAACATAACATGTAACATAAAATATAACATAACAGTTACAGTATATAGCTAACTCCTAAATTAAAATCACAGCTCGGTTACATTTATATTATCAGGCACTTTTGGGAATTTTAATAATTATTATAATAATCTAATATAAAACATAACTATGAAAAGCAATGTGGCTGTTAGTCATGACTTGTAATAAAAATGTTGATGATGAAAGGAGAAAGAGAGATCAAAGAAAGGATGGATGGATTGTCTCTGATGCTCGTGCTCAGATCAGGCTGATTGATAGAGGTGAGAAGAAAAGGATGATATTTTGCGTCGACTCCAAATAACAAGAAAACATTGCAGGCAGAACGCAGAAAAAAAAAGATAAGAAAAGATAACTTCCCTTATTAAAACGATGATAAAAATGTTTGAAATATTATTAGTAAGGGCCTATGTACAGTCGGAGACTTTAATCCATTACCATACTATGATCATATTCCTTTGCACGACTCGCTCTAATTAGAATGTGTGTTAGTATGTTCAAAGGAATACAAACATAGCGTGCTAATGGACTTATGTCTCTTCATTGTATATCTAGAATTGTAATCTGATTGGCTGCACCTTCGCTCATGGCTGATCAAGCCGATTCTTGAGCCACAGTTGCGATCACGCTAATAGCAAATATATGTGTTATATAAATACTTAAATAATTATTAGGTTTATCAGATATAGTACATATTATAATGTCAATAACAGATTCAATTCGATGCATTTAAATTGTAACAACAGTTTGTATGGAGCCTCATTCAATCACTATGTTATGTACCTAAGTATCAATACTGTATTTGTCATTTCACTGCACTATTGTCTCCATGTTGCACGTTTATTCATGAGGGAGCTTCTTCTACTGGTTGTGTCGTGTCTGTGTTGACTTGTGGCGGTCTGTTAAGCAAAAAGTCAAGGTCATCAGATATTTGGTGCAGCACTTTGTCAGTTTGCGTATGTATATCGTGTTTGCGACCTGTGTCGTCAGATATATGAAGCATCTCTGTGTCAGTGTGTGTGCGTGTGTCTGGGTGCCTGCAGTTTGCTGTGTGCTGGATAGACGGCAGTGACACGCTCCACAAACACTGCGATGCGCGTCTCTTGAGACAACTCTTGATCGGTGGAGGTGCTAGCAAGGACACATCTGGAGTTGATTGCGCGCACATCTTGCATTTATCCTGTGAAAAGGGACTACTTTAGTGACTATGATACGTGAAGTGTTGATTGATGATTGTATATAATATAGAGTATTCAAGAAAATATAGAGTGATAACGTCTACCACATTGCCTTGTGCGGAGCGAAAACAGGTCTCACCATAGACATTTTAAAATGTATTTTTTTTTCAAATTATGTTTTCTAGACGATTTTCAAAATTTAACTCAGCAATTAACCATGATATAAGCTAAAATGTAACTTTTTCGCTCGTGGATCTTAGTTGAACCGCAGTTCATCGAGGTATGATCGCAAACGGAGCTCGTGTCGCGGCCGCGTTGTTCATACCCGTGCTCACAGTTCATACTTCTATAGGGTTGCTCTATATTTTCTTATATACTCTAAGGTATATACCTAATATACCTCGGTTTGAGCGGTGGTGTTGTCTGCGTAGGGCTGGCAGTGACCGAAGCAGGACTCTGCCGCTGTGTTCTCTCGCGCCACACACAGCTCTGCACACAAACGAGCACTGTGTCCGCAGTTAACTTGCACAGGTACCACACCACCAACGCCTGACATCACACAATTATTTAGTTACAGTAACGCAATGAGGAATGGATAAATATTCTACATAAACCATAAAAATACAAAACAGATGTTAACAATTATCTAAAAAGCTTTAAAATACAAGCAAAATATTTTGTTTTTTAAATGAATTACACCATACTGTAATATGAAGTATTGCCTGTGCAGTATACAGTGCAGTCTATGGTTTAAGGCGAAGGTCATACAGAAGGAACGTGGTGTGGTGCAGACTAGCGTTTTTGCATACATTTCCGAAGCGAAAAAGGATGGAGGAACGTGCGTCCTTGCTCTACGTTTCTTATGTGATGCTCGCATTGCGGGGGAAATTGAATTCAACTTATTTTTGTATGTAACAGTTTAATATAAAACCTCTACTTTTTGTATACCTTTGGGTATAAGGTCGCAGAGCGCGTATGTGTGATGTGTGCGCGGCGTAAGCCTTACGTCTTTGTACTCCACGCACCGCACTATGTCGGCGCGAGTGTCCCCCGTCGACTGTCTCCTGAGTAAGTTTTATATTTAGTTAAAATTAGTTTTTTACTTCATTTATTCAGAAAAGAGTGCAATGATATCGTAGCTGAAATTTTAGCTAGATGTACGTAACATTATTTGATTTGTGGTAAAAATAAAACTAGTTACTTACCTGTGTCTGGTGTCAACACTATCGAGTGGTGCTGGTCTCCAGTAGGTAGAAGCTGGTGACACTTGTGACGAAGAACACTCCACGCCTCCACGACTCTCCACCTCGCAGCCTTGCTTTATGTACACTGCGACAAAAGTATTAACTGTTTTACACATTGCTGCTCAAATAATCAGATGTGATTGAAGCTGTCGCTTAGAGACACTTACAGCTAAGAGAGGTGTCTTCATGATGTGGATCTTGTCTATATGTGTTGTTGTGTGAGAGCGTGAGCAGGCGCCGCGCCGCCAGCAGACACTCCTCGTCACACAACACGTAGCATATCAACATCGACAGACCCTGTACCACAAACAAGTTTACAATGACTTCCATTTCATCGCAGCATACAATATAGGACAAATGTTTATATAGCAGATAGTAGTATAGTACTCACATTAGCGAGTGCAGCAATTGAAAGCATAGCGACAAGTTTAACGCTGGTATCGCCAGGCTGCACGTACACAACTCCTGCCGCTTGTACTGCTGACGTGGTGAACAGCAGCAGAAATGTGTGACGTATGACACGGCTACGCTCGCGCACGTACGACCGTCTGTCTGGCGGTAGCTTGTGTGTCACCTTGCAGAGCGTGTGCCTCGCGACGAGCGCGAGTACCTTGGCTAGTAGAGCTAGTAACGCCGAGGCCACGCCACATACTCGACACGCTGCTGCACCTAGCTGCAGCGGTGCGCCGCCCCATAGGCGCGCCGACAGACACGACAGGGTACACACGCCTAGAATATAACAATATTGTTGTAAGTCTGTATCAACACAGTGTTTCGGCTATTGTTCTGTTAACTAGGATATCGTACCTGCTAGTAGTGCCACTGCGGGTGCCCTCGTGGCTCTGCCTTGTAGTTCAGCGTACAGCAGCAGTGGCTGCGCACACAGCGCGGCGCATCCTGCGCACCAGCATACCGCGCACACCCAGCCAAGAGTCCCCACACATGCTATTTCCTGCACACATGATCCAATAGACGAAGCAAGCTCGACAATATGCCATTAAAAAGTCTTAAAGCATATTTTTAAGTAACTTACCTGACTTGTATCACATTCGAGCAGAGCCAGCATAGCTATTGAATGCGTCCCAGCGGTTGCAGCTTTGATCAGTACCAGCAGTTTGTCCTTCCCGCCAGGTGCCAGCGCTAGGAGTTGTAGCAATGCTGCAACCATGCACATCGCACCTCCCAGACTTACAGTAATTTTCACTATGCCACGTAGATCCTTTTCTGTGTCCGTCTGAATATGAAAGCGGGTTTTAAAATTTCTTAAAATATTAGTAAATGAAATTATTTTTTCAACAATTTCATTCGCTTATCTCAGTGTATGTATACTGACAAGTGTAGACCTGTCGATGGTGAAGAGAGCGATCGTCCCCAGTCCCTGACAGCGGCACGCCACGTGTGTCGGCTCCGGGATGCGCACCTCACATGCCCGAGTACTCCAAGTTCCGGGAGACAATACACCGCGGAGCCCACAGGCCAACTTGGATGCTGGATGATGAACAATATTCTAGTTAAGATATTGAAAGAAATGGAATAGCTAATTTTTTTTATGTTTGAGCGGTTATGACACCTGATGTTAAGCAATGGTTTATATAAAGCTTTTTTTTATTTTGGTTCATTAAGATACCTAAACTGTCATGGAACTTACCGATAGCACTATAATTTTTTGAATGTGTAAACAGTAACGTGACTGTGTCAGGCAGTGACGCATCGACTCCCGCGCCGCTAATAGATACCTGCACTTGTTTAGATGATATCGTGTACTCTATCTCGCGGCTCGACCTGAAAAAGTTGCCATTATGACCACCATGATGGATGGAAAATACAATAAAACTGGCCAAGCGCGAAGCGGACTCGCATGATTATTTTTTTACTTTTTTTTTGTTGTTAAAGCCGCCTTAGTAGGACCTACATACTTTGTAAAAATTTCAAGGGGTCTACCTTTTACGATTCAAAAGATACAGACCTGGGATAGGACATGGCAAAACTATATGGGTTCTTGGTTTTACTATGGAAGCCTAAAAAGTGAACTAGAATAAATGCAAATAACGATTACGAATAAAATCTTACTTAAACTCAACAGATGTTCTCAAAGACGGCAACCTTGCTCCTATGTCATGATATAGGATCATCACTACTGTTGCATTTTCAGTTCTAGTTAACAGTTCTACTCCAGTAGACATTAGGACCCACTCATCAGTCTCAACAGCAGTAGGTGTCTGAAGGCTGAAGTGCGCCACGTTATCTTCTCGGACTGGTTTGGTCTCGACGGTAAACTCGTGGTAACGCTCATTCAAGTTGTTTCTCATTCCCGCTGTTTGAACTACAGCTTTTTGAAGGTCGTAGATTTTCTGAAAGAGACCTTTTATGGATTATTTTGAATTTGTTAATTATTGGCCGAAATTAAGAACTTAATTTACAAACCTCTTCATTCAAAAAGGCATCAGGATGTTTCAAGAGGTGGTCGTATATGTTGAGCAGATATGGTACGCTGTGGTAGGTGTCGGTTGGCTTTGCAGCTGACGTCATCAAATAGTGCAGCATATGTGTGGAGTGTGTGAGGGGAGGCTCACCCGAACCCCCGTGCACTGGCAGAGAGCGCAGCACGCTCACGTACTGACGCAACACGTGCGACACGTTGCTCCAAGAGTAGCCGTATGATATACGCGTAAACTGGTCACAAAACGTCCATTTAATTTAGAAAACCAACGATTAATATAGATCACTTCAACAGACTTTCTGTACTGATATATCTACCTGTTCATAGATATCCTTCAATGAATCAGCAACGCAACCGGAAAAGTCTGGTTGCATCCACTTGATACCATGTTGTCCTGTTTTTGGCTCACAGAACCTAAAATCATCGTTAATAAGTATAAATTACTAGCTATGGTAAGTCGCTGACTCAACTTTGGAAGTCTCTTTAGTACATACCTAGTAGTTTCTCCACTGTGTCCCATAGGACAGGGTGCAGACGCGTATGCTCCAGGTGCAGTCTTCAGCCATCGAAGTCCATGGGAAGTATCGCTCTCACAAGCTTCATCATTCGCTCCTAATGCCCACATTGTCACACCTTTGGCGCTGGTGCCAGCCACTGATGACACTTGGCATTGAAATTCACCAGACTTCTAAAGATGTTTAAATGGTTTTAAAATATCGTGTATTTTAAATAACGTTACAAATCCAACAACGATGCAATTACCTGTACATTATAAAGCTTTAATACACTTCCTGCAGGATACAGATCTTCCCAGACTTCTCTGCCCGGCACCAGAGGCAGTAACGTCCTCTCCCTAGCCCAACTAAACCCAAGCGTGCCGTGAACCTTTCCAACTCCCGCCAAACATGTTATACTTACATTGTCACCCTACAAGAGATACAAATAATTCTGTAATATGCAAAGACAAAAATGGAAAATGAAGCGTCAAAAATTATATGTCCTGAATATCCAAATCAAGTAAGATCTCTGAACCTATGTACCTACATTGACTTAGATGTTTTTGCACCACCAAATCAAAGTGATGTGATTTATAGAAAGCACAACTCTCAAATTGAAATAGATCGAACAGTTTCTTATTTGGAAGTTCCTAAATTGCATTAATCTTTGTCAAATGGATCTTAACGGATTCTACTGAGATAATAGCTATTGCAACGAGCCCATATCAGTCTTACCTTATTGACAGTCAAGGTAGACGGCACGAGACGTATATCAGGAGGTCTTAGCACTGTAAGTCTCAATGCTCTACATCTTCTTCTGCCAGCGTCATCTGCAGCACAGGACCATTTGCCGCTGTCTGGTTTCTTAGCTTCACGTACGCCTAGCATTGACATACGACGACCTGCGTCTTCTGATATAAAACGAGTCCAAATATTCCTAAAATTGAAGACAGTGGTCGATCTTTTTCTTCCATGTAAAAAATAAATGACTATCAGTAAATAGTGTGACTTTATCGTATCCTCCAATTTAAAAGCTCTTCTTTAAGTGAGAGTGATTCCGTCAATCGATTTCAGAACGAAGCAAAGTCATCAGAGTGAGACACGCTGGCCGTTTTTTAATGCGGTAAAACGAACGTCGGTAATTAAATGGGTGGTCATTTAACGCCGACTCTGCGTCGCGGCTAGGCGGTTCGTTAACTCCTGATTTTGCAACGAGTTCAAATTAATTCATCTATATCTTTAGATATAATTGTTTTTATTTTAATACTGTTTACCTTGTAGTACCATTAAAGTTGACCTTCACTCCATCTTTGTACCATGTAAAAGCAATGTTTGGAGAACCGTATGCCATACAAGTCAGGATGAACTCGGACCCTTCCCATATTTCTGGACGTTGGTTCACAACTAGGGACTGAAAAAGATTACCTATGAACAGATTTCCTATGTGTTGAACAAAAATAATTATAATTTTGTGCTAATAAATAAAGACATAGTAAACAACTTGTTTAAAAAAAGGTAGCAGTTTACTTAAAGCTTGTTTTTCTTGTAATCTTATTAAGTTGAAGTGATCCCCCGACAGGAGTCCCAATCTCTATAAAGTTAGTGCTTATTTATTCTGGTTTGATCGATCTTTGCAACATTATAAATATTTTTTCAGAATTTTGTGGTATTAAGACTAATTAAAATTTTAATTTTTTTTTTCTGAAACGTCTAAACTAACAACTAACTATTAGGTATCTCTTTAGAACCAAATCGGGATTACTCTTGAAGTATATACTCGAACCCAATACCAATATAATAGGTACCGTTAGATAGTAAAGTAGCATTGAGATTGGGATCATAATTTAAGAGTTAGACCCCAGTGTGCTTTTTTTTATACTCACATGTAGACTGAGCGCTGGCTCCACCTGTAATTGTAGCGTGTCAGGCATCAGGCGCAGGGAGTGTGTGCGCATGCGTGTGGCGGACGCAGCGAGGCGCGCCAGCGCAGAGCGTAATGCACTAGCTTCGAATCGCGCACTCCATATTCGCAACCATACTGTGCGCGCGCCACTCGCGTCTACGTCACTAAGAATACATTTAATTTCAATAAGAGATACACAAAGTAGACGACATTTTGAAAACTTATATATAACTTTGAAAACTTAATAACTCTTACCTTATATTAAGAAAATGTATTTCATCTTCTAATGTTATGTTTGAAGCTACTAAGTAACTCGTTAGCTGAAATAAAAACAGAGTAATTGTTTTAAAAAGTAATTTGTTAACAATTCTAGCAAATAAGAATAAAAAAGTAAGTACCTGTTTAACTATTTCTTGGGATATGTTCAAACTTGATGGGCCCATTACTTGTAATCTGGTTTCAAATCGTGCAGTCACTAAACAACAATATTTTTTTATGAACAAAATTATTTATATCGGTTATTAATAGACTAGTGTTTCTTCTGCGTGCTTAAGATCATTTTTGTATGCTCGGAAATGCGCAACATTTTCCACACGACTCTCGTACGAGCGTGACGCGCTTTTAAGCTTATATACTCGCGAGCGGCTACTACCATCAACCCACTAGTCATTGCGAACACGCTACAAGAGGCAGATGTATGTTTGATGAATTTGCACAATCAACCTTAAAATGCCCAGAAAAAACGCCTCAGGACGGTTACAGTCTGGCGTTTTTTTCAGGTTCTAAGTTCCAGCACAGTATACCTTCACCTGACGTAGTTCATCATACATGTAATTTTATTTATACATAACATAGGAAGACCCACAGCAAATAACGACGTAATGATGATCTTGCTCAAAAATGTGTTAAATTTTTTTTTGAGAGTCTCAACGTGAGTGGAGTATGAAGACTACATTAAATACTCACAAATGTCTTTGGTCTGCGGGTTACAGTCACAAACTGTTCTTTCTTTACAAACTTCTCCACATTCTTCTATACCGCATTCTGAAACCAAATGTTACGTTACGATCCATAGCAATTTCTTGTCACTTAACGGACCATAGAACGTTTCACAAATACCATTTAGTATAAGATAACTGTACTATCATCAGCCTGTTAAGTCCACTGCTGAACGTAGGCTTCTCTCAATGCGCGCCATTATTGTATGTTCATTGGAGGTTGACGCGCTGGGCAAGCGGATTAGCGATCGCATTGGCAGATGATTACTTTTACACAGAAGGATACTGCTGCCCATCCTCCGGATCTTGCCATTTGTCACTTCTAACGACACCGGTGGGATGAGTAGCGGGTGGGTCTATTCTTAGGCCGGAAACCACGCGGCACCATTAAGATCAGTACTGTATAACTATAATAACCGGCCAAAGATAATTTATGTCACTAGGGTTTGGACCCAATTCAGCGCCAATTGGCCGTATTTATTTATTTATTTCATTTCCTATGCTTGCATATACTCACAGTCTTAACCAAAGCGTATAGCAATAGTGATAGGTATACCTACGTAATGCCAGATTTACGTCTAAAATGTTCTAACTTTTGCTTGTACGACTATTATAGCATAGCAAAGTTTCATTAAAGTAAGATCACTTACCGGGTGTTGCTACTTGTGCCTCACAGAGCTCGCCAGTGTAGCCCGGCGCACAGATACAGCTGACTGCAGCCGGACCCATCTGTCTGTCCATACGTTCAAGTAACATTATTATTAATTTTTGTGTGAATTCAAGCTATCATTGCCTAGTCGTATAGCTTACAAATTGACAATGTAGGGTACTACTACATTGTAAGCTTTTATGGAGGTAAAACATGGAATTATGGTTAATAGCAATCTAGGCTCGCCTGGGACTTGGGACATATAACATAGCTAGCGAAACGTGGGTGTACAGCATACACCTCTGTCTACCCCCTCTGGGGAATACTGTTACAGGCGTGGGTCCATGTTATGTTATATTATTAAGTGTATTACATAAAACAGCAGTAAATGAAGGCAGAGGATTTGGTACTTACCTGCAGGTGCCGCCATTTTTACACATGTTGGAAGTCCTCGAACACAGCGGTCCTATTCCGCAGTCTGCGCCGGAGTAACCCTCGAAACACGAGCAGTAGAACTCCCTGCGATGCGGTTAGTATTGTGAGCTTAGCTTGTGAGAGTATTTTTTCTCAGAATTTTATTAGTAAGTATAGATACAGAGAATGCTATCTTGCAGTGAATGTAAAACAAGCTATACCTATAAATATTTAATAAGAAATTTGAAAAAATATTTATAATTATATTTAATAAATATTTATATTTAATAAGCTAACATGTGCTAAAACATGTAAAAATTTCACAAAAAGCTATACCTATTTGTCATCACGTAGATCAATTTTATTTCTCCTTTTTAATAACCAATTTTTTGTCTAATTAATTTATATTTAAGGACTTACTGATAATCTTGTCTAGCGTAGCAATGTCCTAGTAGCCTGCACTCAATAGCGCTGCATGAAGTAGGTCCTGGTGACTGCGCGGGCGCTCGTACCTCATACGTCACGTTGAACCCGAACACGGACAACAGACCCAACGCTCTGAGCTGAGTCCCCTCTAATCTGTTCAGCTCTAGCTCCATAACCAGCACTGGACTTTGCACCTAGAAAAAATATTAAATATTTTTATTTAATTTATTTTTAGGTTCTTTTTACCCGACTGTCAGGAAGGGTTATGTTTGTATCTATTTATTTGTCTAGGCTTTTGTCCACAAGATGAATATGTCAGCCTCATAGGTACAGTGGCAAAAAATTCTCACTACTACTACAATTGCTTACGAAATAGTTTTTTTTTGTTTTAAAAGGTATATTACCATAACTATGTTTTTGTTTACGGAGAGAGGTAAGTAACCTTCTTTCCCACTTTTCCGGAAGCACAAAAAACCCTGGCACAAAAAAAAGGGTGGTGAGTAATCATCATTAGAACATTACAATATTTATATGGAACCAATCGGAGAACTCTTTCTAACAAATAAATAACTTCTCAAATCAGCCCACTTATCACGGAGGTAGTGTACAAACATTAAAAAAGAAAAAAAAATTAGAAGTCGGCTAAAAAGCAATTACAAACTAATTCACGCCACACATTTTCGTGCTTCATTTTAAACCGAACGTGTATCTAAACAACTCCTACGCATAGAAAATCCTGTTCCATAAACAAGATTTGCATTTAAATTGAAAACTCTCGTTTTTATATTTGAACATTTTATTGAAGACCAATAAATTTCATTTATTGCGGTAGGAAAAATTTATAGTCTGTGATTTAATTTTTACAAGTCTTCGGGAGCGCTCAATTTCCACAGCAATTTAGAATCCATAAACGATACATAAAAACGCAATGACTTTGGCATAAAACCGTTCCACCCTGTATATTATGTACCATAATTAGTGCAGGAGTGTAAGAGGACCGTTGACTGGCAAGTTACTGGTCTTAGGTTTGATCTCGAGAATCGGACTTGTGTTTGTAAGTTACGTGCGTATTACAAATAATTAATACGCACGTGCCATCCTGCGTCTGATCTTTGAGGACTATGAGAGGAAGGGGAATACATAATGTAACTGTGTGTGTTTACGCACACATTTGAGCATTATATCTATATAGCTCTCGGACAGAATATTCTATTCTATTCTATTTTAATAGAAGAGAATAGAATATTCTTTATTGTACACCATTGAAATTACATAACTAATTTAATCAATTTTTTTTGTTGATTTTAACAATGAATTTATTTGAACTATTCACAATACGTAACCAACTAGCAGTAAGAAAGTCGTGGCTGCAAATTTCTCTTCGAAAAACGCCTGAAGATTTAAATTGCCAAAGTGTGGGCGGACACTATTACATTAGTAATTCTGTCACGAGCGCGAACCGCGAGTGCTAGTGCTGATTGTATAAAGCTGCAGTTTGGTCAATCGCCAGTCGGATGCACTAATTTTTAGGGTTGTCAACAGAATAACTTATGACATTAATGAAACTCTAAAGCTAAACTAACTAAAACTAATGTTTGTTTATTGTAATTTAATTAAATAGAATAATAAAATAAATATAATATATGTACGTTTGTTCACTTTATAAATTAGATTATTAGAAAATATTTCATTACTGTAAGTATACAGTTATTACTTAGAAGTCATTAACACCTGAGATACAGGATTATCCCAGTTCAAATACCTATTACTATAGACATGTTGTTAAATTAGGATTATTTAAAAAATATTTGTACAAGAATTATTTAATAAATTAATTTAATTCTAATATTCTTTAGCTAGGTGGTTCCCACTGTGGTTTAATGCCAATTGCAACGCGTGAATTTTGTTCCTGTGTCCAAACAAGATAGCAAGATAATTATTGTCTTAAATATACGCCATAGCATGTAAGTGGAGCAACATAGCACAAGCCCTACAGAAACGTCTGGCACGACAAAGCGCGGATGTCCGCCTTCTAATCAAATTCAAATTTAAAATGTAAATTAAAAGGCGTCGAAATAATGCGCCATAAAGCTATCCGCATCAGACCATTTTGTGTTTTAAATAACAATTCGTTTGAAAAAAAAAGAACTACACAAGAAAAAAAAAACATAGTCTTCTTATTTTAAAATTTTATTACGTATCTGGTTTGTACGCGGTCTTGGAGCGTAAAATAAAATAAAAAAATATAATTATTTTGATTCTTAATTAATCATTCGTTTAAACGGTTTAATTGTTAGGAAAGTCACATTTTCCGCACGTACAATTAAATGACCAAAAAACTTCGTTTAGAAGTTCTCTTTGAGTTTATTTCGTAAACTAAAGAAATACTCTGATACCCGTATTACCCATATTGAGAGAAAGTCAAGCGTAGGAAAGTAAAATAGTAAACATTACTTATTGTTTACAAAGTTTCCCATCCCGTATATAAGTTTTCTGTTTCAAATGCAACATCGTAGTTCCGTGGGATTTTTGGAAATTCCACCCCTAAGTTCTATTCTTATGCCTGAAACGACACGGAATACATCACTACAGAAGAAATAAATTCTAACATTATTATTCTCTAAAGATATAAAACTCAAATACCTATGACGTTATACGTACAAGAAAATTCTATAAAGAAAAACGTGCCATCAAATAATTGAATAAAAATGTTACTGTCGCAGTAACGAAGAGACGGGATGGCAAATAATAAAGACGTTATTTGTGAAAGCAAATCACGAATGGTCTAGTTAAAAACCAAATAAAATAATGAAAGAAACAAGTAGGTAACGGCATTTGAACAACAAATAACAAATTGTAGATTGGATTTAATTATCTGAAGCTGGAAAGTCTTAATTTTTGACGTGACAACGTCTTAAATTAGGTTGCGGCTGGGAGTCACTTATGAAAAAGTGTAACGCTCGGTAACGTTACGATGAGTCAAAAAAGTGTAACGCTCGGTAACGTTACGATGAGTCACCGAACGAGAGAGAGGCCCGCCGAATGCCTTGCGTCTCTCTCCCACTCAATTGACGTGACAACGTCTTAAATTAGGTTGCGGCTGGGAGTCACTTATGAAAAAGTGTAACGCTCGGTAACGTTACGATGAGTCACCGAACGAGAGAGAGGCCCGCCGAATGCCTTGCGTCTCTCTCCCACTCAACTATGATCGGTCTGCCGCGCGCGCAGCACTAGAGAATTAGGCGCATTGAATCGGCGCATGCTTGTGTCTCTGTCTTTGTCTTTCTCGAACGTTCTTGGCGTTGGAAAAACAAGAAAGCGTCATAATACAAGTTCACACGTGTGGTTAAAGTATCGTCAGCTGTGTCTGTAGTGAAAATGTGGAGTGCTTAGATTCGTCATTTACAACAACTACAACAATAAAGGTAAATAATTGTACACTGATATTTCATTATCGTAAACTATGATTGATTGATTAATTGTTAGATTGACACAAAAGTTGAGAAACTGAGTTTATAGGTTATGTCATACTATTGATAAATGTTGATAGTGTTAAGTAAATTATTAGTTTAAAATTAATTAATTAATTAATTATTATTGACGTGACAACGTCTTAAATTAGGTTGCGGCTGGGAGTCACTTATGAAAAAGTGTAACGCTCGGTAACGTTACGATGAGTCACCGAACGAGAGAGAGGCCCGCCGAATGCCTTGCGTCTCTCTCCCACTCAACTATGACGTTGTCACGTAAAATCTTCGCCCGTAAAACCGACTTTACAGGCAACCAGTTTTTTTTATTAAATTTTTCGCGATTACTTAAACCAGGGATGGGGAAAATTTTCCTTCGCGTGCCCATATTTACTAACGAAATATATGGCGGGCCAAAATATAAAAATATGGATAATATTTTTATTTCTTAAAACGAACAATTATGAAATAGAAAAAGAGAGAGAATACAAATTACAAAATAGAAAAAAAGAAAAAAATATATAAGCAGTGAAATAAGGTCGTCATCCAGGTGGTTTCATTATTCTTGTGTTATTACTATTATGGTCGCGGGCCGGATTTCGACGCTTTGCGGGCCAGAGATGGCCCACGGGCCGTAATTTGGGATCCCTGCTTTAAACAATCGTACGAATCTCTTGTGTCATTACACAAATTGCGCTTGTGGCATAGTAGGCAATTTTATTGTATGAAGTGCCCGCGGTGTGATGTACATTAAAGTCTAAAATAGCTATAATTATTTAATAAGAAAATTTGAAAAAAAACAACTGATACGGATGGGATTCGAACCCACGATCTTCGACATACCGTGTCGACGCTCTAACCGCTGAGCAACCGTATCGTTAATAAGCTATCATGTGCTATAACATGTAAAAAATTCACAAAAATATCTAAAATAGCTGCTTAAATTTTCACACAACGTTCAGAATATTTTACCAAAGACACCTAAACAAAAAATATTTTATTCTTTTGTTTAGTGTTTTTGTCATTTTTCATTTTATTTTCACAAGTTATACTTAAGTTAAGTGTACGCTAAGGTAAAGTACGCTCGTCCTTCGTGGCTTAAACTTATCAAGATGTACTAACTATGACGGATCGTCTGTTTTTTTGGGGCATCAAAACAAACGGATTTGTCTAGTGTCAAAACAATATGAAAATCCGTCGGGCAAAAAACTAGTTTCGGTTTTTTTTCGGATTTTAGGTTTTGACAATCTATGTTTGGTTAGATTAAAAGCCGATCCCAACAAAGTTTAGGAATAATAAGACTAAGAGTATCTTTATTTCTTTTCTTACCGTATGGTTATTAAACAACCTGGTGTCAGAGTTTAAACCGCCCGTAGGCCTCTGACATGGCTTTACACACCATAGAAAAATCTTTCAGGTATGCTGGTTTCATCACGATGTTCTAGGCTAGGAGGATGATGAGTTGCGTCTGTCAGTCGTGCCCATCAATCTAGCGTTGTTTAACTTCACTAAAAGGTTCTCAATATTCCTAATTTATGTGTGCTTAGCACTACTAAACATAAAAAATAGCACGTCATCCATCAGAGCCCACTGTCCGCCATCTTTCACAACGTTCTTCATTTGTTTTCACTTCGCTCAGTCGTAAGTATGCCATTTATATTCAGTGCGGAGCGATATTCCCACTTTGTGTATATCATTGTTTCTAAGAAACTTCTGTTCGTATGGTGTTTAATTTCGGTTACAATATTTTATAAAATACCAGCTTATTCCCGCAGATTTGCACTCGTGGTTTTTCCGAGATAAATAGCATAACATTTAATATGTCACGCTCCGGTTCATACAGAGTTGTTAATTATTTTCATTGATCATTATCCGATAATTATCTGGTTATTATCCAAAAATATTTGCAAGTCTTGGAATGTTCTTTTTAGGCAAGATACCCAACATCTGTTTTTTACATTTACTTATTAACCACGTTCAAATAACCACTAAAGAATTTATCACAAGCAGATATAAACGTTTTTATCATTGATAATAATAGTAAATGATATGAAAGTGTTTGTCAGTGCGTAATTATCGCAATAATTATCCCCCCCCCATATCATATATAAAATCATCATAATCTCTATTCAAGAAATCACTTGGAACTGTTTCTCCGGAGATAAATAAAAGGGCAAACAATGAAATACTTTTTCGTATTTATAGGCTGTTTAATCACAAACTCATTTCTACCAGATGGGTTCGTAAAGAAAAAAAAAGGAGTGCGGAAGTTGCACGGTACAGTCTAGACCCGGTATGGTTCCAGATAGGTTTCATCAAAACGAAACACGACAAACAACAGCTCTGATACCAAAATTCGGTCAGGAAGAGCAGTTTTCATAAGTACCTACAGTAAACAATCTTAAGAATTTAAAAGTATAGCTTTAATCACTAGTTGCCAGGGACAAATTTGATCTTGAATGAGGCCGTAGACCATTAGGAGTAATTGAAAAATATTGGAAAAGTTCCGAATAACCATTTTCCATAATTTCATGTCGTTTAAACCATCATTTGTACTAAAAACTTCGTGACTCAGGATCTTTTTGGTACAGTAAATGTTTTTTTTTTCTTTAGAGATTCAGATTCATTCAGAGCGAGAGAGGTTCCTACTTATAAAATATCCTTACTTTTATTTTTATTTAATATTATAATTGCGGTTAGTTTGTTGCCTTTTCACGCCTAGACCTTTTTTCATCCTAAAATTTTGCATATACGTTGTCAGGTATACAGAAACGGACATAGGGTACCTTTCATCTCAAAATAAAATACTGTTCCCGAGTAAAACAACAATAACTTTCTTATGATAATAATATATCGTTCGAATTTCGGAGTAGGGCCCTACAAATGGTTGTTCATCGTAATTACTTATTTATACCAAGTGCTAATCGAAAGGCATTTTAAGTGCAAAACAAAACCGCCTCAAAGATTCTTATCGCCACTCAGATCCAGTTCTATCGTATAATTCCGTGGTTTGCCGAATAATTATCCAATTATCCCGCTATTTCCTTTGAAGTTATTTATAATCTCACTCTTGTATTCAGAAGATAATCGTGAAGAAAATTACTTAGGTCTTTGTTCTATAACTAGTCGAATGTTAATTGTTCTGTGTAAATAACTCACCAGCAGCCTGCTAGTTCATTCAAAATTCTACTACAGCAACATAGATTTACCCTTAAAAAAGATTTTTATGCTGGTGTATTGTCTCTGCAAGCTGCTTTTAACCATGCAATCTGGCACGCTATCAAGGAAAAATCCAAAAATATTTTTTATTCTGTTCTACGTAAAGTTCAAGTGCCGTACAAAATAAAAATATCTTCATATTATCACATTTTTAGGGTTCCTAACCTCAAAAAAAAAACGGAACGTCTGCCTGTCAAGACCCTTTATACCTATATATACTCAGGTCTTCAGTCCCATAAAGCTATGAAAAAATCAGACTTCTAAACAAACGTAAAAAAAAACTACGGCCATTTATGCCGCAAAAAGACGTATATTTCGACACTCAAGGGAATCAAAATTTATAGGGTACATGCAAATGGGCCCTTTAAAACTGTCGTGTCAAGGAGAAATTTTGTGTGGGAAAATTCGATATGAAAATCGACTTGGAGTATGCGTTTATACTGTTATTTCTCGTTATTGCCCGCAGCGCGAACGCATGACCTGCTAGGGTCAAAATACACATAGTATACAAAGTTTAAAACCATAGTTGAATGTATAACCAAACGATATTTTCCATATAATATTAAAAAGTTCAACGACGAAAGTAACAGCGCTTATGTTACCGTATCCTTAGTTCAAAAACGCAAATACCTACAGTTTTAGTAAGAAGTAAATAACTGTCTCGTCTTTACTTCTCGCGAAGGACAGAGTCGGGTATATTACGTCCCACTCGTCCCACTAAAACTGTAGCTTCAGCGCCATCAAGTAAAAGTTACTCTTAATATAATTTAAACAACGAAGTAAGGAAACACTGGTTGGTAGCGACTCTAAACGCCAATCTATTGACTAATTGCTTTTGTCCCAAACACAATCGAAAACTTCGCTTATTCTGCAGTACTTTGTTCCAAACAAATTAGCGAGAGCAACAAAATTGTAAGTGAAGTTAAAACTTTGTACACTAAAACGGGAGATACAAAAGCCATAAAATCATGGGTTTGCCTCTGCTAGGCTGGATAGGAAGGCTTCATCAAGGTGGGAAAAAAGAAGAGGAAGCCCACTCGCCACAATCAATGTGACATAACCCTAGGGTACAGGTTCCTACCTGCTGCTGACTCCTAAGATATCGTCTACCCAGCAATAGAAGCCAAACATAAAATAAATAATTCTCAGTAAATAGGTCTAGTTTCCCGCTCTCAATGAAATCAAACTGTTCGTTTACAATAAATAAAGAATAAATAAACAAAAGTAGGATCACGGTATTCACAGTCACAAAAGAGCCAAGTAAAACACTGCACGGCAGAGAATTGTCCAAGTTGATCCACATTTTGTTTCTGTTATTTCACGGCTTTGAATATCAGCTTCCCTTTGCCACGGCTTGATCTTTTTGCTTTTGTTTGTACAGGGTCAGGTGAATGTTTTATTTATCGCTGGGTTTTGCGGGATTCTGTGGTAATGCGGAAAGGCTTACTCAAAGTGTTAGGTCAGAAAAAGTTTTTTTCATTAATAGCGGCGGATGTAGAGGGTTGAAGGCCATTTAAAAAAGGAAAGTCATCTTTTTTACTACTGAAGTGGTGAAAAGGCATACGGCCCGCTTAATGATAAGCGGTCACAGTGGTATGTCTAACACCCAACATCAGTGCAAACCTATGAACCTTTTTAAAGATTACATTGAAGCAAAAAAACATAATTATATTGCGTAATATTGTTTTAAGTATTACTACAATTTTGTATGATGGGCTTCGGCTGGGCTTCAGAAAATAGTCATTTAAGGTTTAGATTCGCTACACTTAATTAAAGTATAAGATATAATCATACGAAGAAACGACTGGTCTCAAAACACTTACCATGTGGGTTCGTGGTCAAACGTAAAAATAAAAATAAACTTTCTGTTCGCCATAGAAAAGCGAAATTCTTTTCGACATAGAAAAATATAATATAAATATATAATCGTTGGTTTAGTGGTAGCAAGCGCGACTGCTGAGCACGTGGTCTTGGGTTCGATCCCCGGGTCGGGCAGTGTTATTGGGTTTTTCTATTAGGAATTCTTATTAGCAGCATGGAGTCTGGAATTGTGTCCGATTAATGGCAGTAGGCATTACATGGGACTTATAACATAGCTGGCAAAACGTGAGTGTACTGCACACCTCTGCCTACCCCCTCTGGGGAATACAGGCGTGAGTTTATATATAAAAAAATAATAGAAATATAAAAGCAACGATCTGGAACAATTTTATCGTTCATATCACGTTTCCACAATAAATACTACACAACTTCTTTTCCAAGGGTTTGGTTCGAAGCTAAATAGTTCAGCCGGTTTGTATTTTGTTACAATTTTCTTGTTTTATTCGTTGGGATTGCTATAACTACCTAGCTTAAGCTGTGTCCACATCCTAATGTACCATAAACAAACTGTATTGTATCGCTAACATAACTTCTTAAATAAAACCTTGACCCCTTCACAGTTGCCAAAATAGCTAACCAAAGAGCATCATAAATATTTGTGACCAATTTGGCCCAAACAAGTAGGTACAGTCGACTGGTTTCGTGTCAATGAATTATGAGAGTCTAATAAGTGATTGCCATTCTCGTCACGTTTCTGAAACTTTGAGCACGGTCTATGAGTATTTATAGGTACGCATAACATGTATATAAATATGCAAATTTTATTTATACCAAAAAAAGTAACATTCAGGTTGTATTTTGTAAATAAAATACTGAAGCGTACCAAACTATTTCGACCTATCGTTTTTCTAACTATAGGACTTGACCAGCCTATAACTGTCCTTCCAATGAAGGGCAAAGGCCTCTTCTCATAAGCGAAGGATCGAGCATTTATCACCACGCTAGCTCACTGCGTGTTGGCGATTCTACACCATTAAAACCAGGTATCCTCACGATGTTTTCCTTCACCATTAATCAGTGGTGTCTTAGATTAACTAAAAAAAGCACATAAAACATTGAATAAGTCAAATTGGTACATGCAGGGTCGAATTCACATCTAATACTTGCAAAACGGGTCCGTAACCTACGCGTCACCATGACGTCATCATTATTCTTTAGGATAAAAAAATTATTTGCAAAATCCTGCCAAGTACAAAGTTTTTTCTCTTAATTAAAACATTATGCTTTCATTCTTTTTTTCCATTCTTTAGCTAGTTGATAATAAACTACAACATACCTGTAACCATTTGATTCTGGTGATATTCTCCTCAGTAACAGTAAGCGCTCTTCGTTCACCCAACTTGTAGGACTCATCATAATACATGTACTCAGTAAACGTCAACCCACTGGTAGTATACTGCTGAGTAAAGTATATCGATATAGTTCCATTCACTATGTCGTGTTCTATAATCCATTTACACTTTATCGGGACAGGGAAAGGGTTGGGGAAGTTTGGGGTGGTTATGGTGCCCACAGGACCCTTTAGGTGTCCGCCGCAAGTCTGTGGTCCTTGGTCCCTATTGCCTTGCTGCGCGTGCGCGTGCTCTATTGCGTTAATGAGGAATGTGATGCTGAGCAAACTGTGTACGGATAACCTGGAACCAAAGAGAAATTAGTGGTTTATTGATAGTACTATTTGAATGCAACTGAGTCTCAGTTTCAGCGGGGTAATGCAGTCAGCATTTTGGTAACGCGCTTACATGGTAGTGGTCTTTTAAATTAAGGTTGTAAGGGTTGAGGATATCTGATTACAAGAAAAATTGTAAGATCGATGATAACAAAATAAAAAATTATATAATATCGTAATACCACCGACCTCGGGTGGAGCACGTAAGGATCTGACAACCTTCAACATAAGTCACTCCCTATGGTAGTTAGCCAGACTCCTTACAAGGTCTATTTTTCTTTGTTTTATTTTAAGTTTTCTCTTTACCGAAAACGTATTTGTTTGCATAATAAACCTGACATTTACTTTCAACAAAAGGGACTTTGAAACACAAGGGGTAAATAGACATAGTACAGACATACACCAAAAGTTTTTGACATCTATAAAACCGAGTACAACGTCATAAACATTTATAATATTGCTCATACAGACCGCAGTGTTGCCCTAACACACCAAAATGTTTAGAATTCCTCAAAATTTAATATTATTTCGTTATTTACTACTTAATATTGAGAGACCTTCCCATAACTGAGGTCTCGTTGGTTCATCGGTACCTATATTAATTTGGGGATTATAGGAGACAGTTTGAAAGTAACCAGAATACAGACAGGTGTACTTGGTAGAATTAAGAATTAGGTATGTTATAGATAATTTAAAAAAGAAGTAAAATTACTATGTAGAGACCTACCAAGTTAACCTGTCTTCTTCTTATCGTATGGTTGATGAACCTGGTGTCAGAATTTAAACCGCCCGTAGACCTCTGACATGGCTTTACACACACTTGAAAAATCTCTCAGGTATGCTGGTTTCATCACGATGCTTTCCCTCACCGTTTTAGCAACTGATAACTAATTTATAATACGCATATAACTTACGAAAATTCAGAGGTGCGCCTTGGGATCGAACTCGAGACCACTGACTTATCAGTCGACGGTCATACCACTAGGCTATCAGCGCTTCCATCTTTATCTTCAGTTAACCTGTGAGAGAAGTGATGGCGCTATGTGGTTTACAATCAGCCAACTGACAGGTCAGTGGCGCCCAACGTGGGGCCAGTTCATTTGTTAATAGCTACTATGTCTTACCTAGAAGGTGCCTTACAAGCATTGCACAAGGGATCCGGAACTAGTTTCTTGAGAATACGCGTGACTTTTTTCCATATGCCGATGGTGATCACCGAGGTGGTTTTAATGACGTACCTATAGAATTCCATAGGTACTAACTTCTCTCTTTAAGGTTTTCTTCCATATTAAAAAAAACAGAGTTAAGTTGTAAGTGAAATATTGAAGCCTGTCGCATATAGCCGCATCTTAAGATGGCGACCGGCAAGCAGCCAGTTGTAATTTGGCACAACGAAAAAGATTCTTATCGAAACAATAAAAAATATCCAGTTTCATATGACATTCTCCGCAGAAACCATAAAAGAAAGGCGAAAAGTTGTAAGAAAAGTTAGACCACAGTAAAATAATTATACAGTATGGAAACTACGTAGAAACGCTCGAAAACGGCACACTCACACAAACATACGCAACGACGCGTCGTTGATACTACGAGTATCGCAACATTCGCTTAGGAGTCTTGTCATTACGTAATATTACGCATGTTTGTGTGAGTGTGCCGTTTCGAGCGTTTGTACTTAGTTACCATACTGTGTTCCGGAGCTGGTCTCTTAAGAGGACCCGGGACCTCCCTCCATGCGCTGATGGTGATCATCGGGGTGGTTTTAGTGAGGTAAGAATCCCACACTACCCTGTCCCTTCCCCGGAGGCAGGGTGCCATTTGAAGGTTTGCCCCCAAAAAAAAAAAAAAGTTACCATACTGTATGATTATTATACTGTGGTTAGACGCTTCAAATAATTTTTTATTCATTCATTCTTTATTTAACAATACCGGGTTGATAAGTATAATCTCAGTGTTCTCGAATAAAACAGATGAGCCACCTGATTGTTATGTTCGCGTCCTACACTTGTAGATACGTGTCGATAAAGAAACCTTTCTTGAAAAATAAAATGTTTTTTCCGATTCTTTATTTACGAATTCCTATTGTTAACATTTTGGAATAAACAGGGTCTTGGATTACGTACTGAAATAACCGCTAATGTTAACATTTCGGAGGTAACAGGGTCTCAAATTACGTAGACTGACATTTAAACCAATAATTAATATAATTATTTAATAAGAAAATTTTAAAAAACAACTGATACGGATGGGATTTGTTTGTTCAAATTTGTTTGTTTGTTCAGTTTTTTTTTCATATTTTCTTATTAAATAATTTTATTGAATAAGCTAACATGTAAAAAAAAATCACAAAAAAAACAATCTTAATTAATATTTTGGAGTTACCTAACAGGGTCTCGAATTACGTAGACTGACATTTAAACCAATAATTAATTAATATTTCGTAGTTAACAGGGTGACGAATTACGTAGACTGACTTATGAACCAACAATGTTAAAATTTCGGTGTTAATAGGGTCTCGGATTAAGTAAATTGACATTTGAACGATAAAATTTCGGAAACCGTAACAGGAATAGGCAATAGCAATTAAGAATAATGAATAGAAATATCAGAAGTTTTTTATTTTGAGTTTTATTCTCGACTTTAATTTGCATTAATGTAAAATTCGCGTAAAGATGACTGCCTTTTCTACCTTTACTGATTATACTATAAACCTTAACATGTAAATGACTTGAAAACTGGAGGCTTAATGTTCGTAATTTCAACGTATCAGGTGTTACCTTATGTTAATATTTCTGCTAAAAGGCTCTTCCTTGTTCAACTTCCAGCCTTGTTGTTAAATGTAGCAGTATTAATTTTCTACCTAATGCCTACAGAAAAATAAAACACGATATTATTTTGACTATGGTAATATATGCGTAACACATTAGGACAAAAAATATTTACAATTTACTAGCTTGCGACCGCGGTTTCGCCCGCGTGGTATGTTGATAAATTGTAGCCAACATGTGGCGCCATCTATTAACAAAAGGACGATAATGTTGTTTTCCTCGAAAACAGTTTTTTTAGTTATGAAAGGCCCTATGGTCGTTTCTGTACAAAATTTTGCAAATACGTTGTATATGCAAAATTTCAGGATGATCGATTCAGTAGTTTAGGCGTAAAAAGGTAACAAACAAACTTACTTTCGTATTTATAAATTAGTTAGGTTAGGTTCGGAAGTTAAGATAATTAAAGAAAAATACCAGCCATAATAATACTGACATTATCACAACTTTTATGCTTAAAGAATATTAAAATCAAGTATTTTTTTAATTTTTCGTCACTTTTTATTCTCTGCTTTCATTAAGACAGGCTTAGCTGCTGTAATGGCTATCTTGGGGCTCGGAATCTCAGTGGCCTGTCACCACAAACCTTTATTGAAAGAGGTCTGTGTTTGTCACAAAAAAAAAAACAATAACATGTGATTTAAAAATTGAGAAATAAAATATTCTTCGCATGGTTAACGTTCAACGATAATAATATCGATTAATATGGTCATTGTAGCGCTTTTATTGTTCAGATGGACTGGGCCCACTGCATAAAGTAACTTCAGAAATTGAATGCCACAAAATTGTCACTAAACCATAGACTGACCTATGTAATTTGTTAATAGACATTACCAAGGCGTCTCCATTAGGATGATGCAAAAAAGGAATTAGATAGGTGCAGGCAACGATACGATTGCTTAGTTATTTAAAGTAGGTATAGATACGCTGCCTGATTAGCAAGCATAACGAGTTCAAGCCTCGGTCGTATCCTATCTGATCTCTATTTCAATTTGCTCTAAATAAATTGAAATATTTTAATAATATTGTTATAGGACTCGTAAGATAAGAAATAAATTCAAAAGAAACGATGGAATTTAATTTTAAAAGGAGTTATTAACTGCTCATAATTATGAGCGTATTTTCATGCTCAAAGAAACCAATTAATTTCAGTCAAGATAAAATAATCTTAACCCTTTGATGATTGAAACTCTTTTCGAGCTTAATAACGGTTAATGTTAATTTCGCCGATAGACCTTTCATCTCAACCCAATTACATTTTGTAATTCGATTTTTTAACAAGTGATGATTTGAATAAAGAAATTATCATAAAATTACTTAGTTTAATTTATTTTTAACCGACTTCAAAAAAGGAGGAGGTTCTCAATTCGACTGTAAATATTTTTTTTTTTATAGAATATTTTTTTATTGATACTTAACTAGTTATTGCTGACTTTGCCTGCTTGAAGGCCTGACCAAATCCTGGATTTATTAACATAAAGAATACTTTTTATCTGCGGGCAAAACCACAGGGAAAATTAGTAGGATAAAAAAAAAAATTTAAGTAAGTACTAACTTCTGTTTAGTGCAATATTTGTTACCCTATGGGTTTGATTATTTTAAGAAGATATCGCCTCATTACGTACCTGAATGAAATGGGGCTTCGTTAGTACCTACGTAAAATAAATAAATAAATAAAATATTTAGTAGATTTTAGTTTAATATTCATAGTGGACATAAATGTTATTGTTGTATTCTTGATCGTGTGGTTGATGAACAACCTAGTGTCAGAGTTTAAACCACCTGTAGACCTCTGATATGGCTTTACACACTGTTGAAAATATCTCAAATGTGCTGGTTTCCTCACGATGTTTTCCTTTACCCTTGTAAGTAATAAGAAGTTTTAAGTTTTTAAAACAGAGAAAGCTATTGATGAAAGGCTAAGGTTCTGTAACTGTTAAAGTGACATTTAGTAACCTGGTAGATAATTTCATAAAAATTCCGTTCCATTTTTTAATTTACCTAGTAGTCAATGCCTATCTATAGACAGTAAAACAGGCCCTTAATTTAATGTAAGTTATGTAATTGTCGGAATAAATTACGGTATTTTACGAAGTAAATCATTAGTCCCTTAAGATAAACCCAGTCTTGATAAATAAGTAATCAGCGAGAGTGGTGCTTATCATCGAATAATAAATTATGTTTATTGTACCATATAACAAGCCTACCAGATAATGTTTTAGTTAAGTTATTGAAGGGAATTCTTTGAAAGACTGAAGGGAAAGCAGTGAAGTGAGTGAGTAGCCTAATATTATGATCGTTAGACTTCCAAGTTAAAGATCTCAGGTTAGAACCCAAGGCGCGCACCTCTGACTTTTCGTAAGTTATGTGCGTATTATAAATTAATTATCATCTGCTCCGTGCCTCGGAAAGCACATTAAGCCGTTGGCCCCGGTTTTCATGAAGATCTTTGATATTCGCTATAGGGAGTACCTTAATAAAATCCTGACAATTAATCTAACTTTAGAATAACGTATCCCTTTGGGTTGCGGAGGTCAGATAGGCTGTCGCTTTGTAGAAATTTGATATTCAGCTGTATCTGGTTAGATTAGAAGCCGACCCCAACAAAGTTTGGGAATTATAAGGCTAGGAGGATATACCTATCTTTAAAAGACTTATTAAAGTGATTAGTTGCGGAAGAGCCATGAGCAATATGGGTCAGCTTGGCTGGGGTAGTACACAAGAGAGTGTCGAGGTACGGGCAGGGGGGTAGCTGCTGAGCACGAGGTCTAGGGTTAGATTTCCGGGCCGAGTGAAGTTAAAGGGTTTATCAATTAGGAAATTCTCCGTAGCAGCATGGAGTCTGGAATTGGGAGCGGTTAAAGGCAATAACCTCGCCTCCCTATTACATGAGACTTATAATATAGCCGATGAAACGTGGGTGTACTGCATACATCTCTGCCTACCCCCTCTGGGGAATACAGGCGTGAGTCTGTTTTTTTATTTTTTATCTCAATGTTTCTACTAGTCTATGTTTCGTTTTATTTTTATCTCGCTGTTCCTACTTACCTTCTATAAACTTTGTCTCTGGCACATAATGTTCATGAATACTCGGTTACATCACTATCGTTCCTTATCGACACGTCTCTTAAATAAAACTCAATGACACCTCCGGGATGTTCTTCGGAAAAAGGAAAACCCAAAAGGTTCGCTTATCGTAGTACAGAACAGTTTATGATAGGCTTTATACATTCAACAGATAGGTACCTACGCATTTTCAAGAATTTTTGTAAACCCAAGAGAAAAATATTATTGATCGACTCGTTGATAAGGTTTGTAATAAAATAAGGTTAGGTATACATTAAAAAAAATCTTTAGCAGAAAACCCTTTTGCGGTCATCACCTCCTCGCTCCTTTTGTGTGGAGGTGAAGACCGCAAAAGGAGTGAAGTCAGCGGAGCGGAGAGGAAAATATAATCGACGCTCTCCTCTCGCGCGGCGACTAACGAACTCCAGCCTCCTTGAGTTACCATTTTGTGGGCGTTGGACTTAGGTCCTATTCTTCACTCGATCAGCTTCAAGTTCAAGATGGTGGCACACCTCTCAAGAAGGATTCGGCCTACACTATTGGCGAGCCAAGATCTGGTGGAAGCGCGGTGAACACGCAAATGAATCCCGTACGGAACAGAAGTTCGTTGAAGAACATCGTGTGGATTAATTAATTCGTGCGTGTCGGACTACCCCATCATCGGCCCTTGGTGATTAGGTAAAGGGATTTCCACAGGTAATACAAATTGATGATCAACAGCGGCTTATTAAATATTAACGCGTGTTAATAATGCACGTCCTCGTGGCGGTATCGTGTGAGGTGCGCGACTGCACCGCGCGTCTTAACAAAAGCATTTCCAATTAAATAATTTATTACACACAGTATAAGAGTCGACATTAACTTCACAAAAGCCTTTTTTGTGTAGGTATATATGTGTGTAGTAGTCACAGTTGGCTTTGTCTAAAAATTAAACAAATGTCACATTCAACGACTTCCATTGACAAAATAATGACAATCTGCTAAATTATTCAGAGGTCCTTTGTGTTGGGAAAGCCACAATGGGAAATCAATTTGTTGTTCAAATTTATTGTTATTTTCTGAATTTCGAGTGTAAATGATTGTTTACGATGAAACTGACTGAAGTATGTACTTATTTTAATGGACCCATTGTGTGTGGGCCACACAACAGATTATCTGTCCTCTATTTCACTAGAATTATAAATGGCATATTTCATAAAGAAGTACTTATAAAATTAATTAAAATTAATAGTATTGAGTATAATGCAATAATTATAATACTAAAACGAAGCAATAGAACAATGAAAATAAGCTGTTGATTGTAAACATAATCGGATTAGGACAACGACACGAATAAGTAACATATACTTATTTCAAAGTAATTATCAAATTAATAAAAATTAAAAATAAATATTTTTATTAAGCATTTATACATGCTATTTTGCGATGAATAGAATAGAAGTGGATATAACTACCATCTGTAATGGTTAAATGTAGAAGAGAACTTTGATAGCACGGGCGGGTTTTTACCTTAGTAGCAAAGCGACTGGGACTTTTTTTAGGTTTTGTAATGTCGTGGATTCAAATCCCGTTCGTAATAGATTGCCGCTCATAATTTCTTTTTGCAAAAATTTGACACCCATATACTTAGGGGGCCATCCAACTTTGGAAGTTTGCCAGCCGGAATGCCAGCGTCTAAGTGCCCTATTTTAAAGTAAAGGAAATAAAATGTATGAAACTTGATCTTTACTAAGCACAAATTGATGTGTATTTCTATTTTTAAGTTAGTTTTCTATTCTGGCATAATAAGGAAAATGAAGAATACGATAATTGATTGCTTTTTGGGCAAACGATCTTCTGTCACCTGATGTCAAGCAATCCCCACCGCCCATGAACTTTTGCATCACCAAGAGTATCATCAATTCGTTGCCAAAATTTTAAAAGTTCAAGCAGCAGACACGAGACACATTGAAAATGTATTGTTGTCAGCCGGTGCGGTGCGGCCGGACAAGGCATTGAGCCTTGTATTAAGTATAAATAAATAAATCAGCTTATAACTGTCCCAATGTAGGGCAAAGGTCTCTTCTCATACCAAGAAGAATTGAGCATTAATGAGCATGTATTAAATAATTATTAAAAAAGAAGACGGTAGAAATTTAAATAATTCATTCATTCATTCATTCATAAATAACATTATAGAAGGAAAAGTCAATAGAAAGAGAGGAAGAGGTAGACCAAGACAAAGTTATGAAGCGCAGATCAAAGAGAAAGTGAAGGTCGAGACGTATAAGGAGGTCTAGGAATTGGCTCTTGATAGGGAGAGCTGGAAGAAGCTGCATCGACGACAAGAGCGTAGCTCTTAAATTAATGATATAAATATAAAAATCAATGCCACTTTTTGTGATTTGGCTTATTTTAGTCTTGAATTATTTGTGGAGGGCTAGGGAAGGTTTAAAAGGTGAGAAAAAGGGGTAGGGTAGGTTAGTAGTAGGATAGGGTAGCGGTATAGTAGGGTAGTGTAGTGTAGGGTAGGGTAGGGGTAGAGCAGGGTAGGGGTAGAATAGGCGTTGAAGTAGGATAATCACGCGAACGAAGTCGCGCGGGGCAGCTAGTTAATGATAAAACTAAAACTAAACTATTGACAAAGTATATACAAAAACAATGTTAGATCATCGTAATGAGAGTAGGCTTCAAATAAAAACATTCATTAGAAGAAAAATAAGATAGAAAAACATTTTTATACAAGTTTTTCATGACCAATAACAATACACTTAGGAGCACTTTACTGATATAGTACCTACTCGAAAATCTTACCGTGAATAAGGCTCCTTACTCTTAGCAATTTTTTCTCTAAACGAAAATTGACAACAGAATACTACCGGTAAACATACCATCTGGTGGTAAGCTTGTTTACCACCATAATACAATGGAATGGAATAATACGGAATATGGAAAACGTAGTGGAAAACTTGTAACCTCCAGATGAACGTTAAATGGGGTATTCACGCAACTCAGGCTGAGATCTGAGATATATAGTGCATACTTTATCTTAGCTTAAACTAAACGTATGAAAAACTTGTCAAAATAAAATTGTAATTGAAAGTTTATTAGTGTAAGTAATAAATAAATAAATAAGTTTTTGGTAAGTCGTCCCCGAGCTCCCATAAGCGACACAGCGCATCAACTTTCCTTACTTTTAGTCCAACTACGTCCACTTGACAAGATCTAAACGAGGCACCGAAAAGGGCTGTCAAGGTAGCAAGTTATTAGTCGAAAAAAAATAAATAAAAAGAGGCGTCCTGATTCGCTCTAGAAAATAAAAACCACATTCTAAGAGACTCTTTTAGGATATATTTTTTTACAAACGGTTTATTTTTTTAATAAACGATTCGTGTCTGTCGTTGACGGGACTCGACTGCCTTTTTTATTTTGGCGCATTGCCGTCCCCGTAACCCCTAAACCCACAAAAAGTGACGCAGTGTAGGGTAGATGTTCAAGGGTGAAAAGGGAAACCGGATAAATAATGAAGCACAGTATAACATTAAGCAAATCTTGATCATTTGAACACTAAATTTAATTATTTTATATAAGTAACTTATATTTTAGGCGTCAAAAAATTGCAGCAAAATTATTGTAAGAAATTAGTCATAAATAATAACAGTAAAAATTATTTAAGAACAAAGCGAAATACTCTCAATTTTATCAAAAGATAAATCGATAAAAAGTAGGATTTGAACCTGCAATCATAAGGTTAAATACACCAATCGTTCTGCTAACTGAGCTATTCATAAAATTCTAACGAATTTAGGAAAATGGAAACCAAAATGGCACAGTAAAACACGGCATAGTTGCAAGTTCAATTTGTTTTTTTAAGTCGTCCTAAAGAAATTAATTTACAGAAAACTATTCTACGGCAACAGTTAACAGTGTTAATAGTTCTAAACATTTCTAATAAAAATCGCCTAATATTATATTCTAAAGAACATTCTCGAACTATTATGTTGTTAGTACCACATTGCACTGTAAAGGACCCATAAGTGGTATAAAATGTCCGCTAGCGCTATTACTATTCGTGCAAAGAATTAAATGGTAATGGAAGCGCTGAGGAAATTACAGTCGATGACTGAAAATTGAAAGCCTTCGACTTCCTACCACTTGAACTTTTTACATAATGAATATCACTACATAGTATAAAACAAAGTCGCTTTCTCTGTCCCTATGTCCCTATGTCCCTATGTATGCTTAAATCTTTAAAATTACGCCACGGACTTTGATGCGGTTTTTTTAATAGATAGAGTGATTGAAGAGGAAGGTTTATATGTATATTGCACCCGTGCGAAGCCGGGGCGGGTCGCTAGTTACACACAATTTTGCTTATGGACTTTGCTATTAATATTCAATACTTAAATAGTTATTGCATTCTAATACTTAGGTGGTAACTTACAATTATGATATCATGGACCCTGTCGGGCACAACAAAGTAGGAGAGAAAAAGAGATATTATTGGTATTAAGTGTTTGAATATTGGTTTACGTTCTTTCATGGTAATTTTAATCATGATAATCTGCAAGACAGAGACGGGAATATGTTTTAGCCAAAATTCGTGCTAAGTAGCGTTTATTCATCTCGCCTTAGAATTATAAAAAAGTGCGATCAACAAAAGCGTTCTCATGCGTCATTCAATCTTTTAGCATTCTGCCCCTCTCATTTCTTCCCACATTCTCCTCTCCCAGTATTTTAATTACTGAAGCATTTCTGAACTAACCTCTTTTGTGGCCTATATTTAATGAATTCAATATTATGAGAGATCTACTGAATGCAACGAGGCCGGGGTTACGATGTGATAAAAGGTTGAGAGCATTAATTGTGTCATACTCAAACTGTAGGTACGTTCATTAAAATGCTTTTGAAATGTTCAAGTGTGAAGTTGTATGCGATCGCAGCGGCTGTGATCTAAAGGATATACTTGCGCGTTGCTGACTCCGTACGGGATTATGGAATGAGGAATATGCTTAGAGAAGAGGGTATTATGGAACGGATAATTAGGCCACCGGTGTTTGTATTGACCGCACGAAACACAACAGTACGCTGTACGGATACTGTTATTTTACGCAGATATTTTGAGAGGGTGGTACTACCCCAATCGAGCCGGCTCATCTATGTTAATAACTCTAAGTGTCACCATTTTTACCAAAATTTTTTTGTTTGAAATTTCTAAATCCAGACATCATTGTATTACGTATATTTAAGCGTACCATTTCATTTTCCTTGTTGTGTTACGCGCCTACAAACGAGCCTTCATTTACAGTAAATTATATGAAAATAAACAAAAAAAATACCAAATTTTAGGCTGTGAAGTGAGAATTTGGAAAAAAATTGTTGCTAAAGTAGTCTCATTCATACAGCCTTTTCACGATAAGCCAGCTACAGAAAAAGTGTAGAAAATTAGGCGCGCTGTTTTATTTCGCTAATTTTCATAAAAAAATGAAAATGTAATTATTATTTATTTATTTATTTAATGCTTCAATACAAAATAATGTATAAGGCGGACTTAATGCCATAGGCATTCTCTACCAGTCAACCTTTGGGTGATGCAGAGATATAATTATTATTATCTTTTTAAGTATTGTTGCTGAATTATCATAAACATCACGGTCGACGTATTTTAGTCTAACTATATCTCTTTCTAATAAACATCATCAAATCAAAATAGGACAGTAAATTGATTTGTCAAATTAGAGCTGTCAAATTAGTCTACGTCCTTGTTACATTTGTTCCATTTGCTGCGAAAATACACTCTTCAATCTTAAAAATGGACTCCTTCTGAGCAAATGGAACGAATGGACTCAGTTCGAGTTCAAAACTAGTCGGGCATTCCTGAAAGTAAGCCGTAACAATACATGACTCACGAAAGTTATTATTTTAAAATAGTAATGAGAATACATTCAGCCAAAGTACAAACAATTTTAATAAATAACAGCCCTCTACATGAGTATCATACCATTAAGCTTTACGAAAATTTGCATGTTTTAGAAGAACTTTTTACGTGTGGTTGGATTTGTGAAAATGGTACATGTATAACATTTTAGGATAACAAACTTTTTAGGCTTAAGGCTTGGCTTAGCTTAAGGGTTTAAGGCCTTGGTTTGGAAGCGGAACAATTTGTAAAAGAACTTTATGTCTAGCAGTTGGATAGATAATGTATTGAGAATTTTGATAAACAGTAGGATGACAATTTAAGTCGAGGTTTTTAGCTCTGGGTCGAGTCGAGTATGAGTTTTCGAAATCTTAATTATTTATTTAGTAGTTTCAGAATTTTTATATGCGCAAAACTTTTCGGTAACCTAGTTAATAAGGCAATATGAATTTTTGAGCGTATATTTTTAATTTAATTTTCGGTACTTTTAATATAAGCCATACTTTCATGAATTTATGGAAGCAGCGTATTAAACTTCGCCACTTTTGTTGAATGTTTCACTGCATCGAGGGAGCAATATCGTCTACTTTGTGAAATACTAAATTGTCCTGTGAACTTTTCACATACAAACCTACTTTAAAATACTTTTTCAGTTCTTACTGCTGTTATTTAAAACTGCAAGTAAGCCGACGGTAGAAAATAATATTTAAGATCAGTTTTTAACTATTACGTGTTTACAACGTCCTAACGGAATTTCGGTCACAGCGGCCAAGCTCAACGGAGATTAGCCAACTACGCAAGAGAGATTATAAGTAGTGCAAAAGTGTGTGTCAGTACCTTTTTTGACAATGTGTACGCAAAATTTTAGGATGATCGGTTCTGTGGTTTAGACGTGAAAAGGTAGCAAACTAACAGACAAACTTAGGATTGGTAAACATTTGTGAAATTCAGATTTTACAATTATATACAGGGTTATTTGTAAAACACTAGCATCTCTTAAAGGGGTCATTAAACTTATTTATTTATTTAATCTTTATGCAACATGTACATTGGCGGACTTAATGCCTTGGGCATTCTCTACCAGTCAACCATAGGGTGGTGAAGAGATGAAGAAGCAGGTGCTTAAGATTAAAACGTCATAAAAAGAAAATATAGATAAATAAAATTATAAGCAAACATTTAGATACATAGCTTAATAAAACATACTTACTTAAATGTAAACATATAAATATTATAACATATATATACATACCTATAAATATATACAAAATCTATACATACTATTATAGTAAGATCTTATTGAGATGATTCTGCCAAAGTTTTATTTAGTAAAAACTTTCGAAGTTAAGTTAACTTATCATTATGAATAACTTTTATTATGGGACCAACCCTGAAATCGCAAAAAAAAATCAGCTGTTCCATACATTTATGATCACATGACTCAACAAAATGTATGGAACAGCTGATTTTTTTTTTGCGATTTCAGGGTTGGTCCCATAGTGAAAGTTGTTCATAATGATGAGTTTAATGACCCATTTGAAGGATGCTGGTGTTTTACAAATAACCCTGTATATAAATTCCAAAAAAGGTTGTTTTTTCAAATTTTCTTATTAAATAATTATATAATTATAACTATATATAAACACAAACAACTTGAACCAAAATAACTCCGAAATGTCAAAATGTCGACGCAATTAATTAAATAATTTAACATGTCAACGTTTGGTGTCATGAACAAAGCAAAGTTAATTTCATAAATTCATTAGTGTAGTCGATTAAACAGACGCTGTTGGTTCTGGCTCGACGGCGAGACGCTACGCATTTTGCTTCAATTTTGTTTCAATAATAATTGATAATACCACGTAAAGTTTGTAACTAAACATTAATCAATTTAAACGCATTGCCATAAAATTGTTAGCTGATAGTAGCGCATTGTTTTATTCTTCTTTATTTTTATTATTTTCCATTTTACCTTTACATTGTTCACTCGTTTTTTTTGTATTCTTTTGATAACCTGTGGATTTAGCCATTTTTTTCTTTCTTTTTGTACAATCCTTAGCATTAACTGTTTATTATCCCAAATAAATAAATAAAGAAGATTTGAATTGTTCTGTTGAAATACAATAATACATTTTACTGACAATTTCCACATGTCAATTATAAAGTTACGATTTAAATCCTTCCTACTAAGATTATTTATAAGAGAAACTTTGGGGTCGAGACGCTAGGACCGTGGGGGCCAGAGGCCCGTAAAATTTACAAAGATTTATCGGGGCGTACGTCTGCAGTCGAGGCATCTCTTTACCAAAGGCTAAGTATAGCCATCCAGCAAGGCAATGCAGCCAGCATTTTGGTAACTTGCCTAAAGGTAGTGGTCTTTTAAATTAAGTTTATCTTGTTAATTAGTTTATTTCTAGGTTTATGTATGTATAGTTAGTTTATATTATTCTTATAGTTTATAGTTAAATATGTACAAAAAAAATAAACGCAACAAAAAAAATATATAAAAAATATATATATATATATATATTATTTTCAGTTGGTTTTTTGTTGCTTTGTTTATATATATATATAGACTCACGCCTGTATTCCCCAGAGGAGGTAGGCAGAGGTGTGCAGTACACCCACGTTTCGCCGGCTTTATTATAAGTCCCATGTAATAGGGGGCGAGCCTATTGCCATTAACCGGGTACAATGCCAGACTCCGTGCTGCTACTGAGAATTTCTTAATGAAAAAACCCAATAACACTTTGCCCGACCCGGGGATCGAACCCAGGACCTCGTGCTCAGCAGTCGCGCTTGTTACCACTAGACCAACGAGGCAGTCAAAATAATATTTAAAAAATACCTATTATTTGAATATTTTTGTGAGTTTTTTACATGTAGCACATGATAGCTTATTAAATATAATTATTTAATAAGAAATTTTGAAAAAACAACTAATACGGATGGGAATCGAAGCCACGATCTTCGACGTACCGTGTCGACGCTCTAACCGCTGAGCCACCGTATCTCACCAGCATCAGTCGAAATTTCAAATCTCTTTTTCTACGCATAGGGCGTGTGGTAATATCTATCGCAATACATTACGTATCCGACTCACTCACGTCGAAGATTGTGGGTTCGGATCCCATCCGTATCAGTTGTTTTTTCAAATTTTCTTATTAAATAACTTTTATTTGAAGTTATTGCTGAAACCTAAACTTAAATAAAGAAATTACACTTCTCCTACTATACCTATGTAGTACCTATAAGTAGGTCAAAATTTGTAAACTCACTCTTATATTATGAGAATAATTTTAGTATTTTAATTACGTAATAATTTCCGCTACCCCACGTTTACGCGTCGGAAAACGTAAAGCTCTCCAATGTATTATGAACAACTGTTTTGTTCCGACACAGATTTTAATTAGAACAACCTGTAATATTATCGTTTGTTTCGTTTAAGCTTTGTTTTCACACGAGATATAGTATTACAACATTGTTAAGCCAATGTTACAATATCCTAGCACTGATAGCCTAGTGGTATGACCGTTGACTGACAAGTCAGAAGTCTCAAGTTTGATCTCAAGGCGCGCACCTCTGATTTTTTTGTAAGTTATGTGCGTATTATAAATTCATTATCAGTTGCTAAAACGGTGAAGGAAAACATCGTGATGAAACCAGCACACCTGAGAGATTTTTCAATGGTGTGTAAAGCCATGTCAGAAGCCTACGGGAGGTTTAAATTCTGATACCAGGTTGTTCATCAACCATACGATAAGAAGAAGAAGAATATCCTAGATTCCGCTTGCTGCTTCCGCGTGGTATGTTGATAATTTGTAGCTAACATGTGGCACCATCTATTATTATAAAAACGTTATTGTTATTTTTCTCGAGAACAACACTTTTTCGGGATGAAAGGTACCATATGTCCGTTTTTGAACCCCTGACAATGTATAAGCAAAATTTCAGGATGATTGATTCAGTGGTTTAGGCGTGAAAAGGTAACAAACAAACTTACTTTCGCATTTATAGTATTAGTTAGGAACTTAGGATAGGATATAATACACATAAAAACCGGCCAAGTGCGTGTCAGATTTTCTACATTTAGGGTTCCCATATAGTAGAATATAAGCCGTCCGATCTGTCGGGGTTGCCTAAATGGATATGGGCTTTCACGCATTGCGGTTTCACGCAATTGTCGCGCTACCCGCTACAGCGCCATAGATGGCATCATTTTTACAATGTGTTTTACAATAACTTAAAAACTCATAATGTTGCTATTATAATAAAATAATGCTGGCCTGCTCACGGCTTTCTTCGTTTTTTTTTCTTTTAAATTATGTTTATTAACTTTTAGTTTTATTTAATAAGTTTTGAGTCCGAAGAAAAGATTTTTATTCTTTATGTGGACAGATCCACTTATGGAATAAAAATCTTTTTTTTCTTTCTATAAAATAATAACAAAATGCTTTATTACTGAAACAAAATGCACTATTATACGAGTTCTCAATCCTCAGTTACGGCACAAAACATTTTCGATAACCAATACTTAATTAAAAGTTTAGCCACTCATAAACTTCGTTGAAATAAAGTTTAAAGTACATTCTACAATAGCCGGCACCTCGGTGTGGTTTTGCAAAAACATTTTTAAAGTAAAGAAATAAAAAAAGCTGCAGGCTGCTGGCTGTATTGTTATTCTGCAGTAGTCCCGTTTGGCCTAATTGAGTGAGTCCCCATTTAACAATTTTTTTTAATGGTCAAGTAGACGTTTCTAAAACGTTTATAAAATATCAATTTGTACCAAATACATGACAATTTTTCAGTGTATCTGCCACATTATATCTCTGCATCGCTCAAAGGTTGACTGGCAGAGAATGCATATGGCATTAAGTCCGCCTTATACAATATTCTGTATAGAAGTATTAAATAAATAAATAAATATTATCGTTAAATAGTTATGTAAAGGTCAGACTTCAACCACGCGACTAAAATATCGTAAGATAAACATCTAAAAAACGTCATAGTAAGCTAAATACCACTATATAACGGTTATACAACAGAAAGTCATATAAAATTGGAATTATACGATGTTTAAGCTGATTAGGTAAACATAAAGGCTTTAGCAACAACGTTTAGCTGGTCCAGTAGCTAAGTTTATTGTTTTAACGCAATAAAGAAACAAGTTCTTTGAAGAGTTGAAGTGTATGAAGACAATGTAGCACTTTTGAGATTTATCGCTCGTTAAAACACTGAGGGGTATTTAAAGTTCTACGCTATAACTACAAAGAAAATAAAATTGTTGAGTTAGTTCTTTCTTGCAAGCTTTTTAGTGTAGTTATAACCAGTAATGTTTTTATTTTTCAATTTGTGTGTTAAGTACATTAACTTAAAAGGAGCTCATTTTGCTCTTTACTTTACTAGGAAAATAACAAACACGTTCTTTTGATAAATAGATAGTGCCACTTCTTTCAAATACCGATTGAGTTTTAATTCTAAATTATCGCGAGCGAATCCGTGAGTAAAAACTAGTTAAATATAATTTATAAAAGTTTGAATATTTACTTTTGAGACCATAAAGTTTGTCGAAGTCGAAGATTCGAATCCTGTTTTGTATCGATTTCTTCCTGTAGGTACGAGTACAAGAATATTAAAATTTGCACGCAAAACATCGCTCTACGTGCGTAAATGCTTAATAAATATTGTAATCATAAATCATAGAATTAGCTAAACTTTTTAAATGTGGTTATGAATCTTCATTAATTTATGAACACAAGCCGATGTTATCAAGGAAGCATACAATTTTGATCAAATTTTGCGGCCCATAAATTAATTAATAAGAAAATACGGCAGCTTATTAGTAAACCCATTCACTAAGGACGCGGCGTGGCATATAGATGCGAATAATGAACTCTTCAGACCAATCCCTTGTGTTTAAATAACATAAGATACTTCCGAAATTTAAAAAATATTCTTTAGTAATGCGTATTTATGTTTGTCACTGCACACAGAAAGAAAGAAAGAGAGAAAAGACATTTATTCTGGACTACACTGCATCTACGATTTTTTCTATTCCAAAAATTTCGAATTTTAGAGTTCGCCTATGCATAGACAATTAGATACTTTATAAAAAGTTATTGTATTTGTGATTGTTTATTTTAAAATTAATAAAAGGCACTGGGGTGCCTTAAAAGTGTTCTAAAAAACCCATAAGTATAATATTAATACTTGATTTTTACTTTACATAGCGTCAGCATCAGTTTGATTTACCAAAAATCTTCCTGACTGAATTTCGGTCACAGCGGCCAATCCTAATTAGCGGTGAGACGCAGGAGGTATTATAGTGCACAAGTGTATAAACAATCACAAGTTCAATCTTTATTCTTTCACTCTCGTAGTCCGATGGGACGGCAATCCGACATGACTGGAAAGAGATCAGGCACCGAATCAACGGCTTTACGTGCTTTCCGAGGCACGGAGCAAGCGATGAAAATTATTTATAATAAGTACGCACTTAACTTACGTAAAGACAGAGGTGAGAGCTTTGGGTTCGAACCTGAGACCTCGGACTTGCTAATTAACGGACATACCTCTATGCTATTACGACTCAAAATACACGATTTACGGGTACGAAGCCACAAACAGCATAACAGAGATAAACTTCAATTTCAATTCGCACGATAACCGTCATACCTACCTCTCTAAATATTCTGCAAATACCAAATGTTGGCAATGTGTCCAATAAACGGCGAAACTTGTCACGTTAAAACACAATCATAGCTAACGATGCTAAACATTAATGTCAGCTGTAACAAAATTTAGCTGATAACGTTACCAGCTAAAATTAGTACAGGTATCTAGTTGTGGGTTACCAACCGTTCGTGTTTATTCAGACTACATTTGTCCAAATTATAGAAAATATGCCGTGTGGTTACCGACCTAAGAATTTTTATAATAATAAAGTGAAATTAGTTGTTACGATAGGTTTGCTATAAAAATATGACGATCTACGTTTGTGACGAACTGAGTTAGTGACGTAATTCGTTTGTGACGAACAGAGTTAATAACGGTCGGCGTCTAAAGTAACCAGCGAAAGTGTCCAATCTCGAATTATGACGAACTACGTAGGGACGAAAAGAGTTTGTCAGAGTTTGTGTGAGGGTGTAATCTTAAATTGCTACCGCGGGCCGCTTGACTATACTCGCTCTTGAAAATGGACTCCATTAGAATTCGAAATCAGGCAGTTCTAAAATCAACCCGTGAGGAAAACCGTAATAATATACAGGGTTATTTGTAAAACACCAGCATCCTTAAAAGGGGTCATTAAACTCATCATTATAAACAACTTTTACTATGGCACCAACCCTGAAATCGCAAAAAAAAACAGCTGTTCCATACATTTTGTTGAGTCATGTGAACATAAATGTATGGTTGTAAAGCTAAAGCAACGAGTTATTCATCAACTGGGCCGAAAGAATCTTGTCCGAACGGCCGAGTTGGCACCATTTATTTTTTATTATTTTTCTGTTCATCAACTCGTCCGAGTATCTGTAGTACAGTCTGTTCAAAAGTGCTTAAAGTATTTATGGTCAATAATATTTTGAAATGAAATTTTTACAATCACGTTCCATAGGTACTTATATGAATTTTTCGTTTATACAGAAACACTAATTACTCTCATATAGAAAGTCAAAAGAGTTAAGTCAGAACAATTACCGTATGATTTTTATAATTTAGTTAATAATGACCCAATTGTTTTAAAAATTGTGATATTTTTTATTGTTATTAGATTTAGTTTGAAATAAGACCTTATTTTATACTATGTTGATTTTTTAAACAAAGAAAATAAGTTGCATTTGATTTCATTTTTTTTATGCGACGAAAAACGCAGGGTTTTCAATCATATACTTAAGTACTTACGTATTTTTTGTTTTTAAAATTAGTTTGTGTACTGTTTATCAGGCAATAGATAATTTAGTTAATAACTAGCCAAATGCTTTACAAGTTGTGATATTTTTTGATTATTTTTAGATTAAGCTTTAAAATAGACCATATTTTATATTATGTTGATTTTTTAAACAAAGGTGATATTATGTTAAATTTGATTTAATTTAATTACCGACGAAAAACGCAGAAGGTTTTCAATCCTATTCATATTTTTTGTTTTTATAATTATTTTGTCTACTATTTATCAAGCAATAGAAAATTTAGTTATTAAACTAGCAGAATGCTTAAAAATGTGATATTTTTTGATTATTAATAGAGCTTTAAAAATACTAATTACGTTAATTACTAATTAAGAATAATTATGTTAATTTTTGAAACCAAACTGACATGCTCTACATGTATTTTAAGGCTTTCTTTGAGTTTTGTTTTTACAATTATTGTTTAGTATTCATCAATCTTTAAATAATTTATTCACATTAAGCATAATGACCAACAAATTGTGATACTATTGATTAACATTAGGTTAAGTTTTATAGACCACATTTTGTATATACAGGCTGACTGGTGAGACACTAACAATACTGAAGGACTCAGTACCCGATTCTCGTTATATTTAAATCATAACAAAGGTACTTAGTTTTTGAAAAAAATATCCTACAAATAATTTAAGTGTGGATAATTTTTCGCTAGGACGTGTCGCTGATAATGTTAAGTCGATGAAGTGGCCAAGCACGTGCTGTGGGGCCAGCCGCCCCCTAGTTACCGAAGGTAACGGTAACGGTAACTGTAAATAAATTGTAAATTGAAATTATTTAATAAGCAAAACATGTGTATAAATATGAAAAAAATATACAAAAAAAACTTTGTAAAGTATAAATATAACGAGAATAGAGTACCGAGTACCTTCCTTCAGTATTGAACGTGTCTCACCAGTCAGCCTGTAAATATATCTTTTAAATTAAATCTATTTTATATAAAACCTTTAGTTTTATTAAGACATATTATTATTTTTATCAACAGTTTTGTACTTGACTGTACAAAAATACTTTAAAATTTTACGTCGGCCGAGTTGATGAACGAAAACAATATTAAAAATAAATGGTGCCAACTCGGCCGTTCGGACAAGATTCCTTCGGCCCAGTTGATGAATAACTCAAAGCAACAGCTAAATTATGTTGTACAAATAACCCTGTATAGCAATATAGGTAACAATAGTCTGATAGAATTGGATGTTAGAAAAGTATATATTACGTAAGGCTTGGCTTTAAGATCTTGACATTACATGTAAGTTACTCGACCGTTGTTAACCTTCGTTACGTGTCGTGAGAAAACGTTCCAAGAAAATTAGCTCACAGTGACTCGAGACAAAGGTACAGTTCGGAAACGTATGTTAATGTCTCTGAAGATTGGCTTCAGGTAACGGCGTGGATTACTAAACATGAGTGGAGGCTTATAGTTTCTTTTTGGTAAATCACTCGTGAAGACAACTTTATTAAAATAAATATCGACAACACGATTCGCATGCACTACACTATGTACGGTCACCAAAGGAGATTTAAGTTAGGGGCGCTAGTTAAGGTTGTAATTTTTCAAGATGTCATGAATACAATTTAATATTACCACATTTTCAGAAAAGTTATGACTGAAACCTATACAAAACTAAACAATTTGACACAACTATATGCAAACTTCTAAAAAAAACTTCATCCTTAACTAACGCCCCTGGTAATTAACTCTTTTGCTGAGTGTACACTTCTATAATAGGTATATGAGCGTAGGTACTACACGTACCTACTACGTACTACTACACGTACCTACTACGTACTACTACACGTACATAGATATTCAAATAAAATGATGACCGCTGATAATTGCAGCCAATTTCTTCGTTTCGTAAGAACTAACAAGCAAAATCAGGTAATACCTACTAAAATAAAGCTAATGCGTTAGGATCCGCAAATGATTATTTTTGCTTTCATATAGCAAGCTCGACTGCTGAGCACGAGGTCCTGGGTTCGATCCCCGGGTCAGGCAATGTGTTATTGGGTTTTACCATTAGAAAATTCTCAGTAGCAACACGGAATCTGGAATTGTACCCGGTTAATGGCATAGGCTCGCCCCCTATTACATCGGACTTATAACATAGCCGGCAAAACGTGGGTGTACTGCAAACCTCAGCTTACCCCCTGAATACAGGCGTGAGTCTATAGAAGTTAAAAAAAGGGTTATTGTCTATGCAGTATTTTCTAACTCTCTTTACAAGAGCCTTTCTTAGACTTCTTCATGCATTGCGAACTTCATTTTTCATACATCTAGGTTATTTAACTTTGATTTGGTCGAGTTCTTCTCAACCTTCTTTCATAAATGAACCGAGTGCTCGTAGAGAGTCGGTAAAGTTTGATTTACAAACTACATAAAACGCTTGCGAAATCAGTGGTAGAAATTAGTTCATTATTGGATATAAACAAATATAATTTCTAGTTCCACATTCATCTGCCTAGCCTTTTCCCAACTATGTTGGGGTCGGCTTCCAGTCATACCGGATGCAGCTGAATACCAGTGTTTTACATGGAGCGACTGCCATCAGACCTCCACAACCTAGATACTAGGTTACACGATACCCGTTGGTAAGACTGGTTGTCAGACTGGGGCTTCTGACTACCCGTAACGACTGTCAAAGATCTACAATAGACAGCCGGGGCCAACAGCTTAACGTGCTATCCGAGGCACGGAGAGTGATAATTAATGTACCTATAAAACGCACATAACTTACGAAAAGTCAGAGGTGCGCGCCTTGGGTTCGAACCCGAGACCACTGACTTGCCAGTCAACGGTCACCATCACTAGGCTATCACGACTAGTTTTACTAGTTTCTAGTTCTACAATATTCGCACAAATTCTCTAACCAAATACTAATATTTGCGCATCATGCATGCATAAATCTGTAAACACTAATGATTCTAATCCTACTAATATTATAAAGGCGAAAGTTTGTAAGTATGGATGTATGGATGTATGGATGTATGGATGTATGGATGTTTGTTACTCTTTCACGTAAAAACTACTGAATGGATTTGAATGAAACTTCACCACAATATAGCTTATACATCAGAATAACACATAGGCTACAATTTATCAACATATCATGCGGGCGAAGCCGCGGGCGGAAGCTAGTATTCAATATTCCTTAATTCCAAGTTTAGCATAACATTGCAATGTTTCTTTGATATTAAGCCGTCAAACACTGAGAAATGAGAGAAAAGGAAATCAATTGTTATCGCCGGCATCTTTATGGCATTTAAGCCCTCTCTCTGCGGCACTATTGTGCTTCTTCTTCTTCTTCTTATCGTATGGTTGATGCACAACCTGGTGTCAGAGTTTAAACCGCCCGTAGGCCTCTGACATGGCTTTACACACCATTGAACAATCTCTCAGGTGTGCTGGTTTTATCACGATGTTTTCCCTCACCGTTTTAGCAACTGATAATTAATTTATAATACGCACATAACTTACGAAAAGTCAGAGGTGCGCGCCTTGGGATCGAACTCGAGATCACTGACTTGTCAGTCGACGGTCATACCACTAGGCTATCAGTGCTTTTACTACTACTATTGTGCTAATATTCCTTCATGCGCGCTTTGGGTTCGAACCTGAGACCTCTGACTTGACAGTCAACGGCCATACCAATAGGCTATTACAATTCGATATGTTTGTTCATAAACACAAATACCTTTATGTCGACATTCACAAATTCTGAAAACTAATTAGGTTCGTGTGACAGTCGCGTTTACATGACGCAGCGAATTTTGATGTGAAATAAAATCAAACAGGAGTTTCAAAATAATTGTTCTTATATAAATTGAAATAGGAGTCTAAATGTTATTAAAATTTATTTTTCATATAACTCTGAAACTGACTATTAATAAATATTTATAATTATATAAATCCTAATTTTAATATTATAAAGGTGGAAATGCGACTGCCTCGTTGGTCTAGTGGTAGCAAGCGCGACTGCTGAACACGAGGTCCTGGGTTCGATCCCCGGCTCGGGCAAAGTGTTATTGGGTTTTTCCTTTAGGAAATTCTCAGTAGCAGCACGGAGTCTGGAATTGTGCCCGGTTAATGGCAATAGGCTCGCCCCCTATTACATGGGACTTATAACATAGCCGGCGAAACGTGGGTGTAAGTACTGCACACCTCTGCCTACCCCCTCTGGGGAATACAGGCGTGAGTCTATAAATAAAATAAAAAAAATAAAGGCGGAAATAACTCAGGCCAAAAGCCTCTCTACTCTCTTAGTCTCCTTCCACATCTCATTTTAGAGCAGCTAAGGACCAGTCTTTATTAAAGAAGTCTGTATTCGCGGAACATTATAATTTGGGATTTTCAAATCAAGAGTGAATAGGCAAATCAAAGGCAAGTGTGCTCCGTCGTAGGTCAAAACGCCGCTTACCATCAGGTGGGTTCGTGGTTCAACACATGTCTTTACATTATTAAAAAAAAGTCTAGCTCATTACCTACATTTACACATGATAAAGAAAACAATGATTTTTGTATTTTATTTAGAGGAATAACATATCAACTACAAACCTTGTTAGATTTTAATGGTGTGTTCGAATTGATATACTGTTATTTTCATGTTAATTGTAATAAATAAAAAATTAATTTAGCGAAGATTTTTTCAAGATAATATTCATGTAATAACGATTAATTTTCTCAAATTAAATGGGATAAACGAATGTCTTTCCAAAAATAAAATAAAATGGGTTTATAAAACAAGACCCGAAGATATCCGAAGTTTAATTTTAAATTCACGAGTCGCGAAAGCCTTAAATTTTAAATTTAAATCGGTAATTAGCTTAAACGTGAATCTTGACCTTAATTTGTAAGTACTTATACAATTAAATATTTTTGAAAGCCACTTACATTTTATTTATCAGTGATGTTTCCTCCAGACAAACAAACAACATTCCAATAAAACGCACACCATTCTCACTTTATCTTATTCACTCACAAAACTCGACATCGTACGCACCCGCGGCCGGGAGAACAACGGACGTGGATCATACACGTGCTCTCACTACGGCAGATGCCGGGGTACTGAAGTCTTGAACTTTTGCATGACGCGGACGGAGGCTGAAACCAGGGTGAGTTTTCCATCCCATGCGTACCATCACTTAACGCCCCCGTAGTTTAACGCATCGATAAGTGAAGCAACATTTGTTAGTGAAGCACTTTATGCTTGCGCTGCGTGAAGCACTTTAAGTTGCGTGTTTTATGGGCTCTGTTTTAAACCAAACCTTTATAATTTCATAATAATTATCATCTGTCTCTGTCACAGGTATAGACATGTAAACATAATAATACACTATCAGATTATGAAAGGACATATTGTCTAAATAATTGAGTGACATATCAACGCAAAACCTAAACCGCGGAGTCTACAAACATGAAATTTGAAACATTCTTAACTTAAACCTTTAATAATATAATGTAGACTTGCGCTAAAGAAGGATTTTCGTAAAATAGGGGATGAAAGTTTGTATGAAATTCTGTCATATTTTGTGAAGTTTTTCACTATGTTATCGTTATATTTTATCCTAAGCCAAACCGGTTTATCCTTCGAGTGTTAGGATAAACTAGTTTCGTGTTAAAAAGTCCTAAAAACTTTACTCCCATTGCCGCTGCAGCTGCCGTTGCCGCTGCCGCTGCTGCTCCCGTTCCTGCTGCCGCTCCAACTCTTCTGTCCCCGTTCTTACTCTTATTTTACCTCTAGCTTCTACAAAAAATTGAAACTTCAGAAAATTTCACATAAAAAATGTTTGGAATTGAAAATTTATTTAAAAAATCAACTAGTATGTCTAGTTCCACAACTGGGAACTTATATAACACATGGTTAAACAAATTCCTAGGAGGAGATAGCTAACATTTGTTAAATTGTTAAATTTACAGAAAGATACAAAACCAAAACAGCGCCGATATAAATCTGTTTTGGTCAACAGGCAATACCAGCGGGTAGCTCAACAATTCATTCAAAAATGTTAGAATGCCGCGTCCCACCCTTAACTTAAAATTTTCCTTAAATTTCCTCGGCTTCGCGGTGGTTAGCCAAAAGTTATTCCTTAATCGAATCCGAAAATCTTCGCACTTTACTTTGATTTACATTTTCCTGTTTCAACTGTGAATAAAATTGAATTTACATATAATCTTCGAGAAACGGAAGCGAGAAATTGAGGATTTATTTGACGCTTAGAGCACGTTCGGACGGGCCAGGCGGTAAGAGGCGTTGCATTTGAAAAATGTCGGCGTCGTAATGAAACAAATGGGTTTTCATTGCATTTGTTACGACAACAATACTTTTTAATAAGCCTGAATTTTTTCCTGATTGTGCCATTTTTCATTTAAGTATTAATTATTAATTTATACACAGCTATCTCATATCTGGGAAAAACCCTTCTTTCAGTAATTAATACCTACTGGGTTGTGGAAGTCTGATAGGCAGTCGCTCCATGTAAAACACTGGTATTCGGCTGCATCTGGTAAGAGACTAGAAGCCGATCCCAACATAGTTGGGAAAAGGCTAGGCATCGTATAATTATTTTTCCTTGTGATTTATTTTGCCATCAATCTGACTATACCCTCACTCTCACATTAGGAAGTCACTTTCATTCACATTCAATCGAAATTGAGCTCGTTGGTAGTAGTCCTATGCTCGTTGCGCTAGTACTGAATAAAATTCTATATTGATATTCAGATTAGCGTGGTGATTATGGGCAAATACCTTCACATATTGTCATATTTTTGAAGTTGTACTGAGTAAGAATTAAAGATTGAATAGCACGACACAAATTTTCAACGATGTTAGCAAAAAGGAGGGCTGTACAGTAGGTAAGGGAGGACAGAAGGACAAAACATGGAAAAGAAAAACTTGTCCTCCTTTTAGATACCATCTGGCAACCCTACAGGTACATATATGGAGCTGTCTCTCAAGAAAGTGATTAAGTACCTTGTGGGCACTCGACGCATTCAATATTCAGTTGAACTGTATGATGTGGGCAAACACTGTCTTTAGAGAATTGGGCTTAAGTGGTCGGAAGTACTAAACAATTAAGGTAACCTTAATAGGATCTAAAATTTAAATTGAATGCTCGCTTTGATTTGTACCAAAGAGGTTTGCATTTACATATTTAAGTATTGGGAGGGGGGAGGTGTTAGTAGCCGTGGTAGTTGCTACGCTGGTGGCTACGTTGAAGCTACCGGAACCCCGTGGGCTTTTGTCGAAGCCCACGTTGAGGCGGCCGATCAGATTGGTTGGTATCGAACGCGATAGTGTCCATGCACCACCGCGGTCGTCGTGGTGGTCACGGCGCGCTGTGTAGTCTGGCTTGCTGTGACGGATGATGGGTGTATATCATCCCACCCCCGAGGAGGGCCTGACATTAGACGACTGCGGTGGGTTCGATTACGTATGCGAATCTCGATCACGCATTTTTGTCACTATACAGGGTTATTTGTAAAACACCAGCATCCTTAAAAGGGGTCATTAAACTCATCAATATGAACAACTTTTACTATGGGACCAACCCTGAAATCGCAAAAAAAATCAACTGTTCCATACATTTATGTTCCCACAACTCAACAACATAATAAACACAAACCATAAACACCAGCATCCTTAAAAGGGGTCATTAACCCTTTTAAGGATGCTGGTGTTTTACAAATAACCCTGTATATCTCTAGGCCGGAGAACTTTGCCGTCTCGCATACCCTGAGCAAGACAGTATGTATAAAGCGCTGTCCCCAAGGATTTGAAACTGTGACTTACTGGTTAAAGACTCTACAATTTTACTTTCTACGTATAGTATCTTAGGAGTTCTATATACTTTAAGTTTTTCCCAATTTTCTAGAAATCTGTGGTATTACTCCATTTGACTTTATACAAAACGTGTTGTGTTTGTCAAAGTGCAATCCCAAATGGGTCTGCAATTGGAGCGGAAGGTTCAGACCAGGTGATATTGCGGCCGGAGGCACAATTCAACAAGCATTTACAGTTCATCGCATTTGTATGCTGAATTTGATGTGAATATTTTCAACCTCCCTTTCATATCACCCCTGTGCAGTAATCTCTAAACCCTATACAGAGTCAGCACATTTTCTCTACCTAAACAATATGCAAATGCGATAAGCCCGACGATAGTGTTCTCAGAGGCAATGGTATAGCTAATGTAAATGTTTAATTGCCTGGAATTTACCTCCACAGCCATTATTGCGGCAATTTCGAAAATGGGAAATAGCGCTTTTCCTTAATCCAGACATGGTCAGGCTAGAGTTCAAATAACATAAGCTTAGACCCATTCTTTCTTAACGTCTATTATTATACGTCAATATACTTATCAATGTTAAGGAAAGAAAATTAAATTAGCATGTATTTTAAATACATAAACATATTAAATAAATGCGTACCTTAGAGTATAAGAAAATATAGAGCAACTCTATAGAAGTATGAACCGTAAGCACGGGTAAAAACAACACGGCCACGACACGAGCTCCCTCCGCGATCATACCTCGATTGACTGCGGGTCAACTAGGCTTCACGAGCAAAAAGTTACATTTTAGCTTATATCATGGTTAACTGCTGTTATAACTTGCAAGAATGACTAGAAAAGATAATTTAAAAAGTGATATTTTATCATTTTAATGATGAGACCTTCTTTTGCTCCGCACAAGGCAATACTGTTGACGTTATCACTTTATAATTATTTTCTTATATACTTTAAGATGCATGCATATACTATACGAACACAAAAGTTCAAAATTTGTAAAAAGAAAAAATCGATTACGATCGGAATTTGAACCCACGACCAACTGGGGTGGATGTGGAATGCAATAAATATTTGAGTATTGAGTATATGTAACTACCATCTGAGACGATTAAATGTGGGAGAAAATTTCGATAACGGCCGGAATCACGAATAGCTTAGTGGCAGAACTGGTGGCTTTACCCAATGGTATGTATTTATATTAAATTTATGTATGTATTTGTATATTATATTGAGACTTGTACACTTAAGCCTCACATTGTCTTTTACGAGTCATTTCCGTCCATCCAAAGGTTGCTTGAAAGAGATCTCCGTGTGCGATAAAGCCGCCCAATGCTTTTAATGTCAAAATTTAAAAAAAAAAATTAAAAATCTCTCAGAGGTGCTGGTTTCATCACGAGGTTTTCCGTCACCGATTTAGCAACTTATAATTCTTTTATAATACGCACATAACTTACGAAAATTCAGAGATGAGCGCCTTGGGATCGAACTCGAAACCTCTGGCTTGTCACTGGCTGGCACTAGGCTATCAGTGCTATGAACTCATAGGTTTAAGAATAAAAAAAGATTCCGTGGCAAGTCGTAATAAAACAATATTTGAACATAAAGCTATTTTATTCCTACAAAAGATAAAAGCCGCTGAAATCCAATCCGATTCTGAGCGAAGTCTACAGGAACTGAACAAGCAAATAGTGTGCGAGGTAGGGAAATAAGAAATAAAATGCGTTCTTACTCTTGAATATGGTTTTAAGCAATTTTACAGCGTGCAACAGAAATCCGAAATAATACAATCCATTTGAACCTCATTTCTCGAGGTTTAAACCTTCAAATATCTACCGAGAAATTAGGTACAAATGGAAATCAATTGTTACTCAACGCCGGCTTCTTTGTGGGAGTCAAAGGTTTAAAGACTTATGGGTACCCTATAAATAATCTTTGAGCATAGGTTTTGGAACCCCCAACAATACTTGAGTAAAACAAAGTCAAACTTTTCACCAAAATCTTTCAAATACAGCCCTGTGATTCAGCCGAAAGATGAAACACAAAGGTTAGGTATCTGTCAATAATGAAGGAAATTAAATCAAAAGAACTATTTTGTATAAAAAAAATAAAGCTTTTTGTATATAATACAAGTGATGATTCTCTTCATGATATACAACGCTCTTCAGTATTATTTCGGACTTCTCTTACATGCTGTAGATGGGTGTAAGACGGTACAGTTGGACGCTAGTGCTGGGCTAGCAGGTGAATAATGCATGTTGCATCTCAGCTTATGTCGGATTGTCAGGTAAACTTTCGCGTCTAAGTGTCACAGTATTTTCGAAGCATTCCTTCACCTTTACTCCATTTCTTTTTAGTTGTCGTAAGTTATAAACAATATTGGCAGATTTTTTCATGAAAGTTTTTAGAAGTTATTTTTCAAGCAATTTTAAGCTTTAACTCTATTCGGTTCTAATTGCTTTTTAACAAACCTCTAGTTTTTAAAAAAAATATTTCTACAATACTTTCAAAATAGTTATAAGCAGGTCATAAGGAAATTGTCAATCTACAACTATTTGTTATGATACACTTTCTTGCAATATGTACAAAAATATGTTAGGCCATAAAAGTCAAAATAGATGTTATTTATGCGGTGGTTTATGTTAGTTTAATGTTGAGACATGTTTGATGGCATTGGGTGAACAAGGAAAATGGATTCCGAATTTATTTCTGAATTTCCACCATTTGTAATATTATTTTTTGTTGAGAGCATCCGCCTAGCCTTATTATTGTCAAACTTTGTTGAGTTTGCTTCTAACCTAACCAGATGCAGTCTCAAATTTATACAGAGTGAATGATTATCTGATCGTTTTTTCACTTTTATAGGTGTAGTTTATGTGTATTGTGTAGGTATGTTTCGGACATAATTTTATATCTGAGGTGTTCTTTACTCTGCGAGCGAATATTTTATAGAATGTATCACAAGCTGAGAAATACCACGACCCGTGTACTTCAAAAGTTAAAGTGTGGACGACGCCTAGGGAATGTGATCGAAGCTTGAATAAAACATTCGGAGATATACGGAGAGAGACATCTTAGAGAATGTCATAAATATTGAACAAGGTGACAAATGCTTGGATGGAGATTATCATCTTAAATTTATTTTATAATCTTACTCTGTGGCATTTTTGATCTCAAAACATACACAGAAGTGCACTCTCTATTCCCGTGCTCTTAATATCCGATGGAACGGCAATCCGACTCGACCGGAGAGAGATTAGGCATGATAACCAACGGCATTACGACACACGGAGCATGTGATAACTGATTTATAATTGCACATAATTTAAGAAAAGAACAGATTTGGTTCGAACTAAAGATTTCTGTTTGAGGCTCTGACATAAAAATCATACTAGGTATATTATAGGATTTTTTAAAATATATGTATAATGCTAGTTTAAGTAATATGCAACAATAAAATACCGAAAATATGACAAGCTTATCACAAAATTTTAGGTTTTTTTTCTTTTTATCGTGTGGTTGATAAACAACCTGGCGTCAGAGTTTTAAACCGCCCGAAGGCCTCTGACATGGCTTTACACACCATTGAAAAATCTCAGGTGTGCTGGTTTCATCACGATGTTTTCCCTCACCGTTTTGGCAACTGATAATTAATTTATAATACGCACATAACTTACGAAAAGTCAGAGGTGCGCGCCTTGGGATCGAACTCGAGACCTCTGGCTTGTCAGTCGACGGTCATACCACTAGGCTATCAGTGCTATACGATTATTAAATTTTAGTTATTACAATGAGACATGCAATATCATATCTTATCTGAAATACGATATAACTCAGTAAAATCCTAAAATGTAAAACGAGCAATAAAACAGTAATCAAATTTGTTAAAGTCATAGAACGAGGCGAGCGACAACGTCGAGAACTCTGGCTGAAAAATAATTAAGACATTATTAGTTTAAGCGAATAACGAATAGGTGAACGTTAATTAAAACCATTACAGAAAAAGAAAAAAGAAATTACAAATTGTGAAACTGATTTAATTATTCTTGAATTTTTTCGTTTTGTTTCTTTTGTGTAATGGTTCCCTGACCGAAGTCTCGCAAGATTAGCCAACTATGCAGGAGATATTAAAACGCACAAATGAATTCGCAAACACAGATGCACTCCCTATTTCTGACTCTCATAGTCCGATGGGACGGTAATCCGACACGACCGGAGAGAGATCAGGTGCAGAACCAATGGCTTTACGTGCTTTCTGTGGCATAGAGCCAGTGATAATTAATTTATAACACGCACATAACTTACGAAAACTCAGAAGTGCTCGCCTTGGGTTTGAACCTAATATCTCTGACTTGCCAGTTAACAATCAGGCTATAACGACACTAGAAAATCAATTTTATTACTTTTTTTGTGTAATCTTTAATATATGTAATAATGTTTATCAATAAAGTGAACAAAAACACCGAGAAAATATAAAACACAAGGTTTTATTAGCGTCTTAGGATTCAGACATAAAACTGCCCTATGTAGTTTATAAGGGTCTAGTATTATAACTTAAAGTAATTGAAACATCAAGAGAGATTTGTGTTGTTTGCGTCTGAAATATCTATGTGTTACTGGATTGTTTTAAAGACGAATTTACGTCACATAACTAGTATTAGTATATAACGATGAGTGAGGTCCGCGATGCCCCGCCGCATAACTACACTCGCCCTTGAAAATGGTCTCCGTTTGAGTTCGAAACTAGTCAGGCATTCCCGCAATTAATCCGTGAGTAAATACGTAATAATATTTAATAATATATAAGTATAACTTACGAAAGTTATTATTGTAAAATATAAAACTAGTTTCATGCATTTCATTTCATTTCGGTCTTTTAGATTAAGATTTTCTCTTTTTATTTTACTTTTAGTTTTAGCGTTAGTTTTAGTATTAGTTTTTAGTTTTAGTTTTAATTGTATTTTAGTGTTTAAATCTTAATAAATAATTAATGCCTAAAAAATAAACTTAATACTGTTTCATGCATGATGAAATTAATTCAATACAATTCAATACCAACTTTAATACATGTGAAACTTGTTTCATAATATATTATTATGTATTAGTATCGTGAGATTTATAGGTCGTCGCATCGCGTTTACTATCGCGTTTAAAAATAAACAATACTTTTTAAGAAATCTATTCATACTATATATACATACTAATCTATTCATCCCACAATACTTCATGCATTCCACAATACTCCTGATAGTATAGTTTAACTATAGGTTTGCTGATTTATATACAATATTTTTTCTTTTTGTTATAAGTTTGCTGTTGCCTGTTTGTTTGTTTTCATTTCACTGGAGGTCGCCATTTTTGCCCATAGACACAGACTAGTTTTTTTTTTTTTTTTTAATTATGTTTTCGATTGTTGATCTCTGCGGCTTGTGTCTGTGGGCAATATTGGGCCTAGATCCAGTTTGTTTTTTTTAGTTCTTTTTTTTCGTGTGTGTGTTTTTATTTTATTTTTTATTTTTTCCTAAATACTTCTTTATGTAGCGCCTTGCGCAATATTTGCGTGTTAATAAATGATTTCTTTCTTTCTTTCTTTTCTTTAAATCATAAAAGTTAAACGTTAAATACCGTTAAACTGATTCTACTAGAGATACCCTAGTGGTATGATCGTTGGACTGCTAAGGCAAATCGTAGGTTCGAGACCTAGGCACGCGCCTCTGAGTTTTCGAATTCATGTGCGTATTAGAAATTAATTATCACATTCGGTGAAGGAAAACATCGTGAGGAAACCAGCACACCTGACAGATTTTTCAACGGTATGTAAAACCATCTCAGAGGCCTACGTGAGGTTTAAACTCTGACCAGGTTGTTCATAAAGAAATTAATACTGATTCTACTTCAGTTTGTACTTTTGCTAGATTTAGGCCAGAAAATAATATCAGTAGGTACTTTTCAAGCTCTAATTTCTTGAGAAAGGTAATCTTGTGATAAGTAATGAGACTCTCGTTCAAGCACAACGCGTTTTCTGCGCAAATGGGAATAAAAAATGCTTTTTGCAATAAAAAAATATTTCTTATAGATCGATTTTTCGCCTCTATAAACCACAATATTGTAAATCCGTTTTCGAGAACGCGATTACAAATAAATATAGAATCTTTTTCGTTCATGTATGTGGATTTGACATGTCTTTTTTTTGAGTTTGTACATATTAGCAATTTGATTTTAATTTAATTTAAAATTCTTCGCATAGTTTTTAATTCTTACCAAATTTTTTTTTTTTTATCTTTATTTATGTTTAGGGGCTTTTATCCGATAGATATGTCAACCCCATCGTACCTTATTACAGAATTAACTCTAACTAATACAACAAAATTAATTATAATTAATTACTTAATTTAAGACGAATCACTACTGAACGATCATTACCAAACGACATAGTTTTTTAGCTGCCTCTGATCTCGGCTTTGATAAGACGCTTTGAATTAAACCTATATCCAACTTATTTAGTTTAAATTCTGGTGAACTGATCTTTATATACATTGACCTTATGTACATTTAAATTTAACATTTTTGTCCGCAATAAAAGAATGTTTTCGTAGAATAAAATTGTCTACGAAAGCCTTCTTACAGCATTTTAGAATAAGATCTAAATAAAAGTAGAAGGGATTTACTTGAAACGAATCTCGATGCAATACAGCCGTACAAAGGATTGGCCAAAATTGTTTGAAGACAGCCTTGTGTTCGAGTATAAATGCTTTTGTCGCTTCTATTTTTGGGCTTTGTAAAGAATTTTGGTGTGACGTTATTTTCTTCGGGCATTTTATCATGTTTTTTACTTCTGTTAGGATTATAGAGCGAAGCTAAGCGGATTATTTCTTGTACAGTCTTGTACAGTCGCGGTCTGAAAATGTTTACCACCTTTAGGTTCATAATTGCATGGCACATGGCACACATCCATGTCACAAGGTTGTGATTTGCCAAATTTTTTATTACGTGATTTATTACGAGTACATTTTGCGGCGCTCGTATGCCAAAACTATTGATCGTAGAAAAAGAATGTTAAGGCCTAAATTGTAGGAAATTTTCTCAGCTTTAATGTTGTCTAAAGTATTTTTATCGTAAAATGAGTAGAAAATGAGATATTGTCAAAAAACTGCAATTTGGCGCCATTTTTCCAAGATTGCGGCGTATGCGCAAAAGTTACGAGGTGGCAAAGTCGAAATTCAGAAAGAGCACATCAAAATCTATGAAGATACTAATTTTCAAGACTCCCTAAAAACTTTCCAGGTAAACCCCTTTTTTCGTACCAAATGACTGGGGTATATGTATGCCTAGGTATGCCTAGTGAGTGCGAATAGCTTAGTTGGTAGAACGGAGATGGGAGCTTTGTCCTGCAGGTCGTGGATACAAATCCTGCTCATAAATACAATTATCTCAACACCACCAGCCATTGTACTCGCTAAACTATACGTATTAGCCCGAGCTATTAAAATTCTCTTCTACATATCGACAATCACACTTATAGTTACATCTTACTAGGAGCACTAGACGGCTAGCATGTCTTACTTAGCAATTACAATACAATCATCGTCTGCCTAGCCTTTTCCCAACTATGTTGGGGTCGGCTTCCAGTCTTACCGGATGCAGCTGAATACCAGTGTTTTACATGGAGCGACTGCCTATCAGACCTCCACAACCCAGATACTGGGTTACACGATACCCCTTAGTAAGACTGGTTGTCAGATTTTCGGGCTTCTGACTACCCGTAACGACTGTCAAAGATCTACAATTGACAACCGGGGCCAACAGCTTAATTTGCTATCCGAGGCACGGAGAGTGATCATTAATTTATAAAACGCACATAACTTACGAAAAGTCAGAGGTGCGCGCCTTGGGTTCGAACCCGAGACATCTGACTTGCCAGTCAACGGTCACTACCACTAGGCTATCACGATTTTATGCTTTAATAATATATTATTAATGCTTTAAAAAATTACAAATGTAACTAAATCTTAATATTCTTTTACGACGTCACTCCTTGTATCTGTATAAAACATTTTTATATTCTACATGATTTAAGAAGTTTGCTTCATTTATCATTCTGTGTTTTTAATTTGTTCGTAGATCCAGTCTAAAAAGGGACTGACGGGCGCATAGCCGTCTCGTGTTATGTCGTTACCAACAGTTCCGTAAGACAGGACTCCCACTATCTTGCCATCATACAACAAGGGGGATCCAGAGTCTCCAAACCACAGTCTATGCTTTCTGTTCGAACACTTTGGAGTAACACATATCAAATATCTGACGTCTTCCTTAAACTGCTTGTCACATTTAATGATTGCACCACCTCCGACCTGAATAGGCCTTATTTTATCTTTGCCTTTTTTGTTAGTATCGCCACCACCTACATACGTCACAGGAAGCCCTGTCAGCGTGGTATAGTCAGCAGCCAGTAACCTGCCATATCTCTTCAAATTCATCTGAGGTACAAGCAACAAGCATATGTCGTTATCTATTAGGTTTTCGTAGCTCTTATAAGATGGGTAGACGATGATTTTTGTTACATTTACAAATTTCTTTTTTTTTTTAATGCGGCCTTTTGTTAATGCGGGCCAAATAGCTAGTGTGTAGTCCTCAGGTAAGTCAACGTAGCAGTGCGCAGCGGTCAGCAGCCAACGATCATTGATGGCTGAATTGGTACAAAGTCTCTCATATTTCTTATTTTTTACCAACACCGACATAATCACGAAGGGAAACTCGCCAGGTTTCATGTCACGTCCGTGGTGGATCCTCAACGGTGCAGCTTTGCCTACAAACCTTGTGCCTATCACGTTCACTTGGAATAATAAATATAAAAATGTAAATATTTTCAACATTTTCTTAGTTTCAAAACAAAAACTTAACTTGATCAATAAAATTGAAATTCATAAATAAATTCGTTTTTATAGTTTCACATGTGGATATTTTATGGCAAAATACAATTATCACGCATACCTACAGATTTTAATGTGTTTTTTATGGTTAGGTATTGGTCCTTGACACTAACATCGCACGCCATACGCCGAATTGACCAACGCAGCTTATGAAAAATTAAATACAATTCAAAAAATGTTTGTCCGCACATCACTTCAAAGTGGCTGGACCGATTTTAATGAATTTTTTTGTATGTGTGGGTAGGACGAAACCATCCAGAGAGGTTTAAATTCAAAATTGTACCCGGTAGGTGGCGCTGCGATCGAGTTTAATTTATTATAACCACGTAGGCGAAGGCGCGTGACGGTCACTTGGTAAATAAATAAAAATAGCTGTGGTAACGGGAATTGCACCAATGCCTCTCGCTCTGCATGTCTTAAAAGACTAATGATGTACAAGAATAAGCAGCGATCAACACACAAGTTGCTTCTGGTGGGAGACTTCGACCACCAGCCAAAGCCGTACCATTGAGTCGCATTCTCGTGTTCTGGCATTGTGTTCAGTAAAACCCACAGAAAAGGGAATACTGGATGAGGGTCTGGTCTCTGTCCTGTGGTCGTAAGGCAGGAGCGCTCTACCAATTCTACGCAATTCTGCAAACACATGCCATTTTCGTAAAAATTGGCTATGACGGTCGCACGTTCTCCACTCCTCAATCAGTCAGCTTATCATAAAGGGTCGAGTGGTTCTTTAATGAGGTGATGGACCGGACGAGACTGCCACATGTTGATCGAGTAAAATTTGAATTAAGTCTTGACTTTACAAGAAGAAAAACGGCGAGAAACCTTGGACTTAATAGTCTGAAAACCGTAGTGTGCTAGCGTGGTGATTAATACTTGATATTTCTCTATGTGAGAAGTCGTGATAGCCTAGTGGTGGTGACCGTTGACTGGCAAGTCAGAGGTCTCGGGTTCGAACCTAAGGCGCGCACCTCTGACTTTTCGTAAGTTATGTGCGTTTTATAAATTAATTATCACTCTCCGTGCCTCGGATAGCACGTTAAGCTGTTGGCCCCGGCTGTCAATTTTAGATCTTTGACAGTCGTTACGTTGGTTGTGGAGGTCTGATAGGCAGTCGCTCCATGTAAAACACTGGTATTCAGCTGCATCCGGTAGGACTGGAAGCCGACCCCAACATAGTTGGGAAAAGGCTAGGCAGATGATTTCTCTATGTGAGAAGAGGTCTTTACCCTGCAGTGCATTACAGGCTGTTATTAGGCACTACGATAGAAAAGTCGAACGTTTTTTAATGCAAAGCCCCAAACAATAGACAGTATATTTATTTTACACCAGCTAGTTATAAGCTATACATTTTAATTTAGCTAGTCGAAAAATGAGGAGGCAAATATTTCAGTAAGTTTGTGGTATGAAATGAACAAGTTAAATAAAAGAAAGGTCATTATTAGTTTTCGTTTCGAGAAAGCACGCCACCTCGGATGTTTGATGCCCGCAAGCTACTGAGTTTTGCAGTATACTTTTTGGAATCATGTTTTAAATATTCTGTCGGGTCTATTCCTTAACTGTCTTCTCGTGACCATGACGGTCAATGCACCGAAACGTCGAGGTTAGTTCAATAATGACTATTTTGAATAATATGTACGCGAATGGGCCCGAAATAATATTTAAAACATGATTCCAATTCGCGAAAGTTTAAAAATTTCTACTTTTTGGAACTTCCGCACAACAACAAAACTTGGTACTTACTTTTTTAATTTTTGTATTTTTTGTCCGCGGTTTTGCCCACGTATAGTCGGCTAAAAAGTATCCAGGGCATGGTCTATCTATGTGCCAAGTTTTATTCAAATCCTTTCAACGTTTTACGCGTGATTGAGTAATAAACGTCCAAATATCTTCACAAACTAAAGAAATAAAGGAGGTGTGTTATAAGTTTGACGTGGCTTTATATCTGTGTGTCTATCTAAGCCATTGTAACTCCCAAACGGATAAACCGACTTTGACTTAGTTTTTTATTTACAAGCTAATTTGATCGAGAGTGTTCTTAGCTAAAAAAATTGCGGTTTTTCTGTATTGTGGGTTTTACTTTCCTGTAAAAAAAAAGTTTTAGAATCAAAGTTTTTTTTATATTTAACAACATTCACAAACAGTCCTTGAGAGGAATGGACAAATAGCAGTTTGATAGCGAAACTTTTGTGCCTCCAACAAACCGAAATAAACTCGGACTTTAAAAGTAAATGGAACAGAAAATCTGTTGCAAAATGGAAAGAATTTAAAGTACCTACCTAAACAAATTAAGACTTTTGGAGTTTTGTCCATGTAGCTAAACGTTGCATTATAGCACTTATATAGCACTGACAGCCTAGTGGTATGACCGTTGACTGACAAGTCAGAGGTCTCGAGTTCGATCCCAAGGCGCGCACCTCTGCCTTTTCGTAAGTTATGTGCGTATTATAAATTAATTATCAGTTGCTCAAACGGTGAGGGAAAACATGGTGATGAAACCAGCACACCTGAGATATTTTTCAATGGTGTGTAAAGCCATGTCAGAGGCCTACGGACGGTTTTAACGCTGACACCAGGTTGTTCATCAACCATACGATAAGAAGAAGAACGTTGCATTTTATAAACTGACTAGCTGCCGCGTGGTACGCTGATAAATTGTAGTCAAAAAATGGCATTTATTACAGCAGTTGTACATGTTGCTGAACATAAGCCTTTCACAATGCGCGTCACTATTGTGCGCTCATTGGAGGTATTTGATCATAATCGCTACGCTGGACAAGCGGGTTGGCGATCGCAGTAGCAGATAATTACTGTTACACAGAAAGATGTTGCTGCCCAACCTCTGGATCATTACCTTTGTTGCTTCTTACGACACCCGCGGGACGAATAGAGGAAGTTTTGTTCTTAGGCAGAAAATCATACGGCACAATTCTAATACCATTTAATTTAAAGAAAATCCTGAAGCAAAATTCAATATAAAATTTATACGCGGTAAACAAAATACCTGTTTGTAATAGCTAAAGATTGTAATCTCCTTCTGTAACAACATTCTTTGATAGCTTTTTGCAAACGACATCTGGCAAATACACACATTTACACATCAAGGAAAATATCATTTGCGCTAAAGGAGGGTTTGATATGTAAATACCGCGAGACATTCGTCGTATGAAGCTCCTCTTAGAATCAAGCGAGGATGTTTGCATCCGAACGTATTTCAATATTTTTGTTACTTTGCAAAACATTAAATAGTATGAAATAAGATTTATTATATAGGTATTATTAACTTAATTCTTAATACATTTAAAAATAAAATTAAAACTACATTAAAATTATTTACAAATTAAGTCTTCTTACTATAAATACACTAAACCTAATAAATACTAAAAGAAAAAAAAAATTAAGAATTATATACAAAAATTACGCAAAGGCGTCGAAGAATTCCTCCCCGTCACCGTCATCTGCAGGCAGCGTGCCCAGGAGGCAGGCAGCATTGCCACGCTGAATGGCAATGCTGATTCTTTGAGCAAAGAAATAGCCAGCCTCCTGATCACGTGTGCTGTCGATTAGTCTCCTAGCAATTTCCTTGTACTTGTAAGAAATTAATTTTAAAATGATCTATTAAACGACGAGAAGATCGATACGTTATGACCTTGTAATGTATTTTTTAAAGGAAATTGAAACTAGCGGGTCTTGAACTCGCGCACTCATCGAACTGAGATAATACTCTAATGTTCTCCTGACCGAATTTCGGCCACAGCGGCCAATCTCAACGGAGATTAGCCAACTGTGCAGGATATATTATAGTGCACAAGTGTGTGCACAAACACAAATGCTCTCTCTATTTCCTCAATTTTATAGTCCGGTGGGACGGCATTCCGACACGACCGGAGAGAGGTCAAGCGCAGGGCGGCACGGCTTTACGTGCTTTCCGAGGCACGGAATAAGTGATAATTAATTTATAAAACGCACATAAATGACTAATCTTTTCAAATTATTTAATCTATATGCGAGTCATTATTTGAAAATATAGGCATAAAATTAAGCCTGTCATTCATAAGTATATTTTAATTCTGAAATCTCTATAACGGTATGGAATTATTCAGGTTCAAACCTTTGTTAAAGTGAATTATTAATTACTTATTCACTTACTCCGTGCCTCGGAAAGCACGTAAAGCCGTCGCGTCGGCCCTGCGCCTGATCTCTCTCCGGTCGTGTCAGATAGCCGTCCTATCTGACTATAAGAGTGAGGGAATAGAGAGTGCACCTGTTGCGCACTCACTCGTACGCTATAGTATATTTTGCGTAGTTGGCTAATTTCCGTTGAGATTGGCCGCTTTGACCGAAATTCGGCCAGGAGGACATTTATATTAGGGTATAGGTAAAAAATAAAGTCAATATATGAAAAAAAAAGAAAATATTTTTTGAACTAGTACCTACGAAGGTAATAAAGCTTGTTGCTTTTAGAACAAACAAAATAAAATTACAAAGACTTAGGGCTTAACTCAGCTTTGAGATAAGCTTGCCTTTGTACTAGTGCTTTTGTCTATTCGTGTGTTAGTGTGTATTTGTGTGTAAACATTCAGTAAAGGATAATGAATACCTCGGCTCCAATTTAAGCTTATAAAATACTAGCTTTTCCCGCTGCTTTCTTCCCATAGAAATGTTTATTATTTATGGATTACAAACATATGTTAATCTTTCTCCAGCCCATAAACTATCTCTGTGAAAAATATTACGTTCATCAGTCGCTCCGTTGCTAAGTCAAAGAATTCTTCACATTTTAAATTTGGAACTAAAAAACAGAAACGTTTGGCGAAGCGTTTTCGCTTGTTCACACTATTAAGAAAAAAACACGACCGGAAAGAAAAACAAAAGAAAAAACTAGAATTTATTCTTTATACAAATTTCGAACTTTAGAACAATTGCGTCGACAATATTAATAGAAGTCTAAAAGAACGTTTATTTTGAAGACAGTTTTGGAATTTTATTTTTATCTTTTGAGCTAAATAAAAGAAACATTTTTATTTCAATAATCTTTTCGTTTATTAAAATTTTAAGCGTTTTTGCCTTGCGAATAACGTAAAAATTTTTCAATTTAAATTATGTAATTAAATGAGAAATGCAATAAAACATGATTTTAATTAAATTTTCTTTGCCTTCCTTTAATGTAAAGATTACATTAATAAATTATCACTAATGTAAATAATTACACAAATTTTTATTTTTGCACTTTGTATTCCCTCACTCTCCGTCCTCCGTCCTCACTGTCCGATGGGACAGCAATCCGACAATGCAATGCAATGGTATTATGATCGGAGAAAGATCAGGCGCAGTGCCAACCGCTTTACGTGCTTTCAGAGGCACGAACCTCTGACTTTTTATAAGTTATAACTTTTTATAACTAATATCACAGTGATATTAAGTAAGGGAATTGTTATCTGCCACGGAACCGTGTCCTCGGACATTTTTTACTCCCCCCGGCCACAAAAGAAGGTAGTGTTATCTACGTATTCTTTCAGTCTTTCTTGCTTCAAGTGGATAAATTATCTGAATCGATAAATGAGTCATAATAATTTATTTTTCATCAACTACAATATGGATTGCTCAAGGACACTTTCATTACAGACAGACAGTGTTGCCACAATAAAAAGCTTCCTTTCGGACTATTCGCGTCCAAGCGCGATTAGATAAGCTTTTCAGGGCTCCGTAACTTTCAAAAGCTTATCTCGTAAGTAGGGACAGCAATGGGGACCAATTTACAAGACTTTATTTCGAGATAAAATCTTGTAAAAGAGATGCAAATTCTTAAAACCTCATCAAGATCAAGTAATCAGAAAAGAAAATTCAGTTCAACAAAGGTTTTTTACATTTTCTAACAATTAAATATAAGCGTGTCACTATCCACAGCAGGACAAAGGCCTCTTCTCATAAAGAGAAGGATCAAACATTAATCAGCACGCTAGCTCCCTGCATGTTGGTGATTTCAAACTATTAAGGCCCAATTTCACCATTCACTTTAATAACCGAGTTTAATTAAACTTAGTTCAGCCATACACAAATTGCAGTTATAAACTCAATTAAACGCTTGAACCGAGTTTAACTTGATCGCGTTTAGTGTCAGTGGTGAAATCGGCCCTAAGTCCATGTTTTTTCACCTTTCGTTAGTCCTTCACCGTTTATTATATTGGATTACATGTTTGTTACTCTTTTACAAAAAACTAACTGAAACTTTACAGTTATAGTAACAACACTTAGGTTACAATATATAACTATACAGGGTTATTTGTAAAACACCAGCATCCTTAAAAGGGGTTATTAAACTCATCATTATAAACAACTTTTACTATGGGAGCAACCCTGAAATCGCAAAAAAAAATCAGCTGATCCATACATTCATGTTCACATGACTTAACAAAATGTATGGTACAACTGATTTTTTTTTGCAATTTCAGCATTAGTCCCATAGTAAAAGTTGTTCATAATGATGAGTTTAATGACCCCTTTTAAGGATGCTGGTGTTTTACAAATAACCCTGTATACAATATGTAGTATATAGCTAACAACATTTAGGTTACAATTTATTAACATATCACGCGGGCGATGCCGCGAGTAAAAGCTATGTATGTACAATATAATTCGAACTAGGTGAAGACATTCTTATTTACATAAAAAAGTAACTAAACGACATTGACTGTTGCTCTAATATTTTTTTTTACAATACAGTACGAGTGTTGTCACACACAGACGCGGTGTTGTCTTACTTCCTATTCCCAACACTCGCTTTGCTAGGTTTTGCATGTACACAAGTACCGACAAGCTTGCGAGTTTGAAGCTCTTAAACTTCGGAGTTGTTCTTCTTTGAAGAAGTATGTACTTTATGTACCAATGTGTATGTATGTGAAAGTGTTTACGAATGTATTTTGTCCCAGTTCTAGATTTTCTAAGGTCTCTTACAGACAATGTTCATCATTCATCATCATTATCAGCCTGTATTAGTCCACTGCTGAACATAGGCTTACCCGATGCGCGCTACTATTGTGCGCTCATTGGAGGTATTGGCCCATAATCGCCACGCTGGGCTGGTTGGCGATCGCAGTAGCAGATGATTGCTGTTACACAGAAGTATGCTGCTGCCCATCCTTCGGATTTATCCCTTAGTCGCTTCTTACGACACCCGCAGGACGAGTAGGGGTGGTTCTATTCTTAGGCCGGAAACCACAGCGCACAAAACGCGTTGCTATCTCTACGAATGTCTTTATATGTATTAGATTAAGCTATGTATTTGCAGAAGCTAGACACGTGCAGACAAGTCAAACTCTCTCTACCGCGAGTCATCCCGTGTCGCGTATTTTTAACCGATTTCACAAAAGGAAGAGTGCTCAATTCGATTATTGCGCGTGCTTTTTTAACGTAGGGGAATAACGCAGAGAGACGTGGTTTGCGAGAAAACTTCAACCCTTTAGTTGCGTGTGCGATGTTTCATATAATTTTGTGTACTCCATTTTAACTTGCAAAATGAATATCCTCAAATTGCGTGTCGTCTGTTAGAGGCTTAACTTTATCTGGAATTTCAACAGTCCTCCATTATCAAGTTAGTAACACTTGCTAATTCCCTTACTTCCAAATCTCGTTTTTCGATCCGACACTTAAAAAGTATAAATTGGAGCGCTGTCTTCTGCCACTCAATTATTCGCAGATGATTAATGCAAACCATTTCCGTTGCTTTGAAGAGATTAGCAACTTTATTTTTAATATAATAAATTATAAATATATAACATATAATAAATTACAACAATTTAAACAATATTAAATGACTCCCACATAGAATCCTGAAGAAGAAGTAGCAGGTCCAATGTGGAGAAGAAAAACATTAGACCGAACATACTTACTTAGTTGAAAAATCCGAAAGAGGCCTATGTCGGAAGACAAAAGACAAACAGAGACGAAGAATAGTTTGACTTTTACAATTATAAATCTAGATTAAGTATATTAGTAGATAAGGTAAAATCACAGTCTATTAAACTTACAGTACGAAAACTACGTACGGTACAAACGCTCGAAACGCAACGAACGCGTCGTTGCGCATGTTTGTGCCGTTTTCGAGCGTTCGTACGTCGTTTCTGTACTCTATGTTTATTAAACTGTGGTAATATGTAAGAGAAGTTTGTTTGCATTAAATGCTGTATTCATATTCATTCATTCTTTCTTTCATCTCTGAGTAAAGTATATACGTTTCATTTTTGACAAAAAATTTCGAAGAAACATTCTGTAACTTTTAAAAAATACTACACGATCCTTTTAATAGGATGAGAGCAAATGAAACTTTTCAAAAGTAGGTTATTCAGTTCAACAGAAGGAAAGCTTTCTGAACTCTGTAATTAGTTTCCAAGAAAAGCTCGAGTCCAAATGGACCTATTTAAAATGCCTCTTTTATGAATTAAATTGTAATGGAACAAGTCGAAGCGTATTTTGAGGACATTGTTAAATCTCCTGTTAGTATAATAGAGTATAATAGAGTTGTATAATATATTTGCTGTATAATAAATAAATTGGGAATAGGGCATGAAGACGATGAATATATTTGTGTTTATATGTATAATGTTGTTGTATTGTATAATAGAAATGTCATTTAACATAACATAACATAGACTCTTGCCTGTATTCCCCAGAGGGGGTAGGCAGAAGTGTATGCAGTACACCCACGTTTCACCGGCTATGTTACAAGTCCCATGTAATAAGGGGCAAGCCTATTGCCATTAACCGGGCACAATTTCATGCTCCGTGCTGCTATTGAAAATTTCCTAATTGTATAAACCCAATAACACTTTGCCCGACCTTGTGACCTAGGACCTCGTGCTCAGCAGTCGCGCTTGCTTGACCAACGAGGCAGTTTATTATTATTTTATAAGGTTTCCTCGCGGTTTAACTCGCGTGACGTTTTTGTTTCCGAGATAAAGACTACCACTGTCGCTCTCCGGCCGATAACGCAAAAAGTCACGTCGATCCGATCGATTTAAGTTACTCTATTTCTGCGTAAAAGGAACACAAACCAACAAACACATTTTCTATTTATTTATGCTTGTAAAAGATTTTATACTTATACGGTATGAAATAGAGATGACACGTGTTACAAAATTTGATATTGCTCTACTCGTATCGTGATAATACTCCAAAATAATTTTAAGACTTGTTTGTACGTCGATTTATACAGAGTAAAATTTAAATCATAGGCATTCCAAAAAGGGATCATTGAACTCATCATTATGAACATTACATTGTGGAATGCAATAGATGTATGAGTTTGAGTTTGAGTTTTGAACAACTTTTACTATTGGACCAATCGTGAAAATCGCGAAAAAATATCTCCTATTTCATACACACATAACTCAACAAAATGTATGGAACAGCTGATTTTTTTTGCGTATTCAGGGTTGGTCCCATAGTAAAAGTTGTTCATAATGATGAGTTAAATGACCCCTTTTAAGGATGCGAGTGTTTTACAAATAACCCTGTATGATCAGATCCTATTACCTAGGTACTATTATATCATATTAGGTACTGAAACCTGTTCTAGTATACGCCTCACCTCTAGCAATACCTAGTCCACCAAATTAGTTGTCTAGACATTATTAGGTTTCAGACAGTAGTGAGGCACTAAAGTTGTTGTCATTTGCAGTTTTAGTATCTTTTTATTTTATTTTTATGAGAATTCTGTTTCGTTTTAGGCCTACAAATGTTAATCAATACACATATCAATTTTACGAAGCCAGAATTTAGGTCATTTGAGTGTTAGTTTGTTTATGACTACTTATTCTAGAATCTAGAAATCTATATCTAGACATGTTTGTACAAGTACATTGTACATGTTGTATACAAGTTTATGTTTATTTAAATATCTGTTATATTAAAATAACAATTGTTTTCTAAATTCATATACCTAAAACGTTGTCTGCATGATATCTTTAACAAAAAAGCAGTTTTTTTTTGTAATTTTGTGTTTTGGTGTTTGTTCCGGGTAATCTCCAAAACGGTTGGACCGATTTCGATGGGATTTATACTACCTGGTAGCTGATTTTGTAACGCATAACATAAGCTACTTTTAACTTAGAAAATATTTTAGTTACTGCACAAAAAAACATAATAAAATTAGAAACAAAATCCATTTCCACGGGAACGATACTGAAGCTGAATATATATTATATAGTTTTAAAAACTTTGTCTGTCTGTTTGGCTGTCAGAGATTTGAGCAAAAACTACTGGACAGATATAGTTGAAATTCAGCAACAATATTAGTTAAATACCAAGTCAGGTTTTAGGGTTCAAATTATCACAATAATTAAAGGGGGATGAGTAGTATTGTAATAAGTTATCTGCCTAGCCTTTTCCAAACTATGTTGGGGTCGGCTTCCAGTCTTACCGGATGCCATAGGGATGGATAGTATTGTAATAAGTATGGTTACCGAAATCCACGCGGACTATGTCGCGAGCGGAAGCTAGTACTACAATATTATAAAAGATAATGTTATATATCTGTTCCGCTTTGACTCCTGGTACGAGGGTATAAATTATGGGTCAGAATACCCACGCACTAGAGTAGTGCGCTTTGAGTAGGGTACAATGACAATGTAAAAATCCAAGTTCCAACGGAGCAGGTACCTTGCGAGGTATTTTATGGTGACAAGCATATCCTGAAATAGTAATCAAAGTTTATCGTTGGTGTATAATGCTTAGAAAATGCCGATACATATTTTTTTAAAATCTTTATTTATGTTTAGGGGCTTTTATCCGATAGATATGTCAACCCCATCGTACCTTATTACAGAATTAACTCCTATACAACAAAATGAATTATAGTTAATTACTTAATTTAAGACGAATCACTACTGAACGATCATTACCAAACGACATAGTTTTTTAGCTGCCTCTGATCTCGGCTTTGATAAGACGCTTTGAATTAAACCTATGTCCAACTTATTTAGTTTTAATTCGTTCAGAACCGAGTCGCGTTCATTATTATTTCGGACACATTCCATCAGCAAAATGTTGCACATCTTTATTTGGTTACTGCAGTTTTATTAAGGCGCGAACATTAGCTAATCTGCTATCTTACTCCCACATTGAAGATATAAAATCAATGAATACTTTATAGGATTGCCTCGTCGATCCAGTGGTAGCGAGCGCGGCTGCTGAGCACGAGGTCCTGGGTTCGATCCCCGGGTATAGTATATCGTTTGTTTAGTGACCCTATAGCAACAATAAAAGCAACAATCGTGGATAGAATAGTTAAGTATATTTTTCTCAATAAACTCACCTTGTTTCCAAAGAAAATTACTGTTACAATGTCACAGTATAATAAACATACAGTATGGAAACTACGGTCAAACGAAATCGGAACACTCACACATGCGCAACGACGCGTTTTTTTACTGCGAGTTCCGCGACGTTCGCTTAGGAGTCTCGTCGTAACGCAATATTACGCATGTTTTGGTAAGTGCGCTGTTTCGAGCGTTTGTAAATAGTTTCCGTACTGTAGGTTGATTATACTGTGACAATGTGCTAACATAACAATGTCACCTCGGGGAATATGTAAGTAACGTCTAAAAATGGGCTATTTTATAATGTTTTAGTATATTCTCGGATATGGAGAAACTTCTCACGGGGATACCTGTTTTGAAAGTTTTGTTCTCAAACGCTTCGAGGTTTTATTATTATATAATGTAAATAATAATAATATGTGTAGGTATATATTATGTGCATTTCGAACTTTAGTGTTTGCATTGCGTAGTACGCTAATCTCTCTTGAGATTGGCCGCTGTGACCGACATTCGATCACATATTTAAATACTAAGTAAGTAATTAAGTAACCAACTTTTAATGGAGGATGGCACTTAAAGCTCAAATTCTTGAAAAACACTTGATGTAATATTATTTACACACACATATTGTATTGTACACACAGTTGCAGTGGCAAATTTGGATTTGGATTCATTGGTAGGTTACAAGTTATAAAATGCTTTTGTCTTGTGTAATATTTTACGTCATTCATTTAAACAGAAAATAGTAAAAAGGAAAAAGCTACATATTTTTTTACCGACTGCATCATTCAAAATGACAATTTTCCCCTCAAAACGGACTGGACATTCAATTCAAACGGTATGATTAAAAGCGGACGTCTATCAAAGGTCCGACTATCCTCTGTGATATATGTGATTGGTATGCAACTTCATGCTTTTATGCACATTGGGATCAGCAGACATTGAGTGTTTTTAAACGGTTTTATTTAGCTTGTCGTGTTTGTTTATCTTTATTAATTTATGGGGTTTTATTACAATGAAAATTACTTTCCCTATTGTATTCATAGGTATACAATAAGCTAAGCAGAGGTATCTGTAAGCAGCATTGGATTGCCAAGTCAAAGGTGTCTGGTCCTCTGAATTTTCGGATTTTTGGAAATTAATTTATTATCACTTGCTAAAACGATGAAGGAAAACATCGCGACGAAACCAGTACACCTGAGAATTTTTTTAATGATGTGGTACGGCATGTCGGATGCCTACGGGCGGTTTAAACTTTGTCACCAAGTTATTTATCAGTCATTAAATATAGAAAAAGAAGGACTCACTCACGCCACTGTGCGTGTGTGTATGTGCGTGCAGCATAGCTCAAAATGTACGGTCACCAAAGGAGTAAAGGTACCAGGGGGCTTAGCCAAGTTGACTACCTACAATCGTTAACGCTATAAAAAACGAAAGTAATGTATAGGATTAGATTCTATTTGTTTGTTTTAACCACGTGACATAACGATAATCCTATACATTTGTTTCGTTTTCTATAGCGTTAGCGATTGTGGATAGTCAACTTGGCTAAGCCCCCAGGGGCGCTAGTTAAGGTTGTAAGTTTTTCAAGATAATCACCAATACAATTTAATTTTACCACATTTTCTGAAAACGTATGACTGAAACCTATACAAAACTAAACAGTTTGATACAACCACATGCAAACTTCTCAAAAAACTTCAGCCTTAACTAGCGCCCCTGGTATCTTAACTCCTTTGCTGACTGTACACTGTTGTACAATAGTCAAATCGCGTCTCACAGCGCTCGTATGCGCACATATGCGTCTACTTTGCGCCTTACTTCCGTAATTCACTGCTGGTCGCCATTGTGCTCATGATACAACAATACAACGCATATTGTTCGATGGCACATATACTATTTTTATCACGTGAAAAGTTTCCGCTCATATTCATGAATTTATAGCTCTGTATAATGCATATCTTTGTGTGGAATACTTGATGATATTATATAACTATTTTATATTTTATTCGAGCTGCGAAAACTTTTTGGAAACCCAAGTTTTACGTGATACATATACTAGCTTTAACAGGACGATACGTCGGATACTTCAGCACGATATTTTAAGGAATACGATAGCTAGTTGGTATGAGCGCTACAACGGTACGGCAAGTGTCGCGCGTTCAAGTCCCGCTAATAATAACCTCTTTTTCAATTTTCTCAAATTTTGTAATTGTTTTTTAATTGAATTGAATTGTTATGTTCTCTTCATTCATGCCGTGTGGTTTCTGGCCTAAGAATAGAACCATCCCAAGTCGTCCCGCGGATATCGTAAGAAGCGACAAAGAGAAAAATCTGTAGGATGGGCAGCATCCTTCTGTGTAGTCAGTAATCATCTGCTACTGCGATCGCCAACCCGCTTGCCCAGCGTGACGATTATGAGCAAATACCTCCAATGAGCGCACAATAGTGTCGCGCATTGGCAGAGGCCTATGTTCAGCTGTGGACTAAAACGAATGATGATGATGATGACGATCATTCCTGTGAGCTGACATCTCATAACTCAATATCTTTCTGAATATATCAGGTTTTATACAATATGTTAAGAAAACCCTGTCCGATCCGTGAAGGTATTAGTAGGTATCGGGATGTGATTCTATTTGTGTAATTTTTTTCACATAATAAGTAAAAAAAATTACCCCGAATAAAAATGATTAAAAAATTAAAAAATGAGGAAACTTACATGACAACACAGGCGGGCGACGGTCGGCGCACTCGTCAGTTTTCGGGTAGCGTAGCGAAGTCATATAGTATTGTCAGTTTTTGGAATTTTACCAAATTTTAAGTTAATTTGTGTAAAAATCACACATTTAAAAAAAATATTACAACGTTATCCTTATCAATAATGTAAATTGTTTATTCATATTTGGTTATATTATTGAAGTACCTATGTGCCCCTTTCGGGTCGGACAGGGTTTTCTTAATAAGCTGTATAATCCATCCATCTTTTCTTTGGTATAGCTCCATCCTAAATTCACACCTTGTTTAGTAGTCTAGTCAAATATAAGATCTAAGATAATTTTGTTCACCTTGTTGTGAAGGTAAAAAGCGGCGAAGGTAGTGACGCGGAAGGCATTTTTACAGTTCAGTGGTTCTATGATCGCTTTGTAATGCCAAGTTTCCAATATTGGGAAATAGTAGTGCTGGAATTTATCATAAATTTTAAGTAGGTATAAGTATTTAGTAGTAGTGATAGTCTAGTGGTATGACCGTTGAATGATAAGTGAGGGATTTCTGGTTCGAACCCAAGGCGCGTATCTCTGACTTTTGGAATTTATGTGCGTATTAAAAACTAATTATCAATTGCTAAAACGGTGAATCGTGAGGATAACAGCACACCTAAGAAATTCTTTGTGCAAAGCCATGTCAGAGTAGACATGGTGGTTTAAAATCTATGCCTAAATAATAAACCAATTCCCCGGTGACGAGTACTGTCAACTAGTCGGAAAGTTCACTGAATCACTTTGTTTCTAACAAAGCGGCTTCTGAACTAGAACAACGCGACTCCGGGGGTTTATTTTTTTAAATTGCTATCCCGAAAATTCACACTATTGTACAGGATTTGGCGTAACAGGTCCTCTTAGCTGAAACAGACAGATTGAGCAGAAAATGCCGAAAAAAACACGTTTCTTGTAGGGACGTCTTTTAATTTTTAACATTATTTTATTTTTAAACGGTTTTATTTAGAATTTATTATTATTATTTATTTTTATTCTTGTTAATAGATGTTCTGATATTTGGTACACAGCTTTAGTTATGATGACAAAACCGTTTTATGTAAAAAAAATACTTATATTATTATTATTATTTGTAGGTAGATAAAGTAACCATGATTATAGGGAAATACCTCCAATGAGCGCACAATAGTAGCACGCATTGGGCAGGGAGAAGCCTATGTTCAGCAGTGGACTAATACAGGCTGATGATGATGATGATAGAAGCCATAGTAGATAGTACACACTCTGTGAAAATAGGGTACCATTGGCACCCTTTGAGTACGGAACCCAAAAAACGCACATCGTCGTATCGTGACGTCAGTAGATAGGCAGTTCGCGAATGTAAGCACTTATAACTTTTGCGTTGAAACTCGCAAAACAAGAAAAGTTTTATTCAAAGTTATTAGCATCTGTGTTCCTAATGGAACACAGGAATAGCTGAATATTTTACTTTTATAGCCCTTAACCTACTAATAATAGGGAAACCGCTAACCTCAAACGTTTTGTTAGGCAAGCTTTTAATTAACATTTAATTTCAACGTTTAGTTCTTATTATTAAATACTATAACGGCTTTACTCACGGATTGATTTTGGGAATGCCCGACCAGTTTTGTACTCAAACCGTGACCATTTTCAAGAGCCAGTGAGGTCCGCGTCGCCTCCGTGACTACATACGCTTTTCAAAATAAACTCTGTTTGAGTAGTATTTAAGCTTGAAAAAAAAATTATTACACTTAAATTTTTACCACCCAACGGAGTGGACACTGGCAGCTAGTAATAAAATAATACGACTTTATTGAATTTCAATTCTATTACGATTCAAAAGATACAGCCCTACCTCACTATGCCATCGTGACGTCCGTTTAATTTAAACGCGAGTATTCCATGCGAGTATTGCCTTTAGCTACTAACTTCACTGGCACAAAGATCCGTAGCTATATACATTGAAATTGGGATCGAGTTCGTTGTTCAATAGTAACCCCCAGCTTCCCTTTGGCTCGATTCAGATTTGCTTGCTTGCTTTTGCTTGTGCCGGTTCAGGTGAATATTTTATTCATTGTGGATTTTTGCGAGATTTTGTGGGCTCTGCGGTAATGTGAAAAGGCTAAGTTGAAATGTTGGGCCCGAAATTATTTTCATTAATGTCGGCGAAAAAAGGTAATATTTAAACGAGGTTCGTTTAGAAAAGAGCTTTTAATATAAACTCCGACGAATATAAAACACGATGGTTTAGAAGGGTTGGACATTGAACGCGGACAGTGAACGCTTTTTTCTAAGTTCAAGAGCGAGTAATTTTATTTTCTATCTGTGGTTTTGACGTGGGTCAAGTGGCTGGGTTGGTCGATTGACCCTTAACAGTAGTAAGACAAAGGCTTTTATAGTCTGGCAATGATTTTGGAACTTGTTATCTTTAATGTTTTGCAATTTATTTGGTCTTTTCTTTCTGTGTTGTCCTGCAACGTCGCTCCCGTGTTGTTTCTAATTTTTATCTAATGACATATTAATTGTAAAATTATTTTTTAAATTAAAACGAAGGTTTTATTATTATTATTCAAGTATTTACAAACTAAATATAACTACTATTTAAATTTGCGTATAAAAAAAAACAAAAAAATATTGCAAATTATTGTTAATACTTACAACAAAATGTAGACAAGAAAATGTTTTTAATATTTCAATTTTTCGATCACAAGCGCTAGCGGGTCCATAATAATGGCGAATACGATTTAGTATTGTATAAATATAGTCGCTATACTATACTATACCTAATAGTGGCTCAATGGTTACGGAGCCGCTTTACAAGCATATGAGCGTCCGTCGGTTCGAACCTGGCATCTACCAATGTGACTTTTTCCCTGTCATATCCATACGTACTTTCTTAATTAATCTAAGACACCACAGGTTAACGGCGAAGAAAAACATCGTGAAGAAACCTAAACTTAATAGACTGAAATTGCCAATACGCAGTGAGCTAGCGTGGTGGTTAATGCTTGATCCTTCTCTGTACAAGCCTTTGTCCTACAGTGGGACAATGACAGGCTGGGTTATTATACAGCGTGTAACAGAAGTCCGAAATAATACATTAAGGGCATATAAGGTACTTTATAAACAATCCTTTAGCATAGGTTTTGGAACCGAACCCCAAAAAATACTCGAGTAAACCACGGTCAAAGTTTTCACTAAAATCTTTCAAATACAGCCCTAGAAATCAGCTGAAAGGTGAATCAACACGAATTTAGTTATTTACCTTCAATAATATCTTTAAGTAAGCACTAGGCATGCGTAGGATAATGAAATCTGTCATTATTGAAGAAAATGAAATAAAAAAAAAATATTTTGTATGAAAAAAAAATGCTTCTTTTACATTCAATATTTTCACAGGTGATTCTCCTCATGATATACATACATTAAGCCCTTAAGTATTATTTCGGACTTCTGTTACACGCTGTATATTATTATTGTACAATATTATGCGTTTTCAAAGTTAGAACTGCTGTCTCTGCTTTTAGACGAAGAGAAAATTCAGAAACTTTTTTCGCATTCTTGCCAAGTTTCTTTTAATTAAATTTCACGTCAGCTCCAAGCGTACGGACGTTCTTTGTTAGTACTACTTTGTTTCTTCACGTGATTTTGTTTTTATAATTTAAGAGCAAAACATGCAAGGAAAAGATATTAACTTAGTATAAGTTATGACGTGAATGTATAAATCATTTTACAACAGTTGTTATAGTTGTAAAGTTGGCTTGATAAGTACTATATCCTCCTAGCATTATTATTCCAAAACATTGTTGGGGTCGGCTTCTAATCTAACCAGATGCTGAAAATCAGTTTTCTACGGAGCGACTTCCTTTTTTTTCTGCCTATCTGACCTCCGCAACCCAAAGGGATACGATATTCTAAATTTAGATTGGCTTTATTGACATGACAAGAACGTCATAGAAAAATTATAATAATTAATATTTTCTACAATGTGGATGCTTTTATCTAGATTTATCTTTTTTTCTTTGAAAACTGGCCAAGGTAGTCAGAATATAAAATTGATAAATGTTTGGATTTTCGTTGTGGTCAAACGAAACAACAAATCGAAAGTTATTGAAAGGGAAATCTCTAGAATTGAAAACAAATTATTGTTTAAAATCTTCAAGAAATGTTAACCTTATACTTATAATAATTTCATTATTCGTTGAAACTGGGACTTAATACAATTCACGTTTCATTAGATAAACAATAAAAGCCATGTATTCATGAAATGTATTCATAAAATACTCCAATATTGAATAACACAGTACAATGTCAGTACAATAATAAATTTAGAGGTTCCATTTTGTTCCTTTCCTTTCATCAAAATCCCTTCAATATTAGTCCGCGACCATAAATACCAAAATTTAATAACATCATCTAAAGATAACAATACCTAAATATTCATACTTCACTAAGAGTATATTAGGTCTATTGTATGACAGAATGTCGTCATTTTCAATAGAATTCGGCGGTAGACAGACGCGGTTGACCCTTATCCGTCCCAGGAATATGATTCTATACCTTTTACTGAGTTGTATATTGTAAAGGCTATATTTTAATCATCATCTGCCTAGCCTTTTCCCAACTATGTTGGGGTCGGCTTCCAGTCATACCGGATGCAGCTGAATACCAGTGTTTTACATGGAGCGACTGCCATCAGACCTCCACAACCTAGATACTAGGTTACACGATACCCGTTGGTAAGACTGGTTGTCAGACTGGGGCTTCTGACTACCCGTAACGACTGTCAAAGACCTACAATAGACAGCCGGGGCCAACAGCTTAACGTGCTATCCGAGGCACGGAGAGTGATAATTAATTTGTAAAGGCTATATTTTAATATCATTAGGTATATTGATTTTGTATATTGCCTTAAAAAAATTAGAGTAAATTGAAAATGTTATGGTTTTGATAATATACGTTATCATGTCAATAGTCAATAGGTCATGGGGCCCGAGTGCGTGTCTTCTATACAAGGAAATTGCTCGGAGAATAGTCGACTGCACGCGTGACCAGAAAGCTGACTACTTCTTTGCTCAAAGAATCAGCATTGCCATCCAGCGTGGCAATGCTGTCAGTCTCACTTACTTTTAATGATTAGGTTTAGTGTATTTATATATTACATGTAGATTAAGGTAATCTAAATAATTTTAATCTAAGAAAACTCTTAAATAAGCCATTTTCTCGTGTTTTGGGGTCTACAATTTTCAATTTAGATAAAAAATATTCTTTTCTTAATAAACTATTCATGTTTCAGACTTTTATAATGAGTCGAGATATTCATTAAGTAGCTAAATTAGATTTTAATGAAAGCTTATTATTCTGTTAAAGTAAGGCTGTTTTCGTACCTAATATCTTCGTTAATTTCAATTAAGTTTCTTGTTTTAATTATATATTCGTAAAGGGCACAGTAATATTCTATTAGAAAATATATCTATAAGGCAAGACAAAGGCAGCCAAAAAAAATATATTTAGACCATATTTTACAGCGTAACAAAAGCCTCTCTAAGTACATTCTCAAACAAATTACCTTTTCAAATAAAAAAAAACTAAGTCAAAATCGGGTCATCCGTTTGAGAGCTACGATGCCACAGATGGACACATATACATACAACACACAGACACGTCAAACTTATATTCCCCTCTTTTTACTTCGAGGGTTGAGTACACTCTCCAAAATATTTAATTTTTCAAATTTTTAAACAAGAAGTAGGTAAGTAATACTTCGAACCAATAAAAAACATAGAAGAGTCTCCCGGCTGGACATAAATTGCCACGGCCAGTCTGGAAATCTTTAAATAGACTTCGGACTCAGGTTGGCCGGCGTAAAGAAAACATGTCCAGGTGGGGATTCACAGACGGCACTAACCTGGGCTGCCCATGCGGTGAGGTAACGCAAACGATGTCTCACTTATCATCGTGCCCTGCGTGCCCTAAAACCTGCACGCAGGAGGATTTAATGGCTGCTTCTGATAACACAGTCAGCGTCGCTACTTTCTGGGCCGCTACAATATAATAATAAAGTTTGCTATCGAAACGATAAGAGAGAGAAGAGACCAATAAAAAACTCAACCACTTCCTTATGAAAACAAACGATAAACCGAAACCATAACTCACATAATCTCATTAATTGAAAACGGTCGCACAACTGCGTGCGTGTGAGAAATAATAGGAGTTTAGTGAGATCTACTCTCTGATATATTGGGGATCATTGAGATCACATGAGATCCCCAAAAAGTAATTTGCCGTAAAAGAAAAACATTAAGGGGACCATATCTCGCTTTATTGACGTGACATAAAAATGTTGACCCTGTCGATCAAGGATAGATCATAGATCTAGTTCCTCGAAAAGTATTGTATCCGAGCTTAAATTCAGATAACTATGATGAACACAAAGTTTATCGCTTTGCGCTGAATAAGAATCGCTTACTTAAAGCTTTGAGAACGTTGAGGACGTCGACCGGCCAGTGGGTTTTGATTGATGAAGCGCTTTTTTAGATGCTTAGGGAATGATTGTGGGCAATTGAAACCATTTGGTTAAGAAGAAGTAAAGCGATTAGACACGTATTATGTATGTCATGCAATTTTGTTTTCATTTACCAAGTAAACAAATAAAGTTATTGCTTGTTTGGAACTTATAGATTAGAGTTATATTTAAATGCTGTTTTATAGTTATTTTAATAATTATTAAAGACCTGTCTTTGGAGCCCTGACCACCGGTACTTGGACCCTGTTCCTAATGCCGGTGGGTTTAGTTTATACAACTCTGCACATTAGTAAATAAAAATAAAATAATTACCCCTTTTGTGTGCATGGAGGAGTGTGAGTTTTGGCATAATTAAAGTTTATATGAAGAAAGAGTGCAGAAAGTTAAAATTTATATTTAATATAATATTTTATTTTATTGATATATATCATTTTTATTTATGACTAGCTGCCCCGCGCGACTTCGTACGCGTGATTATCCTACTTCAAGGCCTTCCCTACCCTACTTTAACCACTACCCTATCCCTAACCTACCCTAATCTACCCCTACCCTACCCTACACTACCCCTACCCTACCCTACCCTACAATATATACAATACAATACCCTACCCTATGTCCACATACCCTGCTATGTCGTGACAACGGAAAACGGGTTTCATTTTTATATATATAGATTTCAGCTACTGGATCAATTTTATTGTAAGTAATAATAAATCATTAATTTCACTTTCATTGCCCTCAAGTGTCAAGAGTGGGGATGCGTTCAGAATTAATGTGAAATTTATTCAAGAGAGAGTAACTGGTGCGAGTAGGTTTGTGAATTTATTGTTTCAACAATATTATGACGCCATAAAATGTTGATGAAGCTATAATAAATTATAATATTATCGAGATTATTGTGAGATAAATATAGGTAAGTCACTTAACAGTATAACTTCGGCTAGTTGTAACTTAGACAATATACAGTAAATCAATCGATTCAACGTATCGAGATCTACTGTTGGACATAATAAAATCGATCGTTATTAGAACAAAATTCTAGGTAAGCCTCCCAAATAAAATGTACCAAAAAATATTAAAATTAACTACAAATTAATTACCATGTAAATTTGTCGTATGTCACCGTTGTTCAGACACGTTTCGCATAATCCTGCCATTGTCGGCCATTATTGTATTCGCAATTAGACTTGGAGACAGGGAATTAGAAGCGAGAGCTTGATAAATAGCAATCAATTAATGTACAAATATCGATGGTATCGTCATTAGTCAGTGTTAGTATGTGTATATCTGTATTATCATCTGTATAATTATTATAATTTTCTAAATTTAATTAAATAATTATAAGCGCACCATAGACGGCCCCTTCTACACTCATTCACGGTTGTATGGAAGACATTGCCATGATGGAATAAGGCCGCCAAATTGTACTCTTCTCTGTTTTTAAGTGTTTATTTTAAATGTCTTTTTTGGTTTGCATGAAATAAATGCTCCTCCTTTTTGGATCTCGGTTAAATATAAAAAAACACATGACTCACCACATAAATTAAAGTCTATTTCTACAATAAAGATCTGAAACATTAAACACACGTTATACTTGTAAAACCCCTCTTTTTTCATCGGGGGTTAAAAACTTACACAAGCAAGCACAAACAACGTAGATAAGAAGATGTTTCGTAGAAACAATGAAGATAGTTATCGGAACTGAACCAACATGGTAAAAATTCAATTTCGTGGGATAAGAGGAAGTGGTTCTAATTCAGCTTGCAACTTCTACTATGTACTATCGCGGACACGAACGCTGCACCACTTTCCGATCAAAATGCTTTGAACATTGCTACGTGCGTAGAGGCAGGAGTAGCGCTACGTTTGGACTCCGAGCAAGCGATTCTAACCTTAACAGTGGTACACCGGCTTTGTCCACAATAGTACATACATTGCAAGTTAAATAAAAGCTTGTAAAAATGTCACCTTGGAGACCTTATTACAGCTTTAATACTAGTAAAAGTTGCTATTTCTGAACTATTTAAAAATATTCTTAAACTTTGGAACGAAAACTTTCGAGAATACCTGTCTGGAGTCTGGAAAGTTTTGTTTAGAAAATGAAACTTTTTTATTTGTAGATACAATTTGTATTTATTTATACAATTTTACCTCGTGTTATTATACGTTAATTATACGTTTATAGCAAGGAATCCTAATTTATTCATAGTTTTTATCGCGATTGAAGTATGTTACACATAAATTTTGTAAGACCTTATTAATATTCTTATGAGTTTTCTTTCTTTCCACGTTTTAAAAAATAAGCACGGCTTTATCGAAAGTAACTTAAAATACAAATAATCAATACTAAATAAAACTAGCTATATATACAAATATATGTTTCACGTATTATTTCGGGTCTATTAGCGCACAGATAATTTAATAGAATCATTATTGAACTAACCTCGACGTTTCGGTCAAATTGCATTGACTGCTATCACGAGAAGACTGATTGAAGTATTAAGGGCATATCAACAAAATTAGCTCATTTTTATTTTTACAGCACCTCTATTGAAAAATGGGAACCACTATGGAATGGGAATGGGAAAAGCTAGTCTTAACTAATATTATAAATGCGAAAGTAAGTTTGATTGTTTGTTACATTTTCACGCCTAAACTACTGAACTGATCATTCTGAAATTTTGCATAAAGGGTATACCTACATGTCAGGTACAGAAACGGACATACATTGTATGCCGAAAAAAAATTACTGTTCCAGAGGAAAACAATTATAACGTTCTTACGATAATAGATGACGCCACGTGCCTTTCGAATCATGATTGATTCAAAGCCGCGAACAAAAGCTAGTAATTTATAAAGATAAAATCCCTTGTTCCGAATATCTTACAAGAATATACTACAATATCCAAATATCCTACAAGAAAATCCTACAATATTCTATCCCGCGCGGGAGACACATGTGAATTTTATCTCTGTCAAGAGGCTGCTTGTACTGAGCGGACCTTAGAGTAAGAATTAGACAATCTATAATTTCTATTCTTTTTTTATTCGTCATTCATCTTTTATCGTGGTGCTGTGGTAACGCGGTGATTATCATGGTATCCTTAGTATTATAACCTTAGTACCCATGATAACCTTAGTAGGTTAAGTACCGCGCCAAACATGTTAAATTTTGTTACAATAAATTTCCTATATTTGGCAATTTTTAGCTTGCAAATTTTAATAGAAGAACTATTACAAACAAGCAAACAAACAAATCTTCTTTATTGTAAACCGATATAAAAAAACAATTGACAATTTTAAATAAAGAAAAGTACAAATGCAGGCGATCTTATTGCAACAAGGCAATCTCTTCCAGACAACCATAAATGGATTGGAATGTCAAGAATTTCACAAGGGGCAGTCTGAGGTGTACATAAACAACTGATAGGACATTAAAATACACAAACATTAAGATAAAAAATATTAAGTTTGCTGTTTGATATAGGTACTCATTTCTTGTCTTCTTCTTATTAATACTCCGAAGCGAATATAGCTCGGATTAGTATTCATGAGACGAGTACTAAAAGCTCCAAAGTGGTTTATTTAGTATAATCATTTACCTACTCTGTTTATTTTAACCTTAATTACTCGCGCGGGGTCCATTTAGATTTTTTAAAAGGCGGATTACCGCTTGCATATTAAATCTCTTTCCACCGACTTCAATTATATTCATAGTTTCGAGATTCAATAATGAGCGTGCCCTTGAAATGCCAGTTTGTATTAAAACAAAGAGATCTTTTATATTAGAGATCTATTATATAGTAAGGTCCCTGGGGATAATTATGATATACGGGTATATTCCAAAAATTAAAAAACTAGACCTCACACGTCATCGTCGAGATTAAATGTTGCTAGAAAAAAATTGACTGATTTAGAAGCAATTCTTGGAATATCTCCATAGATTGTAAGTACCCCAAGGCTCTATACGTAATTATTAAATATTTTTTTAAATTATTAGGTTGCTTACAAGGCTTATATGGCAATGAAAGTTTCAATCCCGGTCGACAGATAGCCACTCGGTGTGACAGCCTCCACAATAAAAACGATTATTGACAACAAAAAAAATATATATTCTGTATGTCTTAGAACGGCCCTTAAAGCTGTCAGCCCTGTGCCTGATCTCTTTCGGGTCGGATTGCCATCCCATCGGACAATGAGATTGAGGGAATGCAGAGCGCATGTGTTTGCGAATACACTCATTGACTATAATATCTCCTCCGTCGGAGGTCTATCTCCAAATTTCTTTGAGATTGGCTGCACTGTGACCGAAATTCGGTCAGGAGGACATAAACTGACACCTAAATGTATGAATATTTTTAGAATTCGTATCGTAATAAATGAATTTAAGTTAATAGTGTAGTATCTTTAAAATTTGTAGCTATCTTTCGATTCTACTCACGAGTATTTACACTTTGATTATATTTTATAAGTCCTTTTACAAATGGGACTGAAGGGTATACATTACAGCTATCTTTATTAAGGTCCAACTATTTGTTTCCCCACAAGTTTGCGACGAAGTGCCATTGTACACAAGAACAATAAAACAAGTAAGTACTTCAACAGTTAGAAAATGAATTATTGTTATAATAAAGAAACAACAGTCATTATATCCGGATATACCCGGACACAGAAGCTTAAAAACTTAGCTCAAGTAAAAGAAAAATAAAGGAGAAAAGTTAGTTATGGCTGAATTAAAGAAAATTGGATTTCCTTATTGCAGGATAAGGATTGGTATTTTTAAAATGGTATTATAATAATGACGACCTCGTTGCTCTTGTGTTAGCAAGCGCGACTGCTAAACAGGAGGTCCTGGGTTCGATCCCTGGGTCAGCAGTATAACGAAAAAAAAGGTAGAAGTGGCTTTAACGTTGGTTTTGAAGGCGGTGCTAAGTACCAAGTCTAGAATTAAGGTTTTCGCATTATATCTAGATTTTTATTTCTTCTGTAAAATTTTTCCAATATAAGTTACGATAAGTTAAGTATTAAATAAGTTTTTAAGGTATTTCGGTTAGGTAAGGTTAATTAAATATTTTTTTTAGTATTCATGTAAATAACAATAATTTTCTCAATAAATATAATTTTGCTCAATATAGTTTATGATTAACTTAAATTGGGAATATTGACTGTTGTTAGTTACGCGGTATTGGAGTATCACTGACGATAGGTACCTTTAAAAAAAAATCAAAAGCCGTTGTTTACACAAAAACACTCCATGACTTTTTCGTTGTGTTCACAACGCGTATCATCCCTAGAGATGTGAAGTGATCCATTTTACTTCAGCTGAGTACGCCTCTTGAGGATTTAGTTCGGGATAAAATTTTCACTTCAACGCTTTCCTATACAAATAGACAAACCTTTTATTTGGATATTAAATCACTTGTTTGTACACAGGCCTATGTAGATGTTTTTTTTTATCTCACAACATCCACATAAACAGACACGTTCCGTGTCAGACCCGACACAGCGAAGATAGCAACCAATTTCCATCTTTACGATTTATATGAAGTTGAGGAAACCTAGACTTAAAAGTCTTAAATCGAGAACACAGTGAGCTAACGTAGCTACTCGATCCTTTTCTGTATGAAAAGAGGTCTTTGCCCCTTTTTTATCGCATAAAGAACCCGTTATGGGTACTCCACCACCAACGACCATGATATGGTTAAAATAAAACCACACGGTGTTCCTCGATGGAGTTCTGGACGGGAATACGGTCCATTTGTGTATTCACCGCCTGTCAGGAGAGGCCTTTGCCCTGCAGCGGAACAGTTACAGGCTGATTTATTTATGATCCAGTTTAATTTAAGTTGCAATGATAAAATTATAGTTGTAAACTGAATATTTTACCACTATACCATCGAAATTTTCAACAAACAAAAAGTCAATTTCAACTTTTATTATTCTTGTTTTAAAACTGTTTGAAATCTAATTTAACTCAGCAAAGTTTGGTTTCAATCAACCGCTGTGGCTTGTACAAAACGTTCACGAAGATAACGTTTAGAATATACGCGAATACAAAAGCGTTTCTCTCATAATACTTACCAAGTTTTTATTTGAAGCAACTTAACAAAATATTTACGGAAAAGTAACATTTATTGATTCGTTAAATCATCGATAGGTATTTGGTTTAGCCTCTAGCATCGGCTATTGGCCATTAGCATATCCTCAATGACGACGTTTCTTGTTGAATTAGGTGCAAGTGCGAAGCGGTTACGTCACAAAATTATACCTGAGGATGGGAAGGAAAATTGCTTTATTGTTATTAAAAATCTCAGAATCTCTCAATAAATCTAGACACGGCGGCTTAAAGTACTTAAGTCATTCGAAAGTCAATTATGACTTAAATACTTTTCCTTTCAAGATTAGAAATATTGTCCATAGTAAAATATACCTACGCGCATAGATTAAACGGCGAGGGCTTTATTATGAAACCGAAAAAAAAAATACTCTGATAACGGTAACAGGTGCAAAATATTTGAAAAGAGGAATTAAAAATGGTCATCGCTACTAAGAAATTATTTTTCGGCAATGAGCGTAACAAAACAGAAAATTAAAATAATATAAGAAAAGTTTAATCAGCACAACATTTAAATTTAAACGAGTAGATTCGTAATAAATAAGAAGCATTTTTGGTATTTTTAATTACAGTTACCTTTTAGGGTTCCCTAACCTAGACGAACCTAAATAAATATTATCTAACCTAGACTATGCAAATCTACACAACGCGAGTCTGACTCATATTTGGACGGTTTTTATAGTAGACTGCCTCGTTGGTCTAATGGTAGCAAGCGCGACTGCTGAGCACGAGGTCCTGGGTCCATGATCCCCGGGTCGAGTAAAGTGTTATTGGGTTTTTCCATTAGGAAATTCTCAGCAGCAGCATGGAGCCTGGAACTGTGCCCGGTTAATCGCAATAGGCTGGCCCCTGCACACCTCTGCCTCTCTCTCTCTGGGGAATACAGGCGTGAATCTATAAAAAAACATAGTAGTTAATCTCATACAATATGTTTAAGAAGCTGTTGAGACCCGAGCTCAGAAAATCAACGTCCATGAATCAGATTCCACATTTTACGACTACCCACAACTTGTAGACAATTAACGAAGCTAGAGATTAAGCACAGGCTTGACCGCACTGCGGGACGCGTTCATTAATACTTAGACAAGTTTATCACAGAAACATTTCAAGTAATTTACTTTGAATGAATTAAGATCTTTACTAACCGACCATTTTGAGTATGTTTTTATTTTGTTTATATTGTTGCTTCGTTTTATATGGATTTTACTGGCTTTTCCCCGGAGAGTCTCACGTAGATTTATACAGATTTTATTTACTTTTTACATCTATCTAGATGCCTACCTTAATAAATCAACAAATTGTTATGTCCTGACCGAATTTCCAATCTCAATGGTGATTAGCTAACTACGCAGGAGATATTATAGTGCACAAGTGTGTGCACAAACCCAGGTGCACTCTCTTTTCTCTCAGTCTCATTGTCCGATTGGGCGGCAATCCGACACGAGCGGAGAGAGATCAGGCGCAGGGCAATGGCTTTAAGTGCTTTCCGAGGCACGGAGTAAGTGATAATTAATTTATAATACGCATATAACTTACGAAAACCAGAGGTGCGCGCCTGTACCTGAAACCTCTGACTTGCCAGTCGATCTACATAATATAAATAACGAATGGTTTTCTTGTTAAACTAGGAAAAATAAACTCCAAAATATGATTTTATTATTTCATAAAAATAATAAATACCTCGTTAAACGGACAGTAGTTACAGAACAAACTCAATAAACTTATCGGCGACTGTTGACACAACATTATCGAAAAACCATAAAGTTGACATAAAATGAAACAACGACTATATTTTTATTGTTTGATCACAACATATTCTGTACGAAAATAGCGGAAAGACAAAGAAACTAGGGCGATTATTATTTTATTCTGTAAGTATTACAACGTATTGATATCGGATTTTACTTCGAAAATTGATTCTCAATAGCACTAAATGCGGTGCTATTCCATAAACGATAAGGCACTTAATATCGTACCTTGCATGCCCTGTCGCTTGTTCATTACAAGAACTGATGGAGGCGCCAATCTCGTAGTGCTGTTCTGGGCTGACACAATTTAGATTGTCATCGACACGCTAAGAATAAAAATCGGAAAAGCAGATCCGTCTGTTCTAAATATCATTGTACTTAATTGGTATGATAATCTAAAAACCCAGAAAATATCTTTTTTTATACCACTCAGACGGCAAATAGGTATTTGACCCACCTAACCACTCGCTTCGCGAAAGTTTTCGAACAGCGTTCCCGCGTTCCCGTCACTATTACCTATATAGCTTCTAACCCTAACTTTTGCCACATTATTTCGTATGTCGCTTGTCGCTTTTCTAGTCTTAGGTTGCCTCTTTGTTAATTTTTTTTACAAATGCCCTGTCGCTTGTTCATTACAGGAACTGATGGAGGCGCCAATCTCGTAGTGCTGTTCTGGGCTGACACAATTTAGATTGTCATCGACACGCTAAGAATAAAAATCGGAAAAGCAGATCCGTCTGTTCTAAATATCATTGTACTTAATTGGTATGATAATCTAAAAACCCAGAAAATATCTTTTTTTATACCACTCAGACGGCAAATAGGTATTTGACCCACCTAACCACTCGCTTCGCGAAAGTTTTCGAACAGCGTTCCCGCGTTCCCGTCACTATTACCTATATAGCTTCTAACCCTAACTTTTGCCACATTATTTCGTATGTCGCTTGTCGCTTTTCTAGTCTTAGGTTGCCTCTTTGTTAATTTTTTTTACAATTGGTTTAGTAGTTTAGACGGGATGAGGTAACAAACAAACAGAGTTAATATTGCTGGGATTATTCGCTCTATTAACATTACATAGAAATGGTCAGTATACACATTGTATATCTATAATAAACCTCAAGTATCTAATCATCTGATCTTTGTTTCGGAAACAATTAGGTCAACTAACCCGAAATCATATTACTTCCGCATAACAACACATGGCAAAGGGGTAATTAAACACAGAGCTAGTACAGACAAACAGAAAGCGCTTGACATCCCCGCTTTGTTTAACTTGATATTCAGTAGAAGCTTTACGAAATTTGGAAACCATAAAAGCTGAGCGTTAGCTGACGACATAGTCGAAAATGTGCCGTGTGGTTTCCGGCCTAAGAATAGAACCATACCATAACCATCCCCTACTTGTCCCGCGGGTGTCGTAACAAGCGATAAAGGGAAAGATCTGGAGGATGGGCAGCAACATCCTTCTGTGTAACAGTAACCATCTGCTACTTCGATCGCCAACCCGCTTGCCTAGCGTGGCGATTATGGGCAAATACCTCCAATGAGCGCACAATAGTAGCGCGCATTGGGAGAGGCCTACGTACAGCAGTGGACTAATACATATATAGAAATATTTATAATTGCTCATAAAATTGCAGTGTTACCCTAACAAATAAAATGTAATGGTTTCTGAAAGAGTGCGAATGAACTTCACGCAGCTCCTTTCTTTCACCAGGCATATCGATGCACAGCCAGATATCATCTTTATTTGGTAGACATACCATCTGAGGGGTGGACCCCTTGTACAGATTACTAGAGGGCTAGCATATCTAACTTTGAAGTTATATAACAACCATTATTATAACAACCATTAATAAGACGAAATAAAGGGAAGATTTAATAAAATGTAAATTGATTGAGTTACTTGCGAAAATTTAAGTGCTTTGTAAAGGAATTTGAGTTCACCGTATTACGGACGAATTATTACACTTAAAGATAAAATTAATTAGACTCGAGAAATAAATTTTCCAACGATATTTTAACTCTTCCTAGGGTTCATTAATATTAACTAATGTAATTTCGACAATCTTAACCTTTCAACTGAATCCATTTTATTTTTACCCTTATAATCTTTAATACGAAAGAATGGAGTACTTAAGTTTAAAGTAGGTACTTCAGTATAATGTGATTAAGAAAATATTTCTCAGTCCAGCAATGGAAGACAATCTGATAGAAGGTCTCACTCAATCTTAGGCTCGAAATACACGTCCAGATTTCCAAACGATAGTCGGATCCGATAGTCCGAACCGACTATCGGAAGGCGTTCGCGCCGTATATTTAATCGAACACTTAATAGACATTGATCTTGATCATCTATTTTTTTCGGCTCCGATAGATGCGGTGGAACGCTTGGGTACGATAAAATTTATAAAAAGTCTGAAGAAAGAAGACGTGTATTCAGTAAATTCGATCCGATTATGTTCAGACAACCGAAATGGGAATTTTATTTTGAGTATCTGCAAAAATGTTTCAGATATTTAAGATATAGACAATTTCTAGTGAAATTCTGATAAAAAAGTATACACGGCTACACATCAAGCCAGACCAAAACCAGTATGAACCCTATGACATATTCTTTAAAAAAATAACTCAAATTGGCTTACTAATCATGGAGTAATCGGTGTACAAAAAAAACGCATTTAATTAAGAATTTTCTCCGTTTTGGAAGTTGTTACATAGTATTAATTTCTAAACATTTACCTATTCTTCTTTGACTTACTTATTTCCCAACCGACATTGGAAGTTTGCCAAAAGATGGAAGCCAGTCTTTAAGAGCATCATTTCCAATTTTACGATTGTTATAAAACCAATCAACTGAAAGGTCCTAGATAGAAAAATGTAGGATATCAAAGAAAGATATTGATTGCAAACATCCTTTAATAAGACATAATAAATAACAATGTCCTCCTGACCGAATTTCGGTCACAACGGCTAATTTCAACGAAGATTAGCCAACTACACAGTAGATATTATAGTGCACAAGTCTGTGAGCAAACACAGGTGCACTCTCTATTCCCTCATTCTTAGTCCTGCTGGGACGGCATCTGACACGACCGCGACCGTAGAGAGATCAGGCGAAGGGCCGTAAAGCCGTTGGCCCTACTATAATTATGCTTCAACCTATAATTATGTAATAAATGTTACTACACATAGCTAAGTCCTATTCTAGGTATAGTTGCATAATTTAATTGACTTACTTTTTATAAGGCAAATTGATATTTTAGAAATATAACAAATAATCGCTATTAAACATATTATACTATTCTATTTACTACTATATATCGGCCAAGTTTTTTAAACCATGAGACTCAGGCAAATTATTTTTAGATTTAACTAACTTTGAACTAATAAAAAAAGAAAATAGGTATTTATGGCAATTTTGAAATCGTTGAAATCGAAAAGGATTATGTACAAATTGTGCCCAAAACATTTACAATAATCCCGTCTTGTTATGTTATTGTATAAAAATATTATTTTTTTGTGTATCACTTGTTTTTTATGTGGGTCGCATAGACCCCTTATGGAACCCATAAAGTCATAAACTAGTGTTGGAGTGGGTCCAGCACACGTCTGTTGCCAAAGCCTGGTTGTAAAACTGTTTTGTCGTAAAAAAAGAAATGTGTATTTTGGAGCAATTGAGAGGACAGGATAATTGTTACATGCAAGCTGCGCTAGAGTTAGTAAAGTACCTACTTATTACAAACAGTATAGATCTCTGAATAGTTCAACTTGTACTTCCCATCTTTATTTCCGCAGTTAGCGAGCCAAAAAATCCTAATCCTATTAAAAATTTTACTTTTTTTAGGTATAAGTAGTGTATTTATAGTAAGTAGATTTAGAATGTAAATAATTATAATTAATTTATATTTTAAGTTACCAAATAAATAAATCACTAGGTTCAATAAATAAATTTGTTTTTTTTTTAATATTATAAGTACGGAAGTAGGTTTGTTTTGTTAGCTTTTCACGCCTAAACTACTGAACCGATTATCCTAAAATTTTGCATAGGTATAATACCTATGTTGTCAGGTGTTCAAAAACGGACATAAGATACTTTTCATCCCGAAAAAAATTTATTCCTGAGAAGAACCACTATAACGTTCTTATGATAATAGATGGTGCCACATGTCGGCTACCATTTATCAACATACCACACGAAGTTAGTCTAAAAATAATGATCAATTACCTGACTAAACTTGCCCGTTTGTTGTTTTTTTTTCTTCAGACTACAAAACGCCTACATCCTTACTACCAAAATGTGTAATCGTGCAAAAGAGGGTACAATTGCCACTCATTGTTATGGACAGACATCAACTTCTCACACAAATTATGGAGGCGCGGTACTAAACTGTGTCTATTGTACTTACAAACACGAGGATGAACAGGAGCTAACTCAAAAACTTTTCTTTGTACAATTTATGGGAATAAAATGTAATATCCTTAATATTCATGGACATAATTTGATATAATACTTTGTAAGTATTTTGTTAAGTTATTTTTTATTTAAAGCATTTAAGGTCTAACCTTATTGTTGAAAAATATTATAGGAGGTAGATCGATAGATGCTTTGTAATAAAAAATAATTAAATTATCAATTTTTTTTAGGTATAAATTGTCAAAATTAATAACTACAAATAAATGTTTTTTTCAAATTGCATTAATCCTTAAAACGGCCGCCCATAATTTGTAGAATAAAACAGATTTTTTATAAGAAACAAAAAAACTTTTTTTTATACATGTAAAAAGTTAGTGTTTTTTTTAATGTATTTTTTACAAGTATCAACAAAGCATCTTAGTGACTTACAAGGTTTTTCTTCTAAAATATACAATGTAGATAGGTAGTTTTACAATTATTGACGCTGTGACGCGTGATGTATACTTACTCTTAGAGAGGGTTGTATACTTTCGTGATAGTCGTGGTAGTCTATACACCCAGTAGTTTTAAGGACCTGCCAAAATTTTAGGAGGTAATAAGGTCCATGAAACTGAACAACTTTCCCCAAGAAACATAGGTTGAAATCTGAAAATCGAAAATTGGCTTTCATACAAAGTGACTCACTTTTGTATAGGTAAGTTAAAGTTACGTTAATGCCTGCAAAACGAAAACACTACAACTTAAAGTTTTAGTTTTTGTAGAAAGTAAAAGTATTATTTGCTATTATTTTATAATTTACAATTTGTGTACCAAACCTTTGTGTTGATATGCCCAAAAAGCTTTGAGAAACCCCAAGTTCTACTCAGGAATTAACGAGAGGCCACAGACTACATAATTCACTAATGAGAAAACCTCGCATTAATTAAATTCTTGACGATCTCTGCGGTGTAGGGTTACCATACACGCGAGAAATAATAATGTAGTTTCTATGTAATATTTTGTAATCATCTCCCTAGCCTTTTCCCAACGTGTGTATCTTCGGGTCGGCTTCCAGTCTTACCAGATGCAGCTGAATACTAGTGTTTTACATGGAGTGACTGCCTATCAGACCTCCTCAACCCAGATACTGGGTTATACGATACCTTGGTAAGACTAGTTGTCAGACTTTCGGGCTTCTGACTACTGGCTTATAACGACTGTCATAGATATGTAATATTTTGTAATAAGTTTATGATTTTTTATATTTTCGTTTAGCACGTGTTTCAGGTTTGAACCGGGCATGACTTTTTCAATGTCATTTACTTACTTAGTTAGAGAAAGAAAATATCGTGAGGAAACCTGAACTTAATGGTCTGAAATCGAGAACATGCAATGAGTGAGTGGTTTTTGATGCACGCTCCTTCTCTGTATGAGACAGGCCGTTGCCTTGTAGTGGGACTGTATTGTATATGTTGATGCGATACATATAAAAAACTGTTTATTTATTGGTTTTTGATTAAGAAGACGATAAAAAGAACATTTCTTTATGATATTCTTCTTTTTCCATATATTATATTTTATACATACCATTTCATTTTCCCTTGTAATCTCTTTCTAATTTTGTCGGATTGACGTCCCATCGGATTATGAGAATAAGGGAGTAGAGAGAGCACCTGTGTTTCCACATACGCTTGTGTACTATAATATCATTTGCGTAGATGGCTAATTTCCATCGAGATTGGCCGCTGTAAACGAAACTCGGTGAGTAGGAAATTAGCATAAAAAATAATACTAGCTTTATTTTTCAAAATGTCGTGAGTTTGTGATCTACTTTCGTGGTTATGTTAGCATAAACATAAAAATATACGCTAAGCATAAGTAATGCAATATGAGAATATGTACATGACGTCATTCATGTAAGATTGTGGAGCACACCATCATACTTGGCTCTTTTATTTTAACATTACAGCCTGAAACGGAACAAGCAGACGGGCTATTAATTAACTGAAGAGTTTTGTAGACATTTTGACGTGACAACGTCTTAAATTAGGTTGCGGCTGGGAGTCACTTATGAAAAAGTGTAACGCTCGGTAACGTTACGATGAGTCACGTAACGCTCGGTAACGTTACGTTGTCACGTAAAATCTTCGCCCGTAAAACCGACTTTACAGGCAACCATTTTTTCTAGAGAGAAAGAAAAAAAATACGTTGAAGGACTTGAGAAAGGCTTTTGAAGTAGTGATAGCTTTTTGCTATGACCGTCGGCGTCGGTTGGTCTCAGGTTCAAACCATTCAAGGGTGAGTATTTGGGAGTGTCACGATGAGGGTGGCATATTTAAAAAAAAAACCTCTATAAATAATAAAGAATAAAAAAACTGTCTTTCATAAGTTATGTACCCAATTTCATAATTTAATTTAAAAACCGAGTTTAGAACTGCAATTTAGGCTAAACTTAGTTTTATTAAACTCGGTTTTTAAAGTAAATGGGCCTTAGTTTTTTTTAGGTAACTCGATTTTTAAAGCGAATAGTGAAATTGCGCCCGTGGCTAAGCGTAGCTCAGATTAAGTTAATTGCTTTTAATACCAATCGAACGAGTTTCTTTGTTAAACCGAGTTGATACTTGAACATTTTTAAGATGTTATTTCGCAGTTGACATAAACTTCGATATTAAACCTCAAAGTTATCGATGTTATCGACTATTTTAATATTTCTGTCATGTCGATACAAAGTTTTCGCTTTGAGTTATGAATATCGAACCTCCATTTCCACCGTTTGGTTGCGTGAGTGTACTTCAAATACGCTGTAATCTCATGTAGAAAATATTACACGATACCTGCTATACTATATTGTATCAGCTTATAAATCCCACAGCTGGGCAAAGACCACTTCTCATACAAAGAAGAATTGAGCATTAATCACCACGCTAGCTTATTGCGGGTTGGCGATTTCAGACTATTAAGTCCAGGTTTCCTCACGGTATTTCGTCACCGTTAGACAGTAGTGTCTTAGATTAAATGAGAAAATATAAATGACATATAGGTACGCATGGCTACATATCAAGCTATAAATTTCCAGTAAAAACTGACATCTTGTTGAACGAAGAGCCTATACAATGCGAGGTCAGTTTACACTGGTAACTTTAAGCGTGATGTTTAGCCGTAAGTAACAATGTGACTTATTCACGTAATTGCAAAGTGGGTTCGTAACACATGATACGACTTGGTATAATATAAATCTTAGCCCTTATTGTCCAAAACCTCCATCAAAGTTGACAAGCGTAAACATTACATTAAGATGGTTTATGTTAATTCCTTTCCCGGACATTTTGCGTCTTATTCTGCTCAACTAAGCATGGCTGTTATCTGATCGTTAAGCCTCGAATCATGGTAAAAATTGGTTAAACAACAGTTGATCATCGTTGTTGACCTGATTTTGTTGCTCAGCGAGCGAGAACTTTTTGTTGTTTTTTTTTGTTTGTTGTTTGTGAGAATATGTTGGCAGCAACATATTGACAGCAACTCCGCAACACATTGATTCAACTTCGTTGCTATGGGGCTTAAGCTTTTTCCAATGAACAATTTGTCTAATATTTTGTTAAACAATAACACAAAAAATTTTTTGATGGAAAAATAAATAGGAAAGCATTACTGCATAAGACTATTCAGTGAAAAATAAATAGCTTTCTCATTAATTTACGCCATCCTTCATCCTGGTTGAAAATGGATGATCCCCGGTTGAAAATGGATGATGAAGTAGATGGAAAATGTAGTTGAATTGTTACTGCATTAATCTGTATCAGAGATGTCAGGAAGCTAGCCTGTCAAGTTAAGTAACTTATTTATTACTTCTAGAAAATTGATTTATTTAGTTATGCGTTTTCTTGGATGCCATTATTTTAAGGTTGTTTGTCTTTAATAAAGTTACGCAGTGTACTTATTTATATCTATTTTAGTTGTAGTTGAGACGTTGTTCTGTCCAATTTTCAATAAATTCCGAATTGTAGAATATGGTCTTGAGTTCATACAAATAAGTAAGTACAAAGAAGTGCTTTTAGCTTTTCCTGATTTTTCAAATTTAAAAAAAAATCCAAATTCGTTTAGCCTTTTTCTTGCGATTGCCAATAAACAGCAAATAATTTTTATAGATTTATTGAAAAGAAATGTTACAAGAAACGTCACGACAGAAACAATATGTCTGTCTTTAGTATCATGATTAATAGCGGTCGTAAACAGTCAATTATTATAAGTGCCAAAATGTACACAAAAAAATTAAATATTTTTTATTTTGTCGGTACGTGGGACCTGGTGTAAAACAGAATATTTTTTTTTCGTATTTTATTATTATTTATGTAATCTATATCGATACCTAACATTCCCGTGAGTTTTGCTCACTAATTTGATTTAATCCTATATTGTTATTGTCCGTATGTATTACATACTGCACTGCCCCTGAATAAAAAAGAAAATACATCGATTCATATATCACGTATTTCTAAAATTAGCAAATATGTAGGCACAGAGGGTGTGTGGTTCATACAAAGAATGCCGAAATACTTGGCGCCTGTGTAAAATTTAATTAAAAGAAATAAGGCAGGAATGGGGAGAAAGTTTTTGAATTTCCACCCTAACTGGCAGAGAGCGTGTGTAGATAGCAGTTTTGAACTTTGCAAATGTATAATAGTGTAACCTTTTTATCTCATTAGATACGAACCAGCTTGCGAAATGTTATATCGAATGAATGTTCAGCTAATTCCATTTTGGACAGCTTGTTTTTTTAAAGTTAAAATAATGAATTAATCTTTCACAGTTCTAAACGTATGGGCTTTTTAACTATCCTGCGTATTTGTAAAGAGTACTGAGGATATTTAACGCCCAGCCAGATAATTTATAATAATAAATATTTATTCAGAAAGATAAAATGATATGTTACAATGGTATTCTTATAATTAACATAGTGTAGGTCACGATTTTATATTTTCCTGAGGTTGGACCTGTGTCTCAGGCTAGTATATATATTTTATATTATATATTTTATGTTTTGCGTTCAGTGATAGCCTAGTAGTATGACTGTTGGTCTGCCTAGTCAAAGGTCGTAGTTTCGAAATCCAGGCTTTTAGGATTTATGTGCGCATTAGAAACGAATTATCAGTTGCTGATAAGGTAAAGAAAAACATTGTGAGGAAACCAGCACACTTGAGAGATTTTTCAATGGTGTAAAGCCATGTCAGAGGCCTACGGGCGGTTTAAACTCGAACGCCAGGTTGTTCATCAACGATACGATGAAGAAGAATTTTTTGCTTATTTTTAAAAATTTCAGGTACTTAACAATTAATTTATAATGAAATATATTACAATATGTAAATGAATAATCTATACATATAATAAAATCGTAACGAAGTATGTATGTAATTGATTGGCGCGAAAACTACTGGACAGATTTAGTTGAAATTCGGCAAATATACTTTTTAAATTCTTAGTCAACTTATAGGGTATAAATTATTACGTTTATAATTATGGGGATGAGCAGTATTGTAGTAAGCAGCGTATTTCTAGAATTTGCTGCAGAATTGTTGTTGTTGTTGGGAAAAATATTATTAAATTTCAATTTACAAAATATTATCACGCTATATCCACAAGGAGCTAAACATTACATAACATAACATAATAATATCTTTTAGGAACGATTATTTTATCTACATGTCAACAGACTTCATAGCCTTCCGGTCGGGCGAACGCCTTGGAAGTATAAGGCTTAGGGTTCGATCCCCAGTTCCGCAAACTTTTTGTGGATTCTTTTGTATTTTTTTTGTCATTGAAATTAATATGTATTTTTGTGGTATTTCATTCTTAATGACTTTTATTACTTACCGGCTGAAACCCGAAGGAAACATGCTTTTTAATAATTTTTCAACTTATAAAAAACGTATATGCAACGAGGTATGCAAGGATCGTAGCAAGTGGAAATCCGTTGTCTCTGCCTACCCCTCTGGGAAACAAGCGTGAGTCTACGTATGTATGTAAAAAACGTCACCACTTTAATTTGAAACATTTATAAAATTTATATTATTTAAAACATAGTGTTCTAGATGGCGTTAGAGTCTATTTAGATCAGCGGAATTCTTTTTTAAATATTTCAATTTGAAACCCGAAGGAAGCAACGCGCATCGTGTGGGATTATACTTTTAAAAATTTCAGCTTATAAAAAATATCCGCTTTAATTTGAAGCATTAAAATTATTATTATTTAAAACATAATGTTTCCTTTTTCTTAACTAGATGGCGTTAGGAGTCGATTTAAATCTGAGGAAAAATAATTTTCTTGGATACTCCTGATGGGACAGGAAAAATATTTATAACCACTGGCATCCTTGCAGGGAGGCAGGGCAAAATTACAATTGCAGTAGCGTCTTCGGCGATTACTGCCACGTTGTTTTCTGGTGACAAAACAGCGCACACCATGTTTAGGATTCCCATCAATTTACAGAGCAACGAAACACCTGTTTGTGATGTGTCACGAAATAGTGACAAGGCAGGCAGTTCTTTGATCGTATGATGGGATGAATGTATAATGGCAAACAGAAAAGCAGTTGATGCGGTACACAGAACTCTAAAAGACATCCGTAGGAACCAACACATAATGGGTGGTGTCACAGTTATGTTCAGCGGCAATTTCCACTGAACGCTGCCTGTGGTGACGCGAGGAACTGGGGCTGATGAGGTGAATGGTTCTTTGAAACGATTATTTTTATGATCCTATATTCATAAGTTGAGCTTGACAATAATTATGGGCGTCTGAGTAGTAATCCACATGCTCAAGAATTTTCCAACTCAAAACGCCCAAAAATAATCAAGCTGCAGCAATCAACGAATGCATTCTTTTATAAATGGAAGGGAATGAAGTGTTTTACACATTTATAAAACACTGTTGTCAATCAAGATGACGCCACTCATTATTCTGTAAAATTCCTGAATTCCCTCACTGCAAGTGGACTTCCGACGGACGTCATTAAGTTGAAGGTCGGTGTCCCGATTATGCTTCTTCGGAACTTAACGCCTTTGAAATTGTGTAAAGGGACCCAGAAAATGATGGCCTGATGGCTTAATGTAAATTATCTGCAAATCATCAAGGCGCAAATTCTAACGGGTTTCGGTATTGGCGAGACAGTGTTTACACCATGTACCACTAATTCTCCACATTTATCCCTTTCAATTTAAGCGAGTGTAGTTTCCTGTGGGCGTTTGTTTCGCCATGAGAAGTCTGCGAGTGTCGATCTCAGGACCAGCTTCTCCTCACATAGACTGTATGTCGTTTGCTCTCGGGTCACCAGTCCTGACTCTCTGTACATTTTAGCTCCCGAGAGCAAAACTACAAACAAAGTAATCTGTATGTTTTTCTAAATATCCTGGTTCGGATTTGATATTGATACGAAACTTTTGTTCTTTTACATAGGTTTTTCGCTTTATTAGGTCAGAAATTATGCAATAAAATATGCGAAGCGCACTTATAACTTTTTCTTTTGCCCTATACATTAGTAAGACTTAAATATAAAACTAATCTTTGTTGGAATAATTGCTCTCAAATGTGCAAAACATATACAATACAATAGGTATATTTAAAAAAATCTCTCATTCTCTCCTGTGCAATAATTATTCCCACATGATAGTGGGGTCTGCTTTTCGGGTTTTTCGCTTCCCCTTCGCTCTATCCATTGCATCGTCCTGGATAATGTTTAATGGCAATATATAATGTTTTCAATAATAAATATTTTGGATAATTTAAATGTTTATGCACATGTTTTGCTTAATAAGAAACTCGCAAAAACAACTGACTTGGGCGGACTTGAACTGTCATATCATAACATTACTAATCTGCACTAATAAAAGTTTGTGAAGATGTTTGTTACCTAAACACTTTTGATTTGAATAGAACTCGGTAAACATAAAAACCATATTTCCTGGATTAACAAAAAATATAAATTTTATCCTGGTTCAACATCCACGCGGGCGAAGCTGCGGGCAAAAGCTAGTTCTGAAATAAATCTTGAATTTATCGCTGTATTTTCATATAAATTCTCAAAAGCTTATGAACGTATTACGGGATTAAAAGAGCATCCGATTTAACCTGAGTGATCCAATATTTAATAAGGATGATCACGAGGGTGCAAAGGATTACCCAGGATTATCTCTGTCCACCTACTTTATTATGGACCAGTCCTTTTAAAATATGAGGCTATTTAAATTGTTATAACGTTCTAAAATTATGTATAATTTAATCAGTGACCCTTTTAGGTAGAAATATGGTGCCAAAAGATTTTTATGCAAATGTGGGTTAAATATTGAAATCTGTATGTTGGATTATAAAATGCTCTTAAATATGCGATCTGTGCTAATTGGTTAAGTGTATCTATATAAATAAAAATAAATAATTTTAAAAATCAAAAACCCGACTGCAAAAAAGATCATTAACTAAAAGTAACGAAACAAGATTGAAAATAGAAAACAAAAATAAATTATAAACAAAAGAAACTCTACTTCGGTTTAACAGGCTATTTGATCTAGAGTAAGTAGTTAAGTTCAATGCCCACATTAGGTTAAGTAGCAGACGAACCCTTTCTTGGCAGTCGGGTAAAAATAAATTTCTCCTATATGTAGCATTCCTTTCTTTTTGATCTGATTGTAATAAAACATTGGAGCTTGTCTTGCGTATGAAGCCTGTCCTAAACCCACGAAGGTTTCGAAGCCAAAAAATAGAAAGAGACATTGCATAGTGTGCCGGGCACAGTATTCTATAAAATTGTCGACGAGTGTAGCCGTAAAATTTTACGCGCGCACAAATTGTTCGTTTTGGCTCTCGTCGTTTGACAGCTAAATGGAGCAATTATATAATTCAGGCGACAATTTAAAACAGTAAGCTCAGAATGTGTAGCCTGTTTGTATGGAATATTACTAGATTGATGATTTTTAATTATAAAAACCTTTAGAGGGCGGGGACTTTTGGGTTCGCGGCCGCTCGGAATGGAGAGTCTGTCTATCCAATAACCGATCCCAAGACGACGGTGGCACAGTGATCAAGTGCTGCCGATCACAGCGGGTCTTCGGAGAGATCCTTTTTATAGTCTCCCCGGGAGTCTGAATGACAGGAATTGCGCAGGGGATCCATGTGCCATCCACGGGCTGATGGTGATCACTAGACGTGTGTAACTCTTTACTGAAACGACTCACTGATCCGAATCATTGAAGTGATTCAAAAGATTGGTTCAGTAACAACGTTTCAAACGTATCATTTGGATCTGAATCATTTATTTGCTCTGTACTCTTTTCGCACAACGCGTCGCTTGCGAGGCGACTGAAGTGAGCGAGCGAGAGAGGAGACTGAGACACTGATTCGAAGACACACTGGGTACTACTGACGCGGATCGCGAGTGAGCGTATCATTGCATTCAATCTATACAAGTCAGAAAGAGATACCAAATGAGATGTTTATTGTGAAATGTATCACACATACTCCCACAGATTTAATTTCATTATCCTTGCACGTAAAAATGACCAATATGGCGCTTAAGTATCAAATACTATAAGGTCGTTTTTTGCATGTATCACGTAACATTCTGTATCTTATAAGCTCCTTTGAATCAATGATCCAAATGAGCCAAATGAAACATATCAGTGATTCGAATCATTTTAGAGATGCAGATACAATTGTTCCAATCTCAAAAATGATATACTTTGCCCACGCCTAGTGATCACCGTGGCCTCGAAGTTCTTTGTGTATTTGTGGCTACAAAAATATGCCTTTATGATCATTTTCTGGTGATTTATTATTAAAATCTGCAGCTAGGGTTGGCGTCTACCTAATTCCAGTTTCAATCATTGGAAATCCAATCTATCGCATAATGAACGCTCCGTCTCTGACCGAGTCTTTTGAGGTTCATAAATTGGTATTCCCGACACATTTCAGTTGTAACAGCATTGTTGTTCAGTAGCATTGTACACACGGCTTCACATAAGCTATACAAAACCAATATGAACTGGCCTCGTATTGTATAGACTCTTCGTACAACAAGATCTCAGTTAAACTGGATATGTATAGTTTGATGTGTAGCCGTGTACGTGTGTGGATGTTTACGTGAGTCTCTAGTGATATATAAACGATGGATTTTCTATTGTTTCTGCTGCATGGCGTTCAACAAGTTCGATGTAATGCTTACCGGCTAGGATCAAGATTTAAATTTATTACATGTCTTAAACTCAGCTGTTATTCTCAGCACTGATAGCCTAGTGGTACGACCGTCGACTGACAAGTCAGAGGTCTCGAGTTCGATCCCAAGGCGCGCACCTCTGACTTTTCGTAAGTTATGTGCGTATTATAAATTAATTATGAGTTGCTAAAACGGTGAAGGAAAACATCGTGATGAAACCAGCACACCTGAGAGATTTTTCAATGGTGTGTAAAGCCATGTCAGAGGCCTACGGGTGGTGTAAACTCTGACACTAGGTTGTTGATCAACCATACGATAAGAAGAAGAAGCTGTTATAATTATTTATAACAAGGTTGATCAGTCATCATACGGTGAAGAAAAAAAAGATAGCAAGATAAAACTGACTTTATATATTACGATGGGAATCAAATTAAATTGGTGTCACATCCGGCATTATCTTATTCCTTTGTTCTCCTTCTCAGAACGGTCTTGTTTGACAGGAAATTACCACTGGTGTGAGCTGCCTTTAGATATATAATAGGATATATTGCTATACCTAGCTCTATATCTAGAAGTTGATCGTCACTTGTGGATAATATTTCAAAATAAAAAAATATATAATTTTGCAAAGAATCTAAAGTAAAAGAGTTTTGACATAATAAATAAAATTGTTTCTATCCTATCCTATTTTATGGTTTTATTGTGTGGCAAATTTTGACTAGTTGTGCATTATGCCCGAATATTCCACGTTCCAAATGGATTTCGCCCATTTCGGACATAGAACATTTGGGTAAAATGCACAATATCTTTGTGCTGTAACACACAACTAATTTAATTCAAATTTATTTAAGTGTTAAAGCGTGATTGAGTACGTTTTACTGGGTAATAAATATCCGAATTGTTCTAAAAGGAACTATTCCTATTTTTGTGCTTGTTTCTATTTATGCCAAAGGAAACATGTTTTCTTTCTTTATTTCTTTCAAACGTTCTTTGAAATGTGAAAGTTCTTGAAGATCAAGAACTTTCACATTTAAAATGTATAGCAGATAAGCATCGTAGCAACGTAGAAAATACACCAAGCTTCACCGAACAAGATTACAAAGAGCAGTTTTTGTATCAAATTAATTTAGCAACGTGACGAAGTTCAGAGATCCGCCGACCGGTAAATTGGGTAAAAAAATTATAAGACAAGTTTTACGTGAGTTTTTCTCCACCTTCATAACTTTATTATTTCTTTGGAAACCTTTTTCTTGGCGATAAAGAAATTTCCGAAAGAATTCTAATTTAATACGCATTTCCGAGTCACCCAATTATGTTATTTCTGTTAATGTTAGTTCTGGGAACGTTATCTGAGGACTGCGGACTTGAGAAGTTTCTTGACGCCTAATTTTTTATCCTTTTTTTTGTTTTTAGGGTTCCGTACCCAATGGGTAAAAACGTGACCCTATTACTAAGACTCCGCGGTACGTCCGTCTGTCCGTCTATCACCAGGTTGTATCTCATGAACTGTGATAGCTAGACGGTTAAAATTTTCACAGATGATGGGATGATGTAATTCTGTTGCCACTTTAACAACAAATACTAAAAACAATAAATAAATGTTAAGGTGGACTTCCCATACAACAAACTTGTTTTATTGTTTGTGTGTGTGTGTCTTTTTGTCGTTTTTTGCTCGATATTAATAACGGCAACAGTTAGACACATCAATGTCTAACGTTGATAGATTATGGTACGGAACCCTTTGTGCGCGGTTTCGACTCGCACTCGGCTTCAGTTTTTATATACATATAAGTTACTAGACACCAACTCAAGTGCACCAACCAATCCAAATACAAAAAAGAAAAAAAACTTTTTTTTTAAATCTAGTTTTTTTTTATACATGTAGCTAACCTATTTTGAAGAATAGTACAAAATAATGTAGGTTTATAAATTGTGTTCAAAGCCATTATGAGAAAGAGAAGTGAAATGTGCGGCGTGTAGAGCACGTCCGTGATGTATTGCAGCGCTGCGTTGACTCAACCGACATAAATTTCAAATATTTTCAACTAAAATGACAGCTTGAGGATTTGATTTTCATTTCTAGAATTGATGTAGTCGTGTTCGTTTTGTATTAAAAATCTGGTATTTTGGAACTAGGTATAATGTCGCAGGAGATATTATAGTGCACAAGTGTGTGCGCAAACACAGTTGACTACAAAACTCACTCTCAAACGAGATCAGGCGCAGGATCAACGGCTATACGTGCTATTAGAATACGCATATAACTTACGAAAAATCAGAGATGCGCCTTGGGTTCGAACCTCATCTGGAACTATAATAAGCGATAGGTATATGAGTGTCAAACACCTCTGGTTAACCCTTAGCGAAAATTAAGGGTTAGGTGTCATGTTATCTTATTACCACGTCTCAACTTACTAATTAAGTAAGATGTTTGACTAATATTTCAGTAACATTAAACAGAATTTCATTTGAGAAACGACCTTATTTCGCGCCAGTAACGACCAAACTACAATGAAACATGAATAATTATTCCATAAATCACGCGAAGATTAAATAAGTGTCTGTCGTCAGATGTGTCGCATAGCTATCGTGACTCGCATACATAACATAATGAAACTAGGCCAATATTGGATGATAATATTGACGGTGAAAAGGCAAAAGGGGTTAAACGCCTCTTTTTGTGATTTTTACTTTTTGATTGACCTCAATTCCACTTTTTTTTCTCTTTCGAATGGTCGTAGTTTCATTTTTCTACCATGAAAAAAAGTCGCTTGACCCAAGGGCTCAAGCGACACCGCCTTACTTTCGCTTGTTTAGTAGGATCTTTTTGTATATTATGTCGGAATGTCATTTGTACATACAGTTTTACCTTCACCGAGATATTAAATAATAATAATTAATAATAATATTCTCCTGACTGAATTTCGGTCATTGCGGGCGATCTCAACGCAAATTACCAACAACGCACGAATTATTACAGTGGACAAGTGAGTGCGTAAAAACAGGTGCTTTCTTTATTCCTTTACTCTCATAGTCCAATTGGACGGCAATCTGATACGACCGGAAAAAGATTAGGTGCAGGACCTACGGCTTTACATGCTTTGCGAGGCATGGAGCAAGTAATAATAAATTTATAATACGCACATAACTTTCAAAAGTCTTGCTTGCCTTGGGTTTGAACCTAAGACCTCTAACTTGCCAGTCAACAACATACCACTAGGCTATCACTACCCACAAATGAATTAGCATTAAGTGTAAATCAATTTACATTTGTGGATACTGTTAATTCCAATAAACTATAATCAGCGGCTTATGTATGTATGTAATCTATTACCTCTACTATGTAGGTGTAATCCGTAACGAAACTGGTTCAGGCATCCATTGCGCCACTTCCCCGTGATGATATAATGAACGACCTTAATACCACGTAATGTTTCCGTCGCACTCCGACCTATCTTTATAGTCTCTCGGATAACGCGCTTTGGCTCCAACAATTTGATTAGCTCAGCATCGTGACTGACACACGGACGTGAAGTTTCTTCCGTGCAGAGTTCTCGACAGAGGAAAATGCAAAAACATGAGGAAAACAAACTGTAGTTAGGTTAAGAAGTGTTGAATCTAGGAATTAGATTGATTTTAGTTTTTCAATAATTAGAGTAGGTATTGTTTTTTTTATACTTCTAAGGTAGCAAACAATCATACCGTCCCTTCTGATGGTAAGCATTTTATATAGAATTTATAAAAAGTACTGATAGCCTAGTGGTATGACCAAAGATATTGGAAGTGACCGTTGGACAACCAAGTCAAAGGTCTCAGGTTCGAACTCAAGGCACGCATCTCTTTTCGTAAGTTATGTGCGTATTATAAATTAATTATCACCTGCTCCGTGCCTCGGAAAACACGTTAAGCCGTTGGCCTCGGCTGTCATGAAGATGTTTGACAGTCGATATAGGGAGTCAGTACCCTCATAAAATCCTGATAACTGATCTAACCTTAGAATATCGTATCCCTTTGGGTTGCGGGGGTCAGTTAGGCAGTCGCTCCTTAGAAAACTGATATTCAGCTGCATCTGGTTCGATTAGAAGCTGACCCCAACAAAGTTTGGGAATAATGTACCTAATAGTTACTATATGTAAAAATTTAGCTGATAATTTCCCTAAAATAAATAAATAATAAGGCTAGGAGGATGATGAACTATATATATAGAGTTTCAAAAATGCAAATGTGTTCATGTCTGTACTCGTGACTTTATAAAATTACAGGAAAGACTAGTTGACCATGTGACCCTAAATATCTGTGTGTCACAACACAAGAAATATATTTGGAAACCTCAGTGTCGCTAGTAAATAGCATGCATAATTTATACAACAATTTCCATTACACCGAAGCATAGCTGCTGTTAAGTGAGCGAGCCTAGATAATTTGATTTGTATAAAACGGTAGGAAAGCAGAGACTTTGAAAATTAAATTAGGTAGTCTTTGAAAATTAAATTAGGTAGTAGTGAGTAGAAAACTGATTAAAGACCGAGTGACGCAAATGGTGAGTTTTACAAAATACGCAATTGTTAACAAATGAATTTTGTATGTGAGTGTAACAGACGTCTTCTTTAAGCGCTAATTACAATTAAGCGAACTGTAGAGTTCGCTTAAATACAAAATTGATTTGTAAATAAATTATTACAAATGTAATTGCGTATTTTGTAATGCTTATACTATACAGGGTTATATGTAAAACACCAGCATCCTTTAAAGGGATTATTAAACTATCATAATGAACAACTTTTACTATGGGACCAACCCTGAAATAGCAAAAAAAAGTCAGCTGTTCCATACATTTTGTTGAGTCATGTGAACATAAATTTAAGTTTAATGACCCCTTTAAAGGATGCTGGTGTTTTAAAAATAACCCTGTATACTTACTACTACTAGTATGTAGTATAAGCGTACAATTTATCTCAAAAGTATGATAAATTACATTTTTTTTTCACACCATTACTATAGCAAGATAGCAAGAGATCATTAATAATACTAACAACAAAGATATTTTCTTATAACTCTCAATGAGACAGCATTTACCGCTAGTAATTTTCTTCATTTTTTTTTGGCAAATATTGTACCATCATGCAAACAAGCCGTGTTATAAAAGGTAATCACTTTCACCCTTCACCGGTAAAAAAAAACTATTCATCTTGTCTATTGTAAAAATAATCTAACCACGAAAATTCTAAATGAAAATAAGTGGCGTAATGGGTTATTTTCTCTGTGTGTCGAGAGTTCGATCACTGATATTACTTTCTTAAGGCGTGGAATGTAAATTGGTTTTTATTAGGGTTACATTAAAACCCTTTTTTCCGTAATCTTCATTGATGAAATTATTAAAAAATATCTTGTTAATCTACACTATTTGGAGCATAGCCCCTTCGGCTCAGATTTTTTTCCTTTTTTAAATATCAGAAATAAAAATATGCAAAGTTTCCTCTTTTTTAAGTAGTTACTACCATTTTTTTCCTTAACTATTTATAAGATTTTTTTTTGCTATCAGCATAAATTAAATAATGTAGGTAACACTAAGGAAACCTTCGGCTTAGTTTTCCCAATTATTAAAAAAAAAAAATATCCACACTCGTAAATCGTGTGCGCAACCCTTCACCGCCAGTTTGGGCGGTAAGGCTCAAGGTTATTGGCGTTATCCTAAGCCTTAAAGGTCAATCCAGACACATCAGAGAAGTTACAGTTCCAGCACAGTCCCGGCAGCGTGATAATTATTCTTTCATACATTCTGTATGAACGCATCCACACGTGTCAGTGATGAGAAAGTGCTCATCACTGACACTGCATTACACGTCTACTACATTCGTACTCCATTTCGTACTACATTTGTGGACTACATTAGTGATGAGGAGGAATTCTTTGACGCCTTCGCGTGACTTTTGTACCTATATTATAATTCCTTAATTTTATTTCTTTTAGTTATTAGGTTTATTGTTTTTATAGTAAGTCGTTTTAGATTATAAATAATTTTAATTAACTTATACTACTTATATTTAAATAAATTGTATTATTATAATATATCAAAGATATTACACGTTACATAAGGATTCAGTGATAAAGCAATAAAAGCAACGCCTCACGATTTACTTTGTCTTTAATTGATAGCGGAAATCTTCGTAGTTTGCTTTGATTAACATTTTCCGTTTTAACTGTTTGCAAAACTTAATTTACATATCCTAGAGAAACGAAAGCGTTAAATTGGAGATTTATTTGCTGCCCATCGTCGACACTCATTTTTAACGTTCTATAACGGCGAAATTATTTATGTAATACTGCAATGTTCTGTAAAATTTTACGTGGGACGACGTGAGTGGACGTTGCGACGTCCACATACGTCATGTCCATATTATTCCATGGTTTCAGTAGAAGACTATTACTAATAATATTCAAAGTTAGGTTTTCATTGAAAAAAAATCTGATTGTGGTCTAAAAACTTGCCCTAACAAAGGAAATATCTTAGCAATGTGAGTGTATTTTATAGATCTTACTATGCAATGCATGTCTTAGGCGTGAGAAGGGTACAATGACGGTGTAAAAATCCGAGGCCCTCTAAAGGAGCCTGCAATAGAATCTGGTATATATTTTATGGTATAACAAGTGAATAGGTTGAATTGTAACCGAGAGTAATGGTAAAGGAAAACTTGGAAATACTGACACAAAATTTGGCTTTATTGGTTTGCTTACAATTTTGCTTTTAAGAATTTCAGTAGCAACGGTTTTCTTAACGTCGTATGACGTCGATTTAAGTGGGGGTTTAATTGTAATATAGTGAAGGAATAAAATCTTAGATGGCGGTTACGTATGGACTTATACTCATTATTATATTATACATTGATTTTATTAACTATGATTAGATACTTACAGGACGCGGGTTTTTAAGCAACTTTCTTGTTGTCATAGGTAACAATAATTCGAATAGTCAATTTTTTAACTAATTAAGTAATTTTGTAATGTTATTTTCCTGACCTCGTATTTTTTACGATTTTCATGACTCATGGCATGACTATATTCAGTAATTTTATATCGTCGTAAGGCTCACTCATTAGGTCTAGAGTGATAGGCCTTATGTTATGTTCCAAAAACGCATAGTGTGAAACATTTTATAAACACACACGCTGCGGACTCTAGAGTAAGAATATTTCTCATATTAAATCGTTATTTATGTGAGTGCTAAGATCCGGGAAGCCAGTGGTCATATACAAGTTAATATGTGTGCCGTCTGTTGGAATTTTGCCAAACACAACGCCTTATATCGAGGCTCGAATCAGAAACCAACTTTAATAGGGTTTTTACTTAGAGTATATAAGAAAGTATAGAGCAACCCTACAGAAATATAAACTTTGAGCACGGGTATAAACAACGCCGCTACGACACGAGCTCTGGCCGCGATACCTCGACCGACTGCGGTTACTAGGCTCCACGAGCACAAAAGTTACATTTTAGCTTATGTCATGGTTAACTGCTGTGTTAAATTTTGGAAAAATGACAAGAAAACATAATTTAAAAAATGTAATTTTAAGATTTTAATGGTGAGACCTGCTCACGCTCTGCACAAGGCAATGTTGTTGATGGTATCACCCTATACCTTCTTATATACTCTAAGGGTTTTTTTTAGAAAAAACATAGGCAGTTTTCAGACGTTACGTCAGAGCTCACGTCGCATTGGCTTATAATTATGTAAGTCGTTGATATGTAACATACGTATACCGCCCGGCTTTACGGACGATCGCTATTTGCGCTGGCTACCTCCGGACCGCTTCTGCGGTGAGGGGAGAAGAGAGAGAGAGAAAATTTGTATCGGGAGTTCTTTTTTAAATTTATATTTGTTGACCAATATTTTAGTACCTAACATGTTTATAACTGAGATTTTCATAACTTAGCGAATATGAAATTTTATCGTTTCTGTGCACTGACAAGGAAATTTATTCCGTGACCAGTGTACTTCAAAAGTTATAAAGTGGTCGTGACGACCGACGACGCCTGGGAAAAGTGATCGAATTCTGAATAAAACATTTGGAGATATATACGGCATCATAGCATACAGAGTATATTATAAATATTGAACAAGGTAGCAAATGTTCGAGCCATATTATTGATTGACTTTATACCGTGGCATATTTAAAAATAGCGTGTTCAAACCGTGCCGTACCGTACCTATCTATGCCTTGTTTCTACTAAGAGTTTTGGTAATGTTGATAAATGTTAGCTCCATATGATTAAGATTTTCTGCTATATCGTAGGGGCAGACATTTATTCTTCACTAGTTTTTGCCTGCGACTCCGCTCTCGTGGATGACGCTAATCGCGTAAAAATTTCGGTTCAAGTTTTTTTTTTTTATTGAATTAATAAAACATACAATATACATATTATTATAATATGTACTTAAACCCCACAAAACCGCTTATCGGTTTGACTGTGGGAGACCGCCAGGTAAATCTTCAAGTTTAGATAAGTTTTTAAAACTTAGTGGTTCAGTAGTTTAGGCGCTATGAAGTAACAAACAGTTAGACAGAGTTACTTTCGCATTTATAATATTAGTAAGAATGTACAAATGATTGAAACAAAGATTCGTCAATTACACAAATGTTTGCTTTGAGCGGAAATCGAACCTACGACATCAAACGCAAAAGGCAAATTACTTAACATAATGCTAATCACGTTCCGCGGTATGTCAGCCATCACGAATTGTGTTTGTTCTGTGCACTCAACTGACGTATTCAAATAGAATGTCATACATATTTTGGAGTGTGTGTTTAGCAAATTTACAATGAATACCAAAATTCGACTACATTTCTATGTAGGTATTCTAGCATCCAAATAATCTAATGGTTTGGTCTAAACACTTTGAATAATTTATTATCATCATCACCAGCCTGTACTAGTTCACTACTAAAAAATAGGCCTCTCCTAATGCGTGCCATTTTTGTGCACTTATTGGAAGCCTATGTAATACAGGCTGATGATGATGATGAACTGACTGAAGTATATGTTTTACAATTTTTATTTATTTCTGTGTGTGTACATAAGTCTACTTCAATGTCCTTCTCACCGCTCTGATTCTCTTCACTCTTCTTTTTTCGTTCAATCTATCCTTCTATGGAATTCGCTCCCTCTCGAGATCAGGATGGCAACCAGTCGGTTCACATTTAAGGTTAAACTTCGTGACCACCTTTTAAAATAAAGTTGTGCAGAATAATTTCATTATTTGTCCTGTGTATTATTTTATATTTGTGTACGTATAAGTATGTCTATATAAAAGGTATTTGAGTAGTTTATAACAGGTTTAAATTCTAACTCCTTTCATCATTTTAGTGCATCTACCACGTAAATGTCTCTGCATTACCCAAAGGTTGACTGGCAGAAAATGCCTACGGCATTAAGGCCGCCTTTGTACTCTTTTTTTGTACAGAAGAATAAATAATTAAATAAAAATAAAAACAAGTGACTTACTGCCTCCAACCACACTACTATTTAAGTTATAGTTTCCCAAAACGCGCTTTGCATTTTAAGTCGAACTATAAACGTCCTTCAAGTTTACTATACGAATAAATAAAGCAAGAAACAAAGTTATTTCGAAGCAAAGTGGATTTTACAGGCGAGGAAGCGAGGAGACTTGTTCGGTAATTTATGTCTTCCAAAGAACATTTTATGAACTTTAAAAGAGCAAAATTATGATTCACTGCGAGCTGATAAAGATACGATGATGTGTTTAAGTAACTTAATTATTTTTTTGATTTTTAACTTGATACGTTTGTTGAGATTTAAAAAGAGATAGGATTCGTGTAGGGTTGAACCCGCACAACACATTCCGGAAACTCGCCTTACCAGCGCTCTAACCAACTGAGCTCCCACATAATTTTTTTAAATTAACTTTTTAAATTGTAATTACACTTAAAAAGTTAATTTTTAAATTTTTTAAATAATTAATTAAAAAAATAATTTTGACGCTCAAAAATCGAACAATACTATTCTATTTTTATTTCAAAATTGATTAGAAGTAATAGACTAAGCAATAGTAATCGTAAATAAGTTCCAACCTTCATGGTTACAACTTATTTAATAACTACTTTAGCGAACTTGTATTTTTGCTACATTTGCGCCAAAATTCAGAATCAGCACTTTCTTGAGCTCCAATTTCTTGAGAAAGTTGTAACTTTTGATAAGTAATGAGACACTTGTTCAAGGGCAACGTTGTGTGCGCGAGGAGTTAACTTTGCTTTTTACTACACAAGAATATTGCTTATAAAAATGTAATAAAATACCAAAAAATACACCATTTTTCAACCCTTAAACGAAAAGTGTATAGAAAAATACAACGAACCGATTTCACCACTTGCATTAAACGCGATCAATCAAGCTAAACTCGGTTCAAGCGTTTAACTGATTTCTAAACTGCAATTTGCGTAGGGCTGAACTTAGTTTTATTAAACTCGCTTAATTAAGTGAGTGGTGAAATTGGGCCTAAATCTCTGTTAATTTTTAAGTTGCTTTTTACAAAACTTTTGCTTTATTTTATTCAAATATTTCCTAGGTTTGGGGTACCTACGTAGGCTTTTTACCTTGAGCTGAAATGAGAACAAAAATAAGTTTTTTTTTTAAATTTTAGTTTAGACAGGAATGTTGTAAAAAAAGGCAGGCAGAAATTTTGTTAAAACATTATATTTCTAGAAATAACATACTGAGTTAAAATACAGTTTTCATAATTAAAATTGCCAAGTTATCCTGGAAGATACTTCAAAAGATACAAAAGGTGTATTCAAAAGGTACTTTAGTTCTCCAAGTAATATGTCTAACGATATTTAAATATTATACTTTTAATAATATAACAGTACAAATAATTATTGAAAATAAAATATTTAAATGTTTTGCTTTTCAAATAAAAACTATTTCCGGAATACCACATCCACAGTTTGGTGGATGTAAATGTGAATATTACGAACGTTTGCTGAACTACAAAAGCTGCTAATTAACAGTGAAATTTGATCCTAGATCGCTAATTAGATATTCTATTGACTGATAATACTCTGCACAAATATTCTGCAAATATCAGTTCACATGTTTACGCTAACTTTGTATCCAATATTGCATTTTGGTAATCAAATTGTAATTCTTGTTTCGATTCTACTGGTAGAACTCTGTAAATTTCCTAAATAATAAATTAATTAAATTTTTCCTTAGCAAATTAAAATTTTAATTCGTTGCGATAATGTTAAATTTTATTTAATAATATATGGGCATAAATTGTTAATTTACCAGAAAACAAAAATTATTTTCTTGTAAATTATTGTATATTAATTAAATTTCTTCATTTCTGTTTTCTTGAGAATTTTTTACATGTTATAACACATGTTAGCTTGTTAAATATAATTATTTAATAAGAAATTTTATATTCTTCCTTTCTTTTTATTTTTCAACAAAAATAATACCAATTTTGCCAACACTTGAGTAATATCAAAATGAAGATAAAAGGGCTTGTCTACGGCTCTCAATGTAGGCGTCTCGCGTGGGAGTACTATCCATCATTCCACTTAGGGAGCAGGAAGGTCGGGTTACCGGAATGTGTTGTAACGAATTCATTTAGACATCGTCAATCATACAAGTCGAGTCATATACGAGTAGTCTTATTATTCTCAAACTTTGTTGGGATCGGCTTCTAATCTAAACTGCGACTGCTTATCTGACCTCTGCAATCGCAAGGGATTCAATATTTACAACTGATCAAACTAAATCAGTTGTAAGGATTTTATGAGGGTACTGACTCCATAGGTCGACTGTCAAAGATCTTCATGTCGTCCCAGGCCAAACACGCTTTCCGAGGTACGGAGCAGGTTTATTAATTTGCGTATTATACGCTTAACTTCCGAAAATTATCTACGTGTCTTGGGTTCTAGACTCTGGCTTGCCAGTCAACGGTTATACCACTTATTAAGCTAACAATGTCAGCGTCGCTACTTTCTGGGCCGCTTCAATATAATAATAAAAAATAAAAAATTGTTTGCTATCGAAACGATAAGAAGAAGGAATACAATGCGGAAAATATTTAATGCAATAACAGCATAAAGTATCAGCCAATAACTGTCTGATTGTCGGGTAAAACCTCTTTTTTATGTGATAGTCTAGTAGTTGTGATCGTTGTCTGGCAAGTCAGACGTCTCAGATTCGAACTCAACGCCTCTGACTTTTCGTAAGTTATATGTGTATTATAATAGATCAATTTATCACTTACTCCGTGCCTCGAAAAGCACGTAAAGCCGTTGCTTCTGATCCTGATCTCTCTCCGGTCGTATCAGATTGCCTTCCCTTTAAAAAAATGCTGTTGCATACATTTGTGTTCACATGACTCAACAAAATATATGGAACAGCTGATTTTTTATTGCAATTTCAGGGTTGGTCCCATGGTAAAAGTTGTTCATAATGATGAGTTTAATGACCCCATAGAAGGATGCTGGTATTTTACAAATAACCCTGTATTATATACTCTATATATTATAGTGCACAGTACCTACATAACTAAATGAAGTGTAATTGGTTTCCTCTAGGGTAACTTAGTTACCCACGTTTGCACAGGGTAAGCTCACCGAGTAATTTCTGCGTTAGAACTAATAATTGCTCATACAAGTTGGTGCCAGACTTGTGTCTGATGAGCTTTCTACATATCTAATATAACTTTAACTAACAGGTTATAGAGCTGCTGTTTTATTAGTTGTAGATACAAAGTTTTTAATTCAGAAAATTAACCTTCTTGCACGTATGTAGGTTTTACAGTTTTAGATGTTTACAAAATAAAACTTACAAAAATTACAAATATTTGTAGAGATAAAGAAAAATGTATTTGTTTTTATATCGTAGTATTGTGAAATGTGGTTTTGTTTATATTTTGTCTTTTTGTGTTGTCCAATTAATTATTTATTAATGGATTATATTTTTTATACTCTAGCTTACATCTACAGACAGCACATTTTCAACTTTCTAGCTAAAGCATTAGGTTTAAAGTTGACTGAGAAAATTTGAGTTTCGGGTGTGCCTCGGAAAGCACGAAAAGTCGTTGGCCCTGCGCCTAATCCCTCTGATCTCTCTTCAGTAGTGTCGGATTACCGTCTCATCGCACTATGAGAGTGAAGGAATAGAGTATTTACACACACACTTGTGCACTACAATATCACCTGCGTAGTTGGCTAATATCCGTTGAGATTGATCGCTGTGACCAAAATTTGGTCAGGAGGAGGCCATTTTGATATTCACTGTCGTCCACTCGTAGTATAGAATCGCCAGTACAATGGTGACTATTGTACTGGGCCCTAGCTACGCTATAATGCGCCGCGTATTGTTTGATGGTACGTTCACTATTTACACAGTTTCCAGCTTTATCTTAAATTTTAGTGCTATTCTGTATGGAACAGATATTTGTGTGAAATTATGGTAGGCGTTTGTGCTATGTTTGTAGTTGAAATATTTATTATGAAACACTTGTAATGTGATTGTAGCTATTTTAGGGAAATACGTAGGTATGTAGACTTTTTTTTCCGCCAGCGGCTTAGCCAGCTTAGTAAGTTAATAAATTGTATTTTTTTGTGTTAGTTTGATGTCTATACGTAAGCTGTACTGTAAAGTTTGATCAAAATCTGTTTTGTAGTTTTAGCATCAAAGACATTCCTACATCCTTTTTTTGTGGAGGGAAGAGGGAGCAAAAAATTTCAATTCTTACATCCTCACAAACATTCACATAATTATATAATATTAAGAAAGAAAAGATATTGTATTCTACGATAGTAATAAACCTAGGTAATAATAATCTTCATTTACCGTTAAAAAACAATATTTTTATAGAAGTAGGTATAGACCCCATAAAATTTTAAAGTTAACAAAAGCACTTTAATTATATTTTGATATTGTTGTTTCAATCGAAGTAGGTACTTTAACTTTCACTTAAAACCAAATGCGTGGGTACGTGAAAATTTCACTGATTAATGTTATTCTAAAAAGTTCTTTATTACTGGGACGACAGAACTGAAAAGGCATTTGCATTTGTGTGAATGAAGTGTTATTATAATTTGGAATAACTTTTCAAAGTTGCTATTATTAGAAATAATAATGAGCCAAATGTCTTACCGACAATGATGGTAAAAGTTTTGTTATTTTACATACATTAAGAAATTATTATTCACAAACATTTTTTATAAAAAGTATTTATGACACTAAACACTAAAGTTCTAAATTAAGAAAAGTCAGAAGTGCGCGCGCCTTGGGTCGAACCTAAGACTTGCCAATCAACGGTTATACTATTAGGCTATCACGACACGTCATCGACGACGCATCGAGACTCAAGCTATAATTATGTAAGTAATAAATGTTTATATTGCTAATAATCCTATCCTAGGTACAGTTGCATAGTTGTACATGTATTTTGCTTGACTTACTTTTCACTTGGCAAATTGATATTTTACAAATATTTAAAAAAATATTCGCTATTAAATATATTCGATATTCTATTTACTACAAGGTATATATCGGTCAAGTTTTTAAGCCTCAAATACACTCTACATTCATTAGTAGTTAGTCCATCCATCAGAGATCTCTACCGGGCATCTCTTTGTACGCTATTTGTCACCACTAGTCAATCGTCAGTCAATCAGTCAGGCTACTCTTTTAAATGTATACATTATACATATTTATTTTGTGACACTCTACGACACATTCAATAGAAATCCAATCAATGGAGTGATTCAACGATTCGGTTTTACTGCTTTGCAAATTGCTTCCACCAGGCTTGTTTACGTTCCCCCTTACAAAAGACGTAATTTCGATTGTAACATAGCTTGATAACCGTTTGGCTTTCATCGCTTTGACATTTATTGTGAATGGAATACATTTTTAAGGTTTTGTTTGTGTTCATTCAAAATATTCTTCATTAATTTGTTTTAAAATTAAAATAGCTTTTTTAATTTTTCTTTTTGTCTGTTCGGTAAAAATATTCAATCACACCGCTCTTTTGTTTTGATCGTCGTTCTAAATCTTGTACCTACTCGAGTTAACTAGATAATCGACGTTTGTGCCTCTGACCTCATCTAGTCGAGTTTTTAAATGGTACCATTTTGACGTTCAAATTAGGTACTTGCTCAACGCTTCGCCATACGCTCAATCTGAGCAGAAAATTGGGGGTTACTCTTAAACTGCGAACCCACTCTCAATTTTTGTTTTACTAAGAATAAGTTACTAATTCTTAAATCAACGCGCTTCGGTATTGGTGTTTGCACCAACTTTACAGTGCGTTCGAAAAACAATTCCGATCCAGAATTAAACTCGTAGTTCAGCAGTAATCCCCTTAGAGTAGCCTCACATTTGGTGCTAATTCTATTGCACACGCTCTAAACTAATTTAGACTTACTACCCTTCTTTCTAACTGAGATCATTAGAGAAGGATAGATGATTTGGCAGTACAATGGCCATACCACTTCTGTAGAATCGCTCTTTATTTTTTATAGGTACTCTAAGTTATTACCGCAAAATAAATTAAAACAGTACAATTAAACAAATATTTTTAAAATATCCTTCTAGAAAATGATTATCATATTTCATGTCAAAATAAAACTCAGGATGGACCCATGTCAGTTGCGTCTGTCTGTCGCGAACCCTCTTGAAAAATGATGGTATTACCAACATGAGCGACATGTAGGGACTTGATCGTGACATGAAACTAGGGTTTATTGGTATTGTAATCTACGAATGATATTATTCATTTACGTGATAGCTCTTTGAGTTCGACATTACAATATAAAAATAATGTACAATACAATAATGTACGAAGAAATTAAACTTATAGCATACGTAATACGCATACCTACTCAAGTATTAAGTGTACTTAACAAATTTATTCAATCTTCTGCTTCTTTAGAATTAAAAGGAGCATACAATACGACATTTCTTACAAGCAACAAATAATACAAACAGCAATTTTTGTATCAAATTAATTTCGCGACGTGACGAAGTTTTGTGATTTTAAATTGGATAAAAACGTCACAAAATAAGTTTTACTGAAATTATTTTTCACTTTTATAACTTTATTATTCTTTGCCAATGTTTTTTTTAACAAAAAGTGGCGATAAAATTATTTCCGTAACAATTCTTTCGAAAGAACGGAAAATACAAAGTCAGCCAATTATGTTAATGAAGTCCGTTTTCGCAGAGACATTTTGATTTAGATAACGAAAATTATTTTGAAAAGTATTACCCGGAATGTTGACATTTCTTTTTGTTTCATAAATTCTATGAAAATACAAAAACAAAAATCTCCTTAATATGATTCTTCTTGAGACCGTTTTCGAAAAAACAAAACGAATAAGTTATATAAAATCTGTACACAGTTATATTAGAAACTGGGGAATTACTCTTAAAATACAAACCCAACCTATATTACAAACTATTATTAGATATACCTAGCACTGATTATTAAGATTCGATGTAGATGGATACAAGAAAAGAGGCAGACCTAAGAAGAGATGAATGGATTGTATGAAAGATGATATAGCAAGAAAGGAAATGACTACTGAGATGACAGGTGATAGAGATGTGTGAAGAAAGAGGACATACTACGCCGACCCTAAATTAAATAAATTGGGAAAAGGAAGATGATATTATAGCACTGATAGCCTAGTGGTATGACCGTCAACTGACAAGTCAGAGGTCTCAAGTTCGATCCCAAGGCGCGATCTCTGAATTTTCGTAAGTTATGTGCGTATTATAAATTAATTATCAGGTGCTAAAACGGTGAGGGAAAACATCGTGATGTAACCAGCCCACTTAAGAGATTCTTCAAAGGTGTGTAAAGCCATGTCAGAGGCCTATGGGCAGTTTAAACTCTGACACCAGGTTGTTTATCAACCATACGATGAGAAAAAGAGATTACAGACTCATTCACGTTGCGAGTTTGTAATCAAACTTAAAAGCGCGTGGCTGTTTTTTTAAAGAATTTGCAACTTATTTATAGTAAAAATAGGATTGAATTTGCTTCGTAGTTCCTCTGTAATGTGTAGCTTGTGGAGCACGTCGGTGATGTATTGCAGATCAGCGTCGACTCGATCGTCGTGAATTTGAAATATTTTTAGCTAGTTTGACAGCTTGAGCATTCGGTTCCCGTATTTCAATTGATGAAGCCTTGTTCAGTATTTGGTATGCAGACTATTGCAGACAGGATTTAGTTAGATAGACTTGCAAGATTGAAATTTTGGTGTACCTATGAATTATTCTTCTTTCTGAAAAATAATTGATTGATCAGTGTATTTTTGTGTAGTTTTGGGAGGATTGGCCGCAGAAAGCGCAGAACCGGGATGAATGTAAGGAGGATAGGGAGGCCTTTGCCCTGCAGTGGGAGGATAACGGCTAAAAATAAAATAAATAATAATGATAGTTGATTCTCTAGGCGACTAACCGTTGACTGGCAAGTCAGAGTCGAACCCAAAGTTATGTGCGTATTATAATTATCACTAGCTCCGTGCCTCCGAGAGCCGTTAGTCCTGAGCAGTTAGTTCTAATGGACTACAAAAGTAGGAAATAAAGAGCACAAATGACTTTGTTTGTATGCATACATTTGTGCACCATAATTTCTTTTGCATTTTATTATATTAAACTATTTACACATCTCTTTTATATGAAATATTGATACGGCTTTACTCAAGCATTGATTTCAGGGAATGCCCGACTAGACCGACTTACATCTCTTTTGGTATACATTTTGGCTACAAAATATCTTTGTAAATAAAAAATGTTATGCGATATGAAAAACTAGTATCAAAGTAAAGTTATTTGCCGAAATTAAGAAAATAAGTACCCGTACCCAGCTCCCAAGGTTGGTTTTATGAGCTAGCCTTTTATTATTAGGGTTTTCTGCATTTTATCAACACTCACAAACAGTCCTTGAGAGAAATGGCCACATTTAGAAGCAGTTTGGTACCGAAACTTTTGTTCCAGCAACATTGCCGGAATAAACTCAGACTTAAGGTAAATGGAACAGAAAATCTGTTTAGAGAAAAGAACGAATTCTAAGTATACAAAGTAACAGTTTTGGCGTTGTTTGTCGATGTACTTTGGTGATGTGGCGATGTACTTGGCCGGTTTTTTAAAATGTGATTCGACAAATAATAATACAATAAAATTAATACTGAATAATAAAAACTAATAAATATTCGACAAAATAATTAACGTTTTACAAGAAATATGTGATTTTAAAGACCTTTAGATAGTGCAATAAGAAAAGAAAAACATTTGAAAACAAAGAAGAAAATTTCTAGTATTTTCATGGTTTTTTTACGATTGAGACACTGTCAGGCAAACTAAATAATAGGTATACTTAAAAAAAACAGTTTTTAAGGTATAAAGTAGAGGTACATAAAAATATAAAAGACGCCATCTATACATATAGAAGAAAATGTATTGAAATTGAAAAAAAAATCGTTCAAAAACTGAAAACTAAATCGCCGGAACTGACAATAACTTCGATAACGTTATTTGTACGCGCTGTTTGCTTGAAATATTAGAATTTTGATCTAGAGTTTACGAGTGAATATATATGGAAATCATAGCATCCTTCTACATCTCAGCAATCAGGTATTATGTTAGCTGGAAAATCGTTCGTTTTATCGTATTTTTACAGTCGATTGCAACTTTGTAACTTTAGTAGAAAGAATAAATACTATTTGGTTTAAAAATATTTTACATATTAATAAAGGATTTTTTGCATGCAGGTACTCACGGCTAGACATCAAGGTATGCATTTATTTTTTATTTATTTTAAAAGGATATTCGGTATTTGAGATCGAAACTATCAAGATTCATCCCAAAAGCGAGACTTTTCTCGAAGCAAAATGTCGGCTTATTTTACTAGACCAGCGGTTCTCAAACTTTAGTGCGACGAAACTCTTTTAGAAAACAAAGTATGAGACGAAATCCTACAATAATCTAAATCTGGTTTTATGAGCATTCTTTATTAATAATAATCGTTAAATTACTTGACAGTAGACACATTTACATATAATGGGAGGTATGAAATTGTTTTTTACTTTTAATTTTTTATTTTTACTTTACGTATTCCAGTCCTACTCTTTTAGTTACATTTTTTTAAACTACGAGTATGATGTAATATTTATATGGATTTTACTTTTTTCTACAACTTTATAGTAGATCAACTTTTCTTATCATTATAATCAGAATTGGTTACATACCCGCTTTACAAGTGCGTGGGTGTGGGTTCAAACGTGACATGTATATTGGTACCAATGTGATTTTTTCAATGTCTTATATATTTTCTAAGTTAATCTAAGACGCCATTGACTAACGAGGCTAGCGAGGTGATTAGTGCTCAATACTCTGTATGAGAAGAGGCCTTTGCCCTGCAGTAAGACAGGTACAGGCTGATTTACTATTATTATTTTCACGGGGCCCCCGTAGAGGCTTTGCCGAGCCCCAGGGCTTGCGGACACTTTGAGAATAGCTGCACTAGAATGTACATACACGAGAAACTCGCACCTATATCCGTAAGCACCCTTGCATATCAAACGCATATTACGTGGTCGCATCTCCCTTAATTGCATTCCCATAAGCGCTATCGACGTCGACGGTATTACATTAACACTGTTATTGGTACTTCAGCAAGTGTCACACCTATACTGTTTCAATGTGGAATTAGATAAGAGAATAGCTCAAATATAATCGGATGATGGCATTTGATGTTGATATTTAGATATAAACATTCTGTATAATAATCTAGGTTCCACCCGAGACTTCTCATATGGTATGTTGATAAATTATAGCTTATGTTTTTAATCTCTAGAACCAACGACGTTGTCTGTACTGACAAACTGCCTGCAGTCACAGTACCTACTGTTTAATAAGTATCTATAGAAGATAAATAAGCATTTTCTTTATTATAGGTACCAATATTTGCTGGCCTTGCACTGAGCCGAGATAGTAATGTCACCATGGGTCCAAGATTCTTACAAAAAAAACCCATAACTAACATAATAACTAGTGGTCAAAATTCGCCGTTTAAAAAAAAAAATTATAGGTTTTTGCAATTCTTCTCAATATAAACTTTTACTATGCCAAATTTCACACTTATCCGTGCGCGCAATATTCTTAAAAAGGGATCCACCGTTTTTGCTCCTCGTATTAATAATAATTAAAGATATCTTGTATTACTTAAAGCGCTGATATACTTATACACTTTTAAATAAATGAAGAACTACAACGCTACAACTAAACTACAACTCAAACTACATGTGGCATTTATATTAACAAAATGCAAATCACCACAGACTGCCACTCAATTATTCACAGACAATGAATGCAATGAAATGCCTCGCCTTTACTTTGAAGAGACAATCAACTTTATGAGGCGTGCCATTATCCACATCGTTGAGTGCTTTTACACTCATGTTCTGTTATAAAATTACACATTATCGATCAGGTTAACGTTTTATAGGAAAATGAGTTAAATCTTTATTTCAGAAATGTATATGTATAACATAAAATATAACTTGACCTAAAGCTTCCCAATTATTGGCGTTCTAAACTTATCAAGCCGTCAAACACCAAGAAATGAATCACAAAAGGACACCATTGTTACGCGTCGCTGTAGTTGTTGAAAGATAAAAATATATGAACATTATTAAACAAACTGTGTTTCTTCAAAAAAAACCGGAATCATTTGTTTATTATCTTTATTCACTGGCAATACTGAATTGTCAGATATTTTAAATAGCTGTCAAATATTAAAACTGCTCGAGCCATGCGTAGCTGCCAAATCCAGATGGCATATAAGGTTTGCGCTATTTAGGAAGTCCTATGTTCAACCTTCCAAGGCGATGGGCTTATGTGATGATGACGATGATGATGAGATGGCAAATCTCCTTTGAGATTGGCCGCTGTGACCGCAATTCGTTCAAGAAGACATTATTATTAGTAACCTTTGCAAAATCTTGTTGAATGTTGTATTTGGTTACTACTGAGTGAATGTTAAAATATTTCTATGATACAGTTCGGGTATTTTGCTCTCGTAAACCGAAGTATGTCGTAATTTTATTTTCTTTGTAAGAGGAATATATTTTATGACCTGCCTACATTCATACTGGTAGCAATTAATCTCTAAATATATGTAGGGCCCTCCACTGTTCTCATATTTCTACCATTCCACGTACATAAAAAATTGTAAAAGAAAAATCTAAGGTATGTTTCTGGTCATATTTCACAGCTTTTTCTGTTTCAAACTGCGCACTTAATACCACGAGCATAAAATTTACGATATATACGTAGCAAATTTAAAAATACAGCTGCATACTTTCAGAGCTTACGCTTGAATCACAAACCCATTACAGATCTCAAATTTATACATAAACTCATTGTAAAGTTCGTGGTTTTTAGTCCGTGCGAGTCGGACATAACCTCATCGCCAACCCTTGATGATGGGGTACTCATAGAGTTTTCCACACGACAAAAAAAGGGTCCCTGCGGAGTCTCACTCAGCCGCGTGTTGTTACCTTCGCGAGGACATTTTTCTCTAAAATTAGGTACATTTTTGTCATTTGCAAGGGTAATGCTATCTTTATCCCATTGCTAATAGGCAAGATGCTTATTTTTGGGGCTTTTCATAAGTTATTTTTAAACTATGTATATATTTGTTTACGCATCAGTAACATAAAATATGCATAATGTGGATAACGGAGAACCCTTTCACATTACATTAGTTCAACGTTTCCTCGAAAAAGCCTTAAATAATTATATTTAAGGCTAACAGATTTTTAGTTGGTTTTTCAGGACTATAAGACACTTTTGTGTAGGTAAGTGAATTTGTAGTACGACTATTTTCTCGTTTTTTGTCCTTTCAAAATATAATTAAACTCAAGACTAAATGTATGACGTCATAGTTTCGCGTTATAAATTTCATCATCATCATCATCAGCTTGTATTAGTCTACTGCTGAACATGGCCTCTCTCAATGCGCACCACTATTGTGCGCTTATTGGAGGTATTTACCCATAATCACCACGCTGGGCAAGCGGGTTGGCGGTCGCAGTAGCGGATGATTGCTGTTACACAAATGATGCTGCTGCTCATCCTCCGGTTCTTTCCCTTTGTCGCTTTTTACGACACCCGCGGGACGAGTAGAGGTTTTTTTATTCTTAGGCCGGACTCCACAAGGCACGGGCATAATTTTACCGTAAAATAAAATAGAAACACATAAAAGAAACAAGTATTAATTTTTAGATATTTAATTTTACATTAAATTCTTCTATTGTCATTAGTATTTATTAGTTATCTGTTGTTATTAACTGCACAACTTTGTACAGTCAAAGTTGTATCCAAGATATTTGATATAGGTCTGTTTACTTAGGAAACATGATAGTTTATCTGCTCGATACCAAAACTACCTTATACAAACTAGTTGTTAGTCCATAAACTAAGTTTCATGGTTGACGTAGCTTTGTGGATGTTGTAAACAATAATAAACGTGATTATACATAGATCCATCTTTCAGAAGACATATTTGAGCTATCGAGTAAAGTAAAGCTCAAAGTATAGCCACAGACAGTATCGTGGTGGCGCATTGGTAACGGACCCGCTTTGCAAGCGCGTGAGTGTGGGTTCGAACCTGGCATGTACCGATGTGACTTTTTCAATGTCATATGTACTTTTTAAGTTAACCTAAGACACCACTGACTAACGGTGAAGGAAAGAGTTATTCATCAACTGGGCCGAAGGAATCTTGTCCGAACGGCCGAGTTGGCACCATTTATTTTTAATAATTTTTTCGTTCATCAACTCGGCCGACGTAAAATTTTTAAGTATTTTTGTACAGTCAAGTACAAAACTGTTGATAAAAATAATAATATGTCTTAATAAAACTAAATGTATTATATAAAATAGATTTAATTTAAAAGATATATTTACAGGCTGACTGGTGAGACACGTTCAATACTGAAGGAGGGTACTCGGTACTCTATTCTCGTTATATTTACACTTTACAAAGATTTTTTTTTGTATATTTTTTACATATTTATACACATGTTTTGCTTATTAAATAATTTCAATTTACAATTTATTAACAGTACTTCATCGACTTAACATTATCAGCGACACGTCCTAGCGAAAAATTATCCACACTTAAATTATTTGTAGGATATTTTTTTCAAAAATTAAGTACCTTTTTTATGATGTAAATATAACGAGAATCGGGTACTGAGTACCCTCCTTCAGTATTGTTAGTGTCTCACCAGTCAGCCTGTATATACAAAATGTGGTCTATAAAACTTATCCTAATGTTAATCAATAGTATCACAATTTGTTGAGCATTATGCTTAATGTGAAAAAATTATTTAAAGATTGATGAATACTAAACAATAATTGTAAAAACAAAACTCAAAGAAAGCCTTAAAATACATGTAGAGCATGTCAGTTTGGTTTCAAAAATGAACATAATTATTCTTAATTAGTAATTAACGTAATTCGTATTTTTAAAGCTCTATTAATAATAAAAAAATATCACATTTTTAAGCATTCTGCTAGTTTAATAACTAAATTTTCTATTGCTTGATAAATAGTAGACAAAATAATTATAAAAACAAAAAATATGAATAGGATTGAAAACCTTCTGCGTTTTTCGTCGGTAAATAAATTAAATCAAATTTAACATAATATCACCTTTGTTTAAAAAAATCAACATAATATAAAATATGGTCTATTTTAAAGCTTAATCTAAAAATAATCAAAAAATATCACAACTTGTAAAGCATTTGGCTAGTTATTAACTAAATTATCTATTGCCTGATAAACAGTACACAAACTAATTATAAAAACAAAAAATACGTAAGTACTTATATGATTGAAAACCATGCGTTTTTCGTCGCATAAAAAAAAAAATCAAATGCAACTTATTTTCTTTGTTTAAAAAATCAACATAATATAAAATAAGGTCTTATTTCAAACTTAAACTAATACCAATAAAAAATATAACAATTTTTTAAACAATTGGGTCATTATTAACTAAATTATAAAAATCATACGGTAATTGTTCTGACTTAATTCTTTTGACTTTCTATATGAGAGTAATTAGTGTTTCTGTGTAAACGAAAAATTCATATAAGTACTTCCATAGATACGTGATTGTAAAAATTTAATTTTAAAATATTATTGACCATAAATACTTTAAGCACTTTTGAACAGACTGTACTACAGATACTCGGACGAGTTGATGAACAGAAAAATAATAAAAAATAAATGGTGCCAACTCGGCCGTTCGGACAAGATTCTTTCGGCCCAGTTGATGAATAACTCGAAGGAAAACATCGTAACGAAACCTGGACTTAAATAGTCTGAAATCGCCAACCCGCAGTGAGCTAGCGCGGTGATTAATGCTCAATCCTTCTCTGTATGAGAAGAGGCCTTTGCCCTACATTGGGACAGTTACAGGCTGATTTATTTATTTATTTATTATAGCCACAGACTAATTAATATGTTACATTCGGCCATCGTTAGAGCAATAGTTCTGTGCTGACGCGGGGTGCAATGCGTGTGTCTGTGGTCATACAGGATATTTAGTTAGAAAGGAATATAATATCACAGATAATACGGCTAGCCTGACGCGTCCCACCCATGCCTTACTCACCGCACGATTGCTGTGTAAACGACTTCGATGGCCGACTTTAAGACATGCGTAGCAATGGCGAAGGCTCCATATAACTCGATTTCTTTCGACTAATGAAGTCAAAAGCATTTGAATAATATTTGAATGCCATTTTCAAAAATGGCATTCAAATCTTATTCAATTAGAGGTACCTAAGATTCAGATTCAGATTCATTTATTCCACTTAAACAGAGTACTAATGCATAAAAACAACGTTTTTTATGAACTATTTTTCAGAATATCAAAACTAAACGTAGATGCAAAAATTGTGTCTGTGATGTTGAGCGTTGTAGACTTCCTGGATGTCGATTCAGGTCTTGCTTATCATAAAAATGCATTATCATTGAAACTGAACTGGTTCTAATTCAGCTTCAAAGATTTGACCTTAACGTACATACATACATTGCAAGTAAATTATATATAAAATAATTATATGTAATAATTATATGTAATTATATGTAAAAGTAATTATATTATGTAAAATCTCTCTTTTTATTTTTTATTAAAGCGTATTTTTATAAATTAACTGTAATAAATGAAAAGTTAACTAATTGAATTAATAAATCACGTAGCAGATTAATAATTTTACTCTAGGCTAACATCAGAAACAGATGTAGGTGAAGAATTTCATAATTTAATTAAGTCATCTCGAAGAAAATGGCTGTCGACAAGAATTCCTTGACTTGACTTTGGTTTGTTAATCTTGTCTATTATTAAGCTTTGCGTCTTAAACATGGTTGTGAGTTGTGGCAGAGGATTTAATTTGTGTTTTAGTTCCCTTAAATTATAATAATAATAATAACAACGCCGTCATCGGTGGGGTCGAGATAGCCTAGTGGTTGACCGTAGACTAGCAAGTCAAAGGTCTCAGATTCGAACCTAAGGCGCGCACTTATTACAAGATATTACAAATTAATTATCACTTTCTCCGTGCCTCGGAAAGCACGTAAAGCCGTTAGCTCTGCGCCTGATCTCTCTTCGGTCGTATCGGATTGCCGTACCATCGGGCTATGTCAGTGAGGGAATAGACAGTGCACCTGTGATTACACACACACTTGTGTACTATAATATCGTGCGTAGTTGGCTAATCTCTGTTAAGATCGACCGCTGTGACTGAAATTTGGTCAGAATATAGACAAGATCAAAACGTTTGACTTTGTTCAACGTTTCATAGATTAAAGTTTCACAAAGTTTGACGTCATTATAAGCAGACTCTTAGCTGACCTTAAGGTCGGAAACAGTAATAATAGCTAGACTAAAGTCTTATCTTAATGTTCAACCTATTGTTTAGACTGTAAACAATAGCCAGAACATTAAAACAAGGCTCTAAACTTTAGAGTCTAGTTATTGGTCATTATATGCTAATTTTGCTGCTAATTTCTAATATTAGGTACCTATCTACATAAAATTGTTAACTAGTATTACAAGCAACCGCATCTTTCCATAAAATAATGGTAAAAAAATAGGTCATTAAGAAAAGCAAAGTCATATTTTTATAAAATTTAGACTACAGTTGAATTCTGTCACTAAGGACAATATCTGACGTCTCTGTAATGTGATTCTTGCTAAGATCCTTGATAAGATTATATTCCAAATCAAATATTGAGAAGCGTATCTCAGCAAGCCTCCTATTTGAACTTAAATTAGGTTTCTATTTAGGATTTTTCCTTCATTTGTAAGTAGATATCTAAAATAACAATCTACGAAATCTTTGAAATATATTATGGAGTTCCCGTATTAGATTTCTTCTTCTTTTTTATTATTATTGAATCAGATTATTATCTACTATTGAGCTACGAATACGGTTATGATAACGACTAGTATTAAATACGAGTACTCTTGAGCTACGAATTTAATAACAATCCCATTTTAAATTCGAATTCATTGCAACGTGTTGGTAAAAAAGTGCAATCATCATACGCGCTTTGTTTTCTCCTATCTATTAATCTATCAAAATTGTAAAGTGGGTACAAATTTCTACTTCAGAAACCGCCTTGAACTAGCAGATAACAAAGTACAAAAACGGTTACTATTAGTATCCAGTCGCAAATTAAGCACTGATAGCCTAGTGGTATGACCATCGACTGACTTTAATGGTCTCGAGTTCAATCCCAAGGCGCGCATTCCTGACTTTTCGTAAGTTATGTGCGTATTATAAATTAATTATCAGTTGCTAAAACGGTGAGGGAAAACATCATGATGAAACCAGCAGACCTGAGAGATTTTTCAATGGTGTGTAAAGCCATGTCAGAGGCCTACGGGCGGTTTAAACTCTGACACCAGGTTGTTTATTAACCATACGATAAGAAAGAAGTCGCAAATTTTACAAAAGCTAAGCTCGTCTTTTGTTTGTTAGTAAAGACTGAAGACGACTAGATTTAATGAAAACCATGTCGTGTACGAATTTTCTTGTTTGATATTTTTTTCTGAAACATTGAGTCGTTGATCTCAGTACCCTACGGCTTCATTTTGACGAATTGTTCCCAAATTAATACTCATGTTCAATATTGCCCAAGAACTAATTTTCTTGATTTTTAATAAAAATATAGTAGGACGAGGACAAAAAATATGAAACTTTAGAGCAATAGTTTTTTAAAACTTTTTAGAAAGTGCAACTCAATTATATGCGATAAAAAGCGCCCTGGTTCTACAAAACTGGATGTTTTTGCTGACCTAATAGCCCAGTAGAAGTAGGATTCTATCTTATAATTTCATTAAAGTCATTTATTTTTGCACAGGAGATTAGTTACGTGTATTTAAAGCTTCGTTTAAAAAGTTAGAAAATTTAGACCAATGCTTTAGGTATAATTTAGGTTTCTGCAAAATCCATTACAAACGGTGAACACATCGGTAGTCTTCGGGTTTCCGTATTTACCCGAATGTATTATCTCCATGTCTAGTAATTTTTATATTTATTTGTACTCAATTCTTTAAATATTTAAATTTAGAACTACATACTTTATTGTTCTTTTGTTTTTGATTTCTATGTGAACTACATAAAATTATAAAACCTATAAAATCTCTTTATTAACCAACGACGGAAAATAGGAGGAGGTTCTCAATTTGACTTGTACCTAGGTATATATATTTTTACAATTGCTTTTTTATTCAATAGACTTTACAAGTTTTCGAATATGTTTCAACGCCAAATGTCCGACCAGCTCTCTTGACGAATATTGACGATCACCTAATTCTGTAGACTCTATGTACAATACTGTGAGAGTTTTACGGTTTTGTTTAAAGTTTTGTTTGTATATTATATTTATCAAAAAAATTTTTTTTGAGTTTTATTTTTGCTCCTGATCAGAAGGTCTAAGTGATGAACAAGGTGATTCGTATATAACTAACGTACAATTCATCCCAAACACAGTTGTTCAAAATTAATAGTAAATATTTATTACTATTTGGGTACCAGGTTGTTCATCAACCATAGAACAAAGAAATCTAATTCGGGCAGAGCTTCATTTTAAAGGTTTAATTGAAAGTACACTGAATATAAAAAACCGGTTTTTTATATCGCACCGGTTTTTCATTCCCTATCCTTGAACTCCGCGTGGCTTTTCTTATAGAAACCATGTTTTTATAATAACTTTACCCACACAAAATCTTCTGTAGGTATGACGGTATAGCATTTTATAATTGTTAAGTAGCCTCTAATTTCTGAACTCAAATAATAATATTACTCAGACAAAAATAATTTAAAATTCACGTCATTTATAAAAAAAGGATTAAGTTTAGTTAATTAATTCATTTTAATTGGCCATACCAATTAACCAAAATCAAATTATTCAGATTAAAAAAAAACTAATTTTCATTAAGTTATAAGTAATTTTATAGGCCGTACTGGATGATGTATTTTTAACTGATCTTATAGAAAATGTTGTCACATGACAGTGTCACTGTCATGTTTTGATATTGTTATATAATGCACTTCTGCCTGACACATTTGGATTAAGTTTATAAAATTTCGGACATAATTAATTTATTATTAGCCTGTAACTGTCCCATTTCAGGGCAAATGTCTCTTCTCATACAGAGAATGCACTGAATTAATTGAATGCATTTATCACCACGCTAGCTCAATGCGGGTTGGCAATTTTAGACTATTAAATCCAGGTTTCCTCACGATGTTTACTGTTAGTCAGTGGTGTCTTAGATAAACTAAGAATTTACATATATGACATAGAAAAAATCACGTTGTTACCACCACCTCCTTCTTGACTTCTTTCTCTTTGAATAATTCTAAATAATTAATTAATTACGCTAATTCTTCTTAAAGGAGATTTTATCCTATTGTAATTAGAAAACTTAATAAAAAAAATATTTAATTTCTAAATAAATATTTCTTAAAATATATTTTTGATTTTTATCTGTTGTTGTTTGTCTTTCTTTATATTACTCTTTCTTTTTGGAATATTCTGGATTCAAATATCTATAATAATACTCAAATATACCTCATTTTTAACTAAGAATATTACCCCTAAATTATATATTTGTTTCAAATTTCAATAAAGGTTTGAATGTATACAAGATTTTGATAAAACCGGTATTGGTTGAACAAAATAAAAAACCGGTTTTTATATCGATATATTTTGTATATTATATTATTATCTTTAGTAGCATCTAACTCTGGAACAAATTTTTTTATATTACACAGACTAAGAACTCAAACTCAAACTTAAACTCATTAATATTATAATTTGTAAAACTACATTTTTTTATAATGTTGTTGTCAGCGATTTGAAAGCACGGCGGCCGGCTACGAAGTAAGCGCGATAAAACCCCCTACGCCCCGCACAACCCCTCGTATTATTTTCGTATGCCGTGCTAACAAATCTTAAGTTTTCTGACAATTCCATGGACCAATTTTTCTAATCTTTTGTATAATGATAGAGTACATAGTTATGGTCAAATAGCCACCAACTTCTGAACTCAAATTTTATATTACTCACTTACTCAGACCATAAAACTTTGAAACTGAAAACTCAAATAATTTGGAAAGCTGTTTAGATAATTTTCTAAACTTTTTGTAGTAGGTAAAAATATACAATACCAATTCATTAAAATTATTTCCAGACACTAGAATAATTTATTGAAGGCACAATTGTAATATTTAGTTTTTCAATGTTTGGCCTTATAACATAGGTTCCATGTATCCAATCTTTCTAATCTTTTGAATGATGATAGAGTATATTGTTATGGTTAAATAACCACCAACTTCTGAACTCAAATTGTATGTTACTCACTTACTCAGACCATAAAACTATGAAACTGAAAACTCAAATATTTCGGAAAGTTCTTTAGATAATTTTCTAAATTTTTTGCAGTACGTAAAAATATACAATACCAATTCATTAAAATTATTTTCTGACACTAGAATAATTTATTGAAGACACAATTGTAATATTTAGTTTTTCAATGTTTGGCCTTATAACATAGGTTCCATTGTATCCAATCTTTCTAATCTTTTGAATGATGATAGAGTATATTGGTATGGTCAAATAACCACCAACTTCTGTTACTCACTTACTCAGATTTCATGTTACTCACTTACTCAGACTATAAAACTATGAAACTGAAAACTCAAATAATTCGGAAAGTTCTTTAGATAATTTTCTAAACTTTTTGTAGGACGTCAAAATATACAATACCAATTCATTAAAATTATTTCCAGACACTATAATAATTTATTGAGGACACAATTGTAATATTTAGTTTTACAATTTTTGGACATAAAACATCGATTCCATCAGTTCCATGTATCCAATCTTTCTAATAACTTAATAACTATAAGATAACATTGTCCTTAATCTCACACGACTAGAATTTTTGACTTAAATTTTATATTCACGGTTTGTCATGCAGTTTTGCAAAAACTTAAATTGTACTTAAAGCAACGGTCTAAATTTTCTAACTTTTTAATAGAAGCTCTAAATATACGTAATTAATCTCCTGTGCAAAAATAAATGACTTTAATAAAATTATAAGTTACGGTCAAAATACGACGTTCCGCTATCGGTCTATAAATAAATTATTTCAGAGAGAACTATCCTTGCCAACATAAATTTCTCCTAAAGTGTTACCAAAAGATGGAGAGGCATTTTTACGTGTTACGTATCTTTACACCCTGGCGAGTACCTAATGAGTAAGTGGGTCCGTAAACGAGATATTACTATGAGGTCTCTTAGGGGGTAATGATACAGGAATAAGTAAAATTAAACACTGCATCAAGCAAAGGTTGACTGGTAGAGAATGCTTATGGCATTAAGTCCGTATTATACAATATTTTGTATAAAAGTATTAATTAAATAATAAAATAGCACTATCATTTACTTATTTATATATTTTTTAAATTAATTATTATTCTAGTAATTTATTATTTTGTATGTTAAGGGATTGAGACTGAGAACCTGATAAATAAACTTATTATTATTATTTTTCTTCTTTATTTAAATAATTTACATATAACATACATTTTTAAATATAAAATATAGTAGCCCGCCGGTATCGGGAACAGGGTCCAAGCTACAACTAGCTAGATTTATTATTATAATTACTGTAATATAAAATATATTTTCAAAGTATATTTTTACAAAAATATACATTTAAAAATATAAAATATAGTAGCCTACTGCTATCGGGAACAGGGTCCAGGATACCGGCGAGCAGGGCTCCAGAGAGAGGAACCTCCTGACTATGCGATCTAGCTGTCTGTCAATAAGGCCCAATTTCACCATTCACTTTAAAATCTGAGTTAAGTAACTAAGTTCAGCCCTACGCAAATTGCAGTTCTGATCTCAGTTAAACGCTTGAACTGAGTTTAATTTGATTGGTCGCTTTTAGTGTCAGTGGTGAAATCGGCTCTTAATGTATAAACAAGGGACTTTCTGCTTACCCATCACTCGGTTGGTAGCATGGCGTAATATAGTCAAGCGAACCTGCTACAATTTGCATATCGTTATAAGTCCACACATTTGAATTTTGTTGATACCGAATAATGTGGCCGTTTGTTATTTTGTTATACATGTTGTGGTTGTATAAATTATTCAAATATATTTTGTATTTTTTTAAAGTAACGTGCGATACATAAGTTACTCTTATTCATTAATTATCGTATGGTTGATAAACAACCTAGTGTCAGAGTTTATACTCGTAGACCTATGACATGGCTTTACACATCGTTGAAAAATCTTTTAAATGTGCTGGTTTTTTAACTGTTTTGGCAAGTGATAATTAATTTCTAATTCGCACATAAATCCGAAAAGTCACCTATAACATAGCCGGCGAAACGTGGGTCTACCGCATACACCTCTGCACACCCCCTCTGGGGAATACAGGCGTGAGTGTATGTTTTATGTTTATGCAAAATATTTTAGTAAATCTAACGTAATAATTATTACTTTTAAACCTTTTCACATAAACAAATAACATTGCAGAAAACTCATTTTACTTTTATTGGGAGCATCATGCATTAAGGGACAGGTTAATCTTTCGGAGTTAATTCGAATACATAAAGAGTTTTCCCCTGGGAGGACTACCAAGTGTTAGAGCCGTCAACCGTCGTCATCCTGAGATAAAATTGTCATATTATGTGTAATCGTGTGTATCTTTCATTAAGATTATGTGATGAAGGAAGGAAGTAAATATGGTACTAGTGTACACACAGCTAAACATCAAGCAATACATTTCCAGTATAAGCTGACATCTTGTTGTACGAAGAGCCTATACAATGCGAGGTCAGTTCTTACTGATTTTGTATAGTTTGATGTGCAGCCGTGTGTACGAGACTATTATAATTTATTTGGTATGTTTTTTATGGTTAAAGGAGATGGGTCCTTCTTCTTCTTCATCGTATGGTTGATGAACAACCGGTTGTCAGAGTTCAAAACGTCCTTAGGCCTCTGACATGACTTACATACCGTTGAAAAATCTTTAAGGTGTCTGGTAGTCTATGTGCTATTCTGATGTATAAGCTATATTACTATAAAGTTTCATCAAAATCAGTTCAGTAGTTTTTTAGTGGCAAGTAACATCCATCCATTCAACCTCACAAACTTTCACATTTATAATATTAGTAGGATTCCTAATCCTAATATTATAATAATAATATTATAAATAGTAAGGTAATCCTACTAATATTATAAATAGTATATAACTATGTAAATAGTAGACAGAAAGAAATATTTTTATTAAACGACACAAAAACACCACATAATATAAAAGTAAAAAAAATGGATTAATAGGGTTCGATAAAATCAATAGTGTATTCACAAGTTAGACCTAATCTTTTATCCAACCAACCGAATCAACTGCATTCGTAAACACGGTTGAATGGATGACTAAACAAATAGTGTACAATTTGTTACCAAAATATTCGTACTAATGGTCTAATCAAATACTAATATTTCGGTTTCCCGTTTCGTACATTGTTACACTGTATGCTGTAGATGTATTAAATAGCAAATTCCAGGTTGAAATTGAATTTACAATACAATACTGAGCACATTGCATTGTTAATTCAATTTCCGTTACCGCATCTGTGACGTTTCCGTTTGACAATAATGATTATGCAGTTTTGGCTCAATTCTAGTTTAATAACTACCTAACCTAATCTATTTGGAATGCTCCAACAATGTGAAGGGTAATATTGGCATCGTTGTGATATAACGGCTTCATAATAGTATTGTCAACGTAGACTCACGCCCAGTTATTCCTAAGAGGGGGTAGGAAGAGGTGTATGCGGTACACCTACGATTCGCCGGCTATGTTATAAGTCTTATGTAATAGGGGGCAAGCACTCAGTATCGAAAACAGCAGTCGCGCTTGTTACTAGATTAACGAGGCAGTCATTAGTAATTATCAAGTTGATAAATAATATCGCTGCATTGATAATTTTCAATGGATCAAGTGATAATAAATTAATTATTTATTAATTTACACATACATACCTTACGAAAAGTCAGTGGTCATAGTGAAAGTCAGAGAGAAAATACGAAATCTATGCAAATTTCACCGGAAATTGCTTATTGAATTTTACTGATAAATGCGTATAATATTGAATTTTGCCGACAATTACGTAAAATATTGAACTTTACCGTATTTAGTTCTAGACCTACTATCTGTATCTCGTAATAAAGCTATAGCAGAGTCCAATACCGCAAAGATTTTAATAGAAATTCGATAAAATGCAACGTCTCTATGGCTCACCAAAAGTTATTTCTTTAATCGAATATGGAGATCTTCGCACTTGGGATTCAGGTACATTTTCCGACTTTAACTTCGAGTGAAATTGAATTTACATAATCTGCTTGGAGAGTAAGCGCTAAGGGATTGATTTGTTGCTAGCGTTGGAAAACATATAAATTTACTAACGTGATATACCTAATCATTTAAAGATCATTCTGTTTATCTTTATTCTATTTTTGGTCCCAGTTTGGGTGCCAATAGCTTTTATTTGTTTTTTTACGTGTCGCGCCCTTTGATTTTTTCTTTGATGTCCTACATTATACATAAGTTATGCATACTATGCGAACTCTAAAATTCAAAATGTATAAAAATAAAAAATCCAACCCGAGCGGGATTTGAACCCGCAACCTACTGCATAAAGCCGCCAATCGCTCTGCCATTAAAATCAAATCCCGCTCGAGAATTTTTTATACCAATTTTGAACTTAAAGAGTATGTTTTTTTTTTATAATTCAAAAACAAGCGATGCGTCGATCGGTGGCAATCTATTTCTAAAGCTTGTTTCGTTGAGAGATGTTATTAAGTTTAAGTTATCCTCCGAGGAAAGATCCAATCTCTATAAGTACTACGTTGAAAGGATAGATCAAAACTTTATACACTGTAAGTAGATTTATTAAAAACTTTGTGATAAAACGAATTAAATAACGATATCATTTTTATTTTACAACTATAATCGTCGTGGAGGAGCATTGGTTGGATTTGTTTTACAAAAACATGGGATGGGTTCAAACCTGGCATGTACCAATGTAACTTTTGCAATATCTAATATATTAAGTATTTTCTTAGTTAATCTAATACCATTGTCTAACGGTTAAGGAAATCATCGTAAGGAAAATAGTCTGTGGTGAGTATTAGTATTAGCGTGGTGATTAATGCTCGATCCTTTTCTAAATGAGAAGAGGCCTTTGCCCTGCAATGGGATAGTTACAGGCAGACAGTTGCAGGCAGTGCCCGGGTAATGGCAATAGGGTCGCCCCCCTATATTGGACTTATAATATAGCCGGCGAAACGTGGGTGTTCTGCAATCACCTCTGCCTACCTCTTCTTGGGAATACAGGCGTAAGTCTATGTTATGTTACGTTAACAAAGTTACATTGATGCATTGACCCAACAACCACACGGATGCCGGCGCCGCGACGACGCGTAGTAATTGATTTCCCTTTCAATTCTCCATGTTTCACATTTACAAAAAGCTTTTTAAGGGTATTTAATTAAGTTAAAACAAATCGGAATGTAATGGAATAATTAATTTGGAGGTTAAGGGTAGGGACGAGAATTTTCATTTACTCGCTCTCGGTATATTACTGAACCTTTGGGAGTCGTGAGAAACAATCAGTACTAGGTATTTTTAACTAATAGGTACCTATAGACTTTTCGTGGATAACATGTTTAGTATTTAAAGGTATGTCGGGGAACAAACACTTTGTTATCAAATAATGGGATTAATTCTTCTTTCTTTATCGTATGATTAATAAACAACCTGGTGTCAGAGTTTAAACCGCCCGTAGGCCTCTGACATGGCTTTACACACCCTTGAAAAATCTCTCAGTTATGCTGGTTTTCCTAACGATGTTTTCCTTCACGGTGTTAGCAAGTGATAATTAATTTCTAATTCGCACATGAATTCGAAAAGTCAGAGGTGCCTGGCGTGCCTGGGTATCGAATCTTCGTCTTTGACTTGGCATTTCAATAAGACTATCACTGGTTAAAACTTTTTTTAGCTAAGAACAGCCGATCAAGTCAATTTATAAATAAAAAAAACAAAATCAAAATTATTCGTTGGGCTACGATGCCTCAAACACACAGATACTCATTAAACTTATAACACCTCTTTTTCGTAGGGGGTTAAAAATATCATTCCACAAAATAATACATAGAAGAGGACTTTGTTTAAGTTTCTATTCAATGTTCATAACAAGAGGCGTGTTTCACTGAGGCGCCTCGTGTTCCTCGGTATGTCGCAGTTGTATAAGTCGCTCGAGGCGGACTAAGATCAAAGCAGCCGCACTCAATACGAAATAGCTTTTATAAGTAGATGTTTTTAACTTTAGAACTCATTTGTGTGGAAAACGACTCAGTTTAGTCCTATAGTAGAGGAAGTCTGTATTTTTTTTTGTGTCGTGTGCTTGTTATATTTGTTGCTATTTTATCTGTTGCAGTAATATTGCTTAAGGCGCCGTTTCGCGCTAATCTGCTATCTCGCTAGCACATTGAAGTTAATTGAAGATATAAAATCAATGAGTAAGCATAGTTATGAAAAATCGAACTAAACCATTTGAATTTTGAAAGATAACAAAGTTTCATCAAATATTTCAGCTTGACCGAAATATGTTTTCAAATAAAAAAATAGCTAAAAATAAATAATTTATTTTATGCCAATTTTTTATTTGAAAGCATGTTTTGATCAAGATGATTTTTTTGCAAAAACTTTGTGATATTTTTCTCCTACAATTGGTTTAGTTCAAGTTAGCAGATTAGCGCGAGGAGGTGCCCTAAGTATAAAAACTAGCAGGTTTTTAAGCGTGACGTAATATTTATAAACGTGATCAAGTTGAGTCAACAACATAATTAGGTATGCTCAAGTGTTAACGGTCGCTTAAATGTTGCAAATATACTTCTAAATAATTCAGTATTTAATTATTACGACAGTGTAGCTGTTGTAGCGATTATTTCAATCAATATTAATTAAAAATATTAATTTAGATTGAAGTAATCGCCTAAATTAACCGTCATGTGGTTTCCGGCCTCAGAATAGAACCAACCCTTCTCGTCCGGCGGATGTCCAGAAAAGAGAAAGATCCAGAGGATGGGCAGCAGCATTTTTTGTGTAACAGCAATCATCTGCTACTGCGATCGCCAACCCGCTTGCCCAGCCGTGGTGATTATGGGCATAAACCTCCAATGAGCACGATAGTGGCGCGCATTGGGAGAGGCCTATGTTCAGCATAGACTTATGTGGGATGATGTTGATGATGATGATGATGAAATATTAACTTAATAGTATTGTTTATCGTAGCTTAGTCCAAATAAATGGCCGGTGGCTCAAATCTAATAATATCGCAAAACAAAAATAAAATTTGCAATTCTTAAAACTTATTTCTATAAAAGTTGTTTTGTAAAGTGTTCCGACCTACTTGCCAGCAGCCTGGCTATGTTAACATAAACATGACAAGACGTACTAAGCATAAGTAAAACAATATGAGAATGTGTACACTACTTGTGTACTTGGAAAATGGAAAATTATGGAGCGCAGCATCCTACTTTGTTTCCTTTATTTATTTATAAAAGCCGAGTGGAAAGAGCAGAGGACTATTATTAAGTAAAGACTTTTATTTTTTCAGCGGTATGTAAAGCCATGTTAAACTCTGACGCCAGGTTTATCAACCATACAATAAAAAAAAAGAAAAGAAAGATCTCTCATAAAGCCTTATTTAAAAAAAAAAACATTGATGCTTGCCTAAATAATAAATAAAAACTAAATCAAATACGGTTCATCCGTTTGAGAGCTACGGTGCAACAGATACGTCATGTTAAGCTTATAACACCCCTCTTTTTCTGTCGGGTGTTAAAAATTAATATGAATAATGACATTATTTGTACAAGAAAATCCTTAAAAAAATGATGCCCCTTGTCTTGTAATAAAAAAAATACTGTCGCTATAATTCAGCACCGTCAAGATGGCATATAAAGTAATGTATTCATTTCAGCAAATTACGAATGGCTTCGCTGAAAACCAACAGGTGAATGTTATTTCAACGCGAAAATGATATATTGTAGACTTGATTTGATTATAAAATGATGGAAATGTTCCGTCCCGGTTTTGCATGGTATTGTCCATAGAGTATTCAAGAAAATATAGAGTAATAACGTCAACCACATTGCCTTGTGCGGAGCGAAAGCAGGTCTCGCCATAGAAATGTTAAAATGTCATTTTTTCAAATTAAGTTTTCTAGATGTTTTTCAAAATTTAACTCAGCAGTTAACCATGATATAAGCTAAAATGTAACTTTTTCGCTCGTGGTAGTTGAATCGCAGTCGATCGAGGTATGATCGCAAACGGAGCTCGTGTCGCGGCCGCGTTGTTCATACCCGTGCTCACGGTTCATACTTCTATAGGGTTGCTCTATATTTTCTTATATATACTCTAAGGTATTGTCACAGTACAATAAATATACAGTACGGAAAGGGATTTTCTTGTTTCTATGAGTGTTCCAACTTATGTTAATGAAGTTAGTAAAGCGATGGCACGGCACGCCATGGATCGCGGGTTCAAGTCCCGCCCGAATCAGTTGAGTTTCTTATTAAATAATTTCATTGAAATAAACTGGCCTTATAAATATCATTGACCCGAGTTCTTAGTGGTTAAATATAGCCCAGATCTAAATTACTGCCATCAATTTAACCGTTGCAATGGAATCGATTATATCCAAGCGAACGATTCTTTGATAAATCTAGTCTCTGAAACTCGAATGTCTTACTTGGCACAGAGTCAAAAACTTTGCTACTAAACCTCAAATTCATTGACATTGTTACAATGACTACGTCATTATCTGTAATGACGTAACAATGATTGCGTAGTAGAGTTATCTTGAGAGTGAAATTGATCTAACCACTATTGCTATTACTTTGGGTAGTTGAACAATAAATATTTTTTAATTATACTTTTGTTACTTACAGCTAAAAATAATAATCTTGACAATGAATACGTCATAAAATTGTAAAATTATTATTTTCAGCTGTAATCTGGTAGATTTTGGAGTTGCTTGGCTGCTAAAGAACTTAAACAGACTCCATTTTCAAGATCGTGCTTGAAGTCAATGCTCAAGAGTAAAGCCACTTATAATAACAAATTGCAGACAATATAGTTGTAAAAAATACGACACAATAGAACACATAAGCGTTCAGAAAAGTGTACTCTACACACGACTACATATGAAGCTATACATTTCCAGTATAAGCTGACATCTTGTTGGACAAAGAGCCTATTCGATTCGAGGTCAGTTCATATTGGTTTTGTAGCCACGTGTACCCCATAAGCATCTCCAAACAATTGCTTAGCCATTATGTGAATTATATACAAAGAAATTCAAATTATATATATGTGGGATTTGTTCACTAGGAGGCAAATAAAAACGAATGATTACTTTTATAGACTTGAATTTTTATTGTCTCTTCCTCAACGTCTTTCGTCTTACGTCTGTTCTCCCTCGTTCGTCCTCCCTCACTCACTTCATTCATGCAACGCTTCATTCTACGCATCCACACTAACGTTCCATTTATTCCTATCCTACATATATATCATATCATCGCTTTTTCCGCGGTTTTGATCTCAGTTTTTTCAGTTTCAATTTAGTTGTCACCAAATTTTCTTACCCTTAAAACCTATTTGGACTTTTACGAACATAAAAAATAAAATCGGTCTCACCAAAAGTCTATAAGTATACATAGATGAAAATATTCTGCCAGATTTCATAAGAGTGTGTAGTGTTTAGACTCATACAGAAACTGATAATCATCTATGAATATAATCCTAATCTTGGCCCTTTGTCCAAAACTTCATCAAACGATTTCGGGCGTTACCCATTTGGGATAGTTTATGTTAATTCCCTTCCTCGAAAATCGCGGCAACCTCCAGTAGCTATGCTTGTAACAAAAGGATATCGTCGCTGGAATCTGACCATCATTTTTATCAATGAATACTTCGACCAGTAACTTTATTAGAGAATACACATTTTGCTAAAGAAAAAGTCAGAAAGGAGAGATGGAAAGATTATTTTGTACTAACTTTAACCTGCGGTTTCGCTCTTGTGGTTCACATTTTTTTGGAAGTAAAATGGAACCTATGCCAAAAATTGCCAAATAATCCTGTATAATTTTCGTAATAACTACTTTAACATTAAATATCTACTAACAGATATAGCACTGATAGCCTAGTGGTATGACCGTCGACTGACATGTCAGTCATCTCGAGTTCGATCCCAAGGCGCGCACCTCTGACTTTTCGTAAGTTATGTTCGTATTAAAAATTAATTATCAGTTGCTAAAACGGTGAGGGAAAACATCGTGATGAAACCAACACACCTGAGAGATTTTTCAATGGTGTGTAAAGTCATGTCAGAGGCCTACGGGCGGTTCAAACTCTGACACCAGGTTGTTTATCAACCATACGATAAGAAGAAGAACTCACGGATAGATTTCGGGAATGCCCTACTAGTTTCGGACTCAAACGGAGTCCATTTGTAGTCCAAGTGTAGTCGCGGCAACGTCGCAGACCTCACTGCTGCGCCGCTCGCGCCCAGCGTTTCTCCTGTCTCTATCTTTGATTGTAAACTAAATAAAATATTTTCGCTATTATTTTCACACAGAAACGAAAATTTAGAAAATATTATATCACTCTGCTTTCTTTAGCTTAAAATACACAAAAGGAACCCTTTTAACTCAGTGTTCAAGAACATTCAAGCATTCCTTTGAAATAATCTTTTGTCATGTAAATGTAACTATTAAATGTGTATTTTAGTACCAAACGAGAATAATATAAAGACTACGTTTTATGTGAAGTAAAAGGTCTTTGAATTATGTTAAGTATACCATTTAGAGTATTATATTATAACAATCTGAGGTGGTTGAATGTTGAAGAAAATTTCGCAGAGCAATTGGCAGGTTGACTGAGGGCTTTACCTAGTAAAGTAATATATTTTTTCTTTCGATAAAAATTAAGGAAATTTCATATAATGAAATTTTATAATATGTGTATAGTCTCAAACTTTCGCGAACATTTAACATAATGAAACAACTTTTTAAACGGATATAACTCGCGTAGGTATTTTGATAAAACACTCCTGACGTTTTCAGATCTTTGCTGATCTCGTGGTCGCAGGCAGACTGAGGTGACAAGCGTCTGAATAGTTATTTAAAATTATTTTTGATCTACCGTCAAGTTTATTTAGTATTTTGCCCATATTATGTGAAATTTTAGTTTAATTGAATAAATTTATATGCTATTATTAAGATTTTTACTAGAAATTTTATGTTTGCATAGTATGCATAAATACTTTATAAAATATAATTCATATTTATAGATAGTATATAATTATAATATATTATATAATATAACAACGTTTGTTCTTGATACTGACTAAGATTTACACAGTTAAGGCCGGGACTCCACCAAAGCGGAGAAGAGCGGAGAGGAGATGTGTTTTTATACAAATGACAACTCAAATGAACTCGAGCGGCGCCGCTTGATCCGTCATTTGTATGGAAACACATCTCCTCTCCGCTTTGGTGGAGCCCCGGCCTAATAATGTGTGCGTGCTCTCGAGCGCAACACTCAGATTATGAAGTTAATCGTGCGTCAGCCATCGTTAACGCTTAGTGTTTGATATAGCTTATAATATATCGAGAGTATTCATGTATTAAGGAAGTCAGCCAAGTAAGTATAATTATAAAGAGCCTGTTCAACAATTTCAAACTTTACTTAAATGTAAGAACTAAATTTGTGTGTGTGCGTAAGTTAGTAATTGTAATTTAAGTGTGTGTGTGCGTAAGTTACTAATTATAATAGGTACGACAGAGTTCGTGAATAAATAAAAAGGCACAATCTAATTATTGACAAATAGAATAAATTTTTATTTGTGATTAGCCGTTTTGTTTGTGATTTAAGTCGTGAAAACCTTTGTGTAACCGTTGACTGGCAAGTCAGAGGTCTTAAGTTCAAACCTAAGGCGCGACTTCTCACTTTTCGTAAGTTATTATAAATTAATTATCACTTGCTCCGTTCCTCGGAAGAAAATAAAGCCATAAACATTTTTTTATTCGAAATGTAACTTGATCTTTAAAGTGTATAAATAAAATGGTTACATAAATGCAATTCAATACGAAATAAAATCATTTAAAAATTATATTGTTTCACATTTCTTTCTTTCAACGCTGTCAGTTTCACCGAGAGACTCACTACTAGACTAGATAGGTACAATAGGTATTGCAAACTCCGGTGTGTTTTAAGTACCTAAATGTTGCTACGCTGTGCGCCCGCGATATGTAAAGCCTTCCTACAGTCTCTGTTAGAATGACGAAAATATATTGTGCCAAGTTTCGAAACGTTGCCTTAAATTGAAATGTCACCAGTAGCTTGATTCATGTATCTATTTACATTAGTAAAGATAAATTATGATCTCTTCTATAGAAGAGGCTGGTTGGTGTTTCCAAATATGTATAAATCACGTAATATTTTCGCAGGGCACCGTCAATACAATAATTTGTGTGACATGAAAATTATGAGTGATAGCTTTAAGTATTAAGTTACTTATGTATTCATCATCATCATCATCATCCACATCCAGAATGTACCTACTGCGGAGTAAAAGCATCTCATATGGGTTATTGTTTTTAGGGTTCCGTTCCCAAAGGGTAAAAACGGTACCCTATTACTAAAACTCCGCTGTCCGTCCGTCTGTCCATCTGTCACCAGGGGGTAAGTAATAGATCATATAACAACAAAATCTCTAATATTTACAACATATAACAACGGAAGCTATATTTTTTTTAATATAACGATTATTTAATATAATAAACGATTGATATAATTTTAAAATAACTAATTTTTATAAGCATAACATACATCTATACTAATATTATAAAGAGGTAAAGTTTGTATGTTTGTATGTATGTATGTATGTATGTATGTCGGGGGTAATCTCCAGATCTACTGGTCCGATTCAAAATATTATTTCAGTAATAGAAAGCTACATTCTTCCTGAGTGCTATGGGCTATCTTTTATTCTGATAAAGATAGGTTATCAGCAAGAAATAACAATATCCGTGATCCAAGTCAGAAAAAAAATGCTTTCTGGCTGCTTTATCGACGTGCGCTATCTAAACGGCTTAAAATAAGTGACTATAATGTTTAGCAAAAATATTAGCCTTTATTAGTTTTATAAAAAAGTCTGTGACACCATATATCTATCTTTAATATTTAAAGTAAAATAACGGTTTTATTTTAAAAGTGTAAGAAATCGATATTAATAATTTCGTCAAGGGGTACGGTAGACTCGATCGAAACCTCACCAGAATAATAAAATATGAAAAAATAAAGGTTTCGAGTCGACAACATATATCCGCAAAATTAGGATTGTCGAGTATTTTGTTAAATTTTAATGATGCTGACAGACAAAATCGCAGTTGCCATATTGGCCAGTCTAGCAAAACGGCACTGACACCGGATGACATATTGAGTAGTTAATAAACGTTCCGTTTGTAATTGGCTCCATGTATCCTATTCCACTGTAATTATACATATGAATAGCTGTTGGTTTTCCATCCGTAAATAAATAAATAAATACTAGCGCACATACGCCTCACCACTCAATACGTCGCGCCATTCATTTTAAAAACAAAGTAAAACGAAACGTCTTGCCATAAACATTGAGCGTATCAAAAAAATATATACAGTCATACTTTTCAGTCGTTTCGCAAAGGTGTTATGGAAACTTTTTAATCGAAAATAAAAGAGTCTGCAAAATTGGGGGCGCCACTAGCGCACTTCGCATATTACAATTCAAAATAACAAGTCATTTGGTTCTTACATATTTTTATGATGAATTTTTTGTCATCAAATATAATCAATTGAATTACTTAATACTCACAAACTTAGTATTTAAGATTTTTATTTTTAGTTCTAGCTGTCACCGCCTCATTCTTTTTTGCCAAGATGTACCTACTCTGTGTTATGTGTTTTTTCTTAAATATTATATTTTATGTATATTTTTTAATGTTTAGATACATGTTTTGCTTATTAAATTATATTATTTTAATAAGAAACTCGCAAAAACAACTGACTCGGGCGGGACTTGAACCCGCAATCCCCGGCGTGCCATCGCTTTACCAACTAAGCTACCGAGTCTCCTGCCCGTTTCATGCCATGTCATGTTCAGGTCATGGGACCAGCAGTGCAGCAGTACTCTGGTAGATGTCATCACAAGCGATTAAGCCGTTAAAAAAGATATTCGTTATATTAAATGAAGTTGTTATTGTACCTTTTTTATCTTTTTCTTTTTTGTTTACGGGGGGAAACCTTCAAAAGGCACCCGGCCTCCGGGGGAAGAGACCGGGGAGTATGGGATTCTTACCTCACTAAAACCACCCCGGTGATCACCATCAGCACATGAGGAGAGATCCCGGGTCCTCTTAAGAGACCAGCTTCGGAACCTCCCCTGCGCAACGCCTGTTAGGCACATCCCCGGAGAGACTGTAAAGGGGTCTCTCCTGAGCCTCGCTGTGCACGGTAGTATGTGACCACTTTGCCACCGTCTTCTCTGGGGTCGCTCAGTGGGCGCACAAACTCCCCAATCTGAGCGCCCGCGATCCCAAAGGCCCCGTCTGCTGCTGCTGCTGTTTCTGCGTATTAGACGCCAAGGCGGTTGCGTCGTCGACGCCTCCTTCTCCTCCGAGCGAGCTGGCTCTCTCTCGCTCCCGCTCAGCGGCTTCCTTCTGAGTCATTACGGTCTCACAGAAGGAGGCTACTTCTCTCCAGTTATCTGTATCTGCCAACATAGCCCTCACTACTACGGGCAGAGACAAATCCCTGCCGATCCGGTCCGTCAGGACTCGTCGCTCGGAGATTCACGCAGGGCGAGCGTGTGTTGTGCAGAATCAACACTGCATCCACACACGGCAACTTGCCGTGGCTTCTCGACCAATCCAGTTTAGGTACTCACCGAAGCAACCGTGCCCGGTGAGCACCTGAGTCAGCCTGTACCTGCGCTCTTTTCTGTTCAGCCAGGTTTCGAAGAGCGGCAGGACGGCTTCGACATAGACGATAAATACTTTTTGGGTAGGTACCTAAGAATCGCAATGAAACCTTCTAGCTTAAAAACGAAGGTACGTTTTATAAGATCCTCTAAAATATAGAACTGTCTATATTTTCCTTTTGAGGTACGGAATGAGATCCGCGTCATCCCAATAGGTTTTTAAATTTGAATTTGGTGCCATCTCGATCGAAGTCAATCGGTTCCTAGGCGAGTGCGGGCAGCACGAACGGGACGGGAGGCGTTGTCATCGGGAAACTTTGCATCGGTGATTAGTACAATAAATTCAATGTAATTAGTAAATTGCACGAAGTTGTCCTGTTGGTTTTTTATGAGTTTAGGCTTGCATTCTATTTAATTTAAATTTTATGCCCCTAGGTGATAAGAGTGGTTCACGCGGACGAAGTCGCGGGCAACAGCTAGTTTAATATAAAATTCGTTTGGCATACCACTCAAAAAGAGTAAATAACAAATAATATAACAACTAAATCTCTAATATTTTCAACATATAACAACGGAAGCTATAATTTTATATAGTATAACGATCATTTAATATAAATTCGTTTAAAATACCGCTCAAAATATATAAAACTTATTTGGTCTAACGAGATGAAAACGCCAAACATTTAACGAAAAACATATGGCATCTAACTAAACCTTAAAATATGCATAGAAATGCATGGTCGAAGGTGGGCTAGGTCGACGGAGCCCCGCTTCGCGGGGCTCCTACTTCTGGGTGGTTTATAAAAAAATAACCACGAAGGGGATGGCGGGGTCTATTCGCTCGCTTCGCTCGCTCACACGACCCCGTCATCCCCTTCTAACCTAACCTGTCCAAGTTGGGGTGCCCTAAAGTCCAGATTGCATCCAGTTTCTCCTGGTAACAATTATAGTTTAATAACCATACTAGCAGACTGTAAAAGTTACGCAAAATTAATGTATAGATCCCCAATTATCGGAGTTGAAAATTTAGATTAAATAATCAATATACATACTAAACGTTAGACCTAATGATTTTCGATTAAATAATCAATATACGTATTAAACATTAGACCAAATGATTTTCGATAAAATAAATAATATACATAATTAAAGTTTAGACCTGATGATTTTAGATTAAGTAAATGTTATATCAAACAACATTATATAAATAAATTTTAGAACAAATAAATGTTAGATGTTAAAAACATTATATCAATAGTTGGTATATCTTACGTTGATTATATCTTATGAACGATAATAAAATGAAATTAGATCAAATGAATTTATATGTTATGAGACGCACCCGTCACCAGGATGTATCTCATGAACTATCATAAATCATGAACATCTCATGAAGCTAGACAGAAATTTTTACAGATGATATATTTCTGTTGCCGCTAAAAAAATAAATAGGTAGGTACTAAAAACAGAATAAAATAAACATTTAAGTGCTCCCATACAATAAACGTGATTGTTTTGCCGTTTTTTGCTCGATATTAATAATAGCAACCGGTAGACGCTTGAGTGTCTAATGTTGTATAGATATTGGTACGGAACCCTTCCGTGAGTACAACTTGTATTTGACCGGTTTTTTTACTTATTTAAGTTATAATAGTAAAGTTGAATAGGAATGATAGACTAGTGGCATGACCGTCGACTGGCAAGTCAGAGGTCTTAGCACGCACCTTTGACTGTTAGTCAGTAAGTTATGTATCTATATCTTGACTTTAGACTTTTGGATATATCAGTGATCTAGTTTTCTCCATATTTCAAACTTCTTCGTGAAGAATAATTTAATCGTAATTGAATATGCTATTATGTTTTAAAGTAATTAATTCTAACAAATTTGTAACACAATCAGCAGTCTGTTGCCCTGATAACATTAAAATACCAAATTTAGTCGGCCCAGTTCACAGCCGGTGTGGTAAAGGTGAATAATAATACTGGAATATTCTGCGGTGATTAGCCGGTAATTATGTAAAACGACCAGCTGATGTAGGATATTTACATAAACCTAACTATAGATAGGTGTACATACAGGGTTATTTGTAAAACACCAGCATCCTTAAAAGGGGTCATTAAACTCATCATTATGAACAACTTTTACTATGGGACCAACCCTAAAATCGCAAAAAAATCAGCTGTTCCATACATTTATGTTCACATGACTCAACAAAATGTATGGAACAGCTGATTTTTTTTTGCGATTTTAGGGTTGGTCCCATAGTAAAAGTTGTTCATTTCAGTTAAATAAAAGCTTTTACAATTTTTAAGTACCTACACCAGAAATAGTTAGGTAAATATTATCAAACTTAATTACATTTATTCAATAGTCAAATTCCATTAACCCACTTGAAAATCTTAAGTTTACGATTTATAAGATGAAAAATTCCTTCAAGAAAATACAATTCTTAACAACGACACTTGAATGCTAATTTTAGACTTTATTATCTTTATTACTTTATCTTGAACTTTCAAGAAAATAAAATATTATCACAATATATTTTATCTTGTTTTTCGTTTTGTTAACAGTATCTGGAGAATGGGTTCATGATCAAAATACGTGAGTACCTTCTCAAGTTAATTATTGGCAGATTAATCTCAGCATTTGAGCGGTGAAGTATTAATTATATATATATTTATATTTTAGAATAATAATTTTCGTGAATCATACTTATATGTGTGTGACCGGAATTAGGTCAAGAGAACATTATGATACTTGGTTTATAAAAATGTTTATACATAATTAATACATAAAAGAATCATCATCCACAATTGCTCTCACAGCGCTCTTATATTCACATGTGTACGCCCGCACTGCAGCCTTACTTTTAACATTAACTACAGTCCGCTATTGTACTCACGATACTATATGACAACGCATATTGTTCAACGGTGCATTCGATTTTCAGCATGTGAATATTTTCCGGCTTTATCTAATATTTATTGCTGTTCTGTATAACGCAGATCTTTTTTTATAGAATACTAGCTGCCTGGCGCGACTTTTGCGCGTGATTATCTTACCTTTACGCTTATTCTACCTTACCTTATCCTACACTACCTTACCCTACTCTACCCCACCCTACTCTACCCTATAAAAATAGCCTAAGACCTATTCTAACCTATCAAACATATAAGGTGCTTCTAAATTATCTGCCACGGCTGCAATGGGAGATAATATTGGTTATTTATATAACAATAGTTAAATATATTTTTTTATCTAACGTCATAATTTTTTTTCTTTTGCCTGCGTTTTATTGCGTAGGTCTAATTCTGCTCCATGCTCCAATTTTTTTTTCATTGTTCCGGGGTACGAAATTTTTTCACTATTGTAACTTATATACCCAATACTTTCTCCCATTGCAACCGTGGCAGATAATTTAGAAGCACTTTATATACCAAAAATTTCATAAAAGTCGGCCAATTTCTCTCACAAAATTTACTTTTCGCTATTCGCCACTGTCGACAAACTTCCGTATTCTTGCTTTAAAGGCAGGTATAGTCCAATGAAAATCATTACACCGCTTAACATCAGGTAGATTCGTAATAAATCTCATGACATTTCTTAATAAATAAAAAAAATATATATTGCTACCTAATTAATGACCAATTCAACAAAACTATATAAACCTTTTAGCAAAAAATGTACAGTAACATTAATTCAATCGTTTCTCTATGATAATAAGACCCAAGTTCGAACAAAGTGTTGTTTTACTATCATAAAACCCTAAATTTTGGGTCATAAACATGTTGGATACTATCTAGTCCTTTAAATTTAAATAACAGCAATTTACTGAAGAGACCTTCACCGACGCGATATTATTTTATACATAATTTTAAACTAGCTGCCCTGCGCGACTTTGTACGCGTGATTATCCTACCTCTACCCTATCCTACACTACTCTATTGTACTCTATCCTAACCCCTACTCTACCCTGCCCCTACTCTACCCGTACCCTGCACTACCTTACCCTACCCCACCAGTATAATTCCATTATTTTAATATTTATTTGGTTATTCGGGGCGAAGACATTTAAAACAACAAATTTGAAACCATGAAAATCGGTCAAGCAGTTCTCGAGTTATAAGTGTTCGAACAACAAAAAAACAAAAACAAAGTTGGGTAACTTTGTTTTATATTTTTTTAATTAAAATAATATAGGTACGTGCATTTATGTATTGGGTTAACTATAAGTACAGCAAGGAACTGCTTATGAAATAAATTAATATTCAATCTTGTCATACATAGTACTAGCTTATACTAACATAACTTAAATTAATATAACTAATACTAACATAAGGAAATAATCTTTGTTATCAGGAACATCTGTGGAAGTCATTTCCAATAATATCAATCTTTTAATAATACAGCAATACTCAGGTGTCCGGTCAATTATAACATTATAACCATCTGATATAAAATGCTGTTGTGGCTACAATGAGGAGGGTTCGTCTGCACACGATTGCACGTAATTAGACAATAGAGGGAAATTGTTTTATTAAATTGTGGTGTAATACGATTATATTTTAATTTCAAAACGTAGGAATACAATTTCTTTTTTAACTGACTTCAAAAAAAAGAAGATTGTTTATGTTTGTACACCAATGACTCCATTATTAGTATAAAAAGTGGGGGAGAGGGGTATGGCCTTCTGATTTCTTCTTCGATTTTGATTGCCCGACTATTTTCTATCTCAAAATCAATGGACTCCCCATTACGTGTGAGTACACTCGCTCTTAAAAATGGACTTCGTTTGAGTTCGAAACTAGCCGGGTAATTCGGAAATAACGAGAGTAAGTGAGTAAAGACGTAATATAGTATTACTCACGAAACTTATTAAATTTTAAATTTGTTAAATTTTTTTATTTTTGTTTGAGCCAAATTAAACAAGGATCGCTTCTTAAAACTTCAATTTTTAATTTTCTACCTTCGTCCGTCGTCAATCTCTCTGAATAATTTCTCACATTCTTAACATTAACTGTGGCTATCTCTTTCACTCAACTTTTTCTCACTCATGCTTAACATCCATCTCATCTTTACGTTCCATTCTACTCACTTCACGCGTTTCGTTCCTACATAACTTGCTAGCTTTTAGTCACAAGTGAGTAATTTAATGTCTATACGGAATGACCGTAGATAGTAAATTACGTGTAAAGTGGTTATGCCGTTGTAAATTTATTTAACCGTATTTTCATTAACCAGACACACTAAAGAATTTTCAAAATCGATTCAGTAGATCTACAGATTACTCCTTACAACCTGATAAACTTTATCTCTTTTTAATATTAGAATAGACCAGTTGAGTTTGTAGTCAAACGCTTGCCTCTCTCATAATTAAAAAAAAAGGTTTGTAATATCTCAAGGACCAGTATCTAGGTAGGCAGGTATTAGATGTCTAAAAATAGTAAGTCATCCATCTGAGCCCACTGTCTGCCATCTTTCGGAATGTTCTTTATTTGTTTCCATTTCTCACAGCTCTAAGTAAGCGATTCATATTCAGCACGGGGCGATATTTATGTAGGTACTCTGTATAGGTATAATCTAATCTAAAAACTTCTGTTATAGTCCGCGCCATAGTGTACCTAAGCCGTAACGTAGTGTGCCGTGTGGTTTCCGGCCTAAGAATAGAACCTCTACTCGTCCCGCGGGTATCCTAAGAAGCGACAAAGGGAAAGATCCGGAGTATGGGCAGTAGCATCCTTGTGTGTACCAGCAATCATCTTGCCCAGCGTGGCGATTATCATGGGCAAATGAAAACCTACAATGAGCGCACAAAAGTGGAGGGCATTGGGAGAGGCCTATGTTCAACAGTGGACTGATACAGGTTGATGATGATAGTCCAAGTTCTAGTCACCACCTGAGGTATTTGAGACGGGGGAAGGCGCCATTGACTTCTACGGCGTCTGTCAATCGCACCCTCTCCCGTCTTATTACTCCAATAGCATTGATTTCAAGCTGTGAGTTGACTGTGTGTAGAATCCAATGTTACGACATATCTTTATTATGATTTTAAGGTTTTTTTGACCATCTGTTACGTTGTTGTCAGTCGTGATAGCCTAGTGGTGGCGATTCTAGACTGGCAAGCTAGTGGTCTCAGGTTCGCACCCAAGGCGCGCTCTGACTTTTCGTAAGTTAAGTGCATATTATGAATAAAAATGCGTAAAAATTCGTACGGTACAATTATGTATAGTGCACAAACTAGCCTTCATACATTTATGGCATGCTACATTGGACCGTAATAAATCGGGCTGCTGGACATTACAATTCCTTGTAGTGCACAAGCACCCTGTCTCTCATCAAATTTTCTCTAATTTTTAATTTTTTTTTTATATTTTTTTTAATTTTTTATTCATATGTGTTTCTTTATTGTTAGGTTTATTGTTTTAATCATTAGGTATGTCTGAGCGCTCTGTGCCAAATAAATGATTTCCTTCCTTCCTAATTTTCCTAACATGTAATAAATAAATAAATCAGCCTGTAACTGTCCCAATATAGGGCCAAGGCCTCTTCTCATACAGAGAAGGATTGAGCATTAATCACCACGCTAGCTCACTGCGGGTTGGCGATTTCAGACTATTAAAGTCCAGGTTTCCTTACGATGTTTTCCTTCACCGTTAGTCAGTGGTGTCTTAGATGAACTAAGAATATACATATGACATTGAAAAAGTCACATTGGTACATGCCAGGTTCGAACCCACACCCATGCGCTTGCAAAGCGGGTCCGTAACCAATGCGCCACCACGACAGTTCCTAACATGTATTAGAAAAAAATAATTGATCGAAACAACTAGTATAGTTAGCGACCAACTTGAATGATTCTGATTTACTGCAAATTACTTTTTGGAAGATCCCATGTGATCCTCAGTAATCTCCAATATCTCAGACAGTCGATCTCACTAAAGACTTATCATTTCTCACACGCAGTTGGGTGTGCGACCGTTTTCAATTAGTGAGTTGTGAGTTATTGCTGAGATATTACGTTTGTTTATATAAGGAAATGGTTGCGTTTGCCGTTGGTCTGGTCTGAAGTATCTTTATTACGTTATAAATACGAAAGTGTGTTTGTTGATTTGACCTTATTTTGGGCAGCAACGGAGCAACGGATTAACATTGATGTAGATATTTAATTAATACCATTTTTTTTTGTTCTAAAGTTGTAATTGTAAATGTTCTTTTTTGGTTTATAAACTCGTCCGTTCGCTTATCAGTATGACCAAATTCCTCTAACCTCAATTCGTACACAAGTAGAGAAGGCTTTTGTCCAGCAGTGGACTAAGGCGATTATTTATTTCTTCTTTTATGGTCTAGTTACCAAAAATTAGTGGTTAAAATTCTATTATAATTATGTTCTCTTGATAAAATTTAGGTCACAACGCCAGTTTCAAAGGAGATTGGCCATCGACCCGGGTGCCCGCAAACATAGTTACACTCGCTATTCCTTTAGTCTTCACTAGTTACTTGCTAGTAAACGCACTCGGGATAAATAGACAGACAACAATTTTAAAAATCCTTTGAAGTTATAAGTAGCAGATAAATATATCAATTTAAAAAACAGTACTGTTATTTTGATATTACAAACAGATACCTCAACTTTATTTATTTGTATAAACAAGCACATAACTTATTCAGTAAACAAAGACCTATAAAGCCTGTAACAACCATTTTAACTTTAAACGACACCTTTAATTAGTTTCATTAATTTATTTATCCTGTAATAATAGCAGTTAACAGTAATAACAGTAAACAATCTAAGAATTTGTAAGTAAAGCTATTAACGGGACAAATTTAATCTTAAATAAGATTGCCGACCATTAGGAGTAATTAAATAAACCGGCAAAGTGCGAGTCAGATTCACGCAGTAAATTGTTCTATTTTAGTAATAATTACCTCCTGACCGAATTTCGGTCACAGCGGCTCATCTCAACAAAGATTTGCCTTTTCTCTTACTCTCATAGTCCGTTGGTGGAACGGCAATAGCGTAGTTCGTAGCTCGACGTAGCTAGGCTACGGCACGAATCGGTAGCTCGTAGCAGCATTCCGTAGCTCGTAGCAGCATTCCGTAGCTCGTAGCACGGTCAATCGTCGTAGCAGATTACAAGTGATGTAAACGTAATAATTTCACACACATAAAAAACTAAAGACAAAACACTGGGCAAGCGTGAGTCGGAGTCGCACACGAAGGGTTCTTTACAAAAATGCAAAAGCCAATATACATAATCTGATTACGGAATTGAAAGATCATCTAAAAAAACTCGAATAATCCAATATTAATTAACATTGCCATAACGTGGGAGTGCCGAGAATTACCCAGGATTATCTCTCATCTACCTACTTATCTTTGGGCTGTCCGTTTTAAAAGATAAAGTCATTAAAATTGTTATTACGTTCCAAAATGATGTATAATTTAATCAGTGACCCTTTTTGGGGAGAAGTATGGTTCCTGAATTTTATTTTTTATATAAATAAATCAGCCTGTAACTGTCCCAATGTAGGGCAAAGGCCTCTTCTCATACAGAGAAGGATTGAGCATTAATCAACACGCTAGCTCACTGCGGGTTGGCCATTTTAGACTATTAAAGTCCAGGTTTCCTTACGATGTTTTCCTTCACCGTTAGTCAGTGGTGTCTTAGATTAACTAAGAAAGTACATAATATGATATTGAAAAAGTCACATTGGTACAAGCCAGGTTCGAACCCACACCCACGCGCTTGCAAAGCGGGTCCGTAACCAATGCGCCACCATGACATTTTTTATATCATGTCTTAGTACACCATGTTACATCATGTGTTAGTACCGCACTCTGAGGCGGACGTGATATTACGAAATAATAATATTATCGCTCAGCGCGGCGCAAGCCGACGCTCGGACACACTGTTGCCATGAGTGACATACTTGTGGCAAATGAGCTGCTGGCGTTCCTGCAGCAGAAGCTGGACGTGATGGACGAGGTGTCCGCTGTCCAGATCTGCGCCACGAACTTCAGTGAGGACGACATTGCGGTTGCAAAGCTGCTGTTATACAAGTCGCTTAATAAAGGTGACCAGATGGTGTCCCGCAGGCGTGACGGGACAAAGAAGAGCATTCAGGACATCATCACGCTGCTTAAAGAGACCGACCCTGACGACGTGCCGACGTTCGTGGCGAGGGATTTGAATAAATTGCCTCCCGTCACGTTCGACCACGTCGACGTAACCAGCCTTTTAAAGGATATCGTCTCCTTAAAGGCTAGTCTGGCTGACGTCCAGAAAAAACTAGATGCGTCCCAGAGTACAGTTGCGGACTTGCGCACTCAAGTCGATGAGTTGCGCAACTCTGTAGCGAAATCTGGGTCACCGGCGCGTGTAAATAACGTCAACACGCGTCGTGGAGCTGCCTGCATCAATACGTCACCTTTAAGTTTCGCGTCAGCAGTTTTGTCGCCGGCACAAGCATCGTTCGCTGAGTGTCCATCGCGTGATGCGCGCGCACCACTCAGCCCTGCCCCCGCCCCCGCAGCCCCTCCCCGCGCTGCATGTACCACGCGACCACCTCGCTCGGTGGTGACTAAGAGCACCCCAGCTGCTCCCCACGCAAAGCCCGCGCCTACACAGGCAACGGACCGGGCTGATGACGATGGCTTCGTGACGGTGCAAAGGAGGAAACGCCGTCAACGAAGTGTTAAGAACCGCTGCGGTAAAGCTCCTGTGGAGTGCAGTAGTAAATTACGTGCCGCAGCACCGAACACCCCGGTGTACATATCGCGCCTGCACTACACCACTAGGGCCGAGGACATCGAGGAGTACTTGCGCCGGAAGACCAACTACTCGCTGAGAGTGCAGCTGTTGGAGTCGCGCCGCAACGTTAATTTCAAAGCGTTTGTGGTGCGTGTACCAACATCTTTACTACCCTCAGTGTTGGAGGAAAGCTTTTGGCCGCAGAACGTGGTGTTCCGTCGCTTCCGCGGACAAGTGCCACCGGCGTGCATAAAGACTTAGTGCAATAGTGAAGTGTTACTAACATAGGTTTTAAGTTTTATTTACTAACTCAAAATATTATAGTTATATGTATGTTAGGTTAAGGTATTTATCTATGGGCCTATGCAGCCTGAAAATAAAGGTTTATTATTATTTATATGTTTCTATTTATTTTCTCGAAATTAAAATTTCGGTTTTAATGAACAACCACGGGCCTAAGCCAAGTGGATTTCATTAGGGGAATTATCTTGTACTTTATCGGGATCTTCTTGTAAAAACTTACGCACGATTCGGCAGGTGTTAAGTATGGCGGCTTTTTGCATAGTAATGTAAAGATTGGTGGGTAATTCAATTTGTGGTAAAAAGTGAAGAAGGTGATTGGGTATGACACCAGTGCTAGAAAGCACCAGAGGCACAATGTATACTTTATTCATTTTCCAAATTCTAGTTACTTCTTCTTTTAATTCTGTGTATTTATGTATTTTTTCGGTGATAGTTTTTTGTAAATTGTGTGTATTGGGAACTGCTATGTCTATTAAATATGCAAATTTATTTATTTTATCTATTAAAGTTATATCAGGTCTATTGTTGTGTATGGTTTTATCTGTGAGTATTGCTCTATCAAAGTATATCTTGTGGCTGCTACTCTCCAGCACTGGTTTGGGGGAATATTGGTAATACGGAACTGTTTTTAGTATAAGTTTATGTTTGATCGCTAACTTCTGGTGGATAATATGAGCAACTTGATTGTGTCTATGGGTGTAATCTGTTTGGGCTAGAGTTGGACAGGCACTAGTGATATGTTGAATAGTTTCGGATACGCGGTGACATTTTCTACATTTATCGTTTTGTATATTAGGGTCTTTAAGAATAAATTTACTATAATTTTTTGTATTGATAACTTGATCCTGTATTGCTATCAAAAATCCTTCAGTTTCAGGGAACAGAGATCCTAATTTTAGCCACTTGTTGGAGCAATCTAAGTCTACGTGTGCTTGTTCTAAATCATGAAGATGTCTGCCGTGTAATTCTTTAGCTCGCCATCTACAGATTTTGTCGTTTCTATGATCATCTGGTCTTTTAAAACTAATGTCTCTATTGCTTAAATTTAATGGAGTCAAATTACTATCTATCTCTATTACTGCTGCATGAATGTTACTATTTCTGGATTTCCCGTAGAAAAACTCTCTTAAATTTTTAATTTGTCCCTCCCACAACATAGTCAAGTCTATAAGTCCTCTCCCTCCTTTTTGCCTGTTAACTGAAATTCTTTCTATAGCTGATTTAGGATGTGAATATTTGTGTTTTGTTAGTGTTGTTCTAGTCTTGATCTCTAGCTTGTTAACGTCAGTACGCGTCCATTTAATTAATCCAAACGAATATGTTAACACGGGTATGGCGAACGAATTAATAGCTTTAAACAAATTTTTCGAGTATAGGTGTTTTTTGCATATAAGATATAATCGCTTGCTGTATTCTGATATAAGTTGATTTTTTATTTGCATGTGATTAATGATATTAGACTGATGAATTCCTAGATATTTATAAGACTCTGAAGGTTCCATAGATAAAAATATGTCAGTTTCTGCAGTGTTATTTGGGTTGTTTGTGACTTTTCCTCTATGTATATGTAATGTTATGTTATGTATATGTATATGTATATGTTATTATTATTATTATTTATTTTTCCATTCATTTATTTTCTATACATATAAAATACATTTTTAAATATATATAAAAAAAATAAAAATATACATTTAAAAATATAAAATATAGTAGCCCACCGGTATCGGGAACAGGGTCCAAGCTACCGGTGGTTAGGGGTCCAGAGAGAGAAACCTCCTCACTATTCGCGCCGTGTCCAGCAATACTGCCTTTTGCGCCAGGTTCCCAATCCAGCTGCCTAACGAGAGCCTCTTCAGATGTTTGTCGAGGCTCTTGGCTATCAAGCCATGGGCCGATATAACTATCGGCACAATGATTGCAGAGTCAATATCCCACATGTCGACAATCTCACGTGCCAAGTCAAGATACTTTACTTCTTTATCTTTTTCGACTTTCGTGAGATTGCCGTCATGAGGGACAGCGATGTCCACAATCATTGCGCGGCGTTCCAATCGATCTATCACCACTATATCAGGCTTATTGGCTACAATAGTCCTATCAGTGATGATAGATCGATCCCAGTACAATGTGGCACGACCATTCTCAAGAACTGGGTCGGGCACATACCTATAGTATGGCACTTCCAACTCGACAAGGTTGTATCTCAAAGCAAGTTGCTGATGGATAATCCTAGCCACTTGATTATGTCTGTGCAAGTATTCGCCGTTAGCAAGTCGAGAACAACCAGAAATAATATGCCTAAGGGACTCGCCCGGACAATGACATGCCCGACAAATGTCAACCGTGCCATCTTTCACAATATATTTCCGATAGTTATTCGTCATGATAACTTCGTCCATAATTGCACAGACAAAACCTTCAGTTTCCCCAAAGAGGTCACCGAACCGTAGCCAGGATACGGACGCTAAGAAATTTATATCAGGTCCATGAAGGGCCCGAAAAAAGCGCCCGTGTAGCTCTTTACTCTGCCATACCTCCTTACGGTCATTAGTATCCAGTACCATAGGTTTGCGCCAGTTCTCTTTAGCCAAGGAGAGCGGGGTGAATCCCTTGTCCACTGCAACAACATCCCGATGCATCCCCACATCAGCATGGAGAAAATACTCCCTGAGACTGCACGCCTCGCGATTATGAAGAGCCTTAGCATTTAAAAAGCCACGGCCCCCACACTTTCGCGGGATGTACAGCCTCATCACTGATGATCTTGGGTGATGCATACGGTTTGCGGTTAGCAGCGTACGGACTCGTCTATCCAGGGCCTCTAGCTCGGTTTGAGTCCACTTGAGTATGCCAAAGGAGTACATTAAAACTGGCATGACCCAACCGTTGAAGGCACGCACCTTGTTACCACCCGACAAGAGACTTTTCAGCACTTTTGTCAGGCGGCCAAAGAAACGCTCCCGCAGCGATTGTTTCATGTCAGCTCCACTGATACCTAACGCCTCTGACATACCCAAGTATTTGTAGGTGTCAGTTGAAGAGAGGGATCTGAACGGTATGGAATCGGATAACTGAATGTCATTCGATTCCATAATCTCCCCCCGCTTCACATGCATGACTGCGCATTTGTCCACACCAAATTCCATCTTGATAGAGCTACTAAAGGTTTTGGTTACCTTAAGTAACTCCATCAGTTGCAATTCACTAGGAGCAAAGAGCTTTTTATTATTATTTATTATTATTATTATTATTATTATTATTATATGCATAGGTTTATTTTTATGGTAAGAACGTAGGTAGTACTGTACTAATTTATATGCGTACTATCATGAGAGTGAAGGAATAGAGAGTGCACTTCTGTTTGCGCACTCACTTGTACACTATATCTCCTGCGTAGTTGGCTAATCTCTGTTGAGATTGGCAGCTGTGACCGAAATTCGGTCAGGAGGACATTATTGACAAACACGCGTAAAGTACTAGGTACATTCACTTTTTAATAAAACCTTGATACCATTTATGTGTATTTTTTCTACCATTCTATGTGGTATTCAATTGAAATAAAATCTCCCTTCAACGTTTCGAATGGGATGTTCTATAAAATTGTCGACGAGTGTGGCTGTAAAATTTTACGCGCGCACAAATTGTCCATTTTGGCATCTAACGTGCGGCAGCTAAATGGAGCAATTGAATAAAACACCCGACTATTTAGAACTGTAAGCTTAGAACGTAGGGTTATAGACTGTATTTACACAAAATATAATTACTTTGAAAGATGAAAAAAATATTTTTATACATTAATTTTTTACTACATAGGCATAATTTTTTTTTTCATACCTAATAATATTTTTATCTCATAAAGAGGGCCTTCTTTAATATTTTAGTATTCCAAGTGGCTGTTAGTTAAATGTTACTATTTAATTAAAAAGTTCTTATCTGAATGTCATTTTATTAATGTTCTAATTGAAATTAAATATAATAAAATTTTAATTGTTTTCAAAATTTCAGTTTGATCGCAATAAAATTTTTGTACATTAAAATTGCTTCAAATACATTTTTATTTTTACCATTTTTATGTATGTAACTTATTTCGATCAAGCTCAAACTCAATGTTCGCCAAAACTTTGTACTGTTGTTCTCCATAACTTGGCTTGTGGCGATTTTTCATAAAAAAAGAAAAGAAAGAAAGAAATAATTTATTTACACGCAATATTGCCCAAGGCGTTACTTAATTTAAAAAAAGAAATAAAATAAATACACAAAAAAATAACTAAAAAATAAAACTTAATCTATGCCCAATATTGCCCACAGACACAAGCCGATCGAAATCTACGATCGAAAACATAATTAGTATTATTTTTAAAGTATAATAATTTGTAAATAACAATTTTGATTGATTTTATATCTTTAATGTTATATCTTCAGATAGCAGATTAGCGGGTATCCACGCCTTAAATATGCTAATCAATTCATTTTAGAAAAAAAAAAGTTTGTTGAAAAATCCAATTCACTAAAAATTTTAGGGTTAAGTTTGCGGACCGCTTGCTTCACATTTGGTCATTCCCACGGTGAATATTTGATTCGGCTTCAAACCATGTGTTTTCCGAGTCGGTGTTTCAATCTCGCTGCGTACCGGTTCGATGGATTCCCGCGCGGCTTATTTCAGCCGCAGTTGATACCGTGCGGATTTCAGCTTAATTTTCAGCTTAATTAGTTGAAAGCTAAAATAATGGTTGTGAATTTTTCTTTGATTAGTTAAATTATTATTATACACCACGACGCATTCATAAATAACATTTTAGAAGGAAAAGTCAATGGAAAAAGAGGAAGAGGTAGGCCAAGACAAAGTTATGTAGCGCAGATCAAAGAGAAAGTAAAGGTCGAGACGTATAAGGAGGCCTAGGAATTGGCTCTTGATAGGGAGAGCTGGAAAAAGCTGCATCAACAAGAGCAAAGCTTTTAAAATAAATGATGATGAGTTAAATTATATATTAAGTCGCTGAAATGAAAACCAAATAAAACGCTTAATTAGTCTAATCAAATTTTACTCCACCAATATGTGGCAACCTAAATAGCCCTTGATGTTGCCTAATTAAGGGCGTGCCGGGTACATATCATATTATCATTGTCGTTGCAAAGTAAGTGACGGACAAGCAAGTGATTTGAATGATTAAGCTTAATTAGTTGAAAGCTGAGCCGTGTGGTTTCCGGCCTAAGAAAAGAACACCTCTACTCGTCTCACGGGTATCGTAAGAAGCGACAAAGGAAAATCCGGAGGATGGGCAGCAGCATCTTTCTCTGTAACAGCAATTATCTGCTACTTCGATCGCCAATTCGCTTGCCCAGCGTGGCGATTATGGGCAAATACCTCCAATGATAGGTACCTCCTTCTAAATAAAATATTGCTAAAATCCGACCTAATTACATAATGGGAACTCAATTAAAACGGGAACGTTGACCGTGCCTACCGTCTCATATCCGGTGTCTGTTTCTTTGTTCTTTTTTAGAACTGTTTAACCGGAAATTACCACCGCTCTGTACTTCCCTCAGCATGAATATTATGTATCCTAATTCTCTAATATTGTAATCTCTAATTCTAATATTGTATAATTATATAATAATTATATTTAATAAGCTAACATGTGCTAACACATGTAAAAAATTTACAAAAATATCTGATGTTGTATCTCTTATTTACAGCAAATGTCAACCTACTGAAAGTATACCGCTGAATATAATGATATAGTTCCATTCACTATGTCCTGTTGCATAATCCATTTACACTTACTTTACCAGGACTTGGGAAAAAAATTTGAGGTGGTTTTGATGCCCTCCGGGCCCTTTAAGTGGCCGCCGTTGGTTTGCGGTCCTTGGTGGTCTCTGTCTCTCTGCTGCGTTTGCGCATGCTCTCCTGTGTTTATTACTAATATGATCCTGAGCGGACCGTGTAAGAATGACTTGGAAACAAACAAAATATTCTTATTTATTATCTCTCGGTAACCTTTTTACGGTAAGCCAGAGACGCATAATAATTTCCGGCGTCTATGGCGTCCCATAATATATATATTTTTTTAATTCATAGGTAATAGTTTGCCGGGTTTATAAGTCTTAACGTGTTTTAAATCTGGAAGATAATCAACTTTGAATGCCTTGATAATTTTGGCACATTTTATCAACAAATGAAGAAAGTAATTTAAAGGATTAATTATGGCTCAGTGATTAAGTAAATATTCGTGGTTATAAGTAGCAACTTTATCTGTTTATGCTCATTTTCAAATAAAGATGGTAAACAAAATATGTAGCTACCTCCGTCTTATTACATTAGGGAGGTTTCTCAATTATTTGTGTTCAAAGAGACTCAATTTACTCAAACGTTTGTGTTGCCTTGCTATTTGTAATGTAATTTAACCTACAAAGCCTCTGTGATCATGGCCATTATTGAAGTAATCTTACAATATTAAGATCTATAACTTATAATAATATCATCTGCCTAGCCTTTACCCAACTATGTTGGGGTCGGCTTCCAGTGTTTTACATGCAGCGACTGCCTATCAGACCTCCACAACCCAGATACTGGGTTACACGATACCCCTTGGTAAGACTGGTTGTCAGACTTTCGGGCTACCCGTAACGATTGTCAAAGAAATACAATTGACTGCACGGACGTGATAATTAATTTATAATACGTTACATAAACAAATTAATATATAATACGTTATATAAAATTAATGTATAACTTGTAATAATTAGCACACATAAATTGGTTTATTATGGTAACTACACACCAAAGCGCTCCCAACCAAAAAGTGCCGGCAAGTTAGCTATTTAATGTTGCATTCTGGGAACTTTAGCAGTGGCGTGAGCTGCGCATGTGCAATTTGCAGTTAGTTATTGGCGATGAAAGGTCCGGGTAATAAAGCGCCCACGAAAGCGGAGCATGCCGTTTGGTAGGCCATACGGTTGTCACCTGCAGGCATTGTTTCAAATAAGCCTAGATGGCTTAATTGGGTTATACTGCTAAGGCATACGCGTGTGCGTTTTATATTTACAGTATTGCCGGTAATAGTTGACACCAGGGCAACTGAGCGGACATGAAAACCGCCTTTTAGCCGACTTAAACCTATTATGCTTGTGCAGCTTCGGTGTGCAGGCACCGTTAAAATTAAGAATTATAATAATTATATTAGAATAATAAGTACCTATAGGTATAGAATAGTAGCACAATAGTTCACTCTAATTTACCTTTAGAAAATACTTTAAGAGAAAATTTACTTTAAGAGAGTAAAATCTACTTAACGATTAAAGTAGGTATATTATAATAAGCCTTAGTGATGTACAAAACGTAAAGTTTTAAGTAAGCTTTACTGAACAAGATTACAAAGAGCAAATTTTTATTAACAAATTAATTTGGCAACGTGACGAAGTTCGTAGGTCTGCGGGGCGATATTAAATTGGCTAAAAACGTTACAAGACAACTTTTATGTGAGTTTTTCTTTTCTGTTCTCTCATAACTTTATTATTTCTTTGGCAATATTTTTTTTGCCGTGTGGTTTCCGGTTTAAGAATAGAACCACTCCTACTCGTGTCGGCCTAAGAATAGAACTACGCCTACTCTACAACGCGGGTGTCGTAAGTAGTGAAAAAGGGAAAGATCCACACAATTCTGTGTAACAGTAATTATCTGCTACTGCGATGGCCAACCGACTTGTCCAGCGTGGCAATTACGTACGAGGTTCGAGGTACGAGGTGTGCTTGTTTTTTCACAATGTTTTGTTTTTAGCATGTGATAATTAATTTCTAATACTGAGATGCTTGTCTGGATTCAAACCTTGGGCAGTCCAACGGTAATGCCGTTACTCTATCACTGCTTATTCACTTTTAAATAACGCAAACTAAAATAAATAAGGGTTTTTGTCATTACACAAATCATAATGTAAATCCTACATAAGTATAACTAATTGGTCATCGACACGAGTCTACACAACAACACATAAGCCTAGAATTAAGTAAAGGTATCTTAATTTAATTGTAATATTGTATTTTGTGCCAACAAAATTTATTCATATTTTGAGGTAGTATCTGTAACAACATTCCAAGATAGCTTTTCATGTGTCATCTGGCAAATACACACATTTACACATCTTCGCTTGCGTGGATTATTCGCGGTAAAGCCTGAATATGTAAATAACACAAGATATTTACCGCAGAGAAGGGGAAGACGCTTCACTTAGAGTGTGACGTCACAAGACGGGAATATTCACTTCTGGCGCATCTGACGAAGAATGAAAAATTATTTAGTAAATGATTTTTAAGATAAACTAAGACATTAGAATAATAATGAGGTTTTAGAGATCATGTTTCAGAGACTACAGTCTTTGTGGTTAGTTATCCTTATTTTTTCCTTTTTTCTTATTATGTGAAAAACTCCTTCTCTCTCTCTTATCGTGTGGTTGATAAACAACCTGGACAATCATAATCTGCATACGGGTTTTTTTACTTATTATAATAAAATTAAGATATCTATGTACTTTCTTAGTTATTCTGATACCACTGACTAACGGTGAAGGAAAACACCGTGAGGAAACCTATACTTAAAAGGTCTGAAATCGCCAACATACAGTGCGCTACCGTGGTAATTAACGCTCGATCCTTCTCTATATGAGAAGAGGCTTTTGTCCTGCAGTGGGACAGTTACGAGCTAATTAAAAAGCTTGATAAACTCACTTAGTGTAAATGTGTAATCCAACATTACTATTTTAAACAGGATTCAATAAATTAATATAGTCTCAAACTTTCGCGAACACTCAACATAATGAAACAACTTTTCAACGGATATAATTCGCGTTTTTATTTTGATAATACAATCCAGACGTTTCGAGTACTTTGCAGCACTCGTGGGCGCAGGCAGACTGTCAGTCTGAAGAATTAAGAATTATATCCGTTAAAAAGTTGTTTCAATAAATTACTTGTGTATGATAAAAAAAGTATATTTACTGCATATATTCAGTCTGTTATTCTGGTTGATCATCACTTTATGCGTAATACTTGTATTGATCAGAATGAGGTGGCAGATCGCCTCGTTATCGTGATATTGTTGTCGATCCCCGGGGCTATGAAATGAGATTACAAGTATGACATCACGCCTGACTGACAACAATGTCATTACAGTGTGTAAAGGGTTTGAGTGATTGCCAGCATCGAATTAGTGATATAAAAAAACTGAATACTAATCTTTATTTCACTTCTTTACGAACGATTAAGAAAAGCCAAATTGGTACAGCCGTTTCTCAAGTAATACGCTTATATTAATTTTATTTGTACAGCAGATATATAAATTTAATTATGACAAGGTTTAGTTTTTTTTATAATAACGAAGCTTACAGGTTGCTTTTCTTTATTAATCTTATATTTTTCGGCTTAATTCACAGGTATTAATACTTTTAATCTACATAATGTTGAATGTGAAGACAATTGGATCCATATTTATACTTAATTCATACCTTAACATGCAAATAACGCTAATGACTTGAAAACTGGAGCCAAAATATTCGTAATTTTAACGTATCAGGTGTTACCTTATGTTAATACTTCCGCTAAAAGGCTCCTCCCTGTCGAGAACTTCCAGCCTCGTTAAATATAGCCGTATTAATTTTCTACCTAATGCCTTCACAACAATAAAACGTGTTATTATTTTGACAAATGGCAACACATTAGACATAAAAACATGCAATTTATCACAAGCTAAGCAGATATTGCATGTATTTCCCATAATAACGAATAAGGCTATAAACAGTTAGTTTCTATGTAAATGTGATTCATTTTATGTTAGCGCCTTAGTGAATGCAATCTTGAATAGGAATAACTCGCTTGGGTTGTGGCTGTAAATACCCGTCTTTGGTGTCATTTTATAGGACACAAATAGTATAATGCTGAGCGACATTATTTTAAAATCTATTTTTTATTATTAAGACAATAACTAGTTCTGGCAAGACTGAGGTCTCAGGTTCGAACCCAAGGCACCCAGCTCGGACTATTCGGAAGTTATATACGTATTAGAAAATTATTATTATCAGTCTGCTCCTTGCCTCTGAAAGCACGTTAAGTCGTCGGCCCAGGCAGTCAGAAGATTTTTGACAGTCGATAATAATATCTTCTTGACCGAATTTCGGTCACTGCGACAATTCTCACTGGAAATTAACGAACTACGCAGGATATATTATAGTGCACTCTCTATTCCCTCACTCTCATAGTCCTAAGACGGCAATCTGACACGACCGGACAAAAATCAAGCGTAGGGCCAACGGCTTTACGTGCTTTCCGAGGCATGGAGCAAAAGATAAATAATGTATAATATAAGAAACTTACGAAAACTCAGAGTTGGCGCCTTGGGTTCAAACCTGAGACCTGCGACTTGCCAATCAACGGTCATTCCACTAAGCACTAGGCTACATAATAATTCAGTTTCACGCAACTTAATTTCTGGTCTTTAAATTGCTCTTAATTAAGAACGAATTATCACGATCAAAGAAACCAATTAATTACAGTCAACGAATAAATTTTCCGACAGTATTTAACTCTTCCGGAGTTTAATAATGATTAATGTAATCGACGATAGACCCTTTATCTTAACCTGTTAAAGTCTTAACCTGTTGGGTCGAATTGCCGTCCCATAGGATTATGAGAGTGAGGGAATAGAGAGTGCATCTGTGTTTGTGCACAAACTTGTGCACTATAATATCTCCTGCGTAGTCGGGTAATCTCCGTTGAGATTGGCCGCTGTGACTAAAATGCGATCAGGAGGACATTATATTTATATTTTACGAGCACGTAAAATATTTTCTGTAGGTACGTAAACGTACGTAAACCTGCGACATTAGGGTAAAGTACCGACAATTTATCACACGCAGTCGTATACAACTATTTATGGTCCAGTGGCCCAGTAATAAACTGGTTAACTGGCCTAGAATAATAAAAAAAGTTAGATCGTAGGTAGTTTTGAAGGGCAAATATAAATGTTAGCGCAAAGCTGTACTAATTACCTATATAAAAATAATAGCCTAGTGGTATGATTCTTAGCCTGCCAAGTCAAAGGTTGTTGATTCGGAACCCAGACACGCACCTTTGAGTTTAAAGATTCATGTTCCTGATGAACCTGACATGAACCATTGTCATTATTTAATGCTATAAGATACTTTCTTAGTTAATCTAAGACTAAAGGTGAAGGAAAAGCATCGTGAGGAAACCGGGACTTAATCATCTGAAATCGCGAACCCGCAGCGAGCTAGCGTGGTGATTAATGCTCGATCCTTCTCTGTATGAGAAGAGACCTTTGCCCTGCAGTGGGACTATTACAGGCTAATTTATTTAATAGCATTCTAATACCTACATGTATCTAAATCTATCGATTAAATTTCAATTTAAAAAGTTTCAATTAAAATTTAATATTGTGCGTCCTTGCCTACCAATTTCATCTATTTATGATTATAGACATTTAAAGCTATAACATATTAACCCTATAGATATAGGTACCACCGATCTTTTCGGTGCATATTTGCATTAATGTACGCAATAATTTTTTTTACTTATAAAATTTGGGAAATGATTTTACGTAATGATTCTTAACCGTCGCTAACATACAACCTGCTACACATTTCAATAAAATTCACATTCTTTCTAGTATTTTAATTAGTGAAGCATTTCTTCACGTAAGCCTCTCCGTTTTTTATGAATACCATGAGAGTTCCAGTGAATGCAACGAGGTCGGGGTTCCGACGAGATAGAAGGTCGTATGCATTTATGTCATACTCAAACTGTAGGTACGTTAATTAAAATTCTTTTGAAACGTTTGAATGTGAAGTTGTGAGCGATCGGGCCGGTAACTAAATATAATGAGACTTGAATTTGATGACAGTTCAGGTTGTTAAATTTAAATTTGTTTGTACAAATAGATCTATAGTGATTTTAATAGTCTAGTGGAATGATCGTTAGACTACGTCAAAGGTTTATGTCATTTATTTCATACTGCGTGCATACACATGCATTTAAGCCAAAACAGTTCGAAACCTACGCACGCACTTCTGACTCTTCGGATTCATGTTTGGATTAACCATGGCAAAGGGTTATCGAGTTTTTCCATTAGGAAAACCCCCCTCCTCCTACCTATTCCCACACACGATACAAAGATTTTAGCGAAGACGCTCAAAAGCTAGGTCTGCCTTTGCTCTGGGATTACTCGGCGACCTACTGGGTAAAGTCGCTGTCGCCAGTTGGTTACACCAAGTAGTAAATGTCACAAGCTGCGTTGGATAAACATGGTTAATGTATCGAAAATAAGTCTCTTTTAACTATTTTATTTGTAATACTATTAATAATTTATTCTCGTCAAGCGGGTGTCTTAAGAAGCGACAAAAGGAAAGATCCGGAGGATGGGCAGCAGCATCCTTCTGTGTAACAGCAATCAACTGCGATCTCCAACCCGCTTAGCCACGTGGCGATTATGGGCAAATACCACCAATTAATTCAAGAAACTGAAACTTGACAGGCTTATGTTCAGCAGTGGACTAATACAGGCTAATGATTAACAATTTTATTGAGTTCTTTAACAATTTAAACTCAAGAATTACATTAAAGTCAGAATGCTTTACTATCGTGTATAACAAACACAATTTACTACTAGGACAAATTCAATCCGTTCCCGATGGGTTCCAATTCTGCATTCAACAGTGTAACTCGGAAAACGCATAATTCTACTATTGGATATCTTATTCATTGAGCGAAGTGAAAAATTGTACCCTCGGGAGAAGATTAAATAAAATGGATACTTTTAAAATAACATACTAGAAATAATTAAAACATTATTTGTTTGTATTAGTTGTTTAAACAAATATAGGACATAATAATAATAATGTTCTCCTGACCGAATTTCGGTCATGGCGGCTAGTCTCTACGGAAATTAGCCAAATACGCAGGAGATATGTGCACAGAGTGTGTGCAAACACAGGTGCACTCTATTCCCTCACTCTCATAGTCCGATGGGACGGCAATCCGACACTACCGAAGAGAGATCAGGCGCAGAGCCAACGGCTTTACGTGCTTTCTGAGGCACGGAGTATTTATTAATTTTTATTGGCTCACCAACAATTGTTAACACTTATACAATAACGAGTTGGTAACGAGTAAGTGATAATTAATTTACAATACGCACATAACTTATGAAAAGTCAGAGGACGCGCCTTGGGTTCAAACCTGTGACCTCTGAGACCAATAGGCTATTACGACTCTTACACATAGATTTTTTTAGAGGGTATATTTTATATTCTCCTCAAAAAAGTGTAAGTAAAAATATTTTTAAATGTAACTTTTTTATGTTGATAAACTTGTATCTTAAACACATTTTTCAACATTGAACGAGCGCTCATAAAGCTTACACGGTGACGTGAAAAAACAACGAAGCGGTCACTCGACGCGCTCTTTATGGCCATCGTTTGTCAGTAAATGTACAAACAAGGGACATTCTGCTTACCCAGCACTCGGTAACATGGTTTAATGGTCACAAAAATGCGTTACAATTTGCATATCGTTGAAAGTCTGCCCATTTGAATTTTATTGATATTATGTAATGAGGCAGGAATGGATGGCTGGCATACGGTTGGTGTTGTTTGGATATAATTTTTTTTGATCTTTTTAAAACTCTACATGTTCTCATATTTCGGCTTGTGATTGTAGCTACTACACTATCAATATTTTTCTTTCTCGTTCGTCTGTCGGATAAAAGGTACCTACGTACTACCGGGCAACGAAAACCGAACAAGTGAAACCACTTATAATCGATCAACATCACTACAAAAGCTTTGTAATAAATCACTAGACATTTTGGATATCGCTTTTTATAGTAACTTTCGCTTAAGATGTAATTTAAGCTTTTTGTGTAATCCATAATATAAAACCTTTTACATTATTATACTGAAATAATGGAGACAGATTTTGAAAAATAAAGTAAATAAACATCTTTTGTTATATTAACACTTTTGCTGGTGCAGAAAATACCAACTACTACTATGTATTATCGTTGACAAAACCGGTGCACCACTTTTAAGTATAAAATCGCTTGCACCCGGCGTCCGCACGTAGCGCTAGCCTCGCCCCTACGCTCGTAACATCGTTCAAAGTATTTTGATCGCAAAGTGGTGCAGCGTGCGTGTCCCCGATAGTATAGTCGACTGCACATACTGGTGGTAACAATTTGACATTGACAGCACCCTTATTGCGTAGAAGTAAAGTTGTTTTTCGTAGAAAAAAATATCAAAGCTTGAGTAGCAACATACGAATGTCGATCAAGTTATTTATAAGTACCTAAAAACGGAAGATGCAAATCCTATCAATAAAAGTTAGTTAAAAAGTTTTAATAATAAATATTTTGATAACAAAACTTTAACTCAGACCTTCGACACAAATGAGTCACAAATCAAAAATTTTTTTTTTGCAAACTAAGTGTACAATTTGGTTCTTAAAGTAGTATTACAAGTGCTTATAACTTAGCGGGCCTTTTGCGCAAATTGAAGGGCAATTAAACAAAAACAGAACAAACAATAAAAATAGGTACAATTGCAATGTGAATAAGACATTCTATAAAATCTTATACAGACATTTTATAAAGATAATTCTATAAAGACATTCTATAAAGTCTTAATCTCTGATCTCTCTCCGACTCTAGATATTAAGGATTGACGAAACCCATGCAACGCAATAATTAGAAATAACTTTCAGGTCTAACATTAACAAACATTGATAGAATATAAACGTACTGACACTGTTATGACTCATTGCTTGTGAATAATTTTACAGAATAAAATCAAACCCTTTTACAAGGTTAATAAAGTTGAATTTTCATGTGAGTGTTGATGAAATTACGATTTCAGCAACGTTATCGGAGTAGCTATCTCGGTGGTTGGCTGCATGTAGATTTATGGTAATGTCACGGGATGTAAAGTACCCGACCTGTGTTAGCAGTCACTGCTGTGTAAATATCAGTATGTACAATTTAACCCTACCATGTACACTTGTCGTGGTGGCGCATTGGTTACGGACCCGTTTTGTAATTACGTGCGTGTGGGTTCGAACCTGGCATGTAACAATGTGACTTTTTCAATGTCATAATGTATTTTTTTAGTGAATCTAAAACACCTCTGACTAACGGTTTTTTTTTGTGGCAGGAGGAAGTCAAAAATGCCTTCATACATCCAAGGACATACAGTTATGTGTGAGAATCGCACCCACTAAAAGCGTCTCCCCCCTGCGTGTTCCTCACAGTGTATCGGACCGTGCCGGGTACCGCAATCGCGCCTCGCAGCCCCGTCCAGGGCCTGCCAGTAAGCGTACTCAGAAATACACGCGGGGGAGCAATGTCCTGGCGTCTAGGATCCTAGACATCGCCCCAACACGCTCCATGGCCTTACCCTTACCTTACCTTACCTTACGGGCAAGGTGGGCGGCATACCGGGATCAGCCGCCACGATGCAGCAACCTTGAAAGTTATTCTCGTGTCAAATCCTATGGTTTTGACTCTTATATTTGATTGTTCAGACCTTTGACTTGCCAGTCAACGGTCATTAACACCATAATGACATACTTATTGAAAATTATATTAAAATTATGGACTTGTCGTCACATTTCTTTTGGAAGCGTGGTTATGAATCTTAATTAACTTACATTTACCAAAGTTCTTAAGGGAGCACAGCTTTAATCAAATTTTGCGGCTCATAAATTAATTAATAAGAAATCTGGTTTAGCTTAAGACACCCGCACACTAAAGACGAGTTTATTCAATACTAACTCTGAGGATAGATCTGTGTTCAGTAGCAAATAGTTCATCTGATTTGTTATCACCATCATTAGCCTGTATTAGTCCACTGTTGAACATAGGTATGCCTCTCTGCCCTTGAGTCTAGGATGGTTTCACCGTTTCAGCAAGTGATAATTAGTTTCTAATACGCACATAAATCCGAAAAGTCATAGGTTCGTGCCTGGGTTTTGAACCTAAGACCTTTACTTAGCAGTCCAACAGTCATACACTAGGTTATCACTACTTAAAATTAGTAGTATTAATAGATCTAGACTATATAATTGAGACGATATTTACGACCTTTATAAGAATAAGAATAATTTATTTAAAACTTTTTCAATAGGTATACATTACATAAAGTTCATTTACATTATAGGTATAATTTTACAAGAATGATAAAGGCTAATTAAAACAAATATAAGACTAAACATATAGGTTATCGATGCCACAAAAATATTAAAAACAATATACCTATTTTCTAATTCTAATTACATGTAGCGACCTGCCTGAGCTAGGTTTATTCACACCTGTGTTTCAGGCCATCACCAGTCTACGTAATTTTTTTTGACTTGGCATTAAGTCCACCGGTCCACTAGACTATCACTGCTTAAAATAAGTAGTAGTTGTCGATCACCACTACACTATGTTCTCTTGAAGGAAAAAAAAAAGTAACAATTAAAGCAATATCAGTTAAGTTAATAGTCTGCCGCAGTCCTGTACAGTTCCAACAAAATTCACAATACTATGTACCTACGTAAAGTACTTAAAACCCAGCTGTATCTCTACGAAACACAAGAAATAATAGTCGTTGAAAGCGCGTAGAATGTCGCCCTCAGGAGTAATACTCACAGAGGAAGCGCTTACATAGGCTACAAACTTTTAGTAGCTCTACGAAACTGCTTATTGAGGAAGACAAAGCAACAAAGTTAATGTAATTGCAGTAGTTTTAACTTTGAACAAACGTAAACATGTTATGGAGTGAGGTCAAAGCTTTGAGAAAAGACTTGTCCGCTTTTTGTATGGACGTTGGTTTTTTATTCTGAGAAAATTATAACCAGCATGAAACTACCTGATGTCGAAAGCCACAAAAATATGTAACCTGGAACCGCTGAAAAAAATATTTTATACCCCTTCATTTACTTAAATATTTAGAAGGGCTTGTTCGTAGTCTCTCCAGAAATGTACGTTAGATAGAAAGTGATTATCTCAAAATTGGAGGGATATAAAATTAAATATTTTATGTCAAAATACTAGTTTTAGGAGCCTCTATCCAAATATATTTAACACATGCTGGTTAGAATTTTGGTCGCATAAAAAACCAGTTCAGGACAACTCTTTTGTGAATTATGTTCGCTGGGAAAACAGCCTTAAGGTCAAATACGTAACGTCGCAGATACAACACAGCACGTGAAATTCAAAATGTCATGAAAATATGTGCACGATGAAAACTTGTGCTGTGTGGTTTCCGGCCTAAGAATAGAACCACCCCACTCGTCCTGAGGATGTCGTAAGAAGCGACAAAGGGAAAGATCCGGAGGATAGGCAGCATCCTTCTGTGTAACAGTAATCATCTGCTTCTGCGATCGCCAACCCGCTTCCCCAGTGTGGCGATTATGAGAAGATATCTCCAATGAGTGCACAATAGTGGCACGCATTGGGAGAGACCTATGTTCAGCTGTGTATTAGTATACACAGCTGAACATAATGATGATAATTACTTTCATTTGTTAATATTATTAGCCAAATTTTTTTCTCTGCAAAGACAAAGGCTTTTAGGCAAACGTCCAGCGCTGCAACAGGCCAATCTGTCAAATGAGAGTCTACATCAGGGGTCAGCAAATGAGGGACAGCGGACCGAATCCAGAACGTCGCGTTCATGACCATTTTTATGGGGAACTTGACAGATTAATTAACAATGATAATTTCTATTTACATACACATAGTGTATTAAGACACTTTACACTTCTACCTATTATTATGGGGAGTAAACAAGCATAAAATTTACCTACGTTCGCTCATTAGGGCAGATGCAGGGGCATTCCAGTCTAGAACTTTTGCATAAACTTTTGCAACTAAGGCCACGTGTACACTGGCTGCGCCAAAGATACCTTTAAGTTAAGTTAAATTAAGACATTTCACTCACGACCGATCTTTTCACTGATTTTGTAACCTGAATAAAACCTAAATTTGGCGTACGTAACGCCAAATTTCATTCAAATTCTTTCAGCGATTCAGGCGCAAATAAAGACGTGGCCTGTGGGACAATTTCGTCTTCTAGAATCCTGCTGCTCAAAAGGTTAACCTTTTACCCTATTTAATTACTGACGTAATAACGGAATTTATTCTAGAGAGCTTCGTTTACTCGGAATTAGATAATTTTATAAAACCACAGTATAATAACCATACAGTAAGGTAACTACGTATAAACGCTCAAAACTGCCACACACACACGCGTCATATTACGTAACGACGAGACTCCTAAGCGTCGCGGTACCTGCGGTATCAACCACGCGTCGTCGCGCATGTTCGTGTGAGTGTGCCGTTTTCGAGCGTTTGTACGTAGTTACCTTACTGTATGATTAATATACTGTGATAAAACAGTTTTCCAAAATGGTACGTTTATGAAGTAAGTTAGTTAACATTTTCGTGTTGTTTGTACAAACTTGTTACTTTAAATTACAACATAATATTAAATTAGTTTTAAAACTGGTAAAATAAAATGAAATGGTTTAATTTTGCCTTACAATAGTCGAACAGTATCGGTTGGTAGTAAAATTTTAAGTAGAGCTTAAGTACGGGTTGGTCGTAAGACCTTCACTTAAGTTCTCATTATAAGGAGTCTTGTTATGCTTTGAGATAATTTTTGTCAAGAAAATTAGTTCACATAGGGTCTTGATATAATAAAGGTCCCTTTCACTTTATGCCTTTATACTATGATGCGTACGAGTTGGGAAGTAAACCCGCTTAGCTTGGCACCTACTCCATTGGCAGAAAAAACATATTGTTTACTTTTGTAATCTTCTGCATTTTGATGGTTAAATTGTACAATTTTGATTAAAAAAAAACCTTTACTTCTAGAATCACAAAAGTTTCCTTAGATCATTTTCTTTTACTTTTCTTCAAAGGTTCCACTTTGCAAGTAAAATCCATTTATTATACCAATGAATACTCTGCGCCAACATTTTTTATCGCGACGGTCAACTGAGCTTTGTTCGAAGCGTCGCGGATTATACCTTCTCTATTCGTTTCAGCGACGTCTGTCAAACGTTGATGCTTATCTTCAAGTCCATAGCCTGAGTAATTGATGATTCCAGTATCGATTACTACGCCTTAGTAGACGCATATCTGACCGAAGACGCCACGGGCGATACGTTAGTTGCCTCTATTCGTCGAAGTTGAACCTTAAGTCCTATACCGAAATTTAAAAAACGAAGCTTCGATTGTCGGAACGCATGTTTGTTTGTTAAATTACCTTTTATTAGATTGCTTTTTTAATGGATTTGTAACGAAACGACAGATGAAAGCTCTAAGTACAATTAAACAGTGATAATTTAGTGGTAAGGATTGTGTTTGATGGTCGATCGTTATTACGTTCCGATCCGAAATATCGACGTTCAATTTTCAGAGTAGGGCCTCTCGCCTAGTCACTCCGTTTTGATTGAACACGGTGATTGTTTTGAATTATAATGTATGTCGGAATATCTGAGGTCCTACAAGAGAGATATCTGATTGTATTGAACCTTACGCAACCGTTATGCTTCATGCGAGACGGTTATACCGAGCTGGCTCTCTGGCATAGAGATGGTGGGCGGCCGGCATACCGAATAAAACCCCTCTATATCACCAGCTCTCATCCGCATATAGTGACGGGAACGCGGTATCTGCAGAAGCATTACTTCCGCGAACCAGCCGCGGACGTCCGTCGCCCGACCCTCTTCGGTGGGGTGATGGACACCACCTACCCACCGCGGCTACTTCGAGGACCATGTGCAATGAACGCCAGACTCTTTGAATAGTGTAAGTGGCGTGTTCGTACTATTCAATAATGGAATATTCAATAAGTAAACCGAATAGCACACTATTCAATAAGTAAATACTTAAATAATTAAATTAAATTGATAATGAAAGGAAACAGATGCTGAGTAAGTTAGCTCGCTCACTAACTCATAATCTGTTATGTGTGTAAGATTTGATGTTTTATCCAAGAATTTGTCATCAGTTTATTTGTGATGCGCAGGGCATCCATTCGATCCTTAACACAACAGAGCAATGCGGGATTGAGTTGGTGCTTGACTGAGTAGTGCCGAAGATGGAAGCTGCGCTTTATAGAGCACTTTATAGAACTTGCTCCGACTTGAAGTACCTACCGTTTCACTTTATTCCGTATGCCAAGTTTTTTTAGCAGCTCTTTTTATGTATTTATCTTTGAAAGTTCATAAAAACATTAACCTAATGCTTTAGTTTTAGTAGTTTAGTTTTAGCGCTTAAGTTTTCTAAAAGATAAAGGTGCTCATCCAACGGCCCAGTTACGCTAAAGAAAGATGGAGTCTGGATAATCCAACTCCGTTTGGCGGTGATTAAAATGCCTGTGTTTTGCTCATATTTACCCTACTATAAATTCTAATAGGCTCAAGATGGTCTGTATCAGTTTTAGATCGCCTTAATTATGTTATTCGTGAACGAAGATAAGTATTTATCGGTTTAATTACATACAAACACAAAGCCTTGCCAGCAAACTACACAATTTACATTAAAATTTATACGCGCCATCTGATTCCCGTTACGACAATGGTGCTGATTCTCTTGTACATCCCACTAAATTAATTGTAGTCTAACTATATCTCTTTCTAATAAACACCATAGAAATAGGACAGCAAATTGAACTATCAAATTAGAGATGTCAAATCAATCTACGTTCTTGCAATTTACGCAAAATTAGACAAGACTTCTATGATGTGCTGACTAAATTCTCGTTGAAATCACACAAATGGACTAGTTTGACAGCTCTAAAAATCTTCTATCCTTTTCTAATGATCTCTGTTAGAAAGAGAAATAGTGAGTCTAAATTAGAGCGAGTGCAAGAGAATTAGCAATATTGTTTATGTACAGTTTATTTTCCGGGAAGAGTCAATTAAGTAGGTACTATGTTCTTGATAAAGCCGAAACAATGACCTAAGTTCCTTTATTACGGTGTTTAAATACCCTTGTTAACAATGTCCTAAGAACAGTCCCAATTTGCCTTTATTGGCCCTAATAGAATAGAACAAGAAAAGCTATAATATTCAAATGGTATGGCCGTTAAACGGATAAGGTCTAGAGTACCTATAGGTTTAAATTTTACTCTTGTAGAATCGATATCTAATAAGGATAATTATTTAAGGATAATATTATTTTAGGCGGGGAAATGTGGGTGTACTGCATAGACCTCTGCTGTGCCTTCCCCCTCTGGGGAATGCAGGCGTGAACGTAGCGTGGCTTTATGTTTATGTTATGTTAATATTATTTAATAGAACAAAATATGCCTTGACGTCTTTAAAAAAAAATAGTATTTTGCCTAACTTTTAACCGCACAGCATGTAAAAATCACAACATTTTTTCTAATAGCAAAATTTTGTAAAGCGCATCGCTAACAAGAGTCGAGGCATAGCGCGTGCCGATACATTTTTGGTCATACATTTTCGTTACGCGCCCGCCTTGTTTATTGTAGAATGTATGAAGAAAAAAGTGCACTCATCTGCCACCATCTCGACCCTAGTTCAGTGGATGACTGGCCTATAGAAATGATAATCACGTTGACACAATTCGATATTATTATTTTTACTTAACTAATAAGTCCTTTTTTTATAAGGATACCCGAAGACTTCTTGAAATTATTTCGTTGTCAAGTAATAAGTTAATTATACGCCCCCGGATTTCAGCATGATTCCTTGTTATTGCCAGAAGCTTTTTAATCGAATGCGGCACTCTTCTGATCTTCTTACTTCATGTAGATTTACATTTTCCTATCTCAACTGCCAGCGAAATTGAATTTACATATTTTTATATTTGAGGAGTGCAAGCGTAAAATTGAAGATTTATTTGTCACTTGCCGCCGACTTAAATACTTAAATGTTAATAAAAATGTAATAATGTATTTTTGCTTAATAACAGCTAAGTATATCATAGTGCCAATTAAGTGCACCCTATTTCAGTTAGGTTAATTTGAAGGGGATGGTGATTTTAACTTCAGTAATAGGAGTCCGGCAAAGCGGCATCCCTGAATTACATAATAGAAATTGCCGTAATTTGATTAATGATGTGTGACGTCATAATCCAAGGTTAGTGGATCATGACGTAGGCTGATAGCAGCCGTAAAGAAATGCGATAATAGTATTGACAGCCAGTTATTATAAAATGCGAATGTATTGGGATTAGAAATGTGTAAAATTTTCTATAACATTGGTGCTGATTCTCTTGTAAGTACATCCCGCTAAAATAATTTTAGTCTAACCGTATCTCTTTCTAATAAACACCATCAAAAAACAACAGCAAATTGAACTATCAAATTAGAGCTGTCAAATTAGTCTACGTCCTTGCAATTGACGTAAAATTAGACGAGACCTATAACATGCCGACTAAATTCTCGTTGATATCACGCAAATGGACTAGTTTGACAGCTCTAAAAATTTGCTATCCTTTTTTAATGATCCCTGTTAGAAAGAGAGATGTCGAGTCTAAATTAGTTTAGAGCGTGTGCAAGAGAATTAGCACCATTATATAAAGGAGATACAAAAATTTTATTAATGCAGTTATTGTACTATTACTTTTATAATTTATCGTAACGTTTGTAATTTATCGCAACACTATTCAAATGAAAGCACATTTTAAAAAATTAATGTAAGCTAGCACGAAACTGTGACGAAACGATTTAGGTCAGGAGTTGAAATGATTTAGGTTTAGGACAAGTCCACAAGAAAATGTGTCCGCTAGTGATGTGACCATCTTCGTCGTCAAAAGGCAAAACTTGACACACTGAACTATATACACGGAATATTCAAATCGTTTCTCGTTTCAACGCTTTTCATATACTATGGTCCTGTTAAAGGACTGTTCTCCCACAGAAAAAGATCAAGCATTAATCACCACGCAAGCTTACGGCCTGTTGGCGATTTCAGATGATTAAATCCAGGTTTCTTTAAGATGTTTTCCTTCACTGTTAGTCAGTGATGAAAACTGATATACTAAGAAAGTAAAAAAGTACAAGTACAAGTAAAGAAACATTATTAAGTATATTCATCTTGTATCTAAAATAATACTTGTTATTATTAATTTAACATTATAAAAGTAAAACAATAATACACCGAGATATTGGGTCTGTCATATTACTGCTAAACCCACTATGATTTGTGTGATGTGATATGTTTTTTTTCCATTTGCAATTTGTATTTGTACTGATCAATAAACTAAAAAAATAAGTCTGAAAAAGTCACATTCGTACATGCCAGGTTCGAACCCACACCCACTTGTTTATGAACTTTAATTTCTACCTCAAAGTTGAAAAGTTAAAACTTATATTTTTTATAGACTCACGCCTGTATTCCCCAGAGGGGGTAGGGAGAGGTGTATGCAGTACTACCACGTTTGGCCGGCTATGTAATAAGACCCCTGGTAACAGGGGGCGAGCCTACTACCATTAACCGGGCACGCTGCTAGCTCCAAGCTGCTACTGAGAATTTCCTAATGAAAAACCCAATAACACTGCCCGACCCAGGGAGCGAACCCAGGACTTCGTACTCAGCAGTCGCTGAGGCAGTCTAGTTAAAACTTGAGGTTTTTTAACTAACATAGTGCATTCGCTACACTTGAGTAGGGTAGGATGACGGTGTAAAAATCTAAGACCTTCTGACGCAGCCAATTTAATATAATGCGGAAGGTATCTTATCCTATATCCAACATAGATACCTATCTACAGTAACCGGAGTTTATTGGATGAGAAAAAGCTTGGAAAATGCTGACACGGCTTTCGGGTTTATTGAGTGATTTGCTTACAATTTTGCTTTTATAACCTTTTGAGTTATAAGATTGAGATAAAGGTTTTATATAGAGTGGAGATAAAAATTGTGTTGATGTGATGGAATTTTGATGTGTAGCTTTTATTCGTCGAATAATGTCAGTTACCTTTTGTCTTGGCTTGGCTGGTAAATATGCTTTATTGATTAGATTATACAAAGTATTTGGTTTAATTTAAATAAATGTGAATAATAGGTACCTGACTCTACTCAATAAAGCACATAAAGTGATAATATAAATTGATTATCACTATCCGTAAAGAGTAGTAGAGTGAAAAATTATAAATTAATTATCACTCTCCGTGCCTCGGATAGCACGTTAAGTTGTTGGCCCCGGCTGTCAATTGTAGATCTCCGACAGTCGTTACGAGTAATCAGAATCCCGAAAGTCTGATAACCAGTCTTACCAAGGGGTATCGTGTAACTCAGTATCTGAGTTGTGGAGGTCTGATCTGCATCCGGTAAGACTGGAAACCGACCCCATCATCGTTAGGAAAAGACTAGACAGATGATGAGTCTACTCAATAAAGCCTTTTCATCGTTGCAAGCCGGGTAACTATGCCAGTGGTACGAGAGACTCGGGTACTGTTCACAGAAGACATTGTTGTGTTTTGTTTTATTAAATAATATATTTAGTAAAACATTTTAAAAAATTAGCATAAAAATAATTTTTGCCACTGACCAAAACATCGAAAATCATCTCAAATCACCAACACGCAGTGAACTAGCTGATCCTTCTCTGTATAAGAAGAGGCCCCTACAGTGGAATAGTTACAGGCTGGTTACGTTTGTTAAAACAAAAAAATTAAAGGAGATTATTTTATATTAAAAAAAAAGAATCTGCATCATGCATATAACAATAAATAAGAAGATGAATGTTGTATTGTATATTTTTTACCATGTAATAATATATGTTCCTACTCTGTAACGTGGTTTAAGCGACTAAGATGGGTATTAGCTGCTACAAATGGACACTAGTCCGGAAACAGCAGGTGAATAATGCAAGTTGCTTCTAAGCTTACTCAGACGTCGGATAAACTTGAGTCCAAGTGTTGGGGCATTTCAGTTGTTATAAGTGATTATGTAGACTATACTTTGTGTATCATGGTGCGGGTGACAGTTGTTAGTATTGAGAGGATATTTACGCAGAACGTAACTTTCGCAAAACGCAAAAATTAATCACAAAAAACAATAATTAGGGCTCTCGTAGTACATTCTATAATTGTATGAAAATTATGTTGAAAATGTCATTTTGCAAAGGTGACATCTTGCGAAAGTGCCAAAATTTTTCACAATTTTTTTTAAATATGACAGTTATTTATTTATTTACCTTAATAAAAACAATTTACACCTTTTATACTTATTAAGCAGCACAAAGATCACATAAGTATAGAAAAACATATAAAATAATTATAATAAAGAAAGTAAAATGATAATTTGTTAAATAATTTGCCAAAGTAAATGATTACATTAACATTTGTGTAAATGTAATCATTTATCTTTAACATCTCTTTCACAATATTTAAGACACGCTGCCATTAACACCAACCAATTAACATTTACTGTTATGATACACAAATAAAATACAATATATAATTGTTACAGATATAATATTTAAATGACATTGATGACATTTAAAAAATAAATAACAACCTTATCTAGCACCGCGGCCAACCTAACGTTTAGGTTATACCGACTGCATCATCATCATCATCTGCCTAGCCTTTTCCCAACTATGTTGGGAACGTGTATAAAAATCAAATCGACAAGTTTTGTGTTGTAAAATGAAAATATTACGAGAAAATTGAAAAGGCTACAAAAGATTTATATTTCCAAACAGGATCAGATGGAAAAGTAGAAGGATTTTGCTTGTTTGAAAACGAATCTCGATGCAATACTCCCACAAAAGATTGACCAAAATTGTTAAAGGACAGCTTTGTGAACAAGAGAAAATGCTTTTATCGCTTCTGTATTCATGCCATATGTAGGATTTTTGTGTGAGTAACCTTGAGACGTTGTATTATGTTTTACTTTTGTACGGATAGATCAAGGTTATGCAAATTCTTTTTTTGATTTCTGTACCTATTTATTTAGTCTTTTTTTTTGTGGCCGGGAGGACTAAAAAATGTTTCCGCATACCGTAGTCCGAGGACGTACGGTTATGTGGGGCTTGCACCTATTACACATCTCCCCCTGTGTGTTCCTCGCACTGTAACGAACGGGGCCGTGTACTGCTAGCGCGCTTTGCAACCCCGTCCGTCCAATGCCTGCCTCTAGGCCCGTTCATGTTTTATTCAGTTCAAATTATGGGTTCAAATCCCATCCGTATCAGTAGTTTTTTCAAATTTGATAAGTTTAACTACCTACTGTCCCGATCGGTAGATAAACTTATCCCTTGTACGTATCTTATAGAGAACTAATACCAGTGGTTGCAGGTTCAAATCCTGCTCGTTGATATTAATTTTGAACAAAAATTTCAACATTATTTTATGTTAGAAAACATAGACACGTTTATAAAGTGTATTTAGTTTAGAAGCACGGATCTGGTGAAGGTTTTAGACTGACACTAGGTGGTTCATCAATCATTACGATGTACAATATTAGTTTAGGAGCCTTTTGTTACTTTAAAAATATGAACACTCTAATTAATTTAGCAGCTAACGAGACATTCTTACCCTCTAAAAGCAGGTTTACAGACTTACCCTAATTTAATTAGAAATATTTGTCCCCAAATTTTTTTTATAGACTCACGCCTGTGTTCCCCAGAGGGGGTAGGCAGAGGTGTGCAGTACACACACGTTTCGCCGACTATGTTATAAGTCCCATGTAATAGGGGGCTATTGCTAAACCGGGCAAAATTCCAGACTCCGTGCTGCTACTGAGAATTTCCTAATGGAAAAACCTAATAACACTTTGCCCGACCCAGGGATCGAACCCAGGACCTCGTGCTCAACAGTCGCGCTTGCTACCTTTAACCAATGAGGCAGTCAGACTTGTGATTCCAAAATACTAGATCTATAATCATCATAATATTTAAAAAATTATACATTTAGCCCTCTAGTAGGTCTTTACGTCATTACAAGGGGTAGACATACCATCGGGGACGATTGAATATAGAAGAAAATTTTGATATAGGGCTACGTCTAAGTCAGTTGGCAGTGTGGGTTTGTACAGGTCTCAAGTTCAAATTTTGCTTCAAATATTTAAAAAAAATTAAACCCTATTAGAAAATTATCTAGGAGCTTTAGGGTAAAAAAATCTCTTTTGAATTTTCTATTAAATAATTCTTTACTGCAGTTGATTTTTAATATTTTTTTTTTTTTTTTTTTTAGCACATGATAGCTTATTAAATATAATTATTTAATAAGAAAATTTGGAAAAACAACTTGACACGGTACGTCGAGGATCGTGGGTTCGGATCCCATCCGTATCAGTTGTTTTTTCAAAATTTCTTATTAAATAATTATAGTTTATTTTTAGTGAACTTGCTTAACTTTATGATACTCAATAAAGAAACTAAAATCCGAAATTTTGTAAAAAGTAAAAATCGTTACGGGCGGGATTTGAACCCCGATTTGCCTATAGCCCTCAGTTGCTCTCTCTCTCTCAAAAAACTAAAAGTTAAGCTTTAAGATTTATTTTAATTAGTTAACTTAACTTTTATGAAATATTACGCAAGAGCACCTACTGTTACTTAAATATAAACTCTATTTTATGGGCTCAACCTACGTATACAATGTATATTTAGTACCAAAAATCTCTTTCATAATCCGGCTGTCATAAACTTAAACAAAATTATAAAATCCTCTAACAGTAAAGGTTGTGACGCTTGCTCATAATTATAAGACTAGCTTTTACTCACGACCTTGCTCTTATTACAGTTTAAATTTAAGTCTTACAATCGGCCATCGATAGAGCAACCTAACCTAACCTAACCGTACCCCGTCGTAGGGCTAGCCTGGCGCACCCCACCGGTTCGGTGACGGTTTCGATGGCTGGCTGTGACACCAAAATTTCCTCTCGCGGTTAGTAGACGGCTTCGATGGCCGAATGATGTTCATAAACTAACTTTATTTAAAAAAATTACGTCATTCCGTTGCTGAATTGCCGAAGCAGTGATAGCCTAGTGGTATGAGTCAAATGTCTACCAAGTCAAAGGACTCAAACCCAAGGCGCGCACTTCTGACTTTTCGTAAGTTACGTGCGTATTGTAAATTAATTATCACCTGTTCCGTACTTCGGAAAGCACGTTAAGTCGTTGGCCCCGGTTATCATAAAGATCTTTGGCAATCGATATAGGGAGTCAGTACCCTTATAAAATCCTGACAACTGATCTAACCTTAGAATATAGTATCCCTTTGGGTTGTGGAGGTCAGATAGGCAGTCGCTCCATAGAAAACTGATATTCAGCGGCATCTGGTTCTATTAGAAGCGGACCCCTACAAAGTTTGGGGATAATAAGGTTAGGAACGTGGTGACGTCATTCCGTTTCTGAAAGAAAGAAAGACAAACCAACAAACGCAACAAATACATTTTCGCATTTATAATGTTACCAAGGGTTATTTACCTTCTAATCTAACAATTTAATTAAATTATGCTAATATTTCTCTTTATTGTGATGCTCAAGTTTCAAAGTTAAGAGACATTTTAATTATACTTTGATATTGTCAAAAGTGTAGACGTTTTCACTAAGTTATGATTGAAGTTGTTTACCTTTTACTTATTACAAAATGCTTGTGTAACTTGAATTAATGTTTCTTAATTCGTTGGACAGCTCTCAGCTCGTGAAAAAGTGAGCTTAAACTCCCAATGCAAAAAGAGGGGTATTATAGGTTTGACGTATCTGTATGTCTGTATATCCTGTGGCATCGTAGCTCACAAACGGATAAACCAATTTTGATTTAGTTTTTTTAATTTAAAAGGCAACTTGATTGAGAGTAGTAGTACAAAAATTAAGGTTTATCTGTATCCCCGATTTATTTTAAACATTTATTATTTATACATAAGTGTCTGTTTGTTTTAGTATTCTAATGACCATAAATCTTAACAATAAGTTCGATTATTGACAATAGAGATTAATTATCAATTCAAAATTATTTTTAAAACTATCGTTAATGTCCATAAGACATAATTATCTTTGGGTGACTTCCATATCCTTACAATTTAATCCAATTAATTTATATTCCATACAACCATTTTGGTAATTGTGAAGGAACTTTTACCTTATTTTGGTAACAGTTCCTACACGGCGACCAAAATGATTGTACGGGTTGCTTTTACTTCTTTCACTTTTTAATTTTAATAGATAAAAATAATCCAAAATGTTATAAAAAGAACCTTACTTTACCAAAATAATAATAAGCTTTTATTACCCTCTAAATAAGGTACCTTTATAATGAAACGTTAAAAGTTTATTAGATTATTAAAATATTTCTTTTTATTCAAACTGAAAGATTCTATCCCAATTTTTATTATGCAAACCCCGAAACGCTTGCAAATGGTTTTTAATAAGTGAGTTAATTTATTAATTTACTAATGAAGGAGAACAATAAGATTTTAAACTTGGATAGGTGCGGACGGATCAGTTGGTGAGAACGATGCCACGGTATAGCGAGTGTCGTGGGTTCAAGTCCCGCCTGTATTTGTCCCATAATCACTTACCACGTTTATTTAAGCATTGCATGGCTGTAACGTGTATTAAAATGTAATATTTGTTTCCGTGCCTCGGAGAGCACGCAAATCCGTTGGTCCTGCGCCTGATCTCTATTCGTTCGTGTTGGATTGCCATCCCATTGGATTTTGAAAGTGAGGGAATAGAAAGTGCACTAGTTTTTGCACACTCCATTGTGTACTATAATATCTCCTACGTAGTTGGCTAATTTCCATTGTGCCAATCGGCTTCTGAGACCGAAATCCGATCAGAAGGAAATTATACGAAGAAATACGTTGCTTCGTGCCTCAGGAAGCACATTAAGCCCTTAACCCCGGCTGTCATGAAGATCTTTGACAGTCGTTAAAGGGAGTCAGTACCTACCCTCATAAAATCCCGACAACTAATCTAATTTTAGAAAATCTACGATGCAGATACGTACTTTAAACATATAACACCCCTCTCTTTTCATCAGGGGTTGAACATCCAAATCCATTGCATAATCTTGTCTCTTAAATACATAACTGGCATTGACTGTTTTTTTTTGCAATTTGATTTCTCGTACCACCACACTAATCGTTAGTCTCTGAGGTCTCTGTTCCCATCCAGTTGAGTGTACTCGATGATACTGTTTGACATTCAATTTACTCGGTCGCGAGGCTCTGCAATCCGCTCATCTGTTTTCTCAACACTTGAGCTGAAAACTGTATTAGTGATTGTAAGTTTCTAAATAGTGTTCTTGCTTTGTTATTCTCTACAACCTCTAATCTCTATTTTAAACCTAACTATTTAACTCTGTATCTCCAAAGTTCACCGTTAGATCATGTCAATATTTATTTGGGAATACCCTGAGTATTATTCTTTTAAACGAAGAAAGAATTACTTAAATTGGCCCACAAGTCGCGGAGTAATAATATGATAATAATAATTAAATCTTTATTTTAGACCAAGTTACAATTTAACAAAGTTACAAAGTCCATACCTATCGCGGTTAACAAACATAAAAAATACACATCGAATAGATAACCTCCTTTTTAGAAGCTGGTTAAAAATAATAAAATTGGTTAGTAATTGCAAAGCGTAACATCAAAAAAGATTTATCATTCCGGCCTGCATAATGCTGGTGTTATGCAGGCCGGAAATGATATCCGGACTGAAAAAAGTACTACCCTCCGTCTCATCCCCATTAACGTTCAACTGACGAAGGTCTCTGTCTCTTGACCCCTGTCAAAATCATGCAATGTTTGAAAGAACCTATAAGAAATAACAAAAAGATGTCATTTGTCCAATGAAAATGCCTTCGTTTTTCAATTTCATTTAGATTTGTAGCAGTTTTCTTCTATCCAATCAGTAGCTATTTATAATTTTTTAAAATAAATCTGTTTTTTCTAATCTCTAATAATTGATGTATTTAGGTGACCAATTGTTTAGTGAGAATTTTGAGTACAGGCTGACTTAGTCACCATGTGGACAAAAGCCTCGACGGATAAATAGATTAAAAAAGATGGCTTTAATTGAACACAACTTTTTGCATTTGAGGCACAATTTTCCACCTTTCAACCCTTATATCTCTCCCCCTATTCTATAATCCTATCCTATTTATACATATAAAACACAGTCGGGTTTGTTCAAACACTTATAACTCGAGAACGGCTGGACCGATAATCATGGTTATTTGTTGGATTTGTTGCCGCCTAAAATAAAAGATTAAAACAAAAAAAAGTGGTTGCCTGTAAAGTCGGTTTTACGGGCGAAGATTTTACGTGACAACGTCATAGTTGAGTGGGAGAGAGACGCAAGGCATTCGGCGGGCCTCTCTCTCGTTCGGTGACTCATCGTAACGTTACCGAGCGTTACACTTTTTCATAAGTGACTCTCAGCCGCAACCTAATTTAAGACGTTGTCACGTCAATAATAATTAATTAATTAATTAATTTTAAACTAATAATTTACTTAACACTATCAACATTTATCAATAGTATGACATAACCTATAAACTCAGTTTCTCAACTTTTGTGTCAATCTAACAATTAATCAATCAATCATAGTTTACGATAATGAAATATCAGTGTACAATTATTTACCTTTATTGTTGTAGTTGTTGTAAATGACGAATCTAAGCACTCCACATTTTCACTACAGACACAGCTGACGATACTTTAACCACACGTGTGAACTTGTATTATGACGCTTTCTTGTTTTTCCAACGCCAAGAACGTTCGAGAAAGACAAAGACAGAGACACAAGCATGCGCCGATTCAATGCGCCTAATTCTCTAGTGCTGCGCGCGCGGCAGACCGATCATAGTTGAGTGGGAGAGAGACGCAAGGCATTCGGCGGGCCTCTCTCTCGTTCGGTGACTCATCGTAACGTTACCGAGCGTTACACTTTTTCATAAGTGACTCCCAGCCGCAACCTAATTTAAGACGTTGTCACGTCAATTGAGTGGGAGAGAGACGCAAGGCATTCGGCGGGCCTCTCTCTCGTTCGGTGACTCATCGTAACGTTACCGAGCGTTACACTTTTTTGACTCATCGTAACGTTACCGAGCGTTACACTTTTTTGACTCATCGTAACGTTACCGAGCGTTACACTTTTTCATAAGTGACTCCCAGCCGCAACCTAATTTAAGACGTTGTCACGTCAAAAATAAAGAATTTTACCCCTTAGATATGGTAGGGGTAGAGTAGGGTATAGGTAGAGTAGGGGTAGGGTAGGAGTAGAATAGGGAAGGGGTAGAATAGAATAAGCGTAGGATAATCATAAGTACGAAGTCACGCCGAGCAGCAGCTAGTAAACAATAAAACCTCTATTCTCGTAATTCTCGGATTCTTCTAAATTAAAACAATTTTTTAATCGGAATTTCGTCGCGTCACTTGTATTAATTTGTCAAATCCTTACGTTTCAAGAGCCTTGCAGCTCTCAGCTCAGATAGACAGAGCGCAAAACCTTAACCGGTAGTCTAGGTCTACCGGTTTAGGTTGTGACTAGAAATTTGGAGGAAATAGGTTTAACCACATACAATAACAAGAAAATAAACATCTAATTTGTATTTTACCTATTTTTAAATCTCTGCTGTCTATAAATATTATAATGATAAAGTAAACATGACTCATTATATTCGGATTTCCTGGATACAAAAACATAACAAACTTAACTCTAAGAAAAAAAAATAGAAGAGGAAAATGCTGATTACCGAAGTAAAAAACAAAAAACTCTTTCAACAACTCGAGCAAATACTTTAACTGAGTAAAAGAAAAAGTATTGATAAATATTTAATTAAACGAGGATCATATTGTTTTTAAGGTTCGCACCGACTGCACCGAGCCGGACGGAGTGGACAAATTTGCTCCCCCCCCGCGGATGTCGCTTCTCACGACATCCGCGGGACGAGTACGGGTGGTTCTTTTCTTAGGCTGGACACCACTCGGTACAAATCTGGACCTGTGTATTTTAAATATTATGACAATCTTAAACGGGAATAGAAAAGGCACTAGACAAAAAAAAATGGGAAATTAAGATGTATTGACGTTTTAAGAAATCAAAATTTTTGTGACAAGCAATTATTAAAATCAAAACTAAAGTTAAAATCAAAATTAAAACAAAAATATAAGTTATAAATATTACACACTTAAAACCTGCAATTTATTGAATTCAAGAGCATAATATTTACCAGCTTGAACTAACAAAATAAAATTGATTGCAGAACCCATCTGGCATTTGATACTCAATAAAAACATTATTTTCCTCTTGAACATAAATTGAGATGATGGGCGAACAAAATACAATACTTTATTGATTGTTCCTAATGGAATTTGATTTCTGAGTAAAGCCGAAATAAATAAGCATTACTTCGTTAGCTTCGGCTAAGATATATTCTCGTCTCTGTCTTGCAGTACAAGTTTTACTGTTGCGTAACAGTGACAAGTAGTATCCCTGTACTTCTAAACCTAAGCAAGTGCAAAATAACTACTTAATATTATTTTTTGTGTATGATTTCCAGTCCTGAATGTTAGAGAAATATAGAAAACTTTGAAACATGGTATGCTTACGAATTAAGATGATATAGCAGTAACAGCCTTTTTTTATGGCCGGGGGGAGTAAAAAATCCCTTCCGCATACCGCACGTCTCCCCCATGCGTGTTCCTCGCACTGTATCGGACGGGGCCGGGTACCGCAAACGCGCCTCGCAGCCCCGTGCAGTGCCTGCCTGTAGGCCCGCTCTAGCAGTAATAGCTTAATAAGTAGTATGACCGTTGGATTTCCAAGTCAAAGGTCATAGGTTCAAAACCTAGGCACGCACTTCTGACTTTTCGGATTTATGTGCGTATTAGAAACTCATTGTCACTAGTTAAAAAGGTGAAGGAAAACAACGTAAGGAAACCAGCAGACCTGAGAGATTTTTCAACGCTGTTTCAAGCTATGTCTATAGTATTATATGACCCCGAACCGAGATGAATTAGTACCTTAGAGATAAGACGGCTTTACTGGCTCTTTACTGTCATATAAGTTGTAATAAAATACACCAAATATTTTTATACAATAAATCACGTTTTGTGACATATCACCTGAATAAATTAAATTATGTTGTCTATACAAACATTGATAACTCGATCGCTCTTTCGCTGTTCAAAACACGTGTCATCCCTTGAGATGTGAAGTGATCCATTCTACTTCAGCTGAGGACCTCTCTCGAGGTTTAAGTTAGGGATGAATTCCCTTCAACCCTTTTATGTATCAACAAATAGTACTTTTAATAAATTGAAAAGATCAAAACGAAATATATTAAAGTAACTTCAAAACTTTTGATGACACGATAGTGGTACGAATGGTATTTTGAGCTGGGTATCGCTGGTTTGATTCCCGCGTTGGACAAATATTTGAGTAATTCACAGATATGTGTTCCGATCTGGGTGTTTGTGTATCGTGAAATTGTAAGTCTGTGCACCACGATACTGGAAAAAATCCTGAAAACTGATCTAATTTGAAAATATCGTATCCCTTTAGGTTGCGGGGGTCAGATAGACAGCCCTTAGAAAACTGAATTAAGCTGCATCTAGTTAGACTAGAAGCCAAACCCTACAAAGTTTTGAAATAATAAGGCTAGGAGAATGAACATAAATAGAATAAGAAAAATTCTGATATTCTTACCCAGGGGTAATCAAAATTCAACTCGGGTAGAAACCCAAAATCATGAAAACTTCGATGGTGCAAAAGTATTGATACGCAAATTGGAGGTCACAATATACCCGATTTGGGCCACAAAGTGGGCGCAAGTACTAATAAAAAAGGATTTACGAGGATTCTTTCTGAAATTTTCACAATCTACTTACCTGAAAACTCCAGGTACCTATCCCGGTCTGGAGTCTGGACGATACCGTCCAACTTTCATCTTGGTTCCTTTTAAGCAGGTATGCTTCACCATAGATTAGTAAACCGCTTATTATCAAGTATATCATAGTCAAAGAAAGACGATCGAAGTATTTTTAAACGGTTTTATATAGCTTGCCCTGTTTGTTATTTGGTTCAAATTTTACCCCCTTCCTGTTGACATATTGATCTGATATTTGTTAATTACTTTTAATTCTGATGACAAAAACGTTTTACGTTGAAACAAATTTTTACTAATATTATTTTTCCACCTTTTTTTTTACGGGAGGATACCTTCAAAAGGCATTCTGCCTACGGGGAAGAGACAGGGTAGTGTGGGATTCTTACCTCATTAAAACCACCCCGGTGATCACCAAATAATCTTTTCACTATTTTTTAATTTTACCTTTTTTATTTTGTTTTTATTTGAAACTCTAAAGATGCTTTGCATGTACCTAGGTATAAGTTGTTACTAACACATAATTTAAAAGTGTGGCTTACGTATAAGCTTTATTGCGAAATTTTTCTTGGAAAATATCACAAATTTTACGACTACCTACACTTACGGATTTTAGTATGCTTATAAGAAACCGCTATGAAAAATGGCCAGAAATAAAATGTCTTGTTTTTGTTCATTCTGAACCGTGAAAATATGAAACTGCGAACAGAAGAAAGCTCTACATAATATTTTTAAAATAATTGCTACAATAACAAAGTAGGCTTTATCATAAAACATGTTCCTTTTTGAACAAAGACTAAAAACTAAAATAGAAACTTGTTTGGCTTTATTTTAAAATTGAAAACCCAAAAATTGAGATCATGACAGTTTTTCAGAGCACTCCAATTTTTTATATTTCTTATAATTTTAAACGGTTTTATTTAGCTTGACCGGTTTATTATTTGGTTCAAATTTAGTAATCGATATTTCAACCCTGTGTGTTGACAGATTGATCTAATATTTGGTACACAGCATTAGTTTTGATGACAAAACCGTTTTACGTAAAAAAAAATACTTATATTATTATTGCTAAGCTGCACGTAGGCTTACTGTACGCTTAGCTGCGCGCCGATGTGGATACCTGTGGGTGGCGGTGATCACTTACCAATAAATGATCCATATCTGTAAATTAGCCTTCTTCATCCATTAAAAATAAACTTATTTTTATTAGCTCTCTTTTCAGCATTATCTGGCTCCATATTGAAACAAAGTATATATGTATATGTGTCACGAGGTGGTAATAACATCGCAAATGCTCCGCCGTCTCCGTCGATAGCGGTCATGTAAATGCAATGTGGGAAATGCGACTACCTAATACACTTCTGATATGCACGGATGCTCTCTGATGTTGGAACGATTTTCACATTTGAATCTCATGATTGCATCACTAGGAAAAAGAAGTAGAAATTGAAGATTGACCTACCTTAGTAATATTATAATCAACTTCATAGTATTCTATATGACTATTAATATATACTTCCGATTTATTATTTTAAAAAATCACTTTCTTAGATTTTTTCTTGTATTGAGATTATTTCTTGAGTCACAATAATTTTTCTATACCGGTAATGTTATTCATGTAGACATAGCACATATCAAATATTAAAATGAAAGATAATATACAATGGAATAGTAAAATGCCGTATAGAAAAAAAGACACACTCCACATCTAGCTTTAATAGCCATACAATTTATTTAACAAGTAAACAATAAACGACCTCTGGGGGGTTACTCTTGAACTAAAATTATTTACTATGTAACAGTTGAATATTCCTTATCCAATTGCGCTAAGGACGCGCTCTTGCACGACCGCGACGTTGCATCGAGTTTCTATTTTAATTCGAATAGGGTTCGTAGTTTAAAAGTAACCCTCATCTTTAATTAAACTCTTAAGAAACACCATCTCGAGGGGAACTCTACAGGTTCAAGTATTTACTGAACAGCGATCTTCTTTTGTAATTAAACGACAAGTGCTAAGTTTCCGTTTTCTGCAAGGCCCAGTTTTCACCAAGTCGAAGAAGGGCGGCTAATTCTTTTATCACTTACTAAAACGGCAATCTAGACAAATAAAGAAACAACAAATAAAACATCGTAAGAAGACCTGGAGTAATAGTCTGAAATCGACAACCCACCCACAATCAACCCGTGGTGATTAATGCTCGATCCTTCTCTGTATGAGAAGAGGCTTGCCTGCAATGAATCAGTTACCGACAGATTTATTTTATTTATTTACGATATCACAGTGTTACGAATGGCAAATCACAATTAAAATAAATATTATGATTATGGTAATGAACCGTGTTCAAAGACTGTCTGAAACGTCATTACTTCCCCAACGAATTCGAGGCTACAAAAGGGACCACGCTAATTATAGCAAAACCTGATACTTTGTTCAAGTTTAGAGTTACGATAGTTCCTTCTCAAAGTTAAGTTATTTATGTTCGAAATGTTTCCGTCGTATAAATGGTTTTGGTTGTCATATTTTGATTTAATGTTTCAGAGATTTACAATTTAATTTTCACAGAATGTTTTTATTTCATAACTGAATTTTTGCGGGAATTAATTACTTTTTAGTCTTACTACAATATTCAGAAGTTTTAAAATTATTTAAAAAAAAATACTGCTACATTATGAGGTATGCAGACTTCCAAGTCGATTGCCTCTCTATAATGAGTGGATTGTTATCTTTATAATGAGTAATTTTCATTGTAGAGGAGGCAACTGACACAACTCATTCTGTGGCACGGCTCGGTGCCGTTTCCTTAGAATCTACTTTAAGAATCATTCTATAGTATAGCAACCGCTTCAACCTGTGAACATCAGCAAAATGCCATGGTGTAGGTGACCACTTTGAACTGTAACTGTAATTAATGATTTTAGTTTTAAAGAAGTTTATCAGAAATTAATCATCATCATAGTGATCCATTTAACAATTCTGTGGAACAAATTCCATTACCAACTTTAAAATCTTATTTCCCGATCCTACAATCCAAAATGTTCAAAATGTAAATCAGCGCTGACTGCTTCGTGCTACCGCCACTCAATTATTCACAGACGATGAATGCAATAAAATGCAAATACTCTCCTTGCCTCGAAGCGATCAACAACTTTTGAAGGCGTGGCACTCATCTTTATCGTCAAATGCCACTGTCATATAAAATATCGTACAATAATGTAATATCTCCAAACTTATTCTTCGAATATTTGAGACTTCAATCGTAGGTAAAATTTAAAACATTAATTTCTCTCAAGCTTTGTTCTCGATATTAGCAACTGAAATAACAAATATTTTAAACAATATTCATCTCATTGTCGATTCCATTACTTCCCAAGTTAGTTTTACCTATTATTAATATACTTGTTTATTTTAGCTCTATTTTAATGTTTGCTATAGTTTGTTATTATTTATTTTAAGTTCAAAACTGTTTACAATTAGTGGGAGTTGAGTTTTAAGGTATTCATAGTTTTCGAAGCCTACGTTTAGGTACACCAACTATGTTTGCTTAGGAAACATAGAAACTTACACTTATTTAAACTACAGTGGAACAGTTACAGGTTGATTTATTAGTGATCGACATTCGACCGTAATTTATTAAATTTAAATTATAATAACGTCAACCACATTGCCTTGTGCGGAGCGAAAGCAGGTCTCACCATAGAAATGTTAAAATGTCATTTTTTCAAATTATGTTTTCTAGACGTTTTTCAAAATTTAACTCAGTAGTTAACCATGATATGAGCTAAATTGTAACTTTTTCGCTCGTGGAGCTTAGTTGAACCGCAGTCGATTGAGGTATGATCGCAAACGGAGCTCGTGTCGCGGCCGCGTTGTTCATACCTATACGGTTATATACCTATATGGTTGCTCTATATTTTCTTATACTCTAAGGTAGTAACGTATGTAAAATAGTTAAAAGCAGCAGTGACAGCCTAGTGGTATGACTTCCAAGTCCAAGGTCGTAGGTTCAAAACCTAAGCCCTCACCTCTGACTTTTCGGACTCATGTCCTTATTAGAAATTATTACTTGCTAAAACGATGAAGTAAAACATCGTGAAGAAGCTAGCACACCTAAGAGATTTTTCCACAGTGTTTAAAGCCATGTCAGAGGCTTACGGGTGGTTTAAACTCTGACTATTTTTCATCAACCATAGTACGATAAAAAAGAAGTTAAAGCTATAATTAGTATTTCGTTAATATGTTGTAGATTTATGTTCTTTTAATAAACTTATATATTTGATTCCGTTTACCCTTAACCTTAAAAAAACAACAGTGACAAATCAAAAATGGCGTGGACAATGTCGTCACAACATTGTCCTAAACAAACACAGAAGAATTGCAGAAACGTTCAACTAAATCATGAGCTAATGGGAATTATTCAAATAAGGGTCGGCTTTCGGTCTACCTCTATTAGAACGATCAAACATTCCGTAATTGTTTGTGGTGGATGACAAAGGCGAATATCAGATGTATTTTTTGATGTAGTTTCTTGATTGAATACCTAGGTATATCTACTTTTTTATCATGTCAGAGGCCTACGAGCGGCTTAAACTCTGACACCAGGTTGTTCACGATAACGCAGTAAGGACAAACCATACGATAAAGCAGTAAGGCTAAACACAGTGTAATTGAATTTACTAAAAACCTGAAAAGAGTCAATGAATACATCCTTGTGAACAACTTTTACTACGAGACCAACCCTGAAAACTCTAAAAAGCTCTGTTCCATACATTTTTGATTTGTGGAACAGCTATTTTATATTTAAACCTTTTCTGCAGAACAAGACAGGTATTACGGGCGACTACCATTCTGGACTTCTACGTAATAATAATATTATCTCTCCTCTACACAAAAACAGTTAATTCTACCAAGAACAATTTTATTTGTGATCGATTTACAGTTAACTAATTGGATTAATAATTCACTAAGCGAACTAATAAATAAGGCAGAAATGTAGACGAAGAATTTCAGGTTTTAATTAAATCACCTCGGAGAAAATGGCTGCCGACAAGATTTACCTTGAATTTGGCTACCTATAAAACCTTGTGACCGTGACTAAGCCGAGGTTTAAGACAGTTGTGATTTGTGGAGAGTTATTTTCAGCAACATTTTCCATTGAATCAAATACTAACAACGCCGATACCTGTCTGTAAATAAACCATCAGAATTAAATGAGTTGTGTCTATAATTCAGATTATTTGTTACAATAATATGAATAAACCACATTTATTATACTCAATTTTTACTACAGTTAAAATCAATCGATAGTGGAATTCCGTAGAAACTCGTATTTTGAGCGAGTCTCCTAGTAAGCACTCGCTAGCAGTGCCCAGCTCCGTCCTATACAGTGCGCGGAAAACGTAGGGAGAAATGTTTTCAGTGGACGAGAGCCCCATATAACCGTACGGTATGCGGTAGGAACATTTTTTACTCCCCCCGGCCACAAAAATGGTACTTGTGCATCACAACAAGATAAATATAATATAAATACGGAATCGTTAATATAATATAGTGTATAATATAATATAGTCTACGGAATTGGTGCGCAAGTTTCTTACTTGGCCGGTTTTATTTTATGTTATAATTTATTCATGAGCACGTGTGAGTTTGACAACAAAATGAAGCTTCCGTATGTAACACGTGTTTGCATAGCAAACTGAAAATAATGAATTTACTCTGAAATAATATTGTACTGGTACGAATGGAATAGGAAACATTTTCTTATTGTTTGAAATACATCAGATATACCTTGTATAAGTGGTAATTAATGTCTTACAATCACAAGGCAATGATCAAAATGGGTACACACGGTTACACATCAAGTTATACAAATCCAGTATAAACTGTCCTCGTATTGTATAGGCTCTTCGTACAACAAGATGTCAGATTAAACTGGAAATGTATAGCTCGATGTGTTCGAGAATTTTTAACTAGTTTGAATTAATACCTTCTTGAGTCTTGAGTTAGATTCTGAATGGGCCCTTCGTCTCAAGACGCTTCGGGTGACTAGAGATATAGCTGAAGAGGCCTCGATAGAGACCTGAACGGGGACAGACGTGTTCTCACTCCTGCGCCGCGGCGCGCTTACTTATTCAACCTATGTAATCAGATCAGAAATATACAGAAGTTCACCAACTCCAAGTGTTTTATCTTCCACACACCCAGAACAGAGCTATCGAAGCCTCTTCAATAGCATTATCTTTGTGTAAAGTATCATTACTGCCAATTAACGGTATAGGTACCCATCAACCATCAAATTGTACTATAGCTAATTTATTTTTAATTTTAAAGAGGAATACTGCCTAGTTGGTTTAGTGGTAGCAAGCGCGATGCTGAGCACGATGCCTTGGGTTCGATCCCCGGGTCGGGAAAAGTGTTATTGGATTTTTCCATTAGGAAATTCTCAGTAGCAGCACGGAGTCTGGAATTATGCACGGTTAATGGGAATAGGCTCGCCCCCTATTACATGGGACCTATAACATGGCCGGCGGAACGTGGGTGTAATGCATACACCTCTGACTATCCCTTCAAGGGAATATAGGAGTGAATCTAAGTTTATGGTTAGGAATACTTAGTAATCAGCAGTAAATTTACAAATAAAACAGCTACATGTTAGATTTACAGAGAGAGGGCAAACAAAACAATTGTTTAGTATTCATTCAGCTCAACTGAAAGGAAAACATTCTGAATTCAGTACTTAGTTGCCAAGAAAAGTTTTGAACAAATTTGTTCCTATTCAAATGCTTCTATTAACGTAATTGAAAGAAGCGGAGAACGTTGCTTATTCAAGTTCAGGCGTATTGTACATCTTGATTTAATTTTAACTAATTTTAACTAATCTATTCCACTTATAAGTGCCTCGTGGTTTCCGGCCTAAGAATAGGACCACCCCGTCCCGCAGGTGTCGTAAGAAGCGACAAAGGGAAAGATCCGGAGGATGGGCAGCAGCATCCTTCTGTGTAACAGAAATCATCTACTACTGCGATCGCCAATCCGCTTGCCTAGCGTGGCGATAGTGGCGCGTTTTGTGAGAGGCCTCTGTTCAGTAGTGAACTAATACAGGCTGATGATGATGATATTCCACTTATTAAGTTTGTTCTTACCAATGCTGAAAAAAGTAGTTATAGTGTAAAAAAAGTCAATTAAAAAAAAAACTCCTGTTTTAAGTACGTATTATTGCATCAAAAATAACTTTCAAGTGGTTAATAAATTGTCACATACTTAATAATAAATCAGACTGTAAATGTCCCAATGTAGGGCAAAGGCCTCTTCTCATACAGAGAAGGATTCACACTTGAATTCGAAAATTCTAGAGGTGCATGTCTAAATTCGAAGATGCGATCTGTGCTTTGTCACTATTAGAGTGACATCATGAGACCGTCACTGTTTTTGTGTGATTATATTGTACTATTATCTCAAGAACTCATAGTCTTATAACTAGTCTGCCAATACGTAATTATTAAAACTATAGTTATATTTGGGCTCCACTTGAGAGTGGAGCCCAAATATACCGAGAATAGATTTGAATTTAATTTCACTTTATCCCTTAACTTTAATAAACAAACCGCGGTAAATTAAACTGTGGTAAAAGTTAAAGCAGTCGTGGGTACCGAATTTGAATTCAAAGTTAGTATTTGTAAATTGGTTGTTAATATTTGAATACCTTTTTAAACCACATGCGGGACTTTGAATGGTTAAACTTGTTTTTGCAAAGTCGGGGTTTACCAATCTATTCTCGCCCGCTTCTTTTTTTTATCGTATGGTTGATGAACAACCTGGTGTCAAAGTTTAAACCGCCTGTAGGCCTCTGACATGGCTTTACACACCATTGAAAAATCTCTCAGGTGTGCTGGTTTCTTCACGTTTTCCCTCACTGTTTTAGCGATTGATAATTAATTTATAATACGCACTTCACTTACGAAAATTTAGAGGTCCTTGGGATCGAACTCGAGACCTCTGGCTTCTTAGTCAACGGTCATACCTCTAGGCTATCAGTGTTATCTTGCCAGCTCCTACGCATAGTTTTCAAGTCAGTATTCATTAAATTACAGACACTAGGTAAATATTCTGTGGCAGTTTTGTGCAGAGCGGCGAGTAAAATGATATCGCTACGACAAATCAGGGCCTTTGTGTAACCTTTAAATGACATTGATGAAGTTATCTCTTCATCTAAAGCATACTATTTATACAAAGTTAAAATTAAGATAACGATAGGGTCCAAAGCCTTTCATTTCTCGCGTTTATTTGCAACGGCATGACAACATTGTTGAAACAAACCTTATCACCAACCTGGTATGTTATCTAAGCAAAACTTGTATAATGAATTCGCAAATTACTTCAAATTAACCTAGTAAGCTCCTTTTCTTTTGTACTATCTAAATGTATTGTACAATAATGACAACCATTCCTACATTTCGTAGGAAATTTAATTAACGTTTCATCTACGTTAGAGACTAAATGACTATAATTTTGTTTTAGAAACCAGTTTTGAATTTTAAAAAAATACACTTCTTTTGTGAAACCCGGTTTTAAAATAAAATAAAGGTTTAAATTTCTATAAAGTAAGTAAATTTGTGTGGCTAAATTATTAACATAGCTTGAAGTCCACAATAAATAAGAATAAAGATCTGTTTAAATATCAAACTTTCTAAATAGTTCCGAAAACAATTTTCTTAAAAAAAAATAACATTTTTATGAGAAGAAATATCGATTCGAAGACAGATTGAGCAGGATTTCAGGTAAACAAGGGTAGAGGCTTACCTAAAGGGATAGTTAAATGTAGAAAATAATTTCAATAGCATGGGCAAAGTTACAAATAACTCAGTTGGCAGAGCTGCTGGTGGCTTTAACCAGTAGTAGTAGTAGGCCGTAGGGTCAAATCAAGCTGGAAATCTATTTTTTCTTTCTAAAAAATTTCTTCACTTCGCATGCATAAATGTTACAATATTTATAGGCAACTCCTGCACAGCATCACAATTTCCTTTCTGACATAGATATAAACAAACATAGAGGGAACACAGACCAATGCTTGACATTCCAACTTTGGTCAACTTGTTTTTCGATCAGAGTTTCACGTAGTTTGACGACCATAAAAGCAGAGTTCTAGCGGACCACAATTTCGGAAACATTTATAATTGTTTGTGTACTGACCGCACAGTACAACCCTAACACACTAAAATGTTTAGAATTTCTCAACATTTAATGTTATTCAGTTGTTTACGAGTTGTGAGCGACCTTCCCATTAGTGAGGTCTCGTTAGTTTGTTAGTAAACAAAAATAAGGGATTATTAAAGACAAATGCTTTGGATTACTCAACCTTCCAGAAAACACAGTAGGTTTGGAAAAATTGAGAGCGTTTTTCGAGTAGATCAAATAATAATTTCTTAAAATTGTAGGTATTAGTGTAACACGTTCGATGGAACAGTTATCACATCCAAAATCATTTAACACGAGAATTTTTATCACTAAAAACTGCCGCCTCACCGCGTTAGCCGTGATTGACGCGCGGATTTGCGCTCAAAAATTTAATAAAACGAGCCAGGTTCATAGGTATTTAAAACCACGGTATTGCAACGGTACACCGGCGGACTTAACCAACGAGCCATAAAACCGCATTCGACTAAACAAAGGCCACCCCCATAGATCGCCACAACACATCACCTTTGTAAAATTATAGTGAAGAACATTAAAGATTATTTGCAATTTAATATTTAAAATGCAATGTAATGCATTGATTTTTTAAATTAATAAACCTAATGTTATTTGTGTGCTTTGAAAGGAATGTATTTTTTTTAAAACTACGAACGAATGAATTATTTCAAAGAAAGTTAGAATTTAATTACATTCAAGAAATAAATCCTTCAACGATATTTAAACTCTTTCTGAGCTCCATTAATATTAATTTGTAATTAGGGTAGATTCGACCCGTTATCTAAACCCTAATTACTTTTTAAATGTATTATTAACGAGCACTTAAGTTTTAATATGAATAATCTGATAAAATTTGTACTTTCAGTGTTTTATTTAGATTAAAGATTCACATTTTTCTCAAAATTAGCCTTAAATAGTTTTGATTACACTTGATTGAATTGGTTAGTAATATTATAGGTAAAAAAAAACATGCAACGTATAGACTTTAATATAATATATGAATTATTATATATCATCTCGTTTGAAACCATACAATAATACTTACCATAATAAGCATATTATTATAATAAGCTGCTTATTATTTATAATAAGCAGTACTTGTTGTAAAATTTAATCCGACATAAAATATCCTATAAAAATAACAACAAACATTGTTAATTTAATTGCCTCAATTGAAATTATTAAGCCTCCCAATTATTTTTAAGTGCGTACAAGGTAGAATGCTACGAGTATTATTTGACACGAGTACCCAATTTTCTGTTGCAGTACAGCCGAGACTGAATAGTAATAAACGTGCTATAGGTATATATATATACATTTTTTATAAAGTGTGCAATTGTGCATATTATGAGAATACTAAAGTTCGTCATTTTTCAAACCACTAAACTATTCGTGATCCCACGAAACGTGCTTGGGTCGGCAATCCACCACAACCAAAGAGAGATCAGGCGCAAGGCCAACAGCTTAACGTGCTTTTTGAGGCACGGAGTAATTGATAATTAGGTAATTATGCCGTGTGGTTTCCGGCCTAAAAATAGAACCACCCTTACTCATCCCACAGGTGTCGTAAGAAGCGACAAATCCTTCTGTGTAATACTGCGATCGCCAACCCGCTTGCCCAGCGTGGCAATTATGGGCAAATACTTCCAACTAGCGAACAAAAGTGGCGAGCATTGGGAAAGGCCTAAGTTCAGCAGTGGACTACTACAAGCTGATGATTAGAGGTAATTTATGAGATACGAAGAACACACGTTAAACTTATAAACCCCCCTTTGTTTTCGTAAGGGGTTAAAAATGGTCTAATTCCTTAACATTCAACTCAACAAAAGGCAACTTAACATTTTTGCTGACCAAGGTAAATTATTTCAGAGAGATAACTCTCCAACGAATATTTTTCCCAACTTGTAACCAAAAGAGGATGTTGTTTTTTTTTTATCTTTACACCCTGAAGAGTACCTAATGAGACTAGGTTAGTATTTTTGAGGTTTTTCTAACTCGTTATTTCTACTTAGAGTTAATGACACGTGAAGAAATAAATTTGTGAGGCCCTGTTTCAAAGTCTACGTATAGGTATTATCTACTGGGTAAATAAAAAAATAGAACAAAATTTATATCAAATCATCTATCAGATGAATGACACTTTATCAGCAAGCGGTGGATTTTTAAATCCAAGGGCACCTCTTCACTACCGAGGACCCTACAGAACTCACTTGAGATTTTAGACATTTACATTTAATTGCAAAGATCCCGGAAATAAAAAATGTCATTCACATTTTTACATTTAAATAAAACCGGTTTTCACTAGTCAAGTTCAATATTCAAATCTCCGGAGTACGCCGCAAAAATTGAAAGCGATGACTGAAAATTGGCAACCTACTACTACATTCCGCTTTTATTTTTACAGCAATTACATGAAATATATTTTTACTCGTAAATGTTGGTATTGAAGTCATTTTATGTATTTTAATTGCGTATTATAAGTTACTTATATCACTTGCTTCGTCCCTTATTTCCTGCTTTGGAAAGCATGTAAAGCCGTGATCCTGCACCTGATCTTTCTCCGGTCGCCGTCCCATTGGATTAAGAGAGTGGGGGAATAAGGAGTGCACTTGTGCACTATAATATCTTCTGCGTAAATAGCTAATCACCAGTATGATTGGTCGCTGTGACAAAAATTCGGTAAGAAGTACATAATTAATTTAAAAATATAAATTGAAGGCGCCACTCATACTACAACGCTTAATACGTTTAAATTAATGTACAAAGATGAAACTTACGTTGACTTAAAATTGGCATTAACAGAACACGTAGAATTCCAGCAGTAGTTCATTAATTTAGTACACGGAATTTTAGATATACAACTCCTTTGAGATGCTAAGTATTCAGAATTTAAACTACTCTCAAGATTCTGCTGAAAGTGCCTACATACAGAACCTATTTTACTCTTTCTTTTTAATAAAGCAGTAGGGATTCTGAATACTTCATTACCAAATTAAGTCAATGACAGATGTTTCTTAGATTTGTTCCGGTTTTGGTAATCGCACGATTACAAAAACCGGATTTTCAAATTCAATAAACAAACATTTTATTCAGACCAAATTACATTACATTTGATAATAATAATATTATGTGAATGGACGAATCAGGAACGTATCATCCTCCTAGCCTTATTATTTGCAAACTTTGTTGGGGTCGGCTACTAATCTAACTAGATGCAGCTTAATATCAGTTTTCTATTGCGACTGCCTATCACACCCCCGCAATCCAAAAGGATACGATATTCTAAAAAAACGACCACAAATTAATAAAAAAGATCCAATCTAAAAAAACAATTCTACATTTAGCAGCAAAAAGTTTACATTCAATGAACACGAAAATTAGTAGAAAGTAGTCGTAGGTTTCCAATTTTGTCATCGCCTTCAATTTCCGTGGCGCTCTCCGGGGAGGTTTAAATGCTCGACTAACAAGAGCGGCTTTCATTTCAATTCTCTGTACCAATTTAGACTGGACTTTTTTATTTCCTCTGTGCATCCTTTGAAGCCATTTGGCACTAACAATATAATGATTCAGGAATCAACGCGAATTTGCCTTGCTGATTGATTTCCCTGACGTTCTTTAATGAACATTCCAAAAATGTGCTAAATACGATATATGCCTAATGCGTTTTTTAAACGGTTTTACTTAGCTTGACCTGTTTATTATTTGTTTCAAATGTAGTAATAGATATTTCACCCCCTTCCTGTTGACAGATTGATCTGATATTTGGTATGCAGCTTTAGTTTTGATGACAAAACCGTTTTAGGTAAAAACAATTTTACTTATATTATTAATTATGGTTAATTCATAGACCACAACAATCATAAGTCATAACTAAAGAATTATTATATTTTACATTCTATTATGGTGATGTGGAGTTGTGGATTTAATTTAACAAACACAGCGGAAGGCACAAGAATCTGCTGATTTTATTCATGCCCTCTATATGACGACTATGTTACTAACATAGTACCTACACGTTAGAGTAAAAAATATAAAAAGCAAGATTCCTCTTTTTGTTCCACTTAAAGCAAAGTGTATGTTAGCGTAGAAGCGGTCTCTCTGAAATAATTTATTCAGAACCAGAAAAAACCTAAAATAAACTTGGAAACAGACCATTTTTTATTGCGGCTTTTGTTTTGTTTCCATGTTACCAAAGGAATATAATACCTATTAAACAATGTGTGGATACGGAATAAAAACCTTCGAACTTTGAAACAAACACAGCGAATGTGTATTTGTTACCTCTAAAAATATGAAATAATCTGTTGGAAATCTAGATGCCATAAATTTTTTTGCCATTTTTTCTGGCAAAGAAAAATAAAATCTCGAATTTATAGAACACTAGACTCCGACTGCGGCTTCGCCCCCGTGGTAAGTAAATAAATTGTAGCCTACGTGATATTCTGATGTTTAAGCTATATTTATTTATTTTATTTTAGAACAGCTGATTTTTTTTAAAAGAGTTTTAAATGCTATGCAACCCTCATCGTGACTTTCATGAACGAACACCATCCCTTCCAAAAACAAAAATATAAAAACAGCTAAACTACGTTATTACTAATTCCTAAACTAACAACACTTTATAATTTTTTAGCTTCGTCGGAATTAGGAGAGGCCAGGATACTATTCACCGTACATACTTGACAGTTCCATCGCAAGAGTTATGTTTAGTTTTGATACAAAATAAAAGCTTGGTTAAAAACGTTGTTTTTATAAAAACGAATTCACCAATAACGTGTAACTTAACCTGCCACCCTTACGTTACAGTGTGGCACTTTTTGTGGATTAGAGGTTACAGTCAGTAAAAGTAGTCGAGTCCCGTCAACGACAGGCACGAATCGTTTATGTATGTCAGTAAAAAGTTTATTCTAAAAAGAGTCGCACAATATGGTTTTTATTATGTAGAGCAATTCGGGACATCTCTATCATTAATAACAGATAAAATATGGGCTTATGGGTAGAAAATTCCTGTGTGACACTGAAGTTCCACTTCATTAGGTACTGTCAATGAAGTCGTGATAGACTATTAGTGGTATAACCGTTGACTGGCAAGTCAAAGGTCTCAGGTCTGAACCCAAGGCTCTTACAAAAGTCAGAGGTGCACTTTTCGTAAGTTATGTGCGTATTATAAATTATTTATCACTTACTCCGTGCCTCGGAAAGCACGTAATGCCGTTGGCCCTTTTTTTGGGTCCAGTGGGAGTAAAATATGTTCCTACCGAATACCGTACGGTTATGTGAGGCTCGCACCCACTAAAAAATCTCCCCCTTACGTGTTCCTCGACTGTATCGGACAGAGCCGGGAACTGCTAGCACGCTTTGCAGCCTCATCTAATGCCTGTAGGCCCGCTCAAAATTGCACTATGGGGGAGGGGGCGATGTCCTGGCGTCCAGGTTCCTGTACATCGCCCCGGCACAAATGAAATTTTGAGCGGGTCTACAGGCAGGTACTGAAATTGGAACTGAATAGGGAGTGCACCTGTGCTTGCAGACACACTTGTACACTATAATATTTCCTGCGTAGTTAGCTTATCTGCGTTGAGATGGTCCGTTTAGCCCGATATGTGCCTTAAGCGCAGTAGTTAGGGTTGATGTAAAACTAAATAGCATATCAATTCAATCAAGAGCATTCAACTTGTAAGCGATTCATTTATTTAACAAGAAGCACCGGCTTAGAGCTTGTTATTAAAAGGTATTTAGAACTTGAACAAGTCATTAGAATTATATTATGTTTAAGGGTTTGACATTAATTCCGTTAATATCAGCAAAACTCGAGCGTTGAGATAAAGTTAGAACTTTACGGTTCTTAGTGCCAGATAAGTCACCGGAAACTAATTTCAAGAGAAGGCTTTTGATTATGTTCCTGCTGTTTTATCCGAAAACAATGAAGATCCTAAGATTTATCAGTGACTTTTCATTAGTCTCTCCTAATAAAATACTAAAACGAGGGAAAACAGGGAGTTCTTTGAAATATGAAACACTGGGTTTATGCCACGAATATTTCTATATCGTGTAGTGGCATGTCGCAATGTGACTTTTAAAATGCCATTTAAATGTACTTTCTAAGACACCATCGCAAGGCAATCTGAACTTATTGGTCTGAAATCACTATCCCTCAATGAGCAATGAGTTAGCGTGATGATTAATGCTCGATCCTCCTCTGTATGAGAAGAGGCTTTTGCCCTTCAGTGGGACAGTTACAGATTGATACATGTTTCAATTAGAGATTATACTAATTTTGTGTAATATATCATCTAAATCAATTTTTTCGTCTAGTTTTGATTTAATGATAACGTTTAACGCATTACTGCTTTTTTAACATAAGGTTGATGAACACCATGGTATCAGAGTTCAAAACCGTCTGTGGGCCTCTGACATGAATTTATACACACCTTGAAAAATCCCTTAAAAAATAGGTGTGCTGGTTACCTCATGAGGTTTTCCTTCACCGTTTAAGCGAGTGATAATAATTAATTTCTATTACGCCCATGAATCCGAAAATCTGAAATGGCCTGGGTTTCAAATCTGTAACCTTTGATTCAATGCTTAAAACCACCTAGTTCTCTCATAAATTATAAGATAGATAAATTAATGAGTCAGATATTTTTTAACTTGAGAGCAGGAAGATAGAATAAGTACTAAGTAATGTGTATTTTTCTCACTGGAGAGGAATCTAATATCACCTCGTTTGTCAAACCGTCTGAAAGGTTTCGCCCCAGAAAATGGCAATTTGCCCCCAAAGCCTTCAGTTTGATGTAATTTATTACTGCGGTCATTAATTATTTGTTAAACTATTTACATTGCTAAATTTTAAAGCGAACTTTAGGTGTACATAAACATTTTTTTATTAATTTATGCGCACTGTGTGAATTCAAAAGTTTGAATTTTTTGTAAAAAAAGTAAAAATCGTTAGGAGCGGAATTTGAAGCCTGGGGGCTTAGTCAAGTAGACTATCTACAATCGCTAACGCATTAGAAAACGAAAGAAATGTATAGGATTAGATTTTATTCGTTTGTTTTGACCACGTGACATAACGATAATCCTATACATTTATTTCGTTTTCTATAGCGTTAGCGATTGTAGATCGTCAACTTGGCTAAGCCCTCAGCCTTGACCTGCTGAGTGAAAGCAACTGCTCTGCCACTAAGCTATTCGTAAATCTGCTCGTATCATTGATTTCTTTCTACGTTCAACCATCTCTGATGGTAGTTACAGAAAAAAAAAAATTAGGAGTTTCCTAAATTTTTAATTTATACTTGTCTTGCTACAAGCCTACTACATAGTATCACTACATAGTATAAAAAAAAGTCGCCATCTGCCGTCTGTCTGTCCCTATGTATGCTTAGATCTTTAAAACTACGCAACGGATTTTGATGCAGTTTTTTTTAAATAGATAGAGTGATTCTTAAGGAAGGTTTATATGTATATTGCACCCGTGCGAAGCCGGGGCGGGTCGCTAGTATATTATATAAGAAATAGAAATACTTCTAGTAATAACAAGAACTATTTACTTTTCTAAATTATATAAAGACGTGATCACTACTCCCGATAAGTTTTTACTGAAGGTACTTACTATAAAAGTAAAGTGCTCTTAAGTGTATTGTTATTGGACAAGAAAAACCTGTATGTGAATGTTTTTCTATCTTATTTTCCTTCTAATGATAGTTCTAAGGCGGCGTGTACTTATATTATGGTGTCGTTAAATTGCTTTTTTACTTAAAGGCGAAGCTATAAATAGTCAGGGATGTTTTTTTTATACAGTAGACATTAATAATATTTAGACAGATACATACATAGGTATATGTATCTGTCATAAGGTGCTTCTAAATTATCTGTAACGGCTGCAATGGGAGATAATATTGGTTATTTATATTACAATAGTGAAGTATTTTTTTTTTATCTAACGTCATATTTTTTTTTCTTTTGCCTGCGTTTTATTGCGTAGGTCTAATTCTGCTCCATGCTCCAATTTATTTTTTTATTGTTGGCGGGTACGAAATTTCTTCACTATTGTAATCTATATACCCAATACTTTCTCCCATTGCAACCGTGGCAGATAATTTAGAAGCACATTATATACCCAACATAAGATAACATAGACTCACGCCTGTATTCTCCAGAGGGCAGGCAAAAGTGTATGCAGTACACCCACGTATTGCCATGTTTCAAGTCCCATGTATGTACCTAATAGGGAGAAAGCCTATTGCCATTAACCAGGCACAATTCCAGACCCCGTGCTGCTACTGAGAATTTCCTAATGAAAAAACCGAATAAGACTTTGTTCGACCCGGGAATCGAACTCAGGACCTCGTGCTCAGCAGTCGCGCTAGCTACCACTAAACCAATGATACCTACTGTTAGTCAGTCTATGTATAAATTATTATTTAGAGAATTTCTTCCAGTAGTTTTATAAGTATAGTATAGTACACATGGCTTTAAATCAAGCTATACATTTCCAGTATAAGCTGACCTCTTTTGCACGAAGACCGTATACAATGCGAGGTCAGTGCCTTACTGGTTTTGTATAGCTTGATGTGTTGGCTACACATACATACATATTATACTAGGTACAGAAAAGCTGTCGGGGCGGGTCGTTTGTTTTCTATAAGTCATCAAAATCAAACTACGTAGAGGTTATGGAATGAATTTCCGATCCATTTATATACCTACCTACTCGAGATGGGTTTTAAATGTTAAAATACGCATTAGGCCTCAGCGTAAAACGTTAAAAACTCGTAATATGGTAATACCGTGCTTCGGCTGACGCGATGTGAATTCTTTACGACTTTTAAGACATTCTTTTTACGTTTTTGTAGGTTTTATGTACTTACATTTGCTTTATTTAGATCAAAAGTCAAGTACCTAAAAAAAATCCTAATTTTGAACATTCTGTACATAAAATTGTCTAGTTATAAGAACGTAAGAGAGATTTTAAAGGGCAAATTGAAAATTTTGTATCGCTCGACGCTTCTTTAGGATTCCATACCCAATGTGTGCCCAACGAAACTCTATACCTAACTAAGACTCTGCTATCTGTCCGTCTGTCCCAGAGCTGTATCTTTTAAACCTTAATAGGATGTTCAGAATACGCGCTACGACGTGGATCTGCGGAAAACAGCCCGCCATACCAATACTGTAATAGGAAAACACTCGACTCTTCACAGAGTGTGTATTACAGTTTGGAAAAAAGAGTCTGCAAAAATTTAGGGCGCCAGTAGCACACTTCTCATACTGCAAAAAAAAATATATTTAAAATTGCAAGTCATTTGGTACTTACATATTTCTCTGACGAATTTTTTGTCATCAAATATAATCAAATGAATCACTTCTAAGTTATTTTAGGACTCACAAACTTAGTTTTTAAGATTTTTATTTTTAGTTTCAGCTGACACCGCTTCAGACACTTTTTTGCAAAGTTGTACCTACATAAATATGGCCACTTTAACAGCTGTCATCTGCCCAGCCTTTTCCCAACTATGTTGAGGTCGGCTTCCAGTCTTACCGGATGCAGCTGAATACCAGTGTTTTACATGGACCGCCTGCCTATAAGACCTCCGCAATCCAGATACTGGGTTACACGATACCTGGTAAGACTGGTTGTTTAACAGCTGTAACAAAATTAATTAAAATATGCAAAATATTTTTCTTACTTATTTATTATCTAGGTAAGTAAGTAGGTACTGAAAATGAAAAAGAAAGGTATGACTATTAGGAACGCCAACTCTATCATAGAGTTAATGGATATTTTTTTACAAAATGTGAAAGAACCCTTATTTGTTGATTGTTGAATGTGAAAAGCTTATCATACACATTTCCTACTAACATAAGCGAATATACATGGTTATTTTTTTCCGAAATGTATCCCGGTGGTGTCGTATGACTTTATATATGAGATGTGTTGATAAGAATCAATAGTCTATTGTAACTGAGAACTTATGAAATTTATGCAAAGGATAGGTATCTAAAGTTTATAGCAAGTGTTGCGAGTTTTAAATCTGTTTCTATAACACATTTTCATAGATCGGCTATATAATGCAATGACAATATTAATGTCATCCTGACCGAATTTTAGTCACAGCGGCCAATCTCAACGGAGATTAGTCAACTACGCAAGAAGGTCGCCTGTAAAATGAAGTCATACTGCTTTGTTTTTTGCAGAATTTCACATATTTATAAGTACGAAATCACAAAAAATACGACGTAGGTACATTAATTATTATTTACACAAATTATTCTCCTCTTTAGATGCCTACGGGTGGTTTAAACTCTGACACCAAGTTGTTTATTAACCATACGATAAGATAAGAAGATTATTTAAACACTATAAGAACACTTTAATCACTTTACATTTATTTTCCTCAATTATCGAGAGCTCTGCTGACCGTTTACCTCGTTCGTGTGTCAGTCACGTTGCTAAGCTAATCAAATTCTCGGAGCCAGGGCGCATGATCAAGGAGCCTGTAAAGATAGGTCGGAGTGCGACGCAAACATTACTTGGTATTAAGGCTGCTGATTAGATCATTGCGAGGTAGAGACGCAATGTACGTAAGGTATTACCTGAATTAATTTTGTACCTACATTACTGAGTACATCTACAGTATAATATCTTCTTCCTGACCGAATTTCGGTCACAGCGGCAAATCTCAACGGAGACTAGCCAACTACGCAGGAGATATTAATAGTGCACAAGTGTGTGCGCAAACACAGGTGCACTCTCTATTCCCTCATTCTCATTGTCCGATGGGACGGAAATCCGACAGGACCGGAGAGGGATCAGGCGCAGGGCCAACGGCTTTACGTGCTTTCCGAGGCACGGAGTAAGTGATTATAATTAATTTATAAAACGCACATAACTTACGAAAAGTCAGGTGCGCGCCTTGGTTTCGAACTCGAGACCACTGACTTGCCAGTCAACGGTCACCACCACCACCACTAAGTACAAACGCTCGAAACTGCACACTCACACAAACATGCGTAATATTGGGTTTCGACGAGACTCTTAAGCGTACGTCGCGGTACTCGCAGTATCAACGAACGCGTCGTTGCGCATGTGTGAGTTGTTCCGTTTTCGAGCGTTTGGACATAGTTTCCGTACTGTATGTTTATTAAACTGTGGTATATCTACATAGTAGCAGTAATTACCAATATTCATACAATATGTATACCTAAACGACTAATCCTTGCTAATTGGATGTTTGAAGTAGGCATAACTGTTAGCCATTGAAAGGGTCAGTCTTCTAATATGCACCTGGGATGAAGCATTCCCATTTCGGCACCTGGCACCAATCTGATGGCACCAATTTTATCCACCACACACACATTTAATTATCAAATATGTGGTTTAGCTAGTCTATAAGAAGGCAATATAATTAATGGTATACAGTGTTATCAATTAATTACATCCAGTCATTCTCTATTTTTTAATATTTTAGAAACATCTAAATACGGTAAATGTTAGGTAAAGAAATTTCTACTACAAGAACTAATCTAAGGCTAAACAGTTACAAGCGAAAGTCACGTAGTCTCGGTCACGTGGTCACAGCAATTCTCGTACACTCGTATACTCGTACACGACATTATCACGTCATTATGTAAGTAAACATACATTATGGTTTCACCAGCCACATTCGCGCTCATCACGATAGGCAGCAAATGTACCTATGCACTTTTGCGGCATGTACAGCCAGCTACAAAAGTGCATGGACAAGAGGAAAAAATGAATTTGGTTTTGTCTCTTGTGTCTTGTAACATACATGTCCATTCTGCAGAGTTTGCATTCAGAGACTTCCACTTTTATGTAAGAGATTTATTTACTTTTTGGCATCAGACGGTATACTTCTTTTAAAAAAATTTTTGCCCGCACTGAGATGTTCTCTTGTATTGTTGGTAAAATTTACAAACATAGAATTTTAATGCACAAACACCTAGATCGACATAAACATCTGTGGATCACACAAATATTTGTTCCTTGTTGGAATCGAATCCGACGTCAAGCGCAGAAGGCGCGTAACCGCTACTCCAATCATGTCATCAAATCTAATTAACTGTGATTATCCTTTAATTTATACCGCGTGATAGATAATAACTCACAACAACGTAATATCTTCGTAAACCTAAGGCGCGGGCCACACAGAAGAGACGTAAGAAGAGGACAGGGCGGAGACGCGGGGCTTCTTTTCTGTACTTTCATACTAAATGTATAAAGGTGGATTTATACCGGCAGAGCGTGGCAAAGCAGAGCAGAGCAGAGAGTGAAATCACGCTGACCCTTTTACACCGCGGAGCAGACCCGCGCAGACCATCGCGTGATTTGTGTCCGTTTTAAAAGTAAATACATACTCTATTTTTTGAGTAATAAAGTTCGATATTGTATCGCTATACCGAGCAGACTGCGGCAGACCGCGGCAGACCCGAGCAGACACGCGATGGCCAGCGCGGGCTCGCGCTTACAAAGTAAATACATACTTTATTCTTAGATTAATAAAGTTCAATATTGTACTAACAAATATTTCAATTCCCGCTACTCAAATCCACGCGCATCGAGACCTTTTACACAAAGATGGGCAGGGAGTGGATTGAAATTTTGCCAAACAAATTTCATTTTCTGCTCTGCTCTGCTTTGCCACGCTCTGCCGGTATAAAACCACCTTAAAAGCGTTGCGACGTAAAACATACAGAAGAGACGGGGCCCGTCCTCATCTTACATCTCTTCTGTGTGGCCCGCGCCTTAGAACTGTACAACAAATTACTTTCCGACATATCATCCGATATGAGATTAGTTTCGTACGCATGCGGGTCACGGTAGCCATATGACACATCTGACGACTGACACTTATTTAATCTTCGCGTGATTTATGGAATAATTATTCATGTTGCAATGTAGTTTGGTCGTTACCGGCGCGGATTAAGGTCGCATTTCAAATGTTGAGATTCTGATTAATGTTGCTGAAAATACAATTCAGAGATCCACCTTAATTAGTGACTTGTGACGAACTAAACTAATATTGTAACGTCACGACTAACGACTATATTTTCACGGAAGGTTTAGGCAAAAAGTTTTAAGTCCCACAGAATAATACTGTTATCTTGACCGAATTCGGTCACAACGGCCAATCTCAACAGAGATAAGCTAAATACGTAAGAGATACAAGTGTGTGCGCAAGCGCAGGTACACCTTGCACAGGTGGCGTTACATACATGAATGTTAGAAACACCACTCTGCTCTGCATTTGCGGCCTAAGAGTCGTTTTTTTTTTATCTAGTATTCAACCTTAATGCTTAACAATACTTAATGCATTGAGGTGTGGAATGGTATGGTATGGATTAAAAAAATACCTCTTACTTTTCTAGCAGGCTGGCTAGGCTTTTTTACAAACAAGTATGATGAAAAAAGTTTTTCAAATATCGAAAAAATGCCTTGACGACCGACGACGTCAGGAATGCAGTATTTATTGCGAAACGAGTCCCATAAATGAACGAAGCGAATAAAACCTTTACTTTTTTAAAAGCCAAAATATTGAAATTGGAATTTAATATTTCGTGACGGTAAAACCACGAACAAGGCAACCACGTTGACAAATTAATTTTATTCATTGCTTTTTTTAATGGTGTCAAGTGTAGCTTGACTGATCATAATATACATTTTTGTTTTGACTTTTATGTAATTAAGCCTGGGATATTAAGTGAGATATAAGACACAATAGGAAATTCATTGTTAAGTGCACCAGGATTATGTATATGTTCAATTATATACAGGGTTATTTGTACAACACTAGCATCCTTAAAAGGCATCATTAAACACATCATTATGAACAACTTTTACTATGAGACCAACCCGGAAATCGCAAAAAAAAACCAGCTGTTCTGTTGAGTCATGTGAACATAAATGTATGGAATAAAATATACGAAATTTTGTGTGTGTATTGAAATGGGTTCCTGGATGGTTTCAAAACATAATTGGACACGCTAGGTAGCTCTGCAATAACCAAAGTCAGGGCAAGAGCAGGACAACGTCTGACGGGTCCGCTAGTACCTTACATATCGCACTTTTAGAAATAAAGAGAACCAATTCGAAATTTTAAGAATTTGAGTATTTATAGACTTACGCCTGTACTCCCCAGAGGTGTGTAGTACACTCACGTTTCGCCGGCTATGTTATAGATCCCATGTAATAGGGGGCGAGCCTATTGCCATTAACCGGGCACAATTCCAGACTCCGTGCTGCTACTGAGAATTTCCTAATGGAAAAACCCAATAACACTTTGCCCGACTTGGGGATTGAACCCAGGACCTCATCCTCAGCAGTCGCGCTTGCTACCACTAGACCAACGAGGCAGTCTCCTCAGAATCTGAGTTTGTCGGAACTTGAGTTTGTTAAAATAAATATTTCTGGAACCATATTTTTACCTAAAATTTTAAGGGTCACTGATTAAATTATTGCATCATTTCGAAACTTTATAGCAATTTAAATGACGTAATCTTTTAAAATGGCCGGTCCATAATAAAGTAGGTGGACAGAGATTATCTCGTGTAATCCTCGGCACCCCGTATTTTGGTAATCTTTATTAAATATTAGCTTTTGCCCTCACTCTCATGGTTTTAATGTTTCCGCGATAAAAGGTACCTTGTGTTGTCTCTCTGGCCTATAAATTACATGTAAAAAGTATGATTAGATCAATGAGATTGAAGTTGAACTAATTGCCATTTAATCATGATACTTCTATGAGCTTTTGAATGGGTAGGGTATGTTAAACTTACTTACTTACGGCTTACTGTTAAAATATCACCGAAGGCTTAAAATAAAACAAAATATGAAAAAATATTATATTTGCTTGATGCCTAAGTTATAAGCATTCTAAATTTTATGGACGGGTTAGTGCTATCCTTCTTGCTATTGCTTTATATGACTGACATTAGAACAATGATGTCTTCTGTCCGCAGCGTCGTCTCTGTCTAATAAGGAATGATGTTCAAACCTCTTTTTTATATCATCATCATCATCATCAGCCTATATTAGTCCACTGCCGAACATAGGCCTCTTCCAATGCGCGCCACTTTTGCTTATGTTTATGCTTTTTTAAATACCTGTTTGGAATATTTAAATAATTTTTCACTTATTATTTATTAGTTTCAAAGAAAATATAAATACTAGAGTTTGGCCCCTTACGGATACCTACCGGTGGGTTATATTTTATAATTATTTTTAAATGTATATTTTTATTTTATTATTTAAAAGCGTATTTTATATGTAATTTAATTGAATAAATGACAGTAATATAGACACAATTGATATCAGCTTCTGCCTTTAGCCGCAGTGTTAAAAGTTTTTTTTAAACATGTATTGTTTTTATCGAATAATCGGCTTAACGCCGTATCTTCCTTTATTTCGAAAAATGGTGTTTATTTGTTAATTTTAAATACGTGTGGATTACCCAAACATATTTTTAAATAATTCATATTGGATTGTACCTTTAATGGGTTTTGATTGTTTGAGGTTCCATTATTTTTACGTTTGATAGTGATTTAGTAGTGCTATCTACTGTTGATATAGCCATGTACTGGTGATAGAGCCATCGACTGGTGATAGAGCCATCGACTGGTCATAGAGCCATCTACTGTGTTAGTGCCATCTACTGGTGATAGAGCCATCTACTGTGGTAGTGCTATCTATTGGTGGTAGATTTATTAGCAACTACACCATTGGCGGGTCTAGACCTGACGGGAGGGAGGTGAATACATAAATGAACCCCTTTCTCCCGTCCAGAGGTCCGTCGGAGAACACCGTGTGGTTTTTAGTCCGTGCGAGCTGGACATAACCATATCACTGGTCCTCGTCCTGGATTGGGTTCGTGCCCAGGTATTTGCACGAGGCTTCCATCATTTCGATAATTTTAGATTTTTATTTTGAATAGTATCAGTCCTTAAACAATAAATTACATGTCAAGTAGTATCGTAATTTATTTTACCGTATTTTCATTAACCAGACACATTATCTTACGAACACAACATAGACGAGGGTTCCGGAGGCATAATTTATTTAAAGGTTTTACATAAATATGAAAATTATGTAGATTCAGATTAATTTATAATACTGAATTACTTGTGGTTCATTTCATTTATTTGAAAGATTAATAAAATAATTAAAATGACGGTACTAATTTAAATTTAACAAGAAGTATACACTAATATAAATATTTAATAAGAAATTTGAAAAAACAACTGATACGGATGGGATCCCATCCGTATCAGTCGTTTTTTCAAATTTCTAGCTAACATGACTGTGCTAAAACATGTAAAAATTTCTCAAAAAAAAAAGTATACACTAAATTAACATTCGATAATACCTCTTTTTGTGAACTTAAATCCTCAGATTGGCAATAATGCATCTTTTTCTTGTTGTGTGGGAATCCATTATGAGTACTCCACCACAAAAAGGCCAGTGATGGAATTATGTCCAATTTGCGCGGACTAAAAACCACACGGTGTTCCTAAACAGACTGGACAGAACGGGGTTGACTTGTGTAGTCATCACTGTAAACCCTGATTCAGCTTCAGAACTTCAACTAAATTTACACATTTCAATCATTCTGTGACATTCGTAATTTGGTAGTATTAACTTTGAGACCTACTATAAATATGTGTAAGTAAAATTCAGTTAGTAAAAAAGTTAATGCTACCAAATTAAGAGTGCCACGAGTTTGCTATACGCTACAAAATGTATCCGTTGTTTGTGGTCACAGCAATGAATCTCTAGAGTTTTACTTTCATTGCCCTGAACTGTCAGGAGTAAAGACGTGTTCAGAATAAATGTACAATTTATTCAAAGAGCTACAAGTGCAACAAAGTTTAGCAATTTATAGCTTCAGTACGTGTATAATATTAATTACTGTTAACTTTCATTTTGATAGTTCGTTTTTTTTGTATTTTATAAATATCTTCATTTTTTAAATAAATAGGCTCATAGACCTTAACCTAAACATACAATCCAAGAAGCAATTCACTTCGCAAGTATATACTTTAATTTTTAAACATATAAAAAAATAAGTATATTATAAATATAGAATACTTATATAAAATAACATAATAAAATATTAAAACATTTTTAAATTTCGTGCAAATTTTTATAGAAAGATATTTTTTAAGCATACAAGCTTGTGAAAATTTTGATCTTGTTTTACAATATTGACAATGTTTTATAGATAAGCGAATTACTTTCTGTACCACAAAGCCGGCTGAAACTCGTTACAAGAACAATAGACTTCAGCTTGCAGAATAAAACGCTGAAAAAATATTTTATCAACAAATTACTGGACAACGTTGCACCCGTGGCAGTGCCAAATAAGTTACGGCTTGTCACCCTTGTTTAGGCATGACGTCACTTTAATCTTATCATTGCAATTGGTGCCAATTCTCAACTCACCTTCCAAATTAATTAACAGTCGCTATCTCTCTTTCTAACAGAAATAAAAAAAAGGATAGAAGGTTTTCGGAGCAGTCAAATTATTCCATTTGCATGATATCGACGAGAATTTTAGTCGACAAGTCATATATCCTGTTTAATTTCACGACAGTAACTATACACATAGATGCTCTGATAGCTTTTATCTGGAAGTAAGATAAGACAAAGATTTTTTCGACAGTATTCAATAGAAAGAGAAAAAATAAGACTACAATTAGTTTAGTGCAATGCACAAGAGAATCAGCAGTATTGCGGCTATTACAGTATCTGCAATTAGACCTGGAAATTGGGAATTAGAAGCTAGAGCTTGATGAACAACTAGCAATCGATTTGTGGAACAATTGATATCGCAATAGGCGATGTTACATGTTGTAAGTTACGTTACGTACGTCTTCTAAGATAATAGATAAAATATTTATGTGTTCCATTTTTTTATATCTTTATTAAGAGAAACGTAGAGATCGCTGCGCTGTGTGAAAATTAAAGCAGTTATTTTGACAAGACCTTATATAATTATATGTACCTAGGTATATAATTTTGTTTATTTTAAGTTTAGTTTAAATTTAGTTTATTAAAGAAAACATGTGCATAAACATGTAAAAAAAACACAAACATAAATAAAATATATATTATTATAGTTCTGAAAATTTCCAACACCCCGATTCTGTAGCCATAAACATATCCCAAAATTATCATAATCAAATCCAGCTAGTCCCTAGCATGTCCCCAAGCAACGCCCTAAGCCGAGGCCCGAGTCCCATTAGAGGAAGCTTTTAGCTGCTGTAGCTTTAGGTTTAGTTTATTTGCTTTAGCTGAAGTTTAGCTGAAGGTCTTTTAGGTCTCGCTAGAAGTCCGATTGTAATTTTTTATTTACTTTAATGTAATATTGTTTTGTATTGTATTGTATTGTGCAATAAAGTACGCTGTCTATCTATCTGTCTAACTATCCAACTAATCAGTCTGAGCACCCAAGAGCTTAAACTTCCCAGTAAAATTATAACCACAGGAGAAAAGCCGTGGGAAAAAGATAGTTAAAACATAAACAAACTGTTTCAGACTTCAAAGCATTGAACGTAATGTTAGGTATTTTCCAGACACTTTTTAATTTTACAAATTGCTCCCGGCCTTAATAAACTTAAAGGTTAATAAGTTCAAGACCAGCCGACTTTGGCGATTATTAATTAATATTGATAGTAGAAGGCAAGGTCCTAATAATGTTTAGAGATTTAGATACCTTAAATGTAATAAATAGGTACTTTAAAACTTATAAAGATAATCTATACTTCTAAAACAGCGTGACTGACTGACTGACAGACAACAGAGAGTCTAGATAGATAGAATTATGCAATTTGGAGGTAAAATGCCTTGCGTACTTTAGAGGTGCACTAAGGAAGGATTCTTGGAAATTCTATCCCTAAGCGAGTAAAATATAAGAGGTGAAAAACTTGAAATCCAAGGGGACAAGGATGCGAGCGAAGCACTAGGTATTGTACATATATTGGTTTAATTTCATTACAAATGAGTATGTATGTGTATAAAAAAGAAAATTGAAAACAAAATTTGTTTAAAAATGCAGAAAGAAAAATTCGATTACAAGCAGGATTTGAACCTACGACCTACTTGCTAAAGCTATCAGCCACATCCTAATAGTGATTTTTCGCCGGTAAGAGCAGTGCACAAGAGCCTGCTAAGCCCTTGTTGTGCCGCGATTTCACGCGGCTACACGCATGTTTCCTTCGTGCTCTTCAAGCATCGCCGCTTCACATCGCGTCTCGGTGTGAGCTAACCCTAACAAATAGTTAAAAGTTAATAGCTAAAGTTCCCAGTTCAAAAACCCTTTAGTTAAGTCCAACTCCGTTCTCCTGTAAATATTTACAAAAGGAAAAACCAAATTAGACTATCTCGAGTTACCATTGTATAATTAATGTTCTTGGAAGCCAAAGACAGAAATGTTGATTATGAAATACGACAGAACTAGTATTCACGCTTCTCAGCAATGTTTCTAAGAATTGGATATTCATTATGAAAATTGTAGATAGAAAATAATAAAAATATTTTTAATATTAACTTTAATATTTCTCGTTACTGCTTATTTACAATTATTTTATTACTAGAACGATGTTGAATAATATTTTTTTTTTGACATTTTGAATACGTTGTTAGTACTATTAATATCACGCCTGTATTCCCCAGAGGAGGTAGGCAGAGGTGTACACAGTACACACACCAGTATGGTAACCGGGCACAATTCCAACTCTTTGCCCGACCCAGGGATCTACCCCAGGACCTCGTGCTAAGCAGGCGCGCTCCCTACCACTAGACCAACGAGGTAGTCAAGTCTTTGTACACTGACAACGTATATGCAAAATTTCAAGATGATCGGTTTAGGCGTGAAAAGGTTACAAACAAACAAACTTACTTTCGCATTTATAACATTAGTTAGGATATAATAATAGTTATATATAATAATAATAGCAAAAACTACTGAACGCATTTTAACGAAAGTTTACAGTAATGTGGCTTATATATTTTATTATCAGAATAACACATAGGCTATAATTTATCAACATGCGCGGGCGAAGCCACAAGCAAAAGCTAATTAATTATAATTTCCAAAAAAGAAATTTATCTGTATTTTAACTGACTTCAAAAAGGAGGAGGTTATAATTATGTTCCACGGTATATTATTTCTTCATGTATATTCACCCATTTGGTTCAAGCCATTTCAGTTGGTACATAGGATGAGGTGGTTTAATCTCAAACCCGCTTAAATTGGCACCGACTCCGAAACGAACGTTTTAGTGTTATTTCTAGCATTTTACTGTTTTGAAGTCAGTTTTATTTTTTTGTTTATCATCATCATTATCATAATTTCAGTCATAAGACGTCCACTGCTGAACATAAGTCTCCCCCAATGACTTCTAGATTTTTTTGTTACAAAGTTTTTATTTTAGACTGTCGAGTAGAGTCGTGATAGCCTAGTGGTGGTGACCGTTGATTGGCAAGTCAGAGGTCTCAGGTTCGAACCCAAGGCGCGCACCTCTGACTTTTCGTAAGTTATGTGCATATTATAAATTAATTATCACTTACTCCGTGCCTCGGATAGCACGTTAAGCTGTTGGCCCCGGCTGTCAATTGTAGATCTTTGAGCCCGAAAGTCTGAAAACCAGTCTTACCAGGGGGTATCGTGTAACCCAGTAGGCAGTCGCTCCATGTAAAACACTTGTATTCAGCTGCATCCAGTAAGACTGGAAGCCGACCCCAACATAGTTGAGAAAAGGCTAGGCAGATGATGACTGTAGAATTGTAGATCTAGAATATGTTTTGTACGATACCCTCAGTCCGCACATAACAAAACCCTTGCCCCATGCTTACCTCCAACCAACTGCCCACGTCCGTCTGTCAGTTTATTTCTAGTTTTACTCCCTGATTTTTTTTTCTAACCAAAAACATGTCGACATTTTTTTTCTTTATAATTAATAGCCCTCCTGTACCGCCCCAGGCTTTCATGGTAAAATAAAAGAGCCAAAGTATGGGTGTGCTCCACATTTTCCCGTAGTGTTGTGTACTCATTCTTATATTGCATTATATTATACTTATGTTTAGCTTATCTTGTTATGTTTATGTTAATGTAACCGGCAGGCAAGTAGGTCACGATATTTTGAAGAAAAAAGCTTGAATGAATTGGTTTTTTAAAATATGAAATTAAGCAAAACATATTATGTATTATAAACTATATACATGTTGCTTTAAAGATTAGCCAAATTTTAGGTGGTAATAAGGTCTATGAAACTGAAAATTTTTCCCCAAGAAACATACGAGTACGTCAAAATATGAAAACAAAAATTAAACTTTTCATACAAAAGTGAGTCACGTGACCAGCCACTTTGTATGAAAAGATTTAATAAAGTAATATTATGTGCTATAACATGAAAAAAAATAACAAAAGAAAAAAATGATGAATTATATTTTAATGTGTTTTATAATTTAGTTTAAAAAGAACGAAAAAGTATTGTTCCATTGTAAGTTCTAATATGCAGAAAAATAAGTTATATTGGCCTCTGTGGTGCAAAAATTCTCGGAAAATAATATGCAAATGTTTTTTTAACACCAACTTCTTCTTGCATAATGGCTCAAGACTCAAGTTTTATCCGGGTTTTAAAACGGAAAGTTCTCCGGGAATGAGCAAACGACTTAGTAGTTCCCAACCGAGCGACAAACAAACACAAAGTTTTTAAATGCTTTTCATTAGATTTACTGTGGATCAAAGTCGTCAACGATAGTTACGCAGTCGAAAATAATATCTGCTACGCGATCGTAGCATATCTGCTACGCGGTCGTAGTATATCTGGTACGCGGTCGTAGGATATCATTCTGCTATGCGATTGAGCATATCTGCTACGCGCTCACAGCATATCTGCTACGAGAATATTCTTCGTAGCATGTGCCAACATACCATTGCAATTTTTTTTGTCATCGATTGAACGATAACAAAAAAGAAATAAAATTTACTTTAGTACTTCTTCAAGTTGATTCAATTTAGTTCTAGGATGAATATATTAAGACAAACAGGTCATAATATGTGACTAGTGCCATATAGGTATAAGATACTAGAGACTAATATGTATCTGTGGTGTAAAAAAAAATGGAAATCTGACTTACCAATAGACAAGATTACAAAACTTCATTGATTTTAATTGCGTAATTTTGTTAAACTTCATATTGTTAGGGAGCTCTATGCGCTAAGAGGACACATCTTCTTTAGTTAAAACAGCTAGTTATAAAAGCTACTTTGAATTGAATGCGGCTGCTTTGATCTTTGTCTGCCTAGAGCGACTCACATACACACACAAACGCTACTACGATATAACTGCAACATATTGTTTAGAATATATTCAAATCCCATCCATATCAGTTGTTATTTCTAATGTATTAATGAAGCGAAGTATACGAAAAAGGTTCCACAGCCAGTTGATAACAGGCTTTGATGTAGAATTTTGTAGTATCTACAAATAACATTTGCTGTGAATTAGTTATGTGTAACAGCTCAGTGGTTGCCAACTAGAACTCAAGACAAACTAGCTGTACAAGCCATAAACCTCTGAACACTTGTATGTACACTTACAGCTTGTTCTGTTTGAATTCAGAGAATGTACCAAACAAATGGACAGGCAATGGGTTACATGGGATATAACCTTTAGCAGTGTTTTAATCTAATAATTAATGTAAAACATTTGTTTTAGAGTCAGTTCGAAAACACACCTTTAAGTTTTTATGACATTTTTAGTTGGTTTTACTTTTATTTTTAATAACCGACTTAAAAAAAGGAGGAGGCCTCTTTAACCTTCTCTTTAAGAATTTGACTTAGAACCGACTCCAAAACGTCTTATAGATTTCAAACTTTTTAGTTACTTTTGAAGTTGGTTTTATTTTTATTTAGTTATTTTTTTGTTAAAAGTTTTGTATCGATGAATTCACATCAAAATCTGTTCAGAAATAAAAATATAGCGTAATATACCAAAAAAATACATACTTTCCTTAGATAAACTAATAACTTAATAACTTCCACTTTTTTTGAAGTTGTTAAAAATAGTATATGTTAATGTTACGTTATTTTTCTGTTATTTTCATACAAATGTGACCGAACAATAAAACAATGGTCGTTGTTCCATTTTTATGTCAATTTTTATAGTTTTTCGATAATGTTGTGTCAACAGTCCGCGATAAGTTTATTGAGTTTGTTCAGTAACTATGGTCCATTTAACGAGATATTTATTATTTTATGAAATGATAAATATTACATTACTTGGGCTCGTGGTATTTATTGATATTGTATAAAAATTTTAATGAATATTCAATGATGAGAATCCAATTTCGTATAATCATCTTCCTGGAATTTATTGAAAACAGTTATAGGTTGGTTTATTTATTTTATTTCTAACTTATTGCTATAAGGGATTTATTTACTTTAGGGTGAACTTTGCGTTGAAGCGGCCAATGTATACTGCGGTGATGTGGCGGCACCGCAACAGTGGGTCGCGGTGTTGTATGGGCAACATTGTGGGTGAATGGTAGCGGGACCGCCACGAGAGAGAAGTGCCGGTATTCGCTCTCCCTACCTTCCACGGGCACGGTGGTGCCGCAACCCTGGAACGCGGATACGGTGGGGCCGCAGGGGAAGAGGCGTGTCGTGAGTGAGAGTCGGTGTTACGACTCGTCACTCCCCTTATCCTCTGTGGCTGAGGTGTGGTCGGCAACAAGACCACGCGTCTGTCCCGTTGCAAAGATGACCTTGGGTGTCAGACTTGGCTGTCAGGCGTAAATTAACTATACGAAAAAGAAGTGATACGGGGTTTTAGGCGGTATTCCGTCTCTAGGTTGAAGAGCCCGACATAATCCTATCCTTAATGGCAGGTAACTAAGTCGATATGCCTAAGCCGCATTTCCCCTCTACAGAAATAGAAGATACATTTACTAAGAACTGAACATTCAATTATTTCTATATTTCCCCTTTCTATATTTTCTCGTCACGGCTCAACAAGTAGACAAAAAGGATACCTCTTTCTTTAGATCGTAAAAAGTTATAACTCCTAATTTCCTCAAACAAAGACTTAACTTTACTCCAAAACAAATATTTGGTATGATGATTGTACCATCACGTTCAAACATCTTAAGTTACTCACTTATTAGTTACTAGGCTTTTTCCTGCGGCTTCGGATTTAGGTATTTCTTGGTTGATTAGAATTTTTTAGAAATGTCATTCTTCGGCTAGTAAACTATGAATCCTATGCAAATAAAACCGGATAATTGGTAGTCGGACTCGCCCAATGAAGAGTCCCGTAGTCTATAATTATTAGCGTAGCATGCTATTATTAAGTCCTTTTTCGGATTTTTAGCTCGCAAACTTCGGAGATGCGACATGGGAAACACTGCACTTTTTTTCACAAAAGTCGAAAAGTAATAAGCTTAAAAATATATAACAAATATTTTATTTTTATCCTTGAAGCAAGCCCTTTTAGATTATTGACCCCCACTTAATATGTAGGAATTGTTATTTTTTTCATAACTTGGTCGGCGTTATAGATATATGCATTGTTTATAGTGAATGCTAGCTCTCTAGCCTTCATAATCTAGTAAAATGGTAGAGACAGACGGACATAATGAAACTATGAAGCTTGAACACCACTTGTTTATGCGATGCTACTAAGCGGAGTGGCGCCAAAACGCACTGAATACCGCTCAACTAGTCAAACAAATCCATAAGAAATAATATTTGTAGGACGCGTCACTCCGCTGTAGTTACGCGACGCTTCTGCTGTAGTAAGTCTCACCTTTAGAGTGCCTGAAGGGCCCCTAAAAATTACATCAATCCAATGATCCATTACTTCGTAAATGAAGGACATGAATATCAACACACTCATAAAAGAATGAGGTTCTCAATTCCAACTGAGTAATTAAAACTGTATATTTTTGTACAGTTTGAAATACTCTATTTTAAAATAATTATTTAATAAGAAAATTTGAAAAACCAACTGATACGGATGGCATTCGAACCCACGATCTTCGACGTACCGTGTCGACGCTCTAACCGCTGAGCCACCGTATCCCACCAGCATCAGTCGAAATTTCAAATCTCTTTTTCTACGCCTAGGGCGTGTGGTAATATCTATCGGAATACGTATCCGACTCTCTCGAAATACCTCTATTTAATTTTGTTGTGTTTTGCTTACTTCCAAAATGTTAATGATCTCATCGTTATCGTACTACTACATAGAAATAATGGCGCCTACAAGTTGACTGTGATAAGTCGTTTCCTGTATGCCATCTTGTTTGGACGGTGTTTTTACGCGTGAATTCACGCAAAAAACTCGTGTTTTTCTAGTATTTTTCCTTAAGATAAAAGAGTCTTAACAAATATGTAAATAGTCGTCGTAAACACCTAGTTTCTATAAAACGTATTAATATGTAAACCTTTTTATAAAGCATTTTTGTATGAGCAGGATTGGAACCGGCAACCCACTGGGTAAAAAGCCCCATTTGCTCTGTCACAAATCTATTCCTGTGAGTCGTGATAACCTAGTGGTATGACTGTTGACTAGTAAGTCAAAGATCACCTCTGACTTTTCGTAAATAATGGGCGTATTTTAAATTAATTATCACTTACTCCGTGCCTTGGAAAGGTTGTAAAGCCGTTGGCCCTGCGCCTGATCTCTCTCCGGTCGTGTTGGATTGCCCGCCCATGACTATGAGAGTGAGGGAATAGAGAGAGCACCTGTATTTGGTCACACACTTGTGCGCTATAATATCTCCTTCGTAATTGGCTAATCTTTTTTATTAATTAATCTTTTTTTTTCATTGCAAATTCTACTACAAGGTGCTTCTAAATTATCTGCCTCGGCTGCAATGGGAGAAAGTATGGGTATATAGATTACAATAGTGAAAAAATTTCGTACCCCGGAACAGTAAAAAAAAATTGGAGCATGGAACAGAATTAGACCTACGCAATAAAACGCAGGCAAAAGAAAAAAAATTATGACATTAGATAAAAAAAAATACTTCACTATTGTAATATAAATAACCAATATTAACTCCCATTGCAGCCGTGGCAGATAATTTAGAAGCACCTTATATACGCCTGCGTATTAACGTTCACAAATTATGCGTTAGATAACTTATACATGGAAAAACAGTGAGTTTTTATTTACCATCTCGATTGAAGGGTCGGCGTCCGCATCGAAAGCTTTGTGAATAGTAAAATACCTGAAAGCTTTGCTAGTGATAGATACGACCGATTGAATCTTCGAATATTTTAACATATTTCAGAATAAGTCTGTGTACTTTGGATTTTTTTTTATTGTAGAGGGTTATATTATTGATATCCAAAAATATTGTAAGGCATTATTTAAAAGAGCAGAATGGATTTTCTTGCCAGATTCTTCTCCGTAAGGGGTAGGCTGCGCTTGGAACTGGCAACTAGAGTCACTCTTACATATTAGAATTATAATAAGTGCTTAAAATTATCTACATGAATTAAAATATTTTGATTTTGATTTTATTTATCAGTTTTCTTGTCGTTGTTACTTTTGTACACAATTTAATATTTTTTTGTTAATTCTTAAATCTACACGATCTGTCCTTATTAAGCACGATTTTCTAGGTGATACACCTCATCTCTTAAGAGGAAACGGGATCTCCCTTCATGTGCTGATGGTGATCACCGGGGTGGTTTTAGTGAGGTAAGAATCCCACACTCCCCGGTCTCTTTCCCTGGAGGCCGGGTGCCTTTTAAAGGTTTCCACCCGTACACAAACAAAAAAAGAAAGGTGATACACCTCATAATAATAATATGATAACTGCAACTGTCCCACTGCAAGACAAAGGTCTCGTCAGAGAAGGAATTCAAACATTATTTTTTAAAATCAAAGAGCTAGCGCGTGGTGATTGATGCTCCATCCTTCTCTGTGTATTGGCGACCAGACCATTTTGTCCAGGTTTCCTTTCATAATGTATTTTCCTTTGACTAATTAAAAAAAATTGACATTGGAAAATTCACATCTTCCTTCAATCCTTGTAAAGGTCGGTATCGTGATAGGTAAGATACAGACCCGTCGTACCTATCATGATACCGACCTAACAACTAAGGATGTATAAAAATCGTCGATGCATCGATCAATGTCTTAATATTGCTGCTCGATTAATCCTTTGACGATGGCAGATAAGCTTATTCAACACGATGAACTACAATGAACGGTCAATATTCGATTTTGATCAATACCACAATACCGACGTTGTTGATTGTGTGAGTGTTTACATCCTTAATGATAAGATAATTATTTAGCCTGGAAATGGAATGTCACAGGCTACCCGTGTAGGATCATTTAGTTAGTAATGATTTACATACATCAAGCTGTACGTTACCAGTATAAACTGACCTCGCATTGTATAGGCTCTTCACCTGCACTTGCTGCACTTCACTTGCACCTCTGACTTTTCGTAAGTTATGTGCCTATTATAAATTAATTATCAGTTGCTAAAACGGCGAGGGGAAAACATCGTGATGAAACCAGCACACCTGAGATATTTTTCAATGGTGTGTAAAGCCATGTCAGAGGCCTACGGGCGGTTTAAACTCTGACACCAGGTTTTTCATCAATCATACGATAAGAAAAGAAAGAAATAGGCTCTTCGTACAACAAGATGTCAGCTTATACTGGGAAATGAATAGTTTGATGTGTAGACGTGTGTTCTTAGTATAATGTTTAATCTTTGCATCAGTGTTAGCAGTATCTATTTAAATTAGTTTTTGACCTATGAAGTTGAACACCTTGTAGCTCGTAACCTTAAAAAACATACCTACTTTATTTGTATTCTTCAACGTCAAACATTTTCCTCCATCATGCAGTTTTTCTTTTCCTTCTCATCGAGAAATGATTGAGGAAAAACTCTGCTGACCAAACTACACGTCCGTGTGTCAGTCACGTTGCTGAGCTAATCAAATTGTCGGAGCCAGAGCGTGTAATCAGAGAGGCTATAAAGATAACTACGAGTGCGACGCAAACATTACGTGGTATAAAAGCTTTTCATTATATCGTCACAGGGAAAAGTCGCAATGGATGCCGAATCAATTTCGTACCACCATCTGCATCGCGGAGTTTATATTTGTATGTAGTAACTAGTGGTGACAGTAATTGATTAAATCTATCAAGTATTTACATGAGTGGTAATCCTAAAGGATTCCGTTTTTTCTTTAGTAAATTCAGACTATAAATGTCACCTGTTTATGTAAATGAATTAGTCTATGAAAACTTTACAGTTATAATAAAATGGAATGAGTAAAGTCATATTATTGGACTGAAAAGTTAAACCTGAAAATTGATTAAACTATGTTAAACTATAGATTTAGAATTACGTACCAAGCGTACTTAAATTCTATGTGTTAAACGTATATTGAGAAACGTGTCAGCAAAAATTTTGCGTCGAACAAATTTTAATTAATTATGTAAAAATTTTGTATGTGTCGTATGATACACGTTTTCATTCAGTTTGAAAATAATTTTGGTGTTTACTACGTTAAAACGAGAGCAGAAATGTTTGAAGAGCTTGTTTCAAATAAAATTTTTCATTAAAAAACTTTTTCAACAAAACAAAAAGTTGAATACGATCAGGCAGGCATTTAATATGCATTTTTTATTATAAAACCAGTTACATGGTAATAGAATGAATATGCAAACATACCTTTTTTATTTTGCTTTTTATTTCGTAAAACAAAGAAATTATGGAATGAATGTTATATGGAAATGGGAAATCGTTGGAGTATAAAAGGGTTGAGTGATGGTCAGCAGATGTCCGGATAACAATATAAAGTCGTTACCTCAATACATCACTCCAGTGATGGACGACATAGTCACCGATGCGAGAGAACAATCTACTTGAACCGGACAAATTGTATCTATGGTTAGAAATTTACCTGTAGCAGTAGATAAATATTTATGACAAAGTAATCTTAGTACCAACCAAGGGGTTATTTGGTACTATGGAATTTTAAAATTTTAGGTATTATGTATTATGTATATTGACAATAAATGATTTTTTCAAAATTAAGTAAGATGCGAGTGTTTCAATAATATTAATCCATAGTCCCAAATAGCTCCAGGTTTGCAAATAAATTCGTTTATAATTTAGGGGCTGGAAAGTGACATCATTAATACGTGGAAACGATGTCGCGTAGAAAAGCATTTAATTAGAATTTAATTAACTAGAATTTATTTTACTGAAGAAGATATTTGTCTGCAATATATCTGTAACCCTGCAATTTTCATTAAAGACATAAAGTTTTCTCGGTAGGATGATAATTTGCAAATAAAACTTTTGCTGGCGCTTAAATTTACTCAATTAATCCTATTTCTTTAAGTTTGCCTTCAACTGTCAAGAAGAGACAAGAAAATAGGTTATAACCGACAACGATAGGACCCACACCATTGGCGGGTCAAGGCCTAACTAGCGTGGTGAATAAACAAGTGAATCCCGCGGTTTCATCACCGCAGGTTCATCGAGGAACACTGTATGGTTTTTAAGTCCGTGAGGATCGGACATAACCCCATCACCCCATAACCTTCTGTTCGTGATTATGGAAGACGGGGAAATATGGAATGAGAGAGGGGTCATTTGGCCTAGTGGGGAACAAATCAGAAAGAGAGGGAAATATTAAAAGAAAGGGAGTTCATTTGGTCAGTCAGGTTTAGTTAACATTTGGTCGGTGGATGGGGGAACAAATCAATAATTTCCTGCAGTTACAGGAAAACGTTAGGGATACCTAATCCAGGGTATTCAGGTAATTAAAATAAGGTAATTCAGGCCTTCCCCTTAAGTACGCCCATATGTTCCTACTATAATACATGACATCATCATCGTCTCCCTGCCCTTTTCCCAATTTATTTGGGGTCGGCGTAGTATGTCCTCTTTTTCCACATATCTCTATCACCCATCATCTCAATAGTCAGTTCCTTTCTTGCCATATCATCCTTCACACAATCCATCCATCTCTACCTAGGTCTAGATACATGACAATACCACCTAATTGAAGTTTCACGTCATGATCCATTCGTATTGGATGTAGAAAATTAAGTCATGTAAGTCAATAGACTCATCGGCAAACAGCCGCGGCTGACGTGGGTCCATCCCGGCTTTTGTTTTGACATAAAACATGATTATATAATGTTCTCTCTGTTGTGTAGAATCGTTTTAGAACGTTTTAATATAGGTACCTATTTGTTATAGATCGATAAAAATGAATGCCAAAAGTCCTGTGTATAAAAAGTATAAAAAGTATATTTATACAAAATGATTTGTTGTGTAGAATCATTTTAGAACTTTTTTTATATATTTTCCTGTTCTGATAAAAAATAATGCGAAAAGTCTTGTTTAATTTATATTTATTTTAAATACATTTTTACAAAATGCAGATTCATAGACAGGCAGTTGCTCCGTAGAAAACTGATATTTGCCTGCATCTGGTTAGATTGGAAGCTGAACCCAACATGGATTGGGAATAATAAGGCTAATAATAGGTTAAGTTAAGTTAAGGATATAACGGAATAATAGGTAGAAGGCAGAATTAAATAGCTATTTTAGCTACCTACCAGCGATTCAAGTTATCGAACTCATTAGAGGTAATACGAATACTGACAGAGACAATTACTCAAAAGCAAACATGAATAGAAGCCAAGTTTGCTATTCAACAAACATTCAGTAATGTACCGAAATGCACGTGTGTATTCAATGCCACATTGAAGCCTAGATGCTTCACGATTCCATTGATTCGAATACAAGATGTACTGGTATCTAATCTGCAAGCAGCTCTAGTAATATATATTGAGAGATGAGATATTATGCTTGAGAGATGTATTGATGATGTTTTTGTTTTTTTCACATCAAGACTTTAATATAACAATAATCACCAGTTTTATCAATAGTAAAGCAAAAAGTGACTAAGGTTTTAAAGAAGTTAATAATAAAATAATATTAACTACGTTTAAGAACAGTCTAAATATCAGAGTTCTTAATGATATAAAAGAGTAAATCATAAAAGAGTTCTTAATGATGTGATATTCTTTTCTTAACACTTTGCTACGAGCCTCTACAAGCTACGTGCTACGTGTGCTACGTGCTACATTATGCTACGTCATGCTACGAACTACGCTCTTGGACAGTGGATAATGACGCAGTCAGATTCAAATACAATATAGTAATATTAGAAGAGTTAAGATTATCAGTGAAATGGTTACTTAGTTGAGTTTGTTTATAAAGACAATTATATTATTATGTAATTTAGTAATTTAATTCACTTTCATCTCTGTGAAATCAATACTATTTTCATTACATTTAATTTTTCATGATTCATTCTTTGCTTACATAAAAATTTGATTCCATTTCCTTTTGCTTTTTATAAAACAGTAGAAAAAAAGAGCATAATTTAGTATTTCATTAGCATATAGTTTGTCTTCATTTTAACTTCAAATACTTAATAAAATGCACAAACGCAAAGCAAAAGCAAAAAGTGAGCTTTGTTTAACTTAAATCCTCAGAAAACAACAAGTTATGCAAACTATTTTTCAAGTCCACAATCACATAAACAGCTGAAGTGTTGAGTCAACAGATGAGCGGCTTGCGGAGCGTCACGAGCGAGTAATTTGAATGTCAAAACAGTATCGTCGAGTACACTCGACTAAATGAGAACAGAAACCTTAGAGAGTCACAAACGATTATGCAGCGAGAATTGGATTTTAAATCAAGAACGAAAGAAAAAGTGAGTTGTAATTGGTCTGATAATGTCGGAAATTTTCAACAAAAAGCGCGTCGTCGGTCATCATATTAGCCATATATAGAATAATAATAATAGCCTAGTGGTATCACCGTTCACTGGTAAGTCATATTGAAAAATTCTTATATAACGTAAATGCTCCTATTACCGCCAGTTTTAGCTGTCTTAGGATTCACTCTAAAAAAATAGATATAAGCTGTTATGTTAGGAAAGATGTTATAATTTATAATTAATCTCCACGAAGTATTCTTTACGATTCAGTACTTAAATTCAATATTCAATAACACAGTAGTTACTAAATAATTATTTAATCCAAAAGAGTAGTTGATTCTATTACCGACCCATAGAATGCGGCAAGATTCTATTACCGATTTTTCTACTTCTTTTACCGACCGCTCCGACGTTCTCACTACTTCTATATTAAATTTAAAAAAAAACGTTTTAAAGGTATTTATTATATTTATTAACAATAGTTAAGAGATCAACATTATTACAATATGAACATAATTATTTATTGCAACGCTTAGAGCACTCATTTTTTGTTATTTTAATTAATAAAAAGTATAATCAGTCTCAAATTATTATTATTTCTCTTATCACGCAGAGTTGTCCTCGGAATGCCATACCTAGGTTTTTGAAGCTTCGTATATGCTGGTCCCTTCATTTATAGCTAAATGCAGCAGCTTCTAGCTGAGCAGAGGCATAGGTACTGCGGTTCCATGATTCTATAAAAGAACACAATCTTTAAAGAGATATAGAATTTAATTCTTCGAAAGAAGCTTTAAAAAGTTACATGTCCTCCATTCCGTCCCGCCATTTTTATTTGATTTGAAATTTTAAGAAATATAGCTAATTCCATGAAGCCATGAATGAAACTGGATAGAAAATATTATTTTAAATTAATATATTATTATGACAAAATCTCTCGAAACGTCACGTATGCAAGAAATAAACCAATTTGTTCAAAAATATAAATTTTGTTTTTTTTACCTACCAAAAATATCGTCATAGCTGTGAGTCGGTAATAGAATCAAGTATAAAGGTTACAATATTCTATTAGCGACCAATAAAATTTATAATAAACAGATAAAATATCTGCTTTATGGAATACTGTTAAATTCGATCTCATTGCTATATTCTTTATTTTAATGTAAGTTAGTCTTTAATTAAGATAATAAAGGTAATTTACAGTACAATATCATTATAATAATAGGGATATTGTCTAACGTTGAATCGAGTTTTACACAAAAACTTTAAGAAATAGCTTTGTCGTTAATAGATCTAACGAAGTAAAATAATTTTAAGAATTGACAAGAAAAAAATAAAATTAAATGAGGTAGTTTATAATAGATATTATTTTAAAATAACAAAATGTACTCAAAATTTAACAACGCCATGGGGTCGTTATTAGAATCAAGTTTTAAAATTTGGATTCTATTACCGCCTAAAATTAAAACATGATTTTATAACACAAAAACCAATAAAAAGTATTATATTAAGAGTTAGTTTAGAAAACGAATATATACGTTACAGTTGTAATGTGATAGCAAAAATACAAATCCATTTTTAGTGTGTTATTTTCCTTAAGTAATATTTAGGTGTACTTACGTGACTGGAGACGCGACACTATGAAATGTGCGTCCGCTTCGGGCGTGTCCCACTCATTGTCAAATTATTTCTTTCACTGGCTATTTAAACACACAAACTTTACTCTGTTTGTTGTCCAACAAAAATACGTAACTAATTTTTAAGGTATTATTTTTCTATACCCTATATTATGTCTAATATGAGTGATTAAAAAATTAGATCGTTAATAGAGTACACATTTTAGGGGGTCGTTAATAGGAGCTTTTACGTTAATATGTAGAAATTAATTACTTTTACTAAATTGGGAATAATACAACTGTTTATAGGACTTATAATTGATAATGTGACTGTACATTTTGTATAAGGGTCGACGCATTTCTGACAGAAAATGCGTCGGACGTAGTCAGTTTTGTATGCTCGACGCACTAGTGTATCATCACGATTTTATTAATAAATAAATTGTATACAAAATATTTATATAAAATCAAACGGACGGATTTCGGATAAAAAGATAAAAGTTTTTTTTTAATAAAACCGATTTCAAAGCACTAAAACGACTAAAAAAAAAATAAGACAAAACGTACGTTTAGAAACCGGAGCCAAGCTAAGAGGGTTCTAGATCAAAGCAACCTTAGCCATGGTACCGTCTCCAAAATGAACATTATGAAAACTTTTCTTGTTCTGCAAACCATAGTTTTCGAAATACCAGTCCCAAAATCACAAAGCCAAACGATTGAACGTGAAACAGTAAACAATCACAATCAAACTAATAAACTAAACTAATTGTCAAAGGGACAAACGCCAAACCGTTAGCGAGCCATGTTACATTCAACATGATGCCGTTTATGAAGTGAGCGATACAAGTTCGATTGAAGCAGTCTGAATGCGATAAAACGGTTGAAATGATTGATTGGATTTCTGTTGATTAAAATTGCACAGTGCAGAATTATTTTTTGTATACGCGGACCTCACACAACAAATTGTATGGAACAGCTGATTTTTTTTGCGACTTCAGGGTTGGTCCAATAGTAAAATTTGTTCATAATAATGAGTTTAATAACCCCTTTTTAGGATGCTGGTGTTTTACAAAAATCCCTGTATAAGTATTACTCACGAAAGTTAAAAAAATCTTAAATATTAAAGTTAAAGAATTACAAATTATTTAACTAAATATCTCGGCCAAAGCTGTTATTTTATTATTTAAGAGCATAAAAAATATTCTGAGTCACGAAGTTCTTAGTAAGAACGGTGGTAAAACGACATGATATTATGGAAAATGGTTATTTGGAACTTATCCTTCTTTTTTCAATTACTCTTAACGGTTGGTCGTCTCATTCAAGACTAAATTGGTTCCTAGTGATAGCTGTACTTACAAAATCTTAAGTTTTATTATAGAATCTATTATAATTACTAGCTTGAATGTAATTACAGAAATCAGGAAAACAGCAACACTGCGTGATAAAGTAAATTTAAGATGACACGAATGGTGTAGCGGTTAAATGTCAGCTTCTCTGCGCCAGTATTGATTCGATTCCTACACTGGATTGAATTGTGTAATCGACAAATATAAACGCGGGAATGTTATGGGTTTCTCGGGAATTTTAAGAAATTACGATAACATTTCATGATTAACGGTAATTTTTCGAGATTTACGGAAATCTAACGAAATTTCACAAAACCGCGTTATTTTACTGGATTTAATGGGTAATTTTACGGGCATTATTTTATCTTTAAAAGTTGGCAGACAAGAATTTTGGTATCGGTTATCGATTTCAAGGTTTTTGGGGGTGTTGATCACAAATTATGTTTATTAATTCTATCTAAGATTACGGACCTTAGAAAGGTTTTATCCCATTCGGTTGCCTTGGACATTTGGATGTCTCTACATGCCTTTAATATAGAGAGTTAACCTGACTTATACTGAGATTTAATTTTGATTGTGGAAAAAAATGTTATAATTTCAGTACATACTTTGACCGGAGGCGGTCTAAACAATGAATTATTTAACGAGTTTTACTGTTATGTTAAAGTGAGAACGAGTCCGGAATAAATGTGAAATTTATTCAAGAGGGCGCACTTGTGTCAAAGTTTAGCAATTTATCGCTCCAACACGTGCATGATACCAGTTAGACGATGATGTAGCGAACGAGTGTACGAATACTGTTATTTCATTCCAATATTCTGTAATAGTCTTTTAGTAAGTTATGTGCATATTAAAAATTAATTATACTCTCCGTGCCTCGGAAGCTGTTGGCCCCGACTGGCAATTGTAGATCTAGACGTCGTTACGGACAACCAGTCTTACCAAGGGGTATCGTGTAACCAAGAAACTGGGTTGTGGACGTGGAGGTCTGATAGGCAGTCGCGCCATGTAAAACACTGGTATTCAGCTGCATCCGGTAAGACTGGAAGCCGACCCCAACATAGTTAAGAAAAGGCTAGGCAGATGATGATTCTGTAAGAGGGTAGTAGTAACCAGCTAATTCAACAGTAGGATTTCAACACATTTCCCACACAAAAATTTTTAATATTATAATAGTAACTTTAAAAAAAAAAAATTGCCCTACACTATTTACAGATATATAATTTTACAATGCACAAACACGTAAACAACAAATATTCGTTGATCATATACATTTGTGATCAATTGCCATGCCATTTTCTAATAAGAGCATAAAAGCGAATTGCTTAAGTATGTAGTAAAATATGTGTGTTTATAATTATTTATTATATCATTTAAGTATGTGTTTTAGATTTATTATAACTAGTGTGTAATTTATTACTGAAAGTTGTACACTTGACTCTGACTTCAAATTTTACCAGTAACCTCTATCGCTTAAAGGTTGGCTGGTAAAAAACTCAATTGTGAGTTAAGCTCGCCTTTGTACATTCTGTTACATTAAAAATGCAATGTAATCATTTAAGAAATGTGTGCAATAAAGAATTAAATAAATAAACTTTGTTGTTAAAAACGCGAATATGGAAAGAATATACGCAAAAATGGAAAGAAAAATGTATTGCTACGCATACATACATAATGGTACATCTAGTAAATGATACATTTATATTATACTCTAGTCTACGTATATTTTGCTCCAGATGTTACAATTGTGACAAAATATTACATATGTAATAACGGATGTTTATAGAAATATGATACGATATCAAAAGCTTAAAGTATTTTCAGAATATTGTTGTTGTTGTTCGATGTGGAAAAATTTTAATATTATTATTTGTGGGATGTCAATAGAGGTGAACTTAAGTAACATATCATACAAACTATATTGAAGGAAAAAGAGGCCGGCCGAGGATTTTGTTTCATCAAGTGAAGGAGAAAGTAGAAGTACGTTAATACCTGGGGGCTTAGCCAAGTTGACTATCTACAATCGCTAACGAATAGAAAACGAAAGAAATGTATAGGATTATATTCTATTCATTTGTTTTGACCACGTGACATAACACACGTGACGTTTTCTATTCGTTAGCGATTGTAGATAGTCAACTTGGCTAAGCCCCCAGTAAGTCAAAAGACAAGCGGAGGATAGAGACAGGTGGCGACAAGAGCCTAGCTCTTAAACATAAGAGAGATCATTCAAACATTGAGAAACCTCAATTGCTGTACCCAATTATCGAAATGTTATACTTAAACAAAACTTACCTTCATCTAGAAATAATGAGAAATTCCTGAGCCACTGTTTCCCAACAAATACTTGGCCTTACACAGCGATCGTTGAGCCACTGAACTGCAATAATGCCTTGCGCGCCACTACCTTCACCGCTCCTTATCTTTACAACAACGATGTATAAATGTGTAGAGATGTAGACAACTCAGAAGATTATATATAGAAATGGAAAGATTATATTAAATTTGGAAAGATAGATATGGATAAGTAGATGGTGGCTAATATTGACGACATTTTACGCTGACCCTAAAAAAATTGATTTGGCAGAAGGATGATGATGATGTAGATTTTTTGGTTAGAGTTTATGGTAAATTAATTTTAACTTTTTTATACTACTACTGAGGTGGCAAACAAGCATAAGGCGCGCTTGATGGAAAATGGTATCGATTTACCTATAAAAGCCTCTAAAAGCAAACAAATCCCTCTTTATTAGTAAGGATGTGGAATATCAGTCGTTTTTTTGTGTACCAAATGAAGATGGACTAAAAGATGGATGGAATTAAAAAGCACTGATATTAAAAAGGAGTAAATGCTAAGATGACAGCTGATAGAGAGGAATGGAAGAAGAAGACTTTTTCGCCAATCCTAAATAAAAATTGTAATACGGCAGTAAGATGATGATAGCAATCTGGATTTGTAGAGTTGAGGTTAGTTAATAATATAAATATATCTTTTATTATAATAATGAGGTGGCAAACAAGCATAAGACACGCTTTGTGTATACCGATACTGTTAAACGACACAAAGACAAACAAATCCCTCTCTATTAGTAAGAATGTAAGAATAAATAAAAGAAAAAAAATATAGTCTTTTTACTGAACTCTCGGTAAGTAAGTCCGACTCGCACTTGTCCGCTTTATTTTTTTTTACATACCTCTTACCTAATATTATTGTAATTTCATCACTCCAAGTGTGATGTCTATACACCGAGACTGCAGCTCCCTAAGGCATTCCTTATAACATATATGTCTTGGACCCGATCCTTACGTATCCTACTGTCTGCACCGGTATTTTATATACAATATCTTCTTCACAATGTAAGGACTAACAAATTAAACCGTAAAAATCTTAAGACACCTTAGAGGTTCGATATTATTTATTTTAATGTTATAAATGAGGCAAGCATTTGACCATAAACCTTCCGGTGCTACTACGATGAAGGATATCTGCCTTGGTAGTTTAACGGTATGACGGTCGTTATCCCCCAGATAGGTTTCACCGAACACGTCATAATAATTTTTATAATGTATATTTACGCATACTATTAGAACATTAAAGTTCTTAGAAAGAAAAGATCGACCACCAAAAAAAATGACCTACCTACGTGACCCCGCCCATGTTATTGATTTTTTCTATCTACAAATATTTGGATCTTTACGACAAAGTCACTTGGCGCAAAGGCTTTGTCCGATAAGTAGAAACTAGTCATAACCAAACCCTTTCATCAGAAGCAACTTACCGATACTAAATTGTTTGCAGCTCAAAAAAAAATCACATTTTATGGGACTCATTCTCTTTCCCTTCAACTAAGATAGGTACCTAAGTAATTACTCGACTGGCTAAACTGGGAAAACTGTTAAATATGCTTCACAACCAACTGTTTTATACTCCATTGAACCGCAACAATTAAAAGAACTAAAATTTTTAAAAGAATTAACTTTCCAGGCACTTTCATTTCATAAACTCTTGCTAAATTTTATTCCTTCTAAATATTTAGAATAATATTTTCTGTGAATCATCTACTATATTTTTAAATGGTTTTTCGGCTTTACTAATTGTTGATTTTGAGAACGCCTGACTAGTCTTGAACACAATTGAAGTTAACTTTTAAGAGCACGGTCAATTGATCATGTGTGTTGACTTTACGCGATCCCAAAATCAACATGTGTATTGTGAGTACAGCTGAATTTATACTTCTTAGACCAAATGATGGTCTTCTTTTGTCTCAGCACGGTGTCAGTTGTGAGTCGCGTTATTTACGCTGTACTCAGTTTTATATAAATTTGCAGTTTGTGCCACACAATAAGTTGTCGGTCGACTCACTCGCGTATTTACGTACATATATTAATAATTAAATGTTGAAACTGAATAAAATACGTCCTTTAAATTAAAATCTATCTACGTATATGCTTCGACATCCTCCGTCCGTCAGCCATTTAGCGAAATTATTATAGGTTAGCCTTAGCAGAATATTTCGGTGAATTCACCGTTACTACACCGGCTGTGAACTCGGTCGACGTATAAATTAGGTACTTGTTCACAAAGTTACTACCAAATTGTATTATAATTTCGTTAGCCTTATTCACTTTGAAGTTGTTCCAATTTGTTTATTGGTATTAAATTTCGGTGAGCAAATAAGAAAGGTAAGACAAGTTAGGTTACAATAATTTGTTATAGTAACATTAGATAGATGAAGAATCATGTTCTACGAAATAAGTATAAATCTTTTTTTTTTTTTTTTCTTTTTAACACGCAAGGTCTCTCATGAGGTAACACAATAATCCATGAATCTATAAATTTTAATTATTTAATAGGATAAATTCTCTTTTCTCTTCTATCTATAAATTCTTTTTTTTATAAATCTCAAATGCTGTTAAAAAATTAATAAAGAATAAAAACAATTAACCTACCTTACTACTTATGTCTAATCAAACGAGATTGAAAAATCTTTAAGCTTAGTCAGAATAAAGACATTTACATTATTAACTCATTAGTTAAGCTTAAGTTATAAGCTAGAGTTAAGAAAAAAATTATTGTACAAAACGCAATAAATACTTAGCAAAATATAATTAGTGTTACATTTCAAAATGTAACACAATAATACCTATATTTTAGCCATTCTTTGCCTAATAAATAAGACATTTATTGCTTACTCTATGCTTATTTTGATTATTTCTAGATACGAGAAACAAAAGCAGCAAACGATTAATACCATAAAGAACAAGTAATTAAAAAAAAGAAAGAACATGTTACTTACAAACATCAGCCGCTCATAATGTTTGTGTTAATAGCAACTCGGGATAGGATGTAATGATATTGAACCATAAATTTCTATCATTATCTGGTGTGTGGCATATTCCCGTTGTTCCACTTAGTCGAGTACCCCGGAGCGCCACATGCGGTGCTCTCTCATAACAATTATTAAAAATAATCTGACGATGAAAGAAAATATGGTACTAGTAAAATTCAACTTACATTTTAAGCGATGAATTATGTATTCTATTAAAAGTTATTTACATTATGCTAGGTTGGAAGAAGTATTCTTATTTGTAATAGATATGTGCTTTATATTGAAAGTAATTTTATCAATTGCTACGGAGAGATTTTTAAAGATGGTTAAAGATTAAAGAAGTTACTTATTTCAAGCCAAAATACTCATTCATCTGCCTAGCCTTTTCCCAACTATTTTGGGGTCAGCTACCAGTCTTACCACATTACATCTTTACATGGAGCGACTGCCTATCAGACCTCCACAACCCAGATACTGGGTTACACGATACCCCTTTGTAAGACTGGTTGTCAGACTTTCAGGCTTCTGACTACCCGTAACAATTGTCAAAGATCTACAATTGACAGCCGGGGCCAACAGCTTAAAGTGCTATCCGAGGCACGGAGAGTGATCATACTGTGATTGAATTACAGTTACAGTTACGTCAATGCTCGCCAATATTACCAGAGTAAAAGTAAAGGAAAATGTCTTAGAATTTGATATTCTTATCACACTGCGCACATTTTAAAACGTTGTAGTAGATATTAGATGAAAATGTCAATAAATTTCACGTTTAGTAAATCGTCGTCTTTACCAAGTTGCAAGATGTTCAAGTTTTAGAGAATAAATTTATTGGAGAACGATTCACTTGGATATAACCAGTTCTATTGCAACGTTGGATTTATGTCAGCCATTCCGATTTGGTGTACACTTAGCCACTAAATAACCTAATACTGTGAACGATGCAATCCTATTGATTTAACTTTCGCCTTCTCCTTTAATTATATAGACTCACGCCTGTATTCCCCAGAGGAGGTAGGCAGAGGTGTGCAGTACACCCACGTTACGCCGGCTATTTTATAAGTCCCATGTAATAGGGGGCAGGCCTATTGTTCCCGGTTAATGGCTGCTACTGAGAATTTCCTAATGGAAAAACCCAATTACACTTTTGCCCGACCCGGGGATCGAACCCAGGACCTCGTGCTCAGCAGTCGCGCTTGCTACCACTAGACCAACGAGGCAGTTCCTTTAATTATAATAATAAATAAACCAGCCTGTAACTGTCCCGTTAGGACAAAGGCCTCTACTCATACAGAAAAGGATTAATCATTAATCACCTCGCTAGCTCACTGCGTGTTCGCGATTTCAGACTGTTGAGTCCAGGTTTCCTCAGGTTTTTTCTTTTTAGTCAGAGGTGTCTTAGATTAGTTACCTAAAAATTTACATAAAACATTGAAAAAGTCTCAGTGATATATGCCAGGTTCGAACCCACACCATACGTAATCAAATAATTGAAGATGACGTATCTTTAATTATTTGATTACGTATAAAGGAATTTGTTATGTACATTCCGGAATCAAATGATGGATAGTCGTTCCACGCGACGCATGTCTACATTGAGAGTAAAACATGACCCCGTCTTCTCGATTTGACTTACATAGATTTTAGGTATTGTCGAAGTACAATATTTTAAGATAGAGTGCATCTATCATCTATAAGTTTATTAATATAACTATATCTTCATCTTCTTCTTAGTCGCTACACTCTTGACAGAGTAGTCGTGGTCGTTACGTCGCGTCGGTCGGGTGGGTAACTATAACTGTTTATGGTGTTAAGGGTAGTAAAGTTGTCGACTGCCTCGATAGATGGCGTGCGGATCGAGTTAGATGGCGCTATCGTTGTGTGTTCGCAATTTTACCTACCAAATTCGGTTTCTATTATTTTTGTTGTTGATAAACCTTAATACAGTCTTTGTTATTAATAGTGTTTCAATCAATTACCCTCGCCAAGTGACCCGCGGAGTATTCAATAACTAACTAATGCATAATGATTGTATGTAAACATTACATTAGAACTATGTCAAACAACATGAAATCACCAAATATATTCAATACATTTTTTTTTTTTTTTTTTTTTTGTGAATTTTTTACATGTTATAGCACATGATAGCTTATTAAATATAATTATTTAATAAGAAAATTTGAAAAAACAATTGATACGGATGGGATTCGAACCCACGATCTTCGACATACCGTGTCGACGCTCTAACCGCTGAGCCACCGTATCCCATCGGCATCAATCGAAATTTCAAATCTCTTTTACACGCCTTAGGCGTGTGGCGACATCTATCGAAATACATTACGTATTCCGACCCAGTGCTCTAAACTTTGCAGTTTAAGTAGACACCGATGCGATATCACCAATTTTCTTAATATTTTTTGTGAATTCTTATTAAATAATTATATATTCAATACAAACTGGAGCGTTCACAAGAGCTACAACATTGCACGAACCGCAAATATTACTATTTGATTAAAGCCTAGTCTGTAATAGCGAATATTGTTGAATTGAAAATTGGACTAATTTAGAAATTTATGATAAAACAGCTTTAATTTAATACTGTTGCGATTGTTGAGCATGACTACTGAGCGCAACTGTGACAGCTAAGCGCGATAGCTGAGCATGACTGCTGAGCGCGCTGTTAGGCGTGACTGCTAAGCACGGTTGCTAAGCGTGACTGTTGTGCGATACTGTTAAGTGTGACTGTTGAGTGTGACTGCTGAACCCCTTTCGTTTGATCCCCGGATCGGGCAAGTATTATTGGGTTTTTAAATTAGGAAATAGCAGCACTACGTCTGGAATTATGACCGATTAATGACTATAAAACTTATCCTTTAGAGAATATATATTGTTATATATTTGCACGCGAGTATTTAGTTCGTACCTCACGACCTCACAAACAGGTTCTTGATAGGGTTGAAATTAAAAAAATACGAAAAATCTAAGATCCTTTTTTATTCCACTTAAGGCAAAGTGTATATTGGCCTGGAGTCGTTTTCCCTGAAATAATTTATTTAGCGCAAGAAAAAAGGTGAATTTTACTTGGAACTAGGCCATTTTTTTACTCGCTGTGTTTCCGTGTTCCCAAAAGAATATTGAACAATGTGTGAATACCAAAAAATAAAGGCAGAAACTTTCATCTATTCGAGGCACTTTGAAACAAGACCCCTATAACAACAGATTGTGTAACATTTTTGCTGCTACGGAAACTAGAAAAAGTATATTTGAAATCTAGATAGATCCCTATCCACTAAAATACCATATTGTTTGATTTTAAGATAGTATATATATGTAGGTATGTAAGGATAAAGAAATACCCTTGTCTAAAATCTACTTTGTATATCATACGATTCATACGTCGTAGAGGTATTTCAATACTCAATACTCAAATATTTATTGCATTCTACAATGTAATACTTAGGTAGTAACTTAAACTTATGAGAAATATAACTAATATTATTATAAGAATACCTAAGTACACGCTAAATATTAATTCACTTTACACTGTTTTCTCGCAGATATCAAAAACACTCATCATTGTACCTGACATTAATTGATTGATAAATGTTTTATCATTTAAAAATATACAAATTATATTCCCTTTCACGCTGTAACATCACAAAGAAAACCTGCTGAATAATTTAACAGATCGTCTGATTTTCACAGTGGAATTCTCCAATTCTGACATTGACTATCTTTGTAGACAATGCCATTGGTGAATATTGAATAAGGCTTTGTGAAGTCGACTTACAAATGCGTTGCGCAAAAATATTAAATAAATCTTAAATACAAAAATTTGGTACCTGAATAGTCGCATACTACTAATACCTTTTTTATAACAAAACCATGTAAATATGAAATAGTTATGTGAATCGTAAATCATAATATTCGAGTCACTTTAATTGTCGTTTTTTTTTTAAAAAAAGTGACACGACTGGACAGTGAACTGGTTTGCTGGAGGTTAGAGAGTCTATTCCATGACACGAATAGCTCTGATTTTTCAGAAGTACCTACGCATTATGAATTAGTCATCACCTGCTCCGTGCCTTAGAGAGCATGTGAACCCGTTGGTCCTGCGACTGATATCTCTGTAGTCGTATCAGATTGCTGTCTAAGCGGACTAGAAATAGAGAGTGCGTTTGTGTTTGCATACATACTTGAGCACCATATTCTCCTGCTTAAATAGTTAGTCATCATTGGCCACTATGACCTAATTCTGTTAAGTGGGCATATCGTATTAACTTAAACTCTGGACGTACAAGGTGCAATGACGAGCTAAATTATATACTTACATACATTTGGAGAATTAAAATATACAACTCAAATATTGGTAAATATTTATTAATACCAAAAACGCGATATTTTTGCATTATAAGCATGCATTTTTTGTAGAATTGACTTTTGAAAAGCTCCACATGTTCACACATTGCATGTGACTGTACGTGGCTTAAATACCATGTTTTTACGGTCGGTTGATTTGAAATCTAAAGTTATAAGGATTTGTGGGCGCCCGTTTTTGTAGCTAGTGATTCGTGAAAACGGTCTAAATGGAATTTGCCGATACAAGCTGTGTTCCGACACGATTCATTGAGTTAATGGCTAACAAATTGGTTTATAACTGAGCTTAATCTATAGCTTACTCATACTTATTTCACATAGACGACTATTTTCTAAGTTTCATCGTATCATTTTGCCGTTTATTTGTGAAAAAACAAAAATCTAGACTACAAACTCGCAAATATTAAATTTCTCAAAATTTCGCGTCTCTATCTCTTCAATATCCTTTATGCCATTATTATCATAAAGCTTTTACTGTTTGCATGCACGAATATGTATAGTCTTTATATTTTTAACAGTATATATGGTGGTATAACTTTTATTTACTCTTAAACTTTCGCGTTGCATGATTATTTATTTAGACGTAACACGGGGATTAACGCGCACATACCTTAAGATTTTATTTTCCCGACGTTTCGAACAGGTTACACTGTTCGTGGTCACGGGCAGACTGACCTGTCTGCCCGTGACCACGAACAGTGTAACCTGTTTGAAACGTCGGGAAAATACACTGTTCGTGGTCACGGGCAGACTGACCTGTATGTATGTGCGCGTTAATCCCCGTGTTACGTCTAAAAAAAAGGTATAACTTTTAGCCAGCCTGGGAGTCTCCTAATGGGGTATTTATCAACGATATGCTGGATGTACGAAATAATGATACGGCTTTACTCACGTATTGTTTTCGGGGAATGCCCGACTAGTTTCGAACTCAAACGGAATCCATTTTCAAGAGCGGTGTATACGCGGCGGCGTCGCGGACGCCGTAAAGCCGTATCATTATTTCTCACGACGACGATTTCGTATGACCCACGAAAGTTATTATTCTAAGATATGCTTTATGGTTGAAGGTGGCACAATCATAGTCAGTCGAGTTATGACACCCTATTTATGAAGGTGGTAGTTAGACCTAGGTACGCCGCCCGGTGAGAATTGTATTTGTCATGGACACAAATATTCTATCTATCTATAAATCCAGGTTTGTTCTGGGTTTTATAATAGCATCTAAACATCGCTTCACAAGCAGCATTGTTTTTTTTAACACTACACAAACCATTTTAATTAAATAAAACGCCACTTTCAGAAAAAAATGTTGGAACAAAATGTACCAAGGAATGTTTCCTTCGGTTATATTTTGTTACAGTTTTGTTTTGTCTGTTGCAGAGTTGTAATGTTAATTTCCTGTTAAACGGAATTGTTTTAAGAAATAATACCAAGTAATAAATACCGGATGCTGACCATAGAAATAGACAACGGTAAAGTTTTAATTTAATTTCTTCAGTATAATAATCAAGACTCTTCCTAGCAAAGATGTAACTAATTTATTTATTATTTATTATCGAGTTCGAAATTTCTATAAAATGACATATTCAAAATTTATTTCTAAAAAAATCTAATATTAGTTCTTTATCGAACAGTTGTTGTACAACCTGGTGTCAGAGTTTAAACGCCCGTAAACCTCTGACATAAGCCATGTCAGGGGTTTGCGGGCAATTTAAACTTACACACTCTTGAAAAATCTCTCAGGAAATCTCTCGCTGGTTTCCTCACGATGTTTTCCTTTAACGTTTTAGCAAATGTTAATTAATTTTTAATACGCACATGAATCTGAAAAGTCAGAAGTGCGTGCCGTGGTTACAAACTTTTGACCTGACAGTCCAGCAGTCTACTAAGCTATCTCTGCTCAAACTTTAATGTTCGCGTAGAATGCATAAATACTTTAGTAAAATTTTTATATAAACACAGTATCATTAGCTTTCAACAGTTGAAACTTTCACGTCATATTAACTACGGCTGAAATAACCCGCGAATCACAGGAAGAGACATTGAAAAACATCGACGCAGAAAATGCGCGGTTTGAAGCTGAATTAAATATTTACCGCGGAAATACCCGCATGTGACGCATACATGCTCAACAAACGAGATCCTATATCAATTTTTTTATAGACATCAATTTTGATGAATGGGTTTCGAGTGTTTGATGTTAAAAAGTCTATTTCATTGGCGTAGTGGAATTTTAAAGTGAACTTTATGAAGTAATTGATATTGAAATTTGACGTTAGGTTGATGGTAGTGTCTGTTATTGATAGATAGGTTTTAATGAACTAAAAATATTTTGGCTACAGTAAAGTTCTAATTTTTTGTAGAAAGTGAATAACGACTTTGAGCAGGCTTTGAACCTTTGACCTACTAGCAAATGAGAACCACCAGCCGCTCTATCTGTAATCCTGTATGCGCTATCGAAATTATCTTGGACATTAAACCATCTCTGATGTTATACGATGATATTCACATTTGATTTGATAGTAGTTACATCTACCCCTTATATGAAGTAGGTAGCATGCTATCATGTTTAACCTTGCAGTTAGAATACAATGCTATACAAATATAACTTATTGCTACGTATGTACTATCGTAGACAAAGCCGGTGCACCACTTTTAAGGTTAAAATCGCTTGCACTCGGCGTCTAAACGTAGTGCTAGCGGCCTCTACGCACGTAGCATCGTTCAAAGCATTTTGATCGCAAAGTGGTGCACCGTTCGTGTTTGCGATAGTACATATAATTTATGCTTAAAAACGTTTTTATATACGGTTTGTGTTTAAAAAATTAAGTAATATTAGAAATCCATATTCAAATGAGTACTGAAAATACTTTGATGAATTGCAATGTGCATATTTACATACTTATTTGGAAGTACAAGGTACCCGTAGTCCGTGCACAAACTTCCAGAAACGTGACGAGAATGGTGATCACTCCTTACAGTCTCAGAATACATTGACACAAATAGCTGTGGGTACTTTGGGCCAAATTGGTCACAAATATTGATGGAGCTTTGCTTGGCTACTTTGCCGACTGTTTCGGGGTACAGAATTCTGTTTGAGAAGTTGGAACAAGCATATGTACAATGTATTTATTAATATATGACATATAAATGATATAGTAATGTCCTCCTGACCGAATTTCGGACACGCGGCCATCTGAGATACAATAGTGCACAAGTGTTGTTTACAGGTGCACTCTGTATTTCCTCACTCTTATAGTCTGATGGGACGGCAATCCAAAACGACCGGAGAGAGATCAGGCGCAGGGCGGGCTTACGTGCTTTCCGAGGCACGGAGTAAGTGTTATTAATGTATATTACAGACATAACTGGGTTCTAACCTGAGACCTCTGACTTGCCAGTCAACAGTCATCACCGGCTATCACGACGATTGCAAACAGTAAAAATATGCCGTTGATACAGTCCACATACCTTCGTCTATAAAGTTTAGCTTACATTAATAAATCTGCGCGTATATTGTATTCAATTGCTCCATTTAGCTGTCACACGTTGGGTGCCAAAATGGACAATTCACGCGCACATAAAATTTTACAGCCACACTCGTCGACAATTTTATAGAATATCCAATTCAAAATGTCGAACGGGAGATTGTACGGGTTGTATACCCATTGAACTGTTTGACAGGTTCACAGCGCTATATCGCTGCGCTAACAGATTATAGTGCTGATTCTCTTGTACATCCCGCTTAACTAATTTTAGTCTAACTATATCTCTTTCTAATAAACACTTTCAAAAAAGGACAGCAAATTGAACTATTAAATTAGAGCTGTCAAATTAGTCTACGTCCTTGCAATTGACGTAAAATTAGACGAGACCTATAACATGCCGACTAAATTCTCGTTGATATCACGCAAATGGACTAGTTTGACAGCTCTAAAAATCTGCTATCCTTTTCTAATGATCCCTGTTAGAAAGAGAAATAGCGAGTCTCAATTCGTTTAGAGCGTGTGCAAGAGAATTAGCACCGATATCACACGTAGAAATCAGTATCAGTATGACTATACATACTAAACAGTACCAACCAATTATATACCTACTTGTCAACAAAATACTCACAAAATAACTTGCAAAACCGAACTAACACGTTTATATAATTATCTCTCTTAACTAAATATTCTTTGCCCGACATAGTCCATAATTGATACCATATCTTATGTCCACCATTAAGTTTATTAGAGAAAATTTAGAATATTTATATTCTTAGAGCATGTAAGAAACTATAGACCAACCCTACGTAAGCACGGGCACAACTCAGCCGTGACACTTATATTTTAGCTTATATCATGGTTAACTGCTGTGTTAAATTTTGCAAAAATTACTAGAAAACATAATTTAAAAAACGATTTTATTTTATGAGGCCCGATTTTACCAAACTTTCTTATTCTCCAGAATATTGCGGGAGTTATGTTACTCTCCATATTTACTATTGGATAACTTCGGTAATGTTTCACCACTTTACACTACATTAAATTAAATCTCATGTAGTAATTCTTTGACGTATGCTCGATTTGGATAAAGAAAATGAACAAACGTAAACTGCTTAAATGTTTTTTTTTTGCTTACGTACATTTTTTGTAGTATATAATGAACACTGTGTATTTATTAGCTAAATACTATTAATATCTGTTTAGCTGCTTTCAACCAAATGCACTTTGTCATTATTATTTAACTATACCTAATAAGATTAACATAATATTAAATTGTTTGATAGAATTAGTATCGGATTATGCATTTAATCTGCTTTTGGCTCAGTTCAAGCTATACATATGTATAATATCTACAACCAATCACACTGTTACGTAAATTCAAATTGATGTGTGCGGTGTTAAGCCGATTGTTTTTATAAAAGCGGTTTTATGGTGCCAACCATTAGCCCCTTTTTTTGGGAAATAAACGCATTTATAAATACAAGCCCGTATTACCTGAGCTATTAGATATGCGTATTTTTTAATGTTTATTTTTCGTGATTAGAGGTCCAATTTGAGTCATTCTTTTTTGTTCGAAAGAGTTTAAAGCTGTAAGTCATGTGTGTATTATAAATTATTTTGCACTTGTTCTATGCTTCGGAAAGAACGTAAAGCCGTGAGTCCTGTGCTTGATCTCTTATCAGCCGAGTCGGATTGCCATCCTATCGGAATATGATTGTGTAGAATTAGAAATAGAATATGATTGTGTACTTGGCTAATGTCCGTTGAGATTGGCGGCTGCTTTCCCTTCTTTGGTTTGACTTGGAGGAGCTTGTAATGGGAAGTTATTAAAGGAAACTTGACTTCCCATTACTTCCTCCAAAAAGTGTATTTTTAACTGATATTTAATTTCGTTAACTGCCTCGGATAGCACGTTAAGCTGTTGGCCCCGGCTGTCAATTGTAGATCTTTGACAGTCGTTACGGGTAGTCAGAAGCGCGAAAGTCTGACAACCAGTCTTACCAAGGGGTATCGTGTAACCCAGTATCTGGGTTGTGGAGGTCTGATAGGCAGTCGCTCCATGTAAAACACTGGTATTCAGCTGCATCCGGTAAGACTGGAGGCCGACCCTAACATAGTTGGGAAAAGGCTAGGCAGATGATGATGATTTAATTTCGTTAACAAAAGCAAAATACATACTAATAAATACACAATTCAATTCTCCAAACGAACAGAAAACGAAATGACTTCCTTATGAAAACAAACGATAGATCTCGGCCATAACTCAATCTCACTAATTGAAAACGGTCGCACACACAACTGCGTGTGAGAAATGATGAGTATTTAGCTAGATCGACTCCCTGAGATATTAGATCTTTGAAAAAGCAATTTCCTGTAAAAGAAAAATATTCAAGTTAAGTGAATTTTTTACATGTTTGCTAATTAAATATAATTATTTAAAAGGAAACTTGAAAAAAAAACAACTGATACGGATAGGATTCGAACCCACGATCTTCAGCGTACCGTGCCCGCGCTTTAACCGCTAAACCACCGTATCCCATCAGAATCAGTCGAATTTTTTTGATTCTGATGGAATACGGTGGCTCAGCGGTTGTTTTTACCCGACTGCCAGGAAGGGTTATTTTAAGTTTCTTATTAAATAATTATATTTAGTAAAGGCATGTTTTTGTCAACAAACTCACCTGATGGTAAGCGGCGTTGTGGTCTTCGATGAAGCACACCTGCCTTTGAAATGCTTTTTTGAGTTGGTCCTTCATTTTACTGTTGTCGTAATGTAAAATAAAAGTGTATACTACATTGACTTAAACCTATAAGAAACTAGCGTATAAACCTGTCATAACTGTCTAACCTGCATATAACTGTCCTACTGTAGGGCAAAGGCCTCTTCTCATACAGAGAAGGATCTAGCATTAATCACCACTCTAGCTCACTGCGTGTTGGCGATTTCAAACTATTAAGATCTCAAGATGTTTTCCTGCACCGTTGATGTCTGTCGTCAGTGATGTCTTAGATTAACTAAGAAAGTACATATTTTGACATTGAAAAAGTCACATTGGTACACGTCAGGTTCGAATCCTCACCCACGTGCTTGCAAAGCAGATCCATAACCAATGAGCCACCACGACACTAACCAAGAAACAAGCTTAAAAATGCAAAAATAACTTTATAAAGTATTTATTCATACTATGCGAAAAGTTAAGTCACGGTTCTAGTGATACTTAACTCCAAAAAATGTAGAAGTCACCAACACCTCTAACTTTTCGTAAGTTAAATGTGTTATCCTTGGGTTCGAACTTGAGACCTCTAGCTTGCCAGGCAAATGTCATACAACTAGGCAATCACAGCAGTTCTACTAAATTGCAGAATATTGTGAATAATTTGCCAAAGTAATATCTGACGACCTTTTCTGAATTTATTAAATGTAGTAAACAGAATCAACTGTTTCTATATTTAATATTTTATTTATTTATTTATTTATTTGTGACATGGAAGACTTACAGCTAATTAATCTGACATAGCACAAGTGTAGTCGACAGTAAGCCAATTACAAGTCTTCACTTATAGAAATACAGTAACATATTGCAAACTGTGAGTAAACGATTCATAATAAATAAAACCAGTACTTAATTATAAGTCTAGAATTAAGTTAAACAAAAAAAAGAAATAAAAAACCTATTACATTTGTCAAAAGAAAACAAACAAAATATTCTAAATGAAAAAGTCACGGCTTAAAAACCTTCTTGCCGACGCCACACTAATTGTAAACCTAATATTATATCTAAGTTATCTTATATCTAAGTTTACAACTTGATAAAGCTTTTATGGCTCAAGCTTATAAATAATAATTTTATCTTTGAAAAGAAATCTGATAAAACGCGTGTAATTAAATCTACATTAAATAAATACAATCTCTCCGGGATCTTAGAAACGGAACTAGACGGTAGTAACGTTTCTGTGTTAGTTAAGATAGAGGTGTTTTATTGCTTTCATACACGTCCGAAACTAAATTAGACTCGTCGTAATCTCTTATTCTAACATAAACATTAAAAAAGGATAGAAGATTTTTAGAACTGTCTATTTAGTTCATTTTCTTCATAATAACGAGATGATTTAAGTCGCAATGTCATAGATGACTACTAATTTCACGTCAGATGCAAGGGCATGTACTAATTTGACAGCTCTAGTTAATTTTTCTGTTCTTTTTCTATGGCGTTTTATTGAAAGAGATAACTATAGTGGCACTTAGATACGTTTAGAATCGTGCTGATCCTATTACACATTGCACTAAAATAATTTTTATCTGCATGAAAATACAGTAAGAATTTTAAGACATGTTAATAGGTATATAATATATACCTATTAACATGACCAAGACATGTTAATAGGTATATAATATATACCTATTAGCATGTCTATAATATATATAATATAACATGTGAATCTAATAGTGGTAATAAATAGAATAGTTAGAAGAAATTGAAAAATATCGCGTACCGTGAAAAGTATCGCGAGTTCAGGTCCCACTCGTATCCTATCATGTTTTCCAATTTCCAATTTTTTTTTTTATTTTACCTTTTTTTTTCCAACGAAAATCACTTACGTAATATCTTTTATTTATGAAAATTTATTTCTAAAATAAAAATCAAATATAGGCTTGCTATACTATGGGGTAACATAACAACTAAATACATAACAATCCCTACCTATCTTTAAGGAAAGAAGGCAGATGTATCGCCATCTTTTCACTTGCCAACTTTTCTCAATGGACAGCAATAAAATCTCCCACGCCCCAGATTCCCCTGCACCACAATAAAATAAAACAGTCTGCCAATTTTGCTACTATCACCCAATTACATACAATAGTGTAGATATGCGTACCCTTGTCATTGTACACAGTGCTTTATTTATTAAAGTTATGAATTGATTGGACACCTGATCGAGTGGTGTAGACTGTATATTAGAATTTAATGAGGTTTTCCACTATTTGGTGTGTTGGGACTAGTGTATATGTGAATGGAACTGCAACTAAAATGCGAAAAGAAATACTGTTAAACGCCGTGAATGTTGTGACTGACATACAACGTCCGTCCGCTGGCCAGCGATCCGCTTTCCCCGCCCCCGCGCCCCTCGATGGATTGTTCTATATTTGTTCTATATTCCCTTAATTTCAAAATCCGATGGGACGACAATCCAACACAACCGGAGAGAAATTAGGCGCAGCTAGGACCATTGGCTTTACGTGCTCTCTGAGGCATGGTGATACCTAATTAATTTATAATACACACATAACTTATGAAAATTCAGAGGTGCATGCTTTGGGTTTGAATTTGAAAACACTGACTCGCAAATTAACGGTCATAATACTAAGCTATTACTGATAACCAATATTACCTACTCTTTTATTGTATTTTATTTTATTTAACTACTTTCAAGTATTTCATAATTATGTAAAAGTTAAACAACTCCAATAATAACTTACTTAAAATGTCTACATAAAGAGAGTTAGAAAGATTAATTAAACTGTCTCTGTTGACTTTGAAAGTTAACGAGAAAGTCAAATTAATAATTACTAATTATTTACTTAAAATTTATTTAATTATTTGTAAGGTGTTGAAAGGTACACAATATTTTTTTAACATATTTAAAAACCAGCTGTTCCATACATTTATGTTACATACAAAATGTATGGAACAGCTGATTTTTTTTTTGCGATTTCAGGGTTGGTCCCTTAGTAAAATTTGTTCATAATGATGAGTTTAATGACCCCTTTTAAGGATGCTGGTTTTTTACAAATAACCCTGTAGATGAGAAAATACTTGGGCATTGGAATATAGGAGAAAGGCAGAAGGAACTCTTCAACGGTCAAATTCATAGTTCAAGCACATCAAGTATTAGTTTTGATATTCCAATATAAAATCTTGGTTAAAAAAGTTGTTTTTTTTTTAAACTTATTCACAATAAATTTACAACTTGTAAAATAAATAGCATGTGACCCTTTAGGAGGGTTGTAGAACATCAGTTTGAGAAAGATCGCAAAAAACAAATTTTGCTTCTTTATACAAAGAGCGTCAGCTGATCGGCAAATTTGTATGGAAGTGAAAAATTTCTTTAATGTATTATGCAAACTGATGCTCATCATTAAATTTCATGCGCAGATTGACCTTTTATTTATAAGGTCCTACACTATTTATATTACACGTTGTATAATAAAAGAGAATAGTTCAAATCTATTACAAGAACATTCTTTATTTTTGTGACATGATCACTTCCCACGTAAAGTTTTTACTGTAGGCACTTACTATAAAAGTGAAGTGCTCTTAAAGGTATATTATTATTGGACAAGAAAAAACGTGAATGTTTTTCTATCGTTCCTTACTTCTAATGATTGTACTCATGCGATGGCTACTTTCAGAGTGGTTATAAATTATTTTATAAGCACTATGACTAACGATCCTAAGGATTCCTAAGGAGTCCTTTAATAAATAGGGAATAAATTCCTGCTGTTGGAAAATAAATGCTAGTCTTCTAGTCTTTTAGATTATCCAAAATTGAGCCCGTGAATCAGGAAGATATCCGGTAGCTATTTATGAGCCCTAGATTATTCGTGACTTGACGTGTAGATTTTTTTATATTTTTTGTCACAGATATTTCATTTTTTTTGCCATAGACAAGCTTCTGTGAAAAAGATTTGATTTGATAAACTTTTGGTTAAAGATACAACAATATTTACTAAAGATATATTTTGATTGATTTGATGAAAAAATCATCCTCGCTTATGTATAGTATGTAATATTTTTTGGACAGCGAAAAGGTCATACATAAAAAAAAACTTGTAAGTATTGTTATGTTTGGATTTAAGTTCACACAAATGGTTATTACATTGGGTTTTACTTACAGTTACATAAGTTTAAACCGTTTATAATACTATAACAGGCTTTAGACTATCCAGAAAAGGATTATGTTCAGCATACAAACTTTTGACAATAATGTTCTTGAAATAAATGAAACATAAAGTCAAAACTCGTTACTAAAACTAGCTCAAAATAAAATGCAATAAAAATATTTGCTTATTAACCAACCATTTACAAAACAACATCACATTCATAGTGGCGGCAACTAAGTTATGACCTCATAAATTTGTCGGATGTCACCGTTGTTCAGGCATTCCGTCCGCATAATCCTATCATTGTCCGCCATTATAGTATCTGCTATTTGAGCTGGAGATAGGGAATTAGAAGCGAGAGCTTGATGAACAACTAGCTATCGATTAGCGAAACAATTGATGGTGTTGCAATTAATCAGCAAACGTTCCGATACATAAGCTATATATTACATCTGTATAGCATTATACTCTGACTGCAAAGTTATACAGGGTTAAATTAAAAACACTGACAACCTGAAAAAAGGTTATTAAACTCGTTATTATGAACAACTGTTACTATGGGACCAACCCTGAAATCGAGAAAAAAAATCAGCTGTTCCATTTTGTTGAGTTATGAAAATGTATATAAATGTATGAAAGAGCGGATTTTTTTTCGCGGTTGTCGGTATTTTTTATTTAACCCTGTACAAGGGGGTGGATGTATCTACCGTCTGTGATAGTTGAATGTACAAGAGAATTTTGATAACACGGGCGGGGTTACGAACAACTTAGTGGCAGAGCACACTGGTACAGCAGTGATAGCCTTTGCCAATTCGAAGGTCGTAGGTTCAAAACCTATGTACGCACCTCTAACTTTCGGATTCAAAAAGGTATAAGAAATTAGTTATCACATGCTAAGAACGTTTAAGGTAAAACTTTCTCACGATGTTGTGATTTTTCAACGGTGTATATAAGTATAAGTAAGTCATGTCAGAGGTCTACGGTTTAAACTCTGACACCAGGTTGTTCATCAACTATATGATAAAGAAGAAGAGTGGCAGAGCGACTGGGGGAATTACCCAATAGGGCACGGATTCACGTCCCGCTCGTTATCATTTTTTTTTATTTGTACAAAAATTTTGAACGTTTAGAGGCTTTGGTTGCGATTTAATCAGAACAAGCGATGAATAGCAAATTACTCGTTAACAAAACATTACAGCGTGCAGCGGTACTAAAGGTAATAAGATTTTTTTTTTAAATAACTTTGACTTAAATTACTTCGTCGATTCAAAAACATTATGAAATTAAAAAACGTGAGCTGAATTCATACCTACGAGTATGTATTTGTTCATTTCCTGTTTTCCATAACTACTTCCGCCCTCTGGGGAGCGCAGACGTTGCATTTTAAACGAAAAACTTATACAGAATGTAAAAGTTCGTGAACAAAAAGTAATGCATACTATTTTCATTTCTACGCTCTACTTTATGTATGGTAGCCTTTTACGTAGCCGCTACGATAGCTACGCATGCGTAGCACGGTTGCTACGAGAGTGCTACGACAATAGTTGGCGATTCGATACAATTAAAATGATTGCAGTATTGTAATTGTATCGACATAACCCTCCTTTTTTGTAGTCGGGTAAAAATGATTGCAATATTGTTTTATATTGAATTTATTAAGTTATATCAGAGGTCTCAGGTTCAAACCCAAGGCGCGCACCGCTGACTTTTCGTAAGTTATGTGCGTATTATAAATTAGTTAACACTTACTCCGTGCCTTGGAAAGCGCGTAAATCCGTTGTTTTTCTTGTCCGTTCTTTGTCAGTTGTTTTTACGAGTTTCTTATTAATTATTTTTATTTAATAAGCAAAACATGTGCATAAACATGTAAAAAAAAAACATACATAAAAAATGTAGTACAAATACTTCAAATTCCCATCTTAGACCATAAAGAATTTGGATGTGGACGGAATGGATAAAAATATAAGTGAATTAGACCACAAACATAAGGCTTTTAGCTGGACGGCCATTGTAATAAGTTTGTTCCCCAATTTCCTGCCGCTACTCGGGCAAAGTTCAAACCGTTTCGATGCCGAGGCTAAAAAACTAAACCTTATTGTAGTCATCAGGATTTTGATTCGATTTTCGAATATAAGATGTGTCTGGCACTATTCCAGCTGGCAATACATACATGACCATTTCCTTCGGTCTTAGCAGTCACATAAATAACGGTTTTATAGTCAGAAAATATTCCGACTTCAGCCAGTATCAACGTGTGTTTTAAATGCCATGGTTTATACTGATTTGGAACAACCGTTGGGAGTGTGTTAATACTTAATCAATAAATAAATCAGCCTGTAACTGTCCCAATATAGGGCAAAGGCCTCTTCTCATACAGAGAAGGATTGAGCATTAATCACCACGCTAGCTCACTGCGGGTTGGCCAATTTCAGACTATTAAAGTCCAGGTTTCTTTACGATGTTTTCCTTCACCGTTAGTCAGTGGTGTCTTAGATTAACAAAGAAAGTACATATGACATTGAAAAAGTCACATTGGTGTACATGCCAGGTTCGAACTCACAACCACGCGCTTGCAAAGCGGGTCCGTAACCAATGCGCCACCACGACATGTGTTAATACTTAATCTACGAAAAAAAAAAGGTTCAATGAACTTACTTTTGATTGCTTTCTCGTGGAGGAGGTTTGCCTACAGTGACGCAGGCTAAATATTAATACTGAATTACTGGAATTAGATCACTGTATTATAATTTATCGTATACAAATTATTTTTTAAGTCGCGGCAGACCCAGAAGGAGATGGTAGGACGAGCTGGATGCTTATTGGGAGGATTGGCCGCAGAAAGCGCAGAACCAGGAGAAATGGAAGGAGGGTATGGAGGCCTTTGCCCATCTGTGGAACGATAACGGCTGAAAATAATAATAATAATTCTGACTCGGATGGGTATGGTAATTATCAAGGTCAAGGGTAACCGGTGGATGCAAATGGCAAGTTGTCGCTCATTGTGGCGTTCTATGGCGGAGGCCTTTGTTCAACAGTGGACGTCTTCCGGCTGATGATGATGATAATGATGGATGGGTATGTGCGCTCGCTCAGTAAAACTTCGGCTGACTCATGCGGGTCGGTGGACCTCAAGCCACTTTATCCTGTATTTTTAGTTTCATAGAGACTAGAGTTGTATGAACAAGTTTTGTCCACTAGAATATTTGTGATCTAATACATCGATTGGTTTTTTTTGGTCCTTGACTGACTTGAAAATTAAAACGATTTATGGCGGGAACTTTCTGTCAAAGTGACGTTGTGATAATTTTGTTGTTTTGTGGTTATTAACGTTAATGAAATACAAGGGAATAAAATTATATGTACACAAGGCTTACACATCAAGGTATAGCATCAAGCATAATCAGTATGAACTGACCTTGCATTGTAAAAGCTCTTTGTTCAACAAGATGTCAGCTTATACTGGACGTAAAGCTTGATATATAGCCGTGTGTACCTACCCTGTTTTTGTTTGATACACACAAATCTGTAGCCATTTTCTTTTGTGCGAACAAACTCACGTATTCTGTTAGATGTTTGCTATAAATTACTTTCGTGTGGGTGCAAAGGGTCTTTAAAAATGTAACAATTCTTGCTCGAATAACTTTGAACGCAAAGGAAACAGTACTTTTTTGTTTCGTATTTGTTTTAGGGTTCTGTGGAAAAAAAAGGTTTTTATAAGTAGTTTCTTATTAGCCTATCAATGCTGGAAAGAAAGTTTGCCATGAATATACTTATTTATAATGTACTAGCGACCCGCCCCGGCTTCGCACGGGTGCAATATACATATAAACCTTCCTCTTTAATCACTCTATCTATTAAAAAAAACCGCATCAAAATCCATTGCGTAGTTTTAAAGATAGACATAGGGAAAGACAGACGGCGGATAGCGACTTTATTTTATACTATGTAGTGATAGTGCTGCCTCTCCTCCAGATATTTCCCTTTCTCGCTTCCTACGACACCCGCGGGGCGAGTAGGGGTGGTTCTATTCTTAAGCCGGAAATCACATGGCATGGATGGATATAATAAAAAAAAACAATTCTAAGAATTCCAAAACCATTTTTATTTATTATTAAAGTTTTTAATTTTTGATTTATAAAAAACCTATACTTATTCTGAGGCATGATGAGAGATATAACAACACAAACTCGCTTAATTGTAATATTCAATGCAAGAATATTACGTTGGGTATTTCAGTACAATAATTTACGAAATTTATAGCTAAGTTCACAATATTTTCCGCATCGCAGAGCGTTTTACTGCTCTCGTTTTGAGGGTTACTCCGGCGCGGGCTGCAGAGTCGGACCACTGTGTCCGAGTACTTCCAACATGTGTAAAAATGGCCGCACCTGCTGTTATTAGGAAACAAAGAACCTTTTGCCTTCATTCAACGTCGTTTCATGTCTAATACCCTCCGTAACACGTGAGAAGGTCATTTTTTCTCATCCAAATTAAAAATTATCCCTTACTTGCAGACCCCCGTTCCACTTCACCCCCGTGAGAAAGCCTTCGTGCTACCTATCGGATTTAATTGTAAGTATAAACCATTCAGATACTCACTCAAACTGACACAAAAAAAAACACATCAAAATCGGTTCAACTGCTTTAAAATGATTCGCGGGCAAACATTTGAGGCAATTACTTATATAAATCTGGTAACTTTATTCCCAAACGAAGTTAACTTAATCTTGGAATATAATCTATAAAAAAATACAATATTTTTCTGCATCAAATTTTACACGACCAACATAATTATTATATTACCAGGTCTTCAGTGATATTTGATAAAAAAAAGTGATAAAATTGAGTCTTAGTTTCAAACAGTCAGTTAAATTGTAAAAAAAATATATGATCAAAAAAATACGTATCATATTTTTAAAAGAATATATATTAATTTGAACCCAGAATCGCTGCCTCGGCCTGGATATATTGCTAGCTTTAATAGTCTCGTAGCGAAACCGTGGGTTAACGAGCCGGCACAGACCCGGCGTTAAACGACCACCCATACAATTATCAGCGACTGTTATATACCGCATTAAAAATCGCCCTTCTAGCGACTCAATGAGATGTCTGTTTTCAACTGAAATCGAATTTAATAAAATAGAGTTTTGAAATTAGAACTTGAATCGTTATTAGGAAAATTTCATTGAATATTTTTTAGACAATAAGAATATACTATTATCTACCATTTAAGGGATATCTGTAATCGCACTGTTTGGTACCCTGACATGCGCTCATTGCGCGTGGACATATAAGGCTACAAAAAATTAAATAAGTAAAAGGTACATCAGCCACATGCGAGCTTAACATTCTAGCGCTTAGAAATTAGAAGCCAAATCGCCGTAAACCGGCAAGGAGACATAAAAAAAAATCAGCAGTTCCATACATTTATGTTCACATGACTCAACAAAATGTATGGAACAGCTGATTTTTTTGCGATTTCAGGGTTGGTCCTATAGTAAAAGTTGTTCATAATGATGAGCTTAATGACCCCTTTTAAGGATGCTGGTGTTTTACAAATAACCTACTGTTTGGAAGACGTACGAGCTTTATGCCAGTGTTAAACGTGCCAAAAGTATAAAAACAAGACTGCATTGACAAGAACGTATCTCGTAAATTAATGATGATGAAATAAATAAATAATTTGAGTTGGCGTGATTTATTCGAAGAGTTGTATTCTTATTATCAAAAACTTTGACAAAAGTAAAGGAATTTGTACTTACACATGAAACTTTTGACAATGAGTCTGTTTGAATTGAAAGACATTTGAAATATTTATTTGATATACCTGTTTAACATTTATTGAAATAAATAGGAGAAGAAACTTCAAAGAGTTGCTGTTTCTGTCTTTCATTCCTTGAATACTTTTGTATTGTTTATTGATTTAAAAGTTATAAATGGTTGTGAGGTAAGACAAGTCAAAAATCATTGTTGCTTGGAAACATTAAAAAGAAATTGTTTACGAAAGAAGTATGTCACATACAAATTATGTTTTATACTAAACAGAGCTTATTTGAATTGTGACAAATAACTCTAGTATTATTAACACAAACCAGTGTCTTTAGTATATAAATTATGATTGTGTTTTATGCGTACTAGCAACATTAGAGTAATAGCAACACTGTCTGTGATTGCAAATTGCAAATTTATTAACCAGTGATAACCTATCTATTAAGTTTAATTAAATAGACTAGGATAGGGTATAAATAGGATATATAAATTAAATTTATTAAACAGTGACTGCCTAGTCAAAGGTTGTATGAACTCTAATTTTCTTACAAAATTACATGTCAAAAAAGTGAGCCTCAATGAGATTGACACATTATCATTATTTTAAACCCTCTACAAATACATAATGAAAAAAAATATGCGTTCGTCCGTAAATCGGTGATGGTGAATCGGTGAAGTCGTGATAGCCTAGTGGTGGTGACTGTTGACTGGCAAGTCAGAGGTCTCGGGTTCGGACACCTCTGACTTTTCGTAAGTTATGTGCGTTTTATAAATTAATAATCACACTCCGTGCCTCGGATAGCACGTTAAGCTGTTGGCCCCGGCTGTCAATTGTAGATCTTTGTGTAGTCAAAAGCCCGAAAGTCTGACAACCAGTCTTACCAAGGGGTATCGTGTAACCCAGTATCTGGGTTGTGGAGGTCTGATTGGCAGTCGCGCCATGTAAAGCACTGGTATTCAGCTGCATCCGGTAAGACTGGAAGCCGACCCCAACATAGTTGGGAAAAGGCTAGGCAGAAATGATGTTCGTCCATAAATACTGTTTATCTACAGCTTACTCTGGTAGTAATCCCACTGGTACTTGAACAAAGAAAAAGCATTTCAAAATTCTACAGTAAACTTGTGGTAACTAGCTCAGTGTAATAAAACGATGCACATTTATAACGTTAACAATCTAAATATTCTTGTCTAGTACAAGTACGTGAGACAAATGCTCATAGATTTTTATTATGACAAGATAAGTTGAGCAGTTCGCTCAACTTTGAACGGCTCAATGTGGGACGAAGGTTAATAATGTGCCACATTACTGTAATTATTCAACGTAACGATGTTGTTGTCGGTTGTACAAACGGCTACACATCAAGTAATTTCCAGTATAAGCTGACACCTTATTGTATGAAGAGTCTATACAATGGGAGGTCACTTCATTCTGGTAAGTTACAGCTTGATGTGTAGCCATGTGTACCGCGGATGTAACTAAAATTTCTTAATATTTTTCGCAGTTAAAGAAAACACAGATGATAGATTCTCTTTTTTTTAAATCCGGATATGTGCGAGTCGGACTCACCCACCGAAGGTTCCAAATAAAGACTATCTTTTTTATGATTTAATTACAAAATATAGTTTACAATATAATATACAATTTAATTACAAAGTATAGTTACTTGCCAAATATCATAGTACTAGGTCAACGGAAAGTAAGTAGCTACCCAATAGATTTTGATTCCCTTGAAAGTATGATATCTAATATAGTTTCAGTGTAACAGTCGGGTTTTTTAATTAAACGATTTTACTTAGCTTGACCTGTTTATTATTTGGTTTAAATTTAGTAATCGATATTTCAACCCCTTCCTGTTGACAGATTGATCTGATATTTGGTACACAGCTTTAATTTTGATGACAAAACCATTTTACGTAAAAAAAATCAAATATTTAGTTTTTAAATTACTTTTTTACGTTCTTATTTTATTAATAAAAACACTACAAGCATGGCATAACCTAACCTAAAATGTCATCATATTTTACAATGTACGTATACCCTCGAGGTTTCCTTAATTTCATATAACATCTGTCACAGTCCCATGAGCTTATAGAACACATGTGTGCCACAATGTCTTGACTTATTTGAAGGCTTTAGCTCCAAATCCGCAAATATGAAACTTCGATACTTGAAGAAACTATCACTGATAACTTTCTATTAGAGAATAGTTTCTTCAAGTGTCAAAGTTTTCATAATACGACTGTCGCCTGTTGGTCCAAATTCGATTGTAATTTTTTATTTAGTTTTTTTTTTGATGAAGCTGCTCTATCCAAAAGAGATTTTTAAAATCGATTCATAATTAAAAGAGAAAATCTATTTTTTTGTGTTTTTTTTTTCATTTTGGCTAATAATGGTAATAATGGTAATAAAACTTAATATATAGCTGCGATTTTATGCCTTAAAAGTATTAGTAAATAGCGTCATAATAACCTTTTTTTTGTTTATGGAACCTTCAAAAGGCACGTGGCCTCCGGGATAAGAGACCGGGGAGTGTGAGATTCTAACTTTACTAAAACTACCCCGGTGATCACCATCAGCATATGGAAGAAGGTCCCAAGTCCTCTTAAGAGACCAGCTCTGGAACCTCTTTTATGCAACGCCTGTTAGGCCCCCCGGAGAGACTGTAAAGAGGTCTCTCCTGAGCTTCGCTATGCACGGTAGCATGTGACCACTTTGCCACCGTCGTCCTGGGGTAGCGTAGTAACCTAATGATCATTGACTTATAAATCAGACGTCTTAGGTCTCACGCACGTTGGTATAAGTGAAAATTAAATCAAATCTTCAAATCAAATAAAATCCTATAATAGTGTGGTCATGGTTTTTAAAAATATTAAGTTCTAGATGGGCGAACATAAACAAGTTGGAATTAAGTTGTTTTAAATATAAATATCATAAAATGTTAAATTAGAATGTTGTTAAGTTTAGAACATAAGATAAGTAAGTAAGGTACACACATAGTCGATTCGGCACATTCGGTTCGGTATTTTAGAAAAAATTTCATCGGGACTTTAAACGCAAAAAAAAAATTAAGGCAAGTAAGTTACAAATAGCTAAGTTGGTAACTCGTGGGTTCAAATCCTGCTCGTATCTCTTTTTTTCCTTTTTCAATTTGGAACTTTAGTCTTAATAATTTAACGTTGTAAACAAGCTTATGAAACATGCAAATAGGTTTTTTATAACGATACAATAAATATATAAATTAGCCTGTAACTTTCCCAGTGTAGGGCAAAGGCCTCTTCTCATACAGAGAAGGATTAAGCATTAATCACCGCGCTAGCTCACTGCGTGTTGGCGATTGCAGACTATTAAGTAGACGTTTCCTTACGATGTTTTCCTTCACCTCTATTCAGAAGTGTCTTAGATTAACTAAAAAAGTACATAATTATGACAGTAAAAAAGTCACATTGGTACATGCCAGGTTCGAACCCACACTCAGGCGCTTGCAAAACGCGTCCTTTACCTATGCGCCACCACGACTATACGATACTGACTTTTATCTAGCATCCAGTTTTATATGAGCCATTTTATCCACGGAGAAAACCGAGCTAATAACTCATCAAGAACAATAGATTTTTCTCGGGTTTTTCTAACAATATTTTTTAACGAACCAATCACAAAACACATTATGACATCGTAAAGTCGAATGTCATTATCGTGTAGGCACGCTATCAGCTGGATCGTATCGTTACTGGCTATTGTATTATTATTCGATGGCGGATAATATTTAGAAGCAGATTTAGGAGTTAACCTATCGATTAAGATCGAGTACGATAACTATGTTGTATTATAAATTATAACAAGCAATTTTTCATAAATTATGAATGTACAAACATTTTAAATAAAAGGGATCAAATTGAAAACCTTCTTCTTTTTGGAAGTCAGTTAAAAAGGTAATATGCACAAAAGCACGAGTCACATATTTCACAGGCAACAGTCGAGACTTTTCGTTGATGTCCGCTTTGAATCATACCGTTTGAATTTAACAAATGAATGTCCAGCCCGGTTTAAGTTAAAAATTCAAATTTCGAATGATGCAGACAGTAAAGGAATATGAAGGATTTTTTTATACATAACTAGCTCTTGCCAGCAGCTTATTTCACGTTAATTTAGAATTTAAAATTCATGATTTGAAAGACACGTGGCGCCATCTATTACCATAAGAACGTTATTGTTGTTTTCTTAGTTCTTTTTTTCGAGATATTACCTATTTATTACTGTACATCTGACATAGTATATGCAAAATGCAAATTTTAGGATCACCCTAAAATTTTTGCATGGCGTGAAAAGGTAACAAACAAACTTATTTTCGCATTTATAATATAATGGGATTTATATTAAGTTATATTAAGATTATGAAGTTACTATTAAGTTAGAATATAATGGGATTAAATTAAAATAATAATTTAACAAGCAAATCAAATTTTGTAGCACTATATTCTGTTTAAATTAGGGTCGTAAACAGCGTTTAAGCTTCTATGGAAAAGCATTTACACTCATGCACAAAGCTGTCGTCTAACAATATAGTTAAAATCCTTTATACGTCCTTTTTGCATCGTTGTCAACAAGCATAATCCTGCTACTTTCGTTTCTGATTTTATACGGGAAAAGTTGATTTTAATACTCTATACCATTTTCCCGCAACATTTTTAATAAATATGGACGCAAATCTGACCATTTGCAATGAAGTGATAAATAAAAACATAAACTACACGATTTTAAATATCTGGATTTAAAAAATATTTTACCGAGATTCGAATGGTGAACCCAGAAAAACTGAGCATACAACGTAATACGTAAAATTGATTGAACCTGTATCATAAAAAATGAATGGAGATTAAATTTACTTTGCTGTGTGAAAAATATAAAAGATTTGGGTTTGCTTTTTTATATTGTGGTTATGTTTCTTTACATAGGTAACTATTTATTCAAAACTTGGTTTTTTATATTGTTAAAAAAGGTTTACTAAAATGATAGGCATAAAATATATACTGTCATATTTACATTGGTGTAACGCAAATCAGAACTATTATCAGTACGCATTATTATAAGGCATATTTTTATGCCATAATGTTCATTGCCTGTTGACTATTGAAGAATAATTTATAAAGACAATATTTACAAGCTTGTAAGCATGCAAGTAAAGAAAAAACCTAACCTAACCTTTGTATTATTATTAAGTATTATAATGCTAAAGTTTTATTACTCTAATAAAATAAAATTATAAAAACATCAAACATAATTCCAATAATACAATCTTTTTCTAAAATGTTCAAGTATATTCTAAACATATTCTGTTAGTTATAGTAAGTATGTTCTATTAATTTAAGTAGAAGTTTTAAGCTTTACTTTAAGTTTAAAGGGCATGATACTTAAACTAACCTAATTATTCAACTTCATTAGCTTTTGATACATGAAACCGAAATCCGCATAATATTAACTGCGGCTGAAATATACCGGGAACCCACCGAGCCGTTGCGTAGAGCCATTGAAAAACATCGATGCGGAAAACGCGCGGTTTGAAGCCGAATCAAATATTTACCCTGGGAACGCCACGCTGTGACGCATACATGCTGGTTGGCAAACGATATACAACCCATACCTTTTAGTGAATCGACATCAATTCAAACGAATTGATTTTGAGTGTTTTATGTAACAAAATTGTTAGATTGGTGCATTTTAGTTTTAAAGGGTCTAGGCTTGTGATTTTATATTAGAGAATTCGAATTATCTATGGATTTTATTGACAAAAAAGTAGCTCGCTATTTAGTTCAGAGTTATCATTATTAGCTGTCAATAAATTTTAAATAATTAGAAATATGTAAAACTAGATCGAATTCCAGAATTTTCACAGCAAAATTCGATTTTTCATTTACAGTCTTCTTCTTTTTATCGTATGGTTGATGAATAACCTGGTGTCAGAGTTTAAACCGCCCGTAAGCCTCTGACATGACTGCACACCATTGAAAAATCTCTCCGGTGTGCTGGTTTCATCACGATGTTTTCCCTCACCGTGGAACCCGCGCCTTGGAATGGAACTCGAGACCTCTAACTTTTCAGTCAACGGTCATACCACTAGGCTATCCGGTTCACCGGCACAATGTTGGCAATGCGGAAGTGATGCCCCTGGTGTTGCAAGCATCTAGGTATAGATTATGGTACCCGCTTACTATCGGGAAGGCCATAATTATGATTGTTAGCCACCTTAGTATTATAAAGTCAAATAAAATAACGCCATGGAAAATAAATTGTCCAGGTTTATTCATTTTTTTACAGCTTTGAATAATATCAGCTTCCTTTTTGCTCGGGTTTAATCTCTTGGCTTTTATTTATGCAGAGTAACGTGAATATTTTATTTATTATCGGCTCCGCAGTTGTTAAAAGTCAAAATGTTGGGGCCCAAGTAATTTTAGTAATGGGCATGAAAGACAGCTATTTAAACAACACTACCTAGTATATATTATTCTAGATAGAAAGTACTACCTAGTACAATATTTTAGTTAGAAAATACTACCTAGTACAATATTCTGGTCCGAAAATACTACTTAGTGCAATATTCTAGATATAAAATACTGTTTAGTGCAATATTTTAGTTAGAAAATACTACCTAGTACAATATTTTAGTTAGAAAATACTACTTAGTACAATATTCTAGTTAGAAAATACTGCTTAGTATAATATTCTAGTTAGAAAATACGACTTAGTACAATATTGTAGTAAAAAACATTCTAATTAATTTATTTATGCTTGGTTTTTTACTTACATATATCAAATTGACCATGAAACAAAAGGATATTATTTTTGCAGGCAATTTTTTTTAAGTATATGATATCTTTTTGTTATCCGTTATAGTTCTTTCTGGCATTGCGTGATTTTGACAAGGGTCAAGCGACAGAGACCTTCGTCAGTTGACCGTTAATGGGAGTTAGGCGGATGCTATTACGTTTTTTATTCTGGCTGTGATTTTGACTTATCTAATACTTGTACCTATGTTATGTTATGCAATACCTTTGCATGAATAACCAGTGATATTATTTTTTGTCTAATTACAACATCAATCAACAATCAACAACATTATCAAGTTAACTAAGTACAACTAATATTAAAAAATAAACAGTAAAAATAAAAAAGGCTGCCTCTTTGGTCTAATGGTGGCAAGTGCAACTGCTGAACACAAGGTCCTGGGTTCGATCCCCGGATCGGACAAAGTGTTATTGGGTTTTTCCAATAGTAAATTCTCAGTAGCAGCACGGAGTCTGGAATTGTGTTAGGTTAATGGCAATAGGCTCGCCCTCTTTTACATGGGACTTAATATAGCCGGCAAAACGTGGGTGTACTGCATACACCTCTGCCTATATCCTCTGGGGAATACAGACTTGGGTCTATGTTATGTGTAATGGCTTTCGATCAAAACACGGTTATTTATCTAACAATTATTATAAAACACCATTGAATGCTAATTGGCACTGATCTATCACACAGTTTCATCATAATTAATTATCAGATACTTAATTAAAATAGCTTAAACAAACATTCGTCGTTGTCATATCAAAAAGTCGTATGTTGAGGCTTACAGTAATAAATTGTCATGTGTACGAGTATTTTATTTCATTGCGACATTTTGTTGTCACACGTTAGATGTCAAAGTTTACAATTTATGCGCACGTATTATACAGGACCACTTAAATAAATAAATTTAGAGATTTGGACCATGGGGGATTTTGTATGGACCCCGTCCCCACCCCCCAACAGTCACGGGCTATATGTCAACATGTTTGTTAGGAGCCATAGAAAGGCAAGCCACCTGTTTTAAGAGCGAAATCAATGGAGATTTTTTTTTACAGGACAAAACGTTTGGGTACTTTTATGATTATTTTTCATAAAAAATGTGTTATTATGTACATTTTTGTACAAAAATATATTACTAATAGGATAACAGTAATGTAAGAAAATAAGAAAGCTTATTTCAAACTACAAAAACCAATGTGTGTCTCCTCACGAGGGAACTCCTCAACGGTCAGTAGCTCGTACACGAAACTTTGTGTATACCTAGGTTTAAACATGATATTCACCATATGACCTGATGCTGCACCAAGAATTGTCTTCACACGCAGGATTTCTTCAACGCTTATTAGCACATTTACGAAACTCTGTAGGCAAATACTTAAGTTTACTTCGTTTATTGCCTGCGCTGCTACAGAACTTTAATTATTTTGATCATTTAAAATCTGAAATAATGAACATTGGCAAAAACAAGTGAATAACGCCAAAAACAAGTGAACATCGGCAAAAACAAGTGAATATCGGTAAAAAACAGTGTATTACCGGTAAAAATATGTGGACATCTGCCCAAGTGAATGCCGAAAAAACAAGTGAAAGCCGAAAAAACAAGTGAATGCCGAAAAAACAAGTGAACGCTGAATAAATAAGTGAACATGGGCAAAAACAACTGAATATTGGTAAAAACAATTGAACCCCCAAAAAGGCAAATGAACGCCGAAAACCAAGTAAACGCCGAAAAAGGAGTGAACGTAGAAAAAATAAATGAACATAGGCAAAAACAAGTGCATATCGGCAAAAACAAGTAAACGCCGAAAAACCAAGTGATTGCCGAAAAAACAAGTGAACGCCAAAATAACAAGTAAATGCCGAAAAAACAATTGAACGCTGAAAAACACAAATGAACGCCGAAAACCAAGTAAGCGCCGAAAAAGGAGTGAACGCAGTAAAAATAAATGAACATAGGCAAAAACAAGTGCATATCGGCAAAAATAAGTAAAAGCCAAAAAACCAAGTGAATGCCGAAAAAACAAGTGAACGCCGAAAAAAAAAGGGAATGCCGAAGAAATAAGTGAACGCCGAAAAACCAGTGAACGCCGAAAACACAAGTAAACGCCGAAAAAACAAGTGAACACCGAAAAATTAAGTGAACATGGGCAAAAACAAGTAAATATCGGCAAAAATAAGTGGACATCTGCAAAAACAAGTGAACGCCGAAAAACCAGGTGAACTTCGAAAAATAAGTGAGCGCCGAAAAAACAAGTGAATTAGGGCAATTTTACGGGTTTACGAGTATTTAAGAAAATTACAAGATTTTACGGCGTCCATTTTTTTTTTCGGCGTTAACTTGTTTCTGCCGATATTCACTTGTTTTTGCCCTAGTTCACTTATATTCTCGGCGTTCACTTATTTTTCGGCGTTCACTTATTTTTCGGCGTTCAGTTGGATTTTCGGCGTTCACTTGTTTTTTCGGCGTTCACTTGTTTTTTCGTCGTTCACTAGTTTTTTCGGCGTTCACTTGTTTTTGCCGATATTCACTTGTTTATGCCGATGTATTTTTTTTCATACTTGTACGATCAAAATAATTAAAGTTCTATAATAGTACCACGGGCAATAAACGGTTTATTTATAATACTTTAATATTGATCATAAACTAATGATGCAACCAGGATCTTCTTCTCACAGAAAACTCCTTAATGGTCAATAACTTACAGAAGCCTTGCATAATTATGCTTACGCATATTTTGATAATAAAACGTGATATTCACCATATGACCCGATGTAGAACTAAGAATCGTCTCTATCCGTAGGATCTCTTCAACGGTTTTTGGCAAATACAATAAACACAGTATATGTTTACTAATTAAACATGATATCCATCATGAACCCACGATACCGCCAGGATCGTCTTCTCATCTGAGAACTCCTCAACGGTCAATAGCTCTTACACAAAACCTTGCATATTCCTATGTTTATTTAGATGATTCACCATGACGTATGTATATGCAAAGTTTTTTTGGACGATCTATTGACCATTGGAAAATTCTTACATGTAAAGACGATTCAAGCTGCAGCATCTGGTCAGTGACTGTCATGTTTAATCAGCTAAATAAACGTAGGTATGCGGCGCAAAGTTTCGTGCACGAGCTACTAACCGTCGAAGAGTTCTTACATGTGGAGACGATTCTAGCTGCATATCAGGTCATGGTGATTATCATGTTTAATCATCTAAAAATACGTAGGTACAATGCAAAGTTTCGTGTACGAGCTATAAACCGTTGAAGAGTTCCTATGTGTGGAGATGATTCTAGGTGCAGCATCAGGTCATGTCAATCATATAATTGTATTGTTACCAGAACTGAACGTGTATGAAAAATTCTAGCTAAATCGTTTAGGAGGAACTAATAAAATAGCTAAAAATATTTTTGTGAATTTTTTACATGTTATAGCACATGATAGCTTATTAAATATATCAATTCATCCGTATCAATTGTTTTTTTTCAAATTTTCTTATTAAATAATTATAGCTAAAAATAGCTTGAAAAAATGGCACACAAAAGTGCGATTATTTCATGAACCCCATTCATTTCAAGATAGTCGCCATAATAAAAAAATATCAACATGTTATGATGCTTCGAATGAGATATGTTTCAAATCTGTTGGAGGGTGGGGACACTTTTACCCAAGGTCCTTTGGTTTGAATTTTTATTTAAAAAAAAAATTCAACTGAAGCGGGGAGGATTCGGTAGCTTAGTTGGTAAAGCAATCGCGGGTTCAAGTCCCACCCGAGTCAGTTATTTTTGCGAATTCCTTATTAAATAATTTTACTTAAAGTGTATTTATTACACTTGACACTTAATTTTGTAAATGTAAGCCCAAATAAAGTTATGTTCAGTTAATTTTAGAACTATCGCACCAAGTTACTTCGTAACACTCCTCTCGAGTACATTTAGGTCATAACTTATAAATTGTACACGGTCTTGTGCCTTCGACCCAAACCTATTCAAGTAGATTTCACTAATGTCGTATAAGCTCACATTCAGACCTATATAAATCGTAAACTAAGTTTCACACAAAGTTACTGAAAGGCAAAACTGTATATTATTATACATTTCAAAGAACAGAGCGTTTTAAATTCTCAAACGTTGACTCACATCATCATCATCATCAGCCTTTATTAGTCCACTGCTGGACATAGGCCTATTCCAATGCAAGCCACTATTGTACGCTTATTGGAGGTATTTGCCCATAATCGCCACGCTGGGCAAGCGGGATGGCGATCTCAGTAGCACATGATTGTGCAGTGTGTCGCGCACCTCCACCCGATACTATGTAATTAGACTTAAGCTTTATGTTATATTATACACCTTTAACAGGACAATACGTCTCTTTATTTGGTCCCTGCACATCCCCCACTCTGCAATTGCTGTTACAGGATGCTGCAGCCCATCCTCCGGATCTTTCCCTTTGTCGCTTTTTACGAAATTTTTGATACTGTGAATTTATTGACTCATCGTAAATAAAACTTTAAAACATTTCAAAATTAAATAACATAATAATATACAGTAACAGTTACTGTTTCAACAACAACATTTTGAAAGGTTATATCTCATTCCTTGCATCAAAGTTACATAATATACCTTCTACGGATCCAATCAAAATGTAATAACATCATCCTATTTCGTGTGTTGCGTTTCATTCAGTCTATTGTGCTCGTACGCAGGTAACGTCGTTATTTGTCAATTGAGCTTGACGGCTGACAGACGAGACTGACCCATGTCCACCCGGGTTTATTTACAAAAAGGTATTATTATGTAAATGTCTTTTATATTTATGACTAGCTGTTCCCCGCAACTTTGTCTGCGTTAAATTAAATTTTCCCGTAAACACACGTTGATAAAGCAGACAGATTGTTTTTGTTTTTTTTCTGACTTGAATCACAGATAAATTGTTATTTTTTACTGAAAACTGAACTTTTTTTTTCAGAATAAAAAATAGCCTTTAACACTCAGGAATAAGTAGCTTCCTATTGGTGAAATAATTTTTAGGATCGGATCGATAGTTCCAGAGATTACCCCTGACATACATATATACAAACTTTGGCACTTTATAATATTAGTATAGATTATTTCATAGCTATTTACAATAATAATATAACAATAAACAACAATATGTTTTACAAAGGTGGACTTCGTATTATTGGCCGTCAAAAATCCTCATGACAGCCGGGGCTAACGGCTTAACATGCTTTCCGAGGCACGAGGCAGGTGATAATTAGTTTATAATAAGCACATAACTTACAAAAAGTCAGAGGTGCGTGTCTTGGAGTCGAACTTGAGACCTGTGACTCGCAAGCCAACAGAAAATGTTATATACCAAAAAAAAAACAACAGTACAAGTAGCCGTACTTGGACCTTAACGTTCTATTAGGTATCAAATATGAATAGCAACATTGCAACGCATTGCAAGCAAATTTCTATTCCCGTTTGATTACACATTTAGATTACACAAATGCGACATATGCACACAGCTACACAACAAGCTATACAAAACCAGTATGAACTGACCTCGCATTGTATAGGCTCTTCGTACAACCAGATGTCAGCTTATACTGGTATACTTGTAGCTTTGTGTACTAAGCTAAACACATCACATTTCAATGTAATCAAAACTTATACTGGCAGAACATCTTAATTTAGCTTAGCTCTTATTCAGCAGCGAAATATAGCAAAGCATAATAATATGCTGCTTGTATACTACGATAAGCTTTAGATCACTATGTTTTTGTACCTTTGTGAATGATATAATAACTAGTTTTATCAATATTAAATTTGAAAATTTTAATTGTAATTTTTAACCAAGTCAAACTTATTTGTAAAACTTAAAATAATACATTAATAATATTTCATTCGTAGCATCCAGCCTCCGCTACGAAACGCTACGAAGCGCTACGAAGTGCTACGACATGATACACTTATGCTACGATCCACAGTAACAGTTACACCCACATGTATAATTTAAATTAATTTAACCATAACATTGTCATTACACTTAATATGAGCTAATTAAAAACACGAAAGAAACTTCAAGCACTTTATATATTTTAAAATGTATCCTGACTGACTCCGTTTGAGTTCGAAACTAGTCGGGCATTCCCGAAATTAATCGGAGAGTAAAGCCGTATTAATATTTAATCTCTACATTTAATATAAAATAATAACTAAAAATGTATAAATGGAATAACTATATAATTATATACCTGGAAATAGACCAATCAAAAAGATAAACTTAATCTAAAAGACCGCTACCTGTAGGCAACGTTCCCAAAATGCTGGCTGCATTGCCTTGCTGGATGGCTATACTTACTCTTTGGGCAAGATACAGAACAGCATTAATTAATTATAATCATACATTCAAATTTCAACGCTATCACACGTTCACTATAATAGTTACTTAATAGAAAACTGTTAATTGAATGAAATTTCTTGGAAAGTAATATCATCAGTGCACAGTATGATACACTGTACAATTTCCTCTTCAAATATTTAACTTTATCAAATCTCTCCTTACGTTCCCTAATTTATTAACTGTTAATAGAGGTTCCGAGTAATTAAACTGACCGCAACATGCGTGAAGTTTAAGTAAACATCCATTTAAATGTTCCTTCGAGATAGGAGTTAAAACTTTGTGTTGGTCAATGAAATATACAACTTAACAGTTTATTAATTATTTTACTAATTAGGCTTCGCTCAGTAATTTCGTAGTCTACTTACAAGATTTCATACATAAAAACTTGCAAAATTTAAATTAATTTAAGGCATGTTTTATGTAAAAAAATATTTGAACAAACTCATATTTTTGCTAGAACTTTTTAATGTTATTCTCTCTTTTTTTATCGTATGGTTGATAAACAACCTTGTGTCAAAGTTTAAACCACCCGTAAGCCTCTGACATGGCTTTACACACTGTTAAAAAATCTCTCAGCTGTGTTACTTTCCTCACAATGTTTTCCTTTACCGTTTTAGCAAATAATTATTATTTTCTAATACGCACATAAATCCGAAAAGTCAGAGCTGCGTGCCTGACTGTCGAACCTACGATCTTTGACTTGGCAGTCTTACAGGTATACCACTACTATCGAGTGGGTGGAGAAACACCATTACAGAATATTCCCGGAAAATTGTAACAAAATATAAGTAGGTCGAATTACTTAGTTTCGAAAAGCTTGGAATATAAGTATGTAGTATGTATCTAATATTTATTGTGGCGACGTGATACGAACCATGAAAGTGTTCCAGATCGTTGCTTTTTTTTATTTCTAGATCTACAAGGACTTTGCAAGTAACTTTTTATACGCCTACGCATACGAAAAGTTTTATTTAATAAACGGTTAATAAAAAATATGTTTTTTTACGAATATTTTAAAATATAAGAACTTCGCTCATAGGCAAAGGCGTGAAGTAAAACGTAGGCTTATTTATAACTATTTAATAAGAAAATTTGAAAAATATCAGTATCAGTTGATCAGTACCGTATCAGTTGATTTTTCAAATTTTCTTATTAAATAGTTATATTTAATAAGCTATCATGTGCTATAACATGTAAAAAAAAATCACAAAAATAAGTAGGCTTATTATTTATCCCAAAGTTATGTATGGAATGTCATGGTGGCGCATTTGTTACGGACCCGCTTTGCAAGCGCATGGTTGTGGGTCCGAACCTGGCATGTACCAATGTTACTTTTCCAATGTCACATGGACGTTCTTAGTTAATCTAAGACACCTATGACTAACGGTGAAGGATAACATCGTAAGGAAACCTGGACTTAATAGTCTGTAATCGCCAACACGCAGTGAGCTAGCGTGATGATTAATTTTCGATCCTTCTCTGTATGAGAAGAGGTCTTTGCTCCACAGTGGGACAGTTACAGGTTGGTTTATTTATTAATATTATTTATTTGAAAAACCAGAACAAATAATAATGTTACGTCGGTAAAGGTCTCTTTACGTAATTGCTGTAATTTGTTTAAGAGGACTGGATAATATTCAACATGTTTATGGCCGCAAGATTAAATTTAAGGTTTTATGATACTAAAACACCATTTTGTACGTAACTTGGGCCCTGTTATCATACAGAAGCGATTAAATTAAAGTTGCAGTACATTTTTTACGAAAAGGTTTACAAAGTTTGATTATTTTGGCCATTAATTTTAAAGTTAGGGTTCGGTATATCAATGAAATACAGTATCGAGGTTAGGACACAAAAATAAAAAAGATTACATACAACTTACTGTCCCGCAGTCCGACCGAGAGTGTGCATTGATTGAGTGATATATAAGCAGTGATAGTCTAGTGGTAAGTCAAAATCCAGGCACCTCTGACTTCAGATTCACGGAAGTTTTAGAAATTAATGATCACTTGCTAAACCGGTGAAGGAAAACATTGAAGGAAACCAGCACACTTTAGATATTATTTAACGGCATGTAAAGCCATGTCAGAGACCTACTGGCGGCTTCTAATTATCTACGAAAATAATTAATGCTAATGTTGTGATAATTAAACAAATTTTACAGGTTTCATTATAATAGGACACCAATTTCATCAATCATTATAATAATTATAATGATGTTATAAAACGTGATACATCACAATTAAGTACCTATACGTTGCACACGTTTCAAATCTATTTGGTTAGTATTAATTAATAAGTTAATTGGTTTTTCCGCTGAACACAGTTATTTAATTATTATTGATTCAAATAAGACTAGAAGAATGGCGAATAAAACATTTATATTCAATAAGTCATTTAGAGTTTGACAAATTCAATTATGATTCAAAAGACCTGTGGCGCCATCTATTTTCGTAAGAATGTTATTTTTGTTTTAGGGTACCTATGTCTCTTTCTGTACTCTGACAACGTATATGCAACATTTCAGGATGATTGGTTCAGTAGTGAAAAGGTAACAAACAAACTAACTTACTTTCGGTATTTCCGGAACTTTCTTTTATTTGATTGATAATAATGCCACAATATATTGAAAAAGATATCCAATATTCAAGTATTTTCCTGGACACCCAATACACATTTATTGTACTATTTATCAAATATATTGTTCGTTTCCAATACTAAGCAGAGTTAATCTTCAGCTAACACCTACGTTTGTGAAAATATTTATCTTGATTATCAATATTGACAATGGTTTATCCAATACCTACTCGGATAATTTTGCAAACCACAAAGCCGAGATCAAAACTCGTTAGAACAATAGACTTGCTTCTAATCCAAGAATTCCAAAAATATTTTGTTTTTAAGCGCTTACAAAAAGGTATCATACCATGTCGGCGGTTAAAGTCCAACGTGATGCAAGTCTTTATTGCTGCCGTCCCCACTGAACACTGGCAGAGTTGTTGACTCTTGGTCAGCTCGTGGGCCATTAACTAAAAAAGAAGAAGAAGAATACAAAATTCGAACTACGAAGATTCAACTGACGGAGCGCACGTTTGTTCATTTTTTTCGTAAAATCACCTTTTTTCGATGGTTTTTTTATGGATTTGAAACGTAACGACAGACTAAAGTACTAAGTACAATTAAACAGTAATAATTTGGAGATAAGGTTTGCGTTAAATGGTCTTCATTATTATGTTTCATTCCAAAACATCGACGTTCGATTTTAGGGGTAACAGTCCTGACCCGAACCTGCGTTCAATCGAATTTTCTCGCCGTACCATAAACAAAATGTAAACGTTGCGAAATGTAATCCCATTTTTTTGTAAGCGTGACAGCATTTTTACAGGTGGGAACGATACACGTCGGCTTAATTCAATGAGATTTACACCGTGACAACGTTTACACAATACGCGAGAATTATTGGAATTTATTTGCTAGAATATGGTTACAAAAGGTCTTGAGGGCATGACTTGTCAAATTTGTTTTTTCAACTCAAAATACAATACCACAAATCCTCTTTATTGCACACTAAAAAATTCATTTAAAATATTGACAAACCTACTGACAAATCCTGCAAAACATATTATATCCTGTATATTTTACTTATGCAGAATTTTAAGCTTGTAATATTGGTAATATCCCAAAAAATCTAGACGACGAACGTTTACTTTTCAACATTTTGGAAAAAAATAAAGTTCTTCCGATGTCATCTATACTTATAAAATGGTAACGTGACTGACTGACAGACAACGCACAGCCTAAACCGGTGGACCTAGGGACTTGAAATTTTGAGACAATATTCTTTACGTACCGTAGGGGAGCACTAAGGAAGGATTTTCTGTAATTCCCCCCCTAAGTAGGTAAAAAAGGGGGAAACAGTTTGTATGTAAATCCGTCATTCTTAACGTTAAATGTACGAAACTTGGTATTCAGCTTTTCGGTTGATAAATGAAAGGACGAGTATTGTTTTTTTTTTTAAAACTACCCTTGAGTGGATAAAAAAGGGGGTGAAAGTTTGTATGGGAGATTCGTTATTTTTTAAGTTACAGATGTAAAAATGAGTATTAAGCTTATGCGCTAAAAATAAGAAAGACGTGTATCAAAAAATTTGGATTTTTTTCCCCTGCGGAGATATAAAAGGGCACTAAAGTTTGTAGTTACGAAAATCCGTCATTGAACTTGATATAGCTTTTCGGTTAACAAATAAGACGTGTTTTAGCTTTTTGATAACTCTACCGATTAGGGGGAAAGCCCCCCCCCCTTTCCCCCTAATGGGTAGAGTTATCAAAAAGCGGGAATATTTTGTATAAGAAATTCGGTATTAGTATGAGACATCAAAGTGGCATAACTATGCACGTATATCTCGATATTCAATCACTTTGGGGAGAAAATATACATAGAAGATAAAAGATTGAATGAAATTCTGCCATTTTTAAAGTTGAAGCCATGAAAATTAGTAGGCACACACGAGAACTGCTGGAGAAAAAATATGGCATTATACCCCTTAGGTATAGTAGGGTATGGGTAGGGTAGAGTAGAGTAGAGGTAGAGTAGGGTAGGGTAGGGTAGGAATAGAAGGGTAGGGTAGGGGTAGAGTAGGGTAGGGTAGAGTAAGGTAGGGTAGGGGTAGAGTAGAGTAGGGTAGAGGTAGAGTAGAGTAGAGTAGGGTAGAGGTAGAGTAGGGTAGGGGTAGAGTAGGGTAGGGTAGGGGTAGCGTAGGGTAGGGTAGGGGTAGGGTAGGGTTAGAGAATGCTAGGGTAGGGTAGAGTAGCGTAGGGTAGTGTAGGGTTGGGTAGAAAAAGCGTAGAGGTAAAATAATCACGCGTACAAAGTCGCGCGGGGCAGCTAGTCATACTATATAATACTACATTTATATTATTCACTAGCTTCCCGGCGCGACTTCGTATGCCTGATTATCCTTCTCTTCCCCTACCCTACACCCCTACCCTTACCCACCTTACCCCTTTTTCTCACCTTTTAAACCTTCCCTGGACTTTCACACATATTTCAAAACGAAAATTATCCAAATCGGTCAAGCCGTTCTCGAGTTTTAACGAAACTAACGAACGGCGATTCATTTTTATATACTCGTATATAGATAGAATTGTTTCAGAATTGTATGACACGATATTATTATGTCCTCAATATGTGTTAGACATGTAAGACGATATCTCTGTTCAAACTTTGTCGATATCTTGTTCAATATTTATAACGTGTATATTCAAATGTTTTATTCAAACTTCGATCACACTCCCCAGGCGTTGCTCAAATTTTAACACATTTCTGAAGCAATCAGGGATTTTGTTTTCACGCCAGTATCGCAGCTGCAAAAATAATAAAAACAAATCCATTTAGTTAAATGCATTCAAAAGTAGAATTCGGGAAACAGCGACAGACACTGACTGCTAACAACTGCAAAAAATAATGAAACTTGCTACAGAGATAAGCTAAATAATAAGGTATAATCTATGTGGGACACAAACCTCATGATTTATTTTTCTTTTATTTCATGTTTTTTATTTTTATTTTTATTTCTCTTATTTTGTTTGTTTATTTTATTATTGTTTGTTTGAGTTTTTCATGTGCTGTCTCAAATAAATTTTATTCATTTCATTTTCTGTCTTTTTTTGCTATATTCGCTTGCATCTATTGCACTTGTGCGGAGTTATACATAGCGTAGAATAAGCTTAGAACAAAATATTAAGTACTGATTTAATAGTAAAAATTTAGTGTTTCAGTCATAATTTTCGAAAAGTACGTAAGCCGTTGGTCCCTATTGTCATAAAGTACTTTGACGATATAGGAAGTCAGTACCGTCATAAAATCTTGACAACTGCGCAGGTGGGGGTCAGATAGGCAGTCGATCCGTAGAAAACTGATATTCAGAATCTGGTTGGATTAGAAGCCGACCCCAACAAAGTTTAGGTTAATAAGGCTAGGAAGATGGAGGAAGATGACACAATATGATTAGAAGACTAAGTGGTGGTAGTAGCTAAACACTTTTACTTGGTGGGCTTTAAGGTAGATAAATGACGAAACAAAATTATTTACAGTAAACATACAAAAAAAAAGCAACTTGGTAAAATATCAGAAAAAAATAGAATTTTATTTGCAAAAACTCAAAGTTAAAATTTATGTACCGTTCACAGATTTGAAATTGCCGTGGAAATTGCGCACTCTCGAGGACTTTTAAAAATTGCAGCAGAGTCAATAAAAATTTCCACCGGAATAAATGAGTTTTATTGCTTTCGACAAACATAAGATTTTTCCATTTAAATGTTAAACATGTTTGAGTTTACATATTGAACCGATAAATACAGAATCTGGCATTACTTCGCGGAATTTTTTAATTATTAATATTGTTTTTCGATCGCCCAATAATGATTTTGACTTTGCCGATTGGTACCTACTACAAAAATTGTTCAAGTGGCAGAAAAATAAAAAAACAACTATAGAGAGGTCGCAAAGACATAGATAAGGTTTTAGGTTTGATATTGGGCAGTGTTATTAGGTTTATCATTAGGAAATCTTCAGTAGCTGCACGGAGTTTGGAATTGTGCCCGGATAGTTACAATAGGCTCGGCCCTTATTACATGGGGCTTATTGCATAGATGGCGATAGAATGTGGATGTAGTCTCTGCTCTATTTCTGTTATGGTAAATATTTTTTACCGAACAACCTAACTATCAATTAAGTATTTAAGTGCTGTGTAATTTGTGGAACTACACAGCTATCTAATAATTCGAATAATATCTAATAGTTCGATTCTAACTTTTCTGTATCAGCATATAACTGTCTCACTGCAGGGCAAACGGCCTCTTCTCGTACAGAGAAGGATCGAGCATTAATCACCTCGCGTTTGTGATTTCAGGTATCGTCCTGGTTACTTCAATGTTTTCTTTCACCGTTAATTAGTGGTGACATAAACGATAACTAAGAAAGTATATATAATGACACTAGCTCTTTGCTCGCGACTTTGTCCACGTGGATTTCAAGTTCTACATCCCTTATTTTATCCGCTCATGGGTAGAGTTTAAAAAAATCCTCCCTAATGAAAGAATATTTCTTCCAAATTTCAATCATCGGTCAGTCAGTCAGTCAATCACTCTGTTTTATAAGTAAAGATTTCGAAACTTTTCCACTGAAATCCAGATAAACTCACACCCATATGCTTGCAAAACGGATACGTAAGCAATAAACTACCACAACTCCTAACCTAAATATTAGGTACCACAAATTACACAAATAAATACCAATCTACTTCAAAGTTGTATTATTAGCTGAAATCTGATAATATTTTGATATTAATGTTATCATGGTTATTTGTTATAGAGTATTAATGTGATAAGTTTTGTCGTTAATTTGACATACGGCCTACATTTAGAACATTTGTGGAGTATTTAGACCGGAATTAAATTTATCGTGAATTAGTGATATTATTTATCTCTGTTGCTCTATTTGTTCAAGCACTGATAGCCTAGTGGTATGACCATCGACTGACAAGTCAGAGGTCTCGAGTTCAATCCTAAGGCGCGCACCTCTAACTTTTCGTAAGTTATGTGCGCGTATTAAAAATTAATTATCAGTTTGCTAAAACGGTGACTGAAAACATCGTGATGAAATCAGCACACCTAAGAGATTTTTCAATGTTGTGCTATGTCAGAGGTGAAAATGCCTGATGTTGATCGAGTTTTCATAATATACTAGAAAAAAAACGTACATAAAAAAACACAGATAAGGTTATTGGTAGATTAGGTTACGCTATTTATTTGAATATCGAATCGTATGTCTACCTTAAATCGCTTAGTTTTTTTCTAACCACCCTTTTTCACAATTGCTACCCACTATTAATATCTACTTATAATCAAATAAACGAAGTATACTAACGGTGCAATAATAATTATAATTTACTAGCTTTTATCCGTTAGGATACCTGGCTCTCACCCAGGAGGCTCGGGTTCGATTCCCGGTATCGGAACCAATTATGTTAGTGGCAAAACATAAAATAAATATTTGAGCAGAAAATACTCTTTATTTAATTAATTATTTTATATTACCTTTGAAGTAAAAGAAAAAACAGTGACAAAACCAAAGGAAACGGAACAACCCCGTTCCAGCGCTACCAATACAAAAAACCTTACTTACTAATAGCCAACATATGATAAAATATAAAACGTGTTCGGATACGAACAGTACCCGTTAATTTAGAAATTGAATAAATCATGATTCAAAACACACGTGGCGCCATCTATTATCATAAGAACGTTATTGTTGTTTTCCTCTGGAACAGTAATTTTTTTGGGATGAAAAGTGACAATGTATATGCAAAATTTCAAGATCATCGGCTCAGTGGTTACAAACAAAAAAACGTACTTTCGCATTTATAACATTAAAATTAGAATTAGCGCCAATCTACACTGCGCCACTTAGCTTTTGTGTTTGAAAGCGAAACGCCAAAATAAAAGAGCAGTCAAATCCTGTCAACGACAGACGCAAATCGTTTATTTCAGTGAAAATAATCTAAAAGGCTCGTTCACAATATGCTGTTTATTATCTAGAGCGATTCAGGTCGCCTTTAGTCCATTAATAACGGGCAAAATCCCGGCGTAAGAGTGCTTGCAAAATTTCCAATGAACAACTTCATTATTTTTAATGAAGACGACAGTTAGCTTAGTTAGTTTTTGCTTGTCTTTATCAACTGTGATCTACTGGCGATTTATTATTATACAGATAGAGTCAACTTAAAGTCAATTCATATTTTAAACATTATCACTGTACGTACGTACTTGACTATTTATTTTCATTTGAAATATTTTCACTAAATATTCCTTGAAGATGAAATGATAGCCTAGTGGTATGACCGTTAGACTGCCAAGTCGTAGGTCTCAAGTTCGAACCTAAGGCACGCACCTCTGACTTTTCATAAGTTATGTGTGTATTATAAATTAATTATCACCTGCTTCGTACCTCGGAACGCACGTTAAGCCGTTGGCCCCGGTTGTCATGAAGATCTTTGACAGTCGATATATGGACTCAGTACCCTTATAAAATTCTGACAACTGATCTAACCTTAGAATTTCGTATTTCTTTGAGTTGCGGAGGTCAGATGGGCAGTTGATCCGTAGAAAACTGATATTTAGCTGTAACTGGTTAGATTAGAAGCCGACCCCAACAAAGTTTGGGAATTATAAGGCTAGGAGGATAAAAGTATTATATTCTTTTAAAATGAAAGAACAATACAAAAAAAAACCATTTAAATAAGTCGAGCAGTTCTCGAGTTATAAATTAATATTGTGACTTTTTTTATACCTTCATAATTATGTATTATATGTGTACAAGAAAGAAATATCTGATCAAGTGTATAAATTAATTTCGTCTTACATTAATTTGCCTGCCTGATAGTCCTCTGCCTGCCCAGGTGGATTTTATTACTTTAATCTTGTTTTATTTGAATTAAATCGATACAAATGTCTGACCCTTATTAAACTAAGCAATCAATCTCTTTCTTTGATATCCTAAATTTTCCGACTTCTATAGAACCTTTCAGTTGATTGCTTTTATAACAATCGTAAAATTTGAAATGGCGCTCTTAGAGACTGGCTTCTATCTTTGGCAAACCTCCAATGTTGGTTGGGATATAAGACAACTAGTGGTTCCTATATTATATACCTAGGTGTTATTATCAAGACCATCTAGTAAATCTCTTTGAAACAATTTCTATCTAAAATTATTGAATTCTTGAACTATTTATCATATATTATACCGGGTGGCGATAAAGTCCACAGCAGATATAGAAAAAGATATACAGAAGAAATCCGGATACAGAAAGATGGAATAAAACCATGGTATAGAAATCACCATCATGTATAAACCCAAAACTGTGGTTATTTTATAAATTTAGTTTTTAAATTTTAGTAATCAGTTCAATTACAAAAGTAGATTGTAGATTCGAATACTTACTTAGGTACATTGTAGATTCGAATACTTGAATACTTACTTAAGTAGATTATGTTCAAATACTTAAATTTTTATGCAATGCATGTCTTATTTATTTCAGTAGACACAAGACTATTTTTCACTGTTTCTAAGATTAATCTATTCCTTGATGAAAATCTCTAAGAAATAAATAATAAGTACAAGTTCTTTTACTGTCACACTTGAAGGCGTTAATTAATCCTAATTACCATTAATATCAATGAAATCCTCCTAAGCATATCTAAAAGTTAGATAAAGTAATTCTTGTCTCTGAATGGAAACAAAAAATATAACGTTTAGAAATTGAGATATTGAAATAATAATTCTTTGAAATGAGGTTCGCATACAACAGTATAATTATGTTGGCTTGTTGTTTTAATGTTATTTAAGAAAATAACTGAGAAGTCAATTTGGTAAGTATTCAAGAAATACCAGCGCCAAAGAAAACAAGGATTTTCTCGTAAACATTGCTTTTCATATGAATTCAGAATACGTCGATTTTATTACTTTGTTTTTAAAACAAACTGCAAAGTTTTAGGGATTGTTAACGAAATCACAAATACGGAGTTTCTTAAAATCCTTGTCTGCTCTCGTAATTGTGTAATGAAAAACTTTACTAAAATAAATTATATAAAATTTTGTTACGAAGGATTGAAACGGATATACATATTGAGTAACAGAAGTCCAAAATAATACATTAAAGACATAATTATAAGGTACCCCAATACTTGAGTAAACCACAATCAAAGTTTTCACCAAAATCTTTCAAATACAGCCTAGAAATCAGCTAAAAAGTGTATCAACACGAAACTGGTTATTTATATTCAATAAATTCTTTAAATAAGCACCGGCACGCGTAAGTTAATGAAATCTGTCACTATTGAAAAAAATGAAATCAAAAAAATTATTTTGTTTAAAAAAAATGCCTGCACAATGGACGTTGCCTACTGGAGTAAGATTAAGGTTTATTTATTATTGTTTTTTATTTTTTCCATTGTGTAAATCACTCCCATTACTATTTCAAATAGGTCTTTACAGATGGTATACCAAATACATTAATATGTCATAGTTTGTACATGCAATTCTGTTTATATAGCTCTGGTTTTATGGTCAGCTGATTTGGAACCTAAACTAATAGGTTGCGGCGCGGGGCGTTCGCCTTTAGCCGCTAGTGATCCGTGAAAATGGTCTAAATGGAACTTTGCCGATACAGCGTGGTCACGATTCATTGAGTAAATGGCTTACAAATTGGTTAATGAATAAGCTTTGCTTGCTGACTTATTTCACCTCATTAGCGTTTTTTCTAATATATAATGTGCTTCTAAATTATCTGCCACGGTTGCAATGGGAGAAAGTATTGGGTATATAGATTACAATTGTAAAGAAATTTCGTACCCCGGAACAGTAAAAAAAAATTGGAGCATGGAGCAGAATTAGACTTACGCAATAAAACGCAGGCAAAAGAAAAAAAAATATGACGTTAGATAAAAAATAATACCCATTGCAGCCGTGGCAGATAATTTAGAAGCACCTTATATTTGAAGCAATCTTTTTTTTCTTTATCGTATGGTTGATGAACAACCCGGCGTCGTAAGAGTTTAAGCTGCCCGTAGTCCTCTGACATTACACACCGTTGAAAAATCTCTCAGGAGTGCTGGTTTCCTCACGATGTATTTTTTCACCGTTTTAACGAGTAATAGCCTAGTGGTATGACCGTTGAACTGCCAAGTCAAAGGTTCTAAACCAGGCACGTACCTCTAAATTTTCGGTTTCATTTGCTTATTAGAAATTAATAATCACTTTCTAAAACGTTGAAGAAAAACATTGTGAGGAAACCAGTACACTTAAAAGATTTTTCTGCGGTGTGTAAAGCTATGTCAGAGGCTTACGGGCAACTAACTCTAACACCAGGTTGGTTTTTCAACCAATAAGATGATGATGATGATGATGAGTAGGTATAAAAAAAAATCCCAAGCGCAAGATTCAACTTACGTTTCCTCCAATAATTTTGATGCCAATAAAATAATAGTGTTTCCTAGTAACGACTGTGTGTGATAAACTGTCGGTACTCCACCCAGATGTCGCATGTTTTTACGCACACAGAATATTTTACGTCTTCATAAAAAATAAATGTTGTGCAGTGAGTTGTTTATGACCGGCGATCGCTGAATGTCGCCAGTTATAAACTAGAAAGTAGTACCTAAGTAAAGACTAACTATGTTTTTATAACTTGTTGTGATCGACCACTCCAGTCACTCAGTTGGGTTGTTCCCAAAGTTATTTTTTTATAGACTCACGCCTGTATTCCCCAGAGGGGGTAGGCAGAGGTGTGCAGTACACCCACGTTTTGCCGGCTATGTTATAAGTCCCATGTAATAGGGGGCGAGCCGGGCGCAATTCCAAACTCCGTGCTGCTACTGAGAATTTCCTAATGGAAAAACCCAAACCAACTTAGCATGACCCGGGAATCGAACCCAGGACCTCGTGCTCAGCAGTCGCGCTTACTACCACTAGACCAACGAGACAGTATTTATTTTATAATTATTAAAAATTTATTTGAATAAATAACAACTATTCTACAACAAAAATATTTGCATCGTTCTCACATAACACCTCGGAACAATGTAACCAAAGACATTTAAAAGAGCAACCTTGGAGTTTATTTCCAAATTCTTCTCCATGAGGGATAGGCTGCCCTTGGAACTGGCAACTAGAGTCACTCTTATAATAATATTAGAATTATGACTATACATAAGTGCCTAAAATGGTCTACATGTATAAAAATATTATTATTTTGATTTTCATATATTGATTGCCAAACTATTACGCATTTATTATTTAAAATGATGATATCAGATAGTAGCTGAGGTATAGTTAGGTGAAAAATTAGGGTTATCCTAAGTATTGTTTGAGTAGGTATAAGGAAACTTCTGGAATCCCAAAAGATGGTCAGACCAGATATTTGAACTGCTGGAGATGCCTATTAGCACAGTATAATAATCATACAGGAGTCGTGATAGCCTAGTGGTGGTGACCGTTGACTGGCAAGTTAGTGGTCTCGGGTTCGAACCCAAGGCGTGCACCTCTGACTTTTCGTAAGTCATGTGCGTTTTATAAAGGCACTGATTTAAAGAGGCAGTTGTAAATAGCGGTTTTGGTAAGTTAAAAATTATAAATGGCACGTTTAATAACTAGTTCAGCAGTTAAAACTAAGCAGTAAAGTAAACAAAAATGAGTAATAAAAAATAATGAAATGGATTAGTGAATATATAATTGAGTAGGAAAATAATTAAATGGGCGGTAAAAAAATATTGAATGAGCGGTTACGTGTGAGCAGTAATAAATCGGAATTTATCGGTAAGAAATCTCATTCTAAGCAATTCTATAAACAATTAGGTGTTAAAATAGTAAACGATCATTTTGGTAAGCTATAAAATTTATTTTATTTGCTAATTAATTTTATTCGTATGAACTTATGCTTTATATCTTAGAATCTTTATCATATAATCGACGGAGCCCCGCTTTGCGGGGCTCCTACTTCTGGGTGGTTTTTAAAAAAATAACCACGAAGGGGAAGGCGAGGTCTATTCGCTCGCTTCGCTCGCTCACACGACCCCGCCATCCCCTTCTAACCTAACCTGTCCGAGTCGGGGTGCGCTAAAGTCCATACACATAATCGTAAACTGCCGAACTATTTATCGAACTGCTCATTCCATCATTTTTACCGCTCATTCAGTTATTGGACTGCTCAATTATTTTTAGAATTGACATTGTATTATAAAATAACCGACTAATTATTTTTTATTACTGTCCATGTTTTACTGTCGCAATAATTAATCAACCGCCATTAAATTAAATAACTGCTCAATATGTTTTTCAACTGATCATAATAACATCTCGAATGTTTAAATAACAGCTTAAAAAATTAGTTCCCTTTTATAAATAAATTATCACTCTCCGTGCCTCGGATAGCACGTTAAGCTGTTGGCCCCGGCTGTCAATTGTAGATCTTTGACAGTCGTTACGGGTAGTCAGAAGCCGAAAGAAGAAGAAAGTCTGACAACCAGTCTTACCAAGGGGTATCGTGTAACCCAGTATCTGGGTTGTGGAGGTCTGATAGGCAGTCGTTCCATGTAAAACACTGGTATTCAGCTGCATCCGGTAAGACTGGAAGCCGACCCCAACATAGTTGGGAAAAGGCTAGGCAGATGATGAATAATCATACAGTACTGTAACTACGTGCAAACGCTCGAAAACGGTACACTCACACAAACATGCGCAACGACGCGGTTTTGATACTGCGAGTACCGCGAGGTTCGCTTACGCATGTTTGTGTGAGTGTACCGTTTTCGAGTGTTTGTACGTAGTTACCGTACTGTATAATTATTATACTGTGCTATTAGCGTCGTGCTCCACCAGGCGTCGTACAAAAACCGATGGAGACAGTTAATCGTGATATTAAGTCATTAAGTTCTTCTAATCGAAAAAAATCTTCTAAGCCTAATTGCTTATAAAAGAGTTTCTTTGGTTTTCTAGAAATTTCTTTTATGGTTTTATAAAAATGGATCATTAAAAACTTTTTTGCCCTTAAAGCGTCTGCGTGACTAATTGCTTCGATAGCTCAGATTAAGGTAATTCGAGTTAAAACAGTTTGCCATTAAAAAAAAGGTTTTATGAACAAAAGAATCGAAGAATTTTCAAAATTGCTTATCACAAACTGTTCATTAAAAACGTTCCAAAAATATATGCTGAAGATGTTATAATGGATTTCAATAAAGTGTTTTTTTAGAAAGGTAAATTCAATTAAGTACGTATTAATATACCTACGTAGTATTAATATACCTACACTATTACAAAGAGACTTTATACCCACAGTCAAACCGGTTAAGTACATGGTTTTGTGGGGCTATGTATAATTACTGTATAATTTTTTGTTTAATAAATAAATAAAACAAATAAAGCTGTTTAAGAAAATCAGGATCCTTAATTTTGAGAGTAACCCAAGCAACAATAAAAAAGTTGGTGTCCTGTTGATGATTTGAGGATTCAAATGTCAAGCCTACATAAACATTTTTGTACTCTTCAATGTGCTAAAATCAGCTAGCTAAAAAAAATAAGTAATTTTATACAAAAGTCACGCGAAGGCGTAAAAGAATTCCTCCCCATCGCCGTCGTCTATAATTACTTTTTTTTAACTTTTATTTGTAAGGTTAAGTGTATTTATAGCAAGCAGATTTAGAATGTAAATAATTAAAAAAAATCTTATACCTATATCAATGTAAAAAGAAAATAGTGAAACATCTTTCTTATATAATTATTTAATAAGAAAATTTGAAAAAACATTATTACTATTAACATTATTATTATTAAATAATTATATTTAATAAGCTATCATGTGCTGTAACATGTAAAAAAATCACAAAAACCTCTTTCTTATTTTAGGCAACACAAAGTGGGACCATCTTATTAACCCTCTTTGTTGAACACAGCGTCTTACTTTTCTTCCAACCTCTTAGACAATTTAAATCATGACTAAATCTTAAAAAAAAGCGATTAGGTACTATACTGGTACATTTTCTTTATTATAACACATTATCCTTGTAAATACTCCTCCGGACAAGGTTTTCATTTCAACAAAGCCGTAAATACTTCGTTAGCTTCTACTTTATTACCAACTTCAGGAGCAGGCATAATTCTACCTGGTACATCATCATCTGGCCTTATTATTCCCAAACTTTGTTAGAGTCGGCTTCTAATCTAAACAGATGCCGCTGAAATCAGGTAATTCAATGTACATTTGTAGTTATGACGGTAAATAATATAAGTTAAATTTTATTAATAAATATTAGGTGGGATAATATATTTAGGTGTATTATACAACAAACTTGATTTTTTTGCCGTTTTTTGCTTGATATTAATAACGGCAACAGGTAACTTGAGTGTCTAATGTTGTATAGATACGATACCTTTTGTGCGCGAGTCCGACTTGCACTTGGCCGCTATTTTTTTAAAAAGCAGACTTGGGTCCCTAAAAACTGGGCAGCTTTTGTCTACATAAAAATAGCACTTCACACCGAGTTTTAAAACAACTTAATTTACGCTTTTAGTACGTCAACTTCCTTTTATGCAACTCATTCAAAGTCTTTTAATCTCTTTTAGAAAGATATCAACCCTTAAAAGAGTTTTATCCTTGTTGATCCAAAGTTTCGTCGCGGTCGTTGCCATAAAGCAATTTTGTTAAAAAAGGTAATATGCTGCCTTTGGTCTTAATCAGTTTTCCAGGCATTATTAAGGTTTTGAAAGGTCACCGTGTGGCATAAATATCGTAGTCATTTGTAGTTTTAGTACCTTTTTGTTTGAGTATTACAACTGTTCTGAATTCTTTTTACTTTTTCTGACTACGAATGCCAGTAAAATTCTAATCGTAACTAATATCCTAATAATATAAATGTGAAAGTAAGTTTGTTTATTTGTAACCTTTTCATACCTAAACTATAAACTTATTATCCTTAAAGTTTGCATAATATACGTTTTCTGGTATACAGAAACGGATAGAAGATATCTTTCATCCTGAGAAAAAAAAAGTACTGTTCCCGTGGTAAACAACAATAAATTTCTTATAATAATAGATGGTGCCACGTGTCTTTTGAATCAACATTAAAATTCCTGCAGGCAAAAGTTAGTGTATAATGAATTTGTCAAGACCTAAGCATCGTTATTATTTTATTAAGTATGCTTTGGACCAATTCTACTGAACAACATCTAGTGTTATCCGATTATTGCAAATACATTTCACTATAACCATACAATTAACACAATTACATAAAAGCAATTAAAATATATGTATACCATTATTATTTATGCACGGTCCCTGACCAAACTTTAACAAAACTAGACGTTCACAATAATTGAACGAAACTAACTTTAATGTTACACTTTGCAATGATAAAAGCTTCATTTATTAAAACATCGTTATACTGCCTTCATTTTAGTGCGCTTAGAAGTGGTATAAATAAGTGCTTAAGCATTGCTTTTAACTTTTACATGAAAGCAAAATTCAAGCTTTGGTCAAGTCTCATTAAAAGTCTTTAAAAGTCGCTAAAGTCTCTCTCTCAAGTCCTCAAGAAATTACAGAGTCCGAGATACTTTCAAACTTGTGTCTCCAAAGAGTGCTGCAATACTTTGGTAATATAGCTTGAAGACCTTCCGACAATCTGAAGAAGGGATATAGAATAGGAGAAATTGATAGTAATGGAAAAGCTGGAAGGAAAGAGACCAACGGGACGTAGCCCTATGGGATGGTTCAACCCACTTGGTAGGACCTTCTAATCCAAAGTACTAGTTACCCGTGCGGAAAAAAAATAGGATTGAACATGGCGTTTCGTCCTCATATAACCTGTAGGTGCTAGTAGGAAAAAAATACATCAAAGTTATAGTGTTCGAGCGAGAGCCTATACAAAGCGAGGTCAGTTTATACTGGTAACGTATCGCTTGATGTTTAACCGTGTGTACCTAATTTCGCTCCCAATTTTCTGTATTTTCGTTTTTCGAAAACGTTGGCAAAAACTAAACCCTATTATTGTAAGTTGGTTTCTAGTTCGATCTTCGATATTATATTGCGATATGTTGGCGTAGTTCCAGCTGGTTACACACATATTTAACTTGTACGACTACTTCCTTCGGTTCCAGCTTACCTTACAAAAATATAGTAATAGTAGAATAAGAAATATTCTTGGAAATTTAAATTTAAATAGACGCTGGAATCGTGGGGGCCTGGAGCCTGAAAAATTTTAAAGACCTATCAGGGCGTCTGGTCTAAGCTACTCGGGATCAAAACGCTGGTCTATACCTAGCTCAAAGGCTTAGTATTGCAATCCAACGTGGCAATGCAGCCAGTGTTTTAGGGACGTTGCCTACTGGAAGCGGTCTTTTAGATTAAGGTTTGGTTTTTCGTATATGTTTAGTTTCAGTGTTTAGTTGTTCAGTAAATGGTTGTTATGAAAATTTACACAGTGTTAAAAATTACCAGCTTGTATATTAATAATAAATGGCTCAATAATGGCTCGAGATGAGATGGATCTAATTGAAATTATTCCCAATGAATAATAATCCATTAAAATTTCTTCATATCGACACAATTGTAACCTCCATTCAAATAAATCCGTGGCTCAAAAGGTAATAAAAGCAAACTTGCAAATCACTCAATAAACCCGAAAAACGTGTCAGCATTTTCTAAGCTTTCCGTTATCCTAATGAGCTTTGATTATTCTAAAAAAGATACGTTATATCAATATAACGTGATATTTCACGTGATTTGTTGGATTGAAAAGTGCCGTGTGGTTTTCGGCCCACGAATAAAAGCACCGCGGGAGCTGTTAGAAGCGACAGAGGGAAAGATACAAAAGATGGGCAGCAGCATCCTTCTGTGTAACAGCAATCATCCGCTAATGTGATCGCCAACCAGGCGTGGCGATTATTGGCAAACACCTCTAATGAGCGCACAATATAGCGCCGTCAAGGTGAGGGCCATCATGCCACATTGCTGTGCTGATTGCTGGGACGATGGCCATCACTATGGGACTCCACTGACTGCTTTCCATCAGGCAGCATGGAATCAATTTGTGCGGCAATTTGTTGAATTCATTCATTCATTAGAATAAACACATGAAAAACATTTTTTTTTCTAGATACAAATACTCGAAAATGTCGCCTTTTAATAAAAAAAAAACAAAATCGGTCCATTCGTTTCGGAGCTACAATGCCACAGACACCCAGATAAAAAGGTGCACATGTTAAACATATTCTACAGCTCTTTTTTTTCGTATTTTAAAAATCATAATAAAATGGCTTGTGTTACAAGCCTGACATTTTGTTTCGATTAAGGAACACTTTGCTTTTCCATTTTTGAAATTGCACAGATAATGTTGGCAGAGAAAACTTCCAGGTTTTAAAATAAACTAGGCATACCATCGTCTCTAAGAGCACTATCGTGTTTGAATAAACGGCACTTAACATTTGCATATTGTTAAGGTAAATACAATTTGCTTGCGGGAGAGATACAATGGAATTAGGTAGATAGAAATAGCATAGCCAAATTCTAGCACAACGTATTAACATAACATAGACTTATGCCTGTAAACCCCAGAGGGGGTAGGCAGAGGTGTATGCAGTAAAAGAGGTGTATGTTATAAGTCCCATGTAATAGTGCAAGCCTTTAGACATTAACCGGGCACAATTCCAAACTCTATGTTGCTGCTAAGATTTTTTTAATGAAAAAACCCAATAATACTTTTTCCGACCCGGGGATCGAACCCAGGACCTCGTGTTCGTGAATTAATTGCTGATTTATAAATTGACTGTCTATATTATTATTGTAATGTACATGTACGATTCTGACTGTAACAATTATACTCTAAACAATATTAGAATTATGACTATTCATAAGTGCCTAATGGTCCACATGAATAATAAAAATATTTTATTGAATAAGCCGAGTGCCCACTGAAGTAGTACCTATTCCTTAATTACTACCCTCAGAGATACCTCTAAACATACACAACACGTATATACACTCAATACATACAATATGTATTGCACAACTAAATAGAGTAATAAACAAAATAATATAAATAAATAAATAAGCATCTAAAAAAAACCTCCTAACCGATTTTAGCTCACAGCGGCCAATCTCAACGGAGATTAGCCAACTACGCAGGAGATATTATAGTGCACAAGTGTGCGCGCAAACACAGACCCACTCTCTATTCCTTCACTCTCATTTTTCAATGGGACGGCAATCCGACGACTCACGACCGGGGAAAGATCATGCGCAGGGCCAACGGCTTTACGTGTTTTCTGAGGCACGGAGTAAGTGATAGTTAATCACCACGCTAGCTCACTGCGGGTTGGCGATTAGTTTTCTTACGATGTTTTTCTTCATCTTTAATCAGTGGTGTCTTAGATAAACTAAGAAAGTACATATGACATTGAAAAAGTCACAGTGGTAAATAGACTATTACTGCTTGATTGATTGCTAGATACACTTATTTGTATGGGGTTCCTTCCGCTAAATTGATTACTAAATACCAATATATCAAAGTTCATTTGATCGACGATGGTGCATCGAAAGATTCATCCATCGAATGTTTATTAGATCGAACATAATACATATAATGCTTGTGACAACTTTGCTAACGCACTCGCTAACGATATTAGGAGATTATGGTAGTAGCTGCTTTGTATTTTTAAACCAACTTCAAAAAGGAGGAGCCAATGTACACATGGGCCAAATAGGCTCTACAGTAGCTCTATGTATACAACATTTGTGTTTTGTTTTATAATATCTTCAGTCATCATCATCTTTCTTGCCTTATTATTTCCAAAGTTAGATAAGGATGGCTTCTAATTTTACCAGATGGGTCTGAATATCAGTTTTCTTTCTTTTGACTACCTTTCTGATCCCCGCAACCCAATGGGATTAGATATTCTAAGATAGGATCAATAGTCAGTAGATCGACACCTTATATTGACTGTCAAAGATCTTTATAAAAGCCGGGGCCAACGGCTTAACGTGCTTACCAAGGCACGGAGTGGGTGATAATTTATTTATAATAAACACATAACTTTCAAAAAGTCAGAGGTTCGCTTTGGGTTCCAATCTGAGACCTCTGACTTGCCAATCAACATTCATACCACTAGGCTATCACGCTCTTGTTACAATATCTTCTCTGAATATCATAAATCAAAACGACTAACAAGCTCTCTAAATAATTTAATAATTTATAACATAACAACGTAAATCTAAACGTGACTAACAAGAAAGGTACTCTCTAGAGAGAACATACATTACGGCGTACATTATTAAATGGTAAGCATTTGAAATGTAAAGTAACAAGGTCAAGTTCGGGTGGGGACTTAATAAGCTCAAGTGTTATCTAACCGTTTATGTTATAAAATCGACTTTTAGGCTTTATATTTTTACACAAGAATATTATTTTTGTTAGTACTATAATGCCGTCTTGTGAGGGTCACAGCTGGTTAAATCTTCGCTCTGAAAATAAAAGATTAACCTAGCTCAAATACGTTATAAGCTAAGTTACGCATACGCTGTAGTCCTTAGTTAAAAGATATAAAACCAGCAGTCTACATCACCATCTTTTTAATACTGAATTAATTACTGAAAACCAGACTGAAACAGAATACTTCAAAAATACCGACGAAATTTTTATTCTTAAAAAAAAATATGATTTGTAGTTTCATTACACTATGATTTTATGTGTGTGTGTGAAATCTTCTTGAAAATGGACTCTGTTTGAGTTCGAAACTAGTCGGGCATTCCCGAAATCAATGCGTGAGTAAAGCCGTTATTATTTAATAACTTGACTTATTTTAATACAAAAGTGCATGTTAGTTTGTCCTTTTTTACCTAGCAAAGAAGTAACAACCGACGTTACAATATAATCTATATGGAAAATCTACTTTTAATCCCGGAATAAAATGCTCGGCCACGGGATAAGCTAGTTTTAACTTTTAAGTATGTGTCGCTTGGATGGAATCTGAGTCATTCAACTATTCCCAGAGCGCTGTACGTTTTTGAATCTGGTTAAAACTTGAGTCTCAAGGCAAGCATTTTGCAACAACAACTTGCTTTCAAAACACAGTCTTAATTTGTTTATGGAACACTGTAGTAAGGATTTAAAATATTCTGCTATAAAAACTACTTTTTTGTCTTAATTTATACTCAGTTACTTTTTAGTTTTTTAATAAGCAAGTTTACAAATTTTGATATTCCAAACGTCAACTTTCTGAATTCTAAATGCGTTTTTTGTTAAGTAATTCGTCAATGCGATGGTGAACTCATTTTTATGAGTGAAGCGAAAACTTTGAATATTTTTTAGGAATGTTGTCTGTACGAAGGAATGTGAGATTTGGTAATTCAAGTTTAAAAAACCTAAAATTTATAAAAAAATTAGTTTGTAATTTTTTACCACTGACTTGTTCAAATAATTGTTTTAAAATTGCACTAGGCACTTTGAGGTTACACCCTTTGGTTGAAACATCCCAAAAAAAAAACAAAAGGATTTAATTTAAAAAACAACTTGAGTTAAGCTGACAGAAACGAACGCTTGAATTAAATAAAATTTCGCTCGAACTTCGAACATACGCTGACAATATTTACGTTATGGTTTCTGAAAACGGCACTTTGCATCTTAAGTAAACTATAAACGCTCTTTAAGAGTACTGCGAGAATAATTAAATCAAGCAACAAAGTAACTTTGCGGCAAAGTAACAGACGAGTAAGCGAAAAAACTTGTTAGCACTTTATCTTTTTAAGACCAATTTACGACTTTCAAGAGAGCAAAATTATGATGCACTGCAATAACTATTTATAACCGACTTCAACAAGAATTACAATAATGAATAAACTCATAACTTATAACGGACTTGCAATATTCTTTTTTTTTCCAAATTAAAAAAAAAATTAAATTTGATATGTGTAGATCTGATGAAGAGTGATTAGTAGTAGTGGTAGAGCACGATTCCTGGAATCGATATTATTATTAATAAAACTAATTATTGTTACTAATTATTATTATTAATAATAATAATATCTTCTTTATATCGTTTAGATAAGCAGTGATAGCCCAGTGGTATATTAGCCTAGTGGACCATTGGACTGCCAAGTCAAAAGTCGCAAGTTTAAAACTCATACGCACTTTTACCTTTGGGATTCATGTTATAGAAATTAATTATCACTTGTTAAAACGGTGTAGGAAAACATCGTGAGGAGACCAGCACACCTTAGAGATTTTTCAGCGGTGCGTAAAGCTATGCCACAAACGATATAAACTCTAACATAAGATTGTTCATCAATCATACGATGAAGAAATAAAAAATCATTGGAATTGGATGCATCCATCATTTGTTTCACCAATGAACATCTGCCTATTCATCAAATTCTCGCTTCCAACCCCCTATCTCCAGGTCTAACTGTGAATAACACTATAATGGCCGACAATGATAGGATTATACTGACGGCCTAAACTGCCTGAACAATGATGACATCTGACAAATTTATGAGGTCATAATTTACTCGCCGACACTGCGGGCGTGATGTTGTTTTGTAATTTGTTGGTTGATAAAATGTTGGCTGGTATATTTTTTTAAAGTTCAAGTCTATTGTTCTAATAACGAGTTTCGAGCTTGTGTTGTGATGCGGATCCATAAATTGGACAAAAGTTGTCAGTTTCGCAGTTATTATGAACCCAATACAACGTGTAACTTAAATAGTGAGAGACCTTTCCCATGAAATGAAACAACTTGTAGACCATTAGTTTGCATAATAAATAATGAAAAAAAAATACTTCTCATACTGATACTTACTCATACTGATTTTGATAACTTTCTGATCAACTGACACTATTTGTATGAAAAATCGTTTCTTTTTGTGAATTTTGCAAACTGATCACAAGTTGTTCAGTTTCATGGATAGATTGATCTCCTAAAGGGTCACACACTATTTAGGTTACACGTCGTATAGTTTGATAATAACCGCAGCTAGTTTGAACCACACCAAGGAAATTCTAAAACATTGCGTTCTAGCCCGCGACGCAGGATTAACATTGAATATTCCAATAAGTTTTTTTATTTTATTTTTAATCCTTAGTTTTTAATATTAGTTGTAGTTAACTTGGTAATGTTTAAAATAATATCTCTGTGTATTTGTGACAACAATAGTTTATATACAAATTTGAGCCCTTAGCGAAATGGAGATAGTTGAAGAGTCCAACACAAGGAAAATGGCTTAAAAGATGATGATGATGTTTTTATAGGGTAATTTATTTTGTTTTGGCAACATCAACATCTCACTATTGTCGTACACGTGTTAGAGCAATAAATTGCTAAACTTTGTCCAACCAGCATCGGCTCCCCTTTGAATAAATTTCCCATATATCTTGAACTCATCTTCATTTACGTAACGTTTGAGGGCTATAAAAGTCAAACTAGAAAATGATTAATTACTAGCTTCTTACCCGTGATTTCGACTGCATTATTTTAGAATAAAAAGTAGTCGTATATATCCTTCTTCAGATCACAGGCTACATTTTTGAAAAATTTTATTAAGGTGCTCACACACTGCTCTTAAAATGTTTAAAAACTTATATGTAAGTAAACATTTTCTAAACACAATTTTAAGTAAAATGTTTTCATGTTAGGTAATGTTAGTTAACATTTCTAAACTAGATCGTTACTTTACAAATTTTTACAAATAAAAAATTGTTTGTAAACATTTATTCAAGCGACAGGAGGGTATGGTATATCATATAGGGTATGGTAAGTCATGTTTTAAAATGTTATGTCAAAATAAATCTTTGTAAAAAAACTCCATCGGTGTAGGAGCACTCATAACATCTAACAATTTATAACATTAAAATTTGTTAGTAAATATAATATGAGTTACAGAATGTTTATAAACATCTTTAAAAGCAATGTGAGACTACCATTACGATTGGTACATTGGTTTAGTATGACTAAGGTATCAAAAAGACATACAGAAGTACTTCTGCATTAATCTATGGAATATTAACTTCCACCGCACCGTCGCCCGCTAGGTATATGATAAACTGTAGCCTAAGTGTTATTCTGATGAAGCTATATTCTTGCAAAGTTTCATCAAAATACTTTCAGTAGATTTTGCGATAAAGAGTAACAAACATCCATCCATACACACATCTTCACAAATTTTCACATTTATAATATTGTAGGATCATTTACATCCCGTAGGCACGTAATAATGTATTTCCTATTTATGTCTCATTTCTATTTCACGACTACATGCGCGCGAAAAGTACGCATCATATTTTGTTTACGTCAAGGAAAGCCTTCAGAGGCAGCGTTGATTATATTACATAAGTGCACAGAACAGACACGTTGAGATGAATGCCCAAGGCTATTAGTTTAGGATCCTGAACTAAGTTTGTAAATGTGTAGAGTATAATTACTACACCAGCTAATGGCTTTTATAATGAAACTAGGTGCCCGGCGTGTCTTTGTACGCGTGATTATTCTTTTTCTACGCCTATTTTACACTTCCTTACCCTACCCTACTCTACCACTACCATACCCCTACCCTAGGGGTACCTATAAATTCTTTGTTTTTAATATTTATTCAAAAACAACAAATCAAAAACCTCGCGTAAGGCGTTCGAACAAAACCCAATTTGTTTTATATAAGTATTAAGATTTCAATGTCAAATGTTGTTATATAAATTTATGAGTCCATTTATACTATACGAACTACATGAAATACATACAAATGTATAAAAGATATAATATACAGTAATACATTAAATATAATAATTATAAATCTATTATATATTATATTATTACATACATAAAATATCTCAATTCGATCCTTCCTACTCACAATATATTATGTGACGGCTCAAGTTTCAAAGTTCGACAAATATTTTTAATTACTTATACATTTTATATAGCCAAAGGTTATAAGGTTACGTTGTAAGTTTTACTTAAACTTAAAATTTTATACATGAAAAACTTGAATGATTGTTATAAAGTTTTCTGTTACAAAGATGACAAAACTTAAACAGTTTTTGAATTTGTATGAATAGTTTGAATAATTTAAAACAACTTTTTCAAGTTTATCGAAATTACTTTAAAAATTACTAGCTGTTGCCCGCGACTTCGTCCGCGTGAACCACTCTTATCACCTAGGGGCATAAAATTTAAATTAAATAGAATGCAAGCCTAAACTCATAAAAAACCAACAGGACAACTTCGTGCAATTTACTAATTACATTGAATTTATTGTACTAATCACCGATGCAAAGTTTCCCGATGACAACGCCTCCCGTCCCGTTCGTGCTGCCCGCACTCGCCTAGGAACCGATTGACTTCGATCGAGATGGCACCAAATTCAAATTTAAAAACCTATTGGGATGACGCGGATCTCATTCCGTACCTCAAAAGGAAAATATAGAACTGTTAGAGGATCTTATAAAACGTACCTTCGTTTTTAAGCTAGAAGGTTTCATTGCGATTCTTAGGTACCTACCCAAAAAGTATTTATCGTCTATGTCGAAGCCGTCCTGCCGCTCTTCGAAACCTGGCTGAACAGAAAAGAGCGCAGGTACAGGCTGACTCAGGTGCTCACCGGGCACGGTTGCTTCGGTGAGTACCTAAACTGGATTGGTCGAGAAGCCACGGCAAGTTGCCGTGTGTGGATGCAGTGTTGATTCTGCACAACACACGCTCGCCCTGCGTGAATCTCCGAGCGACGAGTCCTGACGGACCGGATCGGCAGGGATTTGTCTCTGCCCGTAGTAGTGAGGGCTATGTTGGCAGATACAGATAACTGGAGAGAAGTAGCCTCCTTCTGTGAGACCGTAATGACTCAGAAGGAAGCCGCTGAGCGGGAGCGAGAGAGAGCCAGCTCGCTCGGAGGAGAAGGAGGCGTCGACGACGCAACCGCCTTGGCGTCTAATACGCAGAAACAGCAGCAGCAGCAGACGGGGCCTTTGGGATCGCGGGCGCTCAGATTGGGGAGTTTGTGCGCCCACTGAGCGACCCCAGAGAAGACGGTGGCAAAGTGGTCACATACTACCGTGCACAGCGAGGCTCAGGAGAGACCCCTTTACAGTCTCTCCGGGGATGTGCCTAACAGGCGTTGCGCAGGGGAGGTTCCGAAGCTGGTCTCTTAAGAGGACCCGGGATCTCTCCTCATGTGCTGATGGTGATCACCGGGGTGGTTTTAGTGAGGTAAGAATCCCATACTCCCCGGTCTCTTCCCCCGGAGGCCGGGTGCCTTTTGAAGGGAAACCTTCAAAAGGCACCCGGCCTCCGGTAAACAAAAAAGAAAAAGAAAAAAAAGGTACAATAACAACTTCATTTAATATAACGAATATCTTTTTTAACGGCTTAATCGCTTGTGATGACATCTACCAGAGTACTGCTGCACTGCTGGTCCCATGACCTGAACATGACATGGCATGAAACGGGCAGGAGACTCGGTAGCTTAGTTGGTAAAGCGATGGCACGCCGGGGATTGCGGGTTCAAGTCCCGCCCGAGTCAGTTGTTTTTGCGAGTTTCTTATTAAAATAATATAATTTAATAAGCAAAACATGTATCTAAACATTAAAAAATATACATAAAATATAATATTTAAGAAAAAACACATAACACAGAGTAGGTACATCTTGGCAAAAAAGAATGAGGCGGTGACAGCTAGAACTAAAAATAAAAATCTTAAATACTAAGTTTGTGAGTATTAAGTAATTCAATTGATTATATTTGATGACAAAAAATTCATCATAAAAATATGTAAGAACCAAATGACTTGTTATTTTGAATTGTAATATGCGAAGTGCGCTAGTGGCGCCCCCAATTTTGCAGACTCTTTTATTTTCGATTAAAAAGTTTCCATAACACCTTTGCGAAACTACTGAAAAGTATGACTGTATATATTTTTTTGATACGCTCAATGTTTATGGCAAGACGTTTCGTTTTACTTTGTTTTTAAAATGAATGGCGCGACGTATTGAGTGGTGAGGCGTATGTGCGCTAGTATTTATTTATTTATTTACGGATGGAAAACCAACAGCTATTCATATGTATAATTACAGTGGAATAGGATACATGGAGCCAATTACAAACGGAACGTTTATTAACTACTCAATATGTCATCCGGTGTCAGTGCCGTTTTGCTAGACTGGCCAATATGGCAACTGCGATTTTGTCTGTCAGCATCATTAAAATTTAACAAAATACTCGACAATCCTAATTTTGCGGATATATGTTGTCGACTCGAAACCTTTATTTTTTCATATTTTATTATTCTGGTGAGGTTTCGATCGAGTCTACCGTACCCCTTGACGAAATTATTAATATCGATTTCTTACACTTTTAAAATAAAACCGTTATTTTACTTTAAATATTAAAGATAGATATATGGTGTCACAGACTTTTTTATAAAACTAATAAAGGCTAATATTTTTGCTAAACATTATAGTCACTTATTTTAAGCCGTTTAGATAGCGCACGTCGATAAAGCAGCCAGAAAGCATTTTTTTTCTGACTTGGATCACGGATATTGTTATTTCTTGCTGATAACCTATCTTTATCAGAATAAAAGATAGCCCATAGCACTCAGGAAGAATGTAGCTTTCTATTACTGAAATAATATTTTGAATCGGACCAGTAGATCTGGAGATTACCCCCGACATACATACATACATACATACATACAAACATACAAACTTTACCTCTTTATAATATTAGTATAGATAATAAACTAATATCAACTTTACGCTAATTATACAGTAATTTATTTATTTATTTTTGTACATTAACACTTAATATAAAAATATAACCTAATATTCAACGAACAGTGTTAGCCTATTGGTACCTATAACCGTTAACTGGCAAGTCAGAGGGAGGTCTCAGATTTGAACCAAAAACTTCTGACTTTTTGGAAGTTACGTGCGTTTTATAAATTTAATATCACCCTGCTCCGTGCCTCGGAAAGCATGTTATGTTGGGCAGGCTGTCAGGAAGATCTTTGTATACAGTCGATAGTCAGTACCCTCATAAAATACTGACAAGTGATCTAATATTTTTGTAATTTTTTTTCATATTTATAGCACATGTTATTATCTTTTTTTTTTAAATGACTTATTCGATCAGAATATGTAGTTTTGCTTGTATTTTTAAACGGTTTTATTTAGCTTGCCTTGTTTATTATTTGGTTAAAATTTAGTAATCGATATTTCACCCCCTTTCTGTTGATAGATTGATCTGATATTTGGTACACAGCTTTAGTTCTGATGACAAAACCGTTTTACGATTTAAAAAAAATTACTTATATTATATAATTGTTATTTTGTTTGTATACGAGTCGTACTTTCTCACACATCACTTTAAAAGAAATGGCTAAAAACTTATACTGTTTATATTTCATAAATGTGCAAGAAAATACAAAACAATTCGATTAGAATGAGTTCTTTAAGGATCGAAGTTTCGTATTATCGGGTTTGGGTACGACCCTCGAATACGTCACAAAATTGCGAGTCACATGTGTTCTATAAGCTCATGGGATTGCAACAGATGTTATTTATATGAAATGAAGGAAACCGAGGGTAAATTGTTAAATAAAATATATGCTACGTTTGTTGGAATTCAAACACACAAAACATACCTATATCGGGTCTCACTTGTCGGTCTAATGGCAGCTAGCACGACTGCTGAGCACGAGGTCCTGAGTTCTGTTATATTATTCATTACGCAAGCTCTCAAAACTAAAATAAACTCAATGATTGCTCTTTTACTTAAATGTTTTTTTAGAATTTACTTATAATTAAAAGCACGATAGTTACTTACATTCATAACGCTATAAAACACAGGTTTTTTTTTTTCATTTAAATCCTGGTTACTGGACAAATAATCAAGAATGTAGGTAGCTCTTGCTACAGTCAATGTTTGGTTAAAACAAAACTTGGCCAGACTATTAAACCTCGTACTCAGGCTGAATTTAGCAATATCAAGCTTTATAACTAGAGCAATAGTGTATAAAATAGAATGCTTAAGAGAAACATCAGTTTCAAGCAAATGATTTTGTATCGTACTAGCGTACCTTTGCCAAGCCACTACAATCAAATTTTTATTTATAGGGTGAACAGTTTTGTACTTATGTATTATGTAGGTAGGTACAGTCGGCTGCAAAAATGCATGGACAGGAAGAATGTATTTGGTCTTGTCTCTTGTGTATTAAACATATTATTATAATATTATTTTCTTATTAAATTTTGCAACATTTTTTTTTATTAAAAGTACCTTAATAAACAAATTAATTACTTAAAAACTTTACACGTAAGAAAATAAATTTTCTTATAGAATGGTTTTCATAAAACCCTGATTTTCTCAGTCGGAGAGTTCGGAGTTATTTTCTTTAATTAGAAATTAATTCTAGCAGGGAATGTACGACTGTCGCAACACAATATAGACTAACATTATTAATCATCGTCGACAGATTGCAACCGCATCCTATAAAAATCTTGTTCCATGAAAGTAACGAGACAAGCGCAGGAAAAGATTGGATTTCCGTTGTGCTTCGAAGGCGAATTCTCGTTTCAGTCGGGTTTTTATATATGTAGTTTTCATTTAATTTTGTTTCGAAGCCTTCAGTAAATTACATTGCGGCTAGTTTTTTTAACATATTCTTTTCTTCACCTTTACTTTCTTCAACAATATTTTTTGATAAAATTATTTGATAAGAAATTTGAAACAACAACTGACTCGGGATTTAAACCTTCGATCCCTGGCGTAAAAAAAATCATGTTGATGTTTTTCAAAGACCTTAAAGATAATCCGATGATTCCGAATGAATTATAAAATTCAAAACATTAAAATCATCTAGTAGTTATATTTGCGTAAAGCTTTTTTGATACGGATCATGAATTTTTTTTGGTTGTCTTATACATATAAATGTACTAATAGATGACCTATTTGAAGAACAATATGTATAAAATGTGTGCGTAGTCATGTGGAGAAGGAATAGTGGCATAACGTGGAGCACGTCCGTGATGTATTGCAGCTCTGCGCTGACTCAATTGTTGGAAATTTCAAATATTTTCAACAAAGTCCTGTGACGGATTAAAATACGGTCCTGGTTTCTAAAACAAACGAATCTTTTTCGTTCAATAATATGCTTGGAGAATTGCAATGCGCAGAAATGTATAATTTGCTGATACCAAGGTATTAAAGTTTGGCCACTACTACTATAGAGGCTGACTGGTGAGACACGTTTAATACTGAAGGAGGGTACTCGGTACTCTATTCTCGTTATATTCACCTACACATGTTTTGCTTATTAAATAATTTCAATTTACAATTTATTTACAGTTACCGTTACCGTTACTGTCGGTAACTAAGGGGCGGCTGGCCCCCAGCATTCATTGACTTAACATTATCACTTAAATTAGTAAGATATTTTAGTCAAAAATTAAGTACCTTTTTTATGATGTAAACATAACGAGAATCGGGTACTGAGTACCCTCCTTCAGTACTGAAAGTGTCTCATCAGTTAGCTTGTATAATATTATTTTTTCTTTTTTTGTGAGATACGAATATTTTTTTTTAATTTATTTAATCAGATACAATAATAAGCAGTCTCCGGGTCAAACCAGCTCCAGACGTCCACTGTACAATGCCTATTAGGCTCATCTGGGAGATACCTACCTACCGATAAAGGTACAAAATGAATTTAAGCATCCATTGCGTACCTTCCTCACGATGATAAATAATGAACAGCCTTAATTCTACGTAATGTTTGCGTCGCAGTCGGAGTTATCTTTATAGCCTCTCTGATTACGCTCTTTGGCTCCAAGAATTTGATTAGCTCAGCAACGTGACTGACACACGGACGTGAAGTACAGTCAGCAGTGCCCTGGATAATTGAGGAAAATGAATGCACGATAAAGAAAATAAATGATAATTGATTAGGGTTGTGAACCTCTTCATCGGTTGGTTTTATTGATTATATTTTATTTTGCACACAAAACCTTAACCGGATACACAGCCAGCGAAAACTGCGGTTAAAGGGTATACACTATTTTTTTTCATAGTTATATAATACCATTTATTCAAAAATAATACATATAAAATACATTTTTAAATATATACAGGGTTATTTGTAAAACACCAGCATCCTTAAAAGGGGTATTAAACTCATCATTATGAACAAGTTTTACTATGGGACCACCCCTGAAATCGCAAAAAAAAAAATCAGCTGTTCCATACATTTATGTTCACCTGACTCGACAAAATGTATGGAACAGCTGATATTTTTTTGCAATTTTTCTTTTCTTTTTTTTCTAAGCAAAAGCCTCTCTTTTTTCCACTCCTCGCGATTCTCTATTATTACCTGCCAGTTAAGAAAGAAACGATCCAGTTCATCCCGCCATTGTTATCTAAATCCTTAAAAAAACAGTGAAATAAAACTTGGTTACCGTAAACATGATCTTATAATAGGATTTCAGGACACCATTATATCTCTTAAGCTCTTATAAAGGCATTAAGTTTAACTGTATTACTGGTATCACTGCAAAACCCGTAAACACACACACGCTAAAATCATCTGTGTCACAAGTTCACAACAAACCACACGTAATTAAATTTGGCAACATCACAGTGTCGCTAATAACGTGCTTAATATTATTTTAACTATTTCAATTACAAAGAAGCATGGTTAGTGCTTAGTTAATCAGACGCTACTGAATTTAATTTGTAAATAAGGGCGGCAAAACTGGATATTTTCTGATTTAATTCAGATGTTGTTGATTGTTTTTAACTGATAAATAATTATTACTTTATCCTTTACCTAGCGGCCCTATCAACCTAATAGCTTTGATGTGTGTACTATCGTGGACAAAGCCGGTACATCACTCTTAAGGTTAAACTCGCTTGGACCCACCGCGTCCGAACGTAGCGCTAGCCCCGTCGCTACGCACGTAGCATCGTTCAAAGGATTTTAATCGCAAAGTGGTGCACCGTTCGTGTCCGCGATAGTACATAGCTAAGTGACATGAACAGGTTTGAAAATTATTAAATTATTATGATTAAATATTCTGTGTGACAATCGTTAGCATATAATTATATTAATAGAAAAGCTTTTAAGTATTTATTATGCACAAAGCTCTTGGTACTAACTTTTACGCGTGTATTAAATACAGGACCCCCAGTACGAGTTTGCAAACCATTCCAAAACTGATAGTTTAAGCGAGATGTAATATACCTGTCTTTGTCCTTCCGGAAGAGTAATAAGTTTTTATAAAAACAACGTTTTAACCAAGCTTTTATATTGAAATAAATTCGTATATGCAAAAACTTGTCTATGCTGTTAACCGGTAAAGAGTTTCCTTATCTAGAGCTAATCCTTGTTGTCAATTAACAATAATCGCCACGCTAGCTCACTGCGCTCACTGGCGATTTAGTCATTGGTATTTTATATTAACTAAGAAAGTACGAGTACATACGACATTGAAAATTTATGGATACGTCTCAGTTAAGCGTCTATATTGTATCATTGTATCTTAAATAAATTATATAATGTGCTTCTAAATTATCTGCCACGGTTGCAATGGGAGAAAGTATTGGGTAAATAGAATACAATAGTGAAGAAATTTTGTACCCCAGAACAGTAAAAAAAATATTGGAGCATGGAGCAGAATTAGACCTACGCAATAAAACGCAGGCAAAAGAAAAAAACTTCACTATTGTAATATAAATAACCAATATTATCTCCCATTGCAGCCGTGGCAGATAATTTAGAAGCACCTTATAAAATGTTGATAATGATAACATACAAAACCTATAATTTATTTTTATTTTTGAATACCTACGCGAAACTAAACACGAAGATACAAATAAAAAGACTAGAGGCTTAGGCTTTTTTATTTTAGTAGAATTTTATTTCTTGTTTGTTTGGTACTTGTAGTCAAAACTGTCGTAAAATAAAAAGACACTAAAACTCCATTCTTATACTTCTGTGCCGCGTCTTTATGATACCTAGAATACTAATTTATACCCAGGACAACGGACTGGACGCAATAGACTTGAGTCTTCGAGTCCTATTAATTTGAAGTCCGCTCTTGAATTACAAGACTCGACTCATAACGACAGGACTCCGAAACAAGAGGACTGAAGTCCCAAAGACAAAGGTCTTGAGTACTACATGAGAACTCAAGCCTTTTTGTGCACTTGAGTCGTTTTTACGAAGAGTCGCGCCCGTGTCCCGTCGTATATGAGTTTACTATTATTATAGAAATGAAACTGTCACACTCACGGGACATTAGTTTTATAATTAACGAGAAGAGGTAAAATAAAAAATACCAGTATTGTTCATAAATATTCTTTATTTCTAAACATCAGAAAAATAATGTAAACACCGTTGCAAGTCTCTTTTTCATGCTTTGACTTTTTCTTAAAGAATATATATATATATATAAAAGGACTTGAGTCCTTTTTACCCGACTGCGGTGAAGAAAAAGGAGGGTTACTTTAATGCTCGAGACGAAAGTAGCGACAAAACTTCAGAACTTTTGAGAAATATATTGTGATACTGAAATCTGTGACGCAAAGGTATTATTTAAAAAATGTTAACCTTTTACATAAAATGACCCTGTTCCAAAAAATCTGCTGTTCCATACATATTGATTCAGGGTTGGTCCCATAGTAAAAGTTGTTCATAATGATGAGCATAATGACCCCTTCTAAGGATGCTGGTGTTTTACAAATAACCCTGTATATTCAAGCAAACTAAATTTAGGATTCAATCCACATAATTTCATTGAAAAATAGCTCACGTTTCATGTACCAACTAAAATAATTAGGAAACAAACACAATAAACATAAATACCGAAGAATGTTGACACAACATTATCGAAAAACTATATCATTGACATAAACATGAAACAGCGACCACTGTTTTATTGTTTGGTCTCGTTCACGGCGTTGTTACAGCCGCAGCGGCAGCGTGTACTGGCAAAACCGTAATTGTACAAATCAACTGAGCTAGAGAAAATGTACGGGGTTGCCCGTACACAGCGATCAATATTTACTAGCTTTTTAGTTCAAATTATTCAGTTTATCTCTCAGGTCAGCTGACAACAGGACAATTGATCAACTTTAGAATATCGGATACCTACGATATTCTAAAGTTAGATCAGTTGTCAGGATAAAGGGATATCATTGGATTGCGGGAGTCTGTCAGATACCTATTCAGCTGCATCTAAGTTTGAGAATAATAGGGCTTGGAGTTTGAGGATGATATCACTGAAAAAATAATAATACAAGTAGTACCTATTACTTGAATCGTATATACACTCTAAGAACTTAATACTATGTTTATAATGAAACTACCATTTATCTAGCGAATAACTCCTTGAGCGACTGTGAGTTAAGTCGTGGTTACAAGGCACCGTCTAAACCATCACTGAAGTAAATAAAGATGTTTTCTTAAACCAAGGAAATCCCTTGAATAATATAGCAATTGCGTCACTTTGTTGCAACTTTAATAAGTTCTTTACCAAGAAATGAAGGAAAAAGCCTTAGAGTAAAAAAGAAAATATAGAGCATCACTACAGAAGTATGAACCATAAGCACGGGTATCAACAACGCAGCCGTGACACGAGCTCTGTACGTGATCATACCTTGATCGACTGCGTTTCAACTAGGCTACAATAGCAAAAAAGTTACAGTTTAGCTTATCATGGTTAACTGCTGTGTAAAATTTTGCAAAAATGACTAAAAAACATAATTTTATGTATGTTTTTTACATGTTAATTTTATGAACGGCTCATCCTGAAAACAATTAGGTCCCCTCCCTGTCTGGCACAAAGTGTCGCCCACCCATCAATTAATGGCAACTATGTTTAATCTAAAGAAAGTGATTTGACGTCTCATGTCACTGCTGCGCTCTCATATTGGTTGCGTTCATGTATTATTATTTTTTTGTGTTTTAGAACTCTACATGTTTTGCTTATTAAATAATATCATTTAAAAAACATAATTAAAAAACATGACATAAATGACATTTTAACATTTCAATGGTGAGACTTGCTTACGCTCCCCACAAGGCAATGTTGTTGACATTGTCACTCTATCTATTTTCTTATACTCTGAGGCAAAAGCTTATAATGTCTGACTGAATATTTCCATACTGTCCGTCTCTTGGGGCAACGACCCGTGTGAATATAACGATTACTGCGTAATGTAGGTACGGGTTCTTCTGTAAGTAACGATGTTTGTGTACATTTTATTTGTGTTTTCCCGAGGCCTCAGTCCAAAGCAGAGGCGTTTAAGATCCACATTTTACCTACAATGGTTATAAGTCTCCTCTAAAGTCTTAGACATAGTCCTATGATGATGTCATACGATGCGAGTCTGTTGCGAGGAGTACTACTCTGAAATTCGAACGGCGAACCATCGACTGATGGATCACACGTTTGTTCGATCGAAAAATCACCTTTTATTTGATTTTTTTTATGGGTTTAAACTAAAATGACAAACGAAAGCACTAATGAACAGTAGTAACTTGGTAATAAGGTTTTTGTTTGGTCTTCGTGATAAGGTACGATTCAATCGACCTTGTCAGAGTTTCATGATGGTATGTTATACACCGTAGAAAAATCTCTTAGGTGTCCAGCACACCTTTCCTTGAATGTTTGCCCTCACTGTTTTAACAAGTGATAATTAATTTCTATCGAATTTCCATTTTAGAAGTAGGACCCCAGATACCAGTAACTACTTCAGATAACGTACAATTTTTTTAATTTACAAATGGAAATACCCAATAACACTTTTCTCTAAATTAGAAATTGAACTTGGGACCTAATGCTCAGGTATCGCAACCACTAGAACAATGAAGCAGCCCAACGAATATTCAAATTACTTCAAATTAACCCAGAAATTTAACAAAGCAATTAGGGAATTTTAATTATATCCTACTGTATTTTCGTAACGATGAGGACCCTATTAACATCAAGAAGGAAAAGGTTAAAAGCATCGTATCTCGGATGATAAGCATCACTTGACTGAACAGATCTTTGTTCCAGAAATATATAATTTTGTAGGCTGCCTAAAATAATATTACTTCCGCATAACAGGACATTTGCTTCTGATAAATAGATATTTTAACCGACTTCAAAAAAAGAGGTTGTGAATTGTACATGTTTTTTTTCAAAACTCGCTCATATTTTATGAACCGATTTGGATTTTTTTTCCAATTGAAATTGGACTACTACTACTATTGAGAATTTCCTAATGAAAAAACTCAATAATACTTTGCCCGAACCGGGGATTGAATCCAGGACCTCGTGCTAAACATTTACGCTTGCTACCACTAGACCAATGAGGCAGTTAAATGAAAATCTTTATAAATAGAAAATTGAGAACATCTTCCTTTTTTTAAGTTAGTTAAAAAAGGACTTGAACAAGATTTACTTGCTTTTCTTCTTTCAAGTCATAGTTAAGCTAGTTGTAAATAAGTAGTAAGCTTTATTTAAAAATCCGATATAAGTAGAATGAGATGAGAGATGAGATTAGGTTCCCATGTTTCCTGAAATAAAATAGTAATGCCACCCAATTGGTTTGTTCCCACGCTTGTAGACACATGTCAACAAAACGACCCTTTCTTGAACAAACAAAATATGTTTTTTCCGATTCATTATTTACGAGGGTCCTGTATGTAGTCCTTCAAAGGTCTCAGATTTATGTAGTCTCGACATTTGGTCTCTTAAATCATCAATATGTCCCGAAACCTACTTATTTTTACATTTTAGAATAATAACTTACGTGAGTCATACTTATACATTAAATATTGATACGGCTTTACTCACGTATTGATTTCGGAGAATGCCCGACTAGTGTCGAACTCAAATGGAGTCCATTAATTATCAAGAGCGGGTGTATACGAGGCGGCGCGGGCATCGCGCGTCGCGGTTGAGTGAGGCCCGCGACGCCGCACGGTAGACTGAATTTAACTTTTCATAGAATTACGATATCAAAAAATCGACTATTTTTTTTAAATATTTTTTTAATGCAGATTTGTTCTACTAGTCCACACAAGTATTTAATGGTACGGGGTTCATTTATTTAGAATCATATTTTAAAAGTTATGAGAGATTTAATTTTTTTTTGTATGAAAAAATATTTATAAATGAAATAATTCAAAAAGCTCCCATAATCTCCAAATATGATTTACGGTGTCACTAAATAGGTTAAATCTTCTTTTCGTACATCTAGTTTGGTAGCCCCGAAAATTCCCGAAACCGCGTCATTTTGGACCTCAAAGTTTTTAAAATTATGAAATTAGTTTCTTCTATGGAGGTTAAGAACAACAGTGCATAAGGTGTTTATTGTAGTCAGTATTAAAATTAATTAAGCGCGCAACTAGTTACTAACAGTTTTTTTAACCGACTTCGCAAAAAGGAGGAGGTTCTCAATTCGGCCGGTATGTTTTTTTTACATCGATTACGCCGCGGTTAATGAACCGATTCGCGTGATTCTTTTTTTGTTCGACGCGAAATAGCTGCCAGGTGGTCCCATAGAAATATTGTCGTGATCTGATCATGGACTTACGAGATATGGAACGGAACTCCTCGTAGGATAATAGCAGAATTGTCGTAACAAGTCATATTGCTTTGTTTATACGTGCAGTCGATGGCTGACGAGTAACGAGGAAGAGAGGGGATACGTGGTAACCCCCCCCCCTCCTTTAATCACCCAAGTTAAAAAATTTCGTGTGAGGTATCGTTTGAATGGGCTTTTCATAAAGATTTTTAATATTAGCCTCACAAAAGTCTGGGAGGGGGATTAATTTTAGGCACCACTAAAAATCGTGAAAAAAAAAATTTAATAAAAAATAAAACCGACTTCAAAAGGAACTAAAAAGCTTTAAATAACTTTAAAACGTTTTGGAGTCGGTTCCAAGTCAAGTTCTAGCCACTTTACCCTTCTCATTAAGAACTTGATTGGGAACCGACTCCAAAACGTTATTGCTGAAATTTTAAATTATCTGCTAAAAAATCCAGAAGAAGTAAAACGAGTAAAGGATCGACTTCATTTCTGTTCCGAAAAAAAATCTTATGTCTTCTGAAACCCTTAGGTAATTTGTTATCTTTAAAAATGACTAAATGGCAATATAATGCTATGAGAAAATCGATTCATGACGAAGGCGTAGTTTTATTGCCCTCTTATTATTCTATTCAAAAGGCAAAAAAAGAATGTTATCCATCAAAAAATTAAATGGAAATGACAGATGCTTCTGCGCAAATACAATTACAGTCTCTTTTAGACAAAACGACATCAGAAAGACTTTTAAAATTCGTTGAAATACAAGACGATCAAAATAATTGGAATTAATTAGCAAATGGGGTTTCGATGGGGCTTCAAGTCAGTCTAATTATAAGCAGAAAAGTGAGACCAATGATGATGATAGCAGCATAGTTATGGGAAGCCTAGTTCCTTTAAAACTAACGTGTGGAAAACAAGTTTTGTGGGAGAACGAAACACCTAATTCCACTTATTTTTGTCGTCCCCTATTTTTTAAATTTGTTAAAGAGACGGAATTAAGAATCAAAAGTGAAAAGGAAAGGATAGACTCCGAAATTAATTGTTTGGATAAGACTAAAGTTAGTAAAGACGGAAAATTGTCTGAAGAAGCCGCTGAATCTAGAAATAAAGATTTCAGGAGGTACGGAGAACACCACTCAAGGAAATTTTCTAGAAAAGCAACAAATGAGGATATTTTAAATAATTTTATTGTTACATCTGATCCATATATTTCTACAATTAGACCGAGATTTGTTAGGAAACATAAAATTATATTGAATGAGACAAAATCCTTACTGTTTACTTCTGAACGAGATAAAGAATCAGACGAAGAATGAATGAAATAATTAATTGAAATGTTTATTGTTCGAATGTTTTAGCCATTTGGGTCAAATTTTTCCGGTACATTTTGAAATAATTTTATATCAATTGTACTTACTATTGCTAGTCATTATATTGTTATTGCCAGTGGATTAGGGCTCTTGGGGACACCACAAAAAAAAACGCACTTGGTTCTTAACCTCTAGGGTAGTGTGGAATAGAGAACATACACATTACGTATAATATTATGTATAAGAAAACCGAAATCTTAATTATTTCTAAGCACATTATAAGAATTAATTAACTATCTCATATAGTATCTTTATTACCGTGTAACTTTCAAAATATTAGGTTTTCGCGTCTATTCCCATAATAAAAAACGATTGTAGGGACAAAAGCAACACCTTTCTGCAGTTATTTCTCCCTAATTCCAAAAAACGATTTTTCAGCCTACTGTGCGCCGCCGCGTATACACCCGCTCTTGAAAATGGACTCCGTTTGAGTTCGACACTAGTCGGGCATTCCACGAAATCAATACGTGAGTAAAGCCGTATCAATATTTATTTTTACATGACGTTTCCTATACTTTACTATACATTATTTGTACTCTACGTACTCACTTTCAATAGACGGGGATACTATAGGAACATACTATAGTAATATACTCGTTCGTATATTAATGAAAATTTTATTTTTACATACAAACATCATTTTGCCTAGGTTACTATTTTTTATTTGAAAGGGAACGTGATCGAGAGTGTTCTTAACTAATAAAAATTGAACTATTTGTGTCAAGCGAGGGATTTTAATTTTATAGCTTTATATATAATGTGTGCCTTTGAATAATTATGTTATGTTTTTTACGGGGGTTTATTTTAATTTTGTTATTGTTTTTAATTAGGCTAATAATTACCAAGAGATTAAACTCGCATTTAACTTTTTGATTGCTGTTCGATACTTTTATTATCTACCTGTTTTTTTGTTTGACGACTCAATGTAAATAATGTAAATAAACTCAATGTAGTATGATTGTTGAAGTAACAAAACAATAATAAAACATAAATTCTACATTTTAAAAAAAGTAAACACATTAAGTCTCAGAAATGTGCGTCCGCTGAAAAAGAAAATATTTATCTTTTCTTATATTCAAGTTTATATATCCTGCGACAGAACAGAGCCATTTACGTCCTAAACACCTCACTTCACAATATTTCTTTTTTATGAACACGTAAAATATCCTCTAGGTAAATGTACCTGCGACATTTGGGTAAAGTACCGCAGTTTATCACATGCAGTCGTTTACAACTACTGAATTGTTATTGAGTAGAGGTGTTTCCAGGTTATATAACATGTTATAAAAATTTTGTTATATGACATTGAAACATAAATATAACATAGACATGTTATATTTATGTATTGAAACCTTTTAAATAACAATGTTTTATTGCATGTTATGTTATACAGTTTGTACGCACCCTAAGAAAGTTTAGCGTCTGGACATCGATTCGTAAGGATATAAAATTGCAATAGTTTACATTACAATTTAGTACACTAATATCAATACATTTATTTATTTTTAATATCCTATTAAGTTTGTATTTGTATGCTCAATTATTTGTATTAAAACAACATGTATCGGTGAACTTCTATACATTTAAACCGTTTGCACGGACCACTAGCGTCTAAAAGCGCCGCAAATTTCGATTTCAAATCAGCCAACCACGAATACACACAGATACTTAATTCGGGCATATAGAGTGTGACATACTTATGAATTAGCAAAATTCACACGAAGTACAGTCACAAGCACAGACATAAATTATGTATACATTTGCACTTTTGAAATTCCATAAAAATAGTTATCTGAATATACATAGAAGTACGTAACTGTCCCTGACTTCACTTTGTTTGGTTTAATTTTAGGTTTGCAAGACTCATCAGAATAGCAGCTCTGCAGCATTTATTTTTGCTGCAGCATAACCCTGAGATGGGTACCTTTTTTTGAGTCTACCATATAATTCCGATAGACAAAATCTCGAGAACGCTAGACCGACAGTTCATGTTTTCGACCTGCAATAACTCGACAGAACACTAAACCGATGTAGTTTATCCCAACTGAACGCTATCTCGACATTCAAATTTGCCTCGTACTGGTAACATGGTTCTGTATTTACCAATGCGAGTCCCTAATAAACAGTTTTCTTTCTTTCTTTTAAGTACTAATGTAGGATATTTAACATTCATTGTAATACACGCTAGGGATATTATCGGTGTGTTTGTTAAAAGTTTATGTATACTGTTGCTACATAATATTATTTTTCGTATTTCTAAATTCCATTTTACCTTTCAAATAGCAAATTCTGACTATTCCTCGTTTTTAATTTGCGTCAAATGATACCCTTTTTGTATGAAACTCATAAAGTCACTTGGTGTTGGAATGGCTCCAGCAGAATCACGTTTGTTGCCAAATTTGGTGTGTTTTGGGTTGTAAAACTGTTGTGACGTAGTAAAAAATGAGTGTGTTTATGAGTCGTTTACAATTCCTGTAAGGTAATTGTTATACGCAATTTTAAATAGGTGACGAGGAGTGTACTATCAAAATCATTTATTTTTCCAAAATCAAAATATTTTATTCATTCATTTTAGGCACTTATGAATTTATAGTCATCATTCTGATATTATTATAAGAGTGACTCATAGTTGCCAGTGTAAGGGCAGCCTACCCCTCATGAAATTGTAGAATCTGTAAAACTCCATGGTTGCTCTTTTAAATAAATGGCTTACAATATTTTTGGTTTTACTACGGTTATTAGTAGGCAGCAGTGGTAGAAAGTGGCAAACCAATGGCACAGTTAGTAGAGATTATTGATGGTACCATTTTTAATGGGAAGCTGGTAGAAATCGAGTTATATGGAGCCTCCGCTACTGGTAGGGATACGATAGCAAGGAAACTTGGAGAACATAGTTAGACTATATACCTATTACAGGTACTATAACCAAACCTGGACGCCAGGACATTGCCCACCAAGTGCATTTTTGAGCGGGCCTAGAGGCGCGTTTGCGGTACCTGGACCCGTCCGATACAGTGCGAAGAACACGCAGGGGGGAGACGTTTTTAGTGGGTGCGATCCCCACATAACCGTACGTCCTCGGACGCGCGGTATGCGGAAGGCATTTTATACTCTCCCCGGACACACAAAAAAAAAGTTTTATAACCAAGATAAAAACAATAGGGGTGAACAGACGCTCGATGAGGCGGACGATGACGCAGTGCTATGCGCGCCTCAGCATCCTCTCGCAACATTCTCAACAAAAAGAGTAGGTAACACTGAGTCATTAATTTGGCGCATTGGTCGTCCTCATAGATTAAAGTTTCATATTTATCGTTCAGAAACATTCATGTCACCCTACTCTCTGTATATAAATAAGGCGAGTATTTTAACTAAATTTAACCAAATTTTAACTAGATAACTCTCTAAGAAACCTCAGAGTTTTGCCAGGAATTAACAAGACGGTACATACTACTAAACTTATAGAATATTTCACTAATGAGGAAAGCTCACATTAATTAAATTCTTGAAGACGCGCACATACTCTACGTTGTTCTGTAGGGTAACCACTAAGGTAACCAACTAAGGTAACCAACATTTGTTGGAACAAAAGACAATGCACATCTTGGATAATGTAATTCTAACCACAATAATTGTAATTGCAAGTAGCTTTTCATAATTATTAGAATGCCATAAAACAAATTGAATCAAGGTAGGTAGCTGATCTTTTATAATATTGTGTGATGTCTGCTGTGTTGAGTCGTGATAGCCTAGTGGTGGTAACCGCGTAGACTTGCAAGTCAGTAGTCTCGGGTTCGAACCCAAGGCGCGCATCTCTGACTTTTCGTAAGTTATGTTCGTTTTATAAATTAATTATCACTTGAAATCATGTAAAGCCGATGGCCCTGCGCCTGACTGCTCTCCGGTCGTGTCAGAGTGCCGTCCCATCGTCCCGTGTAAGAGTGAGGGAATAGAGAGTGCATCTGTTTGCGCACACATTTGTGCACTATAATATCTCCCGCGTCGATGGCTAATCTCCGTTGAAATTGGCCGATGTGACCGAAATTCGGTCAGGAGAACATTACATTAATTGATGTCTACTGTCGTACTACTATTTTGAAATATAGTAATGTAGGAAATTCTTAGCTAGCTACTACCAGCCAATATACAATGAGTAATAACCTTGTGGTTCCCTTTAGGAGGTTAATCTAATCATGAAACTGAACTACTTACAGAACATCAGTTTACGAAATTCGCAAAAAAAAATTTTTGGTTTTTCATACAAATAGCGTCAGCTAATCGGCAAGTTTGTATGGGAATAGAAATATTTTTTTGGGTATTTTTCAAACAGATGTTCTACAAGTCTATAAGTTGTTCAGTTTCATTGGTAGATTGACCTCCTAAAAGAAACAACAGGGTTTTTGTTACTCATTGTATAAACAACACGTTATCAATAAAATTCAAATGTGTGGACTTTTAACGATATGCAAATTGTAGCTCGTTTGCGTGACCATTACGCCATGCCACCGAGTGCTGGGTAAGCAGAATGTCCCTTGTTTATACATTTACTGACAAACGATGGCCATAAAGGTCAGCTCACATCGAGACGCAACGCGACGAGCACATTTTAATTTGCGATATACTTCAGCCTGACCCATTTCGTGTCGGTTTTTATATGATCATCAAAGATACGGTTTCAGTATGGATGCGTCCGTTACTCGCGTGCATGAGCCTTTTCATTTGTTGTTGCACCGCTGAAATAAAAATAAATTGGAAAAACAGAAATGTACTTTAACTTATAGAGGCCTAAAAATAAAACAGGTTCACGTTATTGGATTTTTTTTTTACATTTCAACTAACGTTTCAACATGAATGATTGCGACTAACTCAGAGCTGTAGGCAATTGGATTCGACACAGAAAACAGAGATGTACACCACTTGATTAATGGCAAAGCGATTTGATCTTTAAAAAAGTTCGCGCATTGTCGCGGCTCGGTGTGAGCTGGCTCTAAAGAGAACGCGTCGAGTCGAGTGTCCAATTTATTTATTTTTTACGTCCACGTGTAAGCTTTATGAGCGCTTGTTCAATGTTGAAAGATGACAATGGTGAAACTCCAGTAGTTTAGCTACATTTACCTATCCAAACGTAAAAAAGTCATTGTAAATCTGTTTTATAAAGCTCTTTTTTTCAATTCAATTAATAAAGAGTTACAAATTGCAGTGACAAAATTTTTTAAAAAAAAGTTATATATTTTTTTTTATATCTTAAAGTCAGGTGTACTCCATCGTAGACCACAGCGCCGTTTACCATCAGGTGGGTTCGTGGTCAAGTAGTCACATGCCATTTTATGATACTGTATATAAAAAAAAGTGACACATACAACAGTCTTCTCGTGACTACGGTCAATGCAACTTGACTGAAACGTCGAAGATAGTTTAATGATGATATTTTTTGGATTAACTGTGCGCGAAAAGACCCGAAATAATATGTATTTAAAACTTATACAACATTTTGTTAATTAGCTGATCGGGGGTCATTTGTATAGAAATATATTTTTTGCAAAAGTGACGGCCAAAATCTGCCCCAAGTTGAGCAAATATATATTTTTTATTTTTTTTATATTAAATAAATACTTTAAATAAGTACTATCTAATTATATTTCATGGCAATTGCTGAAAAAACCATAAAATTATAGAATTTAAGCGATTTCTACTGTCTTATTTAATTCTTCTAATGTTAAAGTGACGAAATCAACATTTTTAAACCAATATAATTCTGACCCACGAATACATAGCTATATGCAATTTTTAAATTATTTTTATAGAAGATTTGTGCTTTTGCATGACATAGATTTTACCTCTGTTACACAAAATTATCTTTGGGGTACAGGTCCCTACAAATTTCGTACACTTTTTCAAAACTCGTAGAACAAAATTATTGTTCAGTTTCATGGGTTGAGTCAACAAACGAAAGGTCTTGTGTTTAATCTGTTACATCCTAGGTTATATTGTAAACCATTTCTAGGAATAAAATTTCAAATTTTTATTTGAAAATTTACCTACGCAAATATGTTTTATAATGAATAAAGATAATCTTGATAGGAAGATAAGCGGATAATTCTGGGTATTACAGTATAAAGTTACCGTATTTGGTAAAATCAAAATAAGGTCGCATTAATTAACTTTTCGTTATAATATATTTCGGAGCTTAACAATATACCTAAATATGAACACGTTATTTGTAAACCATATTTGGGTATTTAGACATGTTTGTACAGAGCATATTTGTCAGGAATATCTTTATTATTCTCTCGATAGAACAGTTACATACTTTAAAAAAGCAAGCGTACCTACTTATTTGATATATGTAAGTAAAAATAATTATTAAGCAACAATTTTAAATGCCGAAGCTATTTGCTTTCGCAATTTATAGAAGAAATAATTACTATCCTGTAAAAAATGTATAATCGACATCGTTAAAATAAAAACAAAATCACATCAACTTGGTTCCCACTATAATATCGGAGCTCAATACATCGATTGTTGCAGCATCGAAAACATTGCAGCTATGAGTCTGATACTCGTATAATGGTTGATGATATTATGGTGGTTTGATTACCATCGATGTTAGCTATATCAAAAGTCTCGACACCGGAAGGCTTCAATTTTGGCCCAGTTAGCATAACTGGCACTAAACATTTTAGTAAATCAATAATTAAAAGTTTCGCCGTACTAAGCCTTCATTGAAAAAAGTTTATAGTACATTTTACAATGGCTGGCACCTGACTGTGGAATTGCATAAAGTTTTTGAAGCAGAAAAATAAAAAAAGCGTTCGAAGTTTGAAAAAAAAGAGCGCCTCGTTCTGGCTAATTGAGTGACTCTGTACAAACAAGCTCCAGTAACAACGTTTAGTAGTATTGTTCTCTTGAAGCATAGCAATGGTGAATAAGTTCTTTGAAAAGTTGAAGTTAATGAAAACAATGCTGCAGTATAAAGGTTTAACGTTTTTGAAAGCACTACAGAAAAAAAAGGAATAAAATAGTAAGCATTTTAAATAAATTTTCTGTTTTCTGCAACAGAGGCAGTTTTTAATTATTTTTTTTGTGAGTTCTCACAAATAAGAAAACAGATGTAGGTATAATTGTAAATATTAATTGTTTTATAAATGTTTTAGAAACAAAAATTTTCAAAATGCTATCGTAGACTATGAAACCGGTAAAAGGAATGTCCATAGTGGTTCTATTATTTTATAACTTAGTAATTTATAGAATGCAGTAAAGCATTCAGTATGGATTGTAAGAATAAGATAAAAATTCTCTGGGTTAAGAAACATTAGGCAAGGACCTAAGATATATAGAGTAGAAGAACTAAAATAAATATAAAAAACGTAATCGGTTTACTAACTTTTATTTATTAACGTAATGTGACGTGAATCCTGAGAAAAATATGATGAAAAATATAATACAAGGTATAAATCGGTATAATTATATATCTAAAATATCGGTATATTTTAAACCCTTATTGTAAGAGTTCAAAAATTGTTGGCAAGATAGAAACAAGTAACTTGACGTCATTACTTTTTAACTCGAACTAACTCCACATGAATCTGATTGTCATTAAATTTCGCGGGAAAATAATAGCGATTACCTTACCATATAATTATTGTTACAAACTCATTTGCACATCACCTTTTTGGATTTCTATTTTGTATTCTAAATTCAAAAAAGTAATGACAACGAGGAAACTAGCAGTTCATACGGGTTCACCTTTGTATTAGTTAGTTGGTTATAAGAGTATTTTAAATCAGTCAATTCCAGCGCCACGGCGCGTACACATAGAACATCCGTTTTACAGGATCCTTTTTAACTGATCCGTCGCTACTGGAGGTAATATTCACACAGCATTTACAGGACCGATTTTAACAGATCCGACGCTACTGGAGGTAATATTCACACAGCATTTACAGGACCGATTTTAACAGATCCGACGCTACTGGACTTTCGTTCTTCAGTGTATCGCCTACTTTCTACGAGAATGGACGTTGTCGTGTTGTATTGGTACTATCGTCGTCTGCGGCGGAGGAAGCCCCGGCGTTATTGGATACATCCACTATTAAGGCAAAGATTTTGTCGTGGTGCTGTTGTGCGTCAGCTGAAAGAAGACGAATCTAAATTTTTTACTTATTTCCGAATGACGACGTCTACTTTTGATGACCTTCTTAAACGATTAGAAAAGGATTTAAAAAAGAAAGACACAAACTGGAGGAAAAGCTTGTGCCCTGAAGTAAAACTAGCGATATTTTTAAGGTAAGAACTTTAATTTTTGTTATTATCAATTAAAATTTAAAATGACAAAAAGGTTTACAAAAATGAAGATTTATTTCAAAACATAGACAGATCTGGCAAGTCTGACTCCTGGCTGAATGTAGATTCTACTGATGGCGAACCTTCTACTGATGGTGTAGAGTCAAGATGATGTGGCCTACTAAAATAACCTTGGGTGTGGTAGTGAGGAGTGCTAGAACTTTGTGAATATGGAGGCCACTCGTAGTTTGACTGACCATATCTTCTACTTTTAATATTTTGTAAAAGGTTTATCACTCCAGCCTGAAATTCTAAAATTTGATCGCCATTAAGTGAAGCCAGTTGCGGCAAAATACCTTTGAAGAACGATAAATTGGGATCTTCAAACTCATTTTTACTTTTTTTTAACTGATCATTCATGTATTCAATCATTTTGGCGTCTACTTCATTCACATTTCTTTTGATTGCCTTGCGTTGCGGCGGGGCTAAATTTTGTCTTTCCTTTTGTCTGTCACTACCACTTTGTTCCGTAATCTGATCAGGTTCATCTTCGTTGTCTTTATTACTTTCTACTGTTTCCGTGATGTTGTCATTAGCAGGGACGTTCTCGTGTGTATCACCTGGGGTGACAACTTTTTTCAAAAATAACATTTGATTGTGATATTTGTAAGGCTTGGTATTTGAGGCAGCAGCTCCAGATTTCTTCAATTTCTTTTTCTCACTCAATGTTCGTATCCAGGCATCTCTAGTCGAATTCCATTTTTTTATAACATATTTTCCTGAAGCAAGTAAATAATAATATAAGATGGTTGTCAATAGCTTAGTAAGTGAAAGGCGAATAAGAAGGTAGAATAGACTTGTCAGTAATTAATTACCATATTGGTCAGTGGATAAGTCAAATTGACAGTGCAAGAACTAATCGGTCAGTAAATAATGGGAAGCAAAAAAGTATTACTAATGTTTAAATCAATTTATTTTAATTAGGTAATTTTATAATTTAGTTCAGTTCAGTTTAATTTTATTTTATTTATGTACTATATATATAAGTATGAGTTTTGATTTACGACTTTGCTAAAAACTCTCATAAAAATTTCGACTTTCCATACAAAATTTGTTGGTCACTATAATATTTTATAGTTTTATAATAAAACAAGACTTATTCATCAAGCCATCTTTAATAGTCTGACCATAGAGAAGTACCTCTACGAAACATAGACATATACATAATCAGTAATAGACAAAATTAACTAAAACTAAACCCTTACAGTCACTAACGTTACTTTGTATGGGAAGTCAATATATGTGTAATAATATAGTAATTGATTAATTTATTTTTTTTAGGTATGCAGCGTCTGGGTGTACATTTCAAGAACTTTATTACGTCTTTCGTGTCGGTGTGTCAACTATAAGCAACATTATTAAGGAAGTTACACGATGCATATGGAACAACTTGAATGACGAGTTTATGCGACTTCCTACAACAGTGAGTGAATGGGAGCATATATCAAATGGATTCGACACAAAAGCAAATTTTCCCCACTGTTTAGGAGCAGTGGACGGTAAACACATCAGACTTCGAAAACCAGCAAAAAGTGGCTCAATGTACCTAAATTACAAAGACTTTTTTTCCATCATATTATTAGCGATCGTAGACTCTGACTATCGTTTTCTATATGTTAGTATTGGGTCGTATGGAAAAGAATGCGATTCATCAATATTCAAGGAGTCGACATTTTGGAAAATGATGCTAGATGGCAGTTTACAAATACCAGAACCTTGCCCATTAATAACAGGCTCAGAAACGAGAGTTCCCTACGTCATAATCGGCGATGAAGGTTTCGGTTTACACGAAAATTTAATGAGGCCATTTAGCGGGACGCATTTAGACGTAAATAAGCGAATATATAACTATCGTTTGACCAGAGCTAGACGATACGTTGAATGTGCATTTGGTATTCTTGCTAATAAGTGGAGAGTATTCCACCGGCCTCTAGACGTCAACAAAACAACAGCTATATGGATAGTTAAGGCATGTACCGTTCTACACAACTTTGTAAGGGAAAAAGAGGGCTTAAAGGATGGCAACACATCCGAATCTGAAGCATTTCATTTCAATAGCCTACCTGATGATGAAACGCTACGAGGTGGTCGAACTGCAAATTCAGTTCGAACGGAATTCGAAAACTATTTCGTGTCCGAATCTGGGTCAGTTTCTTGGCAGAATGAAGCTATTTAAAATAAAAAACAATGTCTCCATTACAATATAAAATAAATACCTCAGATCAAATAAAAAAGGAAGATACACCACGTCTAATAAGAAAGTGAAGCCATATTTCTTAATATGTGTGAGTGACTGTAGTGTTGCCACCTCTTGAAAATCTCCCCAAAAATTACTGTAAAATATTAGTACCTACTCGGTTAATTTTTGCATGTAAAGATTATGTTCATTTTAATTTAAATTACCTGAAATTTATATTCTTTAACGTTATTATTCGACGATTTTAAGGTGGAGTTTAACGGGTATACCGCGAAATTCTGATTTTTGTAAATTAAAAATATAAAGTAAGTGTGCGACTAGTGAGAAAAAATACAACAAAGTAAAGCACTTTTAATATAAGAAATTACTTAATATTAAAAATGGGATTTGATGAGCTGGAATTAAAAAAAACTTACAGTATAGTATAAAAAAAAAGTTTCTGGCTCCGCTGACCTCAAGAACCTTAAATTCAATTTAAAACGTTCTTTATGATATTAAGGAGTCATGGGATTAAAAAGAATAATATACAACCTGATTAGTTCCTTTATTTATCTTTTTACATATATGTATTATGATTTACATTTAAAAATATTATAAATATTATATATTCTTATTAAATATTTAATAAGCTAACATGTGCTAAAACATGTAAAAATTTCACAAAAATATTAAGACAATTGGTAATATCGCATCGGTGCCTTCTAAAACTGCAAAGTTTGGAACACTGAGTCGAATACGTAATGTATTCCGATAGATATTACCACACGCCCTAGGCGTATAAAGAGATTTGAAATTTCGACTGATTCTGATGGGATACGTTGGCTCAGCGGTTAGAGCGTCGGCACGGAACGCCGAAGATCGTGGGTTCGAATCCCATCCGTATCAGTTGTTTTTTCAAATTTGACACTAGAAGACGATGGCTGCCACTGTGGTTCATTTCGGCTGTATCTTACCGCAGCTATCCATTCTTCCCTTATTATTATATCAATTGGAAATCTAAAACCCAATTCAAGAAGTAAGTACATACTCAAGAATTTCAACAACAAGCTACTTATAATTACATTAACTTCAAAATAATATCACTGAATAAAAACAACCTTTTGGAAGTCGGTTAAAAACATTATGGCCACTCTACTTCATTATTTTTCTATGACATTACCTACAATTTACTTACCCACATTTTTAGGAATTAGAAATAGCAACTACTGGCAACACTCTCCCGTTAAGTCAACATGGCGTCTATTGTCAATATTTTTTCCGAATAACCTAAAAATTATGATGGAACATCCAAAATAAGTGATTTTGTGTGTACTTACTTGTGAAACGATATTCCTTCAGCCTTTTTATTTACTTTGGAATTGTTTTTGAACCACTTTATTACGCAGGACGGCATTTTAAAGGCAAGATTACTGCACGGCGACCCGGGAGGTACTGACGAGAAATGAGCATACTTTTTTGCATGTGTGTGCGTGAGCGCGTGTGTTTACACGGAGGAGCATACTTTTGTGGCTTCACTACCATGTAGGGCCGCGGGGCATCTTCCTTTTTTATTTGATCTGAGATAAATACTTACCAAATTCTTGTCTTTCTTTTTGTTCCATAGCTTCAAAATCCTCCTTTAGAATACCGCATATTTCGCGCCAAGCTGCGGTTTTTGCAATTTTATCTTTATAAATCTCCAGTGTTTTGTCCCAAAGAACTGGTCTACTTTCAACACAATTTATCAAAACTTCTTGCTCAACATATTTTTCAAACGCCTTGCTTGCCATGATTATGATAGCACTGGACAGTGGACACGTGCACTACTCTAGGAATGAAACCGGCAAATGGCGGCTGTGTGTAGCACATCGCACCCCGCGCACCCCCGTGCAAAGCCTCGTGCGGTTTCAATCCGATAAAACGGATTAGTATAGTATTACTGGATCCGGAATACTGTGTGAACTGGCTCATACAACTACATACGCTAATAACATATACGTTTAAACGGACCTGTAAAACGGATTGCTGCTTATTTTGTCGGATCAGTATTTTTTACTGGATCCGGAATACTGTATTCTGTATGAACTCGCTCATACAACTACATACGCTAATAACATATACGTTTAAACGGACCTGTAAAACGGATGTTCTATGTGTACGCGCCCTTATTCTTTCATTTGTTACACGCCGTCAGTAACAATTATGATTCATGCGTTTGTTCTTTTTATTGTATCTTTTTATTGTTGTCGGGACAGCCAATCTGTTAAGAAATTTCGAGAACTTATAACTTCGGTATTAATAAATTTATTGCAATATTTTAGGACAAAAACATAATTCATATTCTCCTTCATTATCCTTTTTGCATAAACAAACAATACAGCAACAAATATATTTTACCTTAATTAGGTGTATTATGCAATAAGTTACAGGTAAATTGGGGTTTTGGGTTAATCTGAATAAATAAAGCATTATCCCTTGATGGGTTAGACAGTAAGAGCCGTCAACCGTCGTCATCTCGAGATGGTATTTTAACATTATGACGTACGAATGTCAATGTGATGTTTTGAAGGCCTTTTCGTTACAATTCATGTTACTACACGGGTATTATGCCCAAGTAAATTTGTGCCCAAATATCCGATGTATGGTAAATCGAATAATTGGGCACAAACTTACCAGAAACTACTTTTTCGTTAAAAATAGTAAAATTTTTTGCTACTTTACTAGGTACGGGACTTTGGAACATATCTGGAATTTAGTTAAAATACCTCTGATATATACAATAAGCAAAAAATCAAATAAAAATAAAACCAAACTCCTGTATGTGAGTGTTTTACTCTAACCGCGAAAAATGTCAAGTGCATAATTTCTCATTACACAGTACAGTCGACGACAATCTTGTTACGTTGAATAATTACAGTAATGTGGCACATTATTAACCTTCTTCCCACAGGGAGCCGCTCAAAGCGGGAGCGGGGCACAACTTTACTTGTCATAATAAAAATCTATGAGCACGTACTTGGACTCGCACTAGCACTGTATAAGAATATTATGACTGCTAACGTTATAAATGTGCATTTTCTTTTATTATGTTGAGTTAGTTACCACAATATTGCTGCAGAATTTTAAATAACTTAATGAAACAACTTTTTAACGGATATAATTCGCGTTTTTATTTTGATAATACAATCCTGACGTTTCGAGTACTTTGCAGCAGTCGTGGTCGCAGGCAGGCAGTTGTTTCATTATGTTGAGTGTTTGCGAAAGTTTGAGACTATATTATTTAAATAACTTTTTGTTTGCATTACCAGTGCGAATTACTGCTAACTATTAATATTTTTTCTGTAATTATTGTGATAATAAATATTGGATGGCTGGTTGACGTGTGATGTCGGATAATTTTTTTGATGTCATACGTACTCTTATACGTACTCTCCTCAAAGTATTATACATAATATATATACCGTGATACATAGGTGACTAGATGTCGCCCGTAACTTTGCCCGCGTGAAATTAAATTTTCCTGCATATCCCATAAACTCCTTTAATTTTTGATACCTTGAGTTACATTATTACAATTTTCGTAAAAATACAGTACATAACAAGTTTAGTGCATGACCTATCCGTCCTTTAATATTACAATTTTATACAGTTATAAATACTTTCAACATAAAAACTCACATTTCTAATAGATAATACAGTAACCAGCAAGTCTTATCTTACGAATAGATCAATCACTCTCATACCTTTTTTCTGCATCAAATATGAGAGATTCAGATCCAAATGATTGATGTCTCGAGCTTTGATGTTTCTAACATTTCTTTACGAATGCGAATAATAGGAAGGCTTCGAATGTCAAAGAGGTCATCCGTATACGTGTGAAAATGAAAAGAAACTTTTTGTTACGGAATTTTTGTTACGTCTAACTTTTTTTCCGGGATCCAGTATTTTCGATCGTAGACACGTTAACTACAGTCGTTTTTGTAAATAGACCCTTAGACCATTTATTGCACCTTTTGATTTATTCGTTTCAATCTTTCCGCCGGCGTTATTAAAAAAAATGCCTTTTTAACCAACTCCAAAAACGAAGGAGGTTTACAATTGGACCCATTGTGGAATACAAAACTATCGGAATATACCTTCTTACTTTTAGCAAAACAATTTCTAAATCTGTTCGAAGTTTCAATAAAAGTCATTGGTAAAAGCGTTAGAACCGAGTCCACGAGAGCAACGTCGTGTATATTGTAAAACGACATGCACTCACGGTGCATGTCGCAGTACTCTGGGAATATAGAGACGCTATATGATACGAGCAGAATATTCCAATATCCTAAGTAATATCTGGGATTTTTCAAACAGATTTTGATACAATCTTGATAGTTTAGATATTAATAGTCAGGTAGCTTAGATATTTTAATATTTGGAATAGTTGGTGCACTTGAGAATTCTGACATGGCTTTGAAAAATTTTTCAGGTGAGCTGGTTTCCTCACGATGTTTTCCTTCACTGTTTTGGCAAGTGATACTTATTTCTAATACCTTATTGCCTTTTCGACGCTTAACGTGACCAGAGAGCTGGCTTATTCTTTGGACTTAAGATTCTGTTATAAAATAATAAAAATAAGTAAATTCCTTAAACTTTTCAACAATCAATGCCGAAGACGCGTAACAATAGATTTTCTTTTGTGTCTAACTTTTGCTGTTTAACATGTATCTTCAAATCAATCATCTAATTCTAGTCATATTATGTGTGTGCCGAATTAAGATACTCTATTTGCAAAAAAAAAAACAAGGACAGAAAAAAAAGAGTAAAATTTATCGCAGTATTGCTACCAGACACACAGTAAAAGTTTCGGTGTATAGTCATTACCGCGGCGGATGACGTTGCGCGGAGAGATGGGCCACAATGAGCATCCGCCTGTAGGGTTACCAAGCTGGGTTTTTACGTCAACACAAAAGAGTTGCTTCGAATACCGGAAAAAGCGCCTGTTTTTCACATACCTACGATATTTTTTGTAACATTCTATTACAACAGAAATGATTCTACATTCAAGAAATAGTGAACAAAATTGTTTGAATAGTATTCATATTCAAAGTAAAGTATTCTTATTTTCTATTTTTTTAATTAGCGCTCGAATTAGGAAAAAAACGCGCAAGAATATTTATTAAATACTAACTTTTGCCAGCGAGATACTATGCATCTAGAACTTGTATTACCAGTGTGCCTAGTTGCATCCCAATTCATTAAACAGTTTACGCATGATTGAGTGATATTATAAGCTGTGATAGCCTAGTGGTATGACCATTGGACTGCCAAGTCAAAGGTCGTAGGTTTGTTACCCAGGCACGCACCTCTGACTTTTCAGATTCATGTGCGTATTAAAAATTAATAATTACTTGCAAAACGGGGAATGAGATTGTCGTGAGGAAACCAGCACACCTGAGAGATTTTTCAACGGTGTAAAAAACCATGTCAGAAACCTACTGGCTACGCCGAAGCTACGGGTTTAAACTCTGTTAAATCAACCATGCGATAAAGAAAGGAAAATAATATGATATAGTTTTTTTATAATAATTTTACAATAGTCACTTATTCTTAAGCTAGATGGAGCCATTTCCTATATTGACTAACCATGAAACGAAACGCCGCAACAAACTCAAAGATCAAAGTCATGAATATTTGAAACAAAAAAATATAAAACTCGACTCCGTTTCGAAAACCGTCCGTCCAACTCCTTTTGACTTCAACAGTAAATTTTTCTAGAGAAACAAGTTTAAGTGGGACTTGGTACCTCTAAGTAAACGAGCCAGCAAAAGTTTGTTTTCAAATACTCATTCTGTTGAGAAAAGTTAATGCAATAGTCGAGTGGCAGGAATTACGAAAATAATGCATTTTTATATAAGTTCCCTACATAAATGTAATGATAGTATGTGCTCTCATTTGTGTATGATATAGCATACTTACTATTGATGTTGTGTACTGTAGATGTAGCGTACTGTGGTGAGCGACCTATTTGATGGTTTACTTTTCGTAAACTGGCCACTTGAGGTGACAGCCTCTTTAAATTAAAATCAATATAAAATAAGGGATAGAACAAATGGTTCTGACAAGCAGGACGGATCATAAAAACATGTATAAAATGTGTTAATACGGAAATATAATTTATTTATACAAGTAAATTGTGTTTATCATTTAATATAGGCTTTATTTAATAATTTATAGGACGTTCAGACTTCTGAGCGCCTATATTAAATAATAAACACTATTAACTTGTATAAATAAATTATATTTTGGTATTAACACATTTTATACATGTTTTTATGATCCGTCCTGCTTGTCAGAACCATTTGTTCTATCCCTTATTTTATATTGATTTTAATTTAAAGAGGCTGTCACCTCAAGTGGAAAAGGCTAGGCAGATGATGATTAACACATTTTATACATGTTTTTATAATCTTTTTTTGGCTGTCAGACCATCTTGTTCTCTATTTAATTTTATATTCATCTTAATTTAAAGAGGCTGTCACCACAAATAGCCAGTTTACAAACAGTAAACCTCCAAATAGGTCGCTCACCACAGTATCGTCGATTTGGGATACTATCGTTTCTTTAACTCGTCGATAGGACATTTTCGATACAGCGACCGTCGATGTAGTGACTATCAATTTGATGAACTTTATAGTATACGTACTAATACAGTCCTCCTGACCGAATTTTCATTTTCAATTTTCTCATAGCGGCCAATCTCAACGGAGATTAGCCAACTACGAAGCAGATATTGTGCACACTCTATTCCCTCACTCTCAAAATTCAATGGGATTGTCCTATTAATCCGACACGACCGAAAGAGATCAAGCGCGATCTTGTTTCGTACCGCGGAAGGCACGTAAAGCCGTTGGTCCTGGCTTTACGTGCTTTCCTCGGCACGGAACAAGAGATAATTTACAGAAAATGCGCACTTTTCTTACGAAAAGTCAGAGAGAAAATAAGGCTTTTATTCTACAAAGGCTGCATTTAACTTTCATTGCATTATAATCGCCTTAAAAGTTAAAAGTGCTGTCACACAGCGCGTCTTTTGTCACAAAAACTGCTTTATTCCGCACAAAAGTAGGTGCTATGAATGCATTGTGGTGAAGGAAATAATTACGTGCATGGATAAACTAGCTATAAAAGTCTCTTGGCTAAGAGTTATATAGGACTATTAAACTTGGAATCTTGATACTTAAAACTGTACCTAGAATCTATCATAAAAACTGAAGTTTCTTGGCACTCTAACTTTATAATGTATTTTTTAACCTCCGACGTCAAACTTATAACAGGGGTGTTATAAGTTTGACGTGTCTGTGTGTTTGTCTGTTGCATTATAACTCCCAAACGGATGAACCATTAAATTTGAAAGGAGACTGTTTTTAACTAAAAAACTTGGGGGTTTTCTGTATCAAGGGTATTTTAAACGTACGACTACAAGTCCAACAGTGTAATCAGCGCCGGCATTAGGGTCGCTGACACCCTATTTTTTCGCAGAAAGGGAAATGCGCCTTATGCATACCGTCTCGCTCGAGGATGCGAGACGGTCGCTAACACCCTGGGCAAAATTATTCTGGCGCCCACATACGAGTATTAATTTTTTGCTGGCGTAACAGCGTATTAAGGGTATGGAGCACGGAAGGTAAGAGACTCTAAACCTCTGCGCCTATAGAAAAAAATACTATAGTTTTTTCCTTTATAACGCCGCGTCTTGCTGACCCCGATCAGAGCTTATTCGAGCGGGCTGAACTGACAAGTAGCTATAATATAGACGCTTGCAATATCAGGGTTATCAAAGGCGCGTTGCCAATTCTGTGCGATAATTTAACGGGAGGGAGAGATTAAGAAAGGGGATTGAGATTTTTTTTAAAGAAACGTAACCTTACAATAGGTATTTCTCCTGTATTGTATGAGAAAAGTCTTTGCCTTGCAGTGGGACAGTTGCCGGCTGATTTAAATGATCATTCTATGGCTAAATCATTCTATTTTATCTACGCATCGATTATGAATGTATGTCCGTAACACAAAAAACACATAATATTTTGCAACGAAGCAGAAATCAAATCATAATTTACTCCTAATCTCAATGAGCTAGGATTAGCCGTTTATATGATAAAGCTTTAATCAATAACTGCTACTATACTCGTAATATGGTTATACTCAACTACAAGTAGACACGAAAATTAGTGCAGACATCCATTGCGTCTCTTCCCTGAGATGATTATAATGAGCGGCCTAGATACCACGTAATATGTGCGCCGCAATCCAAACTATCTGTATAGCCTCCCTGATTAGGTACGCTCTCTGACCTAGACCCGACAATTTGAATAGTTGAGCAACGTGACGTGTTTGGTCAGCAGATCCTTGAGGTAATTTAGGAAAATGTATGAATGATGGGAAACTAGAACTGTCTGTAATTTTGTTGATTGTAGTATTTTATTTGGAAAATTTGTTATTCCAGTTACGCAAAAAAAAGAAGATCATACCATGTATTTGATTTTGTAGATCTTTTTCTTATCGGATGGTTAATGAACAACCTGGTGTCAGAGTTCGGTTTAAACTCTGACACCAGGTTGTACACATATGTATGTATAATATATGTAGACTTATAGACTCACGCCTGTATTACCCAGAGGGGGTAGGCAGAGGTGTGCAGTACACCCACGTTTCACCGGCTATGTTATAAGTCCCATGTAATAGGGAGCCAGCCTTTATTAACCGGGCACAATTCTAGACTCCGTGCTGCTACTGTGTCCTTATGGAAAAACCCAATAACATAAATATTTAATAAGAAATTTGAAAAAATAAGCAAATAATAAATAAGTAATAATAATAATTAATAAGCTAACATGTGCTAAAACATGTAAAAAATTCACAAAAAATATTAAACCCAATAACACTTTGCCCGACCCGGGGATTAAACCCAGGACCTCGTGCTCAGCAGTCGCGCTAGCTACCACTAGACCAACGAGGCAGTATGTATAATAATAATATAATAAATATATAGGTATGTATTTTTTTAGTTTGAATTTTTTTTAAAAGTGCAGAAAAAATTTAAAAATATGATCAATTTATTATGAGTATGAGCAGCACAAACACAGCTACTCTATGAAATGAAATATGACAATATATTCTGAATGTTAAACAGTTGTATCTATCAACAGAAAAACTTCCAGGTGATTTACTATTCACAAAGCTTACGCCGACCACCCTCCGATATTTTTCCGTCCGTTCGTTTCGGAGTTTTTTATTAGAATTACTGAAGTTGTTTTCGCACGTAACTTATTACTAACGCATAGGTAATTTATAGTAGAATTTCGTCGATTGTTTATCGATAAACAACCGTTTCAATCTCAATTGTCAAAACCAATTAATTGCCTGTTAGTTAATACAGGGTTGCGAGTAAATCACTTGCGGAATTCAAGGAAGGTGGACAACTGGACAATAATATCGAAAGACCCGAATCGATAAAAAAAAATTACACGAGAACTTTCTGGGTTGATCTTGTTTCTCATTCCAATGGAAAAACAATGCGTCACAGATTATACAATTCAATACAATAATATTACATATTAAGCACACAACAATATTAAGCAACTAGCTGCCCCGCGCGACTTTGTACGCGTAATTATTTTACCTCTACGCTTTTTCTACCCTACCCTACACTACCCTACGCTACTCTATCCTACCCTACCATTCGTTACCCCTACCCTACCCCTACTCTACCCCTACCCTACCCTACGCTACCCCTACCCTACCCTACTCTACTCCTACCCTATCCTACGCTACCCCTACCCTACCCCTCTATTCTTACCCTACCCTACTCTACTTCTACCCTACCCTACTCTACCCCTACCCTACCCCTCTATTCCTACCCTAACTCTACTCTACCCTACCCTACCCATACCCTACCATACCCAAGGGGTATAATTCCATTTTTTTTTCTTCGATTCTTCTATTATTGGCTGAAACTAATGGGTAGAGTTATCAAAAAGCTAAAACACGTCTTATTCGTTAACCGAAAAGCTAATTATCAAGTTTAATGACGGGTTTTCAAAACTACAAACTTTAGTCCCCTTTTATATCTCCTTAGGGGAAAAAAAATCCAATTTTTTTGATACACGTCTTTCTTATTTTTAGCCCATAAGCTTAATACTCATTTTTACATCTGTAACTTAAAAAATAACAAATCTTCCATACAAACTTTCACCCCCTTTTTTATCCACTCAAGGGTAGATTTAAAAAAAAAAACAATGCTCGTCCTTTCATTTATTAACCGAAAAGCTGAATACCAAGTTTCGTACATTTAACGTTAAGAATGACGGATTTACATACAACCTGTTTCCTCCTTTTTTACCTAATTAGGGGGAGAATTTCAGAAAATCCTTCCTTAGTGCACCCCTACGGTGCTTAAAAAATATTGTCTCAAAATTTCAAGTCCCTAGGTCCACCGGTTTAGGCTGTGCGTTGTCTGTCAGTCAGTCACGTTACCATTTTATAAGTATAGATTAGTTCGTGACAACAAAGACATTTCGAAGCGTAGTCGTTAGAAACAATTCTTTTTTCGTCCTCAAAGGCATAATAGGACATAAAGCAAAGTCTATGACGTCACAGTTTTGCGTCACCGCTTTTGCCACGCTCTTTCTCTTTGTGTTCCGCTTACCGAGGATTTTAAAATGGTAATCTCGCTCCACTTGGTGATATCACTTTATTAACGCCCGTTTAAGCTTCTCAGAACTGTTTTTCAGTGTAGTTAAAGAACGTAGTGTTACAAATATGGATGAAACTCAATGTAACAAAAACACAACCCTTCACAGTTGGGTAAAAAGTTTTAAAGATGAAATAAATAAAAAAAGGATGTGATAAAAAGTTTTATTTAAACTTTTTTTTAGTTCACCCAAAAAGCTTTTTAAAGATCAAAAACTGCAAGTATGTTGTATGATGTTTTTGAAATGAGATATTTTGCAAAGGGAACAATTTGCGAATGCGACATTTTTCAAATGAGACGTTTGGCTAATAGGACTTTTTGACATTAGTCTAAATCTGTCTTAAGTTAAGTTACTCGTACCTACATTAAGAAACTTGTTAGCATTCACAAAAGAGATAAGCAAAACCTGATACTTTGACCAAGTTTTGAATTAAACTACGAAAGCGAGGACATTTTCAACTAAGTAACATAAATCCTTATTCATGTTTCAAAATGGACCAATTGAATATTGAAGGAACTTAATAAGTAAATAATATTTATACTCTAAGGTAATTAAATTACATTTCCGATGAATAGGTACAGAAATTTCCCGTGGGATTGAATATAGTCATGGCATTTATATTAATGTTACCAATTTAATTAAGGAAGTAGATAAAGCTTTTTTATTCAATTTGTTATTTCAATACTCAATACTGAAATATTTATTGCAGTTCACAATGCGATTGCTCCTCTCTCGTATCCTATCTCTTTTTCATACACATTTTTTTCATTTACATTTGTTATGTGAACATAAATGTTATGTAATGTAAAATGAAACAGCTGATTTTTTTTGCGATTTCAGCGTTGGCCCCACAGTAAAAGTTGTTCATAATGATGAGTTTAATGACCTCTTTTCAGGTTGCGGATTTTTTACAAATAACCCTGTATAAAGAACTACATATTAATTATTAAAATAAAAAATGTTTTATGATTGAATTCTGTAGCTAATTTAATATGATTATTTAATAAGAAAATTTGAAAAAACAACTGATACGGATGGGATAAGCTATCATGTGCTATATATAGTATATACATGTAAAAAAAATCACAAAAATAGCTAATTTAATGTTAATTGTTTCCATGCATTTAACTTAGTCGTCTGCAATACCAATCAAGAGTATAAACAAGGCAGTACGAGTGTTGTCACATACAGACTTGGTGTTGACTTACTTATTCTCAACTCTCGCTTTACTATGTTTCGCGTCCATTTTCTTTCCCACGTAACTACAAGCTTTGAAAGTTTGAAATTCTTGAACTTTGAAGTTTCTCTAAGTAGGTAGACGGATTTTGTATATAAAATAAATTAGTGTACCTATACTGATTTTAAAGGTGTTTGTATAAACTCTAAATACATTTCCAAACCACGTCTTTTGCATGAAATCCGTTAAGATGTACTCGTACTAACACACAACATAAAATTACATACTAATGAATATATTGTTAGGCTTGCATTGTTGTTAGGTAATAGGCACGCAACTGGGTAGATTATCAATATTTAAATTTGTAAGGAGTCTGGCTATCTAAACCTTGGAAGAAATGACAAAGGCAAAAATTTCCTCCAATGTATGTGTGTAAACTATAGGGAGTGACTTATGTCAATGGTGAAGATTATCAGATCCTTACGTATTCCACCTGAAGTCGCTGGTATTACGATATTTTAAAATTTTTCTTGTTATCATCGATCCTCAACCCTTACCAATTATAATAAAAAAAAACTTTACATGTATTTAAGAAATGAATCACTTTAATTCTGCTAAATGTAAAACATTATTTTGTACGTGACTGTACATCTAGTGATCTCAGACTCCCATAACAAGTGTAAATTACCGTTTACAGCCACCACTCAATTATTCACAAACGATGCATGCAATAAAATGCAAATGTTCTCCTTCGCTTCGAATCGATTAACAACGTAATGAGGCGTGCTACTCATTTCCATAGTTGAGTGTCGCTACTATCGATCGAGTTGATGTTTTATAGGAAAAGATGAAATGATGTGATGTCCACGGTTAGGTAGGTATGTTAAATGAGAGCGGGCCTACAGGTAGGCACTGGACGGGGCTGCGAAGCGCGGTTGCAGTACCCGGCCCCGTCCGATACAGAGGGGAGACGTTTTTAGTGGGTACAAGCCCCACATAACCATACGTCCTCGGACGTGCGTTATGCAAAAGGCATTTTTTTCTTCCCCCGCCACAAAAAAAATGTTAAATGAAACAAAGTTTAGGAAAAAACGCGCATTGCTTGCCCGGCGCTTTCTTGTAATTATTAAACGTAATAAACCATAACCACCTAATTTTAACATAATCCCAGCTGCGGCGGTCCGACCGAGAGTGCCCGGATAGCGTGAGCTAGCTGTGCCCGCACCATCGCACCATCCTAACTATAATAACATTGTAAATGGGAAAGTAAGTTGTTTGTTTGTTACCTTTCCACGCTTAAACCACTAAACCGATCATCCTGAAATTTTGCATCTAAGTTGTCAGGTGTAAGTACAGGAACGGACATAGGTTACCTTTCATCCCGAAAAAAGTACTAGTTCCGAGGAAAATAACAATAATATTCTCATAATAATAGATGGCGCCACGTGTATTTCGAGTACTTTTTAAGATTTTCATTTTTAGTTCTAGCTTTCACCGCCTCAGACTCTTTTTAACCAACTTCTCAAAAAGGAGGAGGTTCTCAATTTGGCCGGTATATTTTTTTGTTAAGCTGTACCATCAGCCGCTTAATGCCTTAGCTATAAAAAAATAATAAATCAGCCTGTATCTGTCCCACTGCAAGACAATCTCGAACCAGGGAAGGATCGATCATTAATCACCACGCTAGCTCAATGCGTGTTGGCGGTTTCAGACGTATTAACTCCAGGTTTTCGTATACCTATTATAGTGTCTTAGATTAACTAAGATAGTACATATAAAGTTGAAAGAGTCACATTGATACATGCCAGGTTCGAACCTTTAGCTTGCTAAAGTTATGAGCTTTCTAAAATTCTGGAGGGGGTTATTGCTATACTCTTCCCGCAAAATGGGATATTTTTATCAACATCTATTTGAAGTACCTCTGTTCAAACCCTTTAACTTTAAAATTTGTTGGAATATTTAAATTACTATTGCAATGTTTTTTTTTTCTTAATTCCTATTGCAACGTTTTAATCTTCTATTCAGGTATTAATTAAAAAATAATAGTCAACGTCCCTATTGATGACGCCTTCGGCGCATCGCAAATAATCTATTGTATATCCGCGCCTTTTCATCCTTTGCTAGATTTTATTAAAAATCCAGACATATTTTGCTTTTATTAAAAACAATTTCAACCAGGTGCTACTTGATCGATTGAGTGTCCCTCAGATAAATATGTTTGCTAACAAAGCAATTTCACACTCAATCTACGGGTTTAATATTGTGATGCGACCGCTTCGCACCCTCATCATCGGGTGGATGGGTTGAAACCGATATTAAATGTAATGTCCTCATGTTAGACTCAGACTTGAGCTTTAGAATGTCATAACCATGCATCAGATCCCACATTTTACGACTAACCACAACTTGTAGTTAGATTAGTCATCAGATGGATAGGTTGATACCAATATTGAATGAAACGTCCTCGTGTTTGATTTTAATTGAGATACTGACACAGATTTGAGCACAAAACGGCATCGACCATGAATCAGATCCCACATTTTACGACTACCCGCAACTTGCAGACAATTAGTCATCAGATGGATGGGTTGAAACCGATATTGGATGAAACGTTCTCATTTTAGATTTGAATTGAGATAGGTACCGACAAACTTGAGCTTAGAACATCAGAACCATGCATCAGATCCCACATTTTAAGACTACCAGCAACTTGTAGATAATTAGTCATCGGATGGATGGGTTGAAACTGATATTGGATGAAACGTCCTCAAGTTAGATTTGAATTGAGATACCGACTCAGACTTGAGCTCAGAACGTCATCGACCAAGAATCAAATCCCGCATTTTACGACTACCCGCAACTTGTAGACAATTAGCCAAGCGGGGATTAAACACAGGCTTGACCGCACCGAGGGACGCATTAATTAATACCTAAGAAAGTTTATCACAGAAACATTCCAAGTAATGAAACCTTCATCTGCTGACCGTAATAAGGAAAATTTTCTCTGTAGTTTGCCAACTGGTACGTCAGAATGTTTATCTCCAAGTAGCCAAGTGATTCATTATCCTTATTAAATAAGCTCAAAAGAATTTGGGCGCCGGGACATTAATTACAGCAACGTGTTCGTAATTGTAGTGTATTTATTTAATAGATGCCCATAGAGTTATAAATAGTGGAGCCATTACTAAGACGAGCCGATTTGGGGTACCACAGAATATCGGCGTGAAAAAGCAGTATTGGTATTGCTGTAAATCGTGTGATGAGCAAGAAAACCGGAGGTCGCCCTTCCCTACTCCAAAAACCTAACTTCTGACAAATAAAAAATTTTGAAAATATTTTCTATACGTGTCCGTATAATATCTATACCTACTTAATATTATAAGAGAAAAAGTTTGTGGAAAAAGTATGTAAGAAAAAACTGTCGAACGAAAAAGTTTCTTACAAATTTCTTGATGAAAGATTTAATATGATTGAGTTCTAGTAAAAAATTTTAGAGCTTGATAATGCCTACAAAAAAATCTACTTTAATATTTATGTCACAAAAAGATAAATTTAATGTGCCACACAAAATTGTAAAACTATTTAAAAGTTTTCCAAAGTTAGAAATAACACAAAACCTTCATTTTGGAGTCTGTGCCAAGGCTTAGAATGTATATTTGGTTTTATCTGAAACCCGCTTAGCTTAATACCGACTCCAAAACGAGCGTTTTTGTGTTATTTCTTGCTTTTTAGTGCTTTGAAGTCTGTATTATATTTGTAGTTTTTTTTTCCATCAAATATCAAATCTGTTAATACTTAAGAACTGTCTACAAGTGGGAGTTTAGTTACCATGACGTCATAGTTTCTTGCATCATAGTTGAAGTTGATGCTCATTGTTTACATTGGCTCTATTTGCTTGGAATACAATAGTTTATCTACTAGGTTCTAACATTACTTAAGTAATTGTGGGTGTAAGTAGTACCAAACAATAATACGCGGTAGCTTTGTGAATATTGTCTTGTATAACTTGTGTTATTCAGCATGTTAACAATAACAAACAAGATTTAAATAGAACCTATTTGCCTAACATAACTTAATTAAATGTTTGATGGTATATGAGGGCTTTAATGATTTTGTTTAAATAGACTTCGAACCCTAAGTATGCGAATTATAAATTAATTATCACTCTCTGTGCCTCGTATAGCACGTTAAGCTATTGGCCCCGGCTGTCAAATGTAGATCCTTGACAGTCGTTACTGGTAGTCTGAAGCCCGAAAGTCTGACCGTGAAACCCAGTATCTGGGTTGTGGAGGTCTGATAGGCAGTCACTCCATGTAAAACACTGCTATTCAGCTGCATCTGGTAAGACTGGAACAGATGAGACTTCGAACCCTAATGTTTATTATGAAAACAAAGTAAGCTTCTTCTTTTCTTCGTGAACAATTTACTGTCAAAGTTCAAACTGCCTGTAGGCCATTGCCATACACACTTCTTTACAAACCCATCGGAAAAAAATTGTCGCTCAAATGAGAAAAAAAAAATTGAAACAAAAATAAATTCGACTCCAAAACACTAAAAAGCCAGAATCACACAAAAACATTCGGTTTGGAATCAGTGCTAAGCTAAATGGGTTCCAAATTAACCATCTCGACCTAAGCCTTGGCAACGACTCCAAAATGAAATCAGAACGGCGATTTCAGACTATTTAACCTAAGACAACACTGACTAATGGTGAAGGAAAACATCGTAAGCAAATCTGGACTTTACTAAGAAAATATGACATTGCAAAAGTTACATTGGTACATGCCAGGTTCGAATCCACACCCACGTGCTGACAATGATGGTTCTTAACCAACACTGCGCAATCAATCCCTTTTTTTCATATTACTGAAACTTTTTTCAGTGTATGCGTTAGTAGCCCAACAGTCATCTAAGAAAGGTTAAGTAGTTTTATTCAAACCAAAAAACTTCCTATGTTTGACTTAGACAAACAGAACCAATTGGCATGTAGTGACGTCACAATCTCGTCCTAAACACACACTAAAGAATCACAGAGACGTTTGACTAAATCATGAATGCTAGTGGAAATTATTCAAATAAGGGTAGCTTGCGGTCTTCCTCTATTAAGACGCTCAAACATCGGTGGATGATAGATGCGGATTACAATACGCAAGACATAATATTTTGTGTCGAAATAGTCTCTTTGACCTTAATAAAGATTAAAAAAAAAACAAATTTTGTGTTTTTTTTGTGACCCGTCTGATGGAGAACGGGTACCGTCACCTATGGACGCTTGCAAGTTGCAAACTTGCAACACTAGGGCTGTTATTTGCTGGTGGGGGTACAGTGAATGCGCAAACGAAAATCATATTTTTGCCCAGAGGTTCGTGGAAGAACACCGTGTAGTTTTTAGTCCGTACGAGTCGGTCATAAACCCATTGCCAGCCCTTATTGATGGGGTACTGTTTGCCACACCACAAAAAAGGACTGTTATTTTAGCGTTACTGACCTTGTGCGGAATCATGGAAGGGGAAGGAGAATATTGGAAGGCTTTTACTGACCGTTTATTAAACAGTACGGACATAAAGCATAAGCGTATTTGCGAGTGTTATTAATTTGTGAGTTACTGTCCCTATACAAGTTTATCATCAGAAGGGGAGGGAAGATATTGTAAGGATCTTACTGATTACAAGCTAAATAATATGAATACCATCATCAATCATGTCATGTCGAAATTAAATATGATTTTTTTAAAAATAAACAATATCTTAACGGTTTTTCCAGCTAATCAGCATTTTTAGAATAGAATATTCTTTATTGTACACCATTGAAATTACATATATTATGGAGTCTTATCACTAAAATTAGAGGTAAAAATTTTCTTAATTATCAGAAAATATTCAGTACAAATAAAAACAATACGCGTTTTGAAATTCTTTAAAAAATATGTTTTCATTAGTTAATTAGTAGTTAGTACTCTAAGTTCCCTTACCTACATAAATCAGATATCTTCAGAAATTCGGTCAAGTGAGTTGGCAACTTCAGCTCTAAAATAATCGAGTGGAGAGTTCAGATAAGGGTTATTTATAGCGTCCAGCCTTGTTTAAACTGACACTGCCTTGGAGAGATAAGTTTGCTAGTTAGCAATTTGGCATCTGTTTCCAAACATTGGCAAACAAAGTATCTGATTGATGAAACTTAGATATGAAAGAATACTCAAGGGTAAATGACTTAGAGCGGGCCCTGGACGGGGCTGCGAGGCGCGTTTGCGGTACCCGGCCCCGTCCGATACAGTGCGAGGAACACGCAGGGGGGAGACGTTTTTTAGTGGGTGCGATCCCCACATAACCGTACGTCCTCGAAGGCATTTTTTACTCCCCCCCGGCCACAAAAAAATAAAATAAAAGGGTAAATGACTTACACAATGAAATGAAACTACAATTATCTACCTTTGTAATCAAAAATGGAAATACTTATTGATATGCTTATTATAAGCATTTTTCCTTCTTTATCATACCGTTCTCTTTATCAATATGGTTGGTCTAGTGGTAGCAAGCGCGACTGCTGAGCATGAGTGCCTGGGTTCGATCCCCGGGTCGGGCAAAGTGTTATTGGGTTTTTCCATTCGGAATTCTCAGTAACAGCACGGAGTCTGGAATGCCCGGTTAATGGCAATAGGCTCGCTCCCTATTACATGGGACTTATAGCCGGCGAAACGTGTACTGTGTACACCTCTGCCTACGCCCTCTGGGGAATACAGGCGTGAGTCTATATCAATATCATGATATTACCATAGTAGAAAAAAATATTAAACCCTAAGATAAAAAGAAAAAGAATTAAAAATACACCGTCAATCTAAAATTTGAGGTCAAATAACTGTAATCTGAGCAATTAAAGCAATTAGTCTTGTTTACTGGCTCAGGGAAGAAGGTCGTCTCAAAAAAAGGTATTTGATGATCCATTTTCATAAAACCCATAAAATTAATTGCTAGAAAAACAGTTGAGCTCCAACAGAAGCTATTAAGTTTACAGATTTTTTACCGTTAAAGTAAAACGATTATGTTCATTTAGGATTGCTTTTATTAACCGAATTTTAAAAAGGGGGAGGGGCTCAATTCAATGCGTATCTGTTTTATAAGTCTGTTCACCGAGTACTCTGTGTTTAGTGAGCTGATTTAAGTAATTTTTTTTTAAGGGATTCTTTGATTGGTCCCATACGAATATTGTCACGATTAATTAAATCATGGTGATCTTCAATCTGAGGTGAACTTTGAAGAAAGAGAATAGAACTCCTCATAGGATGATAGCAAACCTCCGAGCCGATCGATGTAACTCGCACTTGGATCTAGCAATAACATACTCTGTTGGGTATGCGCCCGCGCCGAATTGCTAGGTAAATGAACGATAATGTAATAATTTGTAAATTGCGGCAAAGTTTTGTTCATTCCCTTCAGCTTTTTAAGAATTTCAAATAAATATTATATAGGAAAAATTAAGTAAAAATAAAATCTAAAACGTTTCAGTGGAAGTAGCGACGATACTGATTACACGTATAAACAGTATGGCATTCAAAGTGCTCCATTTATGGCCATCACTTGTTATAAGAGACATTCCGCTTACCCAGCACTCGTTAGAATGGCGTAATGGTCACGCAAAAGCGCTTCAATTTGCATATCGTTAAAAGTCCGCACATTTGAATTTTATTGATAGCATGTAATGGGACCGTACGTCATTTGTCGCCCGCTGTAGCTACGTGTTTTGGCTGAATAAAAATGTAGCTACCTATTTATATTGTTTTTTTTTTAAATATATCTTACGTACATTTCAAACGGTGTTGTGTTTTTTTAGGTCGATTTTTTTTTTCCTTGCCTGTTGTTTTATTTTGACTTGAAATAGGAATTTTATTTACGTTATTATACAATTATTTATAAAATAATAAATCAGTTGGAACAGGTTAGGTTAGTTAAGGTTAAGGTTATTAAGATGTGATCATCACATCAACTTATCGCCGTCCACTGCTGAACGTAGGTCTCCCCTAAAGAGTGCCAACCATCCCAGTCTTGGGCAGCCTGCATCCATCCGCCACCTTCTTTAAAATCGTCATTCCATCGTGCCGCAGGGCGTTCCACACTACGTTTGCCTAAATTTCGTCTGACGGTTGATAGAGGCGGTCTCTACTCTAATACAGGCCATTATTATTATTATATATTATTAGAGTTATATAAATTATTAGAGTAGAGACCGCCTCCATCAACCGTCTATCCTTTTGCAGACATGGCCAGCCCAATTCCACGTCATCATCAATATTAAGATGTCATTAATATGTACTATGTAGTTTAATTCTTGTATTTATTTTCTGATAAGGTATGACAGAAATTTATACAAAATAAACAACTTTACACAACCACATGCGAACTTTTACAAAAAACTTAATTCTAACTTGCGTCCCTGATAGTTAAATCATAGCCCTGATAAAAATAAATGTTGACTGAAATATTTAAGCGGGTCTAACAAAATAATCCCTCTTAAACCTCTTTGCGAATACAAATAATACAGCAGAAAACTCATTCAACTTTAGTTAGGAATATAACAGAATAATCCTTTCGGGTAAATTTGAACACATAAAGCATTATCCTGTGTGAGGTCATCGGTCCCAGTGTTGAAACCGTCAACCGTCGTCATCTGAAATGTAAGCCTACGAAGGTGAAGGTTACATTGGTGTCATGCTATAGAGAAAACATTATGATAATGTACGGTTACTATATTTATTAGGTGCTCTTGTGTTGCTTCTGAATTCAAAATACTAAAAGCTAGAAATAAAAGTCGGTAGTTTAAGTCGGTCGAATAGACTTAGATATTAAGCTTTTAAACGCCACCGCGGTGATTGCGAACAATATAAATTGCATTGTGTCTGCGACGTGTCAGTCAGTGTTAAAAATAGCTGCTTTTTGATTCTTTACAATTTAAATATTCAATCAAAGTAATTTTATTAATTGCAAAATACTCATAAGTTGCTCTTGCAGTGTTAGACATGATAGCCTTCTAGCACCTACTCTGTACAAAGAGTAGATGTAACTACCATCTAAGATAGTTGAATTTAGAAGAGGATTACAAATAGTTTAGCTGGTAGAACGGCTAGTAGCTTAAAACTGAAAGCCCAGGTTCAAATCTGTTCGTAATTGTTTATTCTTTAAAAGAAATTAAACGTCCGCTTCGCATGCATAAATGTTTTAGAAAAATGTTAATAGAGTTGTTTACTAAGTCACATTTTGATAACAAAACTTTACTATAACGTTCTAGTTCAGCGTAAAATGAAAAATAAAAGTTCAAACATTTAATGAACAAATGGAGTAAGTGAATGAAACTGCGCTAGTTTTGTAGAATGTTTCTCTCCTTCGGGAGTGCAATTTTATCTACTTTCAGAACTACTGTGAGTAATTGTAATGTAAACGTTAGACCACCTGTACTTACCGCTATAGTAACTATATAAAAGTAGGTTGATCGTGTCTTCGACTCTTAAACTTAATTTCGTCTCATTGTTCTTACTAATTATGAATTATAAATTAATTATCACCTGCTCCGTGCCTCGGAAAGCGCGTTAAGCCTTTAACCCCGGTTACCTATAGGTATAACCTTAAAGAGTCAAAAATAATTAAACAGGTAATCTATGTAAATGTATATATTTGAAAAAATTGTGTCAGTATTTCCCCTCTCTTCTATCACATGAAACAAGAATTCTTTGAACAAATTGTACGACGTCTATTAGTTTGTAAAACATTTTTAATCAATTCCACATCAGAGCGAATGTGCGTAATTTCTTCCATTATTCTGTTGATCATAGCAACATCAACTGTCTCAGTTTCGTCTTTTCCCACTACGGCAGAATGTATCTCATCAAGTTTTAACCGGAACACCATTTCTCCAAAATCTTTATCCATCCTTTTCTCCTGTAACTGGGCTTTTTCGAAAATAGCTACTCTTAAATGCGCTGGGAAACGTTTATAATAATTGCACGTAGCTTCACGTGGCCGCAAAGTAATTTTGGAATCTAGTTTTTGGTATCGCGACCATATGGTGTATAATCGTCTTTGTAGAATGGTTTTTACGAATTTGTGACAAGCTACATCCGATAAAATTATTATGAATTCCACCTGTTTTTCCAATCTCTTTATATTGCCTACCATCTCTAAATAACTGACATCATTCACAGCAACACCAACTATCAAATTCATTAAAACCATCGACAGTAATATTAGAAATATTAAAAATAAAACGCGCAATATAGTAATGGATCCTGATATCTTCGCTACGTTGTCCTTGTTTATTAAGCCTTGATAATCATACTCTGACGTCATCATCACAATGGTTTTAACTAAGGATGCCCACGGATCTTCAAATGGTTCTTGTGCGTCGAATTGTATCATGAAGCATATCGAAAAACCAAAAATGAGGAAAACAAATGATAGGAGAATCTGAAATCAAAATTATTTGCAGTTATTCCAATAAAATAGAAAAAAGCCAAATCTGAATTAAAGTTAGATACTACATTTTTTTTTCTTTTCTTTAAATCAAACGTAAACAGATAATGAACTGTCATCAGAAGTTTGTGATTATTGCACGTTACAAATAATTATTACTTGAAAAGCTCTTATATCCGTCGTCCCGGATGTCTTGAAGATCTATATCTGTCAATATAAGTAGTCAACTTTCTCAACAATTTCTGAAAATGAGCCATTGAATATTATTGTAATCCTTTGGGTTGTGAAGGCCAGTAGGCTGTCGCCTCAGAAAAAACTGAATCAGCGAGCTAGATTAGTAATATTAAGACTAGGAAGATAATTACCTTGAATACTTTGTTAGCGACCTTTCCAAACATCAAAACATAAAATCCCCAATGTGGGAAACGGGATTGTAAGTACATGATTTCAAACCAAGAGACCAGCAGTGCAAAGGTAGCGATGAGCCGCGCCCACTCTAGGCTTAAAATCTCCCACGATATCACTTGGAGCAGAAGCAACGCTAGCACAATAGCTCCTAACTTTAACCACACCTCCAGGGAAAACCAGTATCTTTTATTCTTAATTTTAATGAAAACTATTTCCTGGGGACAGAAGTAATTAATCCTTTAAACTTCACTTTAATAATACCTTTATATCAACAGAAGTTTGTTTAGGGTTTCATGAATACACCTTAGTATTCTATGGGAAATTAAAATCATTATCTTCTTGACCAACGTTTCCCCATTTAAAACAAAACCTACGTTTTTTTTATCTGCTGTGTTTTTTATATTTCTTGTAGGCACAATGTAGGAATCGAACCAGTAATATAGATTCCCGAAGTAAAACGTAGCATACCAATCAATAGTATTAAAGAAAATTACCTGAAGCACTATTAAGCAGATAGTTATATACACAATATATTTCCATACATTAGACTGAAACAAAAATGGCACAGGAAGATTGTTATCCTTATAATAGAACTCAGAAATGACATATAAATTTAGAGTTGACACAAAGCATACATGTAATGCTAAAGTAACATAAAAAAACGGTAATAATGATTTCCATTTTAGATACAGAAAACTTTGCATCAAAGGATGAAGAAGAAGCCTGTTTTGATTGAATCGGTTTCCAGTGTTAACAAGAGCTTTGATCACTTGCATTTGTGTCCTGTCTGAATCATTTGGTAACAAAACTTGGTAGTTGACTGTAACTTCACTATTAGACTCTTGGAGATTCATGCCTTTACTTGTTATATAAGAATCAAATATATCTTCCATAAATTCAGTTGGTTTTGATAAGTTATTCATTAGCATATCTATAGGTGTAAGTTTTGTTTTAGAATATTCTCTTCGTGCCGATAGGTCAGCTCCTTTGTTAAGCAGAAGTGAAATAATATTTTTATTCCCGTGACAGCAAGCTTCGTGTAAAGGCAAGTAGCCTACCGAATTCGCAGTATGAATAGTTTTGATATCATTATCTGTTATTATTTTTGCTATTTCAAAATGATTTTTGATTGCGGCAATATGTAAAGGAGTTGTGTATACTTCTTCTGCATTTATTCCATTTTTATAAAGCACATCAAATATTACAACTGCACCTTTGGAAATTAATAGCTCTACACACATCGGATGATCGTTTAACACGGCGTAAACTAATGGAGTGTAAGTCTTTTTGTCAGCGCTATTTATCATTTTTGCTGTAGCATGACTATTATATTCGAGTAAATATTCTAATATTTCAATATTTCCGTACTGAGCAGCAATGTGGATCATATTGGCTTGATTAAGGGTTTTCTTTTCTACGTTTGCACCCACTTTAAGAAGTAATTTGACAGCATCAATTTTATTGTGGCTTATAGCTGTAGATAGTGCAGTGTGTCCTTTGTCATTGTAAATGTCGATACTGGAATCAAATTCGGCGACAGTTAATATTTCTTGAAGTATATCCATGTTTCCTAAAGCTGCTGCAGCATGCAGAGGAGTTTCTCCATCTTTTGCCTGAAATGTATTATTATTGTAAACTATTTATGTTTTGTCATTCCAAAATAACCTCCTAACACTTTTATTGATTAGTTGTACGGACGCCAATCAAGTTACTATAATCTGTTTTTCTTTAATAGATTTTCAACTTTCTCACTATAAAGCATTAGGTTCAAAGATGGGAAAATTTTACAGTTTCGGCGTCTGTGCAAAAAATAAGCAACCATATAAATTTTGTCGTGTTTACCAGTAAACAATATAATTATACAGGTTATGGAATTACCTTCAACGTTATGTTCGCTCCTGCACCCAGAGCTATACAAACGCCTTGAGCCCAACCTGCTTTCACTGCCGCGCGGAGTACACTATAACCCCACTTGTCTACTGTGTCTATGATTGTTACTTGCAGATTTTCATTCGAATATTCGTGATTTGCTAATAACTGATTAAAAGAAAAAAGATTATGACAGGCACATCATGAATTAAGTATGTTTTTATAATAATTTCGTATAAAATTAAATAATGAAACTAAAATTTTAAAAGCTTAATATTCTCAACACCCGTCCGCGATGCAAAATAGTATAAGTGTTATAAAGTTTGATACATCTATGTGTCTGTCTGTGGCACCCAAAAGGATGAACCAAATTAGATTTAGTTTTTTTTTTCATTTGAAAGGTAGCTTGATCAAGAGTATTCTTAGCTAAAAATAATAGTATTTTTCGTGTCGGTTTTTTTTTAAATTTATAGTTATGGCAACTGTAATTTAAATCAAAGCAAAGTTTATGATTTTCTTGTAACACCGAGTTTCTCGTGAATGCGATGAAATAAATTATTTGCATATAACTAAAATTTAAAGCAGAATATTTTAAATTAGTAACCTGCAATATTTGTTTGTTTTGTTTAGTCACGCAAACATGCATTGCAGTTAATCCTCGGCTGTTCCAAGCGGTGATGGATACTTCAGTATTGAGCAGATCCTCTACTGCTTCCACGCTTTCAAGTTCCACTGCTGTATGCAGTACAGTGTCTAACAGTCTTGCAGAATGACTGCGAAACTTGCCACCTGCATTTAGGAGTGTCCTTAAAGTTTCCCTAAAGCTGAAACCAAATTTTTAAGTACTTATTACAGATACTTACATATACCTAGAATATACCTATATTCTAGCCTAACAATATTGTCCGATTTTTTTATCTTTTTAAATGTCTTTTAAATTTATTAAAGCATGGATTTTAAAATAATTTGACAGTTACATTTTCCTTCTTTTTCGACGATGTCCGTTCGACGAAGACCGTTTAATAATTTTCTAGAATCTTTTTCTAAAAGAAACGGTCTCGCATTATTATAAGCATAAAAGTCATAATAATCCATGTTACCGTTGTTAGTTAATATACTTAGTTTTCATTTTAATTGTTGAAAATTGAACTCTGGTCCCACAAATTCGACTGTAGTGCCAATTACTCACCTTGTCTCATCAATCTTATGACCCATGTAAAATGACAGACCAATAATGTCAAGCGGCATCCTGCAAAGCATGTCTTGAGCGCACAAGTCTGCGCCTGCAGCGATTAGCAATTGCACACAGTGATGCTGGGCACGCGCACTTGCGGCGTGTAATGCTGTTGAGCCCTGTCTGAACATCGGCAACTACCAACATAACAAGAGTTTTCAAGAGTTCATAACGTCACAATACATCGAAACCGCTATAACGGATAAATTAATTGCCTTGCGGATTTTGTCTTAAAAAAGAATTAGTAGTTGTCTAATAGGTCAGGTTAATGTTAATTATATCTAAATGCTAAAAAATATTTGCCTTTGAATCACATTTTCCCACTTCCTCGACCATTTTTGCGTCAATTTTGAACTCGAAAAGTACCGCGATGATTCAATGGATTAGGTGCTCAATTTAGATAAGACAATAATTATAAGGTTTTTAAAAATCTTGCAGGTATTTTGATTTATGTCAAATTTTTCCCGCAGAACGCATGTCGGTTGCACGCTTGACATGAATGCGACATTACCGCCACGCTGCTGTTCGCAGCGGAAACTTCCTTGTGCCACTCGTAATGACATACAAGCATGGCGGGATTTTTACAAGCTTTTATTTAGTTTCACCTGTCCCGTAGCCTGTAATGAAATCTTGCAAGTTAAATTAAACCCACTTCCCCGTTCCCGATTGAACCAAAATTTTGCACGTTGGTTCAGTTTCGATGACGATGCATTTTTGTGCTAAGCATGACCTCAATCGACATCCAGGATTCCGAATAACTGAATCCTGGATCCTCTACGCTTTTTCTACCCTACCCTACCCTACCCCTACCATACCCAACCCCTACTCTGTCAAACAGCACAGATACAATCTTTTTCATATTTGATTTAGGTTTGATATTCCAATATAAAAGGTTGGTTAAAAATGTCGTTTTTATAAAAACTTATTAATAACCAAAACGGCCAAAACCCTACAGTTATCCGGGGCACAAAAACTTTATCAAGTTGAATTATACATACCGCTTCTTTAATCAGCCTGCAGTTGTGCTCCATGCCATCGCTCCAAGCATCAGGGACTGTAGATAGTTCGTCGTTTAGTTTACACGGAGTGTTGGTTAATTGCTGCACAGCTGCACTGTGTCTCTTCACTTCTTCCAATATTTCAGGCGAAATACTTACGTCAATACTTTCTTGCAGAGCTGAAAATTTGTCAGCTTTCAACAATAGTTGCATTTCTGTGTTTATCTTTATTATGTATTGTATAGTTTAGAGAAGGCATAGGTTATAAGCCGTAAAATATCTTATACCTAGATATTTTTCGGTACCGAAATTTTTCTAAATAAAATCTTTAAAAAATTCTCGTATAGGCCTATGTTCAGCAGTGGACTAATATAGGCTGATGATGATGTGAGCGGGCCTACAGGCAGGCACGGGACGGGGCTGCAAAACGAGCTATCATCCCGTCCCGACCCCGTCCGATACAGTGCGAGGAACACCCAGGGGGAGATGTGTTTAATGGGTGCGAGCCCCACATAACCGTAAGACCTCGGACTATATACGGTAAGAACATTTTTTACTCTCCCCGGCCACAAAAAATAAGGCTGATGATGATGATGATGATGATGAATTTAATATTAAGTTTACCTTTTGGCAAGTTGAGCAATATAGCAATTTGTTTAGCGTTTCCTGCCCACGCCGCTAAGTGTAGTGGCGTGTTGCCAAGTTTGTCACATCTCTGACTCTCTGCTCCTGCTTTAATGAGGAGCTCTAGAGCGCCGTGGTTGTACATGGCGGCGAGGTGGCAGGCAGACACATGATTTAGTCGACACGTGGCATTCGGGTTGGCGCCCATTGCTAGCATTCTAAAACAAACGAATAATTATTAAAATGTAAATATTGCTTCATGCAATATTGATTGCTGGTTTATTAACACTTTCGGGACACATTACGAAATACAATAGAAGTTTTATTGTTATCACGTCGTGAGGCGGGATGTCTCCCGGAAAATGTTGATTACCAAGCTTTTTCTGCGCCGTCGCTCTTGTAGATTATTTTTATACCTAAGTACCCTTTGTTACTCGCCAAAATCACCAACTTTCAATGATCCGTTGCCCCGTTGCTGTTTTAGAGAAAGATAAACCAACAAATACGCGAGTTTCTCGCATATTTTATAATAGATACATATAATATAGACCAAACTATATAAACAGTTAAATTTTCTAAAACTACTTACTATAAATACACTAAATCTAATAAGTAAAAGAAATAAAATTAAGGAATTATATAAAAAAGTCACGCGAAGGCGTCAAAGAATTCCTTCCCATCACCGTCGTCTGCAGGCAGCGTGCCCAGGAGGCTTATAGATATTATTCAAATTATCTTAAAACCGCTTCCAGAAGTGAAGCCACGGGCAAAAGCTAGTAGTTAATAAAAGTAACTTACCTGCTCATATACGCTGTGTCCCCACCCGAAATACTTTCTAGCAGCTGTGTGTTATACTTATATATACGAGTCACACTTCGCCTCCTTTGCAACGCTCCCTCAAGCCAGTCCATAGAATTGGAATTGGTTTTTTTCTGTGAGAGTGGAATTTTATCAGACGTACTGAATTTTGATAGTTTCGCTCTGAAAGTAATAAACAACTTGTAGAAGTTATATTAAGAGGTAACTAACGACAATCTGACAGCAAATAGCTTTGTAATAACGCGATAATTATTAAAGAAAAAGGAGCATAAATCAAAGTTAGTAGCAGTAAAGTTAGTAGTAGTAAAGTTAGTAGCAGTAAAGTTAGTAGTAGTAAAGTTAGCTTGTAAATTTATATTCTATGAAATGTTTTTAGAAACGTAAGTCCACACTAGGATTTTCTGCTGAATCGTGAGAACAGTCACAGTCATTTATATTAACATAATGCACAAACACACCGACCAAAACCAATCGAACCAGAGACGCAGTAGGTAAGTACGGTAATCGTGTAGTCATACCTTTAATTCAATAATAACAATAAACATCATTTAATTTAATCAATCATCATTATTATATGTAAATAGCTCATAAATAATTTAGGTATATTCAAAAACCTTACCGTGTCACATGTTTGCCGTCCAAACTCCTGGATTTTAGTGGATCGACTACGGTCCCCAGAAAATCTTCATCTTCACTTTTACCGAGTTCTCCATCTAAATTGTTATTATTTAGTAGGTATACTCGTATGTGGTAGGTAGGTAAATATTTTCGGAATTTTTAACAATTTAATTGATTTTAATTTATCACAGCACCCAATTATGTGGCACAATTAATCAGAACGCAATAGCATTTAATCCAGTACTTACCTATGTTTCCAGTAGGTATATTTAAAAAGAAAACAAAAAAATGCTGTAAATATCACAAAAACACTCTCTTTGGAGTCGAGGCCAATCTAAAGGCGGGTTAATCCGTGTACAATACGCCTTCTTGATCGAAAGTTAAATTTAAGAAGCATCTACAGGAATGGTCTAATATGTAAAAACACAAACTCACCTAAGATAGGTGCGTACCACGATACCGCTTTTTTCTTCCTGTCATAGTCTTTCTTGTCTTTGCTCATTGTATGCGTATTCGTGTACAGTTCACTAAGACAGCAGCATACTGAATGATTTTTTAGAACGAAGCAAAGGGGAGGTTCGGACTAAATCGTCCTCCTTAGTGTTCTTATTGATAAGAAGAAAATATATTATTATAACAAAACAAACCTATTAGATATATCCTCAAATGTCATTTATAAATCAAATGTGTATTTATAATATGTTATTAAAACATTTCATCATCATTCATCATCATTTTAAGATTGCTTTAGGGATCAAAGGCATAACCTAACTGTCAAATTTGGTGACGTGTAATCGATCGTCCAAAGTAACAGTATTTCGAAAAAATAATATGCTAAATTCACAATTGAGCTAAAATATCGGTAAATACTTGATTAGATTGTATACATAAATACCAATAAAAGTCAGTAGAAACTACCTACCACTCTATATTTTTAATCGATATAAAAATTGATACACTGGCCATCAAAACTTAGTTCCACTTTTTTAAAATTGCAAGAACTTTTAAAGTAAACAAGATAAATATTTTAGAAAGAAAAAGGATCTGAAAAATAATTCTTCTTTTTATATAAAAATTACAAAGTTGATAAAATTTTCTTAAAAACGTTTTTTACTTCAAAACTTTAACTTATAATTTTGGATAAATTGCAATTTTTTAAGTAACCCAATACACGGCCAATACACTGGCCTTCAAAACTTAGTAGTAAGTTTTGAAGGCCAGTGTATTGTACTTTACCTTAAGTGCTCAATCTACCCGCTCTTCCCCTACATCATTTTCCTTATTGAGAAGACTTGATTTATTCAATTAATTATATTTTATCATAACAAAATATGACTCACTGGAATATGTACCTACTATTCTTAATTGTTTACTTATTTATTATTTTAAATATTAAGTATTTTTGCTAGTATATTTCCGCTAGTATATTTCCTATTATCTTACGCAGCAGTAAACTATGTTGCGCGGATGAGAGGTGGCACAGAGGGGTTTTAGTCGGTATGCCAGCCACCCACCATCTCTAGGCCGGAGAGCCCGACATAACTGTCTCGCATCCCCGAGCGGGACGGTATACATTAGAGCGCAATCCCTGTAGTATCTTTGAGGAATTTAAGCTCGAATTGGTAGATCCTACACAGGGACAGGACGCGAGGGTCCCACGATAAACGTTGACAATAATGTGTTCTGTGATCAGCGCAGCAAAGTCAAATAAACATACACACAGTACGTACCTGGGCTTGCCGCGGCTGCCGTTGACTCCGCCTTTTGGTGTTTTCGGTGATTTCACGAGCCGAAGGGGTGTGACGGTGAGCTCACACGTTCCCTGGATCCAGGAACACTAACATGCGCGCGCGCACTCGTTGGATTTAGGAAATCACAACAATTTTAGGTTTTTTCACCGGGAGCGTGCCGGAGCGGTCGGTGCGGCCGAGAGTTCGATTAGGAAGGGGCGGCGGATACGGAAGTAGTTCCGGCCAGTGACGTGTACCGGTGCATGACAGTTGTAATGACAACTGTTTTTTGACAGTTCTGAGTGACCACAGAACATTGTATCGATTGATCGATTTGTGAATCGTAAATAAAATTGAAATGAATTATATGATGACGAAACATTCCGCCCACCAAAATGCCTATGGTATTTTCTGGATTCGAACGAAATAAAATGAAAAAAAGGAATAGTATCCTACGAAAATCCTAATGTCCTAGAGTAAGTATGTCATTGTTAAAACTACGTATAAATATTTTATGATAATGATAAGTAAGATAATTAATCCTCTATAGGAAGAGGGCATAGTTTAACTAACGGTCGTTTAATTGCGGGACTAGTAGCAGTTTTAAGAACTGCGATCCTAACTACTCCGTCTGCTCCTGGAAGCAATTCGATAACCCGACCGAGAGACCACTGAAGTGGAGCTCGATTGTCATCCTTGATAATCACAAGCGAGCCCACCTTCAAAGGTCGAGAATCTTTGGTCCATTTGGCGCGTTGGATGAGAGAATTTAAGTATTCGTTTTTCCATCTGGACCAAAAACTCTGTTGAAAAGCCTGTAACAGCTGCCACCGACGAAGCCGATGAATGTTAGAATTAGAGTAATCCTCATCGGGAACGGCTGTCAAAGGCTCTAACGTAAGGAAATGGCCTGGAGTTAGAGCAGACAAATCATTAGGATCCGAACTGATAGGACACAAAGGTCTAGAATTTAAAACTGCTTCGATTTGAACGAATAACGTTGTAAGTTCTTCGAAGGTTAAAACTTGGTCACCGACGACACGGTACAAATGTGATTTTGCAGCTTTAATTTGGATCTCCCACACACCTCCAAAATGAGGAGCAGAAGGTGGATTAAATTTGAACTCAATTTTCTCCGTGCTAGAAGCGTCTTGCATGAGAGCCGATAATTGATTTCTAGCACCGACAAAATTGGTTCCGCAATCGGCATGTATGGTGTTACATCGTCCGCGTCGGCCTACGAAACGACGTAGAGCAGCTATAAACCCTTCCGTCGACAGCGTAGATACTACTTCTAAATGAATGGCCTTCGTAGCTAAGCATACGAACAAGCATAAGTAGGCCTTGTCTATTTTAGCTCCGCGATGAGTACCTAGTTTTATACGGAAAGGACCACCGAAATCTACGCCTACGATGGAGAAAGGTTTAACCTGATTCACGCGATAAGATGGAAGATCGCTCATAAACGGCTGCAAAGGCATCGGACGAGTTTTAAAACATCGTACACATTTAGCAAGACAACGACGAATAACACGCTTAGCAGAAATGATCCAAAACTGCTGCAAAACTAAATATTGAGTCGTATTGACTCCGGTGTGGCAATGACTACGATGCACGAAGTTAATTATTAAAACGGTAAGCGGATGATTTGACGGTAACAATGCAGGATGCTTATGGTCATACTCCAATCCAGAACGAGAAATACGACCGCCCACCCTGAGAATACCGCGTTGATCGATAAAAGGATTTAACTTACGAAACGGTTTCGTTAAAACTTTATTAGAATTTAAATTAATAATTTCTTGCGCGAATTCACACTTCTGAACATGCTTTACTACATTCATTAACGCATCATGACGTTCTAAATTATTAAGAAACTTATTACGATTAGCAAGGGTCGGATTTCGAGCATTGTTGATAAAACGATAAATATAGGTTACGATGCGATTAAACTTTTCGAAGGATGAAGAATCCTCGAGCAATTTATCAATAATTGAAATATCCTTCCCCGTCGTATGCATAGATGAAACTACTGCAGGCGATTTACGAGTCTCGGCTTCGATGGTTTCACGCTCTTCATGAGACATTTGGTCAGCGACAGAAGGCCAAGATTCACGATGTTCTAATAACCAACTTGGTCCCGCCCACCACAACGAATTGTGAAGTAATTCACTTGGAAATTGGCCTCGAGAACAAACATCTGCAGGATTGTCAGCAGACGACACATGATTCCAATATTCGATAGGCGTAATTTCTTGGATGTGACTTACGCGGTTGGCCACAAAGGTAGTCCAGCGACACGAGGGTGAACGTAACCATGAAAGGGTTACTGTGGAATCCGACCACAAGAAGACATTATCAATGGGAATACGAGACACGTAAGTGTCGGAAACAAACTTGTACAGATCTGATAATAAGACTGCAGCGCAAAGTTCAAGACGCGGTAATGATATTCGTTTTAACGGTACTACGCGAGCTTTTGAACAAACAAGAAAAGTGTGACATTGATCATTGACATCTGTAACACGTAGATATATTACAGCGCCATAAGCGGTTTCAGAGCTATCACAAAATCCATGTAACTCATACGATTTTGCATTACTATGAGTCAATTTACGAAAAATTCTTAATTGTTTTAACTGGGAAAGTTGATTTTGATATTTGTTCCAAGTACATATGACCTCGTCAGGTGGAGTCTCATCCCATCCCACACCGATAATCCACAGCTTCTGGATTAAGCTCTTAGCTTGAATTGTGATCGGGGAGAGAAATCCTAACGGGTCGAATATTCTAGCAAGTTCGCTAAGAATAGAACGTTTAGTACATGGCCGATATAAAGATTCTACTTTAAAAAGAAATGAATCGGATAATGGATCCCACTTAAGACCCAAAACCTTAAGAGAAGACGGTTCTAAATTGTCTAATGAAACGAGACCCGTTAGACAGTCCTCGGCTGGAATGTCCGATAATAAGCGATTGTCGTTTGAAACCCATTTACGAAGATGAAAACCTCCTTTCTTGAAGAGGGCGATAAGTTGGGATTTTGCTTGTTGAGCAGCGGCAAGATCTTGAAATCCGGACACCACATCATCTATATAGGTGTCCGACAAGATTACTCTCTTGGCGAGCGGATATGCGTCTCCTTCATCATCGGCAAGCTGTCGCAGTGTACGGCAAGCGAGATAAGGAGACGACGAGATTCCATACGTGACCGTGTTCAGACGAAATTCTGAAAGAGGTTCGCTTGGCGAAGCTCTCCAGAAAATTCGCTGATAGTCACGATGGTCGCCAAAGAGAGTAATCCCGCGGTACATCTGCTGAACGTCTGCTGTGAAAACGACGCCGTGCTCACGAAAGTGTAAAAGAATTTCCAAAATGTTAGACTGTAATTTTGGACCGATGTGTTGACTGTCATTTAATGATTGAGAACGTAAATCTTTAGCGGAGGCATCAAAAACGACACGAAGAGGAGTAGTAGTACTTTCAGGACGCAAAACACAATGGTGCGGAATGTAATATTTCCCGTTTCCGATATCTGATGGAGAAACCAACGACATATGCCCCGCGTCAATATAGTTGGACATAAACTCGCTATATTGACGATGGACATCTGGATCGCGTGATAACCTGCGTTCGATTGCGTAGAACCGGCGCAACGCAACCTCACGTGAACCCTCAAAGATAGGCTCGGATTCACCCTTAAAGGGGAGATGTACGATATATCTTCCGGATGCATCTCGTGTATGTGTAGACATAAAATGTTGTTCACATAATGCTTCATCTGGTGTGAGTGATGATCCTTTCGGTAACGAGTCTAATTCCCAGAAGCGTTGTACCATAGAATTCAGATCCTTGTCATTGTCCGCTGACGTGCTTAGAAGTGAATGAGACGCTAAACAAGTTTTACCAAAGAGAAGCCATCCAAAAACTGAATCGAAGGCCGCAGGTTGACGCGCGCCCCCCTTGACATGACGATGACGAAGTGATTCGGCAAAAACATCCGCCCCGAATAATAAGTCGATTCGTCCGGGTATGTCAAACCCAGGGTCTGCCAACGGTAGTGAATTTATGTGAGACCAGCCCGATGTGTTTAATTTAGCTATTGGTTGATCCCCGCAGATCTTGGACATAACGTGCATATTTAACTTGTAAAGAATAGTATTGTTTGTACCTACAGAACAAGTTACATCTCCTATGATTGATGCCGGAGCATCACCGATTCCTGTTACATTTGTGGTAGCTTGACTAGGTTTTAAGTTTAATGCCTTAACAGCAGATTCAGTAATAATATTAATCTGACTACCTGAATCAAATAAAGCACGAAAAGAAATGAACTTGCCTTCAGAATCCTGTACTTGCACAATAGCAGTCGCTAACAAAACAGTTGTGTTGATATGTGATTTTGAAAATAGAGATGCTGTTGGCTTCGAGTCAACTGATTTATCTTTATGTAAAAGGGTGTGATGTTTATTCTTACATTTACGACATGAGAAGATCGAATTACAATTTTTTAATTGATGAGAAGATCTAAGGCAGTTATAACACCAATTGTTCTTACTAGCAATATCCATACGTTCATCTACCGATTTATCCAAAAACTGTTGACATGATGAAATTGGATGAGCTTCCTTGCAAAATGTACATTTTATCCCTTGTGAGGTGTGAGTATGACCATAAGCATTAGCTGAATTTTCAGGTTTACCTTTAGTGCCCATGAGTGTGTGTGAAACATTAGAATGTTTTATCGATTGTGAAGGTTTTACAAATTGTTGACCAAATTTTGAATTTTTATTAGGTTCTGTAAAGTGTAAATCTCGTATTAATGCTTCACAGTTTGAACGCAAAAATGATTTTAACTGAGCATATGTAGGTAGTTCTATGTCTGAATTATTTTCTTCAAAGCGACGACGGATGGTTGAGTCTAATTTAGAAAAAATATGATAAACTAAGATGAAATCCCATTGATCAGTTGGTAAGTTAATTGTCTTTAAAATAGTTAAATTTTCTTCAAATAAATCTAAAGATTTCCTAAACTCGTTGCCATTATTCATTTTAAAATTAATACTTAAAAGATCCTTCCAACAGGTATATGCTAAATCTCGCTTATTCTTGTAGCGGTTAACAAGTGCTTCATATGCATCATTATAATGTTCATGGGTCAATGGAAAGGTTTTAATCACTGTTAATGCATCACCACTTAGAGACGAGAGTAAATAATGAAATTTCTCTGTTGTGGTTAAAATTGTAGAATTATGAATTAACGAGTTGAATGTATCGAAATACTCAGGCCACTGTTTGATATTACCACTAAAATTAGGAAGCACAATTTTAGGTAAACGAATATTTGATGAACCACTACTAGCTTGAATTTTACTTTGGGACTCAGTTTTTGTTAAAGTGCGATAAATTGCCAAAATTTTGAAATAAATATTGTCGTATTCGTCTTGGAGTAGATGGTCGTCATGGTCTGGATCGTCGAGAATATCCAAAATATTCATGTGAGCATCTTCGAAATTACACGCAATTTGTTTTATTTCCTGATAATATGCTAAGAACATTTCACGTTGTGATTCGTCGTCGTTTGCCAAAACACCGCACTCCAAAGCCCTACACAACCGTTTATATGCGATTGTTCTTCTCCTACGCAGATTTGGTAAGTCATTAATCGTATATTCCTCATTTATAGACTTCGATTTCGCTTTCCTGAGGGTTTGTTTACGTGAGGAATGTTTGGTCAACAAAGACATTTTAATGACAACTATTATCCACAGATGTAAAATATAACGGTATGACAACGGAATAACGCTATAACGAAATAACGGTTACAACGAGCAGGAACTAAACGTTTGTATCGATTAAGATAAAGAAATTCTGTTAATCTACAACAGCAAATGAAATGATATCCTGTTAAATAATCCGTTTTATTTTCACTACGTTAACTACGATACAATTTTAAGGTAATATATTATAATGGTTATGAAAATAAAACGTAACACCATAAATAACGAAAGCAGGCTATCGGTAACGAAACGTGAACTCATTGACAACGACCATAAAGAAATTTCGAATGAAAACAGGAATTGAATGAAAGTTTACTGACGTTAAAGTGACTGGTTACTAGAATGTTCGGGAATGAACGAATGAATTGAAATTCCCTGCGTTTGTCGCGCACCCTACCGAACGAATATTGCAAGTTACGAGATGATAACAAAAGAAAGTAGGTACAAGAGAATAGGTATTTCGTACCGGTACCTACAAAGTTTTTGAGAGTATCGAATGAAATTGCAATATGATTGAGTTGTATTACGCGAAATATGATGTTGACTTAAACTAAATATAATTAATGCAGGCCGATGATAATATTGTGCACCGAATAGGGAAATAGATTGCACAATATTGTGATCCTACAAAATTACATTCACGAACGGATTAATGAACTCGAAATGAAAATGATAATGATCTCGTGAAATATGTTGTTAGGTTATGTTTTATACGATCGAATCCAGAATTACGATGTAATAGATAGTTAAATTTGATATTTTCACATATAAAACGCGTTCAAAATGGCGGAAGTCCCGGGTTTCGGCACCAAAATTATGTAGTATCTTTGAGGAATTTAAGCTCGTATTGGTAGATCCTACACAGGGACAGGACGCGAGGGTCCCACGATAAACGTTGACGATAATGTGTTCTGTGATCAGCGCAGCAAAGTCAAATAAACATACACACAGTACGTACCTGGGCTTGCCGCGGCTGCCGTTGACTCCGCCTTTTGGTGTTTTCGGTGATTTCACGAGCCGAAGGGGTGTGACGGTGAGCTCACACGTTCCCTGGATCCAGGAACACTAACATGCGCGCGCGCACTCGTTGGATTTAGGAAATCACAACAATTTTAGGTTTTTTCACCGGGAGCGTGCCGGAGCGGTCGGTGCGGCCGAGAGTTCGATTAGGAAGGGGCGGCGGATACGGAAGTAGTTCCGGCCAGTGACGTGTACCGGTGCATGACAGTTGTAATGACAACTGTTTTTTGACAGTTCTGAGTGACCACAGAACATTGTATCGATTGATCGATTTGTGAATCGTAAATAAAATTGAAATGAATTATATGATGACGAAACAATCCCCCTTCTGCGTAAAAAAGAAAAATTAGACTATATTGTCGTGACTCTGGTTACTATAAGGTAAAATATATTATTATATTCTAGAATATTTATACAGTACCTTTATGTAGTGTCATTATTTAATTGACACAAATAACAAACAAATCCTTTTTATTGTACACCAATATAAAAGCGTTTACAATTTTAATTACACAATTTTAATGACACTACTTTATTATGAAAATAGATTAACGTACGTCTTTGATGACGCGGTATGATCTTAGAAGCGTGGTATACTTCCATGGATAAAAATAGTTAAATAAACCAAATTCATGGTGAATTTGGTTTATTTATAAATTTTCTTACATAATATAATTTTTTTATTTCATTACAAAGTGTTTAATGTTAATAAGAAAAAAATGTATATTTTCTTATAATAATTCTCAATGAGTTAACATCAATCAAACCGCTAGTCATTTTCATCACAAGATTTTATTTAACGAATATTATCCTGAGTCATGCAAACAAATGTTAATAAAAAACGGTAATCACTTTCACCCTTCGGCACTAAAGAAACTATGTATTAATCTCGTCTAAAGTAATGTTCAACATGTGATTTATGCTAAAAAGACCCAACTTATCATAAGAAAGAAAGAAAGAATTTTGGCAGGAAATTAGTTACATCGGATATTACAATAATATTGTACTTAAAATGTAGCATACCTACACAATAATTTAATGTATACTACATTAACATTACATTACATTATATTACATTAACATAATAATGTTAATGTAGTATATATTATTAGTCCAACATTTCACATAGATAGACATGCACAAATAAATAAGTGGTGCAGTGGTTTTGCTTACCACACTACAATGTAGTGGGTGCCGATGTCGAATCTGATAATATTTTTCCAGTAAGGCTGTTAGTGCATTTCTGAAAAGATACTCGTGTCTGTAAAAAATAAATAAATATTATAATTGCCTCTTAGACACCTAATCGAATTAATAAAAAAAAGATCTTACGGTGTTTTCATAGTTGGTATTAAATCACCTATTGCACCTATTGCTTTCAATATCATTTGATTTATTTGGAATAACCAATCGCGGGCTATTTGTGCACTGCAGGTACAGTATGCATAGATTCACATTTCCGTATGTTTTTCTCTATAGTATGTTTTGTCCTTTTCCTATTCATACTCTGAAGTAAACGTAGCTTGGATTAGTATTCATGAGACGAGTACTAAAAGCTCCGAAGTGGTGTATTTAGTATAATCATTTACCTAGACAGTTTATTTTAGAATGTAAATTAAACCTTTTTTTCGGGAGCTAAGCAAAGGTAAAGGCGCAACTCGCAACGTCAATTTAATAAAAACTATCCCATGAATACTACTGATTGATAAATATTGCTATGATCTGATGATGAACTTTAAAACTACGCAACGGATTTTGATGCGGTTTTTTTTAATAGATAGAGTGAAGATGAAGGTTTATATATACATATATTGCACCCCTGCAAAGTCGGGGCGGGTCGCTAGTAATTTATAATATACATCATTTAACGGCTCTTAAAAACTAGGGGTGAACTTACTCTCTTTGCAATTAATATGCCACTCAAAATTTTAAAAATAACCAAAGAATGCAAAATGTATTGCTATTTAATGAAGCTAAAGGTAATCCGAATGTAATCGGATAATTAACTTGGAGGTTGAGGGTCGGGACGAGTATTTCCAGTGGCTCGCAATCTGTTTATTGAAGCTTCGGGAATGGTGAGGGATGATCAATAGCTATTAATTCACAAACACAAACACGCCCCGTGTGTTATAATTATAATATATCCCATGTATCAACAAGGTCGTGGAAATGCATTAGTTACAATTACAAACCTGTTTTACTAGCACTTGGGTGAAGGTTCGAATATGGCATGTTCCAATGTGACTTTTTCAATGTCATATATAAGCAGAAAACTTATTGACTTTTTCTTGAAGAAGAGACAGCTCATTCTACATCTGAAGCGTTCGCGGAAAATGTTTTTCCATTTTACTTTATTTCTAGTACTTTTAAATTTAGGTAGTCCCCATCGCGTCCCTTCCTCTTGTATCTCGGGGAATTAATTCCCTTCATTCTTTGTTATGATTATCAGTTGACAGTTTGATAACTAGACAAAATTAAATGTTGTCAGGAAATTGAACCAAAGACAGCTTGTCGTAACTTTTTTCATTTCAATTTTGTTTTCTTGCCCAAGCATTGGCGCGAATTCTTTATATATCTATACTAGCTTTTTGTTGCGGTTTAGCTCCTATAAATTGCTCCGTTGCGTTGCTGCACTCAGCAACGCAACGGATCACATAGAAAGACATACTAAAAAACACACTGTCGCCTCTTTAAAAGTAGGAAAATATTGATTACAATTACATTAGGGCTACGTATATTAAAAGTAAAGTTACCAAAGTTAGACTAGAGTATTTCGTTTTTGGTAAAAGTAAATAGACTAGACAGAGCAAAGATATTGGAAATATTTCTATGAGACTGAGAGTACACTATTTAAAAAAAGTATTACTATTAGGCTTCATATAATATTGTCATGATCTAACGATTAAAGAGAATCGTTGTGTCGGCGAAACGTTCGTCATTGAAAATTTCTGTCGGAGAAAAAATTAAAAAGGAATCGTTCTGTCGGTGAACCGATCGACGACGAAATTAACTAATGTCGGAGAAATGTTTCAGTATCATTAACTTTGGAGATGCAGAATGGAACTTCCGTTGAGGAGTGGCAAACCTCTCGGAAATACTGATTCTCTTTGAATGTGCTGTTGATATCTGTCTTCGAAAAAGAGTTGGGTTGGCTTCCTCTTTTAAGTTAATGTGCCACCCAAAATTGATGTCTTCCAAATACTAAAAAGCTATACATAGCACAAAATCGTTCGATTTTGTTTTGTTATATCAAGCTTTTAAATAAAAAATAAAAAAAATACATTAAACTACTTTTACACTAATTATAATGTCTGATTCAGACACTGTAGCAGAGAGTAAACTAAAAAGTAGTTACTAGTAAGTAGTTGCAATGTAATTACTATTGTACTTTACGTATTCAAGTTCAACCTATTTTCTTTTTCGTAAATTAAGTATTAACGCGGCTACTCTCGACGTTTGCTCCAGAAACGCGAGCAAACGTGCGTTACATTATAAACGCTGCTGAATGTAGCTTAAGGCGCGTCTTCACGCTAAACTGCTATCTCGCTCGCACATTGAAGTTGATTGAAGATATAAAATCATTGAATACAGTTATGAAAAATCAAACTAAACCATTTGAAGAAGACCAATATTACAACATTTTAGCAAAAATTTCATCTTGATCGATACATATTTTCAAATAAAAAAATAGCTGTAAATGAATTTTTATTTAATGCCATTTTTTTGTTTAAAAACATGTCTCGATTAAGCTGATTTTTTTTTTCTGAAACCTTGTAATGTTGTTCTCTTTCAATTGGTTTATTTCGATTTTTCATAACTTTCATTGATTTTATATCTTCAATGTGCGAGTGAGATAGCAGATTAGCGCAAAGAGGTGCCTTAAGAATATTTCTTGTACTTTTAACGTTATTTATGAGAATGCTAGGGGCAAAACCAGTGGTCATATACAAGTTAAATATGTGTGTCGCCAGCTGGAACAACGCCAAACACAACGCCTTACATCGAAGAACGAATCAAAATCCTACTACTATTAGGATTAGTTCTAAATGTAGCTAATAGATGGCGCTATTCCTTTTTTGAAGACGGTTAACGTCTTTAAAAAGGAAGAGCTTCTCAATTCGATTGAACTGATTCGATTGATTGTAAAAACTGAATGGCAGTGTTAAGATTTTTCTGCAATAGGTACCGAGTATAAAAGCTTTTAGGATTTTTACATTATTAACCCCCTGAATCAAGAGGCTTATGCTAACTTGGGCTGAGCCTGTAACCATAAACATGTCCCTAAATATGCAAAATCGGATCCAGCTAGTTCCTAGTAATGTCTCCAAGCATCGCTCTAAACCGAGGGCTGAATTCCCTTTGGGGGCGCCCTTAGCTGCTGTTACTTTAGGTTACTAGCTATAGCTAAAGGTTCTTTAGGTAGAAGTCCAGTTAATCTGAGCTCTCTAGAGATGTGGGTTCTGTCTACCTGAGAAAAAAAAATGTTTAAACCATAGCTGGAGTCTTCTTTGCTTTGTAGGTTAGTTCATCCGTAACTAGACAACTAGTGACCAATGAGATTAGTTTCTTAGGGTCGGTTTGAACTTCGCCGGAGGAGAAACAGGAAATTGGGAGTGAAACTTATTACAATGATCTTCCGGTGAGACGGCCGCGCGCATATGTAGTTAACTAAAACTATAAATAACGTTTCCAATATTCTGGCAGAAATGCCTATAGCCAAGATATTAGAACTAAAATTGGATCTGCAGATCTTGGAGTTCAAGCCATTAAGAGAAAATTGCGGGGTTTTATTATTGCATCATATGCAATGATAACCTAGTGATATGACCGTCGACTGTCAAGTCAGAGGTCTCGACTTCGATCCCAAGGCGCGCACCTTTGGCTTTTCATAAGTTTATGAATAGAGAGTGCACCTGTGTTTGCGCACACACTTGTGGACTATAATATATCCTGCGTAGTTGGCTAATCTTCGTTGAGATTGGCCGCTGTGACCGAAACTCGGTCAGAAGGATTATTAAAAATGTCTGTCGTCGATTTTGCTAGCCTATCTTCGCGACAAATTCAAGGATATCGTATAATTATTTAATAAGAAAATTTGAAAAAACAACTGATACGGATGGAATTCGAACCCACGATCTTCGACGTACCGTGTCGACGCTCTAACCGCTGAGCAAATTTTCTTTTTAAATAATTATATTTAATAAGCTATCATGTGCTATAACATGTAATTCACAAAAATATCAAGGAGATCGTTTCATAAATACCGTTCGTACCGTCCATAGTCCGTACCGTTATTGTAAGTAAACACTAAGCAAAGACAAATACGCTCTATAGATCTCAGCGTAAACTATAAGCCAACAAAGATGAAAGCCGATAAATTCAAATCAGATTCAAGGAAAGTTAAGAGGTACATAGAATAAGCAAATAGCGGCGAGTCTGACGCCAATACAGATGGTATAAGAGGCTACAGATGGACGCCAGTGTGGGACTGGTAGGTGAATAATGCATGTTGCATCTCAGCTTAATGCTCGCATCTTGTGTAAACTACGTCTACACAGTATTTGCATGAAAACTTCGATCGCTTTACGTGTGTGTGTAGAACTGTATGATCAAAGATTTTATTGAGATGTTAAAATGTCGAATTTAACGATGGATTATGATAACGATGTCCATGTCTTTAAATGGCAGGGGAAAACATGAAACATAAAAATGGAGATTGATATTTATTAACCGACTTACAAAAAGTTAGTTCTCAAATCGATATTTGCTTACGTACAATGTTTAATTTTTTTTACATATTTTTACCTTAGTTAAACAAACTTGAGAGTATTTTAATTATTAATAATAACAAATAGAATTGAAAACTATTGATGACCTTTAATAAAAGAAGGTTATAATAAAAAACCTGATATATTTAGTAGTTAGGAGTCCGCATAATTATCCAACATTGGCTACGGACCTATTTATACGAAAAAGATCATCCTTTTAATCGAGAAAACTTCATATACTTTAAAAAAAACATTCTCAAATTGAAATATTTCGATTATGATTCAGTATTTAAACGATATGGTGATGTAAAGCAGTCAACTGTTTTATTTCTTCCTAGCTAGGAGTGTCACAGCATCATGCGTAGCTGATAACACGTGTAGTTAGGCTCGTCCTTATTTCAGGAAAAAGTGGTGGACCTAGTGGGCACTACAGTACCTAAGTGGTCATATCTCATTAAACCAAGTATTGAGAAATTATCACTAACTACACTACGAAATGCAATAGCTTCTCCTAGTATTCTTGTTAATTAAGCAATATTAATGTTCGATAAATTGCAATAGATATTTGTAATAAATTTGTGTCTGACAGTATAATTACGAAGCAACTATACCGCAGTGCGGAATACTCTGAAGATTTTTTTAAATACATGTTCTTAAAAAACGTTTTAAACAAAGCTGTTACTGACGGCGTGTAACGAACGAAAGAATAAGCCGCTGGAATTGATAACCACAGTTTATTTTGAAATACTCTTTTAAACAATCTTAATACCAAGATGAACCCGTATGAACTCCTAGTTTTTCACCGTTGTCATTACTTTTTGAATTTAGAATACAAAATAGAAATCCAAAAAGGTGATCCAAAAAAACTAAACTAAACTGGAAACTGAACCAACATAATATTTAAAAACAATCGATGTTTTAAAACAATCCTAAAAATATGAGAAAACATGTGAGATATTTTTATAACTCACGTGTGAGATATTTTAAAAAACATCTCACATGTGAGGCATTTTATTTCATGTTTGAAAATAAAACTAACATTTTCCATTTATCTGATACCTGGTTCGGACGGGAGTCGATTACATAGTCCCCAAGCACTGTCCAATTGAAATCCAGAATAAACTCGAGAGAGTCTCAAGGTATGCATTATGCAACAACCGAATCGATTTTAATGTAACCAATTTTAGATAGAAAACGTTATCTGTGTGAAGTATTCTACAACTTTTTGCTATGTTTTTACAAATAATAAATAATAATAAATTAGCCTGTAACTGTCCCTATGTAGGGCAAAGGCCTCTTCTCATACAGAGAAGGATTGAGCATTAATCACCGCGCTAGCTCACTGCGTGTTGGCAATTTCAGACTTCCTTACGATGTTTTCCTTCACCGTTAGTCAGTGGTGTCTTAGAATATCTAAGAAAGTACATATGACATTGAAAAAGTCACATTGGTACATGCCAGGTTCGAACCCACACCCACTCGCTTGTAAAGCGGGTCCGGAACCAATGCGCTACCACGATACCACGCTGTTTTTACAGCTAATGAACCAAATGCATAATATCTTTTTTACAAAAACGTTTTAAATCAAATAATCAGACAGATTACATCTGTATTTTCACATTTCGTAATATTTATGACCCAGACAAATTTTAAATTTGGTTTTAATGTTTTTCGTCTTAATTAAACCTGCGTGGGACAGGTCTAGAAAAAATACTCAAATACCTATTAGTACTGAAACAATATTTAAAATAATAGCAGACTATTTATAATGTCGCTTATTGCAAAATAAATATTTAATGAAAAAATGAAAAACGTTGTGAAAAATTGCTGTTGTTTTGATACCTATAAAAATGTTAAATGGTACTTTCTAAACTTTTGTTTTATGTAGAGGTCATTGTAATAAAGTACGATGTTTGACACAAACGGTGGGACAGATTAAAGTTAATAAACGGTATTATATTTTTTATGGTTAACGTTATATCATTTCAAATTAATTTAGCAAAGCATTTCTTTTTAACCTGTATTGTCCCACGGCTGGGCAAAGGTCTCCTCCAAATACCTACAGTTTTTTTCTTTCTTTTGCGGTCACCAGTCGTTTTTAAAAGTATCAAGATAGTTTCGTTATCGCAGTGTGACGTAGTGCTGTGCGCCAATTTTTACCAAAATTTATTGGTATGAAAAATAATAAATTCTTTTATTAACGAAAATTAAATTAAATTTTTAATATTCATGACTGTTATATTTACTAACGCCCTGATTCCTGAGCTATTATGTTACAAGAATCGGCATCTTCTTCTATTTTCTTCCACTTTTATTACTTACCATTAACGAACAAAATAATAATTAAATATAGTATATTTATAAGTAACAGTGTGTGTGTGTATGTGTATACAGGATGTTCAACAATGAATGGACAGCTTTAGATATCACTTTAGAGCAGTCTGTTCTGAATGCAAAAAACTTTAAATCACTTTTTTTTGCTAAGAAATCAAAACAACAACAAATTGTACTACATTTAGAAGAGTACATAAAATAAATGCTTAATTACATTCTGTATAATGGGCCTAGAAATAATGCCATAGGTACACCATTTCACGTCGAGAACAATATCTCTATAAATAGGTATAATATTGTACCTCAGCGGTGCTCTGCATTTAAAGTTCCACTTAAACTTTCTTTAGAGTGAAGGGAAAATAAATAAGTTAAGAATTTACTTCGCGGGAAGGCAGATTTTACAGGCGAACAAAACTTTTTCCTCAAAACAATTTATGGAACCGTAGAGTGCGAAATTATGATGCATAGCGAGAGTAACTAACTAATAATGTGACGACATGGTGGCTTTTATTTTTATTTTATGAGCGAAAAATGGTTGTTGAGTATTTAAATAGACAGGGTTATACAGGGCTATTTTTAAATCACCGACAACCTGAAAAAAAAACTCATCATTATGAACAACTTTTACTATGGGACCAACCATGAAATCGCAAAAAAAAATCAGCTGTTCCATACATTTTGTTGAGTTATGTGAACATATTTATATGTTTGTAACAGATCGATAGCATTCAGTAACATTCGATTATAGGTACATACAGTATTAAGAGTACTTTCCCTTCAGGTGGCATTACAAAATTCCTACACACACCATATATATCTATATAAAAATAGATAATTATTTATTAGATTAAAATTAATAAAATACAATTAAAACTAAATATATATATATATTATACTAAATAAAAATATATATATATTATATATATATATATATGTGTGTAGATCATATAACGCTTTTGGATAGACGCAAATAATAGTAAAATCTACCGACACAATAAATGCAATACTTTTTCATTTTTAACACCTGTTTTATCTAGGATTGACATTCGAAAAAATCGACAAGTAATCATAGTGTTCGGGACTGTACCATTGATGTCGCTCATAGACAAGGCAAAAATCTGACATTTTATTCCAACACGTCAAAGAGAATAATTCAGCAGGGTATATACCAGAGGCAATCGCAGCTTTTATGAGAAATTCGTGTTTCTCTGAACGTAAGCAATTTGTATGTATGAGTACATTCAGATTGATTGCTTTTATCGACTGAGTCTCTGAGATTTATCTATGATAATACTTTAGGTTTATCTAAAGTAGTGCCTGAACTTGAGTGAACTCATGTTTAGGAACTTCAGTAACTTAACTTATCATTAACTTACACACTTGTGTGTAGGTTAATGATAAGTGTAAGTTACTTATTTTGACGATGTCGATTTAAAAAAAAATGTAGTTCAAATTGAGATTGCTATACTCATTAAAATATATATTTTTTTATTATATTTTCTACAAGAAAAATACTAGAACGATATAAAATCGTGGGTGCAATTTTACAATGCAACAACCAGACAAGAACAAATATCTGTATATTAAACCCGAGAAATAGAGCGCATAAGGCAAATCGTTTAACCGCTACGACAATTGTGTCTACAAAAAAAAACATGAGAATAAAGATATACCAAAATAATAAAATATTTAATACCGAGAGTTATGCAAAGATGCAAAGATATAAAACCGGAATCTGACATTATTCGTACAGGAAAATCCTTAAAAGATCTTTCTTTGTGCCATAAAATAATTGAATAAAAATGTTACTGTCACAGTAACAAGGCGACGACGAGATGGCGAATATTAAAGAAAATATTCATTTGAAGGAATGTTTTTGTTAACCAAATCAAATAAAAGAACGGACAGGTGAATGTTAATTTGAACAAGACACGACAAAATTGGGGATTTGATTGAATTATCTGAAGATGGAGACATTCCATAACACTTTTTATTTTCACATTTTTTTCTGTTTTGTATTTTGTATTGAAGACAAAATAGCAAATTTTAACTAAGACAATATTTATTTGATTGAATGGTTTTATTCAAACAAAATAATAGGACGTACAGGTGAATACGATATTTATCTGTTTCAAAACAGTTTTTGTTTTACTTTTGTTCCATGTTTTTTTATTGTAATGTCAACAAGGCGAGACGATGAAATAGCAAATATTAACTTAGACAATATTCGTTTGAGCAAATGGTTTGTTTAAAACAAAGTAATAAAACGTACAGGTGAAAGGTTTATCTAGTAGATAATGCCTAACCGAGAACAATAAAACAAGCCCTTAGTGTTTAGAACTAAACCGTTTTAATACTTTTTACAATATCATTAGATACACTTACAATACTGTCTTATAGCAAATAAATGATTATGCGCACCTCTGACATTAATTATCACTTGCTAAAACGGTGAAGGAAAACATCGTGAGGAAACCAGCACACCAGAGAGATTTTTCAAAGGTGTGTAAAGCCATGTCAGAGGCCTATGGGCGATTTAAACTCTGACCCCAGGTTGTTCATCAACCTACAATAAAGAAGAAGAATGATTATGCTTGTAGTATAACTTCTATAATTCTCGTTACTAATCGTCAATGTAAGTGAAAATCATTAGAGTTCAAATGAGCCGGTTACGTTGTAGATGTTCAAGTATTCAGTGGCATAATGTTACCCCGATCAGAATGGCTGACATAAATTTTAGCGTGGTACTAGAATTGGTTATATCTTGGTTATATCCAAGCGAATGATTCTCCGATAAATCTTGTCTCAGAAATTCGAACGTAGTTACTTGGCAGTTGGCACAGAAACGTCGATGCTAAACCTCAAATTTCTCAGCGATGTCGACTACTTTGCTATCTGTCTATAAAGTTTCTACATTGTGACAAGACTATATAAACTTGTGACTTTTGAAATAGTCACGAATCTTTATCTTTTCTAATACCTAACGTCCTCTTGACCGAATTTCGGTCATAGAAGATATTATATTGCACAAGTGCACAAACACAGCTGCACTCTCTATTCCCTCACTCTCATAGTTCTGTGGGACGGCAATCCGACACGACCGGAGAGATATCAGACGCAAGGCTTTACGTGCTTTCGCAGGCACGGAGTAAGTAATAATTAATTTATAAAACGTTCATAACTTACGAAAACTCAGAGGTGCGCGCCTTGGGTTTGAACCCGAGACCACTGACTTGCCAGTCAACGGTCACCACTAATAGCCTATCACGACTATTTCCTCTAAATTTCAGGTCTTTAAAACCAACGGTTTAGGCTGTGCATTGTCTGTCAGTCAGTTAGTCACGCTACTGTCTTATATAGATAAAGAAAAACAAAAAGTTTGTATGTGAATTGAAATTTATTTTCGCGTGTTAATCAAACTGATCTACAGTTTTATGGCTAGATTATGCTCTTATAGGGCCCCACCCTATTTTATTATTACCACTATTTTGTTCACACGTTGTATACATAAGTATCTTAATAACTACAACTTTGAAATTAAATAGCAGTATCGCATTCCTTTCTCACAAACCTCCGTCTAACGTGTATGTAGGGCGTAACTATATATACTATAACGTATATTTAGAATAGTTTATGTTAATTCCCATTTCCTGCTGAACGGGCCTACTTCCGGAACGATTAGCATTTAATCGACCGTCACGGTACTTTATAGTAGTCAGGATGTATTATGACGACTGTACTCACTAGAAAAAACACAGTATATTTTTTTATAAACTAGTTACCGACTGGGCACGAGGTCCTGGGTTCGATCACCGGGTCAAGCAAAGTGTTATTGGGTTTTTCCATTAGAAGATTCTCAGTAGCAGCAATAACCTCGCCCCCTATTACATGGGACTTATAACATAGCCTGCGAAACGTGGGTGTACTGCATACACCTCTGCCTACCTTCTCTGCGGAATACAGGCGTGAATCTATGTTATGTTATGTAGATTTAAAATAGGCGAGGAAGTATTCTATGTTTCATTGAATAAGTTAACGGGTACCACAGCACTTTTTGTTGTTTATTCAAACAATGGAAAACGAAAAACAAATAGGTAAATTTGCCGTTTTTAGAAAAGAAAAAAAACCGTTTTAGGTTTTATTTTTATTTTAAACGTAATCCTTCACTATGCTTTGTTTTTGCATCGTGGGTGTGGTTACAGATATTTAATTTTGAAATGCCCAAATATTTTTTTAGCTTAGAACACTCGATAAGTTATTATTATTTTATTTAAGTTAAGCTACGTGAGAACTTATTCACACCTACAATAATATACTCATAACTTACGAAAAGCGTACCACCTCATTTTGCCAATCGACGGTCATACTATCTTCTTCTTCTTCTTTTTATCGTATGGTTGATGAACAACCTGGTGTCAGAGTTTAAACCGACTGGCCCCTGACATGGCTTTTCATACCATTGAAAAATCTCTCAGGTGTGCTGGTTTCATCACGATGTTTTCGCTCACCGTTTTAGCAACTGATAATTAATTTATAATACGCACATAACTTACGAAAAGTCAGAGGTGCGCGCCTTGGGATCGAACTCGAGATCTCTGACTTATCAGTCGACGGTCATACCACTAGGCTATCAGTGCTATAATATACTGGAATAAAGAAGTGTATATTTCATAATATAGAAGTTACCGTTTAGTTTCAAAGCTAAATAGCACAAAACAGAGCGCGGAGTAGTCGGTTTCTTCCGGAATAGAGCCCTTTATCCGGAAGTGGACATATTATTTTATGGAACAAAACTTATAATGCAAAGAACTCCTCAGAAAGTAATATTGTCTTCCGCCTTACCACGCAATAACAAACACATGTTTTCCTCTTTTAACGTTTAACTTGGTCAACTTTATTTATTCGTATTTTACTATACAAAACCAGTACGAACTGACTTAGCATTGTATAGGCTCTTTGTAGAACAAGATGTCAGCTTATACTGGAAATTTATAGCTTGATATGTAGCTGGGTGTACTTGCAAAAAACAGAGGTACTAAGTAATTTAATTGACCAAACTATGCGAGAAGTTTAGGTAAATTATGTTGTGAAATATTACTTTATGGTGGGAGGTCATCATCTTACTAGCCATAATATTCCCAAACTTTATTGGGGTCGGCTTCTAATCTAACTAGATGCAGGTGTAGGTATATCAGTTTTGCTACGGAGCGACTGTCTATCTGAGCTCTGCAACCGAAAGGGAATACGATATTCTGAAGTTAGATTAGTTGTCAGGATTTTACGAAACAGGTAATAATTAGTTTATAATTCGCACATAACTTAAGAAAAGTCAGAGGTGCGTGACTTAGGTTCGAATCTAAGAGCTCTGACTTGCGAGTCAAACCACTACCGCCGGTCATACCACGCCATACCGCCGGTCAAGTCAACTATTGTTATTAAAATAACTACACAATCCAACATTAATAGATGTAATTTATTTTCATCTAAATAATATTATGACTGTGTCGTTGATCTAGTCATAGTGGTATCGTAGTTCGTAGCATGTCGACGTAGCACAGCGTAGCTCGTAGAACGACGTAGCATCTCGTAGCAATTATAGTGGGTTGCAAATCATATTAAGCAATGGCTATCAGATCTTTTATTCACTAATTACTATTTACTAGATACATTCTTTTACCCAGCATACGCGTTGGCTAAAAGCGATTATGTTACACATAAAGTGCTGATATCAACTTAAATTAAAATAATTTTGCTAAGAATGTGGAAGAAAGTTTTTGAATTTCCTGAATTGGAGTTCGGAACGTTTCCGCCGTATACTGACTTTGCAAACGCATAACATTATTACTTTTTTTTATAGTTTAATATATTATCTATACTTACCAAAATTATGGAGAGGTAAAGTTTGTGAGATTGTGACGTTGTAGGGGTGATCTCTGGATCTACTGAGCCGATTTTGTAAATTATTATACCAAAAGAAAGCTACGTTATTTGTGAGTGTTATAAGCTATATATTAAACCGAAAAATTTAAAGATTTTTTCGTGGTAGTCGGATTTGCAAAGTAAGTCGGAGAAAAACGGTCGAAAACGTTCCTTACGAACGCTACCTTAACGATGTATATAGGGTACCTTTCATCCCGAATAAAAGTACTGTACCCAAAAAACCATAACATTAATAGATGGTGCCACGTATCTTTCGAATCATGATTAAAAGTTCTAAATTAACGCTATCGAAGCCACGGAAAAAAGCTAGTATATATATATTAGTTATAAAATAACTTTTGCCTTTTACAAAATAACTTTTAATGAGTACTGATAGCCTAATGTTGACGGATAAGTCAAAGGTCTCAGGTTCGAACCCAAGGCTCACCTCGACATTTCGTAAGTTATATGCGTATGATAAATTAGTTACATGCCTATCTTATAACATTAAAGTTAAAATTATATACGTGGTATTGTTGTAATCATTTTTTTTTACTATTTAGAGACTCCCGGCTTCTCTAAAAATGCATGGTATGTACACCACTTACTTATACTTTACAACATAGCACATATAATAAATCGTTTGTTAACCAACATGCATGCATCACATCCAGCAGTCCCATTGTAAATATTTAATTTGGCTTCAAACCGCATGTTTTCCGCATCTATGTTTTTCAATGGCGTTACGTAACGGCCCGGCACGTTTCCGGTTTATTTAGGCTGCAGTTGATACGATACAAATTTCAGCGTGTGTTGAAAGCTAAATAGCTTAAAAAGCCGACGCCACGGCTGTCAAAAATACTAGCGTCACAATAGGATGCTGCATTTCGGAGGCCCACACAATAAATAATAATTATAGGGAAAGACATCAGCAACACCCTTCCTCTCTCACCTTTTTTTATAATCGTATGGTTGGTAAACAACCTGGTGTCATAGTTTAAACCCCCATAGACTTCTAACATGGCTTGATACACCGTTGAAAAATCTCTCAGGTGTGCTGGTTTTCTCAAGATGGTTCCTTCACCGTTTTAGCAAGTGATAATTAATTTCAAATACACATGCATTCAAAAAATCAGAGGTATATCATCTGGGTTTCAAAACAACTACCATTGGTTTGGCAGTCCAACGGTCATACCACTAGGCTATCACTGCTCTTAGGCAATACCCCTGGTATTGCAAATGTTCATCAGATAATCTGATAGTATACAATCACAGTAATCATAAAAAGGCAGAGTTATTTTTTTAGAAATGAAATATATTTTCTTGCAAAATATTGCATATTATTATGATAACAAAAACCAACCTCATTTACCATCAGGAAAAGAATTTACATCGTTCGTGATCTATGGTTTTTCGTCCGGTACTTATATTTATTACTTTATTCTCTTTCTCAGAATGGCCCTGTTAAACCGGAAATTACTATTGCTCTGCGTTTCCCTCAGTATTTTCTTTAGCTGGAAAATAATCTTTTTCTCAAAAATTTAAAAAAGTATGACAAATAAATAGTTAGTAATTATTTCGCGGGCGTCAAGCCAGAGGGGCGTATAAAAAACGCGTGTATTTTATTACGTCAATAATTTCTAAGTTTATCGATATACTACACCACCTCTGTTTTTTTCTTAACTGTAGGTAAATTACTATATTATAAGATACTTTCTGGCTTGAAGCCCGCGATTTAAACAATTAAATATTTTTCTTATGGGTAAAATAGATGGCTTGGTACTGATACATGCCACAAACACATGAAAAAATATTTAAGTAATCACTTTTAGAATGTTGACCTAGTTATTGATGCTATGTGTCATACGTTTTATATAGTATTTCTTTTTGTATAACAAATTTTTAAAACGAGTGTGACAATGGAAGATAGTCCTTTCAGTAGAAGTCGCCGGACAGCCCGTTCCCCGCCCCCTACACCATCACCAAGACCTGTAACTCAAGCTACACAGCCAAGCAAACTAGATGATGCTCCAGATATTATCTCAACGCCGGAAATCCAGAAGTGGATGTCATCCATCGAACAGTATCTCAATGAGGTATGCTCTATATCAGCAGAAGGTAAATTGAACTCGGAGCAGAAACTGAAGATCAGTAACTTATGCCGTAAAGTAGCTCACGGCACCTCGCAGATGGCAGTACAATACCAGTCCCTGAAGGTGAGAACTGTGCAGACCTATTCATCCCTTCAAACACTCCAGGACCAAGTTGATTTGTCGCAGCGGCTACAAGACCTCAAGTCAAGCATTGAAGAATCATCCCAACTTTCATCAGGAAGATCCTTTGCTGACATTGTTAAGAAAAGTAGCGACCATTTTATCCAGCCAACAAAGTTGAGTGCAGTAGCCATATATCCCACTGACAAGCTTAAATCAAGTGAGGAGACTAAGTCGTTAGTTCAGAAAATTATCAATCCTGAACAGTTGAAATTGCAAGTGAGAGGTCTGCGCAAGACAAAGAACGGCGGTATTGTGATCAGCACTGACAAGAAGGACGACATCCAGAAACTGAAACAATCTGCACAATTAAAGAATTCGGGACTTACAGTCGATGAGCCTCATAAAAGAAAGCCTAGATTGGTAGTAATCGGAGTGCCTTCCTCTATGACGGAAAGAGAAGTTTTTACCAGCCTTTACCACCAAAATTTGAGTGATAAACTTCCGAACTCTACACTTGAGACGTTTTTGACCTCAATTAGGCTGAGTCACAAGTCAGGCAAGAAGGACGCTGAGACCTGCAATTATATAATAGAGATTCCTGCAATCGTACGAAAAGCACTAATTAATAATGAAAGAGTGTTTTTAAATTGGTCGTCTTGCCCTATCAGAGACTTTACTCTGGTTACTAGGTGTTACAAGTGTCAGCAGTACGGTCATGCAGCCAAATCATGTCGGGAATCAACCCACACCTGCGGCCACTGTGGCGAGCAAGGACATCTAATAAAGGATTGCCCAAAGAAATCAGAAGAACCAAAATGCGCTACATGCTTGCACTTTAAAAAACCTAGTAACCATTGTACAGGTTCCACGGACTGCCCAGCGAAAATCATGGCGGAAAAAAGATACATAAATTCGATCGATTATGAAGGCGCCTAACACAACAACCTTTACACATTTGTCCTACTAACCCTAATTTATAAATTAACTGTAATTAGCAATATAATCACTTATACTATTTATAAGAGAAATAAACAAATGACGCCACTTACGAGAATATGACCTAGACTTCGATTCTGCTGATCCGTAATTTTTATGTACCTATGTAATATGTTGTTTTGTAATTTAGTGATTCATGTTTAAAATCAATGTATTTTTTATTTCATCCAAATTTTATATTGTATAGTAGATAATTTTTATATAATTAATTAACAGTTATTACACATATTTATATATATTATTTAGTGATTATTTAAAGATTTTTAAATGTAAAATATTATTAGTACTTTCGCGCCTGAGATACAGGATTTAAATTTTCCTAGTTCAGGCAAGTGTTATAATACCTAAGCTAATTTTGTACATGTTAACATATTCTGTAACACAAGAATTTTTTGAATAAATTATTATTATTATTTATTATTATTATTATCTCGAAGGATTCTGGGCGGCAGACCGTGGAGCACTTGCCTTAGCTGAAGAGGTAGAGTGACACCAACTTGGACTAGCAGTTAAACTTACCAACTGCCTGGTGTGGTTCTACTGGTTACTCCCCGGTGTCGACGAGACGTTGGCTAGCAGTTCTAGTAATTTTATTATCATTTCAATCAGTTTATTTCCATTGATGAATAGTTACTCATTAAAAACTAAATCTACACTGATCTTGGTTTCAGAGAGCACTATACTTTGTGCGGTGTAGCATGGCGCGGTTGACAGCTCTAAGTATTGCTGTTTGCACTTGTTTATTGTGTTGTGTTGTAGCTGTCAGTGTCAATATATGGTATTTAGGGTGCAGCTAAAATTGACACTGACAGCTACAGCAAACAACAAAGCAAATAAGCGCATATCTAGCACTGATAGCTTAGTGGTACGACCATTCACTGACAAGTCAGAGGTCGCGCACCTCTGACTTTTCGTGAGTTATGTGCTTATTATAAATTAATTATCAGTTGCTACAACGGTGAGGGAAAACATCGTGATAAAACCAGCACACCTGAGAGATTTTTCAATGGCTTGTAAAGCCATGTCAGGGGCCTACAGGCGGTTTAAACTCTAACACCAGGTTGTTCATCCACCACACGATAAGAAGAAACGCAAGCAGCAATACCGACAGCTGTCACCCGCACCGCCTACCGCTACACCGCATAAAGTATAGTTACCTACCACGATTCCGACAGTGTATTATATAAGTTGAAGTAAAGTTCGAACTTTACAAAAGTGTTTTACTGCAAACCGCCAAGTAGTTAGTTTACTTCAGACAGTATATTTATTTTACACCAGCAAGTTAGTATGCAAGCTATAAATTTTAATTTAGCTATTCAGGAAAATTGAGGACGAAAATACTTTAGAGAGGGGCGGTAGAGGATACTATTATCATAGCATGTTTTAAAAAAATGTATTTACTTTACCGAGCTTTTTTTACAAGGTTTTATTTAACTTGTAATGTACCTATGTAGGTATGTATGTTCTCATCCTACAGAGTTGAATTTTTACTTATTTCAGCTCCGAAGATAATGCTTTTGTATGGTAAGCATGACCTGAAAGGATGTCCAGGATTGGCTCCAGATAAAGGAACTCTTTAATTGTAAAGGTGCGACGCGAGAAGTAATTAAAAACACAAGGGATCTTCACAATTGCTCATAATTACTGATTATAAAGGTCCATTACATAGAGTAGGATACATATAGGACTCACGTAGGTACGTTTAGTTTTGATATTCCAATTCCCAAACAATCGCGCTTAACTAATCTTATTGCGCATTTGTATATCGTACTTGTATTTCCTTCGTTTAGTACAATATTTGCGCTAAATTTCCAGAATATATATCTATAAAACACAGTATTAAAAATTCATTTAGCAGCAGCGTTATTCCGGTGACCTATTTCATAGAACAATACGAATTATTTATACGATATGTGTACGAAGCCATGCTAGTATCAATTTAGGTTACCCGACAAAACTAAGAATATCCTTGCGCACGCTTAATAAACATCATAGGTTTAAACCACCCGTAAGCTTCTGACATGGCTTTAGATCAGGATAATGCCTACTATACATTTTTGTGAAGCCAAACCGAGGCCCAACATACAAATGAAGTATGAAAACAATATTACGTAAGGTATACATTTTGTTTTTATGTAACCTTTAGAAAAAGTCGTTGGTCTTACACTATTGTCCTATTGTTCACACTGCTTATCCTCACTTTGGTTCAACCATATTTTTTCTATAGCATTTAAGTGTTTTATAATTAATTATTTAATTGTTAATTAAATTTTATTAAATTTGGTTAAAGCCACCAGCCGCTCTGGCCAACTAAGGTATTCGTAACCCTACCTGGGCAATCGAAATTCTCTTAAAATTCGGTTGTTGTAACTATATATTTAATATATGTAATATATTTCTCTGAGATATCCGTCTCAGATCAATAATATATTTATCTTTGAAGCTTGAAAGTTCGAAAAAATAGTATTTTTATTTTATATTATCCATTTATTGCAAGCATAATACAATTTTGCTTGATTTCACGATCACAGATATGAAATCAGCCTTTCACAAGCTTTCCTGCATCGAAATATGAGAGATTCAGTTAGTACCAAGTGATTGATGTCTGAAGCTTTGATTCATCATTCCTTTTCGAATACGAATCATAAAAAGGCTTCGAATGTCAAAGAGGTAATCCATATCCGCATATTTTAAAAATCTTGAGAGAATTCGCGCGTAAAATAAAGTAAAAATCTGTTATTAGGTATAGATAGATAAATATATAGACAGAGGAGGTAAGCAGAGGCAGTACACCCGCGTTTAGCTGGCTATGTTTTAAGTCCCATGTAATAAGGGGCGAGCCTATTGCCATTAACCGGGCACAATTCCAGACTCCGTGCTGCTACTGAGAATTTCTTAATGAAAAAACCCAATACCCCCGTTATGTTAAAATTTCTTACCGCTCATAATCATGCAAATCTAACACCGTTTAATGTTGTACAAACATTGCAAGTAGCTCGTTCGCCTTCTCTCTACTTCGCATGTCATCCCCAGGGATGTAAAGTGATCCATTCTACTTCAATTGAGGTCCTCTGTTGAGGGTTAAGTTTGGGATAAAATTTTCACTTTACTTTAACCCTTTTGTGTACCTATACACAGTACTTCGTTTACACACAAGGTTTGCAAGTGTCAAACATTTTTAACCTTTTCTGGCTTTTAGGACACAGTTCCCCTAGAAGTTAATGTTATATAACATAATAATATATGTATTTATATACATATGTAAGTATTTCTATGTTGTGTATGGTGAAGCCTAACTCAAATAACTAATAATTATAATTGATTCGTGATAAAACTATGAAACACAAATTTTATAACCTGTCGCGCGTCAGCATTAGGAGACGTAGTCGGTGTAGTCTAGGTGTAGTCATTATTTTAGTAAATGACGTAGCTAGGCAGAATGCGTAAGATTTTTTTTAGGCCAGCGAAAATGAATTCTGTATACCAAAAAAAATATATATTTGCTTGTCTACGGATGTTTTTTTAACGCTTCAGTAAAATAAAAGCAAATTATTTTTAGAAACAGTACCTAAACAAAAAGTTTCAACATTATTTTCATTGTGTATTGTTATTTCTCCAGTATCTTGGAAATACGACATCATTAGGATACCTGATTCTTATTTCTTTGTCATCTTGTTACGGGTAGATTCTATAAATAATTGAACACAAAATTTAAAAAATAAACATGAAATCAAATTATTTATTTCATTCTGTTGCGGTCGCTTAGCAACGGTTCGGTTTGTGATAATTAGATTAAAAAATTACCGTTAGCTAATGATCTTTTTTTTTTTTTTTTTTATTTATGACTTAACTTCTGCTCATTTCGCTCCCGTGGTTCTAATTTTTAAGGGATATAAAGTACTCTACGTTACTCCGGCCCGTAAACTAAAATAATCTTAAAATACACACACTTGACACTGGTTGCTCATAAACCGTGTGGCACTCGGGGACTGCCGCGGTAAAGCTATTGCATAACAATTTTTATCAACTTATGCAATTATAATTATTTATTGATTTTTTATTTATGCAGTCAATAGCTTAAAAACTTAATACAAAATCACGTCTTGAAAAATCTAAGCAAATAATTAGTTTTCGAAATTCGAATGTTTATATTTCTAAATGTTTTATTTTTTAATGTGTCAACATAAAATATACCTTGTTTGTTTTGTTAATAAGGTTTTAAATAGATTATTCTGCAATAAAGGGTGATTTTCGTAACAGAATTTCTTGATTCGGCCGCCGCGCTCAAAGCCCGCGATAAAATCTATGCTATTGCATAAAGCTTAAAAGAAAAATATTTCTTATAAGCCATAATGATATGAAAAACAAACAGTTATATAAAAAAGAAACAATTTAGGTCAATCAAAAATCGATTTAGGTCTATTTGTACTTGAAATTACAGAATGTTCTTCGAATACTGAAACCAATTAAGATAAAGGTCTAGCTAAAAGGGCTTGTTGGCTTAAACATAATGAGAAATAGGATCCTCCTAAATATTCTTGACTCCTAAAGGTTAGTTTACTTTCTGAATATTACTTAAATGATATTTTTAGTTGTTAAGTAACTAAAGGAAAATAGATCGGTCTTCTAATTAAATGAGAATCAATAGAAAATCCATTGTTACGTGCCGCCTCGTTGGTCTAGTGGTTGCACGAGATCCTGGGTTTGATTCCCGGTACAGGCAGTGTTATTGTGGTTGGGAAATTCTCAGTAGCAGCACGGAGCCTAGAATTGTGCCCGGTTAATAGTAATAGGCTCACCCCCTATTACATGGGACTAATAACATAGCCGGCAAAACGTAGGTGTACTGCATACACCTCTATCTATGCCCTCTGGGGAATAAAGGCGTGAGTCTAAGTTATGTTATGTTATATTAACGAGCCATTAACAGTGTATTTTCAATTTTTTTATAGGTAAAGGCGTCAAACAAGGTGCATCGCCTGATGGTAAGTGTTCACTGCCATAGGCATCCGCAACACTAGAAACATTGCAGATGTCTAACCGGCCTTTCAGGGGATTCGGCCTTCGGTTCTCTTCACTGACCCTACGAAAAACAACAGTAAGAGTAGGGTAGGCTCATCTAATTCTGTGACGTTCGTAATTTGGTAGTATTATCTTTAAGACCTACTATAAATTTCTGTAAGTGGAATTCAGATAGTAAAAAAATTAATGCTACTAAATTAAGAGTGTCATGGAATTAGATAAGTTTATTATACTATTATTTTACCCGATTTTCAGAGAGAGGACTGTTATTTTATTCGATATTCTGTGAGAGGTATGTACTACTATCCCGGCCCATTTGTGATAAAACTAACATGGTTCTATCACCGTAGTTAAAGCCAGTAGGTTTCGCAGTTCTGCAGGCATATGTAGCTATCAATCAAATATTCACAACTCGTACGTCAATTGTGACGTTACTCTCTTTTTAATCTTTCAGAAAATCCGTTTCTGATTTATGTTTAAACTTAGTAGTAGGTAGAAAATTGAAATGTGATTGATGAGGTAGAGCATAAATCTAGTTTTAGATTATTTGTTACAGGAAAAGTGATTATTTAGATTTTATAAAATTACGCTGTATTTGTTTTCTTTTTTATTTACTAATCCGACGACTGGAGGGAGTTTGAGTACAGGGCCAGAGCCGATACCTTACGTGCGACACTCCGAGGTTTGCGTGCCTAAGATGCAGATGCAAGTTCTATTAATAAATGAATATACAAAACTAACGAAAAGTAAGAGGTACCAGAAACCTTTTTTTTTTGTCGTGTAGAAAGATCTTTATGAGTATCCCATCACTAAGGGCTGGCGATGGGGTTATGTCCGACTCACACGGACTAAAAACCACACGGTGTTCCTCCACGAACCTTTGGGCGGAAATACGGTTTTTTCTTGCGCACCGTACCCGGTACGAGAGACCTAGCTTTAAATAAAATTAACTCATCTAAACTAAATTTTTAAAACTCATTAGTGAAATGAATGCCCTTGGTCAACTAACAATTTCAATGAGAGCTCGTATATTTTTTAACGGTTTTACTTAGCTTGATCTGTTTATTATTAGGCTCAAATCACCCCCTTCCTGTTGACAGATTGATCTGATATTTGGTATATACTTTTAGTTCTGATGACAAAACCAAAAAAAAAACTTACTAATATTATTTATACTATCTTAAAGATTTCGTTTATGCTCGCAACAGTTAATACATGTGACCTTAAATACCTATATGTGAGTCGCAATACGAGAAATTTCGAAGAAACTCGTAGTGTTGCCAGTAAACAGAGTGCATAATTAACACTATTTCGATTACACGGAAGCGTTGCTAGTGCTTAGCTCACCACGATTCTAGCTAATTTAATTTAATTTAAATTAGTTTAGTAAGTAGAGAGCTAAGTATTTTGAAATTAAATTCTATTCGGCTGGAACTAGGAGGAGAAATGTGATAATGTTATTATCAGTATGAGCTGATCAAACACATACTTGTTGTGAATGATGATAAAACTATCTTTGGCCCGCAGTTTTGCCTGCGCGAAAGTCGAATCAGGATATTATAGAGATATTTAAGTCAATATAAAGCAACGTCAGAAGCCTACTGGCAGTTTAATCTGACACCAGTTAGTCATTAAAAAAAAAGAATAATTTTTAGCATCCAATGATAACTATATTTGTTTATAATTTCCTTGCACTTACAGCAAAAAAAAATGATCAAACCAGCCGCGCTCATTTTACCACAAAAGTTATACTTGAAATCTCTGTGTACGGCATCAAGACAACTATAATCATGTTGTGTTGGTCGTACAAGAAGAACAAATTAACTAATTTATCAGACATATCTCCTCCGTCGCAGGCCTCGCAAAAAATCTCTTGACATTTATCACTGTAGCTGAAACGATCAAAGTTACGAAGTAATATCCCAAAGGTTTCACGATACTGATAAAAGTTATTCCTACCTTTTACCTTGGTGCTTGATAGTTACTGTTGAACTACAAACTAATCGCAACGTGCGCCAAAGAGGTCAGTGTTTACTGGGTGATTAAAGAAATTGGTACTTTAATGATTAAAAGGTACCAATTAGTGTTGCCAGAATGTCTCGGTTTTAGCGAGATATCCAGCTTTTCAGACCTCTCATGACACATCCTGCCAGTACCCTGAACGGGACCCTAAAGTCCCGCTTTTTCATTTAATTTCACGTTTGGGCAATTTGGGTACCTACATAAAAAAATAACCAACCCTGATCGAGTGTGATTGCCCTCAATGAAGTCTGTTATTTTGAATAGAAGGATTGAAACCTCATTTTCAACCTTCCTTCCTCAAAATCTATGTTAATCTCAGAGCGTTCTTTGCATACCTACTAAAATTAATAAAAAACCCCTTGATTTTTTTGTTTAACATAATAACATTTTTTTTTTATAAAATGGTTTTTAACTGGTTTGTCAGACATTGTTTAAATAAAGCCACAACAATAGTTTCTTTCGGACCTTTTGCGGATAAAACCCTGGAAAGCTTATCCCTAAACAGGGACCGCAATGCGGACCAATTTACAAGACTTACATTGAGATAAAATCTTTCTAAAGAGATGTTAATTTTAGGGGGGAAACCGTCCCGTATTTGATAGAAAAGTTCTAGTCGTTTATAGTTTGATAGGAGGACTTTCCTATCATTCTATCCTATCCTACTAATATTGTTAACGTAAAAGTTTGTAAGGATGAATGTTTGTTACTTTTCACGCAAAACCTACAGAATGAATTTTGATGAAATTTTATAGTATACATCAGAATAATACCAAGGTTAAAATTTATCGACAGTTCGACACACCAAGTGGACGTCGACGCTGCCGGCGAAAGCTAGTACTAACTTATTATTATTATTAATAGTAACTTAATAATCATATTCTTCTTCTTATCGTATGGTTGATGAACAACCTGGTGTCAGAGTGTAAGCCGCCCTTAGGCCTCTGACATGGCTTTACACACCATTGAAAAATCTCTCAGGTGTGCTGGTTTCATCACGATGTTTTCCCTCACCGTATTAGCAACTGATAATGAATTTATAATACGCACATAACTTACGAAAAGTCAGAGGTGCGCGCCTTGGGATCGAACTAGAGACCGTTTACTTGTCAGTCGACGGTCATACCACTAGGCTATCAGTGCTATATAGCTGATATGTGCTTATATGCTATATAACAATAATAATATATAATATTATAAATGCGAAAGTAAATTTGTTTGTTAGATAGATACCATTTCACGTCTAAACTACTAAACCGATCATCTTGAAATTTTGCATATACGTTGTCAGCTGTACAGAAACGGACATAGGGTACATTTCATTCCCAAAAAATACTGTTCCCGATAAAAACAATAATTAACTTCTTATAATAATAGAGGGTGCAACGTGTCTTTCGAATCATGATTGAATTTTAAATAATTGAAGTATTCTAAATTTAAATGAGCGAGGCCGCGGGCGCATGCCAGTATTAAACATTTCGAAGATCCTTTTGGCTTTTGTAGGCTCAAACCCTATTAGACCTGTTAACACTAAAAGGCAAGGTCATTCTGGGATAAGTTCTTCTCATAAATGCTGCAAAGGTTAGCCTGTGTATTTGTATTCACGTGTTGGTCCACGCATTAGGACCGAGCTCAACATAAACTCGTGTAATTTCGAAACTTAGTGTTGCACTATGTAGGTACCGTAAAAGCCTTTTACGTATATGTGTTACGTTTCCAATCAATGTTTGTGGCCTCTCTCGTTAGGTTGCTATTAAGTTTGGATTGAATGTAACTTATTTGTGTAATTAACTTATTCATTTTTACCCGACTACAAAAAAAAGGAGGGTTATGATTTTAGCAGTCTATGTATGTATGTATGTATGTATGTATGTATGTATGTAAGTTTGTTCATCTGTTCCCTCGTAGCTCCTAAACTATTTGTTGTAATTCAATAAATAAGATGTCTATCGATGCGTCTTAATGGTCTGCGGGTTATAGGATATATGAAATTTCGTAAAATCAAATAAGGTGGATTTTAAAAATAAATTAGTCAGCTCGAAAAAAATAAAGTTAAGGTAAATTTATCGTGTTTGATATCAAATGGAAGGTCTTGATGAGGTCTATATATTATCTATATATTCTGGACCACTTCTTAGAATATCAGGCTTCTAACTACCCGTTACGACTATCATAAATATATGTGATTATAACACTGCATACAATGTGAAAACGTGATAACAATAAATATTTACTAATTAAATTAAAGTTTCTACACATCACTGCCTATTAAATTATGATTATATTTTAAAATAATGTTAATTAAATTGAGATTTCTTTTTCGTAACTAGATGGCGTTGGTTTGCGGTTTTGTGGAAGTAAGTAACATAGAGTTAAAAATACCTCCTCAAAAATCCCGGAATAGTAAACATAATAATTAAATCCCGGGATTTTATTAATATGGACTGGATTTTGACCTATAGTTTTTATTAGAATTAATTTTGTATGTAAAATAAATCTCATTAATTTAACAGTTTTAGTACCGAACTACTTAAGTATTACATTATCTGTTACCGATGTCTAAAAACATAATAAAGACTTTTTATTATAATAATTTAGTTCATATGTATTTAAAACGTTAAATTAATATTTTGGAGAATTTATTACATGTTTGCTTATTAAATATAATAAATTATTTAATAAGAAATTTGAAAAACAACTGATACGGAAGGGATTCGAACCCACGATCTCCGACGTACCGTGCCGACGCTCTAACCGCTGAGCCACCGTATCCCATCAAAATCAGTCGAAATTTCAAATCTCTTTCTACGCCTAGGGCGTGTGGTATGTGAGGCCTCCGACTACAGAATTTTATTTAAAATCTAAGAAGCTTGTTTTTAGATTTTAAGTAGTCGGGTTTTAGTTTTTATACTATATTTTTTGTTATAGTCTTTTTCTTCTTATAGTATGGTATATTCTTATAGTATGGTTTATTCTTATAGTATGGTATAGATGAATAACCTGGTACTGACACCAGGTTATTCATCTACCGCCAACGGGCGGTTTAAACTCTGAAGTTTAAACCACCCGTTGGCTTAACACGCCATTGAAAAATCTCAGATGTGCTGATTTCACCACGATGTTTTCCCTCACCGATTTAGCAACTGATAATTAATTTGTAATACGCACAAAACCTTGCCTTGGGTTTGAACTCGAGACATCTGACTTGTCAGTCGACGGTCATACCACTAGGCTATCAGTGCTATTATTTCGTTATAGTGACAGTGGCAGTTAGCCGTGGTATAATGTAAAATAATTGAACGTAAGGTGAACAGTCGAAAGCAGAAATAAGTAAACCCAAACTTCTTTCGTGCGTGTACGGGTGGTTTAAACCTCCCGTAGACCTCTGACATGGCTTTACACACCGTTGAAAAATGCAGTCTAGTGAGTCCTCATTATCGCCAAAGCAGTATAAGATTAAACAAGAAAGCAAATTAATTACAGTATATAATGTAATCGTGATGTTTATTTCATATCATCAAAATCGAGTTATGAATCAATTAGACAGCACTAAGCGCTATTTAACTAACATTAGTAATGCAAAAGATCTTTTACGGGTTAAACAATCTGTCTTGATTAAAGTTTCATGAATTAATTGCTATTTATTTTTTCAAAAACATTATATATAAGGCCTTTGCGTCTATTGCAGAAGATTCATGGCGTAATGTCTGCGAGACAGCGTTTTTGGTGGCTAAATAAACCGATACGAGAGCGACATATCCTACCACAGGCTTGACAACAGAAACTAGTCGTTCAAAAACATTACATCTTTCATAATTATCTTTATATCCTATATTATCCTATAGTATATGCTTGTATACCATAGGATATTTCAACTTACAAGTTTTACTTTTAGTTGTTTTTTTTATAGTGTATAAATAACTTATAATTATACCGATGTATGACATGTACAAACACACACAAATGTAGATACTTCAGTGATTTAGTAGTTATTTTGGTAACATTGTATTCAAAAGCAGGTTTATTTTAAGGTGTGTCACAAAAAACCACTGCAATTGCAACAATAATGCATTGTCATTAAATAATAGATACTATTGAAAGACCATTACACTGAATTTTGAATTAAATCACATGAAAATGAGATGAGATTCCATGCCAATGTATAATAAATCTCATATTATCATTAGGGTTTTCACAACAATACAATTTATATTTTATGATTTATTCATGAGCACGCATGAATACTGCTACAAAACGAATCTACCGTGATACGTGTTTGTAAAGCAAATCATTGTACTTTGTGAATTTTCACTGATATTATTTTTAACAAATACTATTAGGTATATAGGATTTAAGCTTAGTTAAGGTCATCATCTGCCTAGCCTTTTCCCAACTATGTTGGGGTCGGCTTCCAGTCTTACCGGATGCAGCTGAATACCAGTGTTTTACATGGAGCGACTGCCAATCAGACCTCTACAACCCAGATACTGGGTTACACGATACCCCTTGGTAAGACTGATTGTCAGACTTTCGGGCTTCTGACTACCCGTAACGACTGTCAAAGATCTACAATTGACAGCCGGGGCCAACAGCTTAACGTGCTATCCGAGGCACGGAGAGTGATAATTAATTTATAAATTGACTCTTTTTGATTGATTGATTGACTCTTCCGATCTTATTGCGAACAGACGTGTCGATTAATTATTGAAATAAATAATTAATTACTTGCAAAATCGTGACCTCGTTTTAATAACGATCGGTAGTAACGCGTACTGAGTCAGTACAGTGAATTATAGAAATGTTTCCGTGTTTACAAGTAAAAATTTAAATACAATGGAAAGCAGTCCCTTCAACCGAAGTAGCCGGACCGCTCGGAGCCCGCCTCCTACGCCTTCACCAGCACCTGCAACTCGTTCTAAAGAACCAAGCAAAAGGGATGACGTCGAAGTCGTTTCCACGCCTGAAATACAGAACTGGATGACGTCTATTGAGCAGTGCCTTAATGAGGTGTGCTTAATTGCAACAGAGGGAAAATTGAATTCGGAGCAGAAGTTACGGATAAGCTCATTATGCCGGAAAGTGGGTCACGGTACATCGCAGATGGCAGTGCAGTACCAGTCCATTAAATTGAAAACTGTCCAAGCTCATTCCACTATTCGAACTCTACAAGACCAACTTGATATGTCCCAGCAACTGCAAGACCTTAAGCTGACTATTGAAGAATCGTCGAAACAGACATCAGGAGCATCTTTTGCTGACATGGTCAAAAAAGGTTCTAATAATTTCATTCAGCCCATAAAGTTAAGCTCTGTTGCCATTTACCCGAACGACAAATTAAAATCAAGCGAAGAGACGAAATCCCTTGTCCAAAAAATTATCTGCCCCGAACAAATGAAGCTACATGTAAGAGGCCTACGCAAGACCAGAAACGGTGGTGTTATAATCAGCACAGACACGAAGGATGACATCTTGAAACTAAAACAATCAGTACAATTAACAAACTCAGGCCTTACAATCGACGAGACTCATAAGCGGAAACCAAGATTAGTAGTAATTGGAGTGCCCTCATCCATGCAAGAAAAGGAAGTATTTACCTGCCTGTACTACCAAAACTTAGCCGACAAACTGCAGGATTTTTCACTTGAAAAATTTCTGACCGCAGTTAAACTGAGTCATAAGTCAGGAAAAAGGGACGCCGACACCTGCAACTATATTATAGAAGTTTCTGCAGCCATACGCAAAGCACTTATAACGAACGAGAGAGTATTTGTGAATTGGTCATCTTGCCCTGTGAGAGACTTTACTCTGGTCACAAGATGCTACAAGTGCCAGCAATATGGTCACGCGGCTAAGTCATGTCGGGAGACTTCCTTCACCTGCGGTCACTGTGGAGATAAAGGGCACGATATAAAGGAATGCCCCAAGAAAGCAGAGGAACAAAATTGTGCCACCTGCATGCACTTCAAAAAACCAAGCAAACACACTACTGGTGCAGCTGACTGTCCTGCGAAAATAATGGCCGAAAAGAGGTATATCAATTCTGTTGATTATGAAGGCGCCTAGGAGCGCCGCAAATTGGTTATAATCAGTCATTTTTATTCTATTAACTTTTATTTTAATTTTTTGGATTTTTTGTATGGACCTTTTAGCATTTTTAAGCTTAAGATTGTCATGTATAACACATATATTATGTCACAAGGCCGATGCACACTTCCGTGTAACCTACTTATAGAATACTTGATAATTCGCTGTCTGTGCAGTATGTTTTTTTTCTTGCCTACATCATAAATAAATAATAACTAATATAAAATTAGCCTCAATTGTAATTATGCAATTCTACCTTAACCCACTTTTACACTAATGCTGACTAACGAATAGGTTATTTAGATATAAGTATCATAATATTGTTTTAAAAACAAATTTATATTTCTGTTACCCGATTTGACTATTTTAGACTATAAATATTATATAAATTCTCTTTACCAATTATTGTATATTGTAAGCACTCACTACGCCTGCGACACAGGTTTATCCTAGTGCAGGCACCTAACTATGTAATACCTTTATTAACTCTAAGTTTTATATTGTAATTTTATACCTACCAAGTTTTAAATAAATTATTATTATTATTTGTATCTCTTTAAATTCACGGGCTCTCTTTCAAAAGAAAGAGACCCGGTCCTTTGGAGGGCTTGCCTGGGGACACAGGTCCAACACGCAGAGGCCCCTTTGAGAACTTTAATCTAAAATGGGATGGGGCACCTGCTGGGAACTCCCCACGGCTGCACTACATGAATGCAGTCCTGGATTGTTCCCAACGAGTGCAGGACTATTGCAAAAGAAAAAGGGTAAAATTAACTAGTCTATTGAGTTGGGTGATAAGTGGATTGTTTAACTTCTATTAGCCGGAAGAAAACGGCACCTGCCTTCCAACTCCATAATTGAACTTTTATGGCAGGTGGTGACTCGCCAACTCACTAAATGGGCCCCCCAAAAAGCCGTCTTGATAACAGACAACAAGGGGGCAACACTGGTGTGAGCGGCTAGGGGTGTCGAGAGGAGCGGCCCCGGTTTCACCATCGCGGGTCATAGACCCGGAGTGGGTTTCCCCGTTATTACGCCATTACTTACATTACACTTCCACCCCCGAGCATATAGCTCTTGCGGCCCCTCCCTGGCCAGCCAATTAAGGCAAGACAGGGTTGAGAGTCCTGCGGGCGCTCTTGGGGTTCCACTCCAGCTACCCAATGAGGGCAAACTGGAGACGAGGCCCTGACCGACTCTCTGGAGCATTCGGGAACGCAGTGTCGCCACTCACAATCAGCCCGCCACAAGCTGCCCTGCGTTTTGTGCGCTTTCTATTATACACCCTATGACACCATTTTTATTTATGTCAGAAGAATAATGAAGAAGAAAGCTTATCTAATCTACCCTCCGGTTTTACGTCAATCTCATGGGGAGATGACGCGTGTCCCAGAGGGGGTTTATTATTATTATTATTATAAAACGCACATAACTTACGAAAAGTCAGAGGTGCGCGCCTTGGGTTTGAACCCGAGACCTCTGACTTGCCAGTCAACGGTCACCACCACTAGGCTATCACGACTCTCCACTAGGCTATCACGACTCTTAAGAGGTAAGGGTCTAAAATAATCGCTAAAATGCTATGTCTAACATTTTGTTCGTGCTTGTCAAGTTATAGTAGTTTTTATGAAAAAAATAAAGAAAAATATTAATTTATTTTCCATCTAAAGAAAACACAATATATCCTAAGGCTTTTTATATCCTGTCGCCATTAGACTAGGCCTTAAAGTATGTTTTTCATAGGTAACTAAGTGCTTTACAAACAACAAATAAAGTGGGTGGCCGGCATTAAGTTTGTGTTCACGCATTAGTAACATAACCACTAAATCATGTTGGTAGCATGAAAGCCTTTTATAGAGACTTCAGCTTACTAACTTGTCCGCATTATTTTGGAATAAAATCTCTGTGTGACTGTTACCTAAGCACGACTAAACCACTGAAGCGATCATAACAAAATTTGATCAAGAAGTCGCTTAAGGTGCAGGTCAGACAGAAACGGCACGGGCGCGACGCGGCCGCGCACCTCTTCTATCGGTTTTGCACTACGCCCTCTCCTACATTTTGTATGAAAGAACAATGGAAAGGCGACGAGACGGCACGTCACGGCACGCCAGTGCACAGTGGTGCGCCCGATACGAGCCACGACGCTTTTGTCTGGCTTGCGCCTTAGACCTGAAGAAGAATGTAGGTTATTTTTGCGGGATTTTTGTTGAAAATTCTGAACTGTTCGGAAACACAGAGGTAGCCAGAGAATTTTAAGGTCGTTTTGCACCAAAGCATACAGAGGTTTCTCGAAACAGATGACAGCTCAAACGCAAACATTTCGTCTGCCAATTGTATGGAAATCATTTCCTTTCCGCTTTGGTGGAAACTTGCCCTTATAGCCTACCACTTTCTTCCTACCACTTCAGATTTAGGTTTTTTTTACGTAATGCCGGCTTTTTGGTTCTCCTGCATTCTGCAGTGAAAATCCAAGTATAACTTTCTCCATGGCCCTTTGGGTGCCGTTATACCTTCTTGAAAGGTATTAAGAAAATATATTCATAACATAATTAAGTAACTCAAGGCTTTGGAATTCTTCCTGTTTCCTCTCAAGCATTTAAGTACATACTTTTTAATAAAATTATTTCTCTCAATTTTAATTTGTATTGTGAAGGATTTTTTAATTATCGTAATAATTCCACTCAAGTCAATTTTCCGCATTCTCTTCATCAATTAATTTGTACAAATTTCCCCTAATTTTATTTCATTAAGTAATGTAAGGAAAGTATAATAATCATACAGTATGGTAACTACGTAGGTACAGCTAGTACATTCGAAAACGGCACGGTACGGTATCATCAAGGATATCAAAGTAATGAACATTATACCTACTCGAGAGTCTGGACGCCCATAATGCACGGGACACAATAGCACGGTTGAGTGGCTAGTAGATACTCATGCGGTTAATCGTTAACCACTCAATTGCTATCATCGGTGTGTGATAATGCCTTTATACAGCACAGAGACAAAGATCAGCATATTGCACAGCTTGATGAGCTTTAAGCTTAATTTTACTTACCGTTATGAATACCGATATATCAGTGATATTTAAGTTTTTCCGATATATCGGTGATATTTAAGTTTTTCCGATATATCGGTGATATTTAAGTTTTTTCGATATATCGGTGATATTTAAGTTTTTCCGATATATCGGTATTGGCCATATTATTTTGTTGATACATCGTTATTTTTGACTATTTTGGATTGAGTTTTCTAATGTTTCGTGAGTTTCTGTATCTGATCATCTGAGAGATTATTTTCTATAGCAAGATTTGTACAACCTGCTAGCTAATTCGCATTTTTCCGAAAGAACTTATTTACGTTTTAAATTAAAATCTCAAATCCTATAAATATATTAAAAATAACTTCGATACGTTTATTATCCTTTAAGTCGAGTTAATATAATAGAGTGCATTACTACTATTTATTGACACTTCTTGAAATTACCTTACAGTATCGGTATCGGTAGGTAAGAATCGGTATCGGTAGAAGCGCGTATCAATGCATCCTTACTTAAATGAAAATTTTTATAACAATTTCAAACACTTTTTTGTGAAATTTTTACATGTTAGCTTATTACCTAAATATAAATATTTAATAAGAAATTTGAAAAAACAACTGATACGGATAGGATTCAACCCACGATCTTCGGCGTACCGTGCCGACGCTCTAACCGCTGAGCCACCGTATCCCATCAGAATCAGTAGAAATTTCAAATCTCTTTAAACGCCTAGGGCGTGTGGTAATATCAATCAGAATACATTACGTATACATTTTTTTCAAATTTCTTATTAAATATTTAAATTTTAAACACATTAAGTAACTAAAACATTTTTAAAGATTTCAATTTGTGAAGGTAAAAATTCGATTGTAGGATTTGAACCTGCGACTTGTCAGCCTCTCTGCTAACTAAGCTATTCATAATCCAGTGCTCGTACAGTCGACTGCACATCAGTGGTAACAATTTGACATTGATAGCACCCTTATTGCGTAGAAGTAAAGGTGCTTTTTGTAGTGCAAGTGTTACCACTGTCATGCAGTTGACTGTACTATCGCAATCGACAATGACATCTAACCCTTGCACGGAATACATATATGTCCCAGATAGTCAGCCGCTTGCAAATACAGAAATTAGCTTTGAGATACAACAAACATCTTCACTATGTCTTGCATACCTAATATACATACATACCTATTATGTATAATGCATATAGCTGTTATGAATGAATATAGTCATCCGGCATTATTTTATTTACTGGATGTTTTATTTATTAAACATTATTTAGGGGAAGGCAGAGGTGTGCAGTACACCCACGTTTCGCCGGCTATGTTATAAGACCCATGTAATAGGGGGCGAACCGGGCACAATTCCAGACTCCGTGCTGCTACTGAGAATTTCCTAATGGAAAAACCCAATAACACTTTGCTCGACCCGGGGATCGAACCCAGGACCTCATGCTCAGCAGTCGCGCTTGCTACCACTAGATCAACGAGGCAGTACCTTAAATATACCTTAAATATTTTTGTTAAAAACTACACACAAAAAGAATTTAAAAAATCCAATCAAAACGAAATTTATTTAGCTTTCATGATTCCCGTTTCACAACTAATACCTATAAATCTAATTTAACTAAACAAAGTTTGGTTTCGATCAGAACCTGCGGTTTAACTATCTTATATTATAAAGTGTTCCAAGCGATGGCGCTTCAACTATGAGGAACTACAACAAGCTTGTCTATGAAGTTTTTACTGGGAGATCAAACAAGCAGAAAAGTTTGAAATTTTTATAAAGAGAAAAATTGGATTTGAACCTTATTTGAACGACCTACTGGGGAAAGCTCCCAGTGTTTTTGTTCTTTAATTAATCACTTCACTACATACTTAGTATAAAACAAAGTCGCTATCCGCCGTCTGTCTTTTCCTATGTATGCTTAGATCTTTAAAACTACGCAACGGATTTTGATGCGGTTTTTTTAAATAGATAGAGTTATTCTTAAGGAAGGTTTATATGTATATATTGCACCCGTGCGAAGCCGGGGCGGGTCGCTAGTTAATTATATTCTTAAAACGATCTTTATAAATTATACTTTTTATTAACCCCTTCCTACCCTGAATAGAATCGTTCTACCTTCCAGATTCAGTAATAATGTCATATGAGTGAGACTGACTTCTTTCAAAATTTTTCATAGCATAGAAATTTTATTAAAACTCGGTCTGCGTCGAAATTAAAATACGGCTCCGCTCTAAAAATACTCCGAGAAGGAAATCAAATCGGCTTTGCATATGAACTAGATCCAATGCTGCTGAAACGGATATTTAGAGAATTTTATAATTTATTCTCACTATACAATCTTTTGAGCCATGCACCAGACTTCTTCTTATCGTAAGGTTGATTAACAACCTGGTGTCAGAGTTATATTGGGGGCAACATTGCCGGCAATGGAAAATTGCCGGCAACGCACATCTCTAGGCCAGACTATAAAATATTTTTATTTCATTTTATTTTCTATCATTTATTTTTATAGACTCACGCCTGTATTCCCCAGAGGGGCTAGGCAGAGGTGTGCAGTACACCCACGTTTCGCCGGCTATTTTATAAGTCCCATGTAATAGCTATTACGGGGGCGAGCCTATTGCCATTAACCGGGCACAATTCCAGACTCCGTGCTGCTACTGAGAATTTCCTAATGGAAAAACCCAATAACACTTTTGCCCGACCCGGGGATCGAACCCAGGACCTCGTGCTCAGCAGTCGCGCTTGCTACCACTAGACCAACGAGGCAGTCAGTTTCTATCATTGTTTATATAAATTCTACGTTTAAAAACCCACTTGGGCGTACCATGCAAAAAAAAATCCAAGTATAGAACAAAAATAGGATGATTTAGTATTCTATTCTAACCGGCCGTTACAATTTACGAATTAAATTGAAACTCGTATTTTACGCATGTACCTGAAACTTAGATAATAGGCAAACCAGAGATTAAGCACAGGCTTCACTGCAATAAGGGACACGGTTATTAATACTTACTGAAGTTTATAACAGCCACATGCCGAGCAATTAATGGCAATAATAGATGTGGACTCAGCTGTCATATTTTATTGATAGTCATTTCAGTCCATGGATTAGGTAATATCCAAGAGCCTCGATCAACACCTTAAGCTCTCGTTAGATGGCTTGATGCAGAGGGCGGTACTCCTGGACACGACTTGCATAGTCAGGAGGTTACTCTCTCTGGAGCCCTAACCACAGGTAGCGTGGACTCTGTCCCTGATACTGGTGGGGTATATTTTAAATTATTAAATATATATCTCTATTTTTTAAATTTCTTTAAAAAAATATTTTATATGATTTATGATAACAAATGGTAATCACTTAGTTACCAAATCATTACATAATATATTTCACATGAACATAAATAATAAATTATTTTTTAAGTGTAAAGTGTAAAGTTGACTGCACATCAGTGGTAATAATTTGACATTGACAACACCCTCATTGCGTAGAAGTAAAGTGCTTTTCGTATTGCAAGTGTTACCACTGTAATACGGTTGTTAAAGAAAACAATATTGACGTCAAAATATACATAAACAATTTATAATGCAATAAATAACTACTACTAACATAGACAACTGGACAATGACGTCACAATCTCGTCCTAAACACACACAAAAGAATCACAAAGACGTTCAACTAAATCATGCCCTAATGGAAATTATTCAAATAAGGGTCGCTTTCCGTCCTTCACTATTAGGACGCTCAAACATTGGAAAATTGGATGCGGTGGACGACACATTCTAAGCTGATGGTAGCCCCGTCCCTTTGCACACAAAACTCTGCTCTAATCCTTTTTTTGGGTCCAGTGTCATAGGGTTGACTACTTATAAAATGAATACAAATTTGAAATCTCCTTATCGAAGCTTAAAATTAAAACCACGTCTGAAAAATAAGAAATTAATTAACTAATGCCGTAAGTTAAAAGAAATGAAAGTTTGTAGATAGCTTTATATTCGTTATTAAAATTTTAAAAGTAAGAAAATTTCTCCAGATTTAAGGTCTTTATTAGATGAAATTTAAAATCCTAAATACGAAGTCGCGGGGTAACGCTAGTTTATTAATATTAGAAGGATTCTTCTTCTTCTTATCGTATGAATGATGAACAACCTGATGTCAGAGTTTAAACCGCCCGTAGGCCTCTGACATGGCTTTACACTCCATTGTAAGTGTTCTGGTTTCATCACGATGTTTCCCATCACCGTTTTAGTAACTGATAGTTAATTTATAAGACGCACATAACTTACGAAAAGTTGTGTGTGTACATTATATGACATTGACAAAGTCACATTTAAGATGAAATAAGTAGGTAAAAAAAAAGTGACCTATACGGTACAATAACCAGTAGAAAAACAATTTCTAGAGCGTTTATTACAGAACTTTTTTATTTCTATTTACGCAAAGTTTAGCCATCAATAAAACTTACGGTAACAATAAACCCCTTGTAATGACAAAATTACATTAAAGACTTATGGTGTGTAAGAAACTAACAACTTAATGTTTTATAAGAATAAAAAAAATAATGACATTCCAAGCGAATTATTTCGGTCACAGCGGCGTCTACGCAACAGATATTATAGTGTACAAGTGTGTGCGTAAACACAGGTGTTTTCTCTATTCTCTCATTCTCATAGTCTGATGAGACGGCAATCCGACACTACCAGGTTAAATCAGGTCCAGGACCGACGGCTTAACATGCTTATCAAGCGATATTTAAAGGTAAAAGGAGGATTATGGAAGGGTGTAAGGGTCTTCACTCATTGTACAAGACATAACAGTATCCACGGATACCGTTATTTTTACCACCGGTACTCTATATCAGTATTTATACATAATTCTACTACCAACACAGATGTACAGTCAGCAAAGGAGTTAAATTACCATGGGCGCTAGTTAAGGATGAAGTTTTTGATAGAAGTTTGCATGTAGTTGTGTCAAGTTGTTTAATTTTGAGGTTTCAGTAATACTTTTTCAGAAAATGCGGTATAATCAAATTGTATTGATGACATGTTGAAAAAATTACAACCTTAACTAGCACCCCTGGGGGCTTAGCCAAGTTGACTATCTACAATCGCTAACGCTATAGAAAACGAAAGAAATGTATAGGATTATCGTTATGTCACGTGGTCAAAACAAACGAATAGAATCTAATCATATACATTTCTTTCGTTTTCTATAGCGTTAGCGATTATAGCGTTAGCGTTAGCGTTAATATCTTGTATTGAAATTAGACAATTTATTAATAGATAGAAAATGCGTTGTGTTGCTTGCGTACACAATTATATTTTTGTGTTGGTATGTATTATTGTATTAAGGTTCTGGAATGGAAGCCACGTACCGGCAAGCGCAGCGTAGGACGTCCACCCACAAGGTGGACAGACGACCTAATAAAGGTCGCAGGAAGCTGCTGGATGCAGGTTGCTTCCAACCGGCCGATTTGGAAGTCAGTGGACGTCTTATGGCTGAAATGATGATGATGATGATGTATTACAGTACCCATGTAATACATTATGTATGATTTATATGACCTGTAAGTAAAATTACCAATAAATGACTATTGACTATAGATAGTCAACTTGGCTAAGCCCCCTGGTAACTTAACTCCTTTGGTGACTGTACTTGTGAAATATTTGTTTCAAAAAAGAATCCCTACACTTATCTCTGAAAAATCTTTTCCTTTTTATCTTCTTTACCATCACCATCCAAACTACTCCGACTTAAAGCAAATTTGTAAGGATTACGTCTTCACCCTCATCCCGAGGGTCAGTGTGTAGGGTTGCGGATATAACAGGCCTTTCTCATTTGTCTAACTCAAACGTAACTTCGTAGTTTTTTCGCGCGACTTTGCTCTTGTGTATTAAAATTTTCCCCAAAGTATTCTAAGTCAAGTTGACTATACTTCTATGCGAAAAATTACGTCGATAGAATGTAGCATTGTGAAAGAAGGACAAACCAACTAACTTTCGCATTTATGATATTAATTTATTGCGAAATTAAACACAATCCGAATTGTTACTTGCATCCGGGATGCTCCGGGATGCTGATTGGCTAATCTCCGTTGAGATTGGCCGCTGTGACCGAAATTCGGTCAGGAAGATATTATTATTAGTGTAATCTGACCTCTTTTTTCTTCTTTATTGTAAGGTTAATACACAATTTGGTATCAGCCGGCTATGTAATAAATCCCATGTACCTAATTGGAGGCGAGCCTATTGCCATTAACCGGACACAATTCCAGACTTCGTGCTGCTACTGAAAATTTCCTAATGGAAAAACCCAATAACCCGGGGATCGAACTCAGGACCTCATGCTCAGCAGTCGCGCTAGCTACTACAAGACCAACGAGGTAGTCCAAGCAGGTAACGAAACAATTAAAACACACAAATAAATAAATGATTAATGAGGCTACACATTTAATTTTATCTATCAACAATTCAACATACAGTCTCTCCCATTTATCTCTTTTTAGATCAACCCTCCTGTTTGAGGAAGAGAATACTTGGAAAATACACTTTTTTGCGTATATTTTACGCATGATAACACCGTCCAAACAAGATGTCATTCAGGAAACGACTTATCACAGTCAACTTGTACGCGCCATTGTTTTTTATGTGAATAGTGTATAATATAGCTGGGACTAGCGGGAGCATCTCTAATAATCATTATGTTACAAGATCGTTGTCTAAGTTGATTCGGTATTCGGTTAGTTTGATACTGTTTTGAACATTTTGGTACGATCATCGAGTATTTGTTTTGGATGTGAAGTTCTGTTTGTTTGAAAACATGAGGAGTTATTTTTTATGCTGTTCAGAATGATGTCGTGTCTGTCACTACTTGTTGAGTTTTGGCAGGAAAATGAATATGTGTGTCTGCAACGTACAGAACTTCGGAACTTCGGGAAAACATCGTGAGGAAACCAGCACAACTGATAGATTTTTTAACGGTGTGTAAGCTTTGTGGCGGTTTAGACCACGTTTAAACTCTGCCACGAGGTTGTTCAACAACCACACGATAAAAAAAAAAGAAAACTTGAAGTAAAACTGGAGATTATAAGATTTGCGGCATTTAGGTACAACATACAGCGGTAGGAAAAAGAAGTATAATATATTTAGAAATTGACTAATTAGTTACAGATAAATTTACTGTGGTTTACACAAAGCTTGTATTTCATTTTTACGCTGTACGAGTCAAAAGCGGTACTTATCCCAGCATTCAGCTGGAAAACACATTAAATGATGGCAGTATAACAATGTGTTTTAACTAAACTTCACATAAAGGCTTTTATCAGTGGCCATTGTTAAACGCGAAGTTAGTTTCGTTCAATTATTGAGTTCTAGTTTTGTTAAAGTTTAGTCAGGAAGCGTGCAGAACTAATGATTCTAAATATTTCAATTGTTGCTGCGAATCTGGGATTGTGAAAATTCTCAAGCCGCAAAAAAACATTGCAAAGCATGCTTTGCAACATTTGCAACTGAAGCATGATATGTATTACATAAAAGGCCATACGGAACGCACGGCTCGCACTACGGCAGCGTGAGCGTAAGAATTGGCTAGGAATGTACGATTGCTCGATTGGCGCGAATGCTTACAGTGAGCATCCCGCCAACACTTCCTGAAACATGAATGCCTCACGTTGTCTAGTTGCGATTTTATATCTAATACGTCGTAAAATGGGGTTGCGATATCTTAACATTTATAGATATTTGTAGTTCAGAATGAAATTCTTCAATAAGTGGTCCAAAGCAATAATAAGGAGGTCTTTAGTTTTGATTCAGTACAATTAAACTTAGAAATACAAAAAGAAAATATATCTATTTATTTCGGACGCGCACTATAACTTATAGTTTTAACTCGTGAAAGCAAAAGAACAATTGAACGGCGACGTGCTTTTCATACTCATCTCTAGGCAATTAATGCTGACCAAAGACAAACTTGATTTCTGCCAACACAAAATTCGGAAACAAAGACAAAAATATTTAAATGAATAACAGTAACAAAACAAACTTCATAAACATAAATACCGAGGAATGTTGATCCAACATTATCGAAAAACAATAAAACTGACATTAACTTCAAACAGCGGCCATCGTTTTATTGAATGTTCATATTTGTACAAAAATAATGTAAATAAATACTGACAATACAGAACATAATGAAACGTAATGACAATTTTTTTTTTTTCAAATTTTCGAATTCCGAAATTTTGTCCACATGTATATAGAAAGTGACTTTTTGTAAAGTAAAAAAATAAATCAGCCTGTAACTGTCCCAATGTAGGGCAAAGGCCTCTTCTCATACAGAAAAGGATTGAGCATTAATCACCACGCTAGCTCACTGCGGGTTGGCGATTTCAGACTATTAAAGTCCAGGTTTCCTTACGATGTTTTCTTTCACCGTTAGTCATTGATGTCTTAGATTAACTAAGAAAGTAAATATGACATTGAAAAAGTCATATTGGTACATGCCAGGTTCGAATTGCGCCACCACAACTTATTTATTAAACGTTTAGGTATATTATTATTTTCATCCATTATCGTCCCACTGCAGAGCAAAGGCCTCCCTACCCTTCCATGCCTTCCGGTTCTGAGCTTGTGGCCAATCTTCCCAATAAGCATCGAGCTCGTCCCGCCATCTCATTCTAGGTCTGCCGCGACGTCATCAAAAACGTTTCTAAAATACTACAATCTGCAACTTTAAAGCTGCTTACAAGATTAAACTCCTTGTAAGCAGCTCCGTTTGAAGCAGCACTAAGTACATAATAATACTTTCTCAAAGCCAAGGAAAACTCGTGAAAAATGCAGTAATAGTTCATTGTGTAGTAATAAAACACTTACAGAAAGAGAAAGTATTTTAAAACAAAGAAACTTTGATCAAGCAAATTCACTTCAGAGACCATCCTATGACACGTCCATTACTGTTGTTAGGTAAATACATTCTGTGAATTCAAACAGTACAAGCGATGTAGGTATGTATTCGGAAGTTTATCGCCCGTAGAGCTAGTTTGTCTCGTTCTAGTTGGCAGGCGCTGAGCTGTTAGATACAAATATTATTTCCCTGGTTTGTATTCGTTGAAACATTCGAAATTGCAGCCATCGACCTACATATAGTTGTTTTAGGAGTTTATTTAGTACTTTATTAGTTACAAGTCAATACCACAGTTCGTAGACATTTGGCAGTAAAATATTTTCGAATTATTATCAGCCTTTTAAGTCGTGATAGCCTAGTGGAATGCCATTACAATTATAGCCAATTATGTCTCTTTGCGGGGCAATGGCCGTTTTACATTTGCCTCATTCTAGTGCCGTAAGTACCCAATACTAAGAATAAAACTCCAGCTTATCTAAGCTACCTTTTTCTAGGCCTGCCGCGTCACCGCTTTGAGATTTACGTAGTGATTATATTGGTTAATAGCTTCTCTGACATACGCTAGAGAAGACCAGCCCAGTTATATTACTATTGACTTATTATGAATAGAAAACAGAACGAAAGTAGAACGATTACCCTTCGAAAGGTTATAGAAAATAAGAGTTTTACCTTAATTGGGAGTGTTTTCTCGTTAGCGCGTCGCGCGACGCACTCACCTCCTGAACTCATCGGTGTTGAGTGTTGTCATTAATCAACTCTTCGCTCTACATCTGCAATCGTGTATCGTGTGTACACTTTAGCGACGATCTTTTTTTATACGAAATTGGACGAGCCAATTTATTTAACCAAGTGAACTGTAAAATGTTAGGAACTAGCTTTTGTGATTTCCCCCGCGTGGAGGACGGATAAGGATCATAAGTATTCTTTATGTTAATCCAGGATATGGTAAAATAATTTCTATCCATAATTAAATCCATTCAATTCATTACGAGCGAATTAATAACTTAATATCTAAACAAACTATCTTTATAATTTCAATTGAATGGGCAAGTGTAACCATAGGTACTTGCGCCCAAAAGTTCATGGAGCAGCACCGTGTGGTTTTTAATCCGTGTGAGTCGGATATTATAACCCTGACGGGGTTAGCCGAGCCCTTGGTGATGGGTCTACTGCTTAAAATGATAATTGAATTTTAGAAATTGACAATTATTTTTATTCAATTAAACACAATTATTACGAACCTCTCATAATAAAGATTTTCTACCATGTCTTGAAGTAAATAATATCCAAAATCTAAAACAAATACTCCAATAATATATACATAAATGAACATTAATTCTGAATAACATAAAAGTAAATAATTCATGGGAATAACATATTAATATGAATGTGCTTCTTTAACCAGTCTAGCAGAAGCGCAGTAAAATGCCGATAACGACGCACGTAAAAATGTTCTCCTAAATCATATAAACGCGACCATTATGCCAAGCAATTGTTTTACCCGATACGTTACATTTCAATGATATTTAACGTGTCTATAGTAGAACAACATACCACCATCTAACAAAACACATCCAACTATACCATCCTGCAAAACTTATTTAGATCTAAAATTATCTCTTTCTAATAAACACCTTAGAAAAAAGAAGGCTAAATCACTACATAGTATAAAACAAAGTCGTTTTCTCTGTCTCTATATCCCTATGTATGCTTAAATCCTTTATAACTACGCAACGGATTTTAATGCGTTTTTTTAAAATAGATAGAGTGATTGAAGAGGAAGGTTTGTATGTATATTGCACCCGTGCGAAGCCGGGTCAAATTAGTCTACGTCTTGTAATTGACGTGAAATTAGATGGGACCTCTATGACATGCCGACTAAATTCTCGTTGAAATCACCCAAATGGAAATCACTATTTTGACTGCTATAAAAATCTACTATCCTTTTCTAATGATCTCCGTTAGAAAGAGAGATAGTGAGTCTACTAAAGCGTTTCGTTTTCTATAGCGTTAGCAATTGTAGATAGTCAACTTGGCTAAGCCCCCTGGTGCTGTTTAGGTGTCTCTAGGGCATTAAACTCGCTATAAAATGTCCGATATCGATGGTCCACTATCTAAGTCATAAAATTAAGTTACGCTATAAAAGTGTTTACCAACTTAGGCTCGAACAAAATGTATTGTCCGAATAGAGGTTATAAACTAACATTTAACTATAAGTTTTTGTGCTTACAACAAGTTGTAACTTACATTATCGGGGTCGGTTATTTTTAACCGATTTCCAAAAAGGAGCAGGATATCAATAACTTTGAATATATATAGAAAGTTGTATGAAGCGCTAAGTAGAATATTTTTCATGACTGTTCCAAGAATTTAGTCACGTAACTGAATTTATTGCTTCGGGAGCGTTTGAGCGAAACCTATAAACATTAAAATGTAACAATATATCTAAAAAAGAAACTAATTTAGGCTGAATTCAATAAATTAGAAACGGTACTTGGCAAAGAAAAAACAAAAATCTAGAACGCAAATAATATAAATAATACACCAGCCTGTAACAGTCCCACTACAGGGCAATGGTGTCTTCTCATACAGAGTTGGATCGAGCCTTAATCACCACGCTAGCTCACTGCGTGTTGCCGATTGCAGTCAATTAAATCCAGGTTTTTCTTCGCCGTTAGTTAGTGATGTCTTAAATTACTGGAGAAAGTAGATTATGTATATGAAATTAAAAAGTCACATTGACTACATGCCAGGTTCAAACCAAGACCCACGTGCTTGCAAAGCGGTATCACGGTCCGTAACCAATGCATCACAACATCAAATTTTACGACAACGGATTTCAAAAAAATAGTATTTGTTACGTGTAAAAGACTCCATTTATTTCATTTGTTATGGAATTCTTCAAAATACTTCGAATACGTGCAATTTGGTTTGTACTTGGTTAAAGCTACAATTTTTTGTCGTGTGGAAAACTCTTTATGAGTACCCCATCACCAAGGGCTGGCGATGGATTTATGTCCGATTCGCACGGAATAAATACCACAAGATGTTCCTCCACGAAGCTCTGTTACTTACCACCAACTAAGTTATAAGTCTTAATTCTATTGAATTAATCTTCTACATTTAACCGCCCAATACAATATACATCTACCCCTTATATGGCGTACTAGACGGTTTCAAAAATATAATTAAATTTCTAAGTAGCCTTTTCTCAGTAGAAAATCGTCTTCAAGTTTTATTGAATCCACTTCATGAATTGGAATGTGCCAATCAAGTTTTGTTACCGATGTTACTGTAGCCTTTTAAATTACAAACTTCTTTGAATAAGAGCCTGTTGTTTGAATCGAGCCAATTAAAAGTAAAAAAAAAAGAATACTAATCCACCAGAGCAAAAATAATATTGTTTTTTTTAAGAGACGTAACATGAATCGAGTTAAAACTTGATCAGAAATAATTAAAAAAATATTGACTGGAGGACGGGTCTAGAGGTGATTAAAAGTTCAGTTAAGTTCAGTTATTGCAAAATTACATAATAGCAGCACGTGGCAGAGCGCGTGGTTTTCTAATTGATAAAACAATTATTGTATAGAAAAATTACAGGATTGGAATTGGATTCGTGGTTCAATAGTAAGCACCCAAGTATTTAATGTTTATTTCTAGTCAGGCTCCAACTAAAAAAAAATATAAGACTTAGGTATTTATATACCTTCAATTCTGTCTGCCAATCAAACCAAAATAATCGAATTTCAACTCACTTCCGACTGTCCAATCGTAGGCTGAACGGAGACGAAATTGATTTTATACAATTTTGCGCCTAAATATAACAAAATGAAAGTGATTTCGCGTGCGTAATAAGAAAAAAAAATTGATAAACTGAAAGCATTCGTACAAATCATTGCTCTCAAACTTGAATGAACGCAAAAACGCTAACTGTCATCTACATTGAAAATAATGAAGTGTTCACTATCTTTCGGGAATTTTACAAGCACCAGAGCCCGTCTTTTGTCTGTTATTAATGGAGGAAAGGCGTCGAGGATCGCTCCAGATATTAAAAAGTATATTGCGAACGACTCTTTTTAGGATAATAATATTCTCACTGAAATAAACGATTTGTGTCCGTAGTAGACAGGACTCAGCTGCTTTTATTCAATCATTTTAAATACACAAAAGGTGCAATGTAGCGCAGTATGCTCAACAAGACAAATAACATGACAGATAATTTAAAAGTACTGTTTGTTTTAGTTACTATTCGAATTCTTTCTTTTCTTTATCGTATGGTTGACGAACAACCTAGTGTCAGAATTTAAACTCCCCGTAGGCCCCTGACATGGCTTAACACGCCGTTTAAAAATGTAGGTAAACATATTGTGCTAGACGGCGATCTTTCTGAAATTTCCTAAAAAATAAATCCTAAATAGAATAGAAGTAGGTACTTTTTGATTTTTGTAAAAGGCCTGGCTACAAAATATAGAATCGTGTTTTTTCTGCCTTGAATAAGTTTTGCCTAAAGTGTTAAAAAAGGGATTTGGTATGCCTACGCTCTATTGAGTATCTAATGAGTGTGTAGATTTCAATTTTGAAGTTTCGATAATTTTGATGTGTCGGGTCGCCCAATTCCCTACAATATGGTTGAGTAGGGCGATGGCTGATGCATGCGTCATGCCCGTGAACGGGTGCCGTCTGTTGGGTCTGGTCAGCCCATAGCTGTTATAGTGATTTTATCAAAAGTATATATGTATATCTAAGGCGCGTACCTATGTTTAGTTGACTCGCATTGTTCTCAGATAACATCTCAGAACAATGTATCCAAAAATATTGTAAGCCATGATTTAAAAGAGCAACCATGGAGTTTCTTGCCAGATTCTTCTCCATGAGGGGTAGGCTGCCCTTGGAACTGGCAACTAGAGTCACTCCTAAATAATATTAGAATTATGACTATTCATAAGTGCCTAAAACTGGTCTACATGAATAAAAATATTTTGATTTTGATTTTGGTTTCGAAGAATGATAAGGAAAGAGATTCATTGAAACGTTGGAAGATAAACCAGTTAGTACTATCGTGGACAAAGCCGCACCACTCTTAAGGTTAGAATCGCTTGCACACGGCGTCCGAACGTAGCGCTAGCCCCGCCCCTACACACGTAGCATCGTTTAAAGCATTTTCATGACAAAGTGGTGCAGCGTTCGTGTCCGTGAAAGTAATGCAACACTTAAAATATTTAAACGCGAGTAATTAAAATTGTTTGTAACAATTTGTTTGAAAAGTGACCAACTACCATTAAAATGTCCAATTTAACTATTTATCAAGGAATAACTTATATTAAAAGCGGTCTTCGTAGAGTAGAATATCTAAACCTGCTGAGTGCACCGCTGAAATTGTAAGTGATGACTGGAAACCTAGCGTTGCATTTAAATTTCCACGAAAATGTGGACTTTTTACCGTTAAACGTTCGCATTCTATTTTTAAGAGACACCCGGATACCAGCACGTAATTGAAATAAATTGAACATTTGTGAGGGTATTCTAATTTGTAAAATAAGACTGATCAATGTTATAAAGACGACAAAAGGTAAATGTCAGATTATGACATTCATCCCCGAAGTAAAAATTTAAGAGAAAGAGAGTATCTCACTGCTGGGCAAAGGTTTCCCCCTTCTTTCAAATCGATCTTTTTCGATGCATCCAGATCGTCACACCACTTTCGCCGCGGGCTACCGCGCGTCCACGTGACAATCCTGGCCCATCTGTTCGGGTGCATTCGAGCGACCGCGACGTGGCTAGCTCACTCGTACTAGCTAGCCTGGCTGTTTTTTCTATTTGAGTTATAGAGCGCAGGGTGGTATTTGAAACGCAATTGATTAATTTAACACCCAGTACGCTGCGCTTCATTGCTCGTTGGCAAATCTTGCTTAGACTTTTGTTGTTCAGGGACCAGCATAGTCTACCTTGAGTTGGACAGGCAAGATGCATAATTATATTGATGAGTTTTCTCTTCATTGTTATTTGTAAAACTTCCCTTCATATTTAAGGGCCCAGTAGCTCTACCAAGCATTTTTAGATTCGTCTTTTGACTTGTTTAAAATATAAAAGGTTAAAAAAGATAAATATTTGCAATAAAAATTTATTTTACATTTATAAATGATTTGTTAATTACATGAACTAAAACAATCTTCTGTTATTTTATTTATTTACAACTTAATACTAATAATGTTCTTTCTTAAAACCTATCTGTACATCGTATGAAATATTAAGCTCAAAAAATGATGTATTTATTGTTATAACCTTAATTAAAATCACAGCTCTGTTACATAATAATTAAACTATCAGGCACTTTTGGAATTTTTTAACAATTAAATAAATAATCTAATCAAATTAACAACAAATTAACATATGAAGTAACAATTGTCATTATTTTTACGTATAATTACTTTTGATCTTGAACTTAAGTAAATATTACATTTTTGACACCATATTACAAATTGTATTCTACCGATGTAATATACATATTATGTTTATTCTATGTTGTCTTACTGTATGTACAAGTACGTATACAGCTATGTTATGTTTGTCATACCTATCACTGCACTACTGTCTTCATACTGTTAGTTTACTCATGAGGGCGCTTCTTCTACGGGTTGTGTCGTGTCTGTGTTGACTTGTGGCGGTCTGTTAAGCAAAAAGTCAAGGTCATCAGATATCTGGTGCAACACTTTGTCAGTTTGTGTATGTGTATCAAGCTTGCCTCCAGTGTCGTCTGTTATTTGGTGTATCACTGTGTCAGTATGTGTGCGTGTGTCTGGACGCCTGCAGTTTCCTGTTTGCTGGATGGACGGCAGCGAAGCGCTCCATAAACACTGCGACGGGCGATTTTTGAGACAGCTTTTGATCGGGGGAGGTGCCAGCAACGACACGTCTGGACTTGATTGCACGCACATCTTGCAACTTTCCTGTAAAACGTGAGTACTTCAGCGATTGTGATTAAATCAGTGCGTATTGTGTGATTAACACAAGCTATGTATACCTCGTGTTGGACGGTAGTGTTGTCGGTGTAGGGTTGGCAGTGACCGGTGCAGGATTCTGTCGCTGTGTCCTCGCGCGCCACACACAGCTCTACACAAACGCGCGCACTGTGTCCGCAGTTAATATGTACTGGCACCACACCACCACCAACGCCTGTCACCACATAATTAGTTACAGTTAAGGTCAAGCCACATTACCACGATGCTGTGCTCATATGATATTCAACAGTTAATACTATCTGAATTGTTAGAGTAGGAAATTTCAATTGAACGGTGAAGGCGCCCCGCGCCGTGGTTATTTCTGTAGCACTCTATAATGTATAGCTTCAAATTAGTTTTATAAGTAGTAGTAAAAAACTTACTGTGACAACCCTATAACTGGCCTAATACAATATCTTAATACAAAAAAAAGAAAATGTTCTCATACCTTTGGGTATAAGGTCGCAGAGCGCGTGTGTGTGTTGTGTGCGCGGCGTGAGCAGTGCGTCTTTATACTCCACGCACCTCATTATGTCGGCGCGACTGTCTTCTGTCGACTGCCTCCTGAATTTTTATATTAACTTTAAATCAAAACACCTCACAAGCGTTTCAACTTAAACTCAATTTACCTTATGATAGAGATTACATTTGCTTGGACAACTTGCCCGTAGAATAAAATTAAATTATATTATTAAATAAGAAAAATAACTAGTTATCTACCTATGTCTAGTGTCAATACTGTCGAGCGGCGGTGGTCTCCAATAAGTAGAAGCTGGTGATACCGGTGTAGAGGAATACTCCACGCCTCCGCGACTCTCCGCCTCGCATCCTTGCTTTATGTACACTGAGACAAAATTATGAAATGCTTCACATTGCTTCTCAAATAATGTGCTTGACACTGCTTGTTCATACACTCACAGCTAAGAGAGGTGTCTCCATGATGCGTGTCCTGACACGTGTTGTTGTGTGAGAGCGTGAGCAGGCGCCGCGCTGCCAGCAGACACTCCTCGTCACACAACACGTAGCATATCAACATTGACAGACCCTGCAGCATACAGAAACTTGATATGACTTCACTTTCAACGCAGAAGTACAATAGAAGACGAATAGCAGATAGTACTTACATTAGCGAGTGCAGCAAGTGAAAGCGCAGCGACGTGCGCAGTGCTGGTATCACCGGGCTGCACGTACGCAACTCCTGCCGCTTGTACTGCTGACGTAGTGAACAGCAGCAGTAAAGTGTGACGTATGACACGGCTACGCTCGCGCACGTACGACCGTCTGTCTGGCGGCAGCTTGTGTGTCACCTTGCCGAGCGTCCGCCTCGCATTGAGCGCGAGTGCCGTAGCTAGTGCGGCTAGTAACGCTGCAGCAGCGCCGCATACGCCACACGCTGCTGCGCCCAGCTGCAAAGGCGCACCGCCCCACAGGCGCGCCGACAGACACGACAAGGTACACACGCCTGAAATATTAGTATTATTGTAGTCAGGCTAGAGTCTGCGACAGCATGTAGAATATGGGCAGTACTGACTACTGCACGTACCCGCTAACAGTGCTACTGCTGGCGCCCTTGTGGCCCTGCCTTGCAGCTCAGCGTGCAGCAACAGGGGCTGCGCGCACAGCGCGGCGCAACCCGCGCACCAGCACGCTGCGCACACCCAGCCCAGCGCGCCCACACATGCAACCTCCTGTACACATACAATATGTACAACAAACCAACGACCCAACGAGCTCACATAGGCTATCTCTTGCACTTAATACATACAACACACCATTAAGCGCACTCACAAATGCACACACTACAAACAGTACCCCCGCAAGTCGTACACATTCAGCCCTGTACCCTCACATGCTACCAACTGCACACTACAATAAATACAACCAACCAGACGTCATGAACACCTTGCCTAGCGCGTTCTGCACTCGTACAACACAAATCACAGGCAGGGGTCGAAGCTCAGGGGGTAGTATGCTATAAAAAAAACTTTTTTGGTGGTTACGATCCATCTATATTATATTTAGTAACTCACCTGACTTGTATCACATTCAAGCAGAGCCAGCATAGCTATTGAATGGGTCCCAGCGGTTGCAGCTTTGATCAGTACCAGCATTTTGTCCTTTCCGCCAGGTGCTAGCGCTAGGAGTTGTAGCAATGCTGCAACCATGCACATCGCACCTCCCAGACTTACAGTAATCTTCACGATGCCACGTAGATCCTTTTCTGTGTCTGTCTGAATTTGAAAGCAGGTTTGAAAAATATTTGACTAATCCATGAAAATTTATAGTTTAACAATGTAATTCTCATTTCTCAGTATATGTATACTGACAAGTGTAGACCTGTCGATGGTGAAGAGAGCGATCGTCCCCAGTCCCCGACAGCGGCACGCCACGTGTGTGGGCTCCGGGATGCGCACCTCACACGCCCGAGTACTCCAAGATCCAGGCGACGATGCACCGCGGAGACCACATGCTAGCTTAGATGCTGGACAACAAAAATATTTAAATTATAATAGTGGCATTTTGTAAATCGGTAAGTAAATATTCAGGCACTTCATGCTTTTTATGACTTCGTCAGTATACTAATCTTCATTGCATTATGATACCCAATCTATCAATAGAACCTCTCTCAATTTTTCATAATATCTTAATACTTACCGATAGCACTATAATTCTTTGAATGTGTGAACAGCAACGTGACAGTATGAGGCAGTGACGCATCGACTCCCGCGCCGCTAACAGATAGCTGCACCTGTTGTGATGCTATTGTGTACTCTATCTCGCGGTCCGACCTGGAAGAGTTGCCGCTACAACCACCGTAATGGAGAGAAAAATAAAAAAAATAATTTAAAAAAATAATACGAACCAAATAAAAAATATTTTATACGACGAAATACCTGTTTTCACAAAAGTTTTATATTAATAAATATAAAGGAACTGAAATAAATTTAAAAAAAAAAATACTTTAAAAAGTTCTCACTTAAATTCAATAGATCTTCTCAACGACGGCAACCTATCTCCCAAGTTATGATACAGGACCATCACCACAGTAGCATTTCCAGTTCCCGTTAACAGTTCTACTCCAGTAGACGTCAGGACCCACTCATCAGTCTCAACTGCAGTAGGTGTCTGAAGGCTGAAGTGCGCCGCGTTATCTTCTCGGACTGGTTTGGTCTCGACGGTAAACTCGTGGTAACGCTCATTCAAGTTGTTTCTCATTCCCGCTGTTTGAACTACAGCTTTTTGAAGGTCGTAGATTTTCTGAAAGAGACCTTTTAGTATGGATTATATTTATTTTTATGTTTCGTAACTAATTTTGGCCAATATCAAGAACTCAAATAACAAACCTCTTCGTTCAAAAAGGCATCAGGATGCTTCAAGAGGTGGTCGTATATGTTGAGCAGATGTGGTACGCTGTGGTAGGTGTCGGCTGGTCTCGCGGCAGAGGACAGCAAATAGTGCAGCATATGTGTGGAGTGTGTGAGAGGAGGCTCTCCTGAACCCCCGTGCACTGGCAGAGAGCGCAGCACGCTCACGTACTGACGCAACACGTGTGACACGTTGCTCCAAGAGTAGCCGTATGATATACGCGTAAACTGGTCACAAAAAGTAATACATTTTTTAAAACAATAACAGAAAAATGTGATTTGCTTGTCATTGTCCTCTTTTGACAACGTTTTTGCACTGATAGCTACCTGCTCATAGATATCCTTCAATGAATCAGCAATGCAACCGGAAAAGTCTGGTAGCATCCATTTGACACCATGTTGTCCCGTTTTTGGCTCACAAAATCTAAAATAACATCATTTAAATTATTTCGAGATAAGACCAACATATTATTCATAAGAATAAATCCCTAACTTTCTATGGTAAATTACTGGAAATATCATTGGTACATACCTGGTAATCTCTCCGCTGTGACCTGTTGGACAGGATGCTGACGCATGTGCTCCCGGTGCAGTCTTGGGCCATCGCAGACCGTGCGAAGCATCGCTCTCACAAGCTTCATCATTAGCTCCTAATGCCCACATTGTCACACCTTTGGCGTTGGTGCCAGCCACTGATGACACTTGACATCGAAATTCGCCGGATTTCTATAAAAAGAAAACCAATATAGCGGAATACAAATAAGATAATCAAGGGATAACAAGAACGCACTTACCTGTACATTATAAAGCTTCAATACACTTCCCGCTGGGAACAAATCTTCCCAGACTTCTCTGCCTGGAACCAGAGGCAGTAACGTCCTCTCCCTCGCCCAACTAAACCCAAGCGTGCCGTGAACCCGGCCAGCTCCCGCCAAACATGTTATACTTACATTGTCACCCTACAGGAGATAAAAATATCATTAGAATAATAATAATTATTATTCAAAAGTTATTAGGATGAAAAGTTATTAGGATGTCGTGCTTGTGGCTTTGCAAACGCGTGGTTGTGGGTTCAAAACCTGGCATGTACCAATGTGACTTTTTCAATGTCATAATATGTACTTTCTTAGTTAATCTAAGACATCACTGACTAACGGTGAAGGAAAACATCGTAAGGAAACCTGGACTTTTAACAGTCTGAAATCGCCAACCCGCAGTGAGCTAGCGTGGTGATTAATGCTCAATCCTTCTCTGTATGAGAAGAGGCCTTTGCCCTTTATTGGGACAGTTACAGGCTGATTTATTTATTATATTAGGATGAACAATTGCAACGAGAAGGATTCGTATGGGTCACCTTATTGACAGTCGAGGTAGAAGGCACGAGGCGTATATCAGGCGGTCTCAACACTGTCAGTCTCAATGCTCTACATCTTCTCCTCCCAGCGTCATCTGCCGCACAGGACCATTTGCCACTATCTGGTTTCTTCGCTTCAGGAACACCTAGCACTGACATACGACGACCTAATGCATCTTCGGATACAGTACGAGTCCAAATATCCCTAAAACAAAAGACTAGCGGTCGATCTTTTTTTATCTGGAAATTTCCAATGACGATCTACTAAAATCTAAATTTTTCGTCGAATTTTCCAATTTTAAAACTTTACTTTAATTAAGATTTATAAATTTAGAAAGATTGGCTTTAAGTTCGAAATGTAGTTATCAGATTGAGACACGCTGGAAAACTGACTGCATTTTCAATGCAGTTAAATAAAAGTCACCGATAATTGGATGGGTCATTCAGCGCCAGGTCTCCGCGCCCGGCTTGTTAACTCTCCGTTTTGTTGAGCTAGCAAGGTCCGACCGGCGATGCAGCGATTTCGGGCAATTATTTTTTTTTATAAAAAAAGCATCATGAGATCAACTTGCTTACCTGGTAGTACCGTTAAAGTTAATCTTGACTCCGTCTTTGTACCATGTAAAAGCGATGTTAGGAGAACCGTATGCCATACAAGTCAGGATGAATTCCGAACCCTCCCATATTTCTGGACGTTGGTTCACCACCAAAGTCTACAAAAGATAAATATGGTACAAACGTACGATCATTTTACGAGCGATCCAACGAGCGAACCCGATTATGAAATGCCATTTAATTCAATTTTATTAAAGATAATAATTTATAGACAGACTCACGTGTAGACTGAGTGCAGGTTGCACGTGTAAATGTAGCGTATCTGGCAGCAAGCGCAAGGAATGTGTGCGCATTTGCGTGGCTGACGCAGCGAGCCGTGCCAGGGCGGTGCGTAGTGCACCCGCCTCAAGCCGCACGCCCCACACACGCAACCATATTGTGCGCGCGCCGCTGGCGTCTGCGACACTGAGAATACACGTTATCTCAAAACCACGTAAGTGTACAGACGCCAGCACATCCAAGCTACTACAATCTGTCAGATTTCTTTAATAGATTTTCAACTTTATAGCTACAGTATAATGTTCAAGGTTGATTGGGAAAATTTTATAGTTTCGGGTAGCTTGACCTGCTGGCGTTTGTACATTACCCTATTCTACTAATATTATAAATTTAATGTGAAAGTTTGTAACTACTGAACGGATTTTGATGAAACTTTACAATAATATAGCTAGATTAGAATAACACACAGGCTACAATTTATCACTATTCCATGTGGGCAAAGCCGCGGTTGGAAATCTTATACAACATGCTATATGCAAATTTTTCCATAGAATTTAATGTGTTTGAAAACAAATTAAAAACACTGCGTGCATTCGAGGCACGTGCGTGTGATACATTAGTTATTTTTTGTTTTCAAATACTGCGAGCGTACACTTAGAACTGGGCACAATTAAATTATTTGCACCGAACGGAGCTTGGAGGTGCGCGCCGGAAAAGAAAAACTTCAAAAGGTAGACGACTTTTTGCAAAATAGTTACCTACCTTATCTACTTATTACTTACCTTGTATTTAATATCTCTATTTCATCTTCCAATGTTATGTTTGATGCTACTAAATAACTGGTTAGCTGAAATAAAAAGAAATATGACGTTATGGTATTTATAAAAATAACTAAACAAATAAATAGCCTGTAAACCTGTAAAAAGTACCTACCTGTTTAACGATTTCTTGAGATACGTTTACACTTGAGGAGCCCATTACTTGGAATCTTGTTTCAAAGCGTGCTGCCGCTAAACAACAATATATTTTAATAAACTTTGAGTTTGACTCGACAATATAAGGGTACCTACATCTGACACCTTTTACCATAAACGTAAGTAACGATAATACTGATGCTTTATATTTGTGCATTATATTCATTTGAGTCTATCACAAACCGAGGCGAACCGCGACCGCTGCGGTCGCCCATCAGGTAGATCGCGTCGGTCTTCAACAGACGCAAAGCCTAAGATTTTTCCACGTGCATTAAGTGTGAAGGCTCCATAGAATACTCACATACGTCTTTATCCTGCGGGTTGCAATCGCAAGCGGTTCCTTCTTTACAAACTTCTGCACATTCTTCTATACCACACTCTGGAACAAAATGTTACGTAACAGAATTTAGATTTCAAGATCCAATGATTAATTCCACGTATAATACAGTAACTGACATTCCTCAATATTGTTATCTTCTGACTCCTCAAAACTTATAAAAACGACAGGGATGCTATTTTATTTTCCCTAGTATCTCTGCAAATTATTATGAAATCATATCATAATTACAGTGAAAAACAGCCATTCATTATTCCGCTGGTGACTAAAACTACAAGCGAAGCCTTACATACAGAATAAACAAGCGTTCTTCAATATTTTTCCTATTTTAGAGGTTTTTACTTGAGTGGTGAATCTCTTACCCGGTGATGCAATTTGTGCTTCACAGAGATCTCCAGTGTAGCCCGGCGCACAGATGCAGCTGACGGCGGCTGGACCCATTTGTCTGTTGATGTTCAAGTAACATTCACACAAAATAAACACATACGATAATATCAATTTCTCTACATATCATATCACATCGCCGAATTTTGGGTGGCCGAAGCTCTAGGAAAACTTCCAAAATTCCAAAAGATTCCAAAATTTTCTGAGCCAAAATCCTTAGTAAAAATTATATTTTTATTTTCACTAAGGATTTTGATATAAAAATAAAAATTAATATAATTTTCACTAAAACTTTTGATATAAAAATCTTAATCGTATACTTGTGTTATCATAAAAGGAAAATAGCGACTCTCTCATTTTATAAATGAAGTGTAAATGCACGAAACAATTATAAATGAAAGCAAATTATATTTAATTTACTTACCTGCAGGTGCCGCCATTTTTACACATGTTGGAAGTCCTCGGGCACAGCGGTCCCACCCCGCAGTCCGCGCCGGAGTAACCCTCGAAACACGAACAGTAAAACTCCCTGCGATGCGGAAAAAATTGCGATTTCAGCTATACCTATATTTCGTAAAGTAGTCGCTAAAATTTCTGTGCGATACTTGAAAAGGTTTATCCTAGAATTTGTGTAGATACAGTGAATGTTTTCTTGCAGTATTTAATGGGTTACGCTTATCTTTATACCGCTATTTTTTAAGTTTTACGCTGTTTTACGCTTTAATTTTTGCAATAGTACTTTTACAAAATAATTAGTGCATCAGTTTTAAATGTCTATAAATATCATTAATATATTTGCTGTTCATATTATTTTTAACAGATTTCGTGTCCATATTAAGTTTTACTTACTGATAATTTGGTCTGGCATAGCAGTGTCCCAGTAGCCTGCACTCAATAGCGCTGCACGAAGTAGGTCCTGGTGACTGTGTGGGCGATCGAACTTCATACGTCACGTTGAACCCAAACACGGACAACAGACCCAACGCTCTGAGCTGAGTCCCCTCGAGCCTGTTCAGCTCTAGCTCCACAACCAACACTGGACTTTGGACCTGGTGAAAAGATTTTCATTTTATAATGATGACGACAAAAAGTAAAGATGAAGAAAAAACAGAGTACCCTGCCTCAAGAAGTACGTTAGGACCTAAGCACGTTGGCCCCGGCTGTTGTAAAAATCTTGAACAGTCAAAACAGGGAGTCAGAAACCTCATGAAATGCAGACAACTGGTCAGTTGTTTAACTTTAATGTTGCGAAGGTCAGGTTGGCAGTTGCTCCGTAGAAAACGAATATTGATCTAAGTCGACCCCAATAAAGTTGGAATGATTAAGACAAAAATATAAAATAAAATACAGAAAGCCTAAGACGGAACATTTACGCTTTCACTTCAAGTCCTACATATTGGAAATCCTTACCCAAACATAATTTACATTTAAATTAAAAAGCCTTGTATTTGAACATTTTATTTGCGATAGCAATAAAACTCATTTATAGCGACAAGACAATTTACAGACTGCTGCAATTTTTCAGGTCCTCGGGAGAAGGCAATATCTTCAGCAATTTTGAATTCACAAACGCTGTATAAAGGCGGAAAAGTGTAAAGTTTTGAACTACTTATCGTGTCATACAATGAACTTGCTATAAACGTATCAGGCACCAAAAATCTGAAGAGTAAATATTTTGTATAAGTTTTACTGAGACTGAGAGCAACGGAATTTATTATAATCATTTATTCATTTACAATACTTATAAATTACATTTTTAAATATATATTATATAAAAAATTATCTTATTTTCAGCCATTATCGTCCCACTGCAGGGCAAAGGCTCCCCATTTTCCTTCCATTCATCCCGGTTCTGCGCTTTCTGCGGTCAATCCTCCCAATAAGCAATTTATATTTCGACAAAAAAAAATGTACCTGATGTAAAAATTTATAATGTTTTTGAGTAATTTTGTCTGTTCAGCAACTGAATACAAATTTATAGTTGAATATAATCTTTCAAGAACTAATCAAATAAATTTAAAATACCATTTTATCTCAAAACCTATATCTTTTTCCTAGCTAAGAAAAATCCACTTAGATATACCGACGCTTGTATGAATATAAAATGAACGACCCACAGAGATGATAAAATTAGGCAAAAAAAGATGTGAAAAAGTGGCGTATTTTTGACGTTCACAAGCCTCGTTAGCATTAGAGAAACGCCCATCACACGATATCATAAAACATACAAGATAAAATAAAAGAATGTTTTTTTTTGATACTTGATGTTTTACATGTTAACGCACATATTTTGCTCATTCTTAATTATTTAATAAGAAACTCGCAAAAACAACTGACTCGGGCGGGATTTGAACCCACAATCTTTGGCGTGCCGTGTTGCTTTACCAACAAAGCCATCGAGTCCTACCAACTTCAGTTAGCCGAGTCCTACCAACGTCAGAACTCAGTAGCTGACCTAAGAGACATTGTCCTGTCAAAATTTTAATAAATATGTGAAAAAAACACATTACACCTTAATTAAAATCTTGTTCCTGATATTAAACTACGAGTACGACTACCCTATCCAACTTACCCTACTCTACCCCTACCCTACCCCTACTCTACCTTACTATACCCTAGGGGTATAATTCCTAGTTTTTTTTTGTTTTATTCTACTATACTAGGTAGAGACAAATCCAACAAATCAAAAACCATGACAAACGGTTCATCAGTTCTCGAGTTATTAAATGATGTAAATAACCCGACTTTCTTTTATGTACATTATTAGGGTAATCTAGTAGTAGTAGTATCTACTACTACTAGATTACCCTAATCTATTAGATTACCCTGTAATACCTTTCGACGTTTTGTAACCAAACCGCAGTACGAAAACTGTAACAGTTTGTAGCACTGTACAGTTGCCAAGATTGCTTTCCCAAGGAACGCCCTTAACTTCAAATTGCCTCTTAGTGGACGAGAGTACATTAGCAATTCTGTCACGAGCACCTCAAGTGTTAGTGCTGATTGTAGCCTTAGTTTGGTCTCACTCCCGTCCGCGTCGGGTGCACTAATTCTTCTCAAAAATCAGGAAAGCATTTTTTTATACAAAAACTTGGAGTTGCGCGGCCGCGTTGTTCATACCAGTGCTCACGGTTTTTTTTTTATTTATTTCATGATATGGATACAAGTCCTTCAGTCGGAATATAAAAGAAATGCAAAATTAAATAACATTAAAGAAGAATAACAAAATTAAATTAGATTACCTACATATAGAAATAAAAAAAACGAAAACTAAATTTTCTCTATAGAACTTAAAACTTCTGTAGGGTTGCTCTATACTTTCTTATATACTCTAAGACAAAAACAGAAATAATATCTATTTACTTGTGCACAGAATGGTCATTTACCTTTGAACTACCACAAAGACGCCGACGACGCGTAACGATTGATTTCCTTTTGAGTCAAATTTGTCAATATTTGACGGCTATACACAAGTCTCCTGTGTAACTTTTTATTTCTGCACTGCTTTTTAGTAATAAATGCAATAGGTAATACATGACATTAATTTGATATAAAGTGCATTCATTTTTGTCATATTTATCGTTTAAAATTGATAAATGGACGATAAAAAGAATCTCGTTTAAAAAATTAAAACGATCCGACATAAAATTGCATCAGCGAACGCATACAATATTGTTTCCGATCTCACAATCCAATAAATTGGAACGAAATCATTTATCTGGATAAATTGAAGATTTATCTTTACGAACAAGTTTCAATAAACTTTAATGTTCCATTCGTTTCACAGGATTTTATTATTACCAACTTGATAATAAAGAAAAAAATACATATTTTTTAGTCATAAACACTATTGATCAAGTGACCTTTATTGAATAGAAATCGGAAAAAATTGGTTTATCGGCTCATTTTTCATTGGGGTTTAAAATATTAAAATACAAGCAAAACATAAATTAAATGGAGGCATTTTTGTGATTTTTTTACATGTATAGCACATGATAGCTTATTAAATATAATTATTTAATAAGAAAATTTGAAGAAAAGAACAATCCCATCTGTATCAGTTGTTTTTTTCAAATTTTCTTATTAAATAATTATATTAAATGGAGGCATTACAAACTAATTGTAAAAAAACAAATTTTCATTTTGGTTTTAAAAATATACGAGAATAGAATAGTTATATTTAAAAAAAAACAAAAACATTCAACGTAACACGAGAGTTTTATTTGCAAAAACGAATTCCGTTAGATCTATATATACCAAACAAAAACTGGGTACATCACAAATACTTTGCTTGTATTTCATGAATATCTTAGACCATTTGGATACAAACAAGTGGTTACCATAATGGTTATAAATATGTAGATCAAATGGAGAAACATGCGAAAAATGCTGGTCATTAACCCAGATATTTAAGACAGTGAGTCAGCAAAGAGGATACCATTTGGTGCTGATGACGTATTTGCATATTGCTAAAGTTTACGCAAATGCATTAGGACCAACACAGCAGTATTTTCGACCAAAATATCTTGTGGTTTCCGGCCTAAGAATAGAACCACCCTTACTCATTCCGCGGGTGTCGTAAGAAGCGACAAAGGGAAAAATCTGGACGATGCAATGGGCAGCAGCATCCTACTGTGTATTGTAAAAGCAACCATCTGCTACTGCAATCGCCAATCTGCTTCCCCAGCGCGGCGACACCTTTTAATGAGCGCACAAAAAAAAGCGCGGAAGTACAACGTGTAGTCTAAACAACGCTATCTCATAGTAACCAGAATATATCGCAAAAAAAAATGCTTCGTGAGTGCTTACTGACAAAGCTTCTAGGTTTATTGGATGATAATTTTAATTCATTTTAAACTCGTCGTTGTGGCTCCGTTGCGCGTTGCTAATAAAAAAAAATGGCTTTGTGATTTTTTTAATTTTATTACAAATTTACTGTACAAATTTTAGAGCTAGTTAATTGAATTAAAGCCAATCGGAATGTAATCGGATAATTAATTCGGTGGTTGCTCTCGACCCTCTGGTCGGAGAGAATTTCCCTTTAGTCGCATCTATTAACCTATTACTAAAATCTCTTTGTAAATTGTGAGGTACATTTAATAGGTATTTTGCTTGTAGGTATAGGTAGTTACTAGTTAGGACGAGATTACTTACCACCAGCTTTAGCTAAGACATGTAATGTTCCCGTCTCTGTCTTGCTGTTGAAGTTTGACAGTTACGTGACAGTGACAGGGATACCGCTAATCATAAGCATGTGGTAAGTAATGTTTATTTATTAACCTTAAAGTCCCCAAAATGCTTCTCTAAATAAATAATTTGCATTTTAGAAAATACTTTCGTAAGTCCTACATGTATATTATTACGGTATTACTAACAGATTCATTTCGGGGAACGCCCGACTAGTTTCGAACTCAATCGAAGTCTATTTTCAAGAGCGAGTGTACCTCATAATACTTTGCGTTTGGTGAGATTGTAGTGGTATTATTTAAAACGTGTGCGGTTTGACAGCTTAAAAACCGATGATATACGGAACATGAAATAATTCATGAAATTGAACTAGAACTCAATATATGGATGTTTGTATTTTATTTTGTTGTTGTTTTTAGAGGTTGTTTTACGGGATTAAAGAATTATTTTAATTCTGGTCCGAGATCCACCCAAGAGAAGCCGGGGACAATATTATATACATAACTAAATTCTATCAATTACACAAGATGCAACAGGCTGAGTTACGCAGAGGGGTTAATAGTCATGCCAACGTATCGTGTGCCTGGATTGATTGCCTTGGTAACCGTCACCGCTTCATATTAATCAGTGGGTTGTCGGACCCTGTTGCCTGTTGCGGTTTCCAACATCCGCATAGAAGACCGGAAGTTCTGATTTTGATTGTGGATGAATATTTATTTGCACAAGCATCAAACTTGTAAAAAATATAAATTAACTTTGATTATAATTATCATAAATTAAATATATGAAGATTTTGAACCATTTAAATAGTTTCTGCTCGTAACAACGTAATAAGTTTGACGTGGGTGTTTGTGTGTCGGGTGAACTGATTTTGATTTTGTTTTTTTATTTGAAAGGTGAGTTGATCTCTTGATCAACTCACTTTTCAAATAAAAAATCTCATGACACTCTTGTGTCATCAGCCTTCTTCTTCTTCTTCTAACTAGGTATTAAAACACTCGTGTATACTATTAAAAACCTCGCCTGCGACTCGATTTTTAAATTCACACTCGTGTTTTAATAACCCCTGTTAGGTATGTGACAGTTTCATAAACTACTATTTGAAGCACAGAGAAGAAGATAATTAGTTTATGATACTCGATTGAGAGTTTACCTAGCAAAAACAATTTTTTGCATTTTTAAATTTTTAATCTATGCTTGTAAACAAATGATGTACGTAGTACATATACGAAACAACATTTGAGTAGTATATTTATTCATAAACTCATGAAAATAATCAATTTAATTTAAAAAATATTTGAATTCTGCTACAAGTCTATATCATTTTGCTTGTGACTGTAGGTACCTAAATTCAAATTTTCAAAAACTCATTTGTTCAAATGTCGTGACCTACTTGCCTAGCTGGTTATCCTAAACGTGCCAAGATATGCTAAGCATAAGTAATGCAATATGTGAATGTACACAACGCTGCGGTAAAATGTAGAGCACACATAATTTTGTCCCTTTTATTTAACCTCTAGCCTCGGGCGGAAAAAGCGGATGGCTATTAATTTTGTAAAGGTCTTTGTAGACATTTTTGTGTAAGAGAAAAAATATTTAATGTAAGATACTTATAGGTACATATGCATACATAAATTCACGCCTTTTTCCCATGGGGGTAGGAAGAAGCTACAGAATGTAACATAGGTATTTTATATGATATTCAATACTAAATAATTAAAATATTAAATATATAATAGCGGTCTTTTTAGATGAAGTATATATTTTAAAAGTCATTGCAGCGCATTGATTATGGACCCGCTTTGCAAGCACGCGGGTGTGATTAATTATTTTTTAAACAGCCATTTTTCTTGAAAAATAAAAACATTCCTAATGACAAGAAAAAAAAATCGATGTTAATGTTCCATTTTCAAATTTATCCGCAAATAACCAGCATATATTTTACGTGGGTGTACCTATAACTTGCCAGTGTCAAATAAATGAGTAAGAAGTATCTAATTTCTTGTATTTTAATTAAAATTTGAATCTTTATTTTAAAACCCAAGGTCCGATGGAAATTTTCCAGAAAAGGTAACAGTCAAGCCTTTCAAAATTAGACCAAAAAGAAAAGTGTAGAATTTCACTTGTATGAAACCGAAACTCAATGCAAAGAATTGAATAACATTGAAACGGGCTTTGTGTACGAGTATAAAGGTTTCTGTTACTTATATTTTTTAATTTTATGGAGAATTTAGGTAGAAACATTTTAAAAAAATCAGGTAATTCGTTGCCTACAGGTAGCGGTCTTTTAGGTTAAGTTTATGTTGTTAATTAGTTTATTTCTAGGTGTATACATAGTTTATATTAGTGTTTTAGTTTGTATATAGTTTATAGTTAAACCATTCTATTTGTTTGTTTTAAAATTATAAAACATTTAAAAAGACTTGCATTTATCTTTTTTTAAATTCTTAGTTCAAATTTTACTTATTTTGAGGTCATTTCTGAACCGTAATGCCATTTAAGTGTTGAACAATAGGCGGATAAAGCAAATCCTTTGTACTTACACAAAGCTTTTTTCTTGTTTACCTAACAACTTGTTTATTTCCTATCGGCTTTGTTATCGACAGTCTGCAGGGAACTATATCAGCTGAATTAAGGTCGCCTATGTACGCTGGGAGTAAAACGCGAGGTTACGCCCCCATCTGCTGTGTAGCGCAGTTATGTTTTCAGGGTTCCCTTCAAAATTGTAAAAAAGAACCGTAGTCTATTTGTCATAGACGCTATTACACCATAGTTTTGGAAACATGACGAATAGTGTTACACGTATGTAAAGTGTTACTAAATTATAATAACAGTTATTATACAAGTGAGGTAAGTTGGTAATTACAGTCGAGGCGGAATTGCAGCCCGAGAAGGAAAAGGCGTAATAGAGCCAAGAGGTAATGACGTATGTTCATGTGTTCATGTGTTCATGTGTGTAAGTTTATTAGCACAATGTACACAGTGAGCTGATCTAGCCACTCCTGCGTTGGAACTAATAATTATTGCCCATACAAGTTAGTGTTAGACTCGCCTGACTACACTTCTAATATAAACTTTAACTAACCAGCTTCAGGAAGACTGTTTTATTAGTTTACCTATAAAGTTTGTTTACTTGGAAGTTGCTATTCTGCTTGTAAGCACTATCGTTTCAGATACGTTCTATAAAACCGACCTTTACGGGTGGTAAAATTATACCTTTATATTATAGAGTTTTATTTTTCTTTGTTTATGGTATACTTGATGAACAACCTGTTATCAGAGTTTAAATCACCCGTAGGCCTCTGTAGACCTTACACCGTTGAAAAATCTCTCAGGTGTGCTAGTTTCCTCACAATGTTTTTCTTTACCGTTTTAGCAAGTGATAATTAATTTCTAAAGTGCCCATATATCCAGAAACTCAAAGGTGCATGCCTAGGGCTTGAATCTACGACTTTGACTTGCCAGTCCAACGGTCCTACAATTAGAGATTCACTGCTTAACATAACTGCGTAAACCATGATATTATGTAAGATTATACTTGTTCTTAATGCTAAGTTAATCTCAGTCAGAATTATGCTTGAAAGTTGTGTGTACCTACTTACACAAAATCTTGTGCAAAGTTGACGCGAAGTAGGTGCCGTCAACAAAGAGACTACAAATAAGGCTTCAAACAGCTTTGAGCTTACCTTTACTAGAGCGAACTCAAGTGAAGGTAGCTGTGCGCCCGCGATATGTCTAAAGCCTTATTTATCATCTCTCTAAGTGACATATAGAGAAATAAATTGTTTCAAGTTTAGAACGCAGTCGCCAGTAGCATTATGAATTATTATAAGATGTTAGAAACGTTTTAATAATATAATTCGTATGTCTGGGTACAATCGTGATGTGTCTAAAATAGTTGTCTAAAGTTGTATATTTATCTTTTTGACGCAGACATTCGCTGATCTTTATATCGTTGGTTTATCGTGCCCTAACGTTTCCAAACTACTTTGCTAAAAAAATGCAAACATGCTGTTGTAACTTTAGTTCTCAAGCGAATTATTTCGTTAATACGGTGGCTATTTATAACGTACTTACATCATTTCGATTACTATAAATTACTTTCAAGGAAAATACCTGAAACAAAATATGTTTACTATGAAATATAGTAGGTATAAGTTGCGAGCAAAGGTATTTCCTTGTTCAACAAAATTTGATTTTGATAAAAATTATGTTCATCGCTGTCTACTAAGTTTTATAGTGAATAAATTCTTATAAAGTTATAACACATCCAGCAGTATGTTGCCCGATTATGTTAAATATTTCCAATTTATTTGCCGACCCAGTTCCCAACCCGTGTGTTATAAGCAAATTCACCGGAATGTTCTGCGGTTATTAGCTAGTAATTATGTTAAACGACCAACTAACCGAGGATGTTAATTTTTTTTAAAATATTCTGCGGATAATATTGAGTAAGGTACACAGGGTATATAGACTAAATCCAGCAGTATTTTATATGTTTCTCCTTTATTAGAAATTAATTATCACTTGCTTAAACGGTTGAACGGTTGATTAACTGTCATCATCTGCCTAGCCTTTTCCCAACTATGTTGGGGTCGGCTTCCAGTCTTACCGGATGCAGCTGAATACCAGTGTTTTACATGGAGCGACTGCCTATCAGACCTCCACAACCCAGATACTGGGTTACACGATACCCCTTGGTAAGACTGGTTGTCAGACTTTCGGGCTTCTGACTACCCGTAACGACTGACAATCGATGTGTCGATGACGAATGACGATCTACAATTGACAGGTTGATTAATTGTACGATTAAAAAAACAATACGGTGTAAAAGAGCAATACAATCTGATAATGTTAATAGCATATTTTTTACGATTTTATATGTATTTACATCAAGGAACAATACAAAATACATTCTTTTGTACATATATACCATACTATACACCATACTCTTGCAGCCTACTGCACAACCCAATACAATTACAAAAAGTAAACAAAGACATTTAAAAACCGACCTTGAAAATGTAATGTTACAAACCAAATTCCTTAGAACAATCGTTTTAACTTTGAAACGACACCTTAAATTAGTTTTATTCATTTATTTATCCTGTAATGGCCGTAAACAGTAAAAACAGTAAGCAATCTTAAGAATTTGTAAGTACAGCCATCACTAGAACAAATTTAATCTTGACTGCCGACCATTAGGAGTAATTGAAAAATATAGGAAAAGTTCCGAGTCACCATTTTCCATAATATCATGTCGTTCGTACCAATGTTTGTGCTAAACACTTCGGGACTCGGTAACTTTGTGATGCTACATTTAAATACTCGAATTTTGTATTCAAATACTTTGTTTTTTTCATAGGCTTGCCTGATTATGGAGTTCAAAACTACTAGTTTAACTATGTTCTAAAATGTTGTGTCCTCAATTATGGACACAACATTTTAATTTTTAATTTTTTCACCTATTATGACAATAACAAGTAGTGGATAACTAGTAGTTGACTGCGTCTGCGACGTTTTTTAAGGTTAAGTTGAAAAAAATGCTTATGTTTAATGCAACTTTGTCCTCCCTCCTCCAGTCGATAGCTCAATGCTGAGCACCGTAATGCTCCCGGGCCTTCTCGCGACAGAGCATGTCAGAGTAATTTTCTCTGGCTGGTGCTAAACGAGCTGACAATGCTAAGCATTGGGCAGCGGATATGATAACCCGAACCCTGACCAGCACCGCGGGTCAAGAGAGGCTACAGGGGCCTAAAGGAATTGAAAAACCTTTAAACAACCTGGCGTAGAAGGCAAGGGGAAACCACTACGACTGTCTCTCCCAAGAGAATGCCCCGACCTCAATCATGACGCAACTTTGTAGGAGGTGATGAATACGATGGAAGGGGAGGGAGATAATTATCTTACCTATATCATTCATTTGTCTTATAAAATATTCTTTTTTTTTTAAATCATAATGTATTTTCAAAAGTGTTTTGCTCCCTGCGACGACATTGATGGATAGAAACGCTTAAGTATGACTTTTGTATTTAAATGTTTAATTTTTATGATTATTTATTAGGTTAAGTGTAAATAGTAAGTACCTAGGTTTAGAATGTAAATAATTAATTTATATAATTCAGTTTAAATTTGTTTATTATAAACATTATATAAATAGGAATATAAATATTAATTGATATTAATAATAAAATGTCGCCCATTTTCCTTTGAATAGATTTACAATCTCGCTCTTGCTGTTACCAAAACTTATTCGATCAATAGATTTCAACTTTAATCCTGAACTTGTTTACCTTTGATCCGAAACTTATAACGTCGTGGAAGTTCTTGTATAGTAATATCGCCGTTACCGCCACACAAGTATTAACACATAAGTTTCCCTCTTCGAACGTATAACTTGGTCAACTTTCCAACTTGGCAAAGGTTTGTAACTATTAATGGAGGTTACGAGGAATTTACCTGACCAAATCATTAATGTTGAGTACTATTCCTTGAAAGTAATAAAAAGAACATAATTAATATTGGGAGATCTACTGCAGCAAATGTGTGGTGTCGTCGTCGTCGTCAACGTCTCTCCCTCTGCGTGTCAAGTCGACTAAAGACCAGCCAAATTTTAGTTGGTAATAAGATCCATGAAACTGAAAAACTTTCCCCAAGGAACATAGATCGTAATCTAAAAACTAAAATTTAACTTCTCATACAAAAGTGAGTCACGTGACCAGTCACTTTGTATGAAAAGTCAATTTTTAATTTTCCGATTTCGACCTATATTCCTTGTGGTTTGTTAAGTTTCATAGACCTTATTACTTCCTATTGTCCGACCTGATTTCAATACAAGCAAGCAGCTACTGTTAATTCCGACGGTATTATATCGGATTCGGATCGGATGCAGAGCGTAAACACTCTTATTATCCAATTAATTGGTTTATTTCGGTTCTATACCTCTATATAAGTGTTCATTGTTATATGGGCTAGGCTATCATTAGATTTTAATAATAGCCTAGTTCGTAGCACGATGTAGTAAGTCGTAGCTCGTAGCAAGGCGGGCCGTAGCGTTTCGTAGCAGATTAGAGCTTTATCTTTACAGTAAATCAACTATAAAAGCCATCAAATGACTTCAAAATTGCTTAAAAATGACAGCCATTTTTGTTATCTTCACTTGAGTTTATCTATCTAATTCCACAGACATTTTACTCTGAGGAAGCTACCGCAGGCTGAGTGGCAAGAGGTTAGCTGATAGATTAGATGACACATGCTTGTAAACCAATACTACACAAATTGTAATAAAGCAATTTTTGAAAAACAAAATAGCTTTTATATAAAACTGGCTGACCTGACAGACTTTATTGCTAAAATTGCACAGAAATAAATACTTTAAGTTTTTTCCAAATTTCTCAATTTTCCCAAAGAATAAACCAGCCCTCTGATTACGTGAAGTGTCGATGAATCGCTTTATATTTATTTTTAATTATTCTTGCCTCTATAACCTTATTTGATAATTTAGAAAAAATAAGTCAAATCAGTATTGTCATTCTTAAGTGATGCTGAACAGAATTTCATTTTTAAATAAACATCTATATAACATCTATACAAAAATATCTATCTACAAAAATATCTATAATATTATGTATAGATATATAGATTGACACTTGCTTAATTATAAGAAAGTTTGTAATTAGTCGTCGTTATTTTCCGTATTCCTCTAAAACTTGTAACAGAAATTGTTATCCTCATAAATAACTGATATCGCAAACAAGAGCTGGTAACATAAATTGGTTTTCGGTAATATCCTTAGTGAAATATGTTATCCGAATATTACCATGTTCGAGCTACTTAGTTTATCTATAAAAAACTCGATAAAAAAGCCAACCTAAACAAAAAAAACTGAAATTTGAAACAATTTTTTTTAAATGGTCAATTTCTAACATATAAGTTTAATAAATTACGAGATTAAGGTTTAAGAAAGACCATTATGGGTTTAAAAATTTTGATAAGTAAATTATCTGTTTATTACAGATTTATTTTTTTCGCACAGAAGCAGAAAAATTCTTGTCCGTCACGATATGCCTACATTGAGGTGACAAAATGAAAAGATCGCAAAATGACAACCTACAGGAACCTATGTAGTCGTGATGGCCTAGTGGCATGACCGTAGACTGGAAAGTCAGAGATTTCAGGTTCGAACCCAAGGCGCGCCACCTCTGACTTTTTGTAAGTTATGTGCGTATTATAAATTAATTATCACTCACTCCGCGCTTCAGAAAGCACGTAAAGCCGTTGGCCTGATCTCCGGTCGTGTCGATTGCCGTCCTATCGGACTATGAGAGTGAGGGAATAGTCTGCACCTGTGTTAGCGCACACACTTGTACACTATAATATCTCCTGCGTTCTTGGGTAATCTCCGTTGAGATTGGCAGCTGAGACCAAAATTTGGTCACCAGGACATCATCACCTACTACAAAACTAACGTGCATGAATATGGATTACGTAATCGTATTCTCACGTTAACTTTCAATCACTAGTGAGTAGTTAGGTTACCCCGCGCACATAAATAACTTTATGTAAGCCGCTTCTAAGTTCTAACTGAAGATTAAACTTAGCTTTCGTCTTAGAAGATTAGTAAGATACCTAGTTGAACTAAATTCATCAAAATAATCTTATTTAGGCCTGTACACGATTGTATTTGACGAGGTTTAGGCCTTTATAGTTTGAATTTATGACTTTATAGTTCAAAGATGTACTTTAAACATAAAACATAACTTAATTACACAATCACAATCACAACGTATTTCCCGGGGCGGGTAGGCAGAGGTATATGCAGTACACCCACGTTTCGCCGCTATGTTATAAATCACATGTAATAGCGGACGAGCCTATTGCCATTAACCGGGCACAATTTCAGACTCCGTGCTGCTAATAAAAATTTCCTAAGAAAGGAAAAACCATTAGGAAATTCTTAGTAGCAGCACCCAATAGGCAACACTTTGCCCGATCTAAAGTTCGAATCCAGGACCTCGTGCTCAGCAGTCGTGCGTGATACCACTACACCAACGACGAATATACGGGTATAGCTCAATTAAAGTTTAAATGATATTGTGAATTTAATTCAATTATTTATTGTCTTGTAACATGTTTACAATTTACTTCAAGAGAGTGTGTATAAATACGTAACTTTGTTGTGAAAATGAGATATTAAGTAGGTATTGTAGTGACAAAACCTTTCACAATTCTAAATTGCCACATTCCCAAATCAAAACAAACCGTCACGTTTTAAAACAACAATTTAATTTTTATACTGGTTGACATAAATTCCAGTTTTGGCTCCTATTTTTTCATAAATAAATTGTTAGATATGAATTCGTATGTTAATATAAAAAACCTTTCAGAATTTTACGAGCAAGATAAACATAAATGTAAAAGTAAATAAAAGATGCGATTATGCGAGAAGACTTTACGAGTTATCTTTGCATAAGAAATATAAGAATTCCGTGCATAAAAACTGATTTCGTTATGCACAAATAAAACAGTGGTATAAATTTATGTCATTGAATTAGGACGCGGTAGGCCCAGAAAAAGATGGCGAAAATGGGACTTCTTCCTAAAGGATTGGCCCCGACTAGTTTGGTCAAAAAAATTGGAAAAAGGGAAGGGAGGCATATGCCCTGCAGTGGGACAAAACAGCATAGAACAACGTTAGGATATATGCAATTTAATTCATGTCAGTTTATTAGTTTTATGCAAAAGATCCCAAACTATTTTGCCAGATATATTCTTTTATTTACTTTTGCTCAGATTATTCTAAAAATTTTGCATAATTATACGATGGGTACAGTATGGATACAGAAATTAACATACCTTTCATCCCGAAAAAAGTAATGTTTCCGAGGAAAACCACAATAACGCTCTTATGATAGCAGACGTATCTTCCGAATCATGATTGAATTTGAAATTCTAAATTAACACGAACGAAGCCACGGGCAGAAGCTAGTATAATATGCACGTAAAGCCGTCGGTCTTGCTTTGATCTCTCTTGCCGACCCATTGGACTATGAGAACAGAGAGTGCACCAGCACTACAATAACTCCTACGTAGTTGGCAAATCTCCGTTGAGATTGGCCGCTGTGACGGAAATCCTGTCAGAAGAACCCATTTCTATTATGATAATGGTTACGTAATCTACTATTGAATTTACAAATTTACTTTATTTTCGAATTAAAAGCATGTAGCCGATATCCGATGGAAAATTGATTTGAGCGTCGATAATAATTTATCATGTTAGCTTTGCGCCTAAATCGAGTCAAAGGCTGATTAAATAAACGTTTTCTGGTGTAAATTCCTGTAAATTCCTGTAAATTAATTGTTAATTTTGATATTATTATTATTTCCTGCCTTCATCATCGTCCTAGAATTATTATTCCCAAACTTTGGGTCGGCTTTTAAACTAACTAGCATTTCTTTCACAGCAATAGGCTTATTACTGATATAGTCATTAGGGGAAAACTGTTGATAAATAAATAGATGGGTTAGGGTATACCCTTATAAGGGTTACGAATAGCTTAGTGGGGGAGCGACTGTGGACTTTCACAGTACCTAAGTTGCGGAATCAAATTCAATTTTTTTCTTTATACAAAAATTTTGAACATTACTGTTCGCATACTTTGTATAAATAATATTGTGAAAATGTTTATGTAAACAAATTTAGAACTTAGAACTTAATTTTTCAAATAAATATCGTAATAAAACGTTTTGATCTGAATTTTATCTGTTAGGTAATTCTCAAAAGCCAATAATCGTATTACGGCATCAGATTCAAGCTGACCCGATATTTAGTAAGAATTACCAGAACACGAGAGTGCCGAGAATTACGCGGGATTATCTCCGTCCACTTATTTTATTATTATTTTCACACACGCATTTGCTCGCGCGGTTTTCATATTTCGAGGATAAACGTTTTTTTTCTATACAATAAAGAATTTTCGAAAAGTGATGTTTTAATTTATTTTTGGTTATTAGTATTCTCAATTACGAAGGTAATGATAAGTCAAATTATTGCTGTTTAAAGTCGCACAACCCGTGTTTATTTATTTTATATTAAAAAACCACATTTAGGGTACAATTCCGACAGCGACCGCCCGCAACTGAAACTGATAGAAAATGTAAGAACCTTGCAGCCGACAACCGCAAGGCTCCTATACATTTTCTTGCATTCGGTCGCTGTCGCCGACCGGTAGCGGAATTGCACCTTTAATGGCTTTACTTTAATCAATAATATTGCATTATAGCAGAGAAAGCCTAGTCGTATGTCCGTTGGACTGCTAAGTCAAAAGATCGTAGGTTTGAATTTGTAAAACCCTACCTATCCAAACTATGACGTCACACTTCACTAAAATATTCACTTTACAGGGTCCACTTTTAAACTCAATCGTCAATCAATCCGCTTTGAAACATGAAAAACTTGAAATCAATTCGTTAAAATTGATACCAATATACTAAAAGTTTAAAAATCTCGTTTGCCAACCAGCATGCATGCGTCACATCCGGGCATTCCCTCATTCGGCTTCAAACCGCCCGTTTTCCGCGTCGATGTTTTTCAATGGCGCTACGTAACGGTTCGGCGGGTACCTGGCTTATTTTAGGCGCCACAGTTGATACGAGACGGATTTCAGCTTCATATTTAAAGCGCTTAAATGGATGTGAATTTTACTTGAATTTCTTAAATTTATTTTAGTGTTATGTGTACTTTCTTCGTTAATCTAAGACACGACTGACTAACGGTGAAGGAAAATATCGCTATATTGTAATCGTATCGGAAACCTGGACTTTATTAGTCTGAAATCGCCAACCCGCAGTGAGCCAGCGTAGTGATTAATGCTAAATCCTTCTATATATGAGAAGAGGCCTTTGCCCTGCTATGGGACAGTTATAGGCTGATTTATTTATTTATTTATGATTATACCTGTTTTCTAGTTAGGTAGATTTAAATATCTTTTAGAGTTTTATCGATTTTTTCCTACTTTTAAAAAGAAGAATTAAGAAAATTACTCCGTGACTAAACCTTCTCTGTATGAGAAGAGGCCTTTGCCCTGCTTAGGACCGTTACAGCTACCTGCTTTGGACAGTTACAGGCTGATTTATTTATATTATTGTTAAATAAAAAACCGATCTCACAGACTCGTACAGTGAGAACTGAATTAAAACGTTAACGTTGTCCATATCTATGGACTCACATCCGGTATTTATTCCTTTGTTCTCTTTCTCGGAACGGTTCTGTTCACAGGAAATTACCATTGCTGTGAACTTCCTTCAGTTATATTTTGTTATAGCTCTGTCTCCTGAGAGTCGAACCTAATTCAAGATAAATAGGATGGTATTTTTTTAGTTTTGTTTTTCAGTCAGTTAGTCAGTAACCTAGTGGCCACGACTTCGGTCTAAGGCGGCGGCGACGGGCTAGGTCTGCGAGCGGCGCGATGGCCATGCCACGTATTTAGACGTATTTAGATGTATTTAGATGTATTTAGATGTATTTAGATGTATTTAGATGTATTTAGATGTATTTAGATGTATTTAGATGTATTTAGATGTATTTAGATGTATTTAGATATATTTAGATGTATTTAGATGTATTTAGATATATTTAGATGTATTTAGATGTATTTAGATATATTTAGATGTATTTAGACGTATTTAGGCATATATTTTCTAATGATATTTTAAATTCGACGGATGGAGTGCACGAAATCAATACAAATCATTTTAAGTATGGAGAATGGAGAAACCGCAGCCGCGCCGCCGCTGAGAGCGGCGAGTCGTGGCGTCGTCGTTGAACATTTTAGTACATTTGTTCTTATCGCTCGCCGCGCCACGCTAAGCCGCCGTGGCCAGCCCGTTAGGGAGCCGTAGTAATACAACTAGGTAATTCAAGACAAATCGAATGGTATTTTTTTTGTTTTTCAGTTAATTTGTTAGATAGATTGCCGTAATAAAACCAGAAACCCATATAGTTTATCATGTCTGTCCGTCTGTCACAGCAATTTTAATAGCAGGTTTGTCAATGCCAGAAAGCTGAAATTTAACATGAATTTACATATTATGATTTATGTATGTTTTACATGTTTAAATAACGTACATGTTTGGTTTATTAAAAGAAAATATTCGAATCAGTTATTTTTGTTTCTTTTTAGGGTTCCGTACCTCAAAAGGTAAAAACGGAACCTTATAGGATCACTTTGTTGTCCGTCTGTCTGTCTGTCTGTCTGTCTGTCTGTCTGTCAAGACCTTTTTTCTCAGGAACGCGTGGAGGTATCAAGCTGAAATTCATATCAAATACTCAAGTCTATGGTCTCTTGGAGCTGTGAAAAAATCAAACTTCTAAGTCAACGCGATCAAAAGATACTCCCGTTTATGCCGCAAATTTTCGACACTCGCAAGGGAATCAAAACCTACAGGGTACTTCCCGTGAACTCAGAATCTTGAAATTTGGTACGAAGCAACGTCTTATAACACAGATAAAGGAAAAATTGCGAAAAGCATAAATTTTTAGTTACATCATATAATAAAAATATTTTTAATAATTTTAAACTTATTACCCCTTTACTCATGAACGCGTAGTGGTATTATATTGAAATTCTTAACAAATACTCAAGTCTATAATATCTTTAAGCTGTAACAAAATCAAACTTCTACGTCAACGCAATCAAAAGATACAGCAATTAAAGCCGCATATTTTGAAACTCGCAACTACTCGCAAGGGAATCAAAACCTAAAGGATACTTCCAGACGACCTGGAATCTTGAAATTTGGCATGAAGCAACGTTATAAAGTACACATATAGGAAAAATTCCGAAAATCTTAAATTTTTAGTTACATCACATAGTATATTAACTTTTACTTATATACCTACAGGTTTGTACGGAACCCTCGGTGCGCGAGTCTGACTCGCACTTGGCCGGTTTTTTTTTCTTTTTAAACAGTTTCTTTTTAAATATTTTCATTTATAACGACGATAAATATTAGAACTAAAATTTTCATGAATTATTTATGCATATTATACGAACTAACGTTCGAAATTGTTGTAGAAGTAAAACATCAATTACAAGCGGAATTAAAACCCGCGTTCTACCGTATTATCAAAATTATCTTCTTCATTCAACCATCTCATCGCGGATGGTACTATGGTAGTTACATTCACCCTATACACGGAGTATTTAGAGGGCTAGCAAGAGATAATACCTATAATTATGTTAGTCATAAATATCTTAATCAAATAAAACATACCTGTAACCACTTGATCCTGGTGATATTCTCCTCAGTAACAGTAAGCGCTCTTCGTTCACCCAACTTGTAGGACTCATCATAATACATGTACTCAGTAAACGTCAACCCACTGGTAGTATACTGCTGAGTAAAGTATATCGATATAGTCCCATTCACTATGTCGTGTTCTATAATCCATTTACACTTTATCGGGACAGGGAAAGGGTTGGGGAAGTTTGGGGTGGTTATGGTGCCCACAGGACCCTTTAAACGTCCGCCACAGGTTTGTGGTCCCTGGTGCTCTCTGTCGGTCTGCTGCGCGTGCGCGTGTTCCGCTGCGATAATGACGAGTGAGATGCTAAGCAGGCCGCGTATGGATAACCTGGAACAAATAAATATTATGGTTAATATTGATGTAACTTTTTAACATGCGTAACTGAAATTCTCTTGGTGCAATGATTTTAAAAAAACATTATTAATCATTTAAAGTTGAGAAATGAGACACAATAAGGAATCCTGGGTACTAGATATTTAATTAGATATTGTTCAAATAAACTGAACAATTCCGATATAGCCGTTATAGCGGTATATAATATAATTCCGATAGCTGTCACATATAGTACAATGTTTTATGTTTAAATTAACTAACTATAAATAAAAGCAGCGATAGCCTAATGGTATGACCGTTGGACTACCAAGTCAAAGGTCATAGATTCGAAATACAGGCAAGCACCTCTGACTTTTCGGATTCTTGTCCATTTTAGAAATGAATTTACCTACTAAATAACTTGCTAAAACGGTGAAGGTAAACATCGTGACGAAACCAGCACACCTAAGAGATTTTTCAACGGTATATTTCCATGTTTAGAGTCTACGGTTAGTTTAAACTCTGACACCAGGTTGTTCATCAACCATATGATGAAGAAGAAGAGAAGAAGATTATAACTATTAGGTTTAAGAAACCAGAATGGTCGTGTAGTAAGTATCATGCGATTTTGCTCATGCGGGATTGGCCCGCATGCGAGAAAGACAATGCACCATTCATCAATGATTCATTCATCCCGCAAAACGTGCAAATCCGCATTACTCTAAAACAGCTCTTAAGTTAAGTTAGTCTAAGTTTGCTTTCAAATAAAGCTGGTAAACAAAAAAGGGTACATAACTCGACGATATTACTAAACATTTCAAAGGTCTCTCAATTATTTGTGTTATGCTTCAACAAAGAGACTCAATTTACTTAGACTGTAGACGTTTGTGTTACGATGCTATTTGTAATGTAATTCGACGTACAAAGCCTCTGTGAACATTGCTATTAGTGAAGTAATCATGCAATAAGAGGCTCTATAAACAAATTAATGCTAAGTAACACAAATTGGGTAATTGGAATCTAATCAGAAATATCGTAACACAACAATTTACAGTACACACCCATCTCAGACGTTACTTCCTTTTAAGGAATTCATACGACTAAAGTACGTACTACGTGACTGACGTACGCGCTACGCGACTGACGTAAGCGCTAAGCTACTGGCGTACGCGCTACACGACTGACATCAAAGGTTCGATTTTCAAAGTTTGTAAATTTTTTAGATATAACGAATTGTAATCAGATTTCTAGTTACCCCATTTTTTAAATCATAATATTAATTTATTTATTTGGCTCTTCAACAACGAGTACACTGGCTGATAGAAAATATAAGAATTTTTGGGGTAGAGATAATAAAGTAAAAAAAATATATGTTATTATTATTATGTTAAATATTACTAGCTACGAATTTCATTTGTAAAAATGTTTTGTAAGGAATTCGGAAGCTTTCGAGCAAAAAAGTATTACGCAAATTCTTTTAAAAAATCGGAAAAAATTAATAAAACTCTAAAGATAAATGTACCTAAATAGAAAACAGGTATAACCATATTATAAACAAATTATCAACGTAAAAAAAATGAAAATTAAGTAAGCTTCACTTAACAAGATTGCAAAGAGCAATTTTTGTATCAAATTAATTTGGCAACGTGACGAAGTTCAGAGGTCCGCGGGGCGATATTAAATTGCCTAAAAACGTTACCAGACAAGTTTAACGTGAGTTTTCCTTCACCTTTATAACTTTATTATTTCTTCGGCAATATTTTTTAATGAATATGGCGATAAAAAATATCTGAAAGATTCTAATTTCGTTAAATTAAAACTCCTTTTCCTTTTTTTAAAGTATTTTTTTCTGTAGTGGTTATAAGGTTAAATCAAATTAGTGAGCGAAACTTCACAGGTATGCTATATCGATAATTAAATTACATAGAAAATAGGAAAAAAAATGCATCATTTTGTTTGGCATCTGACGTAGAACAGAATTAAAAAAAAATTTTTATTTTATTGTATAAGTAATAATATTCCTGGGAAGTTACGCTCAGTAATTAGATTTAACCCTCTATATTGCTTTACAATTAAGTATTTAAGTGAAATATAATGTGTATGTGTATAAAAAAAAATTTTATTTATTAAATAATTGTAATTAGAATTCTAATAAATTATGATTCACAGCAAATATAAATGAACGTCTAAAATATCAAATAATTAAATTTCCGTAAAGCAACAATGATGTAGGAAATGAGAACTATTTATCCTTAGAATACATGTCTGACCTATTTCAAAGAACAATATTAATCAGTTGTGTAGATAATATATATTATAAGGTAGTACTGGAGTGTGCGGTCTGTGGAGCACGTCCGTGATGTATTGCAGCTTTGCGTTGACTATCGTTGTACATATCAAACATCGTGGGTCGTATAAGCTGGTTTATATTATAAAGGCTTGAGAATGCAGTTCCCATTTTCTTGAATAAGCAGTGATAGCTAATTTGTATGACGACTGCCAAGTCATAGGTCATAGTTGCGCTATCCAGACACGCATCTCGGAAAAAGTGCGTTTTTGAAATTAATTATTATCACTCGCTTAAACGGTTATCATAAATATTATGAGAAAACCAGTACATTTTAGAGATTTTACAACGGTGTGCAAAGCCATGTCAGAGGCCTACGGGCCGTTTACACACCAGGTTGTTCATCAACCATACGATAAAGAAAGATTTCTGAAATTACAAAGTCCTGTAGGGATATAATGTTAGGTTTTCGCGAACACTACACATAATAAAACAACTTAATCGGATTTTCACTTTTCAAATCGAAGTCCAGTACTACAATGTATCACAAAGCTATCGTTGCCGTGGCTGGGCTATAAACCGTGCATAAAAAACCTTTAACTAGAGGTCTACATGTAGTAAATTACGTATTTTATCAGTTTGTAAGCGAACTTAGTTTCGAATCGTAAAAAATATTGTTTATTACTTACTTGTTTTTGCGGCCATCGTAGTCCTCTGAACTCTGAAACTGTCGTAAAATAAACACTAAAACTACAAATTATAACAACTTCTGTGTCGCACCCTAATGATGCCTAGACTACTAATTTGGATAGTCCCTACGTAGGTAATACTTTTTTCAACAGAACTATCTGAATGACGAAACTTTGGAACGAGGATTAAACTTTTTAGGATGCTGTTTTTTAAGATGAGAGGCTGGGAGTTGAAATTGAGTTACAGTCCAGTTGATGTACACTTTAATGGGTGTAAAGAATTTTCGTGATTATTCATTATCGTCTCGTCTTCAGCTGGTCAAAGGCCAGGGCTGTACTCCTCCATATATTAGCTCTGAAAAACGCAATCTTTATGATAACATTAAAAAATAAACCTATCACATCGATACAAGTATAAATTTAAAAATAAATTATCCAAGATTTTTTTAAATGTAAAACGGTTTTGTCATCAGAACTAAAGGAGATCAAATATCAGATTAATTTTTTAACAGTAAGGGGGTAAAATTTCAATAACTAAATTTAAACCAAACAAATAAATAACAAACAGAGCAAGTTAAATAAAACTGATTAAAATATCCCGATACTTCACAACTAAAAAAAACCTAAATCGAAATTAATTCATCCGTTTAGGAGCTACGAGTCCATAGACACTCAGTAACATAGATGCACACGTTAAACTTGTAACACCCCACTTTTTTCATCAGGAGTTAAAAATCATTACAAAATCCGAAGACTGTTAAATGAATCCGAAAAACGATTAAATGGTCATTAAAAAAATAATGGCTTAAAAAACAAAGTTGGTCTCATTTTGCACAAAAATAGTTGAGCTTAAATAGCGGTATACGATATACACCATAACTTATTGAAAGTCTGTTATCAAACTTATCAACACTTAAGAAAGTGAAATTAGTTGAAATTAGTTTTAATAAGTTTACTACCATCCGATGATTAGTTCCATTATTCGACGAAGGTATCGAATTTTCACGTGAAGAAAATGCTTTCTAACAAAAAAAAACATAACATACTAAAGACTGAAAACTGTGCTTTTCATTTCATCATTATTATCAGCCTATATTAGTCCACTGCTGAACATAGGCCTCCCAATGCCCGCCACTATTGTGCGCTCATTGGAGGTATTTGCCCATAAGCAAGTGGGTTGGCGATCGCAGTAGCAGATAATTACTGTTACTCAGAAGGCCGCTGCTGCCCATCCTCCGGATCTTTTCCTTAGTCGCTTCTTACGACACCCGCGGGACGAAAAGGGGTGGTTCCAATTTTAGGCCGGAAACAACACGGCACAACGGCTTTTCATTTATTAACGTTAATATAATACAACATGCTTTAGCAACTGTAAATTCTTAAGTCGTTGAGCAGCACTGAAGTAAATAAAGATGTCTTCTCAAAGCTAAGGAAACTCGTGAAATGTATAAATTGCGTCGCTTTGACAAATGTCTTTCTTTTGTAAAATATTTTTTACCGCGAAAGGAAGGGAAAGACATTAAATTTTAAGTAAAGGAATGTTTATCGCGCCGTTTGTTACTTGAGGACACCGTGTTCCGTAAGAAGACCACTGACTGTTGTTCAGTACATTCTATAACTTAAAACAGTACAAACAACGTCGCGTTTTCCATCTAAATGTTAAATTATTAAATTATTTTTCTGTCTAGCTTGAGTGACATAGGCTATAGTGATATAGGCTTTTTTTCGAAAAATTAACAACTTGGTAGTGTAACCGTAAATAAAAGCTAGTTTATATTATTTATTTCGAGAACAATAATTAACGACTCCCTCGTTGATCTAGTGGTAGCAAGCGCGACTGCTGAGCACGAGGTCCTGGGTTCAATCCCCGGGTCAGGCAAAGTGTTATTGGGTTTTTCTATTAGGAAATTCTCAGTATCAGCACGGAGTTTGGTTTGTGCAATAGGCTCGCCCCCTATTACATGGGACTCATAACATAACCGGCGAAACGTGGGTGTACTGTGTGCAGTACACCCATGCCTCTGCCTACCCTCTCTGAGGGATACAGGCGGCGTGAGTCGATAAATAAATAAATAAAAATAAACAATAATTTTCAAAATCAAAACATTTATATTATGGTGGTCCAACTACAATAAGTTTATTGTTGAAAAATGGCCGTCTTAGAAATGAAAGACTTCGAGAAATAGACGAGGAGCTTTTTAGATCTGTTTCTTACAAAGAGACATTGTATTCGGTAGCAAATATATATCTGGGATGAGGACGACCCACTTATCTTCGTCAACTAAGCTTACAAGCTGATCTAGATCTAGGTGTAATTCGTCATTCTGGCTAAATCTGCTTTAATGTCTCTTTTGTGCCTTTGTAGTTAGATTAAACAATTTGTTTGTTTAAGAATCTCATAAACAAGTTAGATATTATTGATATTAATCTTAAAATGATTCTAAATACATATTACGCCCATGTAATGCCATAAAACAATTAGGGAAAATTGAAAAATAAACCTGCAATACTTGTAGCACTTAGTTGAGTAATTTGTAAAATTACCTACAGACATTGCCAAAACGTCTCCTTAAGACGATGTGGAAAGGGGATTTGAAATTTGATAGATGCGGGCAGTGATACGATAGATTAGTTTTTAAGTGCGGTGCCGCGGTGCCGCTGTGCAGCATGTGACACGGGTTCAAGCCTCACTCTATCTACTATCTGTTTTTCAATTACCTCTATCTGTTTTTCAATTGCCTCTAATGTTAGATATTGTATTTAAAGTTCTATCGAGATCAAATCTTCTAACAACTTAGAAATATAAATATTTTATTAGTTCAAGCATACCAACCTGCTTAGTTCGATTTGCTAAAAATGTAGTTTAACATCCATTAAACCTAAGTCCTAGCTGACTACAATGTTAGAAAAATTATTACAGAGGAAGAAATAAAAAAGCATCGTATATTTGATATTTCTGTTTCTTTTCTGGAGCCGTTTTGTTTTGATTACGTAATAGTTACTTCACAACTTCTGTGTCACAAAACTTCTTCTGACAAAGGGGTAATTAAACACAGGGGGAATACAGACCCAGTTTGTTTAAGTTGCAAAGTTTAACGTAGTTTGACATCCATAAGAGCTGACCTAGCTGACCTCAACGTTGGTAACATTTATAATTGCTCGTGAAGGCCACAATGTTTTCGAAACATTCTAAAATGTTTAGAATTTCTCAACATTAGATGTTATTCAGTTATTTACTAGTTTTGCGAACGATCTTCCCATTAGTGAGAGCTCGTTTGTTTACTGGTACCTTGTCCTATCACACACTAAGCACCGCCCGTGGCGGAGGGCTACATAACAATGATTTTTCTATTGTGTCTTGTTTGACGGCCTTTATTGATAAAAAAAAAATAAAGGCCGATTTACATTGATTTAGTATTTCAATCCGGCGTTGGAATTCAGTCATATTGGATTATTATTTGACCGATACAAACACGTTTCAATATCTTCTATTCAGCGCTGCATTTGCATAGAGCAGTAGCAAATTTTTCAATCCAGCCAGCCTTATTGGATTGAAATACTGTAATCGTAAAAAAAAAGATTTTACTTGGGATGAGTTTTAACAAATGACAGTAATTTGAAAAATATCGCAGTGTTCAATTGATTTTTGAACTGAAAATATTGATAGAAAATTATTTACTAAAAGAAAGATTTTACTATACAACAATATTGAAGAACTCATTACTCCTCTAGGATGAAGTTTACAGTGTTTTGCAAACATTTGCGATAATTTAAATGAAAAATCCAATATACCTACGGTTTTAAAAAATATACAACGGAGATCTAAAAAAGTAAGACGCTTAACATGCAGGGGTGAAATAAAATGGTCCCAGTGTATTCTGAACTGGAGCAGATGTGCCACGTAATTGTTATGTTCGCGTTTGTAGACATGTGTCAATGTATCAAGACCCTTTCTTGAACAAACAAATTTGTGACTTTCGATTCATTATTTATGAGTACCCATTTTTTGCATTAGGTAGGTACAGGAGGTCATCACATGCTACCGTGCACAGCGAGGCTCAGGTTGAGACTCCTTTACAGTGTCTCCGGGGATGTGCCTAACAGGCGTTGCGCAGGGGAGGTTCCAGAGCTGATCACCGGGGTGGTTTTAGTGAGGTAAGAATCCCACACTCCCCGGTCTCTTCCCCTGGAGGCCGGGTGTCTTTTGAAGGTTTCACCCCGTAGACAAAAAAAAAAAGGTACAGGAGGTCAAAAGAGGATCTGGCGGGGGTACGGTGAATGCGCAAGCGAAAGCCGTATTTCCGCCTAGAGGTTCATGGAGGAACACCGTGTGGTTTTTAGTCCGTGCGAGTCGGACATAACCCCATCGCCAGCCCTTAGCGGTGGGGTACTCATAAAGAGTTTTCCACACGACAAAAAAAAAAAAGGTCAAAAGAGGATGGTACGAAAGAAGAATGTAAGATATGCGGTAGAGATTCATATTCTTTATTTGCAATTCCACGATGTTTATAATGTTTATTGTCCGCCGTGTGGTTTAAGAATAGAACCACCCCTACTCGTCCTGCGGGTGTTGTAAGAAGCGACAAATGGAAAGATCCGGAGAATGCGCAAGCAACATCCTTCTGTAAAGTAATCATCTTCTACTGCGTTCGCCAACCCGCTGGCCCAGTGTGGCGATTATGGGCAAACACCTCTAATGAGCGTACAAAGTGCGCACAGCACACAGGTACAGCATAAAAATGTATAAAAATATGTCAGTATAAAAATATACTACTATACTAAATTATATAAAATTACCAGATTGTATCGCATACATTGATTTTATAGATTCATGCTCTTTTGAGGCCTACTGTAGAAACAGAAGCTCTCTATGTAGATGATATTGTTACCCATAAATCATCAGTAGAACAAGAAACCTTTTCTTTTACACCGATTCCTTCATTATAACGTAACTAGCGACCCGCCCCGGCTTCGCACGGTTACGCTAATATGCATGTATTATACATATAAACCTTCCTTTTGAATCACTCTATCTATTTAAAAAACCGTGTCAAAATCCGTTGCGTAGTTTTAAAGATCTAAGCATACATAGGGACAGAGAGACGCGGGAAGCGACTTTGTTTTATATGTAGTGATAGTGACGATGATTTGGTGACTCAATAAAAAAAAATTTTAACCAACCACTCAAAAATAAGATTTGTTAATTAGGAGTGTTTGTGATTTGTCAGTCTGTTTATACAATGTTTGTCGTAGCTCGCAGACACATGGGTAGTCCTATTTCTATATAGTTATTACCTTTTATTCGCAAGTTCATTTAATCAGAATTAATAGATAGATAGAATTAATAGATTTCATCATCATCATTTCAGCCATAAGACGTCCACTACTGAACATAGGCCCCCAATGACTTCCAGATTGGCGGGTTGGAAGCAACCTGCATCCAGCAGATAATATGCTTTACGAACGTTTAAATTCTATCGCATTACCAACGCAGTTACTTTTCTGAGAAGCAGCAAGTAGAATTTTACTTGATTTTCATATTCCTACATCATTAAGAGATTTACTATCGGCTTTTATTTACATCGAATATAAAGTACGCATATTTGTGTCATACTTACACAGGGCGTACCATAATTGTTTTTGAAGCCTAAAATATTACGTGATATATTTTATTTTTCAATGTAACCTTTAAGAAGGACCTTGGGGTCGCATTGTTGTTAGGTTCTTCCGCCCAATAAGCGACTCCAGAGATGACGGTGGTACGGTGATCAAGTGCTGCCGTTCACAGAGGGAGTGTGCCTAATAGGCTTTGCGCAGGGAAGGTTCCGGAGCTGGTCTCTTAAGAGGACCCGGGACCTCCCTCCATGCGCTGATGGTGATCACCGGGGTGGTTTTAGTGAGGTAAGAATCCCACACTATCCTGTCTCTTCCCCGGAGGCAGGGTGCCTTTTGAAGGTTTCCCCACGAAACAAAAAAAAAGGTACGCTACTGCTTATACCGATTATGAAATTTATACACGGAAATTACTTAAAACTGGAGGCATAATGTTCGTAATTTTAACGTATCAGGTGTTACTTTATGTAAATGTTTCCAATTACAGGCGCCTCCCGGTTGTCGAGGAATGTCAACCGTAAATATATCCGTATTAACTCCATACGTAATACCCTGAGAACATTATAATGCTATATTATTTTAACGAATAGCAACATAATTATGCGCGACACATTGACTTAGAAACATTGAATTTATCTCAAAATTAGCAGCTATTGCACGAATTGTCCTTAAATAATACCGCATTCTACAAATTTTACTTATATTCAGTATTGTATTCTAACTGCAAACCCAAGTAACTTTAGTACTAAATATTACCTATCTGAATAAGCATGTAAATTGATCGGAAATGTACAGGCTGTACAAGAAAAATAATATTATATATTTGGTCTTGTCTCTTGCGACTTAGTAAATGGTAAATTAAATACATTAGAATAAATATAATAACCAGCCTGTAACTATCCCATTGCAGGGCAAAAGCTTCTTCTCGTACTTAGAATGATCGAGCATTAATCACCACGCTAGTTCATTGTGGGTTTAGTGATTTCAGACCATTAAGTCCAGGTTTCCTTACGTTGTCCTTCACCGTCAGTCTGTGGTGTCTTAGATTAACTAAGAAAGTACGTATGACATTGAAAAAATCACATTAGTTCATGCCAGGTTCGACATTTCAAACCCAAACCCACAAGCTTGCAAAGCGAGTCTGTAACCGTAATAAATGCGATATCCTAATTTCTACCGCTTAACATTGATTTTATACGTATTTGAAACCAATAGAGAAGACCAAATAGATAATTTCCTACTGTCCATGTCCACTTTAGCTAGCATCTGTACCTAATCCACCTACTTTTACGAAGTTTATATCTCTTCAAAGCGGCAGGACGTTAGGATAGAGCCATTTCGGTCTATAAACACCTCACTCCACAATATCTCATTTTTATGAACACGTAAAATATCCTCTGTACGTAACAACCTGCGACATTTGGGTAAAGTACCGACAGTTTATCACACGCAGTCGTTTACAACTACCAGAATACTATTTATGGGCAACTGTTATTGAATAAGAGGTGTTTTTTTTTGGAAATCTTGAATATCGGGATTCATTTAAGATACCTACATTATTATTATTATATATATTATTCCATTAATTCCTTCTCTCCAATATGTTTGTGTGGCCTACTAATTCTTATATCTTTTAAGTGTATCTATTACTAGCTGTCGGCGGCTTAATCCGCGTGAAATTTAATTTTCAATTATGATTTGAAAGACACGTGGGTCCATCTATTATCGCAAGAATGTTATTGTTGTTTTCCTCGGGAACAGTACTTTTTTGGGATGAAAGGTACCCTATGTCCGTTTCTGTACACCTGACAACGTATATGCAAAATTTCAGGATGATTTGTGAAAAGGTAACTGGTTATATTATTAAAGATTTAACATTTAAGGCTAGTTTGAACCAAGAGTTGCTTGTGTAGTAAACTAATAAATAAGTAGTTAGCTCGTGGTTAGCTCAGTACCTCTAGTACTAGTTCACAAAATACCTATCTTATTTTTACTCCCAGCGAAGACAGAGTCGGGTATTACGTCTTATTATAACTGTCAGTACTTGCATAGTTCGAAAATTCGTACTAGAGGTTCAATTACAAGCCAATTTATTAGCAGTTAACTCAATTAATTGTGTCAAAACATACCATGTAGCGAAATTCGAAATATCTTTTTAATAAAGTAATAAACCATTGTAAAAATGTCGTGAAACCTAAAGGTTTTGGAAGTCAAATTTCATTTTCTGAATGGAAACCATTCAGCCAGTTCAACAAAGAGGTCACATTAGATTCCTCTCCAGAGCGTAGAAATTTCACATTATATTAAGAAAATATTTCAATTTGGTCTGTACGTCTTGGGGACATGCAGACAAAATTGAAATATTTTCCGCCATTGCGCCTTGTTACAAAGTAAATATATTTTCATGTATTTTTGTAGAAAGAAAAAATCGATTATCAGTTGGATTTGCTAAACCGATGAAAGTATCTAAAACGGTGAAGGAAAACATAGTGATGAAACCAGTACACCTGAGAGATTTTTCAATGGCGTGTAAAGCCATGTCAGATGCCAACGGGCGGTTATACTCTGACACCAGGTTTTTAATCAACCATACGATAAGAAGAAGAAACGGGATTTGAACCTGCGACCTACTGGGTTAAGCCCTCAATCGCTCTGCCACTAAGCTATTCGTAACCCCGTCCGTATTATCAAAATTCTCTTCTACATTCAACCATCTCAGATGGTAATTACATGCAAGGCCCCAAACGATACAAAGGTATATCGTCTGAAATGATTACGATAAGAAAATTTCGATGACGAATAGGATTTGAACCTACACTCTTCTGGTTAACACAGCCGCTCTCTTAATTTTTCTTCAAAATAATTTAGATAACAAACTGTAGCAAGAAAGCAATAAATTAAATTGAACGTCCATTGGTACAAATAAAAAATGAAATCTGTCTTCGTTAGTTACGTTCAGGATTCAAATCTCCGGAGTACGCCGAGGAAATTGAAGGTGATGGCTGCAAATTGATAACCTATGACATTCCATTTCAATTTTCACAGTAAATTAAATGTTCTTATTGAAAAGACATCGGCTTGGGACATTTACGTCAATTTATCGTCGTTTTGCTTCAACATGTAAACCAATTTATTGTTGTATTAAAAACAGTATATATAATGTGCGTCTAAATTATCTGCCACGGTTGCAATGGGAGAAAGTATTGGGTATATAGATTACAATAGTGAAGAAATTTCGTACCCCGGAACAGTAAAAAAAATTGGAGCATGAAGCAGAATTAGACCTACGTAATAAAACGCAGGCAAAATAAAAAAAAATACTTCACTATTGTAATATAAATAACCAATTTTATCCCCCATTGCAGCCGTGGCAGATAATTTAGAAGCACCTTATTTAATTATGATATAATAAGTTTGGGAATAATAAGGCTAGGAGGCTAGGATATATATATATATGACATAATAATGGGAACTGAGAATTATTTCAATAAATATGCCGTGTGGTTTCCGGCCTAAGAATAGAACCACCCCTACTCATTCCGCGGGTGTCGTAAGAAGCGACAAAAGGAAAATTCTGGAAGATGGGTAGCAACATCCTACTGTGTCCTACAGAGCAACCATCTGTTACTACGCTCGCCAACCCGGTTGCCTAGCGTGGCAATTAAGGGCAAACACCTTCTTATAAGCGCACAAAATGTGATGCGTATGATAAATATCTAAATAAATAAATACATTTAAAAAATCTTCAGTAGCGCGATAGGCGCATTAATTAGTGAAGCATTTCTTCATTAAAGATTCTCCGTGGAATATTTTATGAATAACACGAGAAATGTAATTAATGAAACGAGGCCGGAGTTTATGACGAGATAAAAGGTTGCGTGCATTTGTGTCGTACTGCACTCATAAAATACTGTTGAAATGTTTGAATGTGGGCGATGACGCCGGTAACTAAATATAATGAGTCATTAAACTTGGCAACAGTTCAGGTTTAAATGTGTAAGTATAAATAGATAGTAGTTATGTGTGTGATTAGTTAACTTTGTAAGAAACTCTCTGAGGAACGTGCCAAACAGCAGCAATGTAGGTTGTATCTAATGTCACAATTTACTACACAAAGTAGCTGTTAGAACCCTTGAAGAGGCCAATTAATGTTATTAATTATCATTACAATGTAATAATAAAGCTTTCGTTTAAGGCGATATCTACCTCACACATTAAAGATAAATAATCACTAAATATAGTTATGAAAGTTAAGGAGAATAACGTTACAAAGTTTCATAAAAAAATTGAGTTTGATCGGAACAAGTTTTGTACATAAAAATTGCCCAAAAAAAAAATAGTAAACTGATCATCATTATTACAAATCATCTGTTGATCACGTATAACATTATTATTTAATTTAGCCTACAATCCTGAGCGTATTTCTTCCTTTATTTATTCCGGTGCACATTAAAATTATACCTTCTTTTTCTACATCGGTTAAAAACAAACTTAAGAGAACATAATTCAATTTAACTTACAAGGAAGTCCTCGAGATAGTAATAAATCATAAGTTTGAAGTATGCACACAAGTAAAGCATACATTTATCTTGACAGATTGTTATACTTTGTTCGGCTCGAAGCTTAACGCGGATATAAATATAATCGACAGGCGATATTAATTTTGCAGCCGTCAATATCGATGTTCAATATGAAATAAAATGTACCTGCATTTTTATTTCAAATTAAACTAGCATATAAAACAGAGAGCTTACCTTTAAATCACGAACTCAATTCTTGTCCTAAATTATATTCAATTCAATAAAAAAAAAATATACGATCTCATAACAAAGTTCGTGCTGCGGCTAGTGCCAATGAGTTTCCAAGCTGATCATTGATTTTTTATAGACTAAGAACAGGTTTGACATTGGGTTTGTAATATAAAATGAAGCCTTCTGATTAATAAACCATAATTTTTGAATAGCTTTAAAGTTAAACTTGACTTAAGTTAACCCTAAACCAAAATAACATGTGTATAACTAACTAGTTAACTTGAACAAACTTGTCAAAGAAACAGACGCCACAGACTACATAATATTTAACTAATGCGAAGACCTTGCTTATATTAAAATTCTTAAAGCTGGGCACAAAAATTTAATAAATCTTTGTAGGATCACCACGATAGATATTGGAATTTCTTTGGTCACCACCTAGTAAATAACTTTCTCTAATATTTTATCGTTTTAATTATATTATAAGTCGTAGTGGCATTGGCTAAGGACCCGACTTGGCTGTGGATACTAATGTGGTGTTTTCAATGTCATAAATAATGTACTTTCTTAGGTTAATCTAAGATACCACATACTGATGTTTTCCTTTACCGTTTTTACAATCATGATTTCGTAAACTCAAACTGCTAAATGCGTAGTTATAAGCTCTTTACCCACGAGTAATTTTTTCACCGATTTTTTTCAACGATTTTTTGACTGACTCTACGCACACGGTATGTTTCCTGGTGACTATCATGGAAAATGAACGTCATGAGTCATGATTCACGCACATGTGCTATGCGCCTCAAAAATATTGGATTGTTTGCTATTTCTATAGTTGAGTCGGACACAAAATCAGTGAAAAAGTCGGTCATGAGCAGAGCCTTAAATGTACCATTTTATTTCCCTGTAGTACCTATATTATTATACACCACAACAAAAAAATATGCACTTTCTAAGCTGTGATATGAGAATTCGGAAAAAATCAAGGTACTGAAACCGAATCACCTTCTCGAGATTACGCGTTTTGCTACTTACGAGTACGTACGTACTTCGTAGTGAGCTAGTGCTCACTGCTTGATCTTTATCTGTATAAGAAGAGACCTTTGCTCTACAGCGGTATAATTACAAGAACAAAGCAATATAAACTAATTGATCCATACATAATATCCCCAAAATGTTAAAATATCTCAGCAATTAATTAAATAATTAACAAGCTAACCTCTGGTATTACGAACAAGACAAAGATAATTTTATAAATTCATTAGTGTAGTCGATTAGGCAGACGTTGGTTGTGACGACAAAGATGATATAGATATAAGAGATTGCTTCAATTTTGTTTCAAGAAAATTAGATATCTCGACTCGACGCGACGCAAAGTTTGCGCGTAAGATTTTCATTATTCTGAGTTTTAATAAGATTTTTTTTCATTTCCGAACGTAATGTACAAAGGTAACTATAATAAAAAAAAGATTTCACTGGTGGTTGTTGGCTCTACTACTGACTAACAGCAATTAGAGCCAATGGCTCGACTGTGATAGTCACACCCTGTCAAAGATTACCAGCCTAAAGTAACAAGAAGTATTCGTACTGTCGTGTTTTTATGGTCAATAAAGAGAACTAGAAAGAAAGGGCAATTATTTCTCCCCTATCTCTTCTAATCACACTTTCTTAATCTGCTCTCCCCTCCCACAACCCCGCACAAGGTTGGTCGTACTTGCACAACGCGCATGTGAATCCCTTGTGTAGTAAGATTGGTAATAGTGTATAGTTACGGTAACCACTTACCATCAAGCGAGCCATTTGCTTATTACCATGTTTAGTATCCCCCATCGCTGGGGAAAAAAGGTTCTCGAGTGGCGACCACGAACCGGAAGACGCAACATTCGTAGGCCTCCCACCAGGTGGACTGACGACATTGTCAAGGTCGCTTAACCGGTGGGTACAAAGGCGAGCTGTTGCTCATTGTGGCGTTCTATGGGGGAGGCTTTTGTTCAACAGTGGACGTCTTCCGACTAATGATGATAATGATGATGAAAAGTCCTTGTACAGTTTCGGCCCCTTATTTTTCTTAATTTATATTTATTGAAGTAAGGTTGTACAATGTACATACTTCAATTAATAGATATATTTAAAAAAAATAACAACCATAAAGCTCACAAAAAGCAACGTTAGTTTGAATTGTGTTCCGTAGTTAGGGAAAATATATAAAGGCGAGGCTGATTTCATGATTAAGCCGAACTTTCTTATTATCTTGTCCCTAACTAATGTGTTCGTCCTTTCCCACAGATGTCTACTTTAACACTTCGGCCAATTTCGTCTCGTAATGACGGTCAGACTACCGTTAAGTTCTTTGCAAGGATATTCTTAGTTCTACCCTCTTTTACAGAAATATTGCCTTGGTGATATTAAAAGATTTTGACGATACGATTGGCGTAACGGTTGGGTGGTTTACTTTCTGTGTTTGGTGTCGCGTATTCGGTTCCCACAAAAGACAAATATTTGTTTGACTGATGCATATTATACGGTCATAATCTATTTTATTGCGTCATAATCTGTCACATTCTGTTTTATTGGCCATAATTTATTTTACAACTTTGTATAGGGCAGTGCCCGCGGTGTCTAGGCAAAGGTGCAGTATCTGAAGAGGCGCAGAAGTGTCCAGACCAGGACCAAACTTTAGGTCATGCATAGACGTATAGAAGCTCGATCATATGATATAGCTAGTTACCGCACCGGTGATGGTATTTTTATCCGACTTGCACGAACTAAAAACCACACGGTTCTTTGACGAACCTTTAAGACTTTCACATACCGGCGCGGTTTACCCTAGGGTTGACCGGCGGCACACATCGGGGCGGTATGACATCGCGTGCCTAGTAGCTACCTCCCAGCGACCGCGTGCAAATGTCATAGCGTGCTGTGTGAAAGGCTTTAGGCGGGAGTACAAGATTCACTTGCATCATCATTGCGCTCCCGACAGCTTTGACCTTTACTTTACATCCTCGTGTATTCTCGTATACACGAGTTCGTTCAATATCCATATCGGCTATTAAAGTCCATAGTACTTAATCTGTCTCATAAATACTTGAAAACATGCCAGACGTTTATGAAATAAACTTTCAAACGTATTGCTAAAGGGATAAGTTATCCCTTTCTACTATCCTCTGATTAGTGTATTCACACTTCGCCAGTTACATAGGAAGAAAGAATGAAAGAGAAGATATTTGCCAAGGTACAAGACGATGACACTTACATTAATTTTTGAACATAAAACGAACGAAACATAGACAAAAACAATTGACGATTGGTTGTTTTTAAACTAAAAATAACAAAGAAGGTACCGCCAACATCACAACGGTTATCATGTTACGTCACGGTTATGTTAAAAGTTTAATATAAAAACCTAATAGCACATTGCCAGGAGGGGCAATCCAATCTAAGACCTCGCGCTCAGTCATCGCGCTTGCGAACCCATCGAGGCAGTCAATGTATTTCAATGAAACTTGAAATTTGATATAAGTATGTTATTCTCGAAAACATAGCAACAAGCCAATTAATGAGGTCTTCATTTGAGTGTATACTATACATACAACAATGATACGGCAACTTGATACCATTACACGTGCCGCTTTTATACGGTGTAATTTAATTAACCCAAAGTTTCCAAAGAGGTCCATTATGAACAAATTTTACTGTGGAACCAAACCTGAAATCAAATAGGTAAGAATCTAGAACTCATTTTTCATAATGAACAAGCGCTCATAAAGCTTACACGTGGACGTGAAATAATAGCGAAGTGGATAATCGACGCGATCTGTTTATGGCCGTCTCGTTTGTCAGTAAATACTATTAATAAAAGGGACATTCTGCTTGCCCAACACTCGGTACACTAACACACAATTTGCATATTGTTCAAACACACATTTGTATTTTATCGATAACAAAATATTATAATGGGATGTTATACGTTATAGTTGTACATAGGTATATGTATGGGCCTATTTTCTTTTAAAGTATTAAGTAAAATGGAACGTCAGAGAAGTTACTGAGAGAGACGAGTGTATGAAAGAGATCGAAGATAGTGGATGGTGTTCAAAAATTGTAAATACACGTGCGTTACGAAGAATAATTTTGTGCACTGTAAAGCTAGCCAAAATAAAGAAGACTAGGTACCCAAAAAAGTGTTTGTCTCAACAAGCCCAATTCCTACAATTAATTAATTACTACCATAAGTTAGTTAAGTACTTAGTTTTTTTCATAACTTTCTTTAGCACAACAGGAAACCTATAAGGTACTTAGCTTTTGCTCATAGCTTCATCCGCGTGGAGATTGGACCAAATAAAAAATATCCGAAGTCCCATCCAGGTCATACACTACCTGAGAAAAATCGTTCATCCGTCAAAGCGAGATTGATTAACAAACATCCGAAATCACAAACATCCAAACTCATAAATATCTAATCGCACAAACTTCTCACATTCGAATTTACACATTACAATTCTCACACGTTTACATATTTAGAAGTTTGAATCACAATAAATTACATAATCACAGTCAAACAATGCATTAGAAATAAAATTTATCATTTTGAATTTATCATTAATTAGTGTCCTAATTTCAGCGCTGTAAAATTTAATTAATTATGTATAAAGCAGTAACAATGTAGCGCTCGCGATGTCTGGTGCATCTGTAGTAACCGACACTAAAAATACTGCAGCTTGGCACTTGTCCAGAGAGATGTCATAGCAGTCTTGTGAACGAGATGAGATGCAGGCCTTGTATTGTCTCTAGAATGTCAAGAATCATTTTTCTGACCGCAAAAAATCTTTATAGGTAATTTTAATAATACTATTGTCACCATAGATGCTTAAGGACCCGCTTGCACGCACGTGGGTGTGTGTTCGATCCTGGCATATACCAATTAGACTTTTTCAATGTCGTAATATTCTTTCTTAATTAATATAAGACACCACTGATTAACGATGAAGGAAAACATCGTGAGAAAACCTGGACTTTATAGTCTGAAATCGCCAACTCGCAGTGAGCTAACGTAGTGATTAACGCTCAATCCTTCTCGTATGGGAAGAGGCTTTTGCCTTAAAGTGAGATTTTTTCACGTACGGAAAAAAACTCACTAAATATAGGGTGAACTTGGATAACCAAATTCTTATTTACCTTTACTATGAAAAAGTTGCAAATTCTTTAGCCAGGAAACAGCGCGCATTAGCACGCGCTCTTGCACCAACGCACGTTGTAATGAGTTCGTATCTAAATTAGCATTGGGTTCGTAGTTTCAAAATAACTTGGACACCCAGTTATCGTATAACTGGCTCAAAACATTTTCGTAAATCAATAATTAAAAGTTTTGCCGAACTAAAGTTTCCATTGAAATAAATTCATAGCGCATTTTACAATGAAATCGCTTTGGATTTGCATAAAGTTCTGGATGAAAAATAAAAAGGTGTTCTGCAGAGCCCGTGTTAATTGAGTGAGTCTGTACAAACAGGCTCCAGTAACGACTGGAGACTGTAGAGATTCATCCAATATTTAGCAGTATTTTTGAATGGGAAATAAGTTCTTTGTTAAGTTGAAGTGAATGAAAACAATGCAGCAGTTTGCAGGTTTATCGCTTATTGAAACACAAAGAGGTCCTGAATAATTTATGTACTTTTATTGTGTAAGCAGTTTTTATTTATTGTAAGAAAGAGTTAGAGGATCAAAATTGTTCAGATGTAATGAAACTGTAGATTATGAAATATATAGTTTTTACCTAAATAACCAAAACTTATCTCCTATTTTCGATTAATACTTAGTAATATGTAGAACATTTTTGTGGGTCGTGTTATATTCTCCCTCGTAAACCTCTTTAGGTACAGAAACAAACAATTTAGCGGGAAATTAATTCTATTTAACTGTAAATATGGGTGGTTCTCCCCCGATCAAGCCCATTTGTGGCACCAGGGTTGTGAACGCCAAAAAAGTGAAAGACAATGACGGTAATGGATCTATTCAATTGGTAATATTTTTAAGAATTAAAAAAAACAATCACTTATGATCCTGGGTCATTTAAGCGGGGCTAAAAATGCTTCTCTCAAGGCCGTCAACACATTGCTATGCTGGCTTGTGGGATGATGGCCATCACTATGGGACTCCACTGACTGCTTTCCATCAGGCAGCATGGAGTCAATTTGTGCAGCAGTAATAATAAAAAAAAACATAATACCTGTATAATAATTATAATTGGAGAGCATTTAGTACCGCGTGATTTCGTTAATAGGTTCCATTCTCGGAGAATGTTATTCCTACGAATAGTTTTCTGTAAATCTATTGCTTATGAATGAATGGGATAATGTACTATCTGTTAGATAATAATTACCTACCACTCGCCCATTTAGTATTCAGACGGTCTACCATTCAAACAATGTTTGCAAATCCCCTTGCGAGGAACCGCTTAGTGCTCAATGCATAATTTATTCCATTACCCCAAGGTTTCAGCTCAAGTAAACATCACATAAAAGGATAGTTGCCTACTGTAAAAAAAATACAAGGGTATATAATAATATGACCTCAAAGAAGGTTATATAGGATAGGTGCCTACTGTAAAAAAAAAACATGGGTATTTAATATGACCTCAAAGAAGGTTATATAGGATAAGTGCCTACTGTAAAAAAAATACAAGGGTAAAAAAAACAGCTCTTCCATATATTTATGTTTACATGACTCAACAAAATGTATGGAACATCTGATTTTTTTTTTGCGTTTCAGGGTTGGTCCCTTAATAAAAGTTGTTCATAATGATGAGTGTAATACCCCTTTTAAGGATGCTGGTGTTTTACAAATAACCCTGTATAGATAAGCGTTTCTCGCATTCATACGAATATTACAAAAGTAATTTTATGTATACGTTTTCTTCACCGCAGTCAATTTATTTTATTTCTCTCGTGGGTCACATTAAATGGTTTTTCTAAGTGTTCTGCCAAAGTGAAATGTTTATAGTCGTCATAATCACACCTAATACGTTGTGAACTATAGTGTGTGTGTGTGTGGGAAAGGGTGAGTATGTTTGTGTGAGGGGTTGTGTGAGTATATGTGCGAGAGGGGTTGTGTGAGTATGGGTATGTGAGCGGTTGTGTCAGTTCTAAAACCAGATTCAAGCGTCGATGACGTCATTTGTAACAAAGCCACTATGGCGTATTAAAGAGGAACAAATATATCAATTAACGGTATCAACTAACCTGGCAAACTATCTAAACTAAAGACAATGTATCAAATTAACGGCTAAACTTATCCCATTAATTCTTGCGTGTTGGAGCCTGATTGTAGCCTAGAGTTGGCTACTACTAGTAATCGGACTACATCGACCGGGGAAGTACCGCGTCGCCACAGAAAACTGTTGCTGCATATAGATATATATGCTTATAGATATATAATGTTGCTGCGTTTTCTTCGATGAGTGACAATTTCCGGAAACTTAACCCATAATAGGTAAACAACACATCGGCGATACCCCTATATTCATGTTATCAATTCTCTCTCTCAGATCAGAAACTCTCACTCGAATAAACAAATATTGGAAATTTTTGAGTTATCCTATCCTATCACATCACAAAATCTATTCTATTATATACATATATTCAAATATAAATATACCTATTCAAAAGAAAATATTATGCTATTTTCTATTACAAATTTTAAGTCGATAACAATTTACGGGTTAAATTTAGCAGCGAATCTACACAGTGCATTTATTTAATATAACAACTTGTCTGCTACTAATCTACACCCTAGCCAATCCAGCTTTATTGAATGTAAGTACGAGAAAACGTGACAATGCTGTTGATCGAATCGTCTTGTCAAACTATTTATACACAAAGAAAACCATTTACCGTCTTAGGTTGGTTAGGTAGGTTACATTGGTTAGGGTCGGGTTTCCAAACTTATTGTTAGAATGTTTTCAGTATGTGTAATGATTATTATTAGAATACATTGTCCCAGTTCTGAGTACACTATGTTTAACCGAAACAAATAAAAGAGAATGTTGCAATATACGCAGAGCACAAGAAATTATACTCGTTGAAATTGTGTAGAATGACACCCTTAGGGGTTATACTCTCAGAGGAGGCTCTAATGTATGCAGCAAACTTTTAGTGGCACCACGAAGCTGCGTAATGAGAGACACAGAAGAACAAAGAAATTGTAAATGTAGTAGATTAACTTTGAACAAACGGGGGGAGTTTGTAAGATAGAGAGTTGTACTTCTCCAAGAACATAATAATAATAATGGGCCTCCTGTCGTAGCGGCCAATCTTCACGGAGATTAGCCAACGCAGGAGATATTATAAAGCACAAATGTGTGCACAAACACAGGCGCACTCTCTATATCTCTTACTGTGATAATCTGATGCGACGGCAATCTGACATGATTTTAGAGAGATGAGGCGCAAGACCATATATCTCCGTGACTGATACGTGAGACGTGATAATTACTTTCTAATCCGCATAAACTATCGGGGATGCGCACGTTGGTTTCGAACCTGAGATTTCTGGCTCTGATTGTCTCACTGCAATGCAAACTATTTTTTTTTACATTTTAAAAACTGCTTTTGGTTATGTACCATATAGATAATATGAATCAGAAAGCTCTTATTTTGATATCTTTTTCTTAGTCGTGTGGTTGATAAACTACCTGGTGTCAGAGTTTAAACCACCCAAAGGCCTCTGACATGGCTTTACACACCGCTAAAAAATGTCTATGGTGTGCTAGTTTTCTCACGATGATATTTTCCGCATCGTTTTTAACAAGTGATCATTTATTTCTAATACGCACATGAATAGAAAAGATGAGAGATGCATGCATGAGGGTATCGAACTTACGACCTTTGACTTAGCAGTCAATCGTTTATACCAGATTGTTCATCAACTATATGATACTAGAATAAGAAAGTTATGTTACACATTCGATACATTTTGCGAACTTACCTTTACCCACAACTACGAACGTGTCTAAATAATTTCCACGCTAACAATGTCAGCAAGTTTGCATATTGTTTGTGCTATAATTAAAATTTATTTTCCACGTGTTCCCATAGCAAATGATTATATAATATTATGGTTATTTTATGTGTAACCCAAGGTTGTTTAGAATATAACCACTGCGGTCAGTGCACTGAGTTCATTTGTTGCATGACACGTGTCTCAGTACTAACTATTAATGTATTTACGAGCGAGGACTGCCTTCACCTTGACATTAGACTTGTTATTGTACAGGGAAATATTTTCTTGTGTTTGTTTGTTCAATTTTCACTACTTATACAACATGTAAAATAAATAGTGCCCTTTATAAGCTCTATCTAACCATATAACTGAACAACTTGTAGAGCACTATTTTGCGAAATTCGCAAAAAAATAAGAATAATATTAAGTGCGTCAGTAATTTTTGCGCATTGGTTACGGACCCTCTTTGAAAGCACATGGTTGTAGGTACCAATGTGACTTTTTTTACGTTTATACTTCAATCTGAAACACCACTAACTAACGGTGAAGGAAAACATCGCGAGGAAATCTGGACATAATGGTGTGAAATCGTCAACACGCAGAGAGCTAAGCGTGGTGATTAATGTTCGATCCTGCTATGTATGAGATGAGGCTTTGACCTGCAGTAGAACAGTTACAGGCTGGTTGCTTAGTTTTCATTTTTTTTTTAAATGCTTCAACTAATCGGCAAGTTTATGAAACAAATAATTTTGCCTATTTTTGCAAACTGATGTTCTATAAGTTATTCAGTTTGATAGATAGATTGAGCTTATAAAGGGTCCCCCATTATTTATGTTACGCGTTGTATAATAAATCAATCAGTTTGAAAATAAAGCCTAAGGCCGACCTCGTGGAACAGATTTAAAAATAGTACTTATTAATTTTAATGCATGCATGTTAATGAAGTTCTATTTATAACGATAAGAGCTATTTTCCTTTGTTCAGAATGACATCATTTTGCAGAAGCACCGACTGTTTTCCGAAATGATACTGTTATGGGGTTAGTTTGTTTGTATTTTCGCGTTAATTTGTACAAACTTGCTACGGTAACGCTGAATTAATTAGTTTCGAAAGTTTTAAAATGGAATGAGTTTTGTAAATTTTCCCGTTCAAAAGTAAAATAGGTGTTGCATAATCTGGCGAAGTAAGACCTTCAAATGTCGTACCGGTGCCTACAAAGTACGGAAAGTTTTATTAGTCAATCAGGACGAATCAGCAATTAGTTTTACTGGGAGTTTTTCGGCCTTAAAAATATAAACGGTCCGGTTGGGAGATAATGACTGGCAACCAAGCTTAAAAATGTCAAAAGCCATAAATCTAAAATCATAAATATAAAGTTTGAATGTATGAATGTTGGTTTCAGAGTAGTTCACCATTTGGTAACCCCCGATCTAAAACATTATTAACGTTTCTGTTGTTTTAAAAGAAAATAAGTTTACTCAAAAAGTATTAAAGACAAAAGAGATGGGTACACTAAAGAGGTACACTAACGACTAATGCAAGTCTTGGAGAATAGCTTTTAGGTACCCGACCACGTAGAGAGCACGCTCTAGATTTTTTTTTTGTTCTTACGAAAGAATAAATACAGTCCGAACTAAACGAGTTTACTCAAAAGTCTTACAAGGCATTATAGAACAATATTATTATAGTAACCAATGTTGCCTGCCTCGTTGGTCTAGTGGTAGCAAGCGCGACTGCTGAGCACGAGGTCCTGGGTTCGATCCCCGGGTCGGGCAAAGTGTTATTGGGTTTTTCCATCAGGAAGTTCTCAGTAGCAGCACGGAGTCTGGAATTGTGCACGGTTAATGGCAATAGGCTCGCCCCCTATTACATGGGACTTATAACAAAGCCGGCGAAACGTGGGTGTACTGCACACCTCTGCCTACCCCCTCTGGGGAATATAGGCGTGAGTCTATAAATAAAATAAAAAAAAATAACCAATGTTTTTATGAAGAATCTTAGATCATTTTAACTTAGATTAAATTAGATAGATTCTAATAATACCTCAGCAGTGTTGTGTCTTCTTACTTTTTCTACTTTTTAAACCGTATTGTATTTTGTAACAAAAAAAGATCTATGCTAGCCATATATGTATAGAAGAAGAATAAATTTAAAATAAACAATGTCATCGAGGCAAGGATGTCATCGAGGTAAATGAACAAAATAGTTTTGCACAACAAAGAGGTTTTATTACGTTAATAGCTATCATCACGTGAAATATAAAAACCTTCTAGCGTGAAACTTACATAGACTAAATGTCTATTTATCTCTAATTCATGGACCCACAAACACTAAATTACATAGAACACATAAATCAAGTAGACGTCTAATTATGTAGCTAACATGTTCTGTGTAAGCTGTTCCCGAGGGCTTTTACAAATTACCAACACTGTCCTAACTACACGACTTTAGCAACAACGTACAAGAGAAATGAAAAATTACTAAATAATTATCTTATGCGTGTCATTGTGGCGCATTGGTTACCTAGGGACTCGATTTATAAGCATGTGGCTGTGGGTTCAAACCTGCCATGAAACAATGTAGCTTTTTAATGTCTTATATACTTTCTTCGTTAATCTAAGACACTACTGACTAACGATGAACGAAACATCCTAAGGAAACCTGGACTAATAGCCTGAAATTGTCAACCTGCACCAGTAAGCTAGCGTGGTGATTAATGCTGGATCTTTCTCTGTATGAAAAGAGGCCTTTGCCCTGCAGTAGGGCAGTTACAGGCTGGTTTATTATTTCTTTTATTTTTATTAGAAAGAAAGAAAGAAAAGAAAGAAAGAAAAACATTTATTTGGCACAAGGCGCTCGGACATACTTAAAGATAAAGCTTAAAGAAAAAATAAATAAAAATAAAATAAAAACCTAACATATACTTACCTACTTACTTATTATTTATGTGTGTCCGGCGGCTGCGCCAAATAGGTTCAGTTCAGCATTAATGCCAGACAGTTACTGCCTGACGCTGGTTTTCAATTGAACCTAAAGATGTGACGGATGTAAACCAGTTTGATAAAGTTAGAATACATAAATAAAAAAAGTAAAAAATACAATACTTAGGTACCAACTAGATAAATACATATATTAGCATTAAAGTTATAATTATAATATATAAAAAAATGAAAGGCTTGCCAAAAATTAAATTAGGAATAAAACTTAGTAAGTAAATTACATGAAAAATAAATAAAAAAATTAACTAAGTTCAAGGAGTGGGTACCTTCACAAAAACTTTGTCTCACCCACCATCACAGTATAAACGTCAATGTCTCTCAAACATTTTTGATCGTTTACGATCTATCTTTAGACATAATGTGTCATAATGTAGTACCTACATATAAAATAATTCCACTGTGATACCAAATTCACACTAGCATTTTTGTGATACGATGAGTACTATAGTGCTATTATATATTTGCCGGGATATTTCTTTATAATCCCTCTAATCAACCTATATATACTGCAACAAAAGTGTTTGCAACAATTAGTGCCAAGCTGCCGAAGATTGCAAGTGTAAGTAATACAAAGTTTATAAGTTATTATTCTACAATAATTAATTTAAATTTGATTAGTATTAATGTTAATAAATTATAAGATTATTGAATATTCATAACATATAATAAATAATAATTAATGTAAAATAAAATTAATAATAATAATTCAAAGTTAAATAATGGAAATATTTTGTATCTTTTGTGTGAGGCTGAATAGAGAGCTGTTTCGAACAAGCTCTGGTCGCGCATTCTCTTTTCCTTGTTACCCAGATGAGTTTATTGTACAGGTATCCCGGTCGATGGAGTGAGATAACGCCAAACAGAAGACACGCCAAATGTAGCTTCCGTCTGGATTTCATCTTAAGTACACAATGACTGTTCAGGAATGGGGTCACATGGCTTCGAGAAGGAACTGAGTAACAAAACCGAGCACACGCGTTTTGAACTCCTTGTATGAGTCGATCAGTACGGTCTAATATTAAAATTAGATATTTATTTAAATATCCAAAAGCACAAAATCCACCGAGAAAATGCATTTTCGCAAGTCTGTATGAGAACTCCTGTTACAAATAATCTCTCAGATGCGACTAAACTCAAATGAAAACTTTATACTTATATTATATTGATGAGCAAATTAATATCGCCGATACCGATATAGCGGGAAAAGTAAAAATATCGGTAGGTACTTAATCCGTGCCTAATATTTACTACGTTTGACCGAATTGATCAAAACTGTTATAAATTAGTCCAATAACAGGTATAATCAATACTATTCCAGTTCCACCATATTGGTACTAATGCTTCTAATCAAATACTAATTTGTGGTTCATGCGGTTGTTGCAGTGATTGTAAATAGTTGGTATTGAATATTGTATCTGTGATTTCATGTGATTTGGCATTGTGGCTTTGTTGGCAATGTTTGAACAGAATTATATGAATTTGAATAGGATCTGTAAAATTCGAAATTATTGTAGAATAAAAAATTCAATTACGAACAGGATTTGTACCCGCGACCTACTTGAGTTAAGCCTCCAGTCGCTCCACCACTAACACTAACAGGTACGGGGTTACTAAACTAATAAATTAATTAATGGCAGAGCGACTGCTACACCCAGTACGTGTTATGAAATACCTCTGTTTATTCATCAGAAAAAAATCTTATAATTTTTTTTGCCACCCATATTGTCCCACTCAACTAAACCCAAATCTTTCCACGTTTATTGATCAAAAAAATTTCGTTAATTTCGTTTGTAGTTTCTATTAAATTATATATTTAACTCTATCAAGTTAATGAATTCTTCGTAAAAAACTGAATGTAGGTACCTATCTAAAATTAGTAATTGTTTTCTTGATACAAAAGGAACCATAATCTAAAATATTTCAACAAATAACAGACTCGGCCTGAATACTCAATACAAAATTGCTTTGTACCTTTATTACAGGGTAGAACCTAATGGAATATAAGTTTATACTTAATTTTATACTCAGTTCTAACTGAAGTCTAGACTCTAATCCAGTTAATCCTTAATCAAATTCCTTTTTTTTCTACTTACGTTGTCGGTGTTTTACAAATAACCCTGTATGCATATTAATACTTTATAGAGATGTTTAATTTAAGACATAATAATATAGAGCTGAATAATTGAACTCTATGTTACGCGCCCACATTGCTCGCATTTCACCTAAATGTATATACATATTATATTCACAAATCCTCAAATCCAATTATAAGTGTGTGACACTCACGTTCGTATGACGCGGTAACTTAGCATGTGAAGCATAATCAGACAAATGGATTCCACCTTCTTACTCTCTAATATAAATTGGATTTGATCTCTAATTTGTTTATTTAAGTAACTTTAAATACAAATAAACAATACTAAATAAAACTATCTATATATACAAAACTAACTACCTTAGAAATAAATAAAGAAAAATAAAACCCTTAATCTAAAAGACCGCTACCAGTAGGCAACGTTCCCAAAATGCTGGCCGCATTGCCTCGCTGAATAGCTATACTCAGCCTCTAATTATCTATCTCTAATTTAATATCATGTATTTGAAATGTCCATATTTTTTACTGGAAGGTATAATATTCTGAACTGTTTGAGAAACTAAAGTTTACGGGTCCTAATCTCAATACTTACTCTTTTTCCATTGAGTACAAAAAAATCGTTAAAAAAACAAAACATGATCGGTTCTTTACATTGAATCAGTTATGTAAATTAATATTTTTACCCCTGACTTTCCCTTTGGTCATTTATAAGATGTTACAATGATATTCTTAGATGATATCCGAACAAATTTGAATATGTACCCAGGACGCAAAGAATACTTTTATTTTTCTTTCGACCTTTGCTAGAGTCCGTTGGGATTATTATACGTAAAACCTTTTTGGTGGGTTTTCCCTGGGCACACCGCTGACCATAAAGCCACATACAAAGAAAGATAGCAGGACATTTAGTCAGCAATGCTGAGAAAATATAGCAATAGGAATAGATATACACAAAAATCCGTAGTGTCCCCCCCATTATACGATACATTTTACGCAGCATTACTTTAAATGAGACTCATTATGCATTATGTACTACTTAACAAACTTTAATTGTTCCATTACTTCCGAACTTGCCTCATTACACGAGCATAAATTTACTGTTGAGCACCTTTACGGTCACCATAGGCGTCAATATCGAACATAAAAAAGTGTGTGTGAGGTGGGAATGTGTGTGAGTGTGAGTTTATGCACACACTACCTCTACCGGAGCTCTACCTACTTATTGAAGAAACATTTTTATTTTTTATTTTAGCAACATTAACACAAAATACGATACCACCGAAGATATAAATTCTGTCCATTTCTAACCAGTAAATAAAGACGGCTTAGTATCCAAACAGAAACGCTTAAAACAGATTGCAACAAAAACAGCTCCCTAATTAACTTTCCACCTAATTAAACGCGAAAATGGAGTTCACGAAAAGAGATTCGGTCAAAACATTTCGGTGACTTTTGATTAACAAGAAATAAATATTAAGATGAAGGGAAATGCGATTTCCAGTCGACTATAAAGGCTCTTGACAAGTTCAATTAGTAAAATAACATAAATGACCAACAGTAATTACTAGAAAGCATGTTTTCCTTTATTAATGGCTGTCAATAAAACTGGGTTTATTACAAAAGGATAAAAAACCTTTTATAAACCCACGACGTAGGAGTCATATAACTTTGACGTGTCTGTGTATCTGTTTGTATGGGTGTCTGTTTGGGTCCTGTACCTTTTACCCTTTTACTGCAACAGAAATTACTGTTTCTACCGATAAATCCTTTTTTTAGTGCCTTAGAGTATAAGAAAGTATAGAGCAAATCGACAGAAGTATGAACCGTGAGCACGGGTATGAACAACGAGGCCATGACACGAGCTGTGACCATGGTTCAACTAGGCTCCATCAGCGAAAACGTTACATTTTTTTTGTGGTCGGGGAGAGTAAAATGTTTTCAATGGTGAGACCTGCTCACACTCCGCTCAAGGCAATGTTGTTGACGTTATCACTCTATATTTTCTTATATACCTACTCTAAGTTTAGTGCACAATATTAATTGTAGTAAAAGAAAGCACTTACCATCAAAAAGAAAATCGAAAAACACCAAATTGTTACTTAGGCCCCTATACACAGGAGACAGCAGGACCCATCTATGTTAATGGAAAAGAGATTTAAATTACCGTTAACAAATCCTTGAGCCATTTACAAGAGAGTGAAGGTACGTATGACCTCACTTGTTTAGTCAAGATATTATAATAATGACATCTTGTTATCTACATACGAATATTATGTATTTGGGATAAGATGAAACAATATTTAGCATATTGAGCGCTCATAACAAAGGATATGTTTGTAATTTAATATTCAATACAATATAAGAGACCTTAACTTCTTTTACTTCATAAAAACCTGCCAAGTGCGAGTCGGACTCGTGCAGTCGTTATTATTTGAATGACGGGGCTGTGCAGCTTTACAGCCATACTCACGACGACCTAACAGATCTATTGTGTGTGATTAGCCCACATTTTATAGTACCTCCCTTAAACCTACATTCTCCATAAATCGAATAATGTGGCTGGCAGGGAGAGACTTGACTTCCTCCGGGCTCAGTATATGTATAGTGTCCCAGAAGGCTGTTTCTTTGTGTTCGTCCGTGTATGAGAGGTCCCAGTCGCAGAGAAAGTGTTTAGGGGTTCCACGCTCCTCATTGCAGAATCTACAGACATCTGAGTCGGAATATGCCATATGGGATAGGTGTCTGTTGAGCCTGCTGTAAACGTCCTGACAGCCAATACAGCCTTGCAGTTAAGTCTTTTACTTAACATAGCTGGAACTTCTATAATTTTTTTTAGGAAATATGTCAAGCTAGTGTAGTGTATTGGACTCTTCGAAACAAAACAAACTCAATCAATCAACCTCATAGCTCTATCATCAGATTCGATGGCCCCAAATTATTGTACTGTCATTCGGATAATATATACTTGCAAAGTTACAAATCAATACTACTATTAGAATTAGGTTAAAATCGACTTATATTTGTTTATATACATGAAACTAATATATTACGTTTGTTAAAAAGAAATTAAAATCCGATAAACATAGCGAACAGATCGCGTGACAACCGCACGACAAAAGCTAATGGAACTCGTATGTGGGCATTGATTTGTCCTTCAATGTAAAAACATATGTGCAATCAAATGTAAACAAAATGACTCATGGCATCTGCACAAACAACAGTGCAGTTGGTGTAAGTACATGAACAAACAGAAGTACCACTTTAGATACACACACACACACATAATGTATATTGTATATTTATATTCTGTTGACTCTGTGTGAGTTAAGGAAAAACTCATAAATAATTTCTCTGCAACCATGAACATAATATTATTATATTGATCATGCCCTATTCAACATACTCGTAGATAAGTCTTTGAGTAACCAATTGTAATTTTTTTTTTTCCCGCAGCTTCGCCTCCGTTCGATACTATTTTTTCCGGGACAAAAAGTACCCCATGTCACTTTGCGGTCATACAAAAAATTACACCAAATTGTTCCGTTGCTAGGTAAATAAAGGGCAAACCAAAAACCACACTATTGCGATGATTGTCATTATTAATTAATCAAAAGGTATCCCAGGCTTCTTACAAAAGGTACCCCAGATCTTTAAAGGACAGTGGTACAACTGAGATTACATTTAAAAAATAATTACATGGTAGGAAATAAAGTTTTGAAAACTTGACCTTCTTTTTCGTTGCTATATGGAGGGTGCGGTTCGAACTGATACTTGCTATTAAAGTATCAATTACTCACTGCTCATATTACGTTCCTGGGGACACTTCACAATATGTTGTGAATGGAACTCGACTTTGAACGAGCCAATTGAGTCTCATCTACGGGTTTTCTAGAAGATATAGAGTGTGTCAGTAGGTTATGCAACAAGATCCAGTGAACTAATTTAAGCAGGCCCGGACTTGACTTTAGGCTTGACTTTGCTTGGCTTTAGGCAGAAGTGGTAGGCCCCAACAACCATATATTTTATTTATATTTAATTTAAAATACACTTGAAAAAATGGTAATCAATTTTAGATGTAGACAACTTACTTAATCTTATCTGCGCTTATGCCATCATATAAATCCTGCCAAAATATCTCATAAAAAACTGTAATTTGGGTTCCTACAGGGCCCTAGAATCTGGGGCTCTCGGCGATCGGTAATAATATGTAAGTAAATAAAATGTAGCTATAAGACCCACTAAGATTATTGCAACGTAATAAACATAGGTAATATTTTATACCTATAGAAACGATTCTAATGCCTAATTAAATACAAATAGCTCATTATCGCAAGGGAATTAAATCTCGCACATATACAATTAACAGATATATGGTAATTGCAGGTGACCCTTAGCTTTCAATAACATAAGTTCACCATAATCTAGGTCCTTATTATATTGGCACTTAGTTTAAAAAAAAAGGAAACCTAAAAAAATTTTGATACCTAAATGTTTTTAATCCGTCTCTGTTCGTCGCTGGTATGGTTTGTATACCAACCTTAGAAGGCGGAAGTGCGCAATTTTAATGCATTACTTTCTGATTATCAATTATATGATAGGTACACGACGCAAGCGCACTGGCACGATGTTCTTTGTTTACACCAGACCGGTTGCGCATGCATTTATTTGCAGCTTCCAACGGTGCGTAAGCAAACCAATCAGTATGTCACGGTCATGGCCGGACCCAGGCCATATTATGTCTACTGTGCATTATATTATATTAAAAAATATACATAATAAAATAAAAAATATTGTAAATAAAAAAAGTGCCTCTATGTATAAATATTAAAAAAAGAAAAGAAAATTGTGTTGAGTCATTGATTTCATGCATCAATTTAAAAATAATCATAATAATAATATGATTAAATACCCTTTTTTTTAATTTCTTTACAATGTACTCATAAAAATTGGCAGATACAATGTCGACATATAAACCAGTTTAAGTTTTCTGTACACCGATTGGCCCGTCGTCGCGCGTCGACACTCAAATAAGCAAACAAATACGAGTACGTACCGCTCGCGCTGCACTAATACAATCTTAACATATTTAATATTTCATAGTCATTATCTATCAATATACAAAATAAGTATCGTATCAATATACAAAATGAGTATCGTATCAATATCCAAAACGTTCACTCTCCCAAAACGTCCCTTCCCAAAATGTAATTACCCTAAATGTCTACTTCCCATTTCGTCTACTTTCCCAAAACGTTCACTTCTCAAAACGTCCACTTTTCAAATAGGTTTCTTTTTATCCCAGTCTTACGGGTTTCGGTTCCGCACAAGACAAATATTAATATATACATAAGTACGTGAATATCTAGTTATACCTATTATATTTTGTGTATTAATAATAATTTAATGACAATATTTTTTTTATTTCTATTATCATGGTATTTTTATCATGGTAAACTGCAACTTCTTTCAGATGGCATAAACAGTAAAGTTAATTAAATTTAATAAGCTTTGTCCAAAAAATTTTAAGCAAAACCGAACCGTCAGGAAACTCTTTAGAACTTCATGGTGCTTAAAAAGTTGTCGAATATTCTTAAGGAAAATAATGCTGTGACGAAGATTAAAAAAGTTTAACGATATTGAGTTTGTGGTGAGTTATGTAGGGTTCTGCTAATGCTTTCGTGATCCCCCATTACCTACTTTCGCAGGACTTGTCCTTAATATTATTGAAGTAAATGTAGCAAGTTATCATAAAATATTGGCAACTTCATCAATCAATTCTTCTTCTTCATATCGTGTGGTTACTAAGTTCCTGCCAGATCGCCAACCAATAACCAATTACATATTACCGATAAAATAAATACATTTTCCGAAAACTAGACGATAATTACCTATTCCTTTTACATGTTGTTAATAACAAAAAGGTCTATTATGTATCATAATCATGAATAGGAGCAGCCCCGGGGCTATCTAGTGTGGGGCAACTCGGAGCCCATGCCCGGACGGCACATATTCAGAGGGCGGAAATTTCAAGCTTGGCAAATGAATACACTACTCAGATTATCGCAACTTTGTGATGACTCAGACGCGGTATTCTTTGCAGATGTTCAATAATTAGCGTCTTATGGCTGAAATGATGATGATGAAGAAGGTAAAAATATTGATCAATCAATAATTTTATGTTTTTGATTGATTTATTGATTGATTATTGCAGTGTGGGGCAAACACTGCAAAATGATGCCTCAAAATCCGCGGCTGAATATCTCCAGTTATCGGGGCTCCATTATCCTAAGGTGTACAATTCCTTCAATTTCAAACAGCCCTGGTTTTGCCAACGTGCTATCTAAATAGCTAAATAGCTAAATGTATAAAATAGCTAATTGTATAATTTATCGTAGTAGGTCGCCTGGAAGAGATCGCTATGCATGATAAGGTCGCCCACTGTAATTAACAATTATCATTTGTTGATTGTCTTCCTGTTTCCTAGAATACAATGAAGTATTCAGAAAGTATAATTATGTTATAGAAATAGGCAAACACAAAATAGTTGTAGAATTTTTCTTCTGTTTTTATTCTTAAAGGGCTAAATCAAATTAGTGAGCAAAACTTCACAGGCATGTTGGTATCGAATAATAGATTACATAAACAATAATAAAAAAAAAACAATAAAATACCTATAAATATTTTATTTATTTTGTTCGTCAGTTGGCTGGCGTAGAACAAAATTTATAAAAATATTATTATTTTATTTATTATTTAATTATTGCTTTAATCTATTATTTATATCATTTCCCAAGTTTTGCTTACAATTATTTAAAAAAGCTTTATATTATATTTTATAATATAATAATTAATAACGGAAAATGGACAATCCATTTCATAATTGATATGGATCTATTTGAGTTAAGAATCACAAGTCACATTTACTCGTAATTGCATGTAACTTCAAAATTGACATAAATAATGTGTTACTAGCTTTATTATAAGCTATAAGTGTTATTATACACAGACTATTTATTTAAAAAAAAAATCTTGCCGTAAACAACACCTGCATAAAAATCTCACAAGATTTATAGGTACACTGTCATACCTATTCCACTTACAACAATCTATGAGTACTTACCAACGACAATTAGCACAATTGATCAATCAACTGTTATACATAATACATTACTTTTTATCATTGATAAGACAACTTAATATTAACTCAGCTGATCGACTGTTATATTCGCAACGGTAGCTACCACAGTCTAACAAAGCTAGCATTGTACGCGTGCCAACTCGGTAAATTCAGTATAACTAGAGCGTTATACATTGTGGCTACGACCAGTGTCAAGGTACGGTGACTATTATTAACCAACATACATAAATAAAGTTTCTAGCCTACCCAGTCCACCCACAGACTGATCACAGCTGATTTTCAATTTTCTAAATAGACTAAATTCGAGTACAGATACTCGTAGATAGACTTCCTAGATAGACTGGACAGGAAGATATGTATCTCATTTTGTACTTGGATAGTCTCATGTTGTATAAAAATGATTGTAAATGGATATTACGCAGTATTATACGCTATTAAGAACGTAATTGATAATAAGATATAGATATAGTGGTTCTTAGAATCATCTGAAACATTTCGGGATAGACCGGCTTCGTGGTTAAAGGCCATGAAATCTTGTATGGAAATGGTAAAATTCAAATGATTCACATTTAAATTTTCATGCAAAATTTGGCAACAATTTTTAAAAATTTGAATTTTTTATAATATTTTTATTGCACATTATCCCTTCTGAACAAAATTGAAAGATTTTTTATTTGAATTATTTTATTAGTACATTTTTTTTCTACAAAGTTATGTAACTTTACATTGTCACCATTAAAGGACCGTGGGCAAATTTGTTTGGCACCTGGTCTAATACTAAACAGTTTTAAAAGCTGCATATATATATATAATAAGCTGCAAAATGGAAAAGGAAACATTAATTCGTTATTATTAGCTCCCAAATTTAGAAGATCATAATTATTTAATATATGCAGAAGTATTTTCACATATTGTAAGTGTAGGTACTTACACACACACATTATTTAAATTTAAATCTAGGACTATTTCCATTTCATGAAAAACAATTTGTAATTACAATTTACAGTTAATACGGAAAAAATAATCGTGGAACGCGTAGTTGTAAATAAAATTAACTATTAATTGTTTACGATAATCAATATCGGAGACCAGATACTACGCGAATACAAAAGTAATTTTTTCCTTTGTTTTTCTTCACACTCGTCGACCTTACATACCTATTTGCCAAGGATGAATAAATAACTAGAAGGTAGGTAGGTATATATGAATAAACAACTATGTGTATGTACACTACAAAATTATGCAGTGTTTGTCTCATTTATTGTTTGTACCTTATGCAAATATTAAGGCATTCAGTTATAATAATAATAATAATAATTATAATAATATTTATTATAATCCGCATAAAAACAAGTACGGTATATACTTAGTATTTGCGCCCTTTGAGCGCAACATTTTTCACCTGAATTACCATTCGCAAAAAAATATTTTATTATTAAATACGAAAATATTTACTTTAAATTATTTTTTTAATAAAATATTTCTTATTTAGTTTACAGTTCCTCATTTGACAGCATATCATTTATTTTCATTATTTAATACCTTCTAACAATTTCAAAAACATTTTTTTATATTTTTTTTAATTATTAAAACTGCTCAATAAGTACCTAACAGCATTCTTTTTTTTCTTTAATTAAAAAATATGAATACTTACATTTTAATGACCAGTGAAGTTCACATCCGCCATGAACATTCCATTGAAACACTCACAATATTCACTTCAACTTATTCACAGCACAATCCTCGACATCGTAATTCGCACTAACGACCGCGAGAACATCGAAACGTGACACACGTCTGCTCTCTACGGCAGTCGCCGGGGTACTGACTGAAGAAAAGTCGTGAACTTTTGCATGCGCTGAAAACCGGGAGAGCTTTCTCCACCCCCATGCGTACCGTCACTTAACGCCGACAACTTAGCGCACTGACACGTCATAAAGCGATCACCGCACGTCGAAATAAGCCGCTCTACGTATGATGAAATTATTTTATTCTTACTAATAAATATAAATGGGAAAACGTGTATGGTTTGTCCTTTCACGCAACAATGGAGCAACGAATCGACGTGATTTTTCGCAGAGAATATTTATGGGCCTAAGAGTGATATAGGGTACTTTTTATATCGGAAAATAGCAAAGCTGCGGGAGAAAGCTAGTAAACAATAAGTAAAAATCCAAAATTATATTGTAAAGGAACAATTCCTTTCCTTATTTTTCGAAGCTTTCGTAAGCTCATTAATTTTGCAGCGTGAGCATGATTGATTTGATTGATTGAGCAGGGTGATTTGGATTGGCAATGTGCCTCATCACAAGCCATGTTGGAGTGCACATTATTTACTAATTTATCATCTACCATTTTTTAATGTATTAAGTGTAGTGTGTGGTGGAACATTGGCGGCATGCCTCCGTTAATGTACTCAAGGAGATTCTCTCCCGATGTCTGTAAACCTAACCTATCTGGAGGATGTTTCTGGATTATTTCGTCTGACTTCCTATCCTATCCTCTTGATTAAAAGGCAGGTATGCTACATCATAGACCACAACAACGTCATAATAAAAAAAAGATATAGATAAATAAGAGCAGTACTGTTTATTAGCCTACCTTTATCATTAGATAATAAAGTATCTACTGAATTGTAAGTAATGACTCATACAGCTATATTTAGTAACTAGTTCATTGTTTAAATAAAAATAATGCAACTTAATAAGTATCAAAACTCTAGAGCAAGCCGTCAGAAACAAGTGTCAGCAACATTCCTCATTCAATATCAATACTAGAACAAAATTACACTTTTAATTGGGCCACACGTGTAAGCTCCAATTTAACCTATCTCGCTCGATGGTACAGTGCATGCATAAAACGGGTAATTAACCTGTGGTCTTGAACTCGAATAAAATTAATTGCCATTTAAACTGACTGTTTAGAGAATTATTTAGTGTATTATTACGTGAAGTGAATACTGATCCTTTTTTAAGATTATTAAGCGCTAAGGAGTGTGAAGTTTGACATAGTAAAAGTTTATTTGGGAAGTGTAGAAAGCTAAAATTTAGAAAAAAAATTACTGTAAATTTAAAATTCGACCTTCGCACCTAACTGCACTTAACCTGCGACGGTTTAGCTAAGCATAAAATAATCCTCCAAAGGAAGGAAGGGAGGAAGGAAGTCCGAAGACGCGCCTGCAATTTCCCAGTTGTTGCACGCGACAGACATCGTTTACCATCAGGTTACCTACCAGTTCGTTCGACCCCTTTTTCATAAATAAAAAACGAAAGCGAAACTATCCTTTTATCTTTGTTGAACACTAAATCATTGACAAAGACAAGTATTGCGTTAATTAACGCATTAGGACGTAGGTGGAGCAGGAAGATTGAATAGATTAGGTACATACATAAAAAATACATTAAAAATTCAAACATTAGCAGCTTACTTTAAAATGAAATAGACGGCTCCTCAAGACTAATATTCATGTCGTAATACCTCATTAATCTTATTAATACAAGTCTATCTTGTTTCCCAAGTATAATAATCTTGTTCAAGAAAATAATCGCCTACTTATGAGTCTGAGGCATAATTAAACATACCTAAGTATTAATTTTAAACTAGCGTTCCCATAAAGAGCATGATTATTAATATTAAAGAGAGCAAGTTACAACACTAGTACCTACCTATTTAATGTACAAACGTGGACTGGCTGACATATTTTGGTTTTTGAGGGATCATTACCTACCCAAAGGATACGGACGGAACTATATTATAAGCCAACGCGCCGTCTCATCTGTCTATCTGTCCGTCCTGCCTTCATAGAGCTCTATATTTTGTATACTCTATATTTAAAATACCATGAATAATAATTAGATAGCCGGCTTAAATATTTTAACAATATAATATATTATTATGGTGGGTATCCTTCCTAACAATAAAAACAAAAAAAAAAGTAAAAATTGTAGTATCATCGTGATCGAAGTTTCCGAAGAGTCCGAATATTATTTGGCCACTTTCGCCTCGAACATGACCACAATAGGTGACTCTGAAACCATGTCCTGAATCTTGTTGATATTCCAAATAAATAACACCAATACACAGGTATCCAACTACCTTCTGAAATCTGGTCAACCATGCTATCCTAAATGATCACGAGTACGACCCTCAGCCATGAGGATACGACGAAGAAGATAATATAAATAACTGAATTTAATAAATACCAATACAACATTATCACATGCAGGTACTTATAGTTGTGTACTCAAGCATAACCAGATTAGATAGATATCTGCATGTAAATATAATATACCTAGATATACATTAGGTATCGGTATAGGTCCACATCCTAGTGTGTATTGTGCCTGAGCATCAAAAACTAATTCGAGCCACCTCAACTCCTCGAGCAATGCCAGTAGCTTCTTGTTACAGCTAATAATTTCGTGGAGAGAATACCTGGGTTAGTGAAGTACTCGTACTTAACCCTGTATGTTGGGAACCTCTGGGATGTGTAGAAGCACGTGGACTGCCGTTTCATTCTCCTCCATGCAGGCTCTGGGACTGTTTATACAAAGAGATATTTAATAAATGAGCCGTGACAAGTGAGAACATTTGCAATTGAATAATAGATGTAATTATCTATACTATAATAAAATCGTAAAGGTCGAAAAGTCTGTACATAGAATATTTTTTTGCAAAAACCAGCTAGGGAGGCTAAAAATAAGCAACAAAACATAAATCTATCTTTTTTAGAATTCTTGTCTGTCTGTCTGTCTGTCTGTTTGTTACCTCATCACGTGAAAACGGCTGAATGGATTTTAATGAAATTTTAGGAGTAAGTAGGTATTAGCTCAACTTAAAAACTGGTGTTTGTTTTATCAAAATCGGTCAAGTAAATCACAAGATACAGCTTGACCCCTCTATTGTACGCAGTTTCCTAGAACATAGGGGTCTTGATCCACTGGCAATGCAATCCCGGACAAACCATTTTGTGCCGATTGTAATAAAAATGTACATGGAGATAGCTTGGGACTTGGAGATAGGGATAACTACTTTTACCCGACCTTAAAAAAAGAGGGTAATGATTACCGACATCCCATTGACCTCTATACTGTATGCAGTTTCTTAGAACGCTGGGTTCTTAATCCACTGGTAATTGAAATTCGCGTCGGCGACCGACTAAAGCCGAGTACCTATACCCAATTTAGCGTTCGACGCGGGCCTGTTTCTCTGATCAACTAACAACTTTACCTCTCTTTTATTAAATACCTATGTTGTTTCTTACAACAAAGAGGATTTGATGTAATAGACATTGAAAAAATGATGATTTCTGCATTTAATCCGTATAGGTGCCTAATGGTACATGATTGGTGTTTGGAAATGGTGTAGTGTAGTATGTATATATCACCTAGACGATAGGTACTTATTTTAATGTGTGGATGGTACCTTACTAATTAAAGTTTTAATCTAGATTTTTAAACGACCTACCTGCTTTTCATCTCAATGTTTATTCCGTTTAAATCTTAGTACCTGCCTAAAACAAAGGTATTGGTAAAGTTAAGGTACTACTTCTATTGTAACAATTCTATGCAAAGTAATTATAATTGTAGTTAATTTTTTTTTAAATTATATTTTTCATGTTTATAAAAAAGTTCACTAAATGGTGTTACTCAGGTCTATAATTATAATTTGATATCATAATAATATAATGTTGTTATAACCGCACCTACTTATGAAAATAATTCTAAAAAAACATAACCCTTCCTGACAGTCGGGTATAAGTAAGTTGCATTTACAGAATCGAATATTGTTCAGTAGCTAGGTATGATTTTGTACAAGTGTAGTGTACTGTGTATTTTTATGTTGCCGAAACTAGGTGCATAGTTGCATACGTCGCGCGTCGGCGTCGTTCGTTGTCACTCCATGATATTTTTCGACTTCCATGCGAACGAAGTCGCGGGCACAGCTAGTCTTTTATAATAATAAGAAAAATGTACAACAACGTGTAGGTATTAGTAATATAAAAATTAAAATTATTCAAATCCTTAAATTATGATAGAATTTCTATTTTCTAGTTACTCACTCTTGGTAAAGAGGTTGTGATTATTAGAGGTCTATTCCTGAGTTCTACCTTATCTCTATTCTGTTCTATTTCTGGCGTTTCGGTAGTATCAGCCATTTTGGAGTGCCTGGTGTTCTTGATGAGGTCTGACCAGCGCTTTAGAAAGCGGCTCGGGATCTCTACCAAACGCTATATTGAGTCTTCCTTCCATGACCAAATGTCCATGTCGGCATGACCAAAGAATTTGAATATGCGCATTTGAAGACGATAATTTCTCTTTTAAATCCGATATATTTTTATGCATTTAATGTTCTATCATAAAATAGATATTTGCATACCCTATCCGATTAAAAAGGTATATTATATCTTTCACCGTTCTCAATGTCCAATATTTTGTAATCTATTTTCTAGCAAATAAATGATTGATTCATTGATTTTTTTGTTTAGGTTTTCGTGTTTTATCTGTGATAGGGTAAGCGAGTGAATGTTACGTGGGGCGAGATTACCATATTTTAACAAGCACAATTTTACCTATTGACAATCTCTGCTGAAAGTATTGGTAAACTACCTAAAAAAATAATGGCGGCCAAGATCTTTTTCGTAAACGCTGACTAGTTAGAATAACACTAAGAATATTGTACTTCAAAGAGTTTTATCTCTTCGGAATACTTTTTGTGGTACGGCGTAAATTGAACCCAATGACTTGCGTTTCCATTGTCAGGTCATGATTGCTCGCAACAATACAAGCATCTTTTTTTATATAAGCCACTGAGTCTTAGATAAAATATTACCTATCAAGAATTTTCACAGTAGTGTAGTTTTTTCACTCACACAATATACTAATGTCAACTCGTTATCTCTCTTTCTAACAAGATCCACTAAGATGCAAACAGACGCACTGCCCGCTATATGTTAATCGATTATCGTATGAAATCGTATGGACGCTGCTTACCCTACGTGGGATTATGAAAGAAGAAGAGGAAATTATGAAAAGGGGAGAAGGAATTATAGAAAGGGGAGAAAGAATTATGGAAAGGAGGGTGGCCCTCACTGACCCTACAAAACACAACGATACGAATACTGTTATTTATAGGTAGGTATATATTTTGTAAAACTGTGGTACAACCCTGATAGGGCACACAACAATATGTATCTAATAATATATCTCTAATAATACAACAGCAAAATAATTATATAATAGTCGTGACCAATTGGTTGCTATGTGAAATAGATCGTCAAGGTTTTCTCATAAATAGAGCTTAATTTACGAGAACCAGCAAAAACCATTCATTATCTACGGATACCCTGCCAAATTTTTTTTGGTGAGGTCAAGATAGCTTTGTCCGTCGTTTCGAGACGATTAAGCCTTTTTCTTTTTTTAGGAGACGCTGTCGAACGTTGATGTTTATCTTAAAGCATTGCCCAGTTCGTGTTCCTGGATTATTGATGATTGACGTATCGATCAACTGCTATGTTGTGTAATGTTGCGTCATTAAAGTTATGCGTAGTCTTTTTAAAAAACCTATTTACGATGAACAAGTGAAGTCCGATCGACCATGAAAGCAATGAATTGGATCGGTTATTCGACATCGCAGTTTCTAACAACTAAACTAACATGTATTATTATTATGATTTACTGAAATATTTGTGCAATAAAGAATAATAATACTACTTATTTACCTTAGTTCAAATATTAATAAATATTTAGCATAGTTAATAAACATGTTGAAAAAAAATTTGCAACCACATAAAAAGAAAAATACTACTAAATATTGAACCAAAAGATTCAACTTAGAAACTTTTCTCCTGAAATTGATCTAAATAATCTTGACATAGAATCATCTATAAGTGATAACAAATAGCTAAAGTTATGTTGACAAACAACTCTATCAGAAGTACCTAAAGCCTTGATAAATTCTTGCTTCGGTATATTTTGATTTCTTTTGGAGCAAAAGTTTTAGAACTTTCTTTGAGAGAAAACGTAAATAAATTATTAGGCTTCGCAAGCGTATCGGTGTATCCTATCTCCCTTGTGTGTTTCATGCGAGAGGTTCCGCTGAAAAGTTTCCACTGGGGTTTACGTAGGAGATATCTGTATTCCAAATATGCTTATAGCAAGAACCACCGTGCAGAAGGAACACTAAAAAGAAATGTAGTGCTTATCCCAAGCTTCGTTTGTTATTTCTTGAATTTTAATAAAACAAAAACCTAAGTACATTTACAATTGTGGCTTATTTACTGCATGCGGATAATTCGAGATACTTACTTTAAGTTATTATGTATTATGTGCACAGATAGCCTATTCTGATGGCTGACTGGCAATGGCAAGTCAAAGTTCTCAGGTTCAAATACTCCTGACTTTTTGTGTATGTTCGTATTTCAAACTTCAAGGAGTATACTTGAAAAGTTGTCGGTTCTGCGCCTAATATCTCTCTGGTCGTTTCGGATCGCCTTCCGCATCCCAACTGACTATGATAAAGTTCCGTTTCGACCAAAATTCAAGAGAACATTTTATATCTACTTGTACTTATTTATTTAAAAACTTCTTCAATTTAACTTATTTAATTATTTAAAAGTATTTATAAAATTTGGTTTATACACACTAATAGTGGGTATAGTATAAATAAATCATAGCAAATTACTATTTAACTTAACCTTCTAAATGCACCAGCGCTGCAGCTGCAGTGCAGCGCTCCTCGACCATGAACTGTTCGCGCGTGAATCATCGTGCACCTGACATCATTTCATATGATAATTATGTGCATAGCTTGTTGTCACCTTTAGTTAATCGAATGAACCATAATAAATATTGTTTTTTTTAACCCTTTCCTTCGTTAAGTACAAAAAGTTTTCATATGTAATAGTTAAAACTGGCGGAAAAAGAAAATTTTAAAATAATATTTATGGCAATATAGGTAGTCTCGAGCATAATTATATGTATACGTATGTGTAGCAGAATTCAATCGTTTTTTTTTTAAAATACAGGTTAAGTTTATAAATAAATGTACCACTCAAATGTTGTTTCATATTGTTACTATAAATGCAGTAATACATGCATTTTAAATGGGAGTTTTTCCTGAATTTGTTATTTGAAAAACTCTAAACATATACACACATAAATATAATTTTTTGCTCGTGACTGTACACTGTCAGACTATGGTTATCTGTTGCACTTTATCATTACACTATCAAAGAAAACATAATACTATTACACACATACACAAACCTCCTTATAATCACGCACACAACCGTAGTGTTAGGTATCGATACTTATAATATGTATGTATGTAGGTAAGTAGGTATACTGCTTGTGAATACTATTACAACAATGCGGAATCGGTTATCACACATACCTAGCTCAGTATTAACGAACAAGGACGTTGCCTACTACTAATAAGCTTCCTATCTTAATTGTAAGGTGACATGAATGAGATCTTAACTTTTTGGGTCATTTTCGTGAAATTCACCCACAATAATAATATCTTAGGGTTTCGTGAATATTACACATAATAAAACAACTTTTTAAAGGTTTTTCGTCGCGACCCTGGAAAACTGGAACTGAAGGAAGGAAGACATCCTTCCTGCAACTATCCCCGTGAGCCACAAAGCTCTCGAGACATTAGGATTTGACAAATTAATAAAAAGACGCAATGAAAATCCGATAAAAGTTTGTTTTATTCTTTTATATTATAGAGGGTTTTAAATTATTGTCACCTTCATCGTGACTCTCTTTTCTTTTGATTTAGTGTAGGGACACTAAGAATTTCTCCTATATCGTAACTGCGCAGAAACATACCCACATATAATTTCACAATACACACATACCCAAACCAAACAAAATATCTGAAGAGTACACAAATATTTGTCCCGCGTGGGAATCGAACCTGCGACACCAAGCGTAAATAAACTATAAGATAAATAGCTTACCCGCTATACCAATCGTGTTGCCATAATTATATAGGTATTATACGTATGCGACTGGTATTATATTTCTTTCGATTCCTAGAGCGCTTCAATTGGTAATCATTGATTTTTCCTCGAATCATCTCCATCACGTGTCGACTGTCGGTCATAGTCGGTTAGAGGACTACTATTACAATAATAGGTTCAATTATATTCAATTGCCAACAAATACTCGTTCACTGAACATCTCTGAGATACTTTACTACAAAAAAACTTAGGTACTTAACTGATTGGAACGAGATATGTGTCCTTGAAATGGCGATTTGACATCTAGAAAGCAACGTCATGCAAAAAGTAAAATACAGACGCGGTTGAATAGGTAATCTATTTTTTTTATCAGATGCTTGTCGTGCCATAAGTTTGGCAGCCGTATAAAAAATAGTCTGCAGATTGTGAACCACCTTCGTACAAATAATGGTCTCATTATTCATAGAAGCATCTTCTATAAATATCTATCAATGGGTGTAGGAAGTGTTCAATTTAGGAGACTTCACACAAAATCGAGAATGCTCTTGGGAACATTGTCTAATCGCATTTAGATAATGATTGTTTCAGATTTCTTTACTGCTGACTGTTGAGTCTTTACGGTTAATTGGAGGTCAGCCGCTAAAGTTAGGTATATCGAATATCAATATTTTGATTTTTTTTTTTATTAATTGATGACGAACATTCGTTACTCTACTGTAGAAAAAGAATAAAGATATTACCTAACGATAATCCTACTTCTACTAATATTATAAATGTGAAAGTTTACGAGGAAGGATGTTTTAATATTTCACGCAAAAACTACAAAACAGATTTTGATGAAACTTTACAGTAATATAGCTTATACATCATTAGTTTAGGAATTAGTAGTAAGGTAGTTTAGTTGTTTTTATTATTTTTTTTTGTAAGGGTGAGTATTTGGGAGTGTCACGATGAGGGTGGCATTTTTTTTTTTAAAAAAAACCCTCTATAATTAATAAAGAATAAAAAAAATAAATAATAATAATAACACATAGGCTATAGCTAAGCTAAGCGGAAGCTACTAATCTTTATAATTTTTTACACTTATTTACGAAAATAATAAGACATGTGAAAAAAAATTAAAATCGCTTAAGCTTTTAACATGCGCCGATGACCTTGACCATACGAAATCGTGACATAATATCCTGCGCATGCACTTCAAATCATACATCATATTACTAAACAAACAAACTCAAGGTTTTTTACAATATTATGCGCTATTGGGACAAAATAGATGATAGAAATATATGTAGTTTTTTATTCCCAATCTAGCAATTTTGCTCAGGGTAAAATAATCAGGGATACGGTGGCTTAGCAATCAGAGCGTTGACACGGTAGTCGAAGATCGTGGGTTCGAATCCTATCCGTATCAGTTGCTTTTTCAAATTTTCTGGGCGGGAGGGCGGTGAATACACAAGTGAACCCCGTTCTCCCGTCCAGAGGTCCGTTGAGGAACACCGTGTGGTTTTTAGTCCGTGCGAGTCGGACATAACTCCATCACTGGCCCTTTGGTGGTGGAGTACCCATAAGGGGTTTTCCACACGAAAAAAAAAAAAAAAGGTAATCAGATAAAGTTTTCCTGATTAGGGATATTTTTTCATTTTCATAGGATTTGTAGGTCTTAGTTGAAAAAACTGAATTTTAAGCCCTTGATGCTTAAGTTAGGTATCCTACCTATAAGATATCGAAATATGTAGTGAGAGTAATCGCAATCCTCTTTCTGCAAAATAAAGATAGGTAAATGATTCTTCGAACTTCGATGATGTTGGTAGTGCCTCTCCGTCTAAGTAGTCAAAGAATAATAATAATATGGTCTAGTAAAAAATGTTCACCCAAAAAGCTTTTTTATTTTTAAAGAACTATAACCCACGAAAAAAGAGCCTAAATACATAAACTTTTATTAAGTATTTATGCATATGCAAACTTCAATGTAAAACCTAAAACAAATCGAAAATTTTTAGATCGACTAAACAATACCAAATGTAAAACAATGTTTACAGCTCTCAGACAGCAAATGGATGAAATAATTCCAATGATGATTCACGTACGATCACATATCTTCGCGACAATCCCTTTTTTCTTTCAACAATAGCTGTCGATATTTCCCGCCCATAAAAGAATTTAAGCAGGCGTACAGCCCATTCCTTAGTTGTCAAACTAGATAAATGGTCGATTGAACCGACGAACTATTAGATTCTTCAGACCCTTCGCCGGAATTCTGAAAGGAATTCGTATTAAAAATATAACCCATTCAATGATATTGACGTTATCCACCAGATTGGTGGTACCTAGTTAGCGAAAACAATAAAATAATTTAATGAAAGATTTGTAACATTGGCCTACATTTATGAGCTATTTTTTTTGTAATAATGAAGGCAATATTTTTGGGTTAATATCATGTTAATATATTTATATGTTGATGCCTGCCTGAAGCCGATTTGTAAATGACGAGATTAATTTATTCTATTTACAAAAATATAAATTTTTATTTAGTCTACTTATGATTCAAGTTTCCATTTTTGCCGCTTTGAAAATTACCCTTACTTTTCCTGAAAAAAAAAACCATTAAATCCTTAACTTCGATCGAAATTTATTATTTAGGTAAAATAAAAGGGAATAAACTGACAAATTGGGAATTGAGCCGACGGAGTAGAGTATAATTTGATTTCACATCACGTCTGTCGAAAGATGGTGAAACGAGAAAATCCCACATAATTGCAAACTAAATACCAAACAAATAATGAGAAAACAAAATCCCTTCTTCTTACTCAAGTTTACTACAATAATATTATTACTGTTGAGGTTTTTTTCGTTAGTTATCAACAGAACTGAGAATTAGCTTACTTAGATTAAGCTTACAATCCAGGGGGGTTACTCTTGAACTACGAACCTCAACCTACTAAAATTTAAATCCCAATCCATATCAAGTATATACTTATACCACAGATTACTAAATAGTTACTTTATACGAACTCATTACAACAACTTTACTGCCGCAAAATATTATATAGGAGTCAGATCTATATGGTCATTAATATGTTTTGTAAAAAACAAAATTATGAAACATTTTTTTTAATAACTTGTCACAATTTATTAATACAAATGTGGTTTATGATTGCATAAATCCTTTCAGGCATTTCAGGCGTCAAGTCACGCAATCAAAAGTTGTTAACCTCTCAATGCCCATAAATTAGTAGGGAATGATTATTTTATGCAAAGAAAACAAAAAAAAAATGAATTATGTCAGAAGATTTAAACCTAAAATAATTCATTGATTTTTTTTTTGGTTTTTTTACTTAGGTCTTCCACATAAAATATTTTGCATTGTTACCGTTAGACTTACCTAAAAATGGTTAACGTTGGTTGAGGGGATGAACCTGTTACATAAAAATAAAAATATTTTTTGTAAATCCTTACTAAAAAAAAATTCGTTACGTAATTGCGACAACTAAATATTATTATAACAGACCTTATATCATCGGTAGTCTATTGAGAGCTTATGGGTATTCACGGCAATCTGATATAACGGTAAGGATATCCTACATGGAGTAAAACGCCCTAAACTATATAGTGTTATATATTTTATGTACAATGTGTCTCTAAATTGTCCTGATGTACGCTGGCATACTACGTATTGTTCCCAAAGGCTTTAGGACCCAAAATACAATGGAACAATAAATCGGGTACAATGGCTATTGAGTATAGAATAATGTTTTAGGTATCCTGTGGTTACTGGCACTTTATAGGAAATAATAGGGAAGCCAACAAGATCGGTTTAATCCCTGCTACTGAAAACGGGCTAATTAATCAAAAAGTCAGTCTAATTAGTCAAAGTAGTTTTAGTCAGTTTCACTGTGCAAGACGTAACTGACTTAAAAAAATACTAAGTACCTACTATTGTGAATTAAAATTAGCAACGTTTATCTAAACATAATGATTTATGATTTTTTAAATCGACCCTGTACTAGATTTGTTTCCAATTACACACATACTCGTATATTTTTTAAATGCAAAAGTACCCAGACTGGAACTGTTAACATTGTATAAATTGGGATTAAGATTAGATTAGATTAGGTTCGTATTTCAAGAGTAACCCCCTTCCCTCCCCTATCCCGGTCAACCTAAAGTCGATAGTCAGTCCACGTAACAAGCTCATAATTAGAATATCTCACCTAGACAAGGATGAACATATGAAATTAATTCGCCCTGTCAGCATGAAACCGGCTCACTGTTACACCGAAGTGTACCATGGCATTGAAAAAATATTAGTCATTATCATTAATTAATGCTTATAATATAAGTACTTGAGACTTGTTTTAATGAAGATCAAATTTAAAGAATCGATAAATAAGATAGCAAACCAATTACATAACGTTTTTTTTAGACAGTAAAAGCTAGACTGGTATACCTGAGTCGACTCACTTTTTCAGCAGGGTTCATGTATCCGCAGAGGATACTAATTGTTCAATTGATAAATATGTTGTCCAAACTAGAAGTTTTGCTGATACTATAAATATTAAAGTAAAACAATAATCTCCTAGTGGTAAAAAAAATGGTCTCAGGCACGAACATCTGACTATTCGGATTCATGCGAGTATTAGAAATTAATTATCACTTGCTAAAATGGTGAAGGAAAACATCATGAGAAAACCAGCACATCGGAGAGATTTTCGAACAGTATTTTACGTCATGTCAGAAGCCTACGTGTTTTAAATTCTGACACCAAGTTGTTCGTCAACCATACGATAAAAAAGTACTGGGTTTGGTGTTCCAATGCCAATGCTGCAAACATAGAAGAAATAAATTAGGTTCAGACACAACAGTGTCCGAAAGTCAACTAGAATGGAAGCCAGAAAATGATGTTTGTTAAGGTAACTTTAGCACTTAGATCAGTGGTTCCGAACCTGGGGGTAATTCAGCTTTTTTGTGGGGGTAACGAGGAACCTAATAATTAAGACCTAATATCTCAATTAGATATTAGGTTTTAATTATTAGGTATTGATAACATTTTAAGGTCGGGGTAAAACTGGTTTTACTAATAGTTCATAGGGGTAACTCTATTGAAAAGGTTAGGAACCACTGACTTAGATAGGTAGCTAATTATTAAAAAAAAAAAGGACAAATGAACACAATGGCTCGCCACCGTGTAACATCGTGAAAACGAGTGTTCTTACGCAAACCGATCACGTCTGCCGCAGAGCAAGGGACGTGAACCAATGTCCAACATTATTATCTACTCACCTGACGCCTTAAACGAAGGTAGTACATACAGGATGAGGTGGAAATGGTAGTGATGGTCGGTGGAAAATAGCTTAAAATACTTTCGAAATTTTTTTTAGATAGAAAAATCGATTACGAGTGGCATTTGAACCCGCGACCCACTGGGTAAAGTCCCCAGTCGTTCAGCTAAATTTTTTTTTATAGACTCACGCCTGTATTCCCCAGAGGGGGTAGGCAGAGGTGTGCAGTACACCCACGTTTCGCCGGCTATATTATAAGTCCCATGCGAGCCTATTGCCATTAACCGAGCACAATTCCAGACTAGTGCTGCTACTAAGAATTTCCTAATGGAAAAACCCAATAACACTTTGCCCGATCCGGGGATCGAACCCAAGACTTCGTGCTCAGCAAAAAGTTCAAAAGTTTAAAATATTTGTATAAAGAAAAATTCAATCACGAGCAGGATTTAAATCTGTGTGACCTAGTGAGCGAGCCACGAGTCGCTCTACCAACTTTACTGAGCTATTTGTAACCGTCGTCGTCGGTCGGTTGAATATAGAAGATAATTGCAATAGCTCAAGCATCATTTTTAGGGTTTTGTACCCAAAGGGTAAACCCTATTACTAAGACCTCGCTGTCCGTCCGTCGGTCCTTCTGTCACCAGGCTGTATTTCATTAGAGTCCCGTACTGTATATAGAATTACCCTTGAACGATACAATTGTCTACAGAAAGCACGGTTCACCGATGAATGCTAATACGAAATAACTATTCGTGACAGCTAGACAGTTGAAATTTTCAAAAAAAGAAGGGGTAAAAAGTTAATAATTAAAGGGGGTCTGTAGTCTGTATCCTGTAGGCAAAGATTTAAATGTTTGCCTGCAAATATATTTCCAACACGATGTGACAAGCAACTCGACACTAATCGGACACCAAAGAGACAGTTGTTGACACAAATGATGACACTTTAACGCTTATTTATTATCACAAGCTAGCTGCTGCGCGCGATTTCGTCCGCTTTATTTCGGAATAAGTACCGTAGGTCCTTCTCCGGGTCCACCAGTCTGCCGCTTTGGCAAATTTCATTGCGGTCGGGTCTGTGGTCTAGTCTCATAACGTAATAAATAATCAGTTACTTTTGCATTTAAAATATGAGTAGGTATTATGACTTTATTTTTTCTTTTCGAATAGGTACTTACTTAATCAAAAAAGCCTTCTTCCAGCGAGTGATTGAAAAGTTTAGTTCATCACAACTGTTGTTTTTCATAATTATAATGATAAAATCAAAAGCTGCTCTTTAATGTAATAGCAAATAAAGTTTATTGAATTAATTTTGGTGTTATTTTTTTAAGTAAGTTTACAAAAACGAAACATAATCTGAGACACCCTTAGTATTATTATTCCTTTTATAACCAATTTTCTAAGACTAGTATACTTAGTAATAATCGTGAAAGCTTTTTGCATCCCCCTACATTCTAACGCTCTTATTAAACTGTTGTTATCACCTCATGACACCTATTGATCTTAATCGCTTCAAGATTTACGAGTTTTATTTTCTTATAACGCTCGATGAGGCAGCGGTAATCAATCTGCCAGTCATTTTTGCAAGAAAATAATTATAACAAAGATAATTCGAAAATATTAGAACATGCTTTTATGGAGAAAAGAAATGGATCTTTTAACAAATAGCGCCCTTCAGTAATAAAAGATGTTTTGAAATTTAAAAAATACTATTAATCATGTTAGCTTGAATCACCCCACTGCTGGGCAAATGATTTCTATATATCTTATATGCATAGTACAATATTTGCATGCTTTTTATAGACGAATGTGCGGTTTCGGATCAAATATTTTATAAGAACTTCTGTACCATATTCTTGGCAAATAAATGTCTTATGTCTTACGTCAAACGATATGCATACTTCCTGTTTTGGTCCAAAAGTCTAAACCCGGTTAGCAAAAGGTGTTTAACACTATACACTATCCAGCGTTCCAAAACAGATTAACGTAGCTTATAAAGCCGCTAAATTGTCGCGGTCGTACTTAGGTGTTATGGCTGATGAGCTGTGGGATTTGCTTCATGGCTGTGGGCCTAAAATACCACAAAGCAGAGCTCTGAGACATCAACACGACCGCGGTCGTTGCGGCAGACTACCTAGTCGCGTAATTTATTGTGGATGAGATGAACAATCAATGGTCCTCAATAGACTTAAAATTTTGTTCTAATTTCTATTACGTTTCTCTTCGCAAATCGAGAACTTAACAAAATATTTCTCATAAAATCCTTGAAACCCAAGCTAAATATTTGCAGATTTTAATTAAACACATCTAACAAGTCCCAAACTCGTTAAAATTTAGGTAAAAGGCTACGTACCTAGGTAAATATTTCTTGCGGATTCATCAACTATTTGGGTAAGGAGGAGAATCTGTATAAATATAAAATACTTACATTAGTTTTATTTATTTAGATTCATTTCATTTCATTTCATTTATTTATTGCAAGAATTTCATTTCATTTATTTATTCTGCTCGTAAATCCCTGGTTTAATATATGCTAACCCATTTAATTATTTATTTAGCCTACAGCGACCTACTGCAGGGCAAAGGCCTCTCTTTCCACCTTCTACATGTCTCGATCTAATGCTGTCGGAGATCAGTCCTTTAGATGTGAGTCCAATCCATCCCGCCATCTCCTCTTTCACTGCTTTCTGGGACGAATGTGCCCAGGCTCAAACATGAAGCAGTTGAAACCAGCCCAGTTTCATTAGAACCTAGCATTGTATGGCCTACATTAGCTATTTATGTTTTGGAATTCAGTATAAAGTTCCTAATACTATGCTAACCCATATAATTTGACGTTATGACGTCGCTAATTCTAGCCCACATAGCGCAAACGTGTGACGTCACATTTCCAATCTCCGATCTTGAACGCAGTGACGACGTAGGTAAACTATCGATTGACCGGGCAAACGTAGGTTTCAAACGTCACGATTTTATTGTACCTACACATACCTACTCTAATTCAAGATAGAAAATTGGTATTTCCTATAAAGTGGATCAGAAGCAATAAGTGGAAAAAGCCAGAGAATTTGGGAAACTATGTTGTCAAGAACAGATCCTTTTTTTTCATTCCCTGCAATCTAATTATTTTTAAAGACTTTCTAAAATATCGCATTTTCATAAAGTCCTAAAGACTTATTTAGTGCACATTTTGAGCATAGGAAAACGACACGTTTCCTGTGATATCTATTTGATAAATCGCGTTACATGAAGGTTTCCGCAGCGACCGCACTCAAATAACTTAAGTGATCACGTACCGCTCAAAACGAACGAAAATGCGACGGAAAATGATCGCTAGATTTTAAGCTCTTGATTTTAGACGAATAAACACGTGTTCAACGCAGTGAGCAAAAAGCTTTTTCTGTTTAATAACGGTGGGCTTGAAATTAATATAACACGAACGCTTAGCCGTAATTAGGTAGGATCGAAATCCAAAGCGCGCCAAGGCTCTCTGGCTTTTTTCAATTATGTGAATTAAAAATTAATTTTCGGTTCAATGGTCAAGGAAAACATCGTGAGGAAACCAGCACACCTATAAGATTTTTCAGTGGTGTGAACGAGAAGCCTATGGGTGGCATTAACTCTGACATCAAGTTGTTCATCAACCATACAGTTAATAAATAGAAGAATCAGTCACGAATTCACGAAAACAATGATAGCCTAGTTGTATGACCGTTGACTGGCAAGTCAGAGGACTTAGATTCGAACCCAAATCACACACCCTTAACTCTATGCTTCCTGTCTCTAAAAGCACGTTAAGCTATCGGCCCTGGCTGAAGACCTTTGTCAGACGATAAAGGGAGTCAGTCATCATCATCATCATTTCAGCCATATGACGTCCACTACAAAAATAAAATAAAAAGACTAGGATGATGAGTCACGAACTCACGATCACTTAGAGCCCGACTTCACGAGCGAGAGAATCCTGGCGATAGTCTCGCCGTGCCATCAAATTTAATAGTGTAACTCAACCAGACTGTCTCCACACGGCGATATTAATCATCTAGTGATTTTAGATGGAAACGCGCGCGATTCTCTCGCTCGTGGAGACGGCCCCTTAGGCAATCACTACATGAGGAAACATAATTATATGGGTCAGTGGCGAAGGCTTCTTATAACTCGATTCCTACGGTAAGAAATCGAGTTATGTTCCTATAAAAAAATGACACAGTTTTTAGTGTCTAGGTACTGACTTGTTATTAGTTTTTCTCCGGGTTGACTTCAGCTTACCTACCTTTTACAAAAATTAACGCTTCGCTACTGATGCGGGTATTATTCACGATACCTATGCAGTTTTAACACGAAAACGTAAACGGTAAAGATAGACAAAAAGTGTTTGAGGTCACCAGTTACCTAAGGCGATCTACTTATGTTCTTTAAAGGCATATCTCCAAGAAACTAGAGCTCGAAGTGCCGTGTCCTTACTAAAGCCACCATCAATAGACATCGCTTGACCTGGTAAACTAGGGACATTCAAATCGTTTCTCGTTTAGACCCGAGGTGAGCCGCCGAGAGCCTCAAAGAGGGCCGCTATAAAAAATTCATGAAAAGACGAGCCGGAACGCGTATCTTTTTAAAATCACCTCAACGTTGACATCGCTGCCTTTTAGATAAGGTACAAATTTTAATACACTTTAAAGGATATTAGACTTTAATGCTATAGGTTTTGAAGTTAAAATTGAAATTTATTTACAATGAAGTCTGTAGATTATCATAAATATATCGTAGCAAAAATGAAAAGCGTTGGACTTTTAGATGAGATGGTTTGAAATCATTTTAGCGCAATAATTGCGGATGGAAACCGGCAGGCGAGTAATTTTATAATGTGTTTTAATATTTTCTACAGATATTTCACTTGAAAGAACGAACGGTCTCTTTAATGATGATTTCACGGTTCAGTTATTTCCATTTTATGACTTTAAAACAAAAGCATTTGTACAAAGTGGAGTTTTTGTAACGCCTTACAAATTATTTAAAGCAAAGTTATGTTTACGTAACTGGGAACAAAAATATAAAATTTTATATTTTCACTGAAAACCGCAGTATTCATGAACATGATGAATGGTTTAGCGAAGAATCAACCCTTAGATTTGAGTAGTTATACGATAGCAATGTATAACTACGCAAATCTAAGGGTGTAGTGTGGTAAATCTAAGGGTGGCTAAGTGGTAAACTCCTTGTTGTTACATAGAATAACATGTTACACTTGCCTCTTATGCTTATTACTTAACGCCTTTACGACGAGGCCTTAACCCCAAACCTCACAGAAGAGACGTAGTGCAAAGACAAGGCGTTTCTCCACTACTCATTAAAATAGTGAAGGAACTAGATTAGCTTGAACAGCCTGCACAAGTGTGATTCAATATTTTTCAAAAGATTGGAATTAACATTACAGTACCTAACTACTGTGTAATTTGCATTTATTTGCAATACATTAAAATATTACTCTCTCTTACCCTTTGCGGAAATACCTATTTAACTTTTTTTTTAATATAGATTCGATTTTAGATAGATAGTGATAGTAAACTATTCATTGATTATAATTAATAAACGTTAACGTCATGTCGAAAGGAAATCTGTTTATTCTGAATACGCCCTATAATAATAATAATATCCCCTTCTTGAAATAAAATGCGCCATTGAAACCTTAAGAAAAAACTGTAATAAATATTTCAAGGATGAGTTGGTGTGATGTAAATGGTGACTGGCTAAAATAAGAGATCCCAAAAAGTTTACTTGCATTTTTTGGGCCCTATTTTTTTGCAGGTACGATGAAAAAAAATAAAAAGGCGCGATAATTATTACAACGTATTCACACTACCACTACCCTCTTCAAGATATTTTACAACAATTAATTTTAAAATGTTTCAATAGTTTGAATAAAATGACTAAGCAAATTTCACCCTTCTATTATTGGTTTTCATAAACAATTTGATACAATTTAGGAAAACAACTTTAGATATTCGCTTGTGGCATTTTAAGTTTGTAGGGTGCAGTAGGGGAATGGAAATTCGGTAGTTCGAAATCGCGCGTCTAGCCCGCCGAATTCTGTTCAAAATATTTCCCAAGATCTTGAACATTATCTTATTTTTGCAACCCGCGGTAAACTGATTTTTATGCAAATTCGCCTAGGTATATAGTAAAAATATCGCTACATTTCCAAAGCAGTTTCGTGGCCTAAAGTTGAACATTTACATTGGTTTTAAACGCCGAATCTTACGCTTGCGCAATGTAGCGGATTTGCTTCAACCGTAGAGGCTCGTGGCCTTCAGGTTAAGCTGGGTAGCAGCGAAATACAACGCCGCGACGCGACGCTTGCAACGGAACGTCGACGACTTTGTCCCTGCGTAGTTGCTATCGAGGATAGTTTAATAAACCTCTAGCACAATTTTATATTGGGTGCATTTTGCATGGTATATTTCAATATTTAAACACTGAGAGACACAAGGACTCTAGGCGCAAAGACTTATTAAAACAAACTAAAAGGTAAATTAAAACTCGAAATTTGCAACAAAACTTTATTAAACTATTATAACAATACCTACTTAAACTATGACTCACACTAATTGTCCCACTTCTTAGAAACGTCAATATATTCGCCGTCAGGTGATGTATAATTTTTGATCGGTGGCGTCGCTACGGGGCCTCGGATTTCGTAGGGGATCAACTGTAAGTCGGGCTGTGGACAATTATAGATACATAACTTTCTTGTATCTAAGAATACTGTAAAACAACTTTCTTTCTCATTTTTAATTTAACAGGATTACATTATGAGTATAATGTTGACATTATTAAAGCTCCAAGCTCCAAGCACCTAATAATACCAAACATACAGCTATTACAGATATCAGAAAACATCTTAAACAAAAAACGGTGTTATGGGACTAAATTCACACAGGTCCATGACCGAAAAACGTAGGTTTTCTCACCTCTCCTTCAATCCACCGAAGAGACCTAAAAATCGATTATTGCGCATTTGTCAAAATGTTTTCCGGACCTGTACTGTCATTGATGTCCTCCTCGAAGTGTTCCGTCAACGGCGAACCTAGTTAGCTTTGATGATTAGCGCGAATGTGGCTGGCGAATCTGTCATTGACCTTAGTTGCTGTGTTAAACTAATGATTTCCACTGTCAAGAAGTGTTTTAAAAATTTTCTACCTAGAAGTTGTTGGTAGCCAGCACAGTATGGGACTGTGCTTGCCATGCCATAGGTATAGCAATAGGTTTCCCTGGCAACAAAACGTTACCATACCAACACAACTTACCATAATAGCTTCATTGTACAAGTCCTCAGACTCCTCAAGCAGTTTATCAAGTGCTCTCCTCTGAGCACCCATTATTCTGTCGATCTGTGCCACGTTGGCCATGTACTCTTCACGTTTGTACCGTGTCCAGTCTTTTTGTAAAATTGCACGTGCCTCTATCACTTCTGGGGACAGTTTTGGATGCGGCCTTTTCCTTTTTCTGTGAAAATAATAAATAAAAATGATTATTTTACCATTATTACAAGAGGCTGGCTGAAAAACTTGGATATAGAGATCTGATCCATGCAGGATGAATGCCATACGCAATGATGTTGATTACAATAGAGTTATGTATGGTAACTTGAGTAAGTACAGTCAATCATAAAATTGTTTTACCACTTTTGACAAAAAACTTCCATCAAAATTAAATGTCAATAAGATTCACTGTTCAAATTTGTTCAAATGACAACTTTATCTGTCACTTGGTCTTGTAAGCAAAAATAGACCTTATTTTTCTGTGATATGCAAACGACTTTCACTCTAAGGGTGGTAAAGCAATTTTATGGTTGACTATACAATTCGTATTTCAAATCACCAGGCATACAGGTACCTATCTAAGCACTGTGAACATAGAATACAATAGCATGGGATTTGATAAACCTCCCAATTATTAATGTTTTGTCTAAGATTTCCTATTATACTATTAGTAGATAAAGGACGAAGGCGACGACCGAACAAAACATTGAGACTGATGTTCTACTAACATATGTTGTAGTTTACAAATAAGAGATTTTAATTTATTACATAATTATTGAGAAATCAGACATACTCAAAGTTGTCCAGCAGTACAAGGGGCACCTCCATTTCATCAATAGGCTTCAGTTGTCGAGCATTTTTCTCCAATCTCCTGATCTGTTTTTCCAGCTTTTTACGACGCCTCTCTTCACGGGCTTTAACTATGGCTGGATCAACCTTTTTCTTTTTCTTCATTGGCTCAGCCCTAAAATATAAGTAATTGAAATATAATAGTTATTGTTTATGTTTATAAAAATAGCAAAACACTAAGAAGTTCAGCAAGAATATAACATTATTAAACTGCTGGCTTGTATAAGTTTCGACTAGCTTAAAAAATGAAGCATTTTAATTGATAAGTAGTGTATATTTTTAATTAATAATAATTCATAGTTGAATGTTGTCACTTACCATAGTTGATCTGTTACTTTGAACTGCACAGCTGCTGTGGTAGTAATGTTTCTACTATTAATAGGTATTTTTACTGCTGGAATAACTGATAATCTGTAAATATTTTAAATGCATATTAACAAGTGAAATTGATGTAATTGAGTAATTACGTATTAGAGGTTATGTAGCTAAAATAGATTTTCAATATACATACTTTGAAAACTGTCTCAATAATGACAAATTGAACATATTTTACAGTCTAAATACACTCAGGTGTAACTAAAATACTGTATTTTTAAATAAAATTAAATTATATTTAAGAAAATCGGAGCCGTCAGTGGCGTTCCTTTACACTTTCACAGTTGTCAGTTAAGTTACCAACTTAGAACTTTTGTACCAACAGTACAGTTATACTGTTACACACGCTAACTTATGTAATTTAAAAAATATTGACATTAATAACTGCTCTTTGTTAATAACTTTATTTTATTTATATTTTATTTTTAGTTTTCAATTTATAATATTTTTATAATAATTTCTCCGAAAGAAACGGAACGCAGCGAACTAATCGCACTCCGATTCACGCAGGCGAAATACACTATTCGTGTTACACCTAAAAAATGCGCTGTATCCACAGCTTAATTAAGTTTCTAAAGCGAGTTAGTTATCTATAATGGTTAGTTAAAAACTATAGATATTGTGTACTTTAAAAAAAATCTCTGTACCTACAATACAAAAGAAAATTCTATTAAATCTTTGCAACGTTATAAATCCTATTATGTCCCGCAGCTGGACAAATGCTTTACATAAAAATCGAGGTGAGAAAAAATGGTCTCCAATGGCCAAAAAGTTAAAACTGCGGTCCAATGCATAACATGCCTTCCAAAGAACGTAGTCGATCAGAATGAAATGCCATAAATGGTCATTCATACACAGACTGACCGCACTACCATAGTAGTTACAGTGCCTCAGTGCTACGAGCGCCTCATTATCAGAAATTTTATTGGATTATCAATAACAATGATAAATAAATAATGAAAAATAGCATTTGAATTACTGTAGTATTAGTATTATGTAGTATTAGTAGTAGTATAATTATTATAATTTTTTTTCTTTTTTATAAGTATACAAAGTAGATCAGGGCTGCCACAATATAAGACATTCCTATTTTGGGTTGGTACAACAGTAGAAGGTACACTTGATAAAAAAAACTTACCTTACAAAAAAAAAATGAAAAATCGAAATAGCTTCATCCGTTTGGGAGCTACAATGCCACAGACAGACAGACACTTCAATATAACACACTTCTTTTTGCATCGGGGGTAAAAGAAAATTTAGAAAGAAAGTAAGAAACATTTATTTGAACAGCACAAAAGGACACAACAAAAAATACAGCAATAAAGTGATAACACAAACGGTATAAAACTACAAAATATAGGACAATACTAGCTTCCACCTGCGGCTCCACCCGCGTGGTATATTGATAAATTGTAGTCTAAGTATGTGTTATTCTGAAGTATAAGCTATAATAATGTAAACTTACAACAAAAATCCATTTCGTAGTTTTTGCTTGAAAGACATCCATCCTAATAAACTTTCACATTTATAATAATATTAGAATATGGTCGTCATCGTTGCGCCGCGTGGACCTACTGGGTGTCCAGATCAGCCTATTGTCATAAATGTATTTGACACTGATTCTCATCTGGAGCTCTAGCGTTTACGCGAAATAGAATACAAAACTCTATAACAGAATAAATGTGACAACCCTAATGTAGATCCTTGATACAACATAATACAATAGGTAACCTTTAGCTATTGTATTATTTTACTACCGATTATTTGAAAATCCTTTACATGAAAGTGTTACTAAAGTATAAGAGAATTCTACCTTAAGTTATCCTTATTTTTATATCAATAGTCACAATTCTATGCACGCAATTCTGTGTCACAGAATTTTAGTAGGTAGATAGTCGGACGGCAGCATAGTGGGACAATAAGTAGGTATACTTTAATTGCTTAGATAATTATCAGATATCTAACTCAAGTCGGTACCTACACTATAAATCCGTCGGTAGCAGAAGTTTTAAACCTTTGTTCTGACATAGGTACCTAATAATCACATTAGCGTGCAGGTACCAGGAATGTCTATTGGAACAAGATTGGTACCTTAGAGAATTCAGATAAGAACTAATGTGATTATGATCTACTTATAATATAGACACATGAGAACAAAAGAGAGGGACAGAAAGCAAACAAAAGACAATACTTATATACCTAACACCTCCTAACTCATTAAACTCTTGAGTTCCAAATACAATTACACTTTTTAACAATCCCTCTAACAATTAAAATCTTGAGTCGGAATATCGTACACTAGACCTCTATTGGTGGTGGGGGAGGAAGAAGTTTCAGCTTACGCCACTAAATATTCTTCCACAAAACCTTGGGGTTCTTACTACTACAGCAGCCTATATTAGTCCACTGCTGAACATAGGCCTCTTCCAATGCGCGCCACTATTGTGTCATTGGAGGTATTTGTCCATAATCACCACGCTGGGCAAGCGGGATGGCGATCGCAGTAGCAGATGACTGCTGTTACACAGAAAGACGCAGCTGCCCATCATCGGATCTTTCCCTTTGTCGCTTCTTACGACGGGACGAGTAAGAGTGGTTCTATTCTTAGGACGGAAACTACACGGCACAGGGGATGCACCTGCACTGAACAAAAATGTCTAGATGGTCTCTGGTCATAAAAAAATTAGGAGTTCTATGACCGACTGTATGATATTTAGACTGTGGTTGCAGGTCCATGTTTTGTATCCAATTGCCCATACAATTAAGTGTCCGAAATTACTCAATTCATCACAGTGAAAGTCTAGCTGTATCTAACCGTTAGACTTAAATTATCAAGCCAAAGGTCACAGGTTCAAATCCAATGTACGCACACCTGACTACGAAATCATATAATATATGCATTTTATTAATTATCACCTTAAAAGGTGAAGGAAAATGTGGTGAGGAAATCAGCGAATCACGTACCCAGAATAAATGTTCTTGATTGTGTAAAACGATGTCCGAAGCTACAGAGTGGTTTAAATTCTGACACTTGGTTTATTCTAAATCACACACCTTACAATTTTGCACCATGCTCTATCCAACAACTATACGATAATGAGCAAAAATTATAGAGAGAAAGCCACACAAGCCCAGCTACAAAATATGTTCTACATTACAGCTGAGCTGCACAGTATGTATTGACAATAAAATTATTGTAACGGAGATTGCAAAATGAGCTTGACTCCTTTCAGAAGAACTTAGCCCATAGGGTTAAGTAATGATCGGAAAAAGGGAAGGGCCTTACCCTGCACTGGGAAAATAGACAAAGCTTAAAGATTTTTTTCCTGTTCAGCTTCCTAACCTAATGAGAAGTACTCGCAGCCAAATCTTCAAGAATGTATGTCGCAAATTGTTTCCCCCTTTCATAATGGAAATCGGCATCATCAAAATTCTATATGACTTTAAAGAGCTTCGTTAACTTCCATAATCATTTCCCTTTGTAAACATCCTCTAAAAAATTTGTATTCAAGAAACGCTGAGCGCTTGTAATGAACTTAATTGGCAATAACGGCCACATTTGAGCATAGGCCTACTTAAAAACTGAGGATAGTAAAAATATTCACCACAAAACGGGTTCCGTTCCTATTTTTTTACTCAACCCAAACGATGCAATGCAGAAATCAATTACCTACCTACAAAAAAAACCCGTTGAAGCAAGTTCATGCAACGATATAATTAAAATCCGAAAACAAGTTGCTCAAAGCTAGAATAAAACATTTGAGTTAGATGCCAATGTTGCGTAATGACCAGTTTACGAAACACATTATTTACCAATATCGCGTGACCACAGATAAATTACTAAGGAACCATAAAACATAATAATATGTAAATCATGTCATTATAGTAAACAAAACTACGACGAGAGACGGTCTCATCCTCAAGATGCTGTGGTGTTTGGCATCATTCTTCACTGATCAACGACGGCAATGACATGTGCCCGTAAACGTGTCTCAAGTTCTCAACTCGACTTTATTTATTTGCTAATCTGATCCGAAGTGCGGTAACATGGATACGAACTTAACCGATGATAAACCGAATGTGACGTTAGACCAAGTGATTGATTTCTTTAACTTAAACCTTTCAAATGTGAACCAAAGTGAAGTGACTCAGATACATCTGTTCGATTTGTACGAAGCCTACCGAACAATAGAGAAGGAACAATTAATGGTGTACAAGTCAGTGGCTTACATTATCGGAACACTCATCATTTTGAGCAACTTAACGGTTGTCATTTCTAGTGGACTTATACTCAGAAAAGGTATGACTTCATTATTTACGTGTCCATAATGATTTGCGTACTTAGTGATCAAGTTTCATTGTTAATTACTTTTGTCTACATTGTTTTACCTGTATACTACACGTTAGGTCCTAAATAAACATTGTCTACAGTTAGTTTTACAATTAGTCTGTATTCTGCAACAAATGTTTTTAATTTATATGGTCTTTTAAGTATTAAAATACCATCACGCGTGCTGGGTTTTCCAAAAAAGACCAGAAATCCATTAAATCTATTTCGCAAGTAATTTTTTTAACTGCGTCCAAAACAATGAAGGTAATTTCCTAACGTACGTAAACATTTAAGTCAAATTAAGCTCTTTATTCTCACGATGCTTTTCGAATAACTCGGAATGTATTTTGAATACTAACTAGACTATATATATCGTGCGTGGCTTTTTTGGATGGTCGAAATTGCAAATTATTTATAGCCAAAACTGTTATAGAATGTTGTCATAAATTGTTTCTAACAAATTTTGTTTTTGTTGTAAGACTTGGCAGGAAGTTTTAGAATTTGAAAACAATTAGCTGCTGAAATTTCTCAAATTTTATCTTGCCATTATGGAAGTTAAATTTTTATAAAAATAGTTTTGGTGTCATAGGAAATCTAATTTGTAACTTCTAATATAATACAGAAAAAGGCTAAAAAGGTCAAAGATGGTAGGATGTCCCGCAAATCTAAGAATACTATGTGAACTTAGGTAGGTACCTGCTGGCGCATTTATGTAGGTATGTCTATAATTTCTTCTCCTTTCTTTCTTCTTTATCATATGGTTGATGAACAACCTAGGGTCAAAATTTAATCCGCCTGGAGACCTCTGACATGACTACACAGCGTTGAAAAATCTCTCAGGTGGGCTGGTTTCCAAACGATGTTTTCCTTAACCGTTTTAGCAAGTGATAATTAATTTCTAAAACGTACATAAATCTGAAAAATCAGAGGTGCGTGCCTGGGTTTCGAACCTACGACCTTTGACTTGGCAGTCCAACGGTCATACCACTAGGCTATAACTGCTCAAGTTCTAATTATCATAGTTTATCTTATAAATATCTGTTAAACTTCAACGAAGTAATAATATGTTTGTTATCTAAACATTATTGTGATAATTAAGAAAACAAACGGACCATGTGATTTTACAGCTCATTGCTGAGGAATTTGTATGTATTGACCAGGGTAACAAAAGGTTTAAAGAGATATCATCAAGCCCAGCTGCAGGTGACTCTTTATGATTTTGACGTGATCAGTGACCATAGAGTACCATAGACCACGATGAAAACTTGATGATAATGTCGGCCGCGAGTGCGCCCATCGTAAAATTTATAACGCTTTAAATTTTAATATTGAGCAAATGCCGTCGAAAAGTCGAAAATTTTGGAGGATTTAGTTCGACGTGCAGAAGGTGACGCATTATGACGAACTTTCGAGTGGTTTATGTGGACCTAAACGTGAGCAACAATATATTGAGTTGATTTTGTATTTTCTGGTAAGGTTTTTTTATAGCAGAACGTGGAAAAATCTACATGATTCAAGGGATTCCATAGTTGTATGTAATAGTGTGTATTTAATTTGCTTATAGGTACTTACTATAAGTTGCATAAAAATCATAACTCCTAATTATTCTGTGTATAGAATAATTGAGTACCTATACCTATCTTTGTCTATTTACACGTGTAAGTACTTTACATAATGTCGTCAATTTGAATAAAAAGTTTGGCTATTACTAAGTACTGAGTTCAATACTGCTTGCTTCTAATTAGATAGGTACTTAGATAACCAGTTTTTAATTATTTATTGCTTTAATTCATTTTTTGTGGTCTTTGATCTTGTATTTCATTAAGTGCACGACACAGTTTGACATTTATCCCGTTTTATTTTTAAATTATTTACTTCATCTTAAGCTCGTATTTCTTCTAATAAAGATATATAAAAATTCATTTCAATTTTTCAACACCATGCTGTTTTGGTGAAGAAAAATGTAAATGAAAATTCTATAAAAAATATCCAAAGTTATCTCGATGATTAAATAATAAATTCATGGGTTCCGTACCAGCAGTCATCACACAATACACTTGGCTGATTTTTATTATTTGTTGCAAAACAGCTATACTCACTCTAAGTTTGAAGCTTGTAATATCTATGAAATGATAGAGCAAAAAAAAATACTCAAAAAAAGGATTCTCGTATCCTTTTTGTATCTTTTTAGGATATCCGCAGAATTTTGATACGGCGCGTATACACTGCCGCATGCCTCATACCAAAGATATTGGTTTAATATTTCTATGCTTCATACATACGCAATTTGTCATAAAATCAGGCAACACCGTGAGTGATGCATGGCGCAGCAACCAATTTATAGCCGAAGTCCGAATTAGCACTCTGAGGTTTATAATGTTAATTTATTCTATTAATATAATATATTAGAAAAAAAATACTGTTACACAACTGTTACAAATCCAACAAGTCAAAAATCGGTTCAGCCGTTCTCGAGTTATTATAACTGTTCGAAGAAACCCGACTTTGTTTTTTATATAGGTATATATATAGATTCGTATTTGACATAGCTACGTCTACCTCAAGTAACATGGGACCAGAACAGGCGAAAGAAGAAGATACTACGTCTATGAACAAGTAATCTACCCAGTAGTTAAGTACCTAATATTTACTTTTGCACTAATAGAACTTTTAGGAATCAAGAGCTATAAATCGTGACAAACGTGCGCGGTGTGAGTGCGACACATCAAATGCTAATACTGAACCAACACCAATTCATCATTATTTGTATATTAACTTAGACATCCCTAAAGTAGTATTTTTTTCCGAAATTAACATTTGCGTAAGTAATAATCGACAGTCGACACCCACTCACGCTATTTCCCGTTTAATAAAGTTTTATTCAAAGCCTAACTACTCTATTTATAGATCATAAATTAATGTTAAACAATGAAATGCGTCAAGTCAGAAATGTTAGGTATTCATCGATGAAAAGGTATTTTTAGGATTCGAGCCTAAACCCTTAAATCTATTTAATTTAAAAAATTCACAAAAAATACCTTATAAGATCACTTATCATATCACAGTCTAAAATGTAGATATATATAATAGCCTAAAATGTCTATATCTTATAGTCTATATAAATCTTTTTCCAAAAAGGTTTCATATAGATTGAATATGAGACCTTTTTAGAAAACGATAAATATGATAATAAAACGATGAAAATCATTATTATAGGTAGGTATTTCAAAGACATTACTTACCAAATACCTACAGATAAATTAATAAGTATAAATAAACAAAAGATATGGGAAAAAAGAAAAAATACTTTTTATCAAGACAGCTTTACATATATTTGATACTTTACAGATATTTTGTAAAAATAAAATGTGCATGTCATGATTACGTTATTCATTTTATCTACCAATCAAAACCAGTTTTCTATCATGCCAAGTATGTGTCAAATGCTACAGTTGAATAATTTTGTTACGGTTTTTTTCTATAGTATTTATTACATACCTACCTATAATTTTTAAGAAAAAGTCTTGAGGTAAATTTTGCTACTAGGCCAACTCGTTCAATGATGCATAAACTGGATCTCTTTAGATCTGCGTCATTAGATCGTCAACCATATTTTTGATACGAATGTGGTCTATATTCTTTTAATAGGGGTGTCCGTGTGCCTATTTGGCAAAACAAAAATGACGCTAATGTGTTATCCGAGACGGATTATCCTTCATCATCACGGACATCCCTGTTCGTCCACGCCGAAGACGATGTTTGCTTCAAGTTCAATATTGTATGGAGAATTTCGATAGCACAGGCAGACAATACCAATAGCTGAGTTAGCTATTCGAAAGTCAAACCCTGCTTGTATTTTTCTTGAAACAAATATTTGAAACTTTGTTTTCGATATTAGATTTTTGACGCAGGAGTCTTAATTTTACAACTTATAAATATTTATTTTTAAATATTGATCACATGCGACGTTACAATACAATATCACGTCACACCCATATTCCTCGTTAGGGTTAGGCCGAGTCGTGATACATTCATTATTTAAACGATAATTACTAACAAAAACAGGGTAATGCCGCTACATTTAGTGATGAATATGATGATACAGTGAGTCAACAGAGCAAATGTAGTCTGAGACTGTTACGGTCACAATTTGACTGCGAAGTCCATTATAAGGTCGAGACTCTTTTAATTTTTAATTAAGAAAAAAAACAACTTATACTGTCAGCACTCTATACTTAATCACAGAGCATACCTACAATACTGCTGTTCTGTGGTGTCACAGGTGGGAAAACGGACACATCGACTTGAGACACGCTGTTGCTAAAATAAAATTAAGTTAAAATTTAAAAGGTATATTTATCAGCTTTTTGTACGGAGCCCTTGTGAGCGAGTCTCGCATTTGGCCAGTTTTTTTTATTTCGCCAAAATCTTATCTCCGGTCTCCGGGTGGCAAGTGGAAGTTTCCAATCAGAATAACCCATTATTGCTTTGCTGCGGCGATCGTGGCTGAGACAGTTATTTCAATATAATTATTTAATAAGCTAACATGTGCTATATATAACATGTAAAAAGTTCACAAAAATCCATGAGTTATTTTAAGTCTAATGAAATTATCAAAGTCACAGTTGGGTTTAAGGCCGAGCTTTACAGATTTATGTTAACTCAACTTAAAATGCTTTATGTCAGAAGATATTATTAAGCTTTCAACTTCAAAACGCAAAAGTTATAAAATATCAATTAAATTGACCAGCCCATGGATTAAATTACCAGTTCAGTACTTGAAGTGCCTGTTAGCAACAAATAAATATAACATACACAAAGTAATTAATGCAGTATTACCTAAATCTATTATTACTACTAAAAATAATTAAAATTAAAACTTAACCTACAGCAACACTAAGATCACACATTGTACAGCGAAGGGCGACCTATTGCGAGGTTGCGTGGTCTCGAAAAGTTTCCTTCGTAGGTAATCTCTTTGCTAAATTAAAAAAACAACTGCGTGTAATCTTTAGACAGATTTTGTAAAAGTGTATATACCTGTATATAAGGTGCTTCTAAATTATCTGCCACGGCTGCAATGGGAGTTGAAAAGGGTATTTAAAAAGATTAGAAACCACATGATTTTGAATTACTTATAACGTTAAAATTCAAATGATTCAACGTGCTATTGGTTATTTATATTACAATAGTGAAGTTTTTTTTTATCTAACGTCATTTTTTTTTCTTTTGCCTGCGTTTTATTGCGTAGGTCTAATTCTGCTCCATGCTCCAATTTTTTTTTTATTGTTCCGGGGTACGAAATTTCTTCACTATTGTAATCTATATACCCTATACTTTCTCCAATTGCAACCCTGGCAGATAATTTAGAAGCACCTTATATAAGGTCAAATCAATGTGTGTGTATCTACTTTCTAAAACACTACTCTTGTGTTACAGGTCAACAACCCAAAAGCACGTACCTCCTACTAGGAAATGTCTCTCTCGCCGACACCATCGTTGGGTTCTCCCTCATATTCGGAGTCACAGTGGACAACTCCGTGAGTTCCAACCCCTTGTGTATCTTTCAAATAGGTAAGCTAATCAACACGTTGAGACTTTATTGTGTTTTTACAGTACTGGTCCTGAAAGGTAAGAACGCAACCCTTATGTCAAAGTATCGATGTCTGGTCATATTCTGTCTGTTCGATCTTTTCAATTTCGGAAATGACTACCTATACAATATTTGAAATTTAAAATAGTCTTAAAAGTAATCATTTCTTTCATTCGCTATTCGGCTATTCTCTATTTATTTTGCAGAGGTTAAAAAATCTTTGAATGCAATAAGTTCTAGAATTTAACACATGGGGGGGTAACTCTTGAAATGTGCCTATTCTATTGATATACGAACTCGTTGCAAAGGTTGGTGCAAAAGTGAGTGCCAATGCGTGCATTGTTTCCTGGTAATTTTGGAGTAAAAATAGGTTTGGGATTGGATTCGTACTTCAAGAGTAAGCTTCCTAATAGCAATTTCTCTATCTCAAATAGCTGTACATTTTTCTATTCGGACCTATCTTATTTATTGTCTTTATTACTATTTCCAAAAATGATTTTGATTGGGTTTTTTAATTATTATATGGTTCTAGATGTTTCAAGTTTATTTTATTTCGTGGAGGTGACTTATCAAAACAGATAGGATTTGACATCTGAAGACTTGTACTTTTGTTATCTGTCCTTAATCTATTCGTGTATAGATTATAAAAACTATATTATAAAAACTTGATATAAGTTAGTCAGTGTGAGAATGGAATGTGCAAAAAAGGCCATTAGCTTAAAAAAATGCAGTATCTAGCAATCTGTTTGTACTAAGACGTTATCATGATGTTTTTATCTACACATTATAATTTAATTATTAATGAAGAAATTACATCTATATAGAGCACTCCTAAAAGTGCATTTCCAAAAAAAATAGTAGGGAGGTTCATCTTTAGGACAAGTTGATGTAATCGACAAATAATATTCTTAGTATTAAGTAATATGATTGCTTATTTTCGAAAACAAAGAATGCAATTATGTTAACACTTACCTAGCCAAGTAGGTATATGTAAAATGGAATGAGTTCTGAGATAAATGATGAACAAGATGTATTTAAATTCACGCTTGCTTGAATCTTAACAGAAAACAATACTTAGAAAGATATAAACTTTACTGATTATATGAATAAAAATAGTAAGTGCATAAGCTAGGCAAAGGGCACGGTAATATATTCTTTTATTATATGTATATTAATTACCTATATAAACCAAAATGCCTAGTCATTATTATTGAGGAAAAAATATATTAGGTACATTTTCTACTTAATAATAAACTTTTCACAAACTTTATTTTTTTACTTAATTAACTGTTTTGTCTGAGTACTAAATTTACCTGTTCCATTAAAAATTATAAAAACTATAATAACATATTGGACAAGGGAACTTACTCTTGAACGTCGAACCCAATCTCAATCATTATAATATATTATGCAAAAGTTGCAAATTTCTTGGTCAGCCAGAAAACAATGCGCGCGCTTTTGCACCAATGTTGCAATGAGTTTTTATAATTGGGTTCGCAGTGCAAGAGTAGCCCCCCAGCACGAAATACGATAGAGCCGCACTGAGAGATATAGGATAGTATGTAAGCCAGATAAGACTAAAATAGTTATATATTGTATGGCCTACATGTGATACGGCACGCTCATAAACTAAAAGAAAAAATAATGATCTTTACTAAGTTTATGATCTTTTCCTCGCGGCTTTGCTCAAATTGTAGTTCATAATTTCAATACCTACACCATTCTGGGGCGGTTCATAGAGGAGAGGAGCCTACCCACTATCAAGATTTGATCTACGGAACAGTGCCACTAGTTATAGTTTCCGTGTAAAATGGCTAAGACATAAGGACAGATGACAATCACGTCGTAGGCAGTTTCTGGACGAGAGTTTTGAGGGACTTATGGTTCTTTATATGCTGAAATAAAGCAGAAGAATTCGCGGGCAAACGCTAGTTTCTACATAAATGTTACTTAATTTCAACAGGCATGCTGGTATGTCCGGCGATGGTGTCCATCTTCAGCGTGGGCTTGATAGCTGTTGACCGGTACATCTACATCCTCCACGGTCTGTACTACCAGCGCTGGTTCAACACCACGCGCGTCAGAATCGGCATTCTTATCATATGGATGATCGGTAAGAAACTGCATTAAACCACGTAGTTTTTGTTGTGTTGTATTATTACTAAGTTCATTGTCCATAGCAACGTGTAGCTAAAAATAAGTAAGCACGACTTTTGTAAAACTTAAGAACGAAAATTTTATTGATTTTAATATTAAAATGCGTGCGCAATTCATACTGATAATTTTAGTTTACAACCTACCTTCTACCTTCTTACGTCAGTAATAGATAACAATCAATAAAACTATGATTGTAAACTTCTTTAATATCATATTAAAAAAACAATAGCAGCACGTTGCTAGACATTTTATTTTTAACCTAATAAAAGTAGTTAATGTTATTGTAACTAAACGTTTGTGTTTAACCCCTATTCCAGGTATAACGCTTGGATTTATGCCAGCCACTGGATGGACTAACACTGAATTGATCTCTACTCGATGTTACTACGTCTCTCTCTTTCCCGGTGGCCTGATACTTATCAACTCTTTTCTCAGTGTTGTACCAATTGTGGTAGTCGTTATCCTATACTCCATAATATTAGTACGAGCCCTAAAAACAGTTAAGGATATAAATCAAGGTATCAAAAACGTAAGACCATTAGCGTCTCCAGAAAACTCGAAATTAAGAATGTACCGCGGCAGCGTCAACAAAAATTCTGGTGTACAATCAATTAAAGTACCAGAAAAGCCTGTGCTGTCTAAAAGTGCATCCTTCAATGTTAATTACGAACACGGAGAAGGAATTGTTGCGAAACCGACAATGTCCGTTAAGTCTAAAAGCAACCATGACCTCAATCATAATCAAACAAAGACGACACTTAGCTTTAGTAATATTGACAATTCAAGTCCAACAAACGAGTCTAGATACAGTATTTGCACGATTGAATCACAGATATCTTGTTCTAATATCTCTATGACGGACCCAAAGACTGGAAGATTCCAGAATCAAGTTAAGAAAATTTGTAATGTAAATGCGCTAACTAGGAAAACAAAAGAGGCTAATAAATGGAGGGCTATTACTATAGTAATGTTAACTTCTGGTGGTTTCATTTTTACTTGGATGCCATTCTTCATTGCAGTAACCGTCTTTGTTTTCTGTGAAGAACAATTAGTTAATCCAAGATGTTTACATATAAGGACCTTACTTGGTGGACCTTTGGCCACGTTAGCATTTTTGAATAGCATATTAAACCCCATAATCTACGCGTGGTGGCATAAAGGCTTTCAGGAATCCGTAAGAACTTATTACCGTAGATACTTATTAAAGTACATTAGTCGAGTCGGTAGATAACAATAAATATAATTTATTTTTTTAAGGTTTCCATGACAGGTCGACTCTCTAAGAGCCGATTTCACCGCTAACACTAAACGCGATCAATTAAAGTTAAACTCGGTTCAAGTGTTCAATTTGCGTAGGGCTGAACTTAGTTTTATTAAACTCGGTTTTTAAAGTTAATGGTGAAATTGGGCCTAAGTGTAAATATTTGTAATACTCTCTAAGCTCTCTATGTTTATTTGTGTTGTGTTGTGTTCTAAAACGCTTACCTATGTATGTGTACCTATCTACGTAGTTCATCAAAACAAAACTGATTTAAAATTAACGATTGTTTTCAAAATTTAAATGTTTTGGTGGGATAAAAATTGTAACTGCACATATCAAAATTAATTGGGCATACTTTACAATCAGATGAAATATAAAGCTGATATCGCCTAATTACCGGGAGATCCCAGAAAACTTTGGCAATCCTGAATGTTTAATAATAGTTAATGTTAATAATGGATAATATAATTGTTTTCTTTGTTATGCTTTTGTAATGCTAATAAATTATAATACTTTTTGTCTCATAGTAGTATCAAGTAATATGGTAAATTCGACTAGATAGTGGTGAGTACTTATTAAATATCATTGACAATTTTTTTTTACGAAACTTTTCGTGAGAAAATATACCTAGTTCATTTATGTGTGTAATTACAAATTTTAACAATGCAATGGTATGATTGGGTATTATATTTCGTCGTTTCATTCTTCAGATACAATTTACAAGGTAATTTAATGTAATTCTGTCTTAATTCGCTTGTAAATTGTATCTTCGAATGAAGCGACTCTTATAATAATGATCGAACTTCACTTCAAGAAGTTCATTTGATCTTATATGTATAACACTATTTACTGTAAATAATGCCATCAAATACCTATGTAAATATTTAAAAAATCTATGTTATTTATTATCATCATCCCTAATTTGTATCGGAAATTTTTGTTTGTGAATATTATAAAACATTGGCTAAAAAAAGACTGAAAATATATGACCTACATGTTTATCTAGATAAAACTTGTAACTTCTGCACGCTTGACAATTTACATTTACGTAAAACAGCAAAGCAGTAAGAGACTTGAAATTATTTTAAATTATAAATATCATAAAATACTGAAGGAAAAGTTAGCGTAATTGTAATGACCAGCTACGCTAATTACTGTCACGGGTTCAAATCCCACACTGGATAAATTTTTCGACGACGTGACGCGACGCTCAAATATCTGTGCATTTTATGTCTCGATACAGGAGACAATTTTAGCGCCCTGCCAGTGGAGAAGGCTTCACTTCATAAAACTTAATTCCTACCGCCTTCCCTTTCAAAAATGACATAGTGGCCTCTAGGATAGTCTTCTGTATTATAAACAAAATTCTATATGAACCTGTGAAGTACCTTAACAAAATGTTTATAATAAACGTAGTTACTTAAACTATTAATAATAAATTATAAAGATCGAAAGACTTAATTATTTTATTATTTGCGATCTAAACAGGTATATTTATATCAACATTGCCAGCGATGGGATGGACAGGCCGCACATTCACTGACTACAGATGCTGGTACATCGCCGTGTTCCCCTCCGCCTTGCTCCTTGTCCTCTCCATCCTCGTCCTTTCTGTCATCATCATGGTCTGCATTTTATACATACTCATCCTACGCAGTGCCGTCAAAACCGTAGACAAAATTAGAGAATTTCGGGATAATAGTTATACAAATAAAGCCTATACTGGAGACCTACCTACCTCAACTGTCATCTCTATTTCCGAGTCTATTCAAAATTGTAGTAAGATTGATTTGCAGAAATTCGATAGTGTGACCCTAAAAAGTGATACAAGTAGGGAGGGGAAAAGATTTAAATGTTGTAATGTCAGACCAGCTGCATATCCAACCAAGTTGAAAGCAGTTACGACTGTTTTAATAGTAACTTTGTGTTTCCTCGGCACTTGGGCCCCTTACTATGTAGCCGTAATAATGTATGTGAAATGTGATATTATGAAGAATGGTTATGATTGTATACCTTTAGAAATCTTAACTTTAGGACCTCTATATCTCTTGGGAGTTTGTAATAGTCTTTGTGATCCCATAATATACGCATGGAGGCATTCCGGATTCAAAAGAACTTTGAAAAAAATATATCGGAAATTTGTGTTGAAACACGAAATATGAATTAGGTACCCACCAATGCAATATATAGCTCAAGTTACATTAAAGACAAGGACTCTTTGTTTCAAAAATATAGAAAGCTAATTTTTTATTTATAATAATTGTTAAGTATTTACGTTTGAAACAACGAAAACTATAGGCGTAGGTAACAAAAACTCGCGGTGAATTTGGAGGAGATCTAATATTGTGATTAAGGAATCTAATAAATAATAAACTGCCGACCGTCTAATATCAGGGAAACCTACAAATATTTAGAATCTGTTATACCGCTAGCTATTATGCTCTAATGTAAACTACTACTAATAGCTCTTGTGGAAAACGTAAACTTATCAGAAACATTGGGCGACTGACTGACTTTGCACTGATCATAGCCCTATGGTTTTAGATTTACTAGTCCCTACCAAGAAGATAACAGATAAAAGCAATTGGCTATGGTTTTGAAACACTCGTAATAGTAGGTAGGTACCTATAGATAAGTTAAATTACTTTGTTAAAATAAATTAAAATATTTTGTTACAATTTGTTGTTTTATTGCTAAATGAACCTTTCAAGTCTAGCTAGGTTGATGAACCTAGCATCTGTGCACTTGAAAAAACGGCCCATAAGAACTTGTTTTTTATATTGACACTGCGCAAGCGCATAGTATTTCATCGCAACGCAACCACACAGTGCCAGAGGTGTTTACTTTACCGGTAGCCTTCTTTTTGACGAATTTACTAGGTATGGATGCGTTGATATAAACCATGTCTTGAACTTTTTCTTCAATAAATGATTATTGCAAGAAATATTTAAGTAAGTAACTCTATTTTAACTATGGATATTTGACAATTCTCGGCAAAACTCGGCGATATTATAGGCTAGCAACTACCAGAAAAATTGCCCATGTTTACTGCACCATAACACTATGATTAATAATTATTTTGTTAGGTAATGTGGTAATGTGATAGATAACTCACTGAATAGCCCTCATTAACATAAACATAATAAAACTGGCTGATATGTAATTGAGATATCCGTTAACTGGCCGGTAGCATTCAAAAAAGCAATAATACATTTATTATTTAAGTAAGATAAAGTGTACTTAATAAAAAGATTACCCTTAATCGAAGGATATAAGATTATCGGCCTCGTGACACACTGCCAGTGGTCAAAATGACTCGCTTGGCGATTTGTGTACTCCTGTGTGTGGCTTCCTTAGTCCAGGGAAGACATGAGAAATATGAGGGGTAAGATTATTTTTAATATAGTTTTCGAAATCCTTTCATTACGGGTTCCAAGACAGAACTCAATAGGACTAGTAATTTTTTAAATATTATTTTATAACTAGCTTCCGCCCGCGGCTTCGCCCGCATGATATGTTGATAAATTGTAGCCTATGTGTTATTCTGATGTATAAGCTATATTGTGGTGAAGTTTCATTCAAATCCATTCAGTAGTTTTTACGTGAAAGAGTAACAAACATCCATACATCCATACATCCATACTTACAAACTTTCGCCTTTATAATATTAGTAGGATAATATGTAGATACTGGTTTACGTATCTTTGGAATTGAATAGTGACCTATGTACCTAATATCCTAACTTCTGAGACAAATAGGCAATGGTAACACATATTCTGTGGTTACTTTAAGAGACATACTATAAGATACTATAAGTTTGAGAGAAATACTAGTCGATGCAGTACCTTCCAGATTTTCCTATAAACTAATTAAAATAATTACCAAAAATTAAACAAACTGCATGCCATTCCAACCTTATAGCCACCAATTGTTCCGTGTGTCCGGTTCTGGAGCAGAGATCGCCGAGCTAGAAGCTAGTTTAGACATTCTGTCCACGAAATCAGCAGCACGATCATCTTCTGGCAAACTTGAAGCTATTGTCAGACTGTCCCCGGAAGAGAAGCAGCAATGGCTTCAATACTTCGACGAAAGAAGCATGGAGTACACCAAGATTGCTGATAATTTGGCCAAGTAAGCAAAATATTTACAATTTTTACTATTTAATACTATATCTAATAGCAATCTACACCTATGAATAAATGAATAAATCAGCCTATAAACATCCCATTGTAGGGCAAAGGCCTCTTCTCATACAGAATTGCCTATGATTAATCTAAACCTTGGAAGAATGTAAGGCAAAATTTTTCCTCTAAGATCTAGACACAAGGCAGAGTGTCAGACAAGTTTCAAAATGACGTCCCATTAATCCGAAGCTACAGTAATACCGATCTCTATTTACATACAAATACAAACTTACAATAACGAACTATAAGGTACATATTATAAACTGACCTTAAACTAACATTCAAACTTACGTAGGTTTTATATACTGTTAAACTCAACTCTACTGTAGTTTTCGCGCAGTCGGAAAAAAAGTACCTAGGTACGGAAATATTGTTGCAATGCATGTAAGTAATGCAAAATCAAATACTTACTTAATAATTTTCTAATAATTCAGTATTCTTCGTGATGAAGAAGCCCAAATCGTATCAAAGAGAGCAGCAGCCAAGCGAAGCGGGAAGTCAATCACCTGGGACACTTACTACAGACATCAAGAGGTAAGTAATTTAGTGAATACCGGATCTACATTATTATGAAGAGCCTAAAATCCTCCCAACTCTCTACAAAACTACTAAAATAAAATTTTAATATATGTGCAAGTAAGTACATTAATATTTTGAACTTCATCATTCAAATTATTGGACCTTTTCTGAAAATACTAGCCAAAAATACAGTTCTATTTGTATTTCTTACTCGAAGACTAAGTATAGCCATCAGTGAGGATTTGCCTCACTGGCTATACTTAGCAGCCAGTTGGGAACATCGCCTACCTACAGGCAGCGGTCTGTAAGATTAAATTGTTACCATATTTCTAGAGTTATTTGTTATTGCTATTACTGTTACGACATAGCACTGATAGCCAAATGGTATGACCGTCGACCGACAAGTTTCGAGTTCGATCCCAAGGCGCGCCTCTGACTTTTCGTAAGTTATGTGCTTATTATAAATTAATTATCAGTTGCAAAAACGGTGAGGGGAAAACATCGTGATCAAACCAGCACATTTGAGAGATTTTTCAATGGTGTGTAAAGTCATGTCAGAGGCCTACGGGCGGTTTAAACTCTGACACCAGGTTGTTCATCAACAATACCATAAGAAGAAGACTGTTACGTCTTGTATTTTCAGAATTAAATGTGGAAATTGATATTCCATGTATTTGTTGATAAAAGTAGAACTTAGTTATTGTGAGCATTGGTAATATAGAATTAAAGCTGTAACATTTATAAAGATTCCAAAATAAGTATATCAAAGATTATCTAGAGATATTTAGTTAATAGACTTAATACCGAAATCATATGTTTTAGATTAACGATTACTTGGATGAATTAGCTGCTGAATACCCTGAACTAGTGACAGTCATCAATGCTGGACTCAGCTACGAGGGTCGCCAGATCAAGTATGTGAGGATATCCACGAGCAAATTTGAAAACCTGCAGAAACCAGTAATTGTTGTTGACGCTATGGTCCACGCTAGAGAATGGGTTACCACTCCTGTCGCTCTGTACATCATCCACCAACTCGTAGTAGAGATCGCTGACAGTAATTTAACCGGAGGGCTCGACTGGGTCATTATCCCCCTAGCCAATCCTGATGGCTACGAATACTCGATTGATGAGGTAAATATTCAGACCTTAAGATTTCCCTAGATATGTCACGATGAACAACTTATGACATTTTGACCTTGTCAGGTCTCATCAGTATTTCCGTGTTTATAATTGGGTACCAACTAATAAACAAAATATCTCTTTTTAACTCAATTTGTATTCATAACCATGTTCATGGCAATAATACTCGTAGCAGCTGACATCATTTGGTTATTACAAACAAAAGTATCTCTTGAAATATACTTTATACAAATTCCCAGGTCAATGTCACTTATATTGAACCTCTTTTTAATAAGTTTAAAAGCAACAATAAACTTATAATTAATTATGCTTTATTACAAAAAAAAACTCACTTTGCATAGCCTTACCATAACCAAAGAGTCTTTCTGAATACTGTAATCTCTCTTCCGCATAAGTTATTTAAAATATGAAAAGAAATTAAAAAGAAAAAACTATGTACAGGACCGTTTGTGGCGTAAAACTCGTTCTAAGTCTCACGAAGGAGCTGATGAGTGTCCTGGAGTAGACGGCAACCGCAACTTCGAACACTACTGGGGTACCAACGCCAACAGTGCCAATCCTTGCTCACTCATCTACGAAGGGCCTTCCGCCTTCTCCGAGCCTGAGACCAGGGTCATCCGAAGTGTTGTACTCAGCCATCTGGAGAGAACTGCCCTCTACATATCTCTGCATAGCTACGGAAACATGTTCCTGTATGCTTGGGGCAATAATGGTAAGAAAACTTATACATTATTCAGGACTGCAGGCTAGTCACCTTACGAATATCCAATTATGGCAGCTTCTTTGTAAATCTGTGTTTTTCCGTTTGGAAGCTAAATACCATAAATAATAACTTTTGTTTTAATATTTTTAGGTACATTACCTTCAAACGGTCTGGTCCTTCACCTAGCTGGTGTCAGAATGGCGACTGCTATTGATAAATTAGCTTTGGACAAAGCTGATAATTATGTTGTTGGTAACGCTGCGTATGTTCTATACTACACGACCGGTACTTCCCGGGACTGGACCAGAGCTGTGGGTATTCCTCTCACATATACCTTGGAGCTGCCCGGTTATGAATATAATTTTGAAGTACCCGCAGATTACGTAGAACAAATTGTTACTGAAACCTGGGAAGGTATCGCCGAAGGAGGTCGTTATGTATTGGCTAATGTATAGAATAATAAACTGCAGCTTTGTAGCAAATTATAAAAATAATTTAGTTGATAACTTTTTATTCTCCTTTATTTCCTATCCGTGTATTACTAACCAGCCGGTTTAAGCCTCTAACTATTTGAGGCTGGTGTATATTGAAATAGGAAAGACCAAATAAGACCCAGCAAAGCCAATAGCCAGAATATTGTGTGCGAAACAACTCTGACGATGGATTGGCCATTAACTAAGCGAAGACACGAAATCGCTTTAGAGGAAGTTTCCAGAACAATAAGTATAGGTACTGAAAGCTCATTCGCTATATTGTTATCAGGATAGATTCTATGAAATACAACAATCGATTTTACTGACCACGTTTACATAACAAGGTCTAGTTTTACATCATCAGCTAGATACACATAGGATACTAGAAACACATTATTCTTGGATATTGTTACTAACCTATCAGTCGTATATTACAAAATGTTTTCTTTTAAAAAAACTAGTGTAACACTTCTCTTTTTACTACTAATACATAACACAAGCGAATTCAGATTCATGAGAAGAATACAAGGAATTGGGAAGCCATACTATAAAATTTTGTTAGCATTGGGAAATTGCCGAGGTGGGTACCTACGTAAAAATATTTTTTGTCAATTTTGTGTGACATTGAAGAAAATTCAAGGTGTAGCAAGGGGGGTGGCTAAGGACCTGGCCTACCCTAGAATGCTTCGTTTCGTTTCCTGTAGGTATCATTGGTCTACGGCCAGTTGACAACAATCAATAGTTTAAAATATGCACCCAAATAATAATTCCTAAGCACTTGGACGGCAGATACTTTCAACTTTGTTATATCGGGCTCTCCAGCGGCCTAGAGATGGTTGGCGGCCAGCCGACATATCGACTCAAACCACCCCGTATAACTAGTCTTATCAGCATAATGACGGATATGGTATTCACCGTTTGCTACAAAACGACTACTAGACGTCATTTCACTGTATCCAAATGCGTCGGTATAACAACAAAGCGATTAATATGATCTGTAATTTTTTGCCTTTTTACAGAAAAGCTTATCTACTTTGATCAGAAAATATGGTCAAAACTATTTCTTAACAGGGTTTTAGACATTTACTTTAAGGCTGATAATGGTAAGATTTCGTAGAATTATTTATTTATTCTTAGTGTACAATACAAATGCCTAGGCATTTTCTATTAGTCAATCTTGGGCTGATAACAATTTGGTGGATGCACTGAGATATTTCTACTAATTAATTCTGCAGCATATACTAATACTTTGTATATATTGTCAACTTTTTAATTAGGCACATAGTGCATCTCGACATGGCACAGGTAAAGGTCGACGAGCAGAGAATGCCTATAGCATTAAGTCCGTGCATGAAGTATAAAATAACAAAAGAAAAACACCACTACCACCAAACTACTAGAATACTTTACAATAGTACTAGAAAGATTGATACCACTATACCATTGGAAATTAAAAACATATCATTTGTTGTTTTAACCAAGATCATTATCTACTTTAATTAAATGATTAATTAATGACTTACATCGCATTATATAAACAGACATAGACATTAAGCAAACAAGTTTGTCTGTTGTTTGTTTGACTAATAACAGCCCCTTCCAATATCTTTTGGCAGTACTGACCATCTATGGCGAGGGTGTTGGATAGACAGTAAAAGCAAACGCTTTGGGGGCATTGATATACAAAAAAAAGGGTTTTTGTATATCAATGTTTGGGGGCGAAAGCAAATTATACCTGGCCTATAGTGTACTATCGTGGACAAAGCCAGTGCACCACTCTTAAGGTTAGAATCGCTTGCACCGAACGTAGCTGTGGTAGCGCTAGCCTCGCCTCTACGCTCTTAGCATCGTTCAAAGCAAAAAGATCCCAAAGTAGTGCACCGTTCGTGTCCGCGATAGTACATGTTCACCTGTTAAAAGTAACTAATAACCTGATATTGTGTTATGTGGATTGAGTTAGGTGTACAAATAAGTATAGATACCTACCTATATACCTTTACCTTTGTTAGGTTAATTGGTTTAACTATTCTTGTGTTTCAGAACATTTTAAGATATCAAGAGTAGAAATCACCCTTGTAATTAACAATACCAGCAGTTTTGCGTACTCTGAGGCCGGTGTCGGATATTCTGAATTTTCAGCAACGTTATACCTACCAACGCAACTTAATTTTATTATATATGCAATCTCAATTTTTTCATGCAGTCCAGTACCAAGTACAGATTCTTCAGAATTTTCTGGTATCCAAAAACTAAAAGCTCCAATTTCATATATGCCATTCCTTCGAGATAGTGATAAAGGGAATTAGTAATACAAAATTAAAATATTTACTATATAGCAAAACCGAGTTTTATTTCTTCTCCCTGAAAAAGAAGATCCAGATAACTGGATTCATTCTAAGTGACTGATCACGTGACTCACTTTAGATTTCGACCTATTTTCTTAGGGAAAGTTGTTTAGTTTTATGGACCCTATTTACCTCCTAACATTTGGCAGGTCTTTAGGCAACACCCTGTAGGTAAGTTCTACATCAGATCATGACGAGATAATGTTTCATTTCACGTCTACCTTAGTTGCGCAGAGTGCAGCGGGCAGTCTGTAAATTGCGAGCGACCTTCAAAGCACAAAAAAAAATAATCAACCGTTTTTGTCGATCATCATCATCTTCCCGCCTTTAAATATCCTAGTTTATGTAATATTATATTTTTAAGTTTAGCGATAAGTTTTTTATTCCATTTATCTCTATTTTATCTGCCATATCACTTACTGACAACGTTGCATCTTATAAAAGCATTATCTAAATATAATTATTTATAGAAAAATATAAGTATTTATTGGATAATGTATCCGATTAGAATATACTGTCTCGCTTGCTCAAGTGCCAAATTGGTATTCCTGCTCTGCTCTCACTGTGTCAAAAATTCATAGCCAATATAGATTTTTTTTTAATAATAATCGTCTAGATGACACTAATGACAGACAGATGAGTGAAACGAAACGTTATGTTTATTTACGTTCGCAAGTCAATCGCACGCAAATCACAATAGTCATTACGCACAAAAATAAAAATTCTCAGTGTGATGCTCTTTAAAAAGCTCTGAAGATGTTGTGGTATCTACCATGGTCTGAAAGTATTAAAAAAAGAGCCTGCAGGTATCTGCTACAACGGTATCTCGGTAATTTTCTTGAAGAGAAACTGACTTTGGATCAGCTGAGTGTGGATTTATACAATGGGACTGGAACAGTTTGCGATGTTAGCCTTGACTGCGATGTAAGTTTATTTCAATAAATTGCTTTATTTCCTTCAAAATTGCATGAAATACGAGTTTAGTATTACCTAGTAGTATCGTCTAAACGCGTACATATGTACATTTGCTTGCCAATAAAATGTGCGCAATTTAAAACAACACGTGTTATTCATGAATTTCAAACAAAGGACACCTTAGATCGTGATCACATTTCGTCACTATGCTTTACGTCTGTCTTTTAAAACTAATAACAATATTTACATACATTTTATTTCCCTCATTTTACATGAAAGAACTGACAGTATCTTTAATCTATTGTTGCATTTCACAATCACAAGTATTTTATCTTACTCGTTTGAGTGATTTTCCCTTCAAAAGCTTTTTACTATTATAAAAGTAAATTATCCTAGTTTAATATAACTTCATATTGCAACAACATAGTCAAAAACAAAACAAAGAATACTTCAAATTTTTTATTTTAGTTTCACAGTCATCAGAATATTGATTTTTGAAGTTGATACAATTGTTTCTACTATTTTTATTTTTTGCTATTTATGTAATAATGATAACCAATTAAAATCTAAGATAGGTACACTTATTTTGCAATATATAATTACATTACAACTGTTTATTTGGTTTTTACATAGTTCCTAAAGTAAAAAATAATCATTTAAATGATGTATTCTCTATTTCTTCTTACTTACATCTTTTACATGAAAGTGTATTGAAAACAAAGCTACATAAAAAAGCAATTATAAATAATATAAACTCAATTGATTATTAAGTTATCCAAATAATATTAATTTAGAGAATAATAAACATGTTTTAGTGATCTCAGATTCTTTAAAAAGTTATAAATCAATAAACCATTTATTCATTTAAATTACATAAAAAATACATTTTTAAATACCTATACCTTTATAAAAATATACATTTAAGAATATAAAATATAGTAGCCCACCGGTATTGGGAGCAAGGTTCAAGCTACCGGTGGTCAGGGCTCAAGAAAAAATAACAATAATAAAAAGAGAAATAAAAAAATTTATTATTATTATCAAAAAAAAATTTTACAAAACTTGTTTTCAATAATAGTTTCATGTTAAAGATGTGCCAAGATTGTTATTGTGTTTGTGTTGAATTGTGTGTCACCTTTACACCTTAGGATAAGTGTTTGTAGGTGGATTATACCTAGATATATTTATCTTCAAGCAATACTGACGTAAACAAAGTATTATTACTAGAGATCAGATATTCCAGTGCCTAAACTTCAAGGAAGTATGTAACATAGAGAGGATAATACCAACTCTAAAATATAAAGTAATAATTTATAATAAGAAAATGTAATATTTATTCGGAAAAGATAAAAGGTTGAGCACAAGAATAATAACTAACTATATATACACCTAGAAATAAACTATCTATATAAACTAATTAAAAAGATAAACTTAATCCAAAAGACCACTACCTGTAGGCAATCAGGGGCGTGTAGTTCATATAGGCAAAAAGACACTGCCTACCCTGACAGATACGACGCAGGCGACGAATTAGTGAAACTAAGTAGGATTTGTATTACTGCCTACCCTGTCGAAAATGTCTGTGCACGCCCCGGTAGGCAATGTTCCCTAAATTTTTAATACCATTTGTTTTTTTTAAATGTTTATAAAGCATTAAGGAGTTAATATTATATTAATAATAAAAAGTAAAAATATTAGAGTGGTCACCATGAAAGAAATGTAACCCACTGAGCACGTCCTACTTACTTTAGGCCAGATTCTTATTAATGTTTTGGCTCTTATCATATACGATGATAGACAAATACAATTTTTTTTTAATTTTAAGGCACTCAATGAATTGGGAGATGCACAGAATTGGCCCCTGGAGATAGTGGATGGACATATGAAAGAGATCACAGTAACTATTCCGTGGTCAACACTTTTTAAAGATGACTCCATTGTCAAGGTCAATGGCCTCTCACTTACTGTACAACCGAAAGTGCGGGCTGAACCAGGTAATTACTAATTATAATCATGCTTTGAAAATTGGCAAATAACCTATTTAAAATTATAATAATATTGTTTTGTACAAATTACTTATCTACAGATGTGTAATTATTTTAAAGACATAAATTAGTACTTTTAGAGTATTAAAAAGATCTATAACTGTAGGTATTAGATCAATAAGAATAGAAGACTTTTTGTATAATAATTTATATGTAATTTCATAAACAACTGCTCTATGTACTCAAAATGCTGCAGGATATTAATGAAAACAGGATTTTGTCATTATTTCAATCACAATCCTGTTTAATCCTGAAGTTTGTGGGACTTATTTCAAGATGAAATATTTGGACATTATCTGTGACTAGTTTAACTGCAATCCATTCATCCATTTAGTTGATGATGGATTGATGGATATTGAGACAAAATAGCAAACTTTCACATTTATAATATAAACATATCACTCTGTTATCTGCTAAGTGTCATCAATGCTGGAGTCGATGTGGTCATCCATGTCATCATCCATGCAGCTAGCTGCTGAGTGTCTGAGAGAAGAGGACGGACCACAAGAGTCTCATCCTGTGGAGGGGATAGAAATGTTCGCGCATGCCATTGATTCAAGTAGGTATATACTAAAACAGGTAGGTAAAATAAGTAGTTCACACAATACTTAAAAAAAACACTATGTTTGAACATCTGTATTTAGTAGTACCTACATATTTATGTAGTGAACATGATTCAGCATGTTTTCAGCTTAACACTACCTTTTAATTTTGTGACGAAAAGTATAGGTATTTTCTTGATATTTTTATGAGTTTTTAAGGAATCCTTATTCAGAAGACACCAAACAAAATCCTGGTCTTAAGAGATTGTTTTGGTCCTTTCGTTGCTAACTGCACTGTATATCACTAATATAACACTATATATTTCCATATTGTGAAGTCGTTGTAGCTGAAACGTTGCTAGAGCTGAGGAGTAAGGGTAGCTTAACTTAGAACACACATAGTCGATTCGGCACATTCGGTTCTTCTAAATTCTTTTAAAATACCGAACCAAATGTGCCGAATCGACTATGTGTGTAGCTACCCTAACTGTTCTCAATATAATTTTCTAATATGTTTCAGTACTAAGCAGAGTAAAAGTGAAATTTGAAAATACTACAATAAGAATAGAGCATGTACCGAAAAATGGCGATCGTGGTATTGCACTAGAGGTCCATATAAAAAAGTGAGTATAAGATTCGACGTTTATTTATCGATACCGGTATTACGATATAACGCAAGGGACATGTTGTCGAATGTCCCTTAAGTTATTTTATATTTCTGGTATCGTTATATACGTATAAAAATGCGTAGGTATTTAAGGGGGATGCCTCTATTAGGTACAAGAAAAAGGCGTGAACATAAATAATGAAATATTAACTTACATCCTATTTATGTAAATATTCGCCCGGACAAGTGGCTTTTAGCGCCTAGTGTTGCTATTAGCCTGACCTGCAGCGATTAGCGCCTTCGCTGATTACTACTAATTAACCTTGGAGTTTCTTGCCAGATTCTTCTCCATGTGGGGTAGGCTGGCAACTAGAGTCACTCTTATAATAAAATGAGTATTATGACTAATAATAAGTGCTTACTACACTGGTCTACATGAATAAAAATATTTTGCTTTTGATTAAGTATACGCTGATGACTCTCTAGGCTCTACATGTTAAGCAAGCCACCTGTCAGTGGATTAGCGAGCTTAATAAATATTGACACTGGTCAGTTATAGAGTTCCAATTACAAAACAATATACAGTATGGATGTACAATGACGCATTAACAGGTGCTTGATACCACGTCATTGTTTACCGGTCTATCCAATACCGTAAGGATGGTTACGTGTGGTGACGTCACTATCAGTTCAGCTCTATAACGTCCAATCTCAATAACAATGAATTCAAATGTACTTCAGTACTTCCTTGTCAATTCGGTTGACCTCTGTTCGGGCGCCTGATTAGAATAATCTTAACGCGACGAATAAACGACCTTGATTCTATCGTATTATGAGTCATAATAGTGGAACGAGACAGTTGATCTGTAGTGCGAGCAAGGATATTTTTATTGAATTCTTATCGAATATTTATCCATTTTAATTAAATTTGACACAATTTAATGAACTTTATGATAAATTTGAGGTTTAAAATTCATAAAAAAATAAAGTCCTTAATGTCGATAATCCCTGTGCAGATCCCTGTGGAGACATTTTACTTAGATATTTGTATTGAACACTATTACAAATGAATAAATCCTATAACTTATATAGGTATAAAAAGAATTCTGTTCATTGGTAAGCATCACTTCGAATAAATGTCGTAATAGTCCAAATAAGGTTTTAAGGGCAAGAAAAAATTGAAAATGTTGCCAGGAATATTTGGAAATACTGAAAGTACATTATTTTATGTGATTATACATGTTTATTAACATTTAAAGAATAAAGTTATATATTTAATCTCTATGTATGAGTCATACTTGTATACAGAAATATTTTATCATTCTTCTTTATTCATATTTGAACCTTAACACAAAATGATTAAGATCAAAATGAAATTAACAAATATTTATTTACTTTGCTATAAAGCACAAGTTTTGTAGTTTCTGCCTGCTTTCTTGCCCTATGAAAAAAAGCGTGATGAATATTTCCCTAAACTTAAAAAAAACTATTTTGTTTTGTACATTAATACTTTAACATACACTATATTTAAATAATTAAAAATCAATTATCTTGTACGCATCTTCGCATTCCGTTATTTAAGTTAATTAGAGTCCCATTAATACCAATCAATTTTTGCTATTTTAGTATTGACTATTTTGACGAAGCCGGTTCCGAACCAAGTCCAGAAGTAACCGACCCAGAAAAGCCTAAAACATACATAGTAGCAACATACACCAACAAAAAGATTAAATTCGATGGAGTTACCTTATATACGGACGAATACCCATCAAAACTACGGACTATGGCCCGAAGTCTCATAATGGAAAAATCAGTATCCTCCCAAGCAGACAAAACAGATAGCCAGGTCGAAACTCCAGATATGAACTATCAAAGTACTTTATCTGATGTATTTTACGAGACCAGAAGCGTCATATCCACAATTGAATCGGATCCAGTCAAAGAAATTATTGCTGAAGCCAAAAGCCGTACAGAATCTAGAGAATTGACTCCTGATGAGAAGCTAAACCACCCTGATCCAATATTATTCGCTAAGTTAACCGGACAGCAGGAGTTGTCGTTGAAGTTGAAGCATACAGAAGAGGTGGAGGGGCCCAGAGTTGAAGTGCAGATGTTGTTCGGTTCGTTCATTGTGTTTATAACGCCGAGACAGCTGCATACGTTAATTGAATTAGTTGATGCCCTTAACCAGCCGCATTTGGAGGATACTAGGTGAGTGAAACTCGGATTTTTGTATGACGAACTACATACTATTGTTTAATCATTTTTGTATATCACGTAAATCGTGTTTTTGCCATTTTACTAAACTAGTCTAGCTGTTTCGTAAAAACGCAAGATTCAATTTGCGTGTTTGCGTAAAGACTAAATTAGGGTCTAACGAATCAGTCAAAACTTCTGACTGATTCGTTAGACATCGCTTTACGCCTTCTGACTCAGAAGGCGTAAAGCGATTGCTTTTACACGATAATCCGATTATTCGCGAAAACACGATTACGGGAACCTACCACGACATAATTATATTTGGCAAATAATGTCACATTCTTCAAATATGACCACGTTCTCTTCTTCAGTAATATCCCGCTTCGTCCGAGTGGCATGAATATGCAATGCAAGCCAATGAGGCAGGCTGACTTCCAGCTGATAGAGGCTCAGTTACTTGGTAACTTGGAGCGTCAGAGCTCCAAGCCTAGTAGCGGCATGTATGGCTGGTCTGGACCTAGTTATGGTAAGGTTAACTGTGTACCTATTCTAAAGTAAATAAACTTTTGTTTGAAAGGTTGTGCTGTAAGGTTTGGAGTTTTACATATAAATCGTTCTATTAATATTGTTAGATCTAATCCTAATGATAATTCTGCAAATGTCAAGGTTGTGTTTCCTCTAAGCGGCGAGGAACAGAAACGTGTAGTAATTGACTAATCAAATCGTTTCGAATTATCGGACAGTAACGAGACGAATAATTTGATTGGACAATTCTTTTCATCCTCTCCGCTTGTCACAATTTTAGAAAAAATACACTTTAAACTTCGATAAAATATCAATATTTTTTGTATGTATCTTGTCAGAAGGATCATAGTGTTCATTGATATCAGAAAGTGTGTTAGTCAGACAGAAATAAACACAAATTTTTATCTAAGACCAAGTTTCCAAATTACTCAAACTTATTCTTCAACAGATGACTCCGACGCTGATAACGAAAGGTTTCTTCCGATGACGTCGATAGGCAACCAGATGTCAGAGAGCTTCTCATCATCAGTCAGTTCTATGAGCACCAGTATGAACTCCAGTGTTAACATACCGACTGCTGCTCCAAGGATCAAAAGAAACAAAAAAGGTTTTGGTTTAAACCTAAATTCTTATGTACATCATGTAGTTGAAGGAAATAGCTTCCTTTTCTTCTTATTGTATGGTTGATGAACAACTTAGTGCAAGAATTTGGACCGCCCGTAGGCCTTTGACAGGACTTAATACAGCAAAGAGAATATATTTTAGGTGTGCTGGTTTCCTTCACTATATATTAAGCAAGTTATAATTAATTTCTAATACACACATAAATTTTAATATTCAGTGGTGTGTGCCTGGGTTCGAACCTTAACTCAAACTTTTCAATACAAACTAATTAACCTTGAAATAATGCAGGTGTTCCACAGGGTAGCACCTTAGGGCCTTTGCTCTTTCTGCTTAGATCGTCTCTTAACTCCTAATCCTACAAAAGAGTTAAAATCGTAGTCACTAAATAAATGTTATGTATTCGACATTTCCTAAAAGTATTCTGTTTACTTTCAGTTCCTCACATCGATGGTGACCCTACAGCTGAAGTTTCCCATGTTAGTTTAAGAATCGCGTCGGTGTCATGCGTTTTATTACATAAGGTATAAATATTCATAGAAATATTCTAAATATCTTGTTTAGGCACCGGTCCTACTGGCGACAAAGCGAATGGTTGCTATTGACGGTTTTCTTGCAAAAACGTATAGTACGTCTGCCTTATAATTCCATTTTTAACTGAAACAGATAGATAGCTTCATATCGCACTACTAGCATTCCACTAAATTAGCTCTCTTTCTTTATAATTAGTGTTTTTTTTTAATACTATTGAAAAAATACAAAATAAGTTAATTAGTTAAAAGTGTATCAATATTAGTTAAAAGCCAACGTGGAAGAATTTACACTTATATATCGATTGGAAGATAATTTTACAAAAATTAAAATTTTTATAAAAAAATGTATTACGAGCGGATTTTCAAAATTTCGAACTGTAGTGTGGTTCGCAGTACTTTTGAAAAATATTTATGTAGATAATTTACGTCAAATTGTCTAAGTATGTCTCTGTACAACCAATAAAGTCTAATTTTCATTTTATCCAGGATATTCTAGTCCCAACAATAATCGGCTCAGACTGCATATCGCCAGCGAGCGCCGTCAAAATGCAAGACGTATCCAACAAGTTCTATCAATCATTGGACCCGTTCTCCATTGTTGATGACTTTAGCGCCGCTAACGAAGCTCTTGACAGAACTACCGGGAAGAACCATTTGAGGTACATGATACTATTTGTTCTACTATCTCTGTACAGGGTTATTTGTAAAACACCAGCATCCTTAAAAGGGGCATTAAACTCATCATTATGAACAACTTTTACTATGGGGCCAACCCTGAAATCGCAAAAAAAATCAGCTCTGCCAGGAATCCCTCTAGGACTCACTTTAGCGATGGTTTCTTGAAGAGATTCAACAGAGCTGTTTTACGTAGTATTAGCCACTCTGCTGCAGTCCAACAGGACGTGGGCGACCGTTTCTTTTGCTCAGCTGCTTCTGCATAGAGAGCTTATTTGTGACACCTGTATGAACAATATTCCTGATAAAATAGCCATGACATGTAATGCACTTGTTTGCCTGATACGAGGACAAGCTATGATCTACTTAGCTGTAGAAGTGCCTTCGCAACGCGTATGTTGACCCGCGGTTGTTGCATATAACCCCTAAAACTATTTATTCGAAACTTAAGTTCAAAAGTAAACAACATACAATCGAAATGAGAACCTTTTTTGAAGTCGGTTAAAAATAACTAAATAATTCATCTGCAATGTGGTTTTCTGAACCATCCTCGTAAGTTAATTGTATAATTATGTTTCACAGGCTATTAACGTCAGAAATATCACTAGACGGTAGCGAGAAGGTGACGTCACACGGCAGTCAGACGATGTGTGAAGCGTCTATACGACATTTGTTGCTGCGAGAGTGTCTCTACTTTGCTACTGAGGGAGATGACTGTGAGCCGCAGGGCTTTGACTTGATCCGGTTCCACAGTAAAGGTAAGTGACGTCACAGGACAGACGATGTGAGGTCTTACGTCACTTTTTACTGCAATGTCTCCAATAATTTTAAAAAGTATTTTTACTTATAGACCAGAATTGAATTGGCCAATTTCATTGCTATACCTTAAATACATTCCCTAAAACTTATTTCTATTTTAGATTCCATAGAAAATTTCTCAAATCCTTCTATATAAATTTCGCTTTATCTTCCAAATCATAGAAAAACGTAAAACATATATGGGGTTAATTTGAGTAGGTCTAGAACTTTACACGGTCTGGTTAAAATATATCTGAACATACCGTACTGTATATTATATTGAGATAATAAACAATTATTGTTTTGCATCTTTCATTATTGTTTTTTTTTTTAGATGATGACGATGGTTCTAGTCACCATGGCTCGTCTACGTCACGCGCGAACGTGCGCGTAAACTTCAAACAGACGTCCAAATACGTACGCATGTCTGGAGAAAAGAAACTTTTATACCCTACTACAGATATAGTGTAAGTATAGATGACGTCAATTTACTTAAATTGCTAAAAGTAATCTTAATGCATATTTTAATTAAAGATTAATTTCCACTGACACTTTAATATTAAGACGTATTAGACGTAGAATAGTAAGACGTAGATTAGTAAGACGTTTGAATCTCCAAATCCAAATATCCAGCGTTCTAGCTCACTGCGTGTTGACGATTTCAGACTATTAACTCCAGGTTTCCTCGCGTTGTTTTCCTTCACCGCTAATCAGTATTGTCTTAGATTAACTCGGAAAGTACATATGACATGAAAAAAAACACATTAGTACTTTTCAGGTTCGAACCCACACCCACGAGAATGCCACGACATTCCTTAAAGATTATTTTATCATCATCATTTATTTAAGAGCATATGCTCTTGTCGATGCAGCTAAAAAGATTATTTAAAAAAATAAATATTTCGTTTTTCCAGTATAAAATGTACACCATTCAACTTGGACGTAGAACTGACGTTGATAGAGCGTATGTCTGCAACGTTCTTCGGCGGTCCCAAACACTCGCCCAGTACTCAGACCACGCCCGTGACGTCACAGAATCACCTCAACCTGTCGGTACAGTGTCCTAACCTTAATGCTGTGCTTAGGTGAGTTTTAATCTTATTTAATAGTGTTAAAAGAGCAACCATGGAGTTTCTCGCCAGATTCTTCTTCATGAAGGGTAGGCTGGAATTGGAACTGGCAACTAGAGTCACTCTTACAATAAACAATATTAGAATTAAGACTTTTCATAAGTGCCTAATGGTCTGGTCTACATGAATAAAAATATTTTGATTTTGAACGGCTTTCACCAAACCAATCTCATTAATACAGAAAAAGAACAGATATAGAAAAATAACGTCAATGAAACTAATAATTTACTTAAATAATAAATATCATTAAATACAATATTATAAAAACTAGTCAACGTTCTAGGAAATAAAGCCAAATGCATATTCAAATTTTAAATTAATTAGCAATAAAAAAGCTAAGTTAGTTAATAATGAAGTTAAAAAGACCAAGATAACAACAAATAAATAACATCAATAATTTTCAGGTTCCCCATAGCGGACCTCCGACCGGGCGTGAACCGAGAGTTCCGTAGGGTTCGACCCGACTACCTGGTGTTTAAGTTCCACAACGCAACCATCAGTTTTCAACAGACGCCCAGCATACGACCGCTGCCTACTACGGTCAATCTTAGAGCTACTATGTTGGACTTGTATTATTATGTAAGCGATTTTTGTATTATTTATAAGGGTATAGACAAGATGTGTTTTTTTTTTAACCCGAAGGAGGAACATACAATTTTTTTTTTTTTTAGGAAAATGATACGTTCCCTGGCACGCAGATAGCGAGAACTACGATGGATGACAATGTAACTGAGGGCAACATACTGAGCGGGAATGTCAACACTACCGCCCTGCCCACGTAAGTCGTAATATCAATCCAATATTCTATCGTATATTTTCTATTCTGTCGTAATATTTTCTATCTCATGTTCCTACCGAACAGCTAGTCCTCAACTCGAATTACAAGGGATGGGGGGAGGGTGGAAGCAGAAGTCAGCCGGCTGCCAGGATGCGTATCTCATTGGAGCATGATTTTGTTTTGCTGGAGTCTATATCTCTTTCTATTAAGCACCGTCGAAAAAGAACAGAAAATTTATCTATCAAATTAGTCTACGTCCTTGCAATTGACGTGAAATTAAACAAGACCTCTATGACATGCCGACTACATTCTCGTTGATATCACGCAAATGGACTAGTTTGACATCTCTAAAAATTGTCTATCCTTTTCTAATGATCTTTGTTAGAAAGAGAGATAGTGAGTCTAAATTACTTTAGAGCGTATGCAAGAAAATTAGCACCATTATGTATTTAAAAAATATCCTACAATCTCAATTACCTGTAAAATACTCTCATCTCCAGGATATCAATAACATTTAAGCCAAAGTCTTCACCAAAAGGGCCGTTTGATAACCTTCATGACGAACAATCAAACTTTGAACCAGCACTAGTCAACCCTATGACGACGTCTATGTATATGATGAACAATTTACGACCGAACCATCCCAGTCCTTTTAGTGGAAAGAAGATGGCACATCAAAGTGTTACCAAGCACGAGAGCGGACCGCACCAAGGTAGGGTTGTGTATTGACGTTCATTTATAATCAATCATACGCCTCAGGGCGATACAGTTATATTTAGACTGTGGTTATATCTTCTTCTTATCGTATGGTTGATTAACAACCTGGTGTCAGAGTTTAAACCGCCCGTAGGCCTCAGACATGGCTTCACACACCATTGAAAAATCTCTCAGGTGTGCTGGTTTCATCACGATGTTTTCCTTCACCGTTTTAGCAACTGATAATTAATTTATAATACGCACATAACTTACGAAAAGTGAGAGGTGCGCGCCTTGGGATCGAACTCGAGACCACTGACTTATCAGTCGACGGTCATACCACTAGGCTATCAGTGCTGTGTTTATGTGAGTTGTGTGGATATAATTATTATACAGTTATATTATATTGAAAATATTGTTATATTTGAAAGATAACACAATAAATAAATAGCGTATTATTTATTACTAAATAAAAGTCATTGCTTTTTACGACAAATTACGCCGGCACGAGCCTCACTGAAATAGTACATTGTGTTACAAGGGCAGTAAGTGCACAATTACTATCGAAGGGATATAATGACCCGACATTAGTAATGACTGTACCGCCCGAGTGACATAAAATGTTTTCATCCTACTTGCAAGGAAATAAACAACAAAACAACGTACAATAATGTAGGTATATAATTTAATTATAAAAATGGCGGGTGTATAACGCGCATTACCGCCTGCTTTTCCTATCTAAGCATTGTTTATGAGTAAAGTAAAAGACCTTATTTTCACCTTTATTACACCTTACTTACTAAAGCTATAATGAAAAAGTATTCAAGAAACTGTAGGACATTAATTAATTTGACAATTATAGGTCACGAAGAGGAACTGATAGTTCCGGGCAATGATCAAGAGATGTCAGAATTTACAAGCAGCTCTATAGAATTATCGTCCATACATCTTGAATTTATTGTACCTATTCTCAGCTTACAATTGGAGTGAGTATACCTGTAAAATTACATTTTAGTAGTATTAGTTCAATAGTCCTTATCATATAACTAACTAATATTAGAAATGCGAAAGTAAGTTTGTTTGTTACCTTTTCACGCCTAAACCACTGAACAGATTGTAACAGCCTGTAATTATCCTACTGTAAGGCCTACTCTCATAATTATAGGAAAGAACAGAGTATTAATCATCATATAGTCTGAAATCGTCAACACGCAGTGCTACTCTTTATTGCAGAATATTTCAGACTATTTAAGTCACCATTTGCTCACGATGTTTTCCTTCACCGTTAATCAGTGCCTTGGATTAACCTAGTACATAATGACATTTAAAAAGTTACAATGGAATATGCCAGGTTCGAACTTTTATTAGTTTAACTTTTTCCTCAGTGTTATTAACTAAATTTATTGTGATAACTTCAGATCCAAGCAGCTATACGAGATAATATACAACCGCATCAACTCTGACCTCCTTCTCTGGGAGCCACAGATAATAGATCAGTTCGACATCAGTCCGCTTGTCTGTCCAACACTCAACCCCGCCTTTGGCATGTGCAAAGGTAGCGGTTACGGTAAGTCGATTGTCCTTTTAATCGTTGTTTAGGGATAGCCAATAATCGTCTTCTTAGGTCTTAAACCTTCTAACACCAAAAAATGAGAGTCAAAAAGAAATCAATTATTACTCGACGCTTCGTTCGCTCGACGTTCTTGTGAGAATCTAAGGAAAGATTATGAACACGGTTATATTTATATTATATTCAAAGAAAAACAATAGCCTTTTTGCCCGATATCAATTACGTAATTATAAATTAGTAAATCAATACCGGGGTAAAAAAACAATCCAATACATGTTCCCTTTCACCTACCAGATTCGGACACGGACAGCACATCATCAGAAGAAGAGAACCTGTACTACTCAACATACGACAACAAGCTGCGCAAGGGCATCGGCAACAGCAAGCCGACACAAGAAATTAGCGAAACACATAACTTCTGTCTTACACTTAAAGTTGGGAAGGGATTGTTGACCATATACACGCCTGTTAGGGTAAGTTAACGTAGTGTAAGTAAAAAGTAAAGTTGAAACTGACCTTATACTGGGCCTACCGTGCTGCCGTTTTCCGCTTTTCCTACCCCTCTGAGAAATAGGCGTGAGTCTATGTATGTATTTTATCCACAGGATAGTAACAAACGAGTAGTACCAGGTCAAATGGGCGAGCTTGTGTTAGAAGCTCATAACTTGACGATGTGCCAAGTAAGCGGACTCAATGGACGACCCAAAACTGCACAGCTGTGTCTACGAGCTGAGAAAACTACATTGTACCACGATTGTGAGCGATGTTACTCCTTTTTTAAATTAATAACTTTCGTGAGTCATATTAAAATATTAATTATTATTACGAGTTTACTCACGGGTTGACTTCGAATTGCCCGACTAGTTCGAACTCTAGTCACGCAGTGGCGTCGTGGACCTCACGTAACCGTGACGTCAGAGTGACTCAATCAGTCCCGAAATCAACCTGTGAGTAAACTCGTAATAATATTTAATTTGATTACTACTTTCCAATAGGTTAGGTTTTAAAATAAAAGCAGTGCAGTGATACCCACACCGTTGACAGACAAGTCAGAGATCACATTTTCAAACCCAAGATACGCACCTCTGAATTTTTGTAAGTTTTTGTGCGCACGAATCGTCATATCAAGTGCTCCGTGCTTCGGAGAACACGACGTAAATTCGTAGGTCCTGCGCCTGATCTCTCTTCGGTCGTGTCGGATTACTGTCTGACGGGTTATGAGAGTGAGAGAACTGAAAGTGCACCTGTGTTTGCGCACACACTTATACACTATAATATCTCCTGCATAGCGTAAAGTGCTTATCTCAAGATTAGTCGTTGTGACCGAAATTCGGTCATAACATTATTACTGTATTTTTTTTCCATCTGCATAAATTGGTCAAGTGAAAGAATTTACCTTCAACAATTTTTTGGGTTTTTCGATTTTTTAGGTTCGCTTCACATTTTACCTAATTACTTTGCAGCCCTCCTAGCAATACCGTCAGAGAAGCCCCCGATCCGTGAGTACGGCACGTTACTCCCGTCGCACTTGAAGTCCACCATCTATCCGTCAGGCAAGGGTGTCATCATCAAGGACCGACTGCCCAAAAAAGACATGTTCACATTAGCACTCAAAGTTGATCCCGACTCAGAAACACCAAATTTGAAGGTAGGAAAACTTTGAAACTCCAGTTTTATTACAACCGTGACCTGTAGTGTCGGCTTAACTGCACTAAATCAATTTTATTATTTTTATAGTCTCATGATAAGACACCTGTGGTGTAGTAAGCGTCCATATGTTACGGTAACCAGTTACCATCAAGCAGGCCATTTTAAATCAGCTCGACGCTACCGCAAGCCGCGATACTATGTGAAGAATAAAATCATTTATAAACATTTCGGTTTGGCTTTTAATTTTAGATTACTTGCAACAACTTTTGTCACGTCTCATACCTGAATAGAGGTTTTAATCTATGTATGTTTAAAGGGCATTAAAACTCTATACTTTAAAAAAAAGTACATTTATTCTCAGCATAGTTTACAGTAGGTACATTGTCGTTACCTAAAACTTAGTTACAATAAGACGTAGTATTAAAATATATAAATTTGACAACCAACAGACAATATGCATAGCTCTGGGGATAGAACAGGCAACACTTCGGCACAGAGGTGACAAGGGCATCGCGTGGCTCACGCAGTTGATGGACGTGATTGACGTCATCGACTACCCAGTGCCGGGGTACACGCCCTCTACCGTTCTGTCAGAATTACACGTTCATGTGTTAGACTGCGCTGTTGACTATAGGTATGTGTTTTTTAATTATAACTTTCGTGAGTCATACTGTATATTAAATATTATTACTACTTTACTCACGAGTTTATTTTAGGATTGCTCGACTAGTTTCTAACTCAAACTCAGTCAATTTTCTTTTCGGGCAATGCCGAAATATACTCGTGAGTGAAGCTGTTATAGTTAGTTATTTAAAAATAAAAATAAAAAGAAGTAGTTAAAAAATGTAGTCTTTGTTTATACGAATTAAAGTTCAATTTCCTAAATCTCATTAACCATAATAGACCTCAATAACTTGTCTACTCTTCCAGACCTCTCTACCTCCCAATACGGACAGTACTAACACTGGGCAACTTTAGCGTATCCAGCAACTTAATAGCAGCCACCAACACCTCGAGCTTACGTTTCTTAGCTCAAGAGTGCACTCTCTTCTTGATGCATTTGAATGTAACGAAGCCAAATATCGCAGTCCCTCAGGACGATGATAAGTTGCCTGATGTCAACAAGGACTATGTCTGTGTGGTGGACGTGGGCTTGTTTGAACTTTCCTTGAGGATGGAGGATAAGGCTACTTGTGTAAGTATTTTACCTGATACCTATTTGAAATGTAATTATTTAAATTACCGTTTAGGTGAAAATTACAATATATTGTTTTTTTCCCGCCACGAACCATTGGCAATCGTATCGTGGCGGATTCGTATGTCTCTGCTATCACTCTAAGATGAAATTAAATATAAAATACGATTCGGACCGGACAATGCGCTGCAAAGTGGACAGAACCGCAGCAGTCGTCCATGTGGTGTGATAGAATTCTCGAGTGTTTTGCAGAATAAAATCAGTATCTACAGCAGGCCTGGGCGTTTTAAGATAATGGGTTCTCTTTGAATATGATGATAGGCATTTTTAAACGGTTTTACTTAGCTTGACCTGATTATTTAGTTCAAAATTAGTAATCGATATTTCACTACCTTCCTGTTGATAGATTGATCTGATATTTGGTATACAACTTTAGTTTTGATGACAAAACCGTTTTACATTAAAAAAAAATTACTTATATTATTATTATTAACATTCATACAAAATAAGCACAAGCTTGGAATTATATAACTTGTGGTTTGATTTTCGGAAAATTAATATAAGTCTTTATTTACTGGACAGACAAATGTTTATTCTATACACCTTATTGCAACCTAAAATGCCATAAGCCACGTGCTAACGTGTTCCATTAACTCTGAATCGTACTTAAAAAACATCGATATTCCTTATTTTGATCGGCGAATAGTTATCATTAAAGCTTTTCGATACGTTTACTTGAGTTTCATCTCTTCTTATATTTAACGGTACAGTCAAACGAGCAGCCACAAGTGGACCTAAGTGCATCCAACAACATGGTGACTTTATACACATGCTGGGACTCTGCTTCAGCTTTGTGTAGACTGTTAACGTACGCGGCTTCAGACGGTGACTCACAGACACCCTTCGACCCTTCCTCACGACACACCAGCATATGCTCCGATCAGCCTCTGGAACCTTTAGTTGGTAAGTAATTGTTGCTAAGCGTTTTAGCGAAAACTTATAAAAAAAAATAGCTTGATACATTCATAATGAAAAAGCTTAATTATCATTATCTCAGTGAATTGCAAAACAGGGTTTTTTTTTAAGCCATTTAGGCATTTGGCCAGCAGCTCGCCTAATTGTAAGTGGTTACGTAACATATGGGCGCTTGCAACACTCAGGGTAGCACATGCGCGTTGGCAACCGTGTGGGTGATTATAGAAGGGGGGAGGGGATATGGCTTCCCGAACTCTCAACGATACTGATACTTCACGCCGATATCCTAGCTGACTTCTTCTGTTCCATTGTCCTCAGCTGGAGCGTTCGGCTGGCTTGCATACTTCAATATAATCTCGCGATTTTTTAAATTGAATTAAAACAGTTTATGATACTCATATTTGCGCTCGACACATCTAAAACTAAACGATAGTCTACACCTAGCCTTATATCAAACACATGTTGAAACTCTTTTTTAAAGGACTAGAAGATAGACCCATAGAAGAAATAAGAGAATTATCACCAAGTGAAATTCAACAAGTCAACGATCTTATGGCAGAAGCTATGAAGGAGAGCCCTAACACAACACGTAAGTTCTATACAGAGTTCATACCTAATTTAATCACCATTTTATTTTTCTCTTTTTTTATTACTGCCGCACAAATTGACTCCATGCTGCCTCTTCCGGGAAAAATCCTTTTAGACTGTTTCCACCAAGGGCTGGGGAAGTGTCCTCGTCTCTAACCAGCTAAAACCAACACCAAGGTTCCTATTTCCTATAGGGCTGTCTAAAGCTACAAGTCGAATCAAGTTCAGTAACAACAAGTCTGGTCCAGTGTCTGCAATCACCATCACGGTCATGAGAAGTATTGGTACCTTTCCCTACAAGCCTCTTATAGGAGGTGACAAAGAACACCGCGCGCCACCATCTCGCGATTCAGTACTGTGAGAGGTGATAGATATCCCCAAATCTACTGCTCCTGGATCTATTAGGAAGCGGAGTAAAAATAACATTTTATTTCCATTCCTTTCCTTTTAGTGGATGAAGACGAACTCCACAGCTCAACAGAAAAAGAAGGAGTCGAGATATTCTTCTTCCCCGACGAGTCAAACATGAAACGGTTGCCATCAGAGCCCTTAGAAGAAGAGCCGCAGTCTATTGAGTCAGAGGACCTGCCTCCGAACATGTTTGAGGAGGCACAGGAGGCTAAACCCACGAATTTACAGGTTGCAAAGGAGTTGGGAGACCCCACTTCCACTCCCAAAACGACTCCTCGGAAGCCTAAGCGGAAATCGGTATGACATACTTTTCTTACTTATGTTCCTTGCTGTTTGTTGATTTTATGAGTGACACTACATTTTATTTTAATGTGGCTCTGCAATCGTAGAAGAAATTAAATTCGATCGGTACGCGCGGATCCAAAATCCAGTCTTTTTACCCGATTGCAAGGAAAGGGTAAGGGAAGCGCGCTGCACACCTAGTCGATTCGGCACATTCGGTTCGGTATTTTCGAAAAAGTCCCGATGAAATTTCTTCTAAAATACCGAACCGAATGTGTCGAATCGACTATGTGTGTAGCTACCCTTATGTTTTTCGCGCCTATCTTATCTTTGTTTGTAATATTCTTTATTCCCTCATATCTTCTAAACCACTCGATGTATTTCTTTAAGGTATCGTTAGATTCGTCTCTTTAGTCAAGTGTAGACACTTTTCTGTAAGAGAATGAATAGTCTCATATGCCTCTGCCTGAATTTGTGAATACTATGTGAATTATGATCTATCTATAACCAACTTATTTATATCTTTTTAGTTAACAGTCGGGTTAAATCATTGGTCCTAATTGGCTTTCGCTCGATCACCATAAAAAATTGCACTAACAACTTAGCCACATCTAGAACCATATTATAATTAATACCAAATCTATAAAAAAGCATTTTTCTACACAGACAAAATCGAGTAGCGATGGCGGTAACACGGATGACGAGTACTGTTTCGTAGAAACGCAAGCGCCGACTCAAGACAACGACTTAGACGAGCCGGTGGTGAACTGGATAGGGCCCGGCCCCGTGTACATGTTTGACAACCACTTCACTGTACCGGCTGCTAGGACTGATGTCCTGAAGGCGCCTAAAAGCTTTCCATTGCCGATGTTGAGGTAATTATAACTATTTCGGTTCAGTCATAGCTTAAATTCGTTGAATGTTATGTACCTGAATGTTATGGACTAATAAAACCGTTTAAAAATATAATTTTCCTTTATTAGGTCTTTTTTTCTTTATCGTATGGTTGACCATCAACGTGTTGTTAGAGTTTTAACCGCCCACGGGCCTCTGACATGGCTTTACATACCTTTGAAAAAGTTTCTTCACCGTTTTGTAGTTCTAAAACCCTTCACCGTTTCTAAAACGCAAAATCTAAAAAAATGAAATATCTCAGTTTGTTTATTATGTGATAAAAATTTCCCCTGAATTTACTCTCTCATACACACGCACCCCAATACACACTAAATAATTGTGCATGTTAGTAGTGCAACTAATATTGACCCGATTTACCTTAGACATTTGTCCTTTCGCAGGTATTCCCTCTGTGAGATGAGTGTAACGTGGAATATGTACGGAGGGAACGACTTCCGCCCGGCAGACACCCCGCCCGTCAAGAAAACGGTCACCATTGAGGGAGAGACTAGGAAGCAAGGCTCGCCCACTACTGTCAAGTAAGGGGCCTTGTTTATAATATTATTTCACGACACGGTTGGCGCAGTATTTTAAACCGACTGTAAAACCTTTACCTTCCGACCTTATCTATCTATAATATCTATAATATTTATCTTTGATTATTGTAATAAGTGATGAAATTAAAGTAAATAAATAAATAACATTATGTTCCCTTTACGAGTCATGCTCGGTACATTGCGAGACCGTCCATCCTCATCGTATTTTTGTATAAAAAAGTATACATTATGAGCAAGCACCTAATAAACCTATTTCATAAATATACATTAAATATTGATAAGTACGGCTTTACTCACGTAATGATTTCGGGGAATGCCCGACTAGTTTCGAACTCAAACGGAGTCTATTTTCAAGAGCGGGTGTATACGCGGCGGCGTCGCCGCCAAATACATGACAAAATCAATACATGAGTAAAGCCGTATCAATATTTAATGTATAAGTATGACTCACGAAGGTTATTATTATTTCATAAATGTTGATCAGACGCAATAAAGACTACGAACCGTACGAGAGCAGTCGTGCGGTGACTAGCGCGTACCGCAGCGGCGGCGTGCGCTGGGCGGCCGGCAGCGAGCGCGTGCGCGCCGCCAGGCCCACGCAGCGCCGCGACCTGCGCGCGCGCGGCGGCCCGCACCGCGACCATCATACGCGCGTCAAGCTCTGCCTCACTAAGGTAAGTAATCTATACATATAATAAAATCGTAACGAAGTATGTATGTAATTGATTGGCGCGAAAATTACTGGACAGATTTAGTTGAAATTCGGCAAATATACTTTTTAAATTCTTAGTCAACTTATAGGGTATAAATTATTACGTTTATAATTATGGGGGATGAGCAGTATTGTAGTAAGCAGCGTATTTCTAGAATTTGCTGCAGAATTGTTGTTGTTGTTGGGAAAAATATTATTAAATTTCAATTTACAAAATATTATCACGCTTTATCCACAAGGAGCTAAACATTACATAACATAACATAATAATATCTTTTAGGAACGATTATTTTGTCTACATGTCAACAGACTTCATAGCCTTCCGATCGGGCGAACGCCTTGGAAGTGTAAGGCTTTGGGTTCGATCCCCAGTTCCGCAAACTTTTTGTGGATTCTTTTGTATTTTTTTTGTCATTGAAATTAATATGTATTTTTGTGGTATTTCATTCTTAATGACTTTTATTACTTACCGGCTGAAACCCGAAGGAAACATGCTTTTTAATAATTTTTCAACTTATAAAAAACGTATATGCAACGAGGTATGCAAGGATCGTAGCAAGTGGAAATCCGTTGTCTCTGCCTACCCCTCTGGGAAACAGGCGTGAGTCTATGTATGTATGTAAAAAACGTCACCACTTTATTTTGAAACATTTATAAAATTTATATTATTTAAAACATAGTGTTCTAGATGGCGTTAGAGTCTATTTAGATCAGCGGAATTCTTTTTTAAATATTTCAATTTGAAACCCGAAGGAAGCAACGCGCATCGTGTGGGATTATACTTTTAAAAATTTCAGCTTATAAAAAAAAACCGCTTTAATTTGAAGCATTAAAATTATTATTATTTAAAACATAATGTTTCCTTTTTCTTAACTAGATGGCGTTAGGAGTCGATTTAAATCTGAGGAAAAATAATTTTCTAGGATACTCCTGATGGGACAGGAAAAATATTTATAACCACTGGCATCCTTGCAGGGAGGCAGGGCAAAATTACAATTGCAGTAGCGTCTTCGGCGATTACTGCCACGTTGTTTTCTGGTGACAAAACAGCGCACACCATGTTTAGGATTCCCATCAATTTACAGAGCAACGAAACACCTGTTTGTGATGTGTCACGAAATAGTGACAAGGCAGGCATTTGCTTAAGAATTGTTCTTTGATCTATGATGGGATGAATGTATAATGGCAAACAGAAAAGCAGTTGATGCGGTACACAGAACTCTAAAAGACATCCGTAGGAACCAACACATAATGGGTGGTGTCACAGTTATGTTCAGCGGCAATTTCCACTGAACGCTGCCTGTGGTGACGCGAGGAACTGGGGCTGATGAGGTGAATGGTTCTTTGAAACGATTATTTTTATGATCCTGTATTCATAAGTTGAGCTTGACAATAATTATGGGCGGCTGAGTAGGAATCCACATGCTCAAGAATTTTCCAACTCAAAACGCCCAAAAATAATCAAGCTGCAGCAATCAACGAATGCATTCTTTTATAAATGAAAGGGAATGAAGTGTTTTACACATTTATAAACACTGTTGTCAATCAAGATGACGCCACTCATTATTCTGTAAAATTCCTGAATTCCCTCACTGCAAGTGGACTTCCGACGGACGTCATTAAGTTGAAGGTCGGTATCCCGATTATGCTTCTTCGGAACTTAACGCCTTTGAAATTGTGTAAAGGGACCCAGAAAATGATGGCCTGATGGCTTAATGTAAATTATCTGCGAATCATCAAGGCGCAAATTCTAACGGGTTTCGGTATTGGCGAGACAGTGTTTACACCATGTACCCCTAATTCTCCACATTTATCCCTTTCAATTTAAGCGAGTGTAGTTTCCTGTGGGCGTTTGTTTCGCCATGAGAAGTCTGCGAGTGTCGATCTCAGGACCAGCTTCTCCTCACATAGACTGTATGTCGTTTGCTCTCGGGTCACCAGTCCTGACTCTCTGTACATTTTAGCTCCCGAGAGCAAAACTACAAACAAAGTAATCTGTATGTTTTTCTAAATATCCTGGTTCGGATTTGATATTGATACGAAACTTTTGTTCTTTTACATAGGTTTTTCGCTTTATTAGGTCAGAAATTATGCAATAAAATATGCGAAGCGCACTTATAACTTTTTCTTTTGCCCTATACATTAGTAAGACTTAAATATAAAACTAATCTTTGTTGGAATAATTGCTCTCAAATGTGCAAAACATATACAATACAATAGGTATATTTAAAAAAATCTCTCATTCTCTCCTGTGCAATAATTGTTCCCACATGATAGTGGGGTCTGCTTTTCGGGTTTTTCGCTTCCCCTTCGCTCTATCCATTGCATCGTCCTGGATAATGTTTAATGGCAATATATAATGTTTTCAATAATAAATATTTTGGATAATTTAAATGTTTATGCACATGTTTTGCTTAATAAGAAACTCGCAAAAACAACTGACTTGGGCGGACTTGAACTGTCATATCATAACATTACTAATCTGCACTAATAAAAGTTTGTGAAGATGTTTGTTACCTAAACACTTTTGATTTGAATAGAACTCGGTAAACATAAAAACCATATTTCCTGGATTAACAAAAAATATAAATTTTATCCTGGTTCAACATCCACGCGGGCGAAGCTGCGGGCAAAAGCTAGTATATATTTTATAAAATGTATGGAACAGCTATTTTTTTTTTTTGCGATTTCAGTGTTGGTCCCATAGTAAAAGTTGTTCATAATGATGAGTTTAATGACCCCTGTTAAGGATGCTGGTGTTTACAAATAACCCTGTATAAGAAAATATAGAATGATAACGACAACAACATTGCCTTGTGCGGAGCGTAAAGTAGATCTCACCATTGAAATGTTGAAATGATTTTTTTTTAATTATTTTTTTTACTCATTTTTGCAAAATTTTAAACAGCAGTTAACTATGATATTATCTAAAATGTAACTTTTTCACTCGCGGAACCTAGTTGAACCGCAGTCGATAGGTATAATCATGTTCGGAGCTCGTGTCGCGACCGCGTTGTTCATACCATTACGGTTCATACTTCTGTAAGGTTGCTCTATATTGTCTTATATACTTTAAGGACGACCTAGTCCACCTACCTACATACAAATTTCTGGCTTGGTGCTAACAAGTTCCAATCCGCTCCCATTTGCCCCAAGATATCTTTTGCGCACGCGTACTGCACCATCGTATGTTGCCTGTTTTCTTACTGAACGTGGCAATAAACCGGCCGCGTGTTTGTATCTTAGTTCTTGAATCATTTTGTATCCTAGGTTCATTTTGTATCTTCGGTTCATTTAATAGGTAAAGTTCCAATACGAAATCTATCCGTCGGGTGGTGTCCACGCGTCCCGGCAAACCCTCGCCATCAGCAAGATAGAGGTTTTAGATCAGCTGGTGTGCAGCGACATCAACAAACTGCTGAGCCAATACAAACTCAAGGACGAACCAGAGAGGAAAAATGCACACATGGTATGTTCTATTTATTTAATGCATTAGGGTAGCTACACACATAGTCGATTCTTCCGGCCGGGACTTTTTCTAAAATACCGAACCGAATGTGCCGAATCGACTATGTGTGTAGCTACCCTCACGATTTGTGAACAAATACTCTTCCAGCTATTCCATTTCTTGGTATTTGAATTCTTTTTTTTTACAAAATTTCGAACTGTTTAAAAATGTTATGTATTTATTCCATTGCTGTTCTTCATAGGCTATTGTCACAAATATGTTGGCAGAAATATAATAGAAAAATAGTTATAGTAATATAGATAATATTATTCACATAAAATAGTAATAATTCCAGACTGATACGATTTGGGATTAAGAAACAAAGAACTCCTAGGCCTGTAATTAATACTTGTTTCTGCTGTAGTTAATAGTCAAAGCAGTTCACCTGAGGCCGGACCCAGCGCTGACGGCTCAAGAGTGTTGTCTCAAGGTGTCGCTCCTACCACTGTGGTTCAACCTGGATCAAGACACGCTTGCCTTTCTCGTCGGATATCTGTCGAAGCTAGGCACTGATGAGACCATTGGTATGTTACATACTTTATTTAATATCAATAATTTTTATTATGGTTTTCGCTTCCGTTGTTCTTATTTGTTTTGAGAAAAAAATATCATAATCATAGATTAAATTAAATTGAAAATTATGATTAAATTTCGATACATTGTTTCGTGGGTGTTGCTTAAAAAAAGGACAAACAAATTGCATTTATTTACTCATATTAAGGTTTCAACACTCGCAAAAAAAGCTGTATTCGCCTTTGATGTTCTTAGACCACCACAGAAACTAAAAAATCTTTCAAAAATCACATTGCAACGATTATCAGGAAACAAACAAATATAATTTCACCTCCCAGATGAGGACTCGAAAAGCGTGGGCGGTCTGTCAACTGAGTCAAGTGGTTCCCGCCAGACGACGCCGACGCACCGGCCGCCCGTCATGAGCATCGCCAGCCATCTGCGCGACCCGCCGCCCACGCCCACCTCGCTTGGAGATGCGGACTCGCTTTCACTTAACGATGCCGGTAAGTCTATACCAAATAAGTGATAATCAACTTACAGATGGTAACTTATGGACTGGGTCACCAAGGGTAACACCTCCCTCTCACAGAATATTAGAGTGAAATAAGAGTATTCGTATACATATTAACAGTTTTATAAAGTAATAACTTTCGTGAGTCATAAAGTATAAATATAGTTTATAAAGTTATGTAAGTATATATAAGTATAGTTTATAAAATATAGTTTATAAAGTTATGCATACTATACAAACACTAAAGTCCGAAGTTCGAATGTTATTTGTTCGCATAGTATGCACAGATACTTCATAAAAATGTTCGAAAATTTTGTAGATTGAAAAAAATCGATTACATCTATCTATTGGGTATCTAGATATAGATCTATTGATATCGATCTATTGGGTAAAGCCCCCAGTCGCTCTGTTACCGGCCCTTGTTAACAAAATTCTCTTTTAAATTCAACCATGTACTAGAGGGCTAGCATGTCATTCATGTTAGCATGTTAAGACTATCCGAGTCTACTAAAGTGTTTTGTTAGGTCAGTGAAGAGAAACATTGCACTCATTATAGCTGTCAATACAACTTATATTCTACATTTTTTTTATCCAGTGATACGTGACGACGAGCCTCTCATGGAGACGTACGAAGCCGAACGACTGGTATCAGAAAACCTGATTCAATTAGAAGAAGATTTCCAGAAGTTGGGCATTCAAGAAAAACCTGTGGCCAAGCTACCGGTAGATACAGAGCCTATTGATGACTCACCTATTTACTTCAGGTAAAATCAAGTTTTAAAAACATACATCATTTGCTGTCATTTTCCTGGCCCAATAAATTGCGCCCAGAAAACGAAAACCGAAGATCTCATCATCATCATCATTCCAGCCATAAGACGTCCACTGCTGAACATAGGCCTCTCCCAATGACTTTCAGATTGGCCGGACCAAGACCTATATCTATTACAATAAATTTTCGAAAAATTATTTTTACAATTTCAAAAAATGAACTTTAATGCCCAAACATAAAGTGTAGTTTCGTTAATATATAAATAATCATCGTGTTTTCCCCAGACGCGTGGTATTCTCCCCCGAGGTACCAATACGTCTGGACTACGTGGGCAAACGTGTGGACCTATCCGCCGGGCCAGTAGCAGGACTACTCATGGGGCTGGGTCAACTCAACTGCTCTGAACTCACGCTCAAGAGGCTCGATTACAAGTACGTTCTTAAATTCTTTATAACGAATTAATGACCATGTTTTTTAGTTTTTGAATTTTCTATATTCCACAATTAATATCTATTAAAAGTGCCATGATCACGGATGAACCGAAGTTTTTCAGTTTGGTTGTTATTTGCAGAAAAATTAATCTACCCTCCTCTTTATTCGTTTTCTGCATTGAGTGTGGCTACCACTATCACTAAATTCACACGCAGATTTTTTTCCCGACATGCTAAACACACTATCCACTTGCGAATTTTACTTAGCACAGTTTCGGTCTTTGCATAAATGAATAATGTTAGTCACTAACATATTGTAAGTTGGTGACTTACCAACAAATCCTGTGTAGTCAGCAAATAAGTGCGAGGAGACTTTGTCGTCAAGTCGCCACAGACAGTATTCCTCCACGTACGTTCCAGTACATAACTGACCTTGTGATCAGTTGTAATAAATATTTTATATTTTAATCCTGGATTTAATTTCTTCTCACCAACCAGACCATTTAAGGCACTTAAGACTAGTCATAATTCTAATATTATTTTATGGGTGACTCTAGTTCCAACGGTAGCCTACTCCTCATGGAGAAGAATCTAGCAAGAAACTTCAAAATATACATAATATAATATACAAAAATTATCAGAGACGCAAGTATTCGAAAGGGTTTAAATAATCTCCTAGCCTTATTATACGTGCGTCTTTCCAATATAAGTAAACAGTAGTTTTATTTGCCCCGTCACAATTGTTCTTCTTTTCAGACTTGGACTACTAGGTCTTGAGAAGTTAGTACAATGGGCGCTACACGAGTGGCTGTCGGACATCAAGCGACATCAACTGCCCGGCTTACTCAGTGGCATAGGACCTATGCACTCGCTACTTCAACTTAGTAAGTAACATAGATATTAACGTCACATAACGTAACGTAACTTAACGTTACGTAACATAAATAATATTTATATTATTTTTATCCCCGGACGCAAAAAGAGGTGTGTTATAAGTTTGACATGTCTGTGTCTGTGTATCTGTCTGTGGCATCAAAGCTCCCAACCGGACCGATTTTGATTTAGTTTATTTTTTATTTAAAAGGTAAATTGATTGTTTTTGTAGCGCGAGTTTTTTAAATTTATAGTTATTAATTTATTTCTAATTGTCATCCACCACTGCGCCCGTGATAATTATAGATAAAAATACTATTATATTCTATTGCGATATATTAACGAGAATTTAAGTCGACATGTCATAGATCTCGTCATATTTGACAGCTCTAATTCGACAGTTCAATTTGCTGTCCTTTTCCGATTATGTTTATTGGAAAGAGATATAGCTACACTAAAATATGGTGATGTTCAAGAGAATCAGTACCAATATCAGTATGGGTATTTGTGTGCACAGTAACGGGCATCCGCGACCTGGTGTGGCTGCCGGTGGAGCAGTGGCGGCGCGACGGGCGCCTGGTGCACGGGCTGCGGCGCGGCGCCGCCTCCTTCACGGCGCGCACCGCCGTGGCCGCGCTCGACATCACCACCAGGCTACTGCAACTTATACAGGTTACATTTCTAGCTCTAATTATTTCATGTCTGTTATTTAGGGTGGACCAAATTTTTTTGTTAATAGCAACACTTGATTTTGCAAAAACGGCGGGGAATTGTACGTCGCTTCATGAAGTTTTAGTTTAGTCACGATGGTCTGCTTCACGGGATAACTGCGGGTTTTTTGTGTAAAACAATTTTACAAAAATAACGATTCCTACGTACGATTGTACGTACCTACATTCAAACAAAAACTTTGTATTTTACTCCTAAATTTTTATTTTGATAATTTGTATCCCAGGCGACAGCTGAGACAGCGTTCGACATGTTAACTCCGGGCCCCACGCTGCAGCTGCAGGACGCGTACGCGCGCAGGGAGAGGCGGCGCAGGCGGCGCCACGACCCCTCGCGCCACCCCGCCGACATCAGGGAGGGGGTCGCGAGCGCGTACCAAACTGTCAAAGAGGTTAGTGCGCTACGATGTAGGTTTTTTATGTAGATTCATAATGTATAAAAGCGGATTTTATCTCATTTAGGTACATCAACTTCTATTTAAAAATAGGCAAACTAACAATGTTTAGTATCATTTTGTCATCTGTTTTTGAATTGTTTTTCTTTTTGTTTAGTAGCTATTGACAAGTCTTATCAATAAAAGAAAATCTATAATAGAGCACTGGCGGAATACTGAATATTTGTGTTATCAAAATGATCGAAACCTTCGAAACGAAGTTCCTATATTGTCACGGACACGGTTCTATAAACGATGTTGTCCAATACCAAAGATCTGCGTCGATCTATTGTGTAAAACTAAATGAAATTGGAAAAGAGCCAAAATAAAGTAGTGGTGTGTTGGTCAGGGGTTCGCGGAGCAGGCGGCGACGATGGCGGCGGCGGCGCGCTGGTCGCACGGCGTGGGCGTGCTGCGCCACCTGCCGGGCGCGGCCGTGGCGCCGCTGGCGCTGGCGGCCGCGGGCGCCGCCGACGTGCTGGGCGGCGTGCGCGCGTCGCTGCAGCCCGCGCACTCGCGCCACCACGCCGACAAGTGGCGCGCCGCGCGCCCGCCCAACGCCGGTCAGTGCACACACTCCGCTATTACTATTACTTCCCGTGCCGATATACAATGGAATTGAAAATGGCGCCAGAACTATTTACTTCTCGCTTGCACACAATGCCTTTCATGTATCTTGTTCCTATTCGCACCTACAGGTTATATGAGGAGGAGACGCCATTTTCAATCCCATTTTTTATCCGTAGTAGTACTTACATAATATAAAAAGAAATGTTGTAAGGACAAGGTAGTCAGGTCAACGATCATTTTTAAAAGCTACATTTTTTTATTCCGAAATATGACAACTGTATCGTGTGTGTGTGCTACGAATCTTATAAAACGCTAATAACTTTTTATACTATTGGAATAACTTGATTTTCCCTTTACAGTTACACCTCACTCAGTCAAAACAACATCTTTTTTTAAAACAGAAATATATTGAAATCATCTTCTATTTGTTTCAGATTCTATAGACTAAGAAGTTTCCGCGTGTTAATATTATAAGATGATCTCTCTCACAATATATTCTCGTGTTTATTTTTGTGAGGACAGGTTGCATTAAACAGAAGAATATCCAACTCACTCTTTTATAAGCTATCAATAACATTCCCTTTAGTTAGGTACATACGTATCCAAAATTATTATTTTAAAAAAATGTTACATAAAAAGTACATATCCAATGTGTCATACGCTCAAAATTTAAATCTTTTTGTTTATTGCAATCTGCCCAAAAACTTTGCTCAGTTCACAACGCGAGGCTTGTCCATCGACTGCCACTTATGCTACCATTTAATCGTATTGCTCTTTCGACCCCATTAATATAACTATAGATTTAGGGTTTGTGGCGATCATCAAGAGGGAAGCGGCTAATGTAATATAATATACCTGCCTCTATTAATATGAAATCCATGAACAACACTATATTTTTATATAAAAAATACACTTTCAATCGATATCCATCGAAGAAATAAAAGTGATTGATATATTATAATAATTCTTGCACGCGTAGTGATTCTAAAAATGTGATGTATTTTTATACAGAGTTACAAATTTCATAATCGAGGTACAAAACTAATGTTATCGTTTTGATATTAAATTATTTTATATATTTGGCAGGACATTGTTGCAATATAAAAGGAGCGTTGACTATGTAACTCATTATTATCTTATGATAGATATAGTTTTAGTTATATTGTGTATTTTATTTTGTTATAGTGGATACAAGTACAGTTTTAGTAAAAGAACAACCTTCCGGTTGCTTATTATTGCTGTAACTGTACTTGATTGCACATTTTTAAATTTAAAACCTGTCGTTACATATTACCCGTGTATTTCAGAGTAGGGCCTGGCCACACGACTTGGCGTCCTACATAGAAATATCTATGAAATACCACAAGGTACTATCTGGTTCCGTAGAACCTTAATCGAAAAACACCACGCGACGCGTCGTGTGGCTAGGCCCTAAGAGATTATAGTTGTATCAGTAAATGAATAAAAAATATTTTTATCTATCTTGGTGTAAAACATCAACACGTGTTGATTATTCATCAGTGAATTACTTTTGCTAAGTATGCAACTATACTGATGCGACTATAATCTCTATAATCAAACAAGGACACCTACATAAGACTGTGGTGCTCGAGTTGAACAGTCTAGCATTTTAGAGCATTTAGCGGCTCCTTTAGGCTTTAACGTTTATGTACATAATCGTTGGACGATCGTTGGGTGCCATGACACATTTGTGGAACTTATATATAGGTTTTTGCTTTTATTATACCGAAATCCTTATCGGAATGTTGGTCTGTATATAGATTTTTAATTTTCAATTTATTCCGTACTATGAATACATTAGATGAGCAATAAATACAGTTAAATCTAAAATTTAGTAAAAATAATCTACCATAGATTTAGAATTAGGTACCCTACGTCTAAATCTATGGAAATCGCTGAAAACAACTGGCTTGAAAGAATTATCATCGAATCGCTGCCGTGTTGAAGTTCACCGGTTGAACACATGTTACTTGTGATGATGTAGAGGTAAATGTTATTATTTACTCAAAGTAGAAAGTTTATTTTTCATTTTTTATGCGTGATTCCTTGATATTTAATAGAGTAGTAAGACTATTCCATTATCATTTTTATTCAAAGAAAATAATCCTTTTGATAATTTGAAATCAATAAATAAATGATTGCAACATATTTTATTTTATTTATTTACTAACAACTATAAATTACACATTGGTGCTGACTCTCTTGTAGATCCCGCTTAACTAATTTTAGTCTAACTGTATCTCTTTCTAATAACATCATTGAAAAAGGACAGCAAATAAAACTATCAAATTAGAGCTGTCAAATTAGTCTACGTCTTTGCAATTGAAGCGAAATTAGACGAGAGCTAGAGCTCTCGTCTAATTTCGGCACGTCATAGATGACGTGCCGACTAAATTTTCGTTGATATATTACGCAAATGGACTAGTTTGACAGCTCTAAAAATCTTCTATCCTTTTCTAATGATCTCTGTTAGAAAGAGAGATAGTGAGTCTAAATTAGTTTAGAGCGCGTACAAGAGAATTAGTACCATTATATCTACATCTAAGACTCTTGCTCTACTTTCTCGGGGTATTTGTCAGTGAGGAAGCTCTTCACTTCGCCATATTCCACCTTCAAGTTTAAGCGAATCTTTTCATGGTTTCTGTACTTCTCATATTTCTTCAGATATATTTTGTAGTGTGGCATAGTTTCATAAAACCGAGGGAACTTCTTCCTCTTCAATACAACTTTATCATTCATGACGTACTGTATAAAGTCCAGTGTCTCGTTTTTAAGGATTTGGTCCTTGGTTCTAACTTCAGAGGGACTGGCAACTACTTTAGGGAAATATTCATTTTCTGCTTTGTATTCGACTAAATGCAGTTTTTTCTCTTCAGCTAGTTGCTGATGGGTTCTCTAAAGGAAATAAAATGGTCACTTTAAATTCAGTAACATTTATTTTAGTATCTTCTTCGTATCGTATGGTTGATGAACAACCTGGTGTCAGAGTTTAAACTTTGACATGGCACACCATTCAAAAATCTCTCAGGTGTGCTGTTTCTTCACGATGTTTTCCCTCACCGTTTTAGCAACTGATAATTAAATTATAATACGCACATAACTTACGAAAACTCAGAGGTGCTTGCCTTGGGATCGAACTCGAGACCTATCAGCTCTGACTTGTCACTGGACGGTCATACCACTAGGCTATCAGTGCTTTGGTAGTAGTAAAAAAAGATATATATTAACAAACTCATTCCTCAATTTAAAAATTCCTCATGAAAAAATAGAACATAAAAGGAATAAAATGTACAATCATTTTAAAACAATTAAAACTTTAAAGTATATATTTATTTACCTGTTGCAGTAAACCAATGAAGAATGCTTTGACAATGTGTTGCAGGTTGTTCGATCCTTCTACTTTAGCTCGTATGTCCTTGATACCAATGGCTTGACAAATTTCTTTTATAGCTCTGTGACAAACTAAGCCGAAGCCTTTATTTTTTTTCTGTACAAATATCTTCGTCTTACCGAAAGCTGTGTAGAAATCATGACAGACTGAAAAATACAAATAAGAAATTAGGAGAAGACACAAATTAATTCACAAATATAATCCTCGAATATTAATTCACATATTTTTTTTTATGTTTAAACTATTTAGTTTTTAAATTTGTTTTTTACTCCAACATTAATTCACATTTTTTTGAAATAACAAAATAATATCTATAGGTATACAGTGTGAACAAATACAGTATAAAAGATAAAATATCTTACTAGTGTGTCCATCATAAATCTCAAAGTGCATCAGTTTCTGACCAGCCCTGTTCTTAGCTTTCCTCAAAGCAGCCGGTGCTTCCTTAGCTCTGCCAAGACCAAACCCAGCCAAACCTTGACCATTTCCAGTGACAACCTAGGATATACAAAAAGCTGTAATAATACTGAAAACTATTATGAAGCAGGGTAAGTGTACTCTATAAAATATTTAATATGATAATACTAGGTGTATTTTGTTTTTATGAATTGAATTGTCAGTACTCGTCCATTAATAACGCCATTGAAATCATCATGGTTGGTGCGGCGGGAACCCACTGTCCCCATACCGCCATTAAGGAAACTGCATTGCGTCGATGGGTTGAAATTTGGCGCAAATTGGTACTCAACTAAAAGGGAAAGTGATCAAGGGGAAAAGTTTAGGCCCTAAACTTTTGGGTATTCGCGCTGGGCCCGCTGGCGGCAACCCAAAACGCCTTAAGGGTCTTAAAAAACGACTCCTGCGCACAGAAGATGCCATGCTATTTTTAGTCTGTAATTACCACTCGTATAGGTAGATAGCCACGTCTATCGTAGTTTTTGAAGTTAGTGTGCGTTAAGTCTGCCAAAAAGCCGGCAAAAGTAGGATATCAAGTCAATCCTTTGCTCTCAATTCCTTAAAAATTACATAGTCTGGCCTCTAGCCTACAAAATCATAGGTAATACAATTTTTTCAGCCTTACCATAGCCTGGAAGTTTCTTGTACGTCCAAGACTTCCCTTCATAATCAAGAGTGATCTTAATTGCAAGACTTTAGTGTCAAAACCATCAAATGCATCTGCAAACAATAATGTTATTAACAAATATTTATTTAGTGATTTACAAGGTATGCCTTAAATTTAATAAACTATGATTGCTTATTTGATGCTTGAAAGTAGAATTAAAATACTGTATAAATAAATAAATAAGCCTATATCTATCCCACTGAAGGGCAAAGGCCTTTTCTCATACAGAAAAGGATCAAACATTAATCTTAAGGATAAGTTGACACAGTGTGACGATTTTAGATTATTAAGTCCAGGTTTCCTTCCAATGTTTTCCTTCAGCATTAGTTTGTGGTGTTTTAGATTAACTAAAAAAGTACATGTGACATTGAAATAGTCACATGGGCAGATGCCAGGTTCGAACACTCACCCACATTCTAGGAAAGAGAGTCCATAACCAATGTGCCACATTACACAGTAGGTAATTTAGAGAAAATATGTGTAGTTTTATATAATATGCTTTAAGTATGAAAAAAGGATGAATTGAAAAAAACAACCAACCTTCCCCAATTGGATCTGGTGGTCCTATACTACGCCCAGGCATTTTTGTGCCTGACCACCCTCTTTCTATGGGGCTGAGTTTCATACGCCGGAACTTTGTCATTGAGTCCCTAAGCTTAATAATTTTTTCGTCTCTGAAATAAAATAGATAAAAACTTGTAACATACGGACATATATCGTTGGTGATAAAATTAGAACCCACTTTTGACAAAAACTTACATCAAAACTAAATGGACTTACTGTTCAAAGTTCAAATGCCAAAGTTATCTGTCACTTAGTCTTATAAGACTTTGTTGTTTTAAACCAACTTTTAAAAAAGAAGGGGGTTCTCAATATGATTGTATGATATGCAAACATCAGTCACTCTAAGGGTGGTAAAACAATTGAATGGTCTCAGGTCTACTATACTTACATAATTAATATTGACTAGTTTTTCAACAATAATATTAAGAAATATATGACATATTTCTTAAAATATATGACATATATTTCTTAATATTATTGTTGAAAAACTCTATACATTGTATAGAGTGATAGGTTGGACAAGAGAAATGAAGCTTGATGTTTGATAATGATCCACTTTTATTTAAACTGTTCCATTCTTTAAGTAAAGTGATTTTTTTCTTAAGATTTCAGACTTCAATTACAAGTTGATCATAATCAAATAACAAGTACCTTTCCTAATATTTATCCCTTGTTCAACCTGTATAAAAAAATAATGTAAACCCAAATATCTTATATTTAATTTATCTATATATATAAAAGAAAGTCGAAAATCGTGTTAGTTACACTACTTATAACTGAAGAACGGCTGAACCGATTTGGCTGAAAATTGGCAGGGAGGTAGCTTAGAAGCAGGAGAAGGACATAGGATACTTTTTTTTTTAAGAACGGCTGAACCGATTTTCATGGTTTTTGATTTTGTAGAGGTAGCGTGGGGTAGGGTAGGGGTAGAGTAGGTTAGGGTAGGGGCAGAGTAGGATAGGCTAGCGGTACAGTAGGCTAGGGGTAGAGATTAGAGTAGGGTAGGGGTAGATTAGGGTAGGGTAGGGTAGGGGTAGATTAGGGTAGGGTAGGGTAGGGGTAGATTAGGGTAGGGTAGGGGTAGAGTAGGGTAGGGTAGGGTAGGGGTAGATTAGGGTAGGGTAGGGTAGGGGTAGATTAGGGTAGGGTAGGGGTAGAGTAGGGTAGGGTAGGGGTAGATTAGGGTAGGGTAGGGTAGGGTAGGAGTAGATTAGGGTAGGGTAGGGGTAGGGTAGAGAAGGGTAGGGGTAGAGTAGGGTAGGGGTAGAGTAGGATAGGGTAGGGGTAGATTAGGGTAGGGTAGGGGTAGAATAGGCGTTGAAGTAGAATAATCATGCGTACGAAGTCGCGCGGGGCAGCTAGTTAAAATATAAATTTACCGTTCTGGGTCATCTGGCAGTCTTTGCTGTTTCAGCAATTCTCTTCCCCTAATCACAGGAGCAGAGAGACCAGGCCACAGCATGTTGATTTTACCAATTCCAATAACTTGGCCTCGGTTCAAATCGCGAATCCGGATGCGCCCTGCACCCCTTCCACGACCCTTCTTGGCTCCAGCATTACTGACAGAGGTCACCGACTTCCACAGCTTTTCAGCAGGCACTGATAAGTGATACATGATCAACCGTTCAGTCTTGACAACTATTCGAGTTATTTACAAGATTTTTAGTAGGCATCAGAATACTTACATTTATTAAAAAAATTCACATGAGCAACAGACGAAGTGCTAAAGTTAGTTTTGAGGTTAGGGGTATTGTTGTGTTTCAGAAGGATGCTAATAGGTCTGCTGATTAAGTTCCCAAGACTTAGTAGTTTTGTAGACATTTTGTCAATATTACAGAGACGACTCTGTTTGTATTATTATTGTTTTAATTATAAAACTCTATTTCTATTCTTCTTCTTGCATGTTTGACATTTACTTCTCTTTCGACAACATCTGTCAGTAAAGTGTCATAATTCTTTTTTTTCATGTTTGTTGATGTGATAGTGATGTACTGTAATAAGTTAGTAGTCATTGTAATTAGTCATTGTAATAAGTACACATAACACAACTATTATTCTATAAATCAATGATACAAAAAATAGTGTAGAAGACTAGAGATGAGAGCGGTGCTATAGACCCCTGACAACGCAAACTCCAAACTATTTAGAAATAGTCGGTTAAACTTACAAGTAATATTTATGAACGCAGCCCAAAAATTTTGACAGTTGATTTACGTGGCTGACTACAGCTCGACGACGGCCACTTTTGTTTGTCTTCGATTTTGTTACAGAGTATCTCTGTAACTATATTGTTTTTTCGTTAACTTGTATTAAAAATTAGCACATTGTTTAATATCATTGAAACATCACAATGGGCCTGTGTAAATGTCCAAAAAGGCGAGTTACAAATCAATTTTGTTTTGAGCACAGAGTTAATGTTTGTGAATATTGTATGGTGACGAGTCACCCAAAGGTAATTTAGTACTTGGAATCATAAATCTACTGTATTATTACAAGTATTTAAGATAATAATGTGCGATGTACCTTTCAGTGTATCATACAGTCATATTTGCAATGGTTACAAGACAGTGATTACAACCCCATATGTGAAATTTGTACAAAAAGTCTAAGTGAGGGAGAATGCATTCGTCTTACTTGTTATCGTAAGTACCAATATACTCTGATAATAAACTACAAACTGGTGTAATTAATAATTCATGTTTTTGTTTGATTAGATATTTTTTAACAATAGGATCTATCAGTTACAACTAGATTATGATCAACAAATTGGTATAGTAAAATAACCAAACATTTTAAAAGTTACAGTTATAGTACTTTGCTCTACTTTAATGCTTTAGATTTTATAAAGAAAAGTTAGAATCCTGCCAATTAGAAATAATTATATTAAAAATATTTATTATTGAGTCACTCAAATAGTTTGATGCAATAGATAAATACACAAATTAATTAACTTTCAGACGTATTCCACTGGTCATGTGCAGAGGCTCGGTACAGAGCTCTTCCTCGCACAACAGCACCAGCAGGCTATCAGTGCCCATCATGCGCCACACCTGTCTTCCCCCCTCCTAACCTAGTGTCTCCTGTTGCTGATGAGCTCAGAGAAAAACTAGCCGGTGTCAACTGGGCCCGAGCAGGCTTAGGTCTACCACTGGTATGTACGGAATTATAATGCCTTTAAATTAGAAAACATAAAAATTACTAATTTTCAAATGAGTGACATAATTCCTATTTAACAATAATTATTTTAAAAAATACTGAAATAATGTTTATGGTGTGCAGGTTTATGTTTTGCATCATGAAATGTTTTACTGATAAAAAAATTAAGCATAAGCTTGAAAATAATAACAATAGACTGACCTTAACCTTCTGAAAGATTATCAGGGTCATACATTATTACAAGACCCAGGAGTTACCTTGATGTATTTATTTATAATTTAAATTATACTTCCTGGTTCCTAGTACCTAGAATAAAAGAAAATAATATACATGATTAAATAATGTATAATTATTATTTTCTCTTAATTTCACCTGAATTTTTGATTAATTTCTGATTTATTAAATTGATGAATTTAGAAAAGTTTGTTAACACTACATTTCTGTAAAATAAGTTTTACTTTCCACACAGACCTAGATCAATTAAGCTTTATCTAAAAAAAGTTAGTCTTTTCACTATGACTACATTTGTACTTTCAAGAACTAACAAAACCACTGTCTAAGGAATATTAAGGTAGAGACTATTTAGTTATGAATAATTATTTGTAGCTCTCAGAAGACCAAGACATGAAAGGCGCAGCAGGTCGCCGCAGCCAGTCACCAATTGACCACTCCTTCTACACAAGTACAGTGGACAGTCAGCGAGGCACTCCTGTCGGCGCTAGTGACGACGAGTCCAATAGCCGCTCCGCTAATGGCACCCCACATTCCATCGTACAGATACCTGATGAACCTGTCAATATCTATGACAGCACATCAATTAAGAGGACTGACAGTTTACAAGGTATAGTTTGAAATTCTGATAAGTCTGTAGACTGGCCCAGTGGTTATGTATGTAATCAGCTACTCATCAAGCTATACATTTCCAGTATAAGCTGACATCTTATTGTACGAAGATCCTGTACAATGCGAGGTTGTTCATACTGGTTTTATATAGTTTGTTGTGATTTATTATCTATCGGTAAAGTTCCAGTACTTATTATAGATTCAAGATTGATAGAGACAGACGAGAGCTGTTAAAATACTTTGTTTAAGTTGCCTCTAATCTCTTAAATTCTTATTTGATAATAAATTGCAGGTGGTCAGGCACCAAGGAAAAGCATCAAATCAAATGAACCACCAAAACTAACAACAAATTATGACCATGATGAAAATAAATACAAACAGAAGTCTACATTTGCTTGGATTAGCAGATGGTGGAAGTAAGTATAGAAACCCTGTATTACACTGTTAAATCCTTTTCTAACCAAGGTCAGCTCGTTAAGTAACGTCCTAAAATATTTTTGTTGACCTTAATTATTTACATTGGAGCTAATATTTGATGGTAGTATTAAAATTGTTTTATAATGAACATAATGTATTAAAAAATGACATTTCTTTTCACTAGGAACTCACTCCCATCTTCTCGAGTGCGAAGAGCCGGAGGTATTTATAGACGTTATTGGATCATGCTATTTATTGTCATAGCTGTAGTTGTGGTCCTAGTGCTACTGAGTCACAGAGATGTCGATGAAGAAAACCCTTTCGGTTTCATTCAAGATGATGATAAGAGAATACTGCAGAAAAACTAATAATTATTTATTTATTCATGAAATCAAGCAATCTAAAGTGATATATAAACCCAATTAGCTGTATTATGATAATTTTATTTTATTGAAATAATGCGGTAAATTAATAATTCCATAAATTAAATATTAAGATGTTAAATAAACTTTCAAAAGTCAGGCTTCAAGTGTTTTATTGTGAGAGTAACAAATTTGTAAATACAATAAAATATGTATAAAAAAGCTAAGAATAATTGTAAATATTAATTAAAATAAGCTTACAATACTCTTGTACATGTTTCTGCTTGTCTATTTAAAAACATTAAAGAGAAAATATCATTATAGAAACTGGGATAGTACTCGCATGCGCGGCGACAGTCAGGCATCCAGTTCATCTCTAACAAAATGGGTTGGATAATCTTTTCATTATTGATTTGTCCCCAACTCAGCATAATATCAGCAGCATACAATGCCCTTGATTGTGGACTTTTTGCAATACCACAGGGAGGATCTCTAGAAGTTGCAGCTGTAAAGAACTCTGACACCATTTTAAATATTGTTTTCTCAACTTCTGCCCAGTCATAATTGGCAAACTGCTTAGACCATTCATCTTTAAATTCTGAACACAACAACTTAAAAAGAGGTGCACCGTCAGTGTAATTCATAACAGTAAAATGTTTCTCATAGTCATCAAAATTGTCTAAAGAAAATGGTTTATTAGCAAATCTAAGAAAGAAATTATTATAAACATAAACTTCTGTTGGATTTACTGAATTCAAAATGATAACATAACGGATATCAAACTTGACTTTTCCAACATCAGGCCTCTCAAATAAAACAGGATCATCAATGTATTTCTGAGTAATCTTAGGGCCAGTTAATGGTAATCTACACAAGAAATCTAAATTGTCACTGATATAAGTGTCCAGTCCTCTTGCTAGATTGTAGGGCTTGCAAATCCAATGGTTATCTAATCCAGCTTTCTTCCGCTGCATGTAATATGCAGCCAATTTTGGAAGCTCTGTTTTCATATTAAATGTAGTGGGCAACCAAGCTGGATTTGTTTCAAGGGAATTATAATCTTTAATGTATTTATCTGCAGACCTCCTAGCTGTAATAGCCAATAAATCCTTCACTGTCATGACATATTCAAATGGAAACTGATTCACAAACTTGTTGGGTGAGTTCACACTCAATTCTTGGAATTCTTTGAAATGGTTAACATACCATAGAACATCTGCATCATTTTCATTGTCAACTATTTCAAACTCTGGAGCAGTTAAATATTCATTTATGTACCTGTACTCTGAGTATACCTTAAGTTTTGTTGAATTAACTTCTCTATTTTTCAATAATTCTAGTTCAGGGAGTGTTTCCACAATGTGGCCTTCCAGGAAATATTTGGAGCTTGGCTCCTGCTGGGTGAAATCCATCTCAAAATGATCATAATGTTTCCAGGGAATAAGCATTGCTTCTCTTTGCATGGAATCAGGATATTGTCCTTCCACAAAATTTCTTGTAATCATGTCACCTTCTTCAACATAATTAATTGGGAACAGTAAAGTATAAGTGAATTGTTCAGGCACATATATAAAAGGCACTGCTCGGAAATTAGGAGTATCAGAATGCGTAATACCCGAACCCAACTCATCTAAAACATACCAGACAGGGACTCTATCTTCAATAGAAAACTCATCACCTGCAATTGCATAAGTGTGTGCATACTTCCACACACCCTCTGTAACTCTGTCGATTTGCTCTTCCGTCGTTTTTGAAGTTATTTGCATCAAGTTGCACATCCTTTCTAACAGCGCCGGTACGTTTCTTAAATTATTCTTAATGCTATTTGCTTTAAAAGTCCACGCGTGATCAATCAGAAAAATATGACTAGCATCCGAAGATTCGATGTCCCGAATTGCAATTACGCTCCATAAAGGATCGTATGGCATTTTCTCCATATCTTCATAATCTATTTGAACAAGTTGAAATGTTAAACCAGCGTCAAAAATCTGATCAGTAATTTTCTTACATAGAGACGGCCAGAAATGTTCCGGTACGCCAGATAATACTAGTTGTGGTTTATGTAATGCTAAAAAATTATTGTAAGTCGATATCCCATCCATATTTCTTACGTTAAACTCACAAAAAGGTGAAAAAGGAACACAAAAAGGAATCAATAAACTTAGGTTAGAATATGCGATCGATCAGCTCAGCTGGCGAGTTTGTGACTGTCACCTGTCAGTTGGTTGTCACACAATTTGACAATCACAACCGCACTGTCAGTCAAGTGTCAACTTCAATGATTATGTTACGGTTATGTTTCATTGGTCTACTTAGCCTAGAGTCAATCCATCATTGCATGAATTTGACTAAATAGAATCCTAAATAGGACAGGCAACTTGCAGTCGTAATAGAATTACATTGGGTTAAAAATTCCGTAGCGATGCTATTACACTCACCTAAATCGTATAGACAATCTAACTGACTTCTATTACAAATCTCCTATTTTCCAGAAAAGTGAATGCTTTAATTAGAAATAAGGTTCTTTTAGGATATAAGAGAAAGAGAAAAAGATCCACCCATAGGCATACCAGACCTTTGCACCTTGCTGACCTTTCAGTCAACGTTGCTGACCCTCACATAGAGAATTTAGTTTAGGTACAGTCGACTGCAAATCAGTGCTAACATTTGACATTTGATATTTTCTAGCATACTTATCGCGTAAAGGTACAGCTTGGCAAAAAAGAGTCTGAGGCGGTGACAGCTGGAACTAAAAATAAAAATCTTAAAAACTAAGTTTGTGAGTACTAAAATAACATAAAAATGATTCATTTGATTATAATTAATGACAAAAAACTCGTCATAGAAATATGTAAGCACTAAATAACTTGTAATTTTAAATTGTAGTGTGAAAAGTGCGCCAGCGGCGCCCCTAATTATTCCTGACTCTTTTTTGCCAAGCTGTACAGTTTGGTTAAAAAGTCTGAAAAAATTGAGGGCGCCACTGATGTACTTCTCATAATACAATTAAAAATTACAAGTAATTTTTTATTTACATATTTATATGACGAATTTTTGGTCATCAAATATGTATAATCAAATGAATCACTTTTAAGTTGTTTTAGTGCATATAAACCAAGCTTAAAAGATTTTTATTTTTAGTTCTAGCTGTCACCGCCTCAGATACTTTTATCCCAAACTGTATGTACTACAAGCTCTGCAGTGTACTCACGAAGCAAGTATTTGCTTCGTGAGTGTACCGTACTGCTACAACAACGTATGCCATAGATTTCCGTTTTGCGGATGCCGAAATAATTATGTTGGATTCAAGATATACCTACAATTTGCATTAAAATCTGAACTCCACCAACGGCAGCTGTAGATTCCCGAAAATTCCCTGGAAAATGCGCTACTTATTATTTTGTTTCGTTGCTGAATTGATTTAAAGTTAATTATGCTTTGGCCAATTCTGTTCGCTTCCATTCAAGCAATGTAAATTAAATAAAACAAAATACTTTAAAATCAATGTATTTATTTCGCATGGATTTATGCTAACAACCTTTTTCAGGAAACATTGATGGTTCTTAAATACTAATTAAATTATTTGATAATAATTAGATCACATATTATATCTTTTTATTAATAATAAACTATACAAAATCAAAACCAATGTACACACAGAAACACATAATTTATATCTGACAAGTAAGCTTTATTGTAGCACGTTTAGTGATAATATGTGTTGCGATGTGTTGCTAAATCAACGTCACGGCACCTCGCCAAATTACGTAATTATAATGTTTATATACTGTGAAGTCCTTTGCTTCATATCTAACATCAAAGGTTGCCATTAAAAGTGGCCTCATTATGGGAGATACACGAACATTTAAGGGTAAACATACACCAATAAATGTGAATTCCTTAGCATATAGTATATAACCATAATAGTAAGAGACACAGTCGTTGAATTATCCACTTACCTACAGTACAACCACTACAATATCATGGTACACATTTCATATAGCTATGCTATCTATTCAGTTCAATTGGAGTCGGAATCCATGTGCGTTCTGTAGTTACGACGAGCTTTTTTCACTCGTTGTCGGAACTTGAAAGCTTGGTAGTCTGGATCATCAGACACGTCATCCGCGAGAGGTTGCGAATTCCGTGTGCTGCTGCCGACTACGGTACCCACACCACTGTCGGGAGTACCCTGGGTTTCCGCAGGCCACATACTGCTTTCAGTGCTACAACTACTCTCCAGTTCACTCTCGTTCGTCTCATTCATGAGTCTCGCAACCGTCCTGTTGTACCCTACTTTAGGCGAATGGTCTGTGAATGACGTACTCGCTCGATCGCCTGGCTCTTTCGGCGGCGGAGATTCGCTGGAATCCGATCGATGCAAGCTGAGCCTTCCATTCCGTCGAACCCTTCGTAAGGTCATGCGTCTATTTTCTGGCGGTGGTGGTGACGAGTTATTACTCTCTGACTCGGGCGGTTCGACGCGCAAGGAGTCTCCGAGCGAGTCTCGAGACCCGTTGATGGGCGTCGGGATGATGCTGACGAGGTTTGGCGGAATGTTCTGGTTGCCGTTCTGGTTTCTCGGTGATATCGGCCGGCTGCCCACTGACTGGTCGTCGTCAGAGTCCACCTCTGCTATTCGAAATAGCGCAGATGTGTTTTGGCCCCTGTAACCTGAATACATTCATGGTATTAGAATTGTAAGTCGCGAATAATCACTGAATGGAGGCAAAGCACAAGTTCCAGTTCAACAATGTATACGAAATCTTGTTAAATATTTAATTACCTGTGCTTGTGCTGGGTTGAGCTAAGTTATCGTCAAAATTATCAAAGTTTGAAAAATTATTATTATCACTACTGTCTTGTGCCATGGCTGCTCCTGAAATAGAACAAAATAATTAATTTTGTCATACATAAATAATGATCAAGCATGCGGTTATATTAGGTAACTCGAACTCACCATTACTCCTTAAATTGATTACTTTCCTATAACTAGTGACTTTACTTTTCCTTTTAGCAGTTCTTGTGAGGTTCATACGGCGTCGTAGCGGCCGAATAATCTGAAATAATATAAAAATAATAATTACTGTCGTCATTGATTTGACACATAGCAATGGTTTGACTATGAAGTTATTGCCATCGTCCAAACAATCGCTTAATAGACTGTTAAGGAATGTTGTGATATAATATGGAGCAGGTGGGAGAAGTTTAAGTCCAGAGCACAATGAAAGTTTGTATGAAGGTTTGATGTGAGACTCACCCTGCCGCTGTTCCGGAAAAGACAATGCGCAGGTTCGTCGGAGTCGGTCCGCTCGCTGGAGGGCGCGGACACGTGCGCGTGGCGCGGCTGTGGCGTGGCGCGGGGAGGGCGGCGCGGGCCGCGCGTGCGTCGCGCCGGGGTGCGCTTGCCCTTGGCGCTGGTGCCGCGCGCACACTTGCTGCTGGACTTGCTCAGCGACGTGCGCGACTGTTTGCTGCGCCTGAAATAACAAAGTCACCCTTCACCGTCCGCCATATTCTCACCCTTTCCGCACGCAACCTTCTATTAGCGAACTTAGAGAACCAACCTGTAATTTAACGTACAAATGCATTCTTTCATTACCATAATGAAAGAGCGACAGTTTCGTCAGCTTTCCCGTCAAAGCATCAATTCTTTTCTGTTCAACTGTGAGCCGTGTTTCCTCTAAAAAAAATCGTCCAAAAATTTTCCCAGTCAAAATGGGTCACCGAAAAAGGTATCTTCTAAAAAATAAGGACAATAATAAAATAAAAGTTTCCTTTATTTAAAAAAAAGTTAAATAATACTGGTGATTAATATGACCATGTAGGTTAATTTATTACCTGAGGGATCCTCTTTTCTGTGATCGTAAATTTTTTGAGTATCGAGATGCCACCAGCCGCGCTAGCCTGTTGGGACACCTTTGGCTACGATTTCCGTTAGGGTTTGCTGTAACAAATCATTATTTTAGGAACTTTGTACATTTTGCTTTATTTTGTCTTCAAATTGCGGTAATATACAGAATCTTAAAGAACCTACCTCGTTTAGGTAGTAGAGGCAAGAAGTCTACAACCATCTGGTCAGTATCCGACGATTCCGAGTCATTGTCATGGACTGAACCACCCGAACTTGAGCCGTCGAGCGAGTCAGTCTCTTCAGCCAAACATTCCAGTTCCCGTTGGACGAGAGAGTCAAAGAACGCCATCATTCGGGGATCCTCACTCGTCGATTGTTCAGCGTAGTTGTGCGATATGTACTGAGGACAAATAGGAATACATGTTGACTTATTTACGTATGAGAGACTTAATACTTTAGACCCTGTTTTACAAACTCTGGGCCACAAAAGTGGGGTGTAAAAGTGTAGTGGGATACCCTAAAATTAATCATTAAATTTAATTCCGTAAATTATTATTTATTTTACCAATTCGCAGTTACATTTTTACAATAGTAACTAACTCACAACATAAATCTCTAATTAAGCTGTTTTTTGATAAGCTGATAATTTGTATGACTATAAGTTTTATTTTCTCTCTTTTTTAAGTTGAATTAAGTATCCGTCTCACCTGTCCACTATGATGTACAAGCGACACGTAGTCCTCATGGCTGTATATCTCGCGCGGGTTGTCGGAGCCCTGCGCCTCCTGCAGCAGAGCGCCGCGCATCTGAGGGAACTCTAGAGCCGACCACACCTACAACAAACGAACCTAAAATAAGCAGATTAAATAATCTAAAAAGTCGATCTTAAATGTTAATTTCAAACTGAATTAACTTTTTCTAAATACATTCTGGTTGTTCTATCAAATAGCTCTAGGTCGTCGCGATGGTAGTCAAATAAGAAATGACGCCTGCGTCTTGTTTTCTAATGTGACTTTTGTACGATCCCTACATTCAGAAATAATTAACTCGGGGTTCTCAATTAACTAAGTTCTCATTTTTGGAACTCATTTCTGAGGTCAGTTTTTTAAATCATGCTTATCCATTTATAGATATTTTATTGCGTCCCCCAGCCTTACACTTTTAAACCTTAATTCTTCATCATTCTTAGCCTGCGAGTCAAAGCATTTAATTATTTTTTTAGCCTCTTTCATCTATTAGTTTACCGTTTGTAAAATAGACTGATAACAGAATTTGCCTTAATGACCCAACAACAGCCAACACCCTGTTCGTTGCCTTAAGGAGGCTACGGACGGAGGTTGCCAGGATATTGGTCGAGTAAAATTTGTACAGGGTCTTGACGCGATAAGAAGAACAGAATTTGTGCTCCATTTTGAGTGTACAAACCTTGATAATCTTCTCGACGCCGGAGGAAGCGATGAGGCAGTAGTGCGGGTTGTATCGCACTTGGTTCACGATGGACCTGTGTCCGTAGAGCACTATGTGCGGTGGCTCTACTACCATTTCTGAAAGATTCAAAATTGTCTAAGGTGAGATTTTTTATTTTTTCTTCAGTTACTGAACTATACCTACAGCTAAAAGTTAGCGAAAATTAAATCAAAACATTTTTATTCATGTAGTGTAGTAGTATCATAAGAGTGACTCTAGTTGCCAGTTCCAAGGGCAGCCTACCCCTCATGGAGAAGAATCTGGCAAGATACTCCATGGTTGCTCTTTTAAATAATAATACAATATCTTTGGATAGATTGTTCTGAGGTGTTATGTGAGAACAATGCGAGTCGACTAAACATAGGTACGCGCCCTAAATATGTAACATATAATATGTAAAATGATTTAACATGGAACTTACCATAACCTGCACCGCCGCCTTCAGGAATCTTCCACATATACAGATTAAAGTCATCAGAACCAGATAACACGAATTTGTCTCCTTCTCCAGCAAACGAGCAACTCTTCATAGTACACGAGTTGTAGTAGTCCTGATGGTAGAATTCTGCGACCGGGTCCGGGGACTGCACGGCGTAAAGGACCGGTGCCAAGCGACGCCGTAGTGCCAAGATGTGGGTGCCAGCAGAGTTGAAGCGGACGCTCATACTGTTCTGACAAGTGCCATTGTTGCCGGCGTAGCGAAGGACTGGACTGAGGTTAAAAAATTGTTTTTATAGTATAAATATTTTTTCAACTACATTCATTTAAAAAAAAAATGTTTTATTATAGTTATCAACCTGTGTTGTCTTCCATCTTTCTTTTTATTTTATTCAGGGGTGAAACCTTAAAAAAGTACCCTCTGGGGAAGTGACGGGGTAGTGTGAGATTCTTACCTCACTAAACCACTCCGATAATCACCATCTGAACATGGTGGAAGCTCCTCTGTGCTTCGGGTGTTAGGCACATTTCCAGAAAGACTTTAAAAGGATCTCCCCTGAACCATGGTTAATGAACTACTATCAGTTTTTAAACTGCCCAACTAGATTTCTTTCAACATAATTTTGATTTCCTTTCAATGTTTTCCTTCACCGTTTTAAAAGTTTGCAAGTGATAATATGTACGCAGGGGCGTGCACAGACATCTTCAATAGGGTAGGCAGTACATACAAATCCTACTTAGTTTCACTAGTTCGTCGTCTGCGACGTATCTTTCAGGGCAGTGCTTTTTTGCCTATACATATATGAACTGCACGCCCCTGTGTACATGATTTAAAAAAGTCAGTGTTACATGCCAGGTTTGAAGATGCAACCTTTGACTTGCAAGTGCAACCGGTAATACCACAAAGTCATTACGGCTATATTATGTCTGCTATGTTTAATCACAATCAGTTTATACTCATAGTGTAGTGTAGGTTTTCCTTTAGGTAAGTTATTGATAATATTATTATTACCAATAACATACCTAGAGGAAAACCTCGATTGTATGACAATCATTTAATCAACGCGTAATCGTCACTTGTTTTTATAATAGGGAAGATGCACTATTTTTATTTTTGTTTTCATTTTAAAGAATTCCATGTAGAATAGACCACAAATATATTAAAACAATTAAAATATTGTAATTTATCGGAAAAAATGCTGTTTTAAATTGACAGTTTGACAGTTCGCGCGAAAACGGACCTATGGTACTGATGACGTCACTCTTGTCTGTCAACAACTTTCAATTTACATTTACTTTTCATTTTAACTTTTGCTTTTTCGAGATTATTTGTAAAAAATTAAAATGGACTATCCATCGACGTCAGGTGATTGTAACAATACCATTAATATTCAGATAAAAAGCCGTGTTGACTCATGTTTTGTGCCAATGTGTCCATCTACCTCAACAAAGTTTGCAAATAAATTATTTTTGAGTGGACCTTCTGACCCAAAGCTGAGAAAAAAGTGGTTTCAAGCTGTGAAGACAAATGGTGCACACCCTTTGCTACACTCCGACCAAGCTTTGCGTTTCATTAATAATGGCTGTAACCCGATAACCGTTACGTTACGTTCTTACGTTACGTTCTTTGTGCTCCGGAGTAACTCTACTTTTTATTGTACATAATTCTCCTCCATCTCTTTTAATTTGGACATGGCCGATTGCGTTATCGCCGTAAGATTCTCTTGTCGAGCTGAAATAACTGCTATATGTAGAAGCCGCTGAATAAAATACAAAGTTTAACAACTATGAATGACTATGATGTATACATACCGTAGTAATTTAGCCCCTTTCATTTCTACACCTGAAAACTCTGCACTTTCGATAAAAAAAGTTACAACCATGTCAACACTAACTCTAGGTAAACACCTGGAGTCTGCTTTGATAAACCCAACTCCCATTTTTATTAAAAAAACGCAAATAATATTCCCATAAAATAATATTCACCTTTACAACCATAACGTCAAATAAGTTGTCAAAACAAGTGTGACGTCACGAAACGCTAATTCGTGTTTTAAAATACGTATTGTTTCAAGTCATTTTTAAATCGTAATTATTGTAAAAAAACAACAATATGTAAAATAAAAACGTTGCAGTAGCATTTCTTTTATATGTTTTTAACATTTTAACCATGAAAATTTCATAAATATTACATTTGCATCTTCCCTATTATTCCCTATGTCGGGGACGACGCGACGTACGGTGAGGCTGGTTTTTTTTATTTTCCTTTACTATCATTCGTTTCAGAGGTGAACCAATAGGTGCACTCGTGCGGATAAAGAATGGGACTGAAAATGGCGCCAGAACTATTTTCTTCTCGCTCGCACACTTTGTCTTTGATGTATCTCGTTCCTACTAGCACCTACAGGTTATATGAGGAGGAGACGCCATTCTTTAACCGCACGGGTAATACCTATTTTTTCTGGTTCAACAGTTCTCCTACAAGCCTACATTAATGTTTTTTTTTTTTCACCAAGCATGTCACTCCACACCCCTTGGGAAATGAAGTATCCATCAAAAAAGCACTCACTGTTTAGGAGATCGCAAATCCCACAGCGCAACTCCGTCCCTAGCATTAGCTGATACCAGCACGCCCACCTGCGCTGGATGGAACATCACTCCGTGAAAAGCTTTGCGGCTGCGAGATATCACCAAGGATTCTGTATGGAATAAAAACAAACTTATAAATTAATTGATACAAAATAAATACGATTCCCAACCTATAACTTTCGAATAATATTAAATTAATAATTAGGACAGGACTATTATTGCAAATAATAAATGGCGCTGTTAAGATTTTCCTTCAATAGTATATGGCAATCAGTATTTTTACATAAATAAATATTTAAATCCAAACTGCTGCTGGAGTTTAACTTTGCTAGTAGTTCAATAGGTCATTCCTGACGCAGACGGTCACCTTTCATTATTTTGGGAGCTACGCTGCCACAGATACACAATTATGTTAAACTCATAACACTCCTCTGTTTTCGTCAGGGGTTAAAAAGCGGCGAAATGGGAGAAAGTTCGCACAGATTACGACTGGCTAACCAATCGCTTACGCACGCGCGGTACAATTTCCTTGCTCCTCCTCCAGCCTACTAAAAATACCTAAAAATCGACTACTGTGCATATTGATCATTTGTTAAGATATTTTTTGTTGGTATAATTTATAATTTTTCCTCACCATGTACAGATTGCCTGGTGTCAAATAGCAGCAGTCGGCCATCGTTACCGGCAGTAGTCACCACTCGCTCGTTGAATGGGTCAATGCTTAAGCTGCACACCGCGCGCTGATGTTGAAGTACTTCCAATGGACACTTGCTTTCCAGATCATGGACTATTACCTGTATTTTAAATATAATTAGTACTTAACTGCCTCGTTGGTCTAGTGGTAGCAAGCGCGTCAGCTGAGCACGAGGTCTTGGGTTCGATCCCTAGTCAAAATAATATTGGGTTTTTCCATTAGGAAATTCTCAGTAGCAGCACAGAGTCTGATATTGTGCCTAGTTAATGGCAATAGGCTCGCCCCATATTATACAGTATAGAACTTAAAAAATAGCTGGCGAAACGTGAGTGTACTGCATGCACCTCTGCCTATTCCTCTGGAGAATACAGGCGTGAGACTATGTTATGATATTAGTTCTTATAACAATATGTGAGTAATATACGGTACTGTGCCATTTGCCTTTCCTTGTCGTGACTCTATCCTCTACGTATGAGCCGACGCGGTTTGCTAGGGTGAGGGTGCTGCGTGCATTGCCATTGACTGCTATTGAACCAGCTGGCACATATTACTCTGCCCCACCCTTGTGATGTGTTACATTAAGACTAATCGGAAAGTTGCCAACAAGTGAACATAGAAAACTTCAGATTGTGCTTAATTCCTGGATGGTTTTCTATTGCATAACATCTATTTAACTGTTTATGTTATTGGAAATGTGTTAAAAGACTAATATAACAATAATATAACGAAGAGAAAACTCACAATATCATCATTCCCTCCTGAATATATCTTCTGGTTATCATTAGTGATGCCGAGACAGAAGATGTTGGACTGATGCACTGCCTTCATAGCCTCGGGCTTGCCACGGTTCAGAATGGCCTGCCCGAATTGCCACAGCATCACCCTCCTGTCATCTCCGCCTGATATAAAGAAATCTTGTACATGTATAAAGAACTGAATAAATTTACGGACATATTTTATTAATAATACCAAACCAATTTAGTAATGCTTCAAAGTTTTTTCAATTAGTAAACGGCAAATTAAGTTTTACTGGCTTAGGCCTAGTTTCACAGGCTCTGGAGAAGCTATAACTTATGATCCCCTTTAATTATTAACATTATTTTATTTTTATAATTTGTTGTTATAGTGACCACATAAATACATCATCTGTAAAAAAAATCAACTGTCTAGCTATCACGTTTCATAAGATACAGCCTGGTGACAGACCAACGGTCAGCGGAGTCTTAGTAATAGGGTCCTGTTACCAGTTACCCTATGGGTATAGAACCCTAAAAATTAAATAGAAAAAAAATCTGTTAGTTAAGGTAACAGGAAGTTACCAGTACCCTGTGAAACAGGCCCTTAATGTTTCATATTGACATGTTGACCATTTATTATGGTCACTCATTTCATAATTTGAGTGATTCAGAGAATATAGCAAGAAAACATGTTTTTACTTTTGTTTAATATACCTACTTAATTGGCAGTTACTTGAATGGTTAAAGAAAATAAGCAATATTATTAGATTTTTATTGAAACCTATGACTACCGCTTGGACACTGGTGTCAAGTAAAAATTGGTTTCCTTTTGTGCCGCATTTCTCGGTGTTTGAAGTTTTAAACATTAATTCGATTGACTATTGTTAACGATTGAACTGTAATTTTAACTATTAAATAAACCAGGCCAGTGTATCCCTTGTCTGCGGCTTAGACTTCAAATGCCCCATTATTAGTAATAGTGTACTTAGGCATCGCTTTTTTACCATTAAAAAAATGTATGACAGACCTTTTAGAGACTAGAGTTAGTAGTACTTTTGCAATTACAAACTATTACCTATGTTAAAAACTGATATTGCTCTTAGTGACTGTAAGCAATAGAAATAGGGCCCAGATTGGTAGATAGCTAGCTGGTTGGTTGGTATTTGGCATGGAGATCCAAGTTTGTACTAATATACTATACTATAGTTTGTACTAGTACTATAGTTTTCATTACAATTTTGTACTAAAAGTTAGTATCTTTCCTGAAGGGTAAATTAATGTTAATGTTTACGCTGTAGTCACTTCTAATAAATCATACAGCTCTCTTTGTAGCACTTATACTATGACAATATTCAGACCTGTGGTTATACTATACCATCTACTGAGTCACTGAGTGGTTAATGCATTGTGTCCCTAAATGTATTGAGGTGGAACAAGAGAAAACAGTATCACAAGAGTAATTAAAATACCTACTAACTTTACTTTACTAGTTTATAGGTATTTTGTATTATCACAGACTAAAACCCGCAAAGTTCGCAAAACCGCACACAAGTTCTTGTCATTAAATTGTTTTATCATAAATGTAGAAATAGTTTTGAGACCTACTTAAATAATTATACCTATAGTCGTTCTATATATTCAAATAAAATTAGTTAAGCATCTGATATTGTTAGAGTAAAACATAAATAAACATTTTAAACGAAATCTAGTATGCCGTGGGTACGGAATATGTGTTTTTTAATAAAATTACATACCTGATACAAGTAATTCGCCATTACTGGAAAACTCTATAGCATTTACACATCCAAAATGGCACACTAGATCACGACGGTACAAATTTTTTGCAGCATTTAAACGTTTATTAAAAAATTGAGATCTAAAATCTGGTAAGAGCCCGTATTCTCTTTTATTTAGATAAGATAAAGGGCTCGCAATATTCGCCATGTTTAGGGCAAAACCACCATTTTCTCACGAATGAAACAAAACTTCTCTTGCCTCGTCGATCAGCTGTATTTTATTTTTAAAAACAATTTTACGTTCCGTATTTACAAGTTATGATTGTTCTGTATCTTCCACTTGTTCGTGAAATGCAGTCCAAGATAATTAACTATTGATACTCTGCTCCTCTGTGCATAAAATCATCACTTCTGAAATATTCCAATATTATTTTCATAATTCAAATAAAATCATAGAAGTCATATTAAAAGATTTAAAACAATATTGAGAATAATAATTACCTAAACAAATAAATTGGAAGTACGGAACGTAAACGAAACATAAACAATAACTTATTGCGTTCCATCCAAGTTTTCAACCATTAATCGTATTCTAAGCATTTGAAACCAAATAAAAATACATACTTGAGAGAAGGGCGACGCGCGGTGAGGTTTTATATAATAAGCCTGCTGTCTTACAAAAGGTATAATTCTGTAAGCTTTGCTGTATAATAAGTTTCAGCATATTGATTGTGTTTCTTTTATATTTTTAGCAACTTTCATGCTATCATCATCTGCTCTATCACCACTTAGCTGTTATGTCAAGTAAACGTCAATGTCATGCAAGTGTCATCAGTGTCAGGGTACTCATGGTGTGGTGTGCATGCGGTGTTTTTGTTTAAAAACTGTTTTAAAACGATAAACAATTACTATCATTAAACTTTGAATAATTTTGTCATAACGATTCTAGTAGTATAATAAAAAGAATGATAGTAGCAAAAACTATGAATAAACCTGTATTAAAAGTCTCAAGTATGTGGAATCGATGATATTATTTTAACCAAGAAATTCGTAGTTTTTAATAAAACATTAACAAATACTTATTTTGCAGTGGATTCCGAATCAGATTCCTCAAGTGCAGAGGAGTCGGAGTCATCAGAGAATGAAATTGGGGATATAAACCAAGAAGTTGAAGATGATATTGAAGCTGACGTCGAGAGTAGTTCAGCTGACGACGATGGAGATAGTAAAGATGTTCTCATGGCCAACGAAGGATGGGCAGACTCTGTATCGAAAATTTTAGGGTCTAACAAACCCAAAAACAAAAAAACTTTAGTTTTATCTAGGGCTAAGAAACTTGCAGACATAGTTAAGATTGAAAAAGAAGAAAAACCTGCATTTGAAATTATAGGTGATTCCGAAAAGAAGAAAGTGGTAGTGAAAAAAGAAGATCCAGCATCGTCTGAACCTCCCGCTAAGAAAGTGGTATGCATATTTAAAGGTCTTCTATTATATTTTTGTGAATTTTTTACATGTTATAGCACATGATAGCTTATTAAAGATTAGCTTAGCTCTTCTATTATGTCAAACTTGAATTATTTTCTTCTGTATTGTGGTAGTGGAATACAGTAAGTGCAAACTTATTAGGCCAGGCTGAAGTTAATCAAGAACGATGTCACAGTACACATTTTAGGGACTCAATGATGACAAGAGGCGAGGCTTGTGGGAGGGCTGTAACTTAGCTAGTGAGGAGGAAAGAGATGCAAATATTATGCATATCGCGCAAACATCCAAGAGCCCAACTTCAGTCCGGCTGAGCAAGTTTGCACTTACTATAATTGGTAAATAGCTCCACCACCACCAAAATTGTGTTATCCCTGAATTAATTGACTACAGAAATTAGTTTTCTTTGATTTTTGTTTAATATTTTTTTTCAGAAACATGATAAGCCATCAATACGAGTTAAACCTAATATACTAGAAAAAGACAGAGAACGATTATTGACAAAAATAGCTACTAAAGGTGTAGTTCAACTGTTCAATGCTGTAAGAAATCAACAGAAAACATTAGAACAAGAAATGGAAAGAAATGACCTGTCTGAGGGTAAAAAAGAAAAAATATTGAAGAAATTTGATAAGAGAGCCTTTTTAGACACACTTATGGGTCAGAGTAAATCTGTAATTGTTGATGAGGAAGCTAAAAGTTTGAAAAAAGAAGTCAAAGATGAGGATAAACCAAAATGGAGTGCCTTAAGGTAATTAATCCTTTCTGTTAAAAAACATGTTTAGCTACTATACTGCTATTTATTAATAAGTGATTGTAATTACCTACGTCAAAGGATAGGTATATGGGACCAATATGCTGGTCTTCCTCAGGCATGTTTATTCCATTTCAGTACTTAGCAAAAAGTTTTCTTATTAAAAACTTTTTTAATATTATTTTTGAATTAATCACTATGGCTCAGATGAATATTTTTTTAAAGTTCCTACTTTGTATAATTAATTATATAATTTAAGGTCCTTAATAATTATGTTTTTTCTGATTGCAGAGATGACTTCATGACAGGAGCCAAAATGAAAGATTGGGATAAGGAGTCTGTTGATGAATGAAACACAACTTCTTATGTACAATGTATTTTAATAAATAATTGTAAATATCAAGGTTTCTTATATTATGGTCTTTAATTTTTTTTTCTATAAAACATTATTAATATGCTCTATGGTTCAATTCTACATAGAGGACAACAGTAGATAGAGTGATAAATTGTATAAGAGACTGCTGGCCAAATAATTCACAGTTTCAGACTTACTGATAACATTGTCAGGGTAGCAGATTCAATTACCGCACGGGACAAATGTGTGATCCATAGATATTTGTTTTGGTCTGGGTGTTTAATGGATGTGAGGCTATACATATATCTGTAAATCATACCTACGATACAGCAGAATGTGTTGGTTATAGATATTTTTAAAACCAAGAAAATTTTAATAGTTATATATAGATATTTATATCTCAATGTACCTATACTTATAATTACATTAACATTTTAATCATAAATTCATATTACATACAAACTATATTATCACTTCTTTATAGTACATAATGCCTACTTAATAAACATAGTGTAAGCATCATTGCCCACAGAATGTTGCGTTATCTGTTTGGGCAAGGTAGAGTATATTTTGACAGGAAGGTTCCACACCATGGTCTCAATGGGAACATTCAGTGGCGCGGTCCAGTCCTTGTCTTCGGGATTTGGAAGTAGCTTTTCATTTGTTGTTACGAATTCGAAGTGGAGACGCCAACTGAGTGAAACTGAAAAAAAGAGGAAATATTAATATCATATCGCTCTAAAACGTTATCTTGCTTGAACATTGAAAATAGCATATAATTTTTTTTTCAGCCATTATCGTCATACTATAATAGGGCAACGGCCTCCCTTCTCATCCTCTCAATAAGCATTTAGCTCGTCCCACCAACTCCAGGGCCGGCCGGCCCGTGACGTTGTCTAACGTTGTGTGGGCTCCACACTCGGTAGTGAGTTTTGACCATATCTCGTCCGACAGATGTGGCCAGCCCAGTTCCACTTAAAGATTGTGGCTTCTTGACCAACGTCAGCGATTTGAGTTTCGATCAGCATGTAGTATTTCAAACGAATTTTTGTTTACGCATTTTTATGTATGAAAACTTGTTCCGATCAAACTGATTTTGTTGAAGCTTTGCAATGTTAATTGCTGCTTGAATTTTTGCGACTTTTCATAAATATATTTAGTAATTTCTAATTAATATTCTATTTAGTATTCTATGTTGCCACCTGCAGCTAACTTCACAGATTTAGAGGTTTGTGGCGCTTATTGTACTATTAAGTATTACGCGGCATATATTTTTCTAGATTACACCACGATGAGATATAGCTACTATCCCTAACTACCTACATAAAATAACAGCTAAATTACAAACAAAAAAATATTTACCGTCATCAACTTCAAATGCAGGAGTGATATGCAAAGGTATGGGCAGTATCAACTGTGACTGTGTCAGTCCTAACGTCACTTCATGATATCTGGCCACTGTCATAGATCTACTGCTCGTGTCCTTGTTGAAGTTTTTGGCAGGTGACTTGGATTTTATTACTTCTTCTGGTTGTAATGACACTGATACCTTAAAAAAACAATCAAAATGAATTTAACTACAATTTTTAACTTACCAAAATTAAGTTAGGTTAGGTTATATAGTCCTATATTATAAAAAATCTGATTGCCTCACATCTATGCAGATGGGTGCCATAATTTTTTTTTATATCTTACTAAAAATTGGTAAAAAAAAATTATTGGTGTACAGTACAGCCACATTTTGCCAATTAATTTACCATGTAGGTAAACCTAGGGCTGCGCGCTCATTAGTTGCGCTTGCGACTGCTATACCAACGAGCTTACTCTAAAATCTTTTTATTTACTACTGCTGATCTAATTTGCTTTTTCCAAATTATTCTTTCGATTTCTTAAGAGAAGAACTAATTTGAATAAAAAAATTATGTTTTTGAAGGTGAAGAATAATTATAATTATTTTACCTGCATACAAGTAACAGTCCCAACAGAGAAATCAAATGTGCCAACAATGTCTTCTCCAAGCTTGTAGGCTGACTTGAAGAGACAAAACCGTCCCACCTTCCCTCTGGTGTTTGTTATCATGTAGGAGTTCGGACTTCTTCTAGCTGTTAGGTTCTGAAATATATCACAAACAGGTCTGAATACAAATATCTATTTTATACTTACATATAAAATTATCTATGACTTAACTTTCAAAAACCAAATGGCTCAAAACTATTTTAATTAGAAAGAATCACAATATTTTTTAAATTTATCCTGTGACCATAAATTCTGCAAAATGTTTGTATTAAGGTCAGAAGAAATTTATTATTGATTATTATTATTATTAGTATATTATTATATTATTACATTGATTTAAATGCATTTTTTGTAAATTCATTGTTGTAATATTAAATTTGTGTTGTGTGACTAACATAAGTCACTATTTATCTTGTAATTGTTAAATGCAGATTACAATCAAAAATCAAGCATACATTACAATCAAGTGATATTTTTAATGCTAGTTTACAATCTTTTTATTATCTTGTCTGTTTATTTTCCACTTAACAGAAAATAATTACAATTAAAATATTAATGTTGTTCAAAAATACCTGTAAAACTTGTAAAGCCATAGTCAAAGGTGTTTCAACTTTTCTCTCCTCAGAAAATGGGTTTGTGGGTTGTAATTCCTCAGTGGTCTCATTACCACATAGAGCTGCTAAGTCCTGCAAGTTCATGATTGTACTGATGGGCAGCACCCTGAATGGTATTCTGACCATTTTGATGTGTGAGCCCACTTTCTGGGTTGCTATTGTGATTTTGTAGGAGTACTTGACAGATGTTCCTCTGTAGGATGGAGGTGCTTCAATTGGGAGGGACTCGCGGTACCAGACTGACAAAAAAAAACATTATTACTGTTTTAACTGTAATCCTCAATATTTCTCATTTTTATTTAGTAATGATAAAAGCAAAGGCCTCCCCTATTTCCTTCCAAGTACTCTTATGGGACAAAGTAGGCTAACAAGAATTAAGTTTTTATAAAAATATTGTTTTTAACCAAGCTTCTATATTGGGTATATTGGAATATCAAAATTAAATGTATATGCAAAAATTTGGATCTGTCCTGTTGACCGCTGAAGAGTTAGAGAGCTAATCCTGGATGTCGATTCAGGTCATGCTTCATTGTCTTCGGAACTGAACTAACATGCAAAAATTTAACTCTGTAGGATAAGAGGGTGTGGTTCTAATTCAGCATACAAGATTCCACCCAAACAAACATACATTGCAAGTTAAATAAAAGCTTGTAAAAAAATATATACTTACAAGTTTTAGTCTCTCCCAGTGGTATAGTAAGATCACAGAACAGAATTTTGGGTTTGGTATGAAATATAACATCTCCAATATCACAGGAGGTCACTTCTAAGGAGGTTGTCTTGCCAATGGTTGGAGTCTTGTCACCTGTGTTCTTTGATGTGGAATAAAAGCAGTGGATCTGTGCAGAGGCCCATGCTAAGTTTTCCAGGGCATCACTTAAAAAGAAATAAAATACTTAATAATAGAATATAATTCAATTTCAATAGCAATTATAATGAATTTAAGCTTAATTTGAGACAGTGTTCAGCACTACTAGACAGCTGGTAGTGTTTTAAATAGAGCGTTGAAATAATCATAATTACCAATGACTTTGGGAATTCCTGTGTTCTGGTTGAGCAGTATAACAGAACGAAATGCAACATTCTAAAGCTTCGCCAGCTAAGTAAACTGTTCCAGTTGTCAATTTTGCTGAGAGTTCAATCATCTTATAATGTTTTGTAAATACATAAACAAACGAAACCTATAATAACACGGATGAAAAGTTGAAGAGTGAGTAGACTGTAATCGACGACTGTCGTTTTCACTAGAAACAAGTATGAAATAAAGTATCCTTTCCTCTCATTCAGCGAGTCGAGTTTTCGGAACTTTAATTATTTAAGCGGATTAAAATTTAGACACATAGATTAAGAACTGGAAATCAATTTATTAAAAATTAGACGTGTCCGCTAGAATTCGTGAGATCGTGACGTTTCACGTACCTAAAAATATAAAATAAATAATGTGACAATGACATGTTGACGTTCTGAAATCTGAAAAAAAAATAAAAAATTGCGTTTGACGTTGATTTCTAAACGATTACAAACTCCATTCTATGCAGTATGACAATGACGATAAAAATAATTCTGAAATTAAATAACATTAATATTTTTATTTGGAAAGTTTATAATTATGTAAAAATTTCATTTTACGGCCTGCAAGATTTCAATGTTATTTTGTATTCTTAATTTAAGTTGAATCATCATAAAAACTTCGCGTTATGAACTATTCTCTCTCAGTAACGGAATGTCATTTGTAACGAATTTACGGATGGCGGATTTGAAAACTTCAACAAGACAAGTTACAACTTGGAATTTCGAATAGAAAAATAAACAAAATGTTAATATCAGATGGGATAAATCATGGAAAATTGCAATCGATAATCGTCGGGGAACTTAAAAAAGCTGGATTGAAGCATCGGCTAAAGAAGATTATATTGAAAAGTGTTAAAGTGGGTGGATAGTCATTTCCGGTTAAAATATTAGTTTTAGATTCTTTTGTACCTAGTAAATTATTGTGTTTATTTATTTTAGGACCACAAAACAGTATTTGGAGCACCTTTAATAAAGGTACCATCTTGCAGTGTCATTTGTTGTGGCAGTACATTGAGTGTTCCTATAGTTGTGACTGAGATGTCCTCAGTACTTCGATCCAACGCCCATGTTGAAGGATTGTTCCGAAAAGCTGGCTCACAAAATCGCCAAAAAGATATTAAAGTATGTATCAGAAAAATTGTGCACAAATTTAATTTTTTTATAATGTATTGGATGTTAGAAAGCTTTATTTGTTTTGTATAAAGCAAACCTTGAATGTTAAATTTAAAGAGGTTTATTGTTGGACAGTGGATTCATATTTTAAATTGCTTATGACATGGTTGTGATACAGACAATGACAATTGTGACAATGTCCTTGTATGCTCATTACTTAATTTATGGTCTCTTCGGTGGGCCGAATGAGGAGCAAGGATATTAAATACCGCATTGATGCATGCAAACGTGAAACTGCACAAGCTTTTCCCACTAAGTTGCTTTTTACTACTAGCCTAGATTTGGTTAATATATTTCATAACTCATTTGAGCTCACCACATAATACTTCTGTTTTCAGAGATTATTAGATGCAGGGGGCTGTGTATCAGAAGGCCACCACCCAATAGATGTAGCGAGTGTACTGAAACTGTACCTCCGATGTTTACCTGAGCCACTGATAAGTGCCGAAGTGCAAGACCTGTTGTTACGATGTAGACTGACTGCTGGGGAAGATGCTCTGAAACCCATTCTCCATACATTGTTGTTACTACCTGTATTGCATGTTCATCTCCTGCATTATATTACGGAGGTAAGTTTGTATGTGATGTTAGATAATATTATTTCTATTTTAGAATAATAACTTTCGTGAGTCATACTAATTATATGAAATATTGATACACCTCACATGTGAGGTCCGCGACGCCGCCGCATATACACCCGCTCTTGAAAATGGACTGCGTTTGAGTTTGAAACTAGTTGGGCATTCCCGAAATCAATGTGTGAGTAAAGCCGTATCAATATTTCAAATAGCTATCTACTTTGCGTTTACCAACTAAGACACAGGCAGAACCACTGGTTTTAAAAAATCTTAAAAGTAAGGAATGAAATAATCAGTAATTTAATGTCAAACTAATTAAACAAAATGTTTGCATGTGTTCTTACTATAGCTACTTCTTCTATAAGGAAACTGAAAATTAAACACAAGATTAGAAATTTCAGTTTCTTCATGTTTATATAATAAATAAAAAGCAACTTTCCATAATGGTTATCTACTTCACACCCATACACATTAAAAACATACCATTTTAAAAACTACCAAAATATGTTAGCTTAAAAAAAGCATTCAGTTTGCAAACCTGGACGTGCACTTAGTGGTGACAATTTAACATGGCATTATAGTTGAGGAATGAATATTCTTGCTTGGTTTTTTAAAATTTTTATTTTTTATTTTATAGTTACTAAACTTCTTAGCATCCAAACACAAAGACAATCTGATGGACTCATCCAACCTGGCCATAGTTATGGCTCCTAGTATTATGCCTCTGCCGGCGGCAGCATCTGCACAGCGACTAGAGCACCATGTTGCACTTGTTAAGGTACCTCGAACTTTGTTGATTTTGATGGCAATATTCAAACAAGTGCATGAACGATAAGAGACAAGTTGTAATGGATCATTGTGCAAAATTCCTCCTGCTCTATGATCACACCAATGTTTATTACTATATGTATATCTATCCCTTTCTTGTTGCACACCCTTAAATGTTGTGCCGTGCAAACTTGTAGAGACAGATTTGCTAGACTGTTACTCTCTTGATGAATTTTTTTACAATTTTGTTTTTGCTAACAGATGTTCATCGAGAACTCCCAACACATTGGTAAATTAACTGAAGAGCTGATGATGCAGCTCGACGACGATTCCGATGGATATCTTGCAAGGAGGAAAAAGAAAAGACGTAGTGGTTCTCTTAACCGTAAGTACCTATAAATATATTTAGGTATCTATATTAAAGCAGATGTAAACGTTTTAAACGTTTACCGCGAACATTTCGGATGTATTAATTACTACAGCGATATACGACACTCAGTCTAAATTTCGACTCATGAACGCACCTTAGTTCCATTGTAATCTACAAACAGAGAATGTTTCTGAAAATAGATCGAGCGAGATGTAAGGTACATACAACTTGTTACTTGACTTGCGTAACCTGAAGTGACATCATGGCGTGTCATTTTGCTGTGCCATTTTTCAACGGTAGGTTTCAAAAATTAGTTCATCTAATCACGCTAATATTATAAAGACGTAAAATTTAACTTCAAATGTTTGTTCATACAAAATGATCTCCCTGAAATAAATTACAGAATCGGATCAGAATGTTCAGACAATTTGACGGGCTATTGCTAGTTTTCATAAATCAGTACTAGGTACTACATAGATATTTGATTGTAACTTTCACAGGAGTTTTAAGTGGTCTCCGCAAGATGGTGTCGGGAAGTGTAAACACGCCGGCAACGGTAAACGAGAACGGCAAAACTCCAGTACTGTGCAAATCTGCAGCCAAACGGAAGTTCGACACTTACGAAGGTCTTTCTAATAAAACTAAGTAAGTTTTTTAGGATATTAGCTTTATCCCGCAGTTTTCCTCGTTCTAATTTGTCCGGTATAATTATAAAGTATTTCACTCTTCTGCCTATAAATTATCTCCAGTAACAGCGTAAGAGGGGGGGTCGACGGCCCAGGGCACCAAATTTGCGGGGGCGTCGAGGTCTTGAGTGTCTTACCCCCGTGCACCATACCCTCAATACGCTGTTACGCTAGCAAAAAATTAACTCGGTGTGGGCGCCAAAATATATTTGCCCAGTGTGTCAGTGGCCATAACCCTAACACTGATTATCTCTGTGCAAAAAATTACATCGATTTGTTACTGGCTGAAAAAACGACAAAGCAACCAACTATCACAGTCATTCAGCTACAGATGATATGCAAATCGTCTCGCATGTTATTGCATTTTATGAATATGTTTTTCGATTCTACTCCAGTCGCCTACCGTCGCCTCCAGTCGTCGATCAGGCGACAAAAAGACCGGATCGTGTTTAGTTTCGTGTTTAATCAGTAGTCTGAGTATGCATAATAATTTACAAAATACTTTTGTTCCACAGAAAAGAAATAACAAAAGGACTTCCGCAGAAGGAGTTGTCTTTTACACCAATGAAAATGTAAGCATTTTTCTCTTCTATTGGGTAATGTAACCATACAAGAAAGTGTTTCTTGCTAACTTTTTTCATTAACGAGATTACATTTGCAGGGGTCTCGAGCGAAAGCGATTACGACTAAGTCTTATGGATGCAAGAAGTACTCCTATCATCAACAGAGACTTCAATTCTCACAAGAACTCAGAAACAAGCGCCAGCAGTGAAGATTTGCTAACTTCCTCTGAACATTTGTTCAGTGCACACGACACCATCGACTTGTCTCCCGATATGAAGCAGTTAGATAAAGATTACGTCAGGATCTCCAAACAGGAATACGAAGAGATCAAAAGCAGAGTATCCGCAATAGAAAATAGACTGTCTAGAGAATTCACCGACGTCATACCGAGAGTACAACCTCTACAACAAGTACAAAATGTCTATGAACAAACGTTAGAGGAAGTTGCTATGTTGCACTGCCCCACTTCTGATCACTTGGCGCGAAGGTTGAGTAAAGAACTTAAAATTCGGCCAAATGAAGAAGCCAAGATAATAAGGTCTCCCAGTGCGCGGAAAATCGGCTCAATACGACGGCGATCCAAAGAAAACATTACTAAAATAGTAAGACATAAGTCATGGAATGTGTCATCTCAGTCACAATCTAGTCACAACACAGATAGGTTTTATCCATACGTAGGACTGAGTCGTAGAGAAAGAACCAACACGACTAAAGCCGACTTAAATATACAGAAATCAAGAGTAAATGAATGGGATGTTACCATGTCGGAAAATTCCCTCAACAACGTGTCTGATTCTAGCCAAAAATATCACGTTCGGAAACGAGTTAGTCTTATACCAGATTATAGTACCGAAAAACCTATTAGCAAAATACCGGCGCGCAGGTCCTTAAATATTACTATCAACAACAGTTGGGACAACACTGCTTCGGAAAACTCAATGAACAACACTTTTAACTCTAGTGGGAAATTAAATGATTCCGAGAATGCTAGATGCTACCAAAATATTACTAGTAGAAATAGAAAGCCAAGTCCACCACAGTCACAGCAGAAATGGCGAAGTGCTGCGGCTTTCTTTATGAATAAGACAGGGGAAGTGGAGAAGACTCACCAGTCTGGTAGGCCCTCGGTAAACAAACTAAGAAGACAGAACGCTGGAGCCGTTCTCGCTAAAGCAAAGCTCTTTGAGTCCAGCTCGGATAGGTCATCAGAAAAACACGATAAGATAGCGCACACCGGTTTTGCAAGGAAGCCAAGAATAAGTGGACAGCAAAGTAAGCCACAAAACAGAGTAGCACATGTGAAACCTAAAATGATCGCATCCCCAAATATTCCAGTTCGGGTTCAAAGGAACATGGAAGTCGAGTCAAACGTGCCTTTCAAATCGTATCGTTTGAATGTTCCGGGTAAAGATGACGTGGACAATTGGCGACACGCTAGAAAGACAACGCCACCCGTAAAACATGTTGTTTCTCCACAAAGTATGTTAATGAAAACTCCACAAATACCAGTTATGAAGAAGCCTCTTTGTACTCCAAAGACATCTCGACTGCCAGCGCAAAGCAATGATCTCAGAAAGACTAACACGCCGCTGAAAGCCGTTCACGTTTCTCCAAGAAGACGATCTCCACGACAAAAGCAACGTGTATAAGAAGGATTTAAATGAAAATCAGTTGATTATTAATTATTTATGTACTTATTATGAGTAACTTGATTTTATAACGTTAACAAAATACTCGAATATGTAAAGTATTATAACAAGTGGCCATGTGTAAATATTAATCTAATTTTATTAGTAACAATTAAAACAATCATCAAAATGTTGTTTTTATTTAAAATGTTTCTTCATTATTTCTTGCTCGTGATATGTAAATCTTAACATATCGTAGCGTAATATATATTTTTTTAAATCCATACCGTAGAATTCTATGCAGTTTGAATAATCGACAAAATATAAGAAATCAAATGTTGCTGGCCCATTTCGTTCTTTTTATTTAGCAAATAAGCACCGATAGCCTAGTGGTATTACCGTCGACTGAGAAGTCAGTGGTCTTGAGTTCGATCCCAAGGCGCGCACCTCTGTCTTTTAGTAAGTTATGTGCGATTATAAATTAATGGGTCAGTTGCAAAAACGGTGAGGGAAAACATCGTGATGAAACCAGCACACCTGAGAGATTTTTCAAGGGTGTGTAAAGCCATGTCAGAGGCCTACGGGCGGTTTAAACTCTGACTCCAGGTTGTTCATCAACCATACGATAAGAAGAAGAAGTATTTAGCGAAATAAGGGGATTTTTTTCTGTGTTTACTTCTTTAAAATCATTAGGTCATAATCATAATCATTGGTAGTAAGTGGTTTTTCATGCAGCATCAAGATATCAGCCGTTGACTCAGACTTATTAGGGATACTCCTGCGCTATGATCGCTAAAAGATGTGTTGTCTATTATGTGTTCGTTTATGATGGCATAAATAATAACAAACAATGCATTAGTCTGTGGGCAAAAAGCAAAATCATGTGCGGTGTAGTGGGAGAGAATTGTTGATCATTCTTCCAAGGGGAGAATTGTCGCTCAGGTTCACGACTGAACATCCAATCGCGTGCAGTGTGCGGTACATGAAGGATTTTTTTGTCATGTCTGGTTCTTCCAAGGTGCGGTAATCCTACGTGTTTCAATCTAGTTGGGCCCTTCGAGCTAGACCGAAAAAACCAGTGGCAATGCTAGCAAGTTATACATATATATGACTCATTAATTTTGTACTATTTGCCGTTCCCAAAAAATGATAAGGTAAAATTAGGAGACCCAAAGCAGGTGGTGGTTCTGCTGAGGTCACAAAATGCATGTCACCTGTGGCAGCTTAGTGATAGGGATAACTCAAATGGATAAAATAAAATTCCAATTATAATATTATATGATGTATATCACGGATTTTACAGTGGTATTTTCGTGTATAAACAAAATATCCAGATTTCAATTTAATAAATTAAGGACTTACTGACAATTCAATAAATAACAATTTTCACATTCAAATATAAAGGATCGGCGCCACAAACAATTTTTCATTATATTTGATATAAAAATTGAATAAACGATTTTGAATTTGTTGGATAATAACATAATAGTCATATTCCTGTATGTGGGGTTCCAACTAAAATATTTCCACTTATACATTTAGCGATGATCACAGATTTGAGGATTATAAAAAAGCAGATTCAGAACATACCGTGCTATGGAGAGACGATTTAACAATTCGAAACTTGCAATAGTGATTACTGAGTAATTTAGGTTTCATTATAGCTTATTGGCTAACTTATCACTATCAGCACTCTGGCCGCTCACGCACGGCTCTTTCCAGTTCCTAACATTGCTTCTCGATTGATATCAATACCAAATTTAAATTAACAATATAATAAAATATCAATTGTACCTAAGATCTTTTCCAATTATATACGCACATTCGTTCTTAATTTGCATCTTAATATACACTAACTGGCCGCGTAGGCGGCTAATGATATCTCCGGACTATCTACTGGCTCACAGGCAAAGGTGCTCTTTACATCAAGCGACCAGACTAGGCCCAACGGACCATCCGTCTGAGCATAACGTACGTAATTCCATAATTAAACATACATGTTGTGATCAATAATAAAAATATAATGATACAAATACATTAATTACTACATTTTTTTCGATTATTGTGTGACATAAATATTTACAAAGCGCATTAGGAGCGCCAAAATAGTTAGGCGAGGCAGACTCCTAAACGAGAGATTAATAAATGCGCCGCGCCATGCGTCCGCGAACACTCGTCTGGCGACGGCGAGCTCCCACGCCACTACACCAACTAAACTCAAGTACAAATATCTTTATTAACTAAAACATCTGACCAATTAACTTTATTGTCAGGAGAGCTAAGGAATAAATGCCCCAAAATAAAATGAAATCGTATAGTCAAAAAGTTAAAATTATATGGATTCATCATATTACAAAGTTGTCCTGACTGTCACAGTCGCTGGATCGATAATAATTATTACATAACTAAATATTATAGATTTTTGAAGAAACAAAAATTAATTTACTTCCCCATGATTATGAAACTAGTAGATACTATAATATATAAGCTACTACCAGTACATCTTATAAAACGAATAACATTATTCTAAATATCAATGTGATCTCTCGTTATATGGTTTACGATTACAATTTGGGAATGCATGATACTACTCGACAAAATACAATAATTATTAAGTACCGATGATTAAAAAAACTCCCTACATATACAGATAGCGTAACAATGTCCGAAATATGATTAGTTTCGTCAACTATAAAGTACAAAGATGAAAATACATTATCAGCCAGATACACGTGTGCGAGCGGGAGCACACTGGCAGCGACTCCCTAACGAGAATATACAATACCAAGTTTTAGATAATAAAAATAATTGAACTAGAAGAGGGCGAGTCGCGACTCGCGGAGACAAATAACTACAATATAATTGGCGGCGAATAACACCTAAAAATAAATAAAAAGAAAAATATTTTTTTCCGACGAATACTGATATCCGACGCTTGGCTGGTGCCTGGGGCGCGGTGGGCGGGATGGCGGCGTGACGTCACGCTCACTTCACATGAGCGTGTGCGACTCCGGTATGACGTCACGCTCAGTTCACCATGAGCGTGTGCGACTCCATTGGCGCCGCCGAGTCGTACAGCGTGTCCGTGTCCTGCGTGGGCTCGCCCTGCAGCTGGCACTGGTTGGACAGCGTGCCCGCGCCGCAGTCGCAGAAGAATCTGAATACACACAACATACGGTTTAGTTGTCATAGTCCCTACATAGCAACTTAAGGCCTAGACTGTATGAATACATGAAGATTAGATCAGACCATTACATTTTGGTACTTTGAGGGGGACTATACGTCTTCATGTACAGTGAGAGAGTTAGGCAGAGTTGTAAATGAGGGTCATGCCGATTAATTATATTTATCAGTATTGAATTACCTGTCATGACGAATAAATTCTACGTCGTGTCCGGAATGGCACGTTTTGATGCAATTGACACAGATTGCGTTACGGTCAGTCGTGTTGCAGGTCTGGCACCTGAAACATTTAAAATCAAAGTTTATTGCTGTTTACCATATTTCTTGGACGACGAGTATAAACGAATGTTCAATAAATCGTTGCTAAAACCGTCTGTGTTATACATCAAGCCCAGTTGTAGTGATTAAAAGTAATGAATTTACATACCTATAGAAATCGTGCATTGGGAAGGAAGTGTACGATGAGATCTTGTACAGGCACTGTCCGCCACCCACTGCCTTCTCTACTGCGTCTTGATTGCTGAAGATTTTGTTGCCGCGCACTAACGGTGACACACCGGACGCCAGGCAGAGACCTAAACACAAAATATTGTAGTTACGGAATACGCTCCAGGGGCACGAACATATCCACTATGTGGAGCAGTTGCAGGAGCGCGGAGTGCAAGAGGTTCGCAAACATAGTGGATATCCAGCTGTATATTATCTTCTCACTAAAACTAATATTGCATAAACTCGGTATTTGTGTAATTTGCAAACTCATTCTAGGGATTTATTTATGGTTTACCAAAGTTCAGTCTCAATGAGTAAAACTTTGTTGGAAAATCCTGCTTCTTACTAGAATCCTCATTCTTATTACATCCATGTTACACGTGGCGCCCCAAGAACAGGTTATACATGTTTAATTTTTTATCACCATTATTTTGGCTTTAATCACGGGAGTTGTGTTCAGGATTGCCGGTTTAGTAAACTTAGCCGTAAAATTAGAATTTTGAAAGTCTTGCATTTTGGGAAATTTTCCCTATTGCCTTTGTGAGCTTTGGATATTTTGTTTCATGGAAATTTTATTTGCTCTATGAACATTTTAAGATTTTGGCATTAGGCTACTAAATGTCGCAAAAGTACCACAATTTCAAGAAACTACACAAAAAGATCGGTAGTTGTGACGTAACTCAGAAAAAGTAAGCCTTAATTTACAATCTTACATAAACTTAACATATCGAAGTCTTGGACTAGTTTTCGGTTGGTCTTGGACTCTGAACTCGTAGACTTCGTCGATTTGTTAAGCTACTGATATTTAAGTTGATCATGACCATAGACCATGACAATAAAAAAATCACACATACCTCCAAATCTATTATTAAATATCTGGTTATGTTCGAGTGTTGCAGTAGCGTTGTTGGTGATCTCTACTCCAGCGGCGAGTCCGTCAAAGATGCGGTTGCGTCGCAGCACCGGGTGACTTTGCGTTGAGATCAGTACGCCCGCTTGCGCGTTACGAAATATATCGTTCTCTTCGAGAACACCCTGGTTAACAAAGACACAAAATACTTGATGAAATATATCCAATACACACTAAGTTGAAAGGAAATCGTTTGTATTGGTATGGGCATGTGATGAGGAGGGATGAAACGCATGTGTGTGAAAGGGTGATGAATATAAGTGTTGATGGATAGATTAAAGAAAAGATGGATGTTTGTGTTTAAGCATTGATATCAACGATAAAGGAGCTCATGCTCAGATGACGGCTGATGAAGGAATGGAAGAAGACATTTTGCGCCGACCCCAAGTACCCCACAAGGGCACGCGAAATGAAGGACACACCGATTTTTAATATCTAATGGCCACACGTTATACCAACGCCATGAGCCGCAGAAACAGTAAGCTATTTCAACCCGGCAGAAACAATTGAAATAATATAAAAGCTCATGTACTTCGTAGCCATAACCATTCTTGAAGAATTTAAAAACGATTTCTTACAAAACTGTCAACTAGTATTCATTCTCACGTTTAAGATAAACATATCATTTTAAACACCCTTTCACTCTGATTAAACCTTGGGTGTAAAATCTGATATGGTCCCCAAGATTTTTTAAAATTAGGCTAGCTTTTTTTCTCTAATCACCAGAGCAAGCCAGCAGTTCACCAGACAACACAGACATTGATAACATTCACAACACACTCACCTTCCCCCCATTAAAAATACAAATACCCCCGTCGCGCCCATCGAAAATCTTATTCCTCTTGAGCGTAGGGTTGGAGTCAGTCTTTATCCACACTCCGGCCATAGCGTTATCGAAGATCTCGTTTTGTTCGAGCAGGCCTAGGCCTCCGTTATATACGAGAACTCCGCCGTTCTGGCCGCCCCATATCTTATTACCCCGGATCACCGGGTTGCTACCCGTCCGTATTTGGACGCCCGAGTACAAGTGGTTGAAAATGTCGTTGTCTTCTAGTTTACCATGGCCGTTGTCGTAGAAGTATACGCCAACCTGCAGAAGAGATATTATAATGTATTATGCACTTTACCCAATTTTGAGTATCGCGATCGTAGTTTAATATTATTGTAGTTTTGTTTTAATGGCCTGTTTGTTGTTGTGTTAGTTTGCTTTTATATTATGAACAAACTATGTCATCACCAGTGATAGCATAGTGGTATGGTCATTGGAGAGGCCTACGGGCTCAAGGTCTTTAAACTTTTGGAGACCTTGGGCGCTTTAGGATAAGTCTTTTTATTATTAACATTAACATGCAAAAGAAGGTAATTATATTTGATTTTATATTTATATATTGGTAATAATGGGTTATCAGTTGGTGATTTGGCAGGAATTATGGCCCCATAGATCTCGGGGCCCTGTGTGCAGTAGCCTGTTTAAACTATATGCTAGATTGTTCACTAACCATTATGTAAAGAGAAATTTTAAACTAAATCTGTACTACATATTATATTCAGTAGAAATGCAGGTTAGTGAAAGATAGTATAAATCACTCACTGTCAAGAATTAAAACTCCATGCATACCTGTTTCCCCGAATGTATACGGTTGCGTCGCAGCACGGGCGTCGAACCCGTCGTGATCCACACTCCAGCAAGCGTGTTGGCGTACACCTCATTCTCTTCTATCAGGCCCTGGCCCTTCTCATGGACGTAGATGCCGCCGTGTTGACCGTGGTGTATCTTGTTGTGCCTTACTATCGGATCACTGTTCGTACGTATCTGTAATGATGACACAAGCTTCAAAATGAAATATGTGGCTAGCGATGATGACAGTACCTTCGCGATCCTGTGTATTCACTGTAAGGCTGCAGTGGCAGAGGGTGAATTTTTCCAAGAGGTAAGAGGGACTAATGGCACAGTCAGTAGGCATTATTGACTGTGCCATTTTTCAATAAGAAGCCAGTAGGAATCGAGTTGTATGGAGCCTCCGCCACTAAAGGCTGTACGGTGGCTCATGGCCACACTTCATTGTCAGCTCTATTGATATAAGTACAAGACAATATTAGCAGTTTGGGTTTTAAGTGAAAATAAAAATAATAAAAATAAAGGCCTGGCAATTGTATTTTAATAGCGTTAACCACCCGTCACTCAGCCAATTATTGTGATATAAAGGTCACATTTGAGATGACTGACGTAATTTAAATTTAGTACGTCTTTCTAAACTTGGCATCACAATGTAGGTTATGTTTGTCTAATGAGATTGAGTCACGGATTTATTTGGGTAGTTTAAACAATATCTACTAATTTGATGTTACTGGCAATTTCGAAAGCTTTTGGTAATCACAGCTGATCATAGTGGCAATCGTGTATTTTTTTTACTTACTAATCTGAAGATCAGTAGACTGTTTAGTTTTCTAACAAAATGAGGTTTGGGGGCCTAATACAAGTTTGAAAACGAAGTGAATACTGACAATTTTAGTGCGAAGTAATATAGTCTCATTTTTACTCTTCCGGAAGGACAGAGACCGGTAAATTAACGTCTCATTTAAACTGTCATTACTGTCATCAGCGATTTTCTTTTGTTATGTTTACTCTTACTTTGTTTTATAATATTATAAAGCCTAAAACTGACATAAATATTTAAGCTTTTAGTCCAAAATTAAAAATGTGACGCCTTACCTGTATACCAGCTAAAGCATTTCCATAAATATTATTGTGTTCAATCAAGCCGCGTCCTTCGCCAAATATATACACTCCGCCTTGATGACCATTGTAAATTTCATTGCGCCGGATCGTAGGGTTGCTGTTGGACGTGATCCATACGCCGGCAAAGTTATTGGAGTGAATCTTATTGTCTATAAACTGGCCCAGCCCTGATTCATGTACGTATATGCCGCCTGTTTGACCATGGTGGATCTCACAATGTACTACGGTGGGATTTGCGCCGGCTTTTACTTCGAAACCAGCGATTCTGTTGTTGTGGATGTCGTTTGCTTCAAAATAGCCCTACAATGTAAGATATAATTGTTTTTAAAAGACAATTTATATGAATGCGTAAAAATCTCAGTATAAAAGAATTGATGGTTACTTACCAAGCCATTTTCAAAGGTAAATATCCCAACATCTCGACCGTGGTGTATATGGTTACGGCGCATGATAGGGTTAGCGAAATTCTTAACCCATATCCCGGCAAGCGCATTCCGTGAGATTTCGTTGTCTTGGTAAGCACCCTGCGCGTAGTCCGTAACGTACAGCCCTACATTCTCGCAGTCGCTGATGTCGCAGTGCTTTATCACAGGATTGGCGCCCGCGCCACTTACGCATACCGCAGCACCCACTGTAGAAAAAGGTGAGCTTATTTTTATATCTAAATTCAAGAGAAGTTCCTATAGGAACTAATGTTTTTCAGGAATATTTAAGACACAATTAATAACGGATTTAGCGTCCTTCGCCAGCGCTCTCTTTGCAACAAGCAGTTTAAGCGTACAATTAAGTTAGTAAGGCGGAGTGACAATATGTGGATAATTCAAGCTTCAGGAACTTAATAAAGACCTTATATCATTCACAAAGACTCACCAACACTCGCGCTTCGTATGATGCAGTGATCCACCGTAGGCGAGCAGTTGTCCGACACTTCGAGGCAGTAGTGCTTGTGATGCTGCATAGTACTAGTCGCATCGGGAGAGAACTTAAGCGTCATGTGGCCGGCGTACGCCCGGCTAGCGCCTTCAGCAAACGTTAACGTCGACTCTGCCTCACGTTCAAGGACTACGGACTCGGCTACGTTCCCTGGGGCACAACCTACAGGGAATATGAAGAGGTTATTGAGTGTGGCATGAGTGAGTATATGGGTATGAACGCTTACCATGACTGTTTGTGCAGCATTGGCAGCAGCATCCATGCTAAATACTCATTGTAAAATAAGGTTATTGTAGGTATATTTACTGCATGCATAAATTAGGTTAAATAAATGACAATTGGTGGTTTTTATGTGTAATTAGTAGTTGCGCTATATGTGTACAATATTCTATTAGCATTTTGTGCACCACTTTATAGCATAATATGTATTCAAAATATTGCCAAAGATTTAATATAAAAAAAGAACATTTAAATCAACTTTAGAATCACCATCATTCACCATAATCACACTAAAAGAGACATACACTAAACATAAACTTGCAAATGTTTAGTCCTGTGAGTACTGTGAGACTGCCACGACATTGGCAATAAGGTGTGAACATGTGTCAGTTTACCTATGAGCTGCACGTCGGTGTCGATGGCGAGGCACTCCTCCTGGTAGAGGCCGGCGTGCACGAACAGCAGCGCCGGCGCGTGCGGCGCGGCGCGGCGGCACGAGCACGGCGCCGCCTGGCACGCGCACGCCGGCGCCGCGCCGCCGCCCGCGCTCGCGCCGCTGCCTGCGCTAGGGCTTAGCGCCGCCGCGCCACCGGACCGCTCCTCCACGTACTCCAAGCCCGTCTGACCAAACTCACAGTTACACTACGCACCAAACTCCCATAATATACACTTGCGGACATCACGACAAAATTTCGGAAAGAAATAGATGAAGTCGAGTCTGATATAAGTACTTAAAGACACTAGTTCCTGGTTGCCAGAGATACTGTACACTGTAAGAGCATAAAAGATCTTTGACAACTTTACGCTAATACATTCAGTTGAAATAAATTGAACAATACTTAACAAAAATTAATGTTTTCGTAGCAATAACTACGTCTACGTCAGAAATCTCTCTATATTGATACCGTCATAAAGCAAACACCTCACATCATACTACGAGAGTCTTCTTCGTAACTATACATCACTGCACAGGATGGGAAGAGATTGAATAAAAACTTTACTTGGAATCAGAATTTAGGCACTAACTATAATGACGCTAGTTTTCAGCAAGTTTAGAAGTGTGGCACGTATTATAAGAGCCAAGTTGTCAATGAATCATGAAATTAAATAATATCTACATCTGAAAACAATACTAATCAACGAATCCATTTGTTCCCAGATGCATAAATATGCAATGTTAAAATTTGTCAATGGCATAACTGGTGGTGTATCATTTTAATTGTATTATGGCGGGTATTTTAGTGTAGGTAGTGATAGCCTAGTAGTACGACCGTTGACTGGCATGTCAGGGGTCTCAGGTTCGAACTCAAAGCAGCTTTGACTTTTCCAAGTAATGTGCATATTATAAATTAATAATCACTTGCGCCGACCACGTTAAGCCATCGGTCTTGCGCCTGATCTCTTGCCGTTCGTGTCGGATTGCCGTCACATCGGACTAGAGTAAAGAAATAGAGAATGCTTTAGTGTTTGCGCAGATACTTGTGCACTATAATAATATCCTCTGCGTCGATAATATACTACGGCCACTAAAACCGAAATATGGTCAGGAGTATGTTTTTATTGCGGGGCCGCATCTCTGTATATCATCACACAATTATGCGCAATAAACCACGTTTTTTTAGAGTATTGTTCTAAATTCGAAATACACAAAAAAGGTATCGATCTCTATCTGACGCTGAGACAAATTATAGTTCGCTTGCGTCCTACTTAGTTACTAGAAAGGCCAACTTAGATAACATAGTTCGGTTTTTTAACATAAATTTTTTCTTATAATTTAATATATTTGGTATTTAAAATCCTTGCTTAATCTAATACGCTCTAGGGTCGTATCTTGGATTTACCTTTTGCTTTCCTAGCATACAATAAGAAGTAAATGTTTCATGTACAAAATCTTCCTATAAGGTGGTGAAAGTTTGTATTTAGATTATCAGTTATAAAGAAATAAAAGAGATTTTAGGGGTAGCAAAAGCGTACGAAATCGCGGGCGTTTTGTTCTAGTCTATACAGGGTGAAATTTAAAACATGAGTATCCTGAAAAGGGGTCATTGAACTCATCATTATGATCAACTTTTACTATGGGACAAACCCTGAATCGCAAAAAAAATCAGCTGTTCCATACATTTTTTTGCGTTATGTATGCGACCATAAATGTTGGAAACAGCAGACGTTTTTTTCGCGATTTCAGGGTTTGTCCCATAATAAAAGTTGTTCATAATAATGAGTTCAATGACTTCCTTTAAGGTTGCTAATGATTTCAATTTAAAACTGTTTAAATAGTCAAACAATATTCTATGTTTAGTAGCCATTGTCAAGCTTTGTTTAGAAGCTGAGATATGCAACCTCTAGTTTATAAAATACAATAGCATAATAATAAAGTAAAATATAATTGTAAAATAACACAACTCACCCTAATTGTGTTAAAGTGTTTGATACGCGAGTCTTTCTTGGGACGGTAGTTGGGACGCACATGAATGCCGTAGTAGAGCTGCCTAAAGCTTTCCTTCCAAGGGTTGTCCGCGTCGCACTCGTCGGGCGCTACGAACTCGAACTGGCACGGCGCGGGGTGCATCAGTGGCATATCGTACTCGAACACCGACTGATATAAACTTTTCCTGTTGGGATGCAGTGCAAACTGTTAATGAGCCACCAAGATATTGTAGATCTAGTTATTCTTACCTGTGTTAAGATGTCAAATGTTTTATACGAAAAAAAATGGATTAAAAAAAACAAAGGTTTTTCGGATAAAATGGATTTTTATCCGAAAAACCCGTTTTATTTTTTTTATCAAATTTTTGGTACTTAAATAGAAATGGTAACCAAATAGAATTGTTTCAAATGGAATTTGAGTTGTATTTTTAAAATGCACTTTTCGATTAAAATAGTCAAGATTGTTGTAAACAGATAGACAGAAACTTAAGAGAGGTAATACAAAACGGCACCTTTTGGGCACAGAATGCTAAAAACGATATACAAATATTAAAATTTTGTTTGAAAACAATTTCGCAATGCGTAAATTCATCGATCGAAAGACGACACGGAGATTTGGTCGCGTCCCTAGTATATTCTTGAGTATGTTTTATATATAGAGTAACACTTCTATTGTGAATGTGTATTTTCTTCCTCTGTCCCTTTCTCTGTTTATAAGATAGAAGTTTCTACAAAATGACACAATAATTATGACCCATTATGATTAACCACTCTTTCTGTAGTATTCATAAACATTTAAAGGTCCACACAGACTGCTTAGCCATATAAGTTATGTCATGCATCATGACTATGAATTGCATCCATTAATCGATGTTGCAATTGCTTATAATGATTCTCAAACATTCACACAATCAATCTTTTCAACTTTCTACCATGACTTACAAATTAAAGACCCACTTTGGCAAATGTCAGCACCAAGCAAAAAATAAAGTTGTTACCATAGTTCAGTGTCGTTAGCGATAGTGTTGAATCGCTTGCAGACTTGCGCGACGCGACAGAGATCCCGCTCTGTCAAGTGAGAGAGAATACACAGCAGTACTTCATCAGGCAGCTCATACTGCAAGTACTGTGACACATTGCACACATCCACTCCTTGAGATAAAGATCTGTGAGGGAAAACAAGTTTATGTTATAACTTTCCATATCATCAATAGTATAATGGCCTATTTGTTTAGTTTCATCATCAAGTGTAAGCACATCAATAAATTTTGCTCTTCCAACAATTGTCTCTATTCACCTCAAACACAAAACTTTTGTAAAACAGAATCTGAGTGAAAGGGAAATAGAATTAAGTGTTTGTAAAATGCTATGCAAGGTGAGAATATGCAAGGAAGATAAACAATTTCCACAGCTTTCATAATAAGAGACAAACTATGAGCTATAGGATGGTACTGAAACAATAATATTACTCACAAATCACACATCTTGTTTTACATTAAATATTGTAGCTGTGTAGTAGTAGTGAAGTTGTGGTTGCATTTCCACAGAAATAGAGCCATGCATTTGCATAAATTTAAGTTAAGTTTGAGAAAGCAAAGCAAATTTTCTTTGTGATTGCTGTTTTATCAAAGAGACCAGTGGCCAGTATTTTATATACCTTCATAAATTCTCAACATGAGAGCTAAATCTGATTTAATTTTAAAGATATACTGACGTTCTAGGCCTCTTCCTGGCTGGTAGAGAGCAAGCACCCGAGGGTCCGGGTTCGTGGTAGGCTGGCGGCGATTTGCGGCGCAGGTCGTAGGGGCTGTGGTGGCCGGGCGTGCTGGCCGGCGCCGCCGCGGGCACGGGCGGAGCGCCGCCGCCGCCGCTGCCGCTCGCGCCCGCGCACGCCGCCGTCGCCGCCATCGCGCTACCCGTCACGTTGTTGGGGCAGGGGACTGATTCACATGGCTCGCCTGGAATTTACGATCCTTAATGTTAGTCATTGAAACCAACAAACATTTATTGGAATAACTGCTGTAGGTCAGTTGTTATTCAGATGTAACTACAAATGGAACATGAAATTAGCAATATAAATTATGTAGTTGTGACTCTTTCACTAATATCTCCTAATAATCTGATGTTATACTAATAAGAATAGTTGGAGCAACAGGCTACATTAGCTATCAGAATCCCATAAAACATATTTCAGTGACAAGTTTTATTACTTTCTACATAAAGCACCAACATCTTTATAAATTCTTGTTTGTAAAAGTGCTGAAAGTTAATTTCATTTAAAACTATAAACGGGGGGTTACCTTTTTTTCTTATTATAATCTAAGGCTGTAGCATTTTATAAAACAGCATTTGTTAACATGGAAAGTTTAATAAATCTACATAAAAAAATAATTAGCTTTCCATTGTGTAGTTAACACTTAATTAGTGGCATCCCATGTAAATTTATTAACAGTTCTACATTATGATTAGTATAATAAGTACCTGAGTAGGGAACATAAAATTAGCATATACCATGTACTGATTTAAAGTATGATGTCACTTTTGTCCTTGTAACTTGTAAATAATCCTTCATACTAACAACATTTTGAGCACCATACAAGAATATAGTGTTTAAGGTATTACAAAGGTATTGTTTACAAACAAAACACTTATCAGTTTTTTATGAGGCTGATAAACCATTTGAATATCCAACATAACCTGTTTGAAGGATAAACATTTCTAAGATTATTACCCAATCACTCATTAACTAAGCCTGAAATGTATACTTAATTTTTTCTTACATGTCCCGACAGAGAAAACCTAGGCTAGGTCTGAAATTACCAACTTGCAGTGAGCTAGCATGGTGATTAATACTCAATCCTTCTCTGAATGAGAAGAGGTCTTTGCCCTGCAGTGGGACAGTTACAGACTAATTTCTTTAATTAAAATTTTTTTAACAAGATTTGCATATAAAAGATGTGCTAAGATTGTTCAAACTGGAAGAAATAAGAAAAAAAGGGAGAAATGAAATTTTTATTCTAATTTGCTTATAGAGACACTCTAAATTATTATTCTTCAAATTACTTTATTAGACACAAATGATAATACAGTAATTTATTAACTTGACGAGTGTGAGTGACACTTAAAGGTTTTTGTGCCACCACTTACTTAGGTTTTGACTTTTTACTGTGTGAAAAGATAGTAGCCATAGTAACATGTATTCTGTAAACATTTCATAAAAGATACAGCCCTATGACAGACTCATAGGCAGACAGGGTGGACTTAGAAATGGGCTTGTTTGTGGTCATTTAGATTGTAACCCTAAAATAGTATTTATATTAAGCATTAGTATTGGATGCGTTAGAAAGTTGTTTGTCTTGACCCATTTGAGATTCAAATGTAATAGGTGTAAGTGTAATATATTGCTTGCTTTACTAAACTGATATAATAAAATATTATACTAATATTCCATACTTGGAAAAGGGTCATATTGTATTCTAATGAGTCACAATAAGAATGAATGATTTAATTAAATGAATGTATGTAGACAAGTTGAAACAAACATCTATTACATTGAATTTCAGTTGCTGTGACTAATAATTTGATTATTTCATGTGTAAATGATCATTATTCTGTTAATGTGTGTACAATAAAAAATAAGTAAATGACTTAATGTAATATTTTTCCCCTGGTTGTACCAGACTTGGGAGTACTTTACTAATTATTGATACATTGCTATTAACACAGTCTTTCATCATCATCATTTCAGCCATAAGACGTCCACTGCTGAACATAGACCTCCCCCAATGATTTCCAGATTGGCCGGTCACAGTCTTTACTTAGTTAAAATTGTAATATTTTTGACACATGCGAACCATTTTTTTAAAGCCATATCTTTATTATAACAAGAAATCAGGGTGAGGCCTGGTATGATATGGGCTGACAGTAGCAGTAAATTCATTTGCAAAGATTTTACATAATATTAGTGAAAGACTGAAATATTAATGAATGATATTCACACATGCTCTAGAAGTATATTAGGACTAACCCGCTAACCTCACACTTTACTTATCTTTACATTATCACAAAATAATTATGTTATACTCAATTCTCTTTGATAATGTCATAACAACAGTTTTGTTGATTCATAACTGGTATGCATTGACAAAGCTGGAGGTTAATATGCAAAAATATCAATACTGAATTGTACTTCCTTATATCTTAGTGTCCTTCACAATCTGTAGTCATTTATTAAGTTTTTATAGTTTATAATTAAATATATTCATGAGAATTCTGTAAGATTGGATAAATAATGTCAAATCTTAGCTAAACATAGTTTAAACAATTCAAAGTATCTGATTACATTATAACAATAGGTTAGTTGATTAATTAATAAATATACAGCATACTTAGCAACTTACACAAAAAGTAAAGTACAAAAAGTAAACATTACCTACCTTATGTTTATTAACAATATACATTTTGAAAGGAAAGAGAAATTATTATCAAAAGTATGGTGACATTATCTTAAGTTTCCCAATCATACACAAAATTAATTTCCAAAGTGTCCATTTCTAAAACTTTGACAGGACACAATGTCATAAATACATCTTTTGTAGTAGCCATAGCTTATTTGAATATCATAAAAAATGGGTATCAGATAAAAAACAAACAAGTAGGTACACAGCAGTCAGCATAATACCGACGTGTGTGAACTGAAATGAAAAAAGTTTCGTAACTGCACACAAATACACATCGCCTTTTCGGCTATGTATCAGAACAGCTGTTTCGTCATTCAATGTAAAATAAGTTTTCATCTAACAAATCAATACCCATATTGCGCAAAATGTCACTGAAATGCGCTATCCGATCTCATCGCGAAACTTTGTATGTTATGAAATATGAATTTACATGTCAATCAACTTACAAGGAACAATGATCAGCTAAAGCAAAATTCAATACCAAGCTCCAACATTTTCGTATTAATGGGAATGTCAAATCTACATTTCAGCGGACTATGTTATTCATTACAACACCTCAAAACCACTTATTAGAGGGTTCATGAGTAAATCAAAGTTACATGATCAAGGAAATATGAATAACGAAGCATTTCTATAGATCAGGACGACTTCGGCCGACCCGGATTACTTACTCGATTGTGTCCTAGAAGGAAGTGGTATTCGATGTCCGCCTTTTCTCCGCGATCTACGAACGTAAGAACGCGAAGAGGAAAACGAGGCACTAGGCATTATTTCTTTTAACACTTATTTTCACTAGAATTCAGCCCTAAACAAAGGAGACACCCGCACCAACACCGTCGGCCATTTTCTGTTTAGATTAGATTGGGCAGACAAAACGGGTAACAGAAATTATACCACATTAGTTATTGCTAGATGAGTTCTATTGTTATATAAATAACACACTAATCACTGACACTAAAATTACGATATTAAACTGATAATAATCATTATCTGAATAAATTATGATGAAAATCCACACTACCCTCAAGCGATGGGCGCACAGAACACTTATATCCTAAAGGAAAGAATGTCAACTACATACTTCTAAAATGCTTACACGGGCGCACACTAGCGCTGCCGTGTATGCCATAAGCAACATTTGACAACATGGGGAGCGCGGGAGATATAATATTTTGCCTCTTTTTATTTTAATAGGTAGATGTGTGTACAAATATCGGAATTTCAATTAGCGTCATGGACATTAATTTCTATTGTACATATTCCAGTATATTAATTGTCCCTTTCTCTAATTGAAATACCGATATCTTGAGTCTAGAATTCTCGTTTCCTGTTCTTGCATATTAAAATATTGTTATTTATTACTTAAAAATAACGAATATTCTGCAATAACATCAAACAAAAAATCTTTACTCTTCGCGTAAGCAAGTTAAAAATGATGTTAAATTAAACAAGTTTTTTAAACATTTTTTAAAATATTTATTTTTCTTCGATATGATTTTTTTGATACTTCCTCTAAAAATCCTCGATTGTACACTGTGCAAAACCGTTTTAGGCAGATTTCGATAGTATTTTTAATTATATTATTAAAATTCAGCATATGGTGTTCATCACACCCCTTCAGCCAGTCTTTATTTATATTTTCGCATATTCTTTTTAAATTGTATTTAATTCCTTTAAGTCGGGAATTTTCTTTTAAATAATTATTTATTATTATTGCAGCATTTTCAACCATTTTAATGAAACTGGGCTGGACGTATTTTAAACTGCATCTTACATCGTCATATTCCTTAAACGATGTAAATATATGGCATACCTCAGTGTTCGGATCAGCAAGCATTATTTTTTTACATTGGGTACAATTATTTATTATGTTTCTGGCAATAAAGCCGCACACATACGCACATGCTTGCATTTCTCCAGAACACTGAGGTATTTCTAACTCTTCTACACCTTCAATAGAAATTTCCGCTGGAAAAGGTGCAGAAGAGTTTGCATCATTTGTGGATTGTTCACAATTTTTAGTAAGATACACTTTAAAATTATTTAATATATCATTGGAATCATCCAGGCAGTTCCTATTTTTATTATTATTAATTAAATTTGTAATTATGCTAGTTTTCAATGCTGCAATAAATTGAACTGAAGTGGGGTTAGGATTACAACCACAATTGCTTCGAATACACCCAAAACAGTTTTCTAAAGGATCTTGGTTAAGCCTTCGGACACATAATGTGTTAATATTATATTTTTTTAAATTTAGAAATATTCGCTCTATTGCGTTAATCGTCCTCAACCAGCCATCTTGTGATGGGGGCTTACACCTTGCCCCTAAAAACATCATTTCAGAGAAAAAATCTTTCATTTTTTTAAATAAATCTAAATGAGGGCTGTTTGAGGACATGTTTGTGAGAAATTTCTTCCCCCTTTTTCTGTCCGGCGTGTCACCATTCATAGCGTCAAACAAATTGTCCATGTTTGAAACAAGCGTCGCTGTCGCCACGGCATCTTGTGGTAGTTCATCTGAAAATAAAGAAAATGTCAAATGTTAAAATAGGTTACCTACTGTCATACTACATACCACTGTCGGTAGTACCAACCCAGACCAACACAGCAACTGAGTTCTACCTCAAAACTAATAAACTAACCACTAAAAACTAGCCAAGTCAGACCTTAGGCTACAATATATTATCCTAAGTTAAGAAGCAACATTATTTTAACATAATGTAACAACTTTTTAACAGATATAACTCGCGTTTTTATTTTGATAAAATAATGCTGACGTTTCGAGTGCTTTGCAGCACGCAGGCAGACAGAAAATAAAAACGCAAGTTATATCCGTTAAAAAGTTGTTTCATTATGTTGAGTGTTCGCGAAAGTTTGAGATAACATTATTTTAAGTTGTTAGAAAATATTTTATGTTGTAAATAAATTTCAGGACTGACCATTGAACTTGGCACCCATTTAGATATCACTTCTTTTGTCGTTGAAGTCATCAACCAAGGCATATATTGAACTTGGCTCTCATTTTAATTATAGACATTAATATGTTGAAACTTACTTTGAGCGACTTTAGCAAATAATCCTGCTGCAACAGAATGGCTCAAAACTTGAGCAGCTAGCTTGACTTCCATTTTTTGTTTGCCATTTGGCTGTAAGTGTTGCTGGGTTAATGCCGGAGCAAAGACAAAGTTTGGGTTTCTTCTATCTATATTGAAGAATTCTTCTATGTGGCTCCATTTAGCTACTCCTGCAATAGAAGATTTAAAAATCAACTAATATTCTAGATATGTTTAGATCAGATATTACATAGATCATATTACCTATATACAGATAATGAAGAAAAAAATACTGCTAAAGAAAGCAAAATAAGTAATACAAACCTGTTTTTCGTTGACCATCTAGCTGAACACTTTGTGTATATTGTACATCATGTTTTAAAAAATTATTTCTAAAGCATTTAAGCAGGTGAGGCGGGTCCAATATGGTTACAATTTCATGTCCATGATGATCAAAATATGGTCGATCTCTTGATGATCCTAATGAGTTAATTGCTCTCAAATTAACGCCATCTAAATCACATATGACGCCAATTACTTCCAATCCAGCACCAAAACAAGTAGTCAAGACCTGAAAAAATTTCAATTCAATTTGGTTAACCTCAATGATATCCTCATATTATGGTTGCTGAAGAATCAGAAGTCTTATTTTTTCTTACAAGATAATAATCTATAAGGAACTGAGGAATTGTATATGTGGGTACAGGATGGCCCAGGTCACTGTCTCCCATGGTCCACATGAAATGTACGAGTTACATTAATTTAAAATACCACTTAGTTTGCCAAATAATTGTATATTCCACTGTATAATAATAACGTGTAAATCAGCGGATGTAGAGTCACTCCATGACGCGCCGACATATATTTTAATGATAATTCAATTTTAGCTAGAAACAAACAGAATATCGGAAAGAACAAAATAACAGATGAGAGCCTACCTCTTTGATAAGAACAGCTAATCGGTCAGCTGTGACACAGTCTCCTGAAAAATAAAAGGCTATTGGCTGTTTCCAGGCTTTTCTTACTCCAATAGCCATAAAAGTAAGGGCATGGCTTGCAACTTCTTGTGTTCGGCCTTGGGTACCATGATCCTGATAGCCGTCTAATTGGTCAAGTTTTGAGTTATAGCTCAGATTCTTTCTAATTGACATTTCGTCAAAAGCCACCACACACAAATTATCACTGATTTGTCGTTGTTTCGTAATATCCTTAATAGTTTCAATCACTTGATGGTTTATTCCACACACCATTGGTATTTTGTTTAATAATGCCTTTAATGAGCTCACACTAGGCAAACAAAATATTCTGCTTAATAGCCTATAACATGAGCTAGACTTTTTATACATACTTAAAGCTAAAACTTTGTCATCTAGTGTCCATCTTCGCCCGGTTAACTTTCTAGGCACATTTTTTAATTGGCTTTGTAGCATTAAATAAAATGGACTGCCGAGTTTCCTTTTCATTAAATTCTTCACTGCATCATCATTGTGCAATGAAGTAAATAAATCCCTTTTGCATTTTTTTATACTTTGGAATTTCTTTCGTAGTCTCAATATTTCAGATAAATTTTGTCTGCACTTTTTATATAACTTCTGCTTTCTGGGTGTTAATTCCGAAAACTTCTTAACATCCAGGTCCTTTAATAAGCCTTTGCTTTTAGATGGTTCCTGTAAAATAAATTAACATGTTGATATTTGTTTCACTGGGTTTAACTTACTTGTCCTAGAAAACCAAAACACCAATAATGTTTGTCACTGAACTACTTCTAAACGACTGGACCGATTCGAATATTTTTTTTGGTATGCGTTTCTGTGGTGTCCCGGATGGTTTAGATTCACAAATTGGAAAAAAATGGCACTAGTATCTATATAAATAATCAATTTGACCTCAATAAATATATAATCTACTCATTAGTATTATACATATTAATTGAATTACCTTCGTCACTTCTAGGCCAACTAAAGTTGAGTTTTCAATGGACATAGCACACTGAGAAGTACTGGCTGTAACTTGCATATCCATCGGTGGTGCAGTATACTGAAACATTTTATACATATTGATTAGTTTACTTGTCATGAAATGTTGCTTATTGTAATATTTAATAGACAACCAGCAGTTTTTTTTGGTGTCCTGGATGGTTTAGATTCACAAATTGGAAAAAAATGGCACTAGTATCTATATAAATAATCAATTTGACCTCAATAAATATATAATCTACTCATTAGTATTATACATATTAATTGAATTACCTTCATCACTTCTAGGCCAACTAAAGTTGAGTTTTCAATGGACATAGCACACTGAGAAGTACTGGCTGTAACTTGCATATCCATCGGTGGTGCAGTATACTGAAACATTTTATACATATTGATTAGTTAACTTGTCATGAAATGTTGCTTGTTGTAATATTTAATAGACAACCAGCAGTTTTTTTTGGTGTCCCGGATGGTTTAGATTCACAAATTGGAAAAAAATGGCATTAGTATCTATATAAATAATCAGTTTGACCTCAATAAATATACAATCTACTCATTAGTATTATACATATTAATTGAATTACCTTTGTCACTTCTAGGCCAACTAAAGTTGAGTTTTCTATGGACATAGCACACTGAGAAGTACTGGCTGTAACTTCCATATCCATCGGTGGTGCAGTATACTGAAACATTTTATACATATTGATTAGTTTACTTGTCATGAAATGTTGCTTATTGTAATATTTAATAGACAACCAGCAGTTTTTTTTGTCCAGCACATAAAAACAAAAAAAAATAAAAATATACATTTAAAAATTAAAATTATATATTTAAATATCTCAGGACCCTGTGGTCCTGGACCTTTTAGAGGCGTACGAGGGGCCGAAGCCAACTATATATATATTATTATTATTAGTCATGTCATGATGTTATTATAGTTTATAAACTAGTGAAACAAAAAAACTCAGTACTAGACTAGTCTTTTAAACCTTAAGTCTTGGAGTAAAAAGTCTAAAACTCAAGTCTAAATTGAGGCTAAGTCCTTTAACCTCAGGTCTAAAAGACTATTATTTTAGTCATAAACTTAAAACTTTAAAAGGCATAAACAGCTAAAAGCCTTTAAAGACTAAAAGGACTTGCGCCTTAAACGCCTTGCGAGTCTTTTAAGTTGTTTAGGTACTCACAGATTAACATGATGAAACTGACAAACTAAATAATAAAACTGTTATAAATCATAGTGGCAATGTAAAATATAACTAATAAAATAGCTTCCCATTTTTTAATACAGGTTTTATATCAAATACAAACTTCCCAATTTTAATTTCCATCGCATTTTAACCTTAGAGCTTGAGCTGTATTGAATGTATTGCTGTATTGATGTGTATTGAATATCAAGCACGACTTGCACGACTGAAGGCAGGAGTCGTTTTATAAACAGCTCGAGTCGTATAAGTCTTTTAGTCCTTTAGTAAAACGACTGAGTCATATTGTTAAAGACTGGAAACTCTAGTCTTCTTTTCAGACTTGAGTCATGTTAAATGAACTCTAGTCTTTCTTAAAAGCCTTAAACAACTGAGTTTCTTGCATCACTACTATAAACTTCCTAAATGGTTCATCAATAAATGGGTGTTCAAATGCTAAAATACTTTTTCAATTAGAACCAGTAATTCCTGAGATTAGCATGATCAACCAAACGAACTACTCAGCTTTATAATATTGGCACACACATATAGTATATATGCAATTCAGCTACTTAACACATTCTAAGATTGACATTCAATTTTAGATCAATGTTATGTAAGTACTAGGTTAATATAAATTACACTTACTTCCATATTTTTAGGTGGTTCGTCTCGTAACAGGACCAAAAGACTTTGAGCTTCGGTTGGAATGGCAAACTTATTCAATCGTGTTTTGGCACTGCTAGTAAATGATGCATCATCAAAATGATTTCCACATAGCATCTTATGCTGTTTGTGTAGCTTCACCAATGATTCATCTGTAGTCCAATCATCATTGGGAAAACAAAATTTTGCCCAAACTCTGGCCCTGAAAAAGGTTTTTGTATTACTTATTAGAAAAATAAGTGACAAAATATTGTTTAATATTAACAGTAGCTGTTAACCAAGTCACATTAATGTTTGCTCGCCTGATTGTTATAGCACTGAGATCATATAATGAACAACGGTATTTATTTCAATATTATTATTTACTTAGTAGGTTAAATTAGTGCAAAATTTACTTACTTTAAAGATCCATGCATGGACGGGAGAGGAAACCTGTGAAAGGTCAAAAGAGGATTTTCTTTTGAGGTTATACCACATTTGGCGCACTTAATATTGCCTTTTCCGACCATTGTGAAAACAACACAAAAGCGTCAGTATCGCACAAAGTAAAGAGTCTCTATCTCGTAATAGAAGTTTTCACAACACAAAAGCGTCAATTTCGCACAAAGAGAACGAGTCTTTATCTCGTAGGTTCTTTAATTCACAACACAAAAGCGTCAATTTCGCACAGCACAAGAGTCTATATCTCAAAATTCAATAAAATAACTAGCACAGGAAACAACACAATAACAAAATCAAACTGTTAACAGTAAAAATTATGATAAAAAACTCATATCAACGGTTTTTCCGTTTCAAGTTTGAGTTGAAAAAAATTAAAAAGTTGACAGTTGACAAATGTTGTTGTTAATATAATTCGCCAAAGAGCAGGCAAAGGTTTCAACCATACAGCCTGTCTTATTTTTATTTTCTTCCGTTATGATGATGATGATTAATGATAATGATGATGATGATGATGAATATGATGATTCATGTCAAAGTAAAGCGGTGGCTACTTTACTAAGACTTAATTATTGGACAATTTGTGTCAACCCGCAAAAACACATTTCGCACTATTAATTCATATTCACTATAACAAATGCACTTTAGTCAAACGAAATCTGATAAAGTCCACCGAAATCATCAAAATTTAGATCGAAATTACATATTTTCGCGAATAAAAATTAATAGCACTACATGTCTTTTCGAATTTCCGCCAAAAAGTTTCTTATGACAGAAAGGCCTTACTCTGTGGGCCATCTGTATACTCTGTGAAATCTGTGGGCCATCATTTTTGGTTATCTCATTCTTTCGTATAGCGCTATCGTTTTTTTGCGAATCGTGCCACTGTTGGCATTGGCTGCTAAGAAAGCTGACCCCCCCTGGATGGGCGACTCTCAGCAAAATATGGCGGATTTTGGATTAACATGGCGACCATCGATCGCAGCGCCACCTACAAAATAACAAGACTTTTTTTTTATTTATTATGCGTTCAAAATTAACGAATTGCTTGATAGAGTTGTATTTAAAATTGAAGAAATTTGAAGTCAAACTTCAAACCTTGCTGACTCAACTATTGTTGTCTACTGTTATGCCTTGTAATGTTAAATGATGTCATCATATGTCAGAAATAGAATACTGGGAAAGGACACCAATGATTATAATTTTATTGTAAAGAATGGACATTTGATCATTAAGTAGGCTGAACAAAATTCAGTGGAATAGTGAACCATTTAATTTGTATTGGAATATTAACAACTACTTTTTTTTTGCGCATGACTTGTCCTGTATTGCGGTACTTGAAACATTTAAAGCTTTGCTTTCTTTAGGGTATAGTTCATCATCATCGTCATTTCAGCCATAAGGGTATAGTTAAAAAATAATAAATAATCTGACGGAATTTAGTATTTTTTAACTAAGTGTACAATTCCATCAGAATTTAGTATTAACCATAAATAGTACTAGGATAACCCGATAACCAAGAACTTCTAACTATTAATGTTATTATTTATCGGCCGTTCTTAACATTATCTAAGCGTAAAAACCCTATATCCTATGTAGAATACTTTATTCTATAAATATGCTAGATATCATCATCATCATTTCAGCCATAACCACAGTTGAACTTCATTCCACTGCTGAACATAGGCCTCCCCTAATGACTATATGCTATACTCTTGAAATTATTTTTATATCTGAACACATAGGATAAATGGTTTTTACCTACTTTAGAATAAATTCCCAAACTTTTTTGGGGACGATTTCTAATTTGACAGAGTTTAGCTAAATAGGCATAATATTAACATCTCAAGTTAATTGATTACTTGCTTTTATCGCGGCTTCGCTCGCCTTACCTACATTAAAGCGTATTCTAGTATTTATTAATGATTATAATCAATCTAAAAATGTTTGTACATACATGTACATATATTTTTGACTAATCCCGATGTTTTAAAAATTAAGTTTTTAAAAATTCATCATGGATTTATTTAAGTGCCAAATAACTAGTGATTTTGAGTTGTAGACTTGTTTGCGAAGTGCGCTTAATTTTTGCTGACTCTTTTTTGCCAAACTATACTCTAATGCCTACGAATTATGATGTTCGCATCTAAACTCTTAATATTGAAAAAAAAAGGCTTTTTCCTATGGGGGTAGGCAGAAACTACAGAAATGTCCTATTTGGGACTTAATCCGAGCTCTTAACGAGGCAGTGTTGCCTCTTTATTCGTATCATTGGTCCACACATACTTGTAGAATTTCTTTGGTTGGCCTGGAGGCGGCATAATAGTAATGATGTTGGTTGACTGATGTCAAAATTCTCAGTCAACGCAGTCAAAACTCGAATCAATGGTTCATATCATTGGGTTCAAATCGGAAATCTAGTGTCTGTCAAAATGTCAATGTCATTGCCATTTAATTTTGTCAATAATACTGTCAATTTGGTAAAGTAAAATGTCTTCGAATTCGAAGCTGTCGAATTGAAGCTTATATTTAGCTGTATTTTTATGTAATTAGTTTGTGTTCATTTATATTGTTGTTAGTGGTTGTGCTTACATACTTTCAACATGTCCCTTTTAGAATTGTTGGAGGTAAACCACTGCAGTCTGTCTATTTTAGCTTGTATTTTCCTTACTTTCTCATATGTTGCAAGTTTATATGTATGGAGGTCTAAATTAAGCAGGTAAACGATTTTTTTATTTTTTTCTTTTTCTTAAATCAGCTTTATGATACCTACGCTTTATAATCATAATGTGTTTTTACAGAGATCATCCATCTACAATCAAGAGAAGGTTTTTCAGTGTATCTGTGATGATGTTACTGGCTCCATTTTTTGTTCAGTACTTTTTCTCTGAAGAAACCTTGACTAAAGGCGACATATATGAACAATTAGGACTGCGTTGGTCTGGTATAATACCAGCTGTTGTGGGGCCTCTATTTTTGACTGCCATATTATTTTTGGGACCATTGACCATGCAATTTTTATCTGGAATTTGGACACTGTATGCAGGTATTACATAAATACTGAAAAATTTCATGATTTTGTTACTTTTTTTTTGTAATTGCGTTACTGGGTTTTATTTTTGTTATTCAGAGCCTATATACTGGTTATCCAGCTGGCAAGATCTTGTGTGGGTGAGAAACCATTTTATGGCTCCATTAAGTGAAGAGTGGGTGTTCAGAGCTTGCATGGTACCGCTGCTGCTCCAGTGCCTCCAGCCGATGACTGCTGTGTTTGTTGGACCACTACTCTTTGGAATAGGTAAATATTTGCGAAACTGTGAAGATTATTAGTTGATATTTTGATAATGATATTATATTTGACTTTGTCTACATGGATTTAGTAAATGAGGGATATGATATGAATATGAATGAGAGATTCAGTTTGATGACCACAGTTGGGTCAGTGTTGTTTAAGGAAAAACAATCATTTTTTTTAGTCTATTTTTTTTTAACAGAGCTTCAATCACACAAGGTTATTATGCCAGCCCCATGGGTAACATCAATTTATTTAGGTTTTACAAAAATACATTTTTTCTTCATTTTATATTTTCCTAACTTTTGTATCCTGGTGGTGCAACAATAGATTTCCTATTGTGTTTCATTTGGCGACCTTAAATGAATTAAAGTTATATAAAATTGTAATGTTATTTTACTGACATAGAACTGAAAAAAAAACTAAATGGAAACTACATTATTACAAATTCATTTCAACACAGGCAATAAGTATAATCAAAACTTATCAGGTTCTTAACATTTAATGGGCAACTTCAATGCTTGTCATGGCTCCATTTAATTAAGTTACTGAACTGAACTGAATAACTTGTGCCACATAACTATTTTATTGTTATCAAAACTACTTGGAAATACAGTATATTTAAAATGAAATAGCCTATTAAAATTTCCTGAGTGCTATAAATAAATTTATTGCTTCATATTATTCTGCAGTACTTACCTACATTGTTCAGCAGGGTATTTAAAAGTCATTAAAATTCTTTATTGACTTTTAAACATTCATGCTGCATGATTATTAAAACTGGTGTAAAACATGAACTAACACACACATGCCGCACATACATTATTATTTTATTATCCTGACCTTTCGAGCAGGTTATACTGCAGCACGTTACATTAGTTACCTACTATGCTTTATGCTTATTTAACTTGCCTGTTTTTGTTGAATTTATGAGTCCTGTATATTGGTCCCTACACCGATGTATTATCGTGGACAAAGCCTGTGCACCACACTTAAGGTTTGAATCGCTTGCACCCGGCGTCCGAACGTAGCGCAAGCCCTGGCCCTACGCCCGTATCATCGTTCAAAGTATTTTGATCGGTGGTGCACCATTTGTGTCTGCAATAGTACAGTCCTCTATTATACTCACCACCAAAAAGTAACGTGTATTATTTATCTCATTTTTTTTCTGTGCTTAGTTGAGTGTTTAATGCTGGATTTTTTATTTTTAGCACACTTCCACCATATGTTTGAACAAATGAAAGCTGGGTTTGAATTCAAAACGGCTTTAATGATCTCAAGTAAGTTCTATTATTCTTAGATAATTAATTGACATTGGCAAGCCATCAGTTTGTGAAGCCAATAGTTACGACATAATTGATAATTATCTCTATTAGAAGGGCTACGATTAAATTATTTGAGTTTGCATCAGTAAATAGGTGTAATCCATATTTTACTGAACATATTTATCATATAAATATTTAATAAGAAATTTGAAAAAACAACTGATACGGATGGGATTCGAACCCACGATCTTCGGCTTACCGTGCCGACGCTCTAACCGCTGAGCCACCGTATCCCATCAGAATCAGTCGAAATTTCAAATCTCTTTATACGCCTAGGGCGTGTGGTAATATCTATCGGAATACATTACGTATCCGACTCAGTGTTCCAAACTTTGCAGTTTTAGAAGGCACCGATGCGATATTACCAATTTTCTTAATATATTTTGTGAAATTTTGACATGTTTTAGCACATGTTAGCTTATTAAATATAAATATTTAATAAGAAATTTGAAAAAACAACTGATACGGATGGGATTCGAACCCACGATCTTCGGCTTACCGTGCCGACGCTCTAACCGCTGAGCCACCGTATCCCATCAGAATCAGTCGAAATTTCAAATCTCTTTATACGCCTAGGGCGTGTGGTAATATCTATCGGAATACATTACGTATCCGACTCAGTGTTCCAAACTTTGCAGTTTTAGAAGGCACCAATGCGATATTACCAATTTTCTTAATATATTTTGTGACATTTTGACATGTTTTAGCACATGTTAGCTTATCCTACTACTATTATAAAGGCGAAAGTTTGTAAGTATGGATGTATGGATGTATGGATGTTTGTTACTCTTTCACGTAAAAACTACTGAATGGATTTGAATGAAACTTCACCACAATATAGCTTATACATCAGAATAACACATAGGCTACAATTTATCAACATATCATGCGGGCGAAGCCGCGGGCGGAAGCTAGTTAAATATAAATATTTAATAAGAAATTTGAAAAAACAACTGATACGGATGGGATTCGAACCCACGATCTTCGGCTTACCGTGCCGACGCTCTAACCGCTGAGCCACCGTATCCCATCAGAATCAGTCGAAATTTCAAATCTCTTTATACGCCTAGGGCGTGTGGTAATATCTATCGGAATACATTACGTATCCGACTCAGTGTTCCAAACTTTGCAGTTTTAGAAGGCACCGATGCGATATTACCAATTTTCTTAATATATTTTGTGAAATTTTGACATGTTTTAGCACATGTTAGCTTATTAAATATAAATATTTAATAAGAAATTAGCTAGATTAGATTAGAAATTAGAATAAGCACATGTTAGCTTATTAAATATAAATATTTAATAAGCTAACATGTGCTAAAACATGTCAAAATTTCAAAAAATACATATTTATCATCTTTCTCGTTAGAAAGTAGAATTTTCCTTGGGGATTACATTACAGTGAACTAAGTCTGAATCCATAGTACAAGTGTAAGTGATCTAAGTGACAATCGAGGGTGGATTGCAGCCCAAATGGAGCGAAGGCAGGTCGTAATTGAGCTGAAAAGCTAACTCGTTTCGTATGACGTAGCTGTAGCTATGCGCGCGCAGGTAAATGGAAGGAGAATCACTGATAAGACCGCCATATTTATAGCCACATTAAAAATATAATAAAATGAATATTTCTGTATTGTAACACAAATTAAATATCAATTAGCTGACAATAACAAATATGTTATGTAAAATATGTTGTGTAAAAATGAATGTTTATTTGTTTTTTTTTTTTAATTATTTAGTATTAAATATACTTCTGGCATGGCCTATAAGCCTTTGACATGCTTTACACACCACTGCCATCTCTCAGGTATGCTGTCCTCGCGCAGTTTTCCTACACCATTTTAGAAAGCGATAAATAATTTCAAATACGCACATCAATCCGAAAAATCAGAAGTGCATGCCTGGGTTTCGAACTTACGCCATTTGACTTGGCAGTCCAAGGCTATCACTGCGTTTTATATTCTTTGACAGAGCCATATTCTAAAATAATAAGATTAGTTTTAAATGAATACTTACAAAACTTTCGTTTCGTTTTCAGCTTTCCAGTTTACTTATACCAGCATGTTTGGTGCTTATTCAGCATATTTGTTTGTAAGAACAGGTGAGTTATGTTCAAATTAATATTATACTAATTACTATTTAGATTAGATAGTTGTCTGAACATTTAACTTGAACAGGAACTTATAATTGTCCTCATCATAAATATCTATAAGTCAAAATATATTTTTTTACATGACAGAAAAGAGGACTAACTTTTTCTCAAGTTTAATGCAATATATTTCAATCATAATACAATAACAATCATGGAGTCACAGATACTTGTCATTATCATGATTTATTCCATGATTCATGATATTTATGATGGATATTAAATATAGTTCTTCTACATATATTGTTTTAGACTTTAAACTTGTAAATATAAAGTTGAATATGTCTTGATTTCAGGCCACTTTGTTGCACCTCTAGTCGCGCACATGTTTTGTAATCACATGGGATTTCCGAACTTCGGTGAAATAACTGAGTTCCCACCTCTGCAACGAGTAGTTATTGTATGTAATTTTCTACTAGGATTTGGACTTTGGTGTTTCTTACTAGCGCCTTTGACGAGCCCAGATATATACGATAACAGATTACATTGGGAAACTTGAATCTAATTTAAGAAGTGATGTGATATCTGAAGGTAGCAAAAAGAAGTAAAATATACTCTCTTCCTGGACTTTCAGTATTTTATGCTAATGAAATGTTACATATTTTACCAGTTGGGCCTCAACTGACACGCAAAAAGACTTAAGCATCGGTCGATAGGACCAGTTTTGTGTATAAGCACCATGTAATTTTTGTATAATAAGCTTTTCACTAATTGCATTTCATTATAATATATTGTGTGGTACATGATAATGAATCTATAGATACTAGAATCCATTTTAACTGACTTTTAAATCAGAAAAGCAACGATAAAGGCTCGTGCACACGTATTGGTCACGTCACCGTCAAGTCGCCGAGGCCGATCAGTCATCAATATGACCATAGTGCCTAGTGCTAGTTTTTTTTTGCCTATTCGATCGCGTTAACATTAACTTCGATTTGTATGGATTGGCTATCTTGGCATCCTACTGGCAATACAATTTGTGAGAGCAAACTTTTTACGACCTCGGATTCTAACTAGCCTTGGGTCGTATAGCTTTTTCTGAGAATCGTATCTTTATCAGATTTCAAGTTTTAAAAAAATCCTTAAAACTTGAAAAATAATCCCAAAATCGAGCAAAATACCCTTAGCTGGCAACACTGGTGGCAAGGAAAATTGCTATACCGCTGGAGCTAATGTACCTAAATGTATTCATCTCGGTCGTTGCATCTTACATCTGATTTAACGCTCGCGCTCTGTCGCACGCGAAGTCAGGGGCTCTACTCTAAAATCGAACAACGATGTTTCCGATCGGAACGTATAATGAAAACCATCAAACACAGTCCTTACCACCAAATGACCACTGTTTAATTGTACTTAGTACATTCATCTGTCGTTTCGTAACAAATCCATTTAAAAAAAACAATCTATTAGAAGGTAATTTAACGAACAAATATGCGATCCCACAATTGAAGCTTCGATGTTAAAATTTCGGAGTAGTAGAGTAGTGTCTCGAAGTCGAAGTCTCGAAGATATTGTAATAGGTACTATCGTGGACAAAGCCGGTGCACCACTCTTAAGGTTAGAATCGCTTGCACCCGGTGTCCGAACGTAGCGCTAGTCTCGCCCCAACGCACTTAGCACCGTTCAAAGCATTTTGATCGCAAAGTGGTGCACCGTTCGTGTCCGCGACAGTACATATATTTCGAACGAATTGGTCTTTAGATATTTTATCAATAGGTACTCGATTTCGTGTCTGTATACTGTTGGTTGGCTGGTACGGCTTGGTTGTTATCTTACGTTTCTCGACGCGATTATCGTACTCGATTAACGTGATCGAGAAGTCATTCGTATTTATTTGTGGAACTCGCACGTAACTGACGTGTGGGCTGATCTTCTATGAATTCGAAATTAGTTTTTTGACGTGATTGATCGGCGACTTATCGATGACTGGCATTGTGTGCACGTACTTTAAAAATGTTGTACTTCGCTGAGTTTGTAAGATACAATTTGACTCTAGATTTAATTGCAATTAGAGTTAGTAAGTCAGTAACAATTTTAAGACTTAAAAGTTCATCTACATCACCTTAATATTAGTGTCCGAACGAAACACGATTTTCAGCCGAAACCGAAACCGGCTTTTCTAGTTTCGGCTGAAATCGCAACTAGTGAAGTTAAGTTAAATAGAAATTTCAGTCGTTCATATTTTTTAATAAATTGTGTGTAATTTTTTTTAGTTTAGATTTTTAAAGCTAAAAAATGGTGCAGTGGGTGCCTCAATTACTTTACTGAACCTACTATAGCTAACAAACAGTTATTTAGAATAAACTTTTTTTTAATAATGTAAAAGGCTTGTATTTGACGAACCTACTTGATTTGATGGTGTCGCGGTGCAGCAGTATTGTGGTCTGCGATGGAGCACATCTGCCTTTCAGATTTCACTCTTGATTTGAATATCCTCAAATTATAATTCTCAAACACCTGAATCATTAATGTAACTCTGAATAATTCTATCATTACACTTAACATTTAAGAATCATATTATAATTCAGTCGTTTCCACAAAATAAAATGATTAAATAGTTCCCCTAACTATACCACATTATCCTTTACTGAGCTGAGGGACTTAAAACATACGAGTAATTATGTGTTTGTGTATTAAGAATTGCTTTTAACTATTTACCACCAAATCAGTATTAACAGTGCTACAATTTGATGATAAGTACATGTTTGTCAATCTGTTAATTACAATACCTAAATAATAACTAAAGATAATTATTAATCATAAAAAAAAGTTCAGATTAAATAAGAAATTATGATTTTAATATAGGTACTTACTTAATGTGAAATCATGCAAATCATGATGCAAGATATCGCTTCAGCGGTGGTTAGGGTCTAGAGAGGAATCTAATCTAGTAAAATTCCCTTTTGCGCCAGGCTCCCAATCCAGTTGCCTTTCGAGAGTCTCGGAAGTGATTATAATTATCGATTAGCTGTTACTGCCTCATTGCTGGGCAAAGGCCTCCGTACCGACTCCTCGCGGTAATAATATTAAGTTAATAAAAACTAATTTTAAATCTGTAGTCGTACATTGTCTGTTGTTGCACCTGGGTTGTCCAAACTATGATTTAATTATCTTACCAGAAATGTGATTGTTATCTTTTTAATGTTTGTCTATGTTAAGCAATTTTTGATGTTTTGTTTGATTAAGTTTGTTTTATCACATCTCCCCGCCATAGTGACTTCAAAAAAGGAGGAGGTTCTCAATTCGATTGTATGTTTTTTTTGTAAGATTCGATATCGGTCAAAATCTATTTTGGGGCAAAGTAATTATTTCGAGTCCGACAAGGGTAGGTGTGATGAAGCAAAAGATTTTCTGTTATATTGTTTGTGCCATACATTTCACGTAACTGTAAATACGTAAAATAATAATAGATATAGACAGGGTTTGCACGCATGGGTACATTGGAACATATTGCCTCACTAGTCAATTGATGTATTGTTTTTATTTTTAATAATAACACTGCACAACAAAATTGCAACTTTTGTCTGATGATTGAGTTTTATCACATGATGTTTACTAATTTGACGTCGCTGATTCTAGATATACCCTCGGTTTTTCTGTAACAGCTCTTGTTTACAAGTTATAGGTTTCACAATAAAATCGATGTATTGCCGTGTTAATTAGCTGATAATAATATTATTTTTTTCGTTTTCTTAATATAATTTGATATGGCGTCATCAAGACAAGTTTGTGTGAATGATCCGAATCATTTTTGTTTCATTTGCGGAGAGTATTTGTTAAAAAATACCGTTTGAATGTGACTACGTTCGTAAATGAGGCTTACAAAAATGACTTTGGTCACCCACTGGAAATGAAAAACAAGCCTTGGATTCCGCAAAAGGTATGCAAAACGTGTGTTGGGTTCCTACCTTTGTGAACAAATAAGAAAAGGAATAGATTTAGGTACGAAACGGCTAAGATCTGGAAAGAACCCGTTAATCACCACGAGGACTGTTATTTTTGCTTGGTGAATAGGTATAACTGGTATTAACCAAAAAAATCGAGCCATATGGGAATATCTTATCCTTCCATACGGTTGACACATATAATATGTGTTTTGAGCCCTAAAATATCACCTGAACCTCAAGCCGGTCCTTCTCTTTTGAGGCGAAAATTGACATTAGTGATAGTGACTTTGAATGTGACTTGAATGCGCCAAAACTATTCAACCAAGATGATTTAAACGACCTTATTAGAGATCTAGGACAGTCAAAGTCTGTTTCAGAACTGTTGGCTTCTATTCTAAAAGAAACGAACTTGGTAACAAAAGGGACTAAAAATTACTTATTACCGCACAAGAGAATGAAATCTCCTTAACACGTCAAAGAACTAATAAATCACTTTTAAAGGCTCGGATGTAACATGAGCACCAAGTTACACCTTCTTCACAACCACTTAGACTATTTTCCCGCCAATCTTGGGGATCTAAGTGAAGAACAGGGCGAGCGAATCCACCAGAACCTTCGTACGATGGAGGAACGCTATCAAGGCTACTGGAACGCTCACATGATTGCTGAATATTGTTGAAGCATTCAGAATAGCTCTGTGCCTTCAGTTTCAGCAAGAAAATCTAATAAAAGAAAGTTTTTTTCAACTTAAAATTAAATAAATTGGGATCATCTGCAAATAGATAGTGTTTTATTGTAAAAAAAACGAATGTGTCATATTTTTTTAACAAGAGCTGATACAGAAATTTCAGTTACAGATTTGAAATCGTCATTGAAAATTGGACTAATATCATATAACATAACCCAATCATCAGAAATGCTGTTGTGCAGTGTAATTATTGTAATGATTTGTGATTGTGAAGTATGTTTGTGATACAGCGATTAAACACTCGATGATGAATTTATGTTTTCTATATTGTGTACCGTTCTATCAGTTGTTATTTAAGAACATAACAGAGGGTAGTTACTATTGATGGATCGGATGTCGAGTTGGGCCGAACATTCAGTTTTTTTATGGGCCGAAGACGGCTATTGAAACCGACCTTCGTAAAAGTACAGTTTTCTAGTACCTATAGGTACCTCTCGTTATCCTTTGCACCCACGAAACGAGAAACCACAGCTTATTTCAATACTCAATTCTTTACTGCGTTCCATATTGCTTGCTAAAGGTGGTTATAGATAATTATGGTTGATCACTATGACCTATAAGGGTCATAGTAGATGGTCATATTTCAATTGTCAATTTAATGTTTAAGTTTGTATATAGAATTTCGGCACAGGTGAAACTAATGTTCTTTCTATGAACCAAACTTCTTTAAATTCATTAATATCTAATGAAATGCGATATTGAATCTGTAACGAATTTCGGTCCATCTTTAGTAGTTACCATTACCACACTCGCTAATATACAACGCCCTGGACGACGCACAGTCACACAAGAGTACACAGTTACAGTACACAAGTGTGTTCAAACGGTGCATTTTATTCCTTTACTCTCATAGTCCGATGGGTCGGCAATCCGACAGACCAGAAAGGGCAGTTACCTTTGTTAGTTACTAATAATTAACAAAGACTCGGAGGGGATAGAAAATATAGATACAGTCAAGCTTTTAACACGCAGCTTATTACTTTGGTGCTGACTTATTAAAAATCGGGCAAGTGCGCGTCGGACTTGCGCACAAGGGACCTGTATAATATTGACATTAGAAAAATATGCTTTTAATTTACGGCAGTTATATGAGCTAAGATAATGTATAATAAAAAGAGACATATCGATACTAAAATTAGAAAAGAATACAGAAAGAATTGACGTCAATATTAATAATGAAAACACTTAGTTAATGTGTAAATAATGTTTATTTACTCCATATATACATAATTTTGTAATATCTAGGAACAATCTAACCAATCTATTTTACACCATAAATAGCATACACTCGTTTGAAGACGCACAAATATAAAATTAAAGTCGAGACAAAAATCTACTTTACTTCGAACTATTTACAATACATACAATAACAGGCTCAATTATGTATTTTATCCTAAATAGGCTCAAATATGTATCTTATCAGTTCTTTAGTAAACTATGCGTAGTTAGGCGTTTAAAAAAAAACAGTACTAGTATTAGACACACTCCTACGAAATGACCACGAAAAAAAGCATTATCACTAATTTTACATCTAAATATTGATATGATACTAGTTATTAGATATATTTATTTCAAAAATAGACATTTCAACGATTAACGTTAACATTCTAGTAGATAATAATATATTTGTGTTAAGCAAAGATTTAAATTAGCTGATTACTACAAATACATCAATAAATGTATTTCATGATGTTTTAAAAGAAAATTCATTATGTTCAAGTAAAATAGAAATTTGTCGGTTCACAGTGTACTATATATCGTTAACACTCCATTAATAAATGCATTTAATAAAAATATTACATACGCAGTGCTAAATTAGAACAAGAAACGATTGAATAAATTCATCACATCTAATTTATTTTCACATAAATAACATATACACACATTTTAACATTAAATTATTATACTTAAATATACAAAATATTGATTTTCAAAAATAAACAATTCATGAGAATTATAGTGGATTTGATAATGATTGAGCTAATGAATCGATTCAGTCTTAAACGCCATTAAAACTTTGCACTCGACAGTAACTATACAAAAACAAATTCATAATAAATTCTTTGTAAAAAATATTATCACTGGCATAATTATGCGGTTTGAGATAAATTCCAATTATAAACCAAAAACCGTGCGCTCGGCGACAATTTTTTTGAGATTGATTTATTTGGCCCACTGGTGATGCCATTTGTCCAAATGACTGCATTCCAATAACTGCCCATGAATAAAAATTATGATATATTCTCATCGGCATACTTGCCGAGTATTTCTATTCGCATGCATCCCTTTGGAAGACGTCCATTTGGATGTATTATATTATAGTTGATGGATGGATGTGTTGGTGGGCACCTTTAATCTGTCGCCGTTCGTACGGTTATCAATCTCTTGCCAAGTTGCTCCTTTTGACTGTGATTGACTATACGTGGCACTATACGTGGTAATGAGCTGCCGTGGTAGGTACTAGAATCATTTCTTTCATACTTGTTCTAAAATTTAAACAATCTAAGCAATATTTTGAAACAATTTTTGAAAAACATAAATTATAAAGTATTTAAAAAGCAATTTAAAGAATTAAAGCGTAAAATTACTTTTTATTAAACTCTGATATATTTTTTTAATACATTTTTCGTGTATAAGTCTTAAGATTGCTTATATCTTAGAAGAAGTAAAAAAAAAATTGAGTATGCCTCGCATAGTGATCAATACGTAATTGTTATCAACAGAAACCTGTATTATACGAGCTTAGGCAACATTCTTACGATTTGTATAGACGATGATTTTTCACTGAGGAAAGTAACCGAAATCTTATAGAAATATCTAGTATGATAAATATATAATCAATAACAAATTTATCAAGATTGTATGAAGTATTCCATCTTTCAAAACCATGTATTGACCACAATGTCAGATAGTTTTTTTACTATTATATTTGATAATTGATTTACTGTAATATCAATATACATTTGAAAAAATCATTTTAAAAAATACAGTGAAAAGAAAAATAATGTGATTCATGTAATAGGCGGACGCTTGAAATACGAAAAATTGCAATTATTTACATTTTATTTAAATAGATAACATCAAATTCCATTTAAAATTGTTACAGAAACACTACGTCCTAAATTTCGAATGATTAAGGCAAAATTGGCAATTTGAATTAAATGGTTTACGCTCATTTTTATGCGTGTTACCTAAAATGCAACTAATTATTTAAATATTCCACGTACAGTAATACTTTTTATGTGACAGTTGGCAGTTAGTGGTCATTGACCTATTCTCTGTTGAAACTTGAAACGCATGTCGCATAGCGATTATAAAGACGATCTTTTCAGTTTTTCTGAGCTACTGACCGGATACGGCTTCCATAAAAGCCAAGATTAAAGCTTCATTCGCACGAGAGCTTTTTCAACATTGTTCAAAAAGCATTATAGTAAAACAAATGAGTTTCTTTAGCTTAAGAAACGCGGCGTTTTTAACACCCCATGTGAAAGAGGTGTAAGACACCAAAATTAAGCTCAAAGAAAATTCCTGTCAAGCGTTGACGAGTAAAGAGTAAAATCTTAGTAGTGTCCCGCACACGTTGGCGGCCATGTTTCATGGCGCCTGTATTGGGCGGTTCGGTGATTGCGGGACTACTGGCGCAGGCGTCGCGTCTAAGTCGCACGCTGATAGCAGTCGCACTAATTCGTCAGGAGTCGGACCCCCATCGGGGGCTGGAGATTCTTCACCCTCTGGGAAAATAGAGAAGGAAAATTTAAACTAATTTATTAAAGTCAAACAATGGTGCTACAATGCAATTTGCAATACAGAATTAGGCGAAGCTATTGCCAGACTTGAAATTGCTAAACGTGCACTCATTCAATTTGGTATGTGAATGAGTTAAATGAATGAATAGTTCCGTTCTTTTTATTACATCAGAACTAAAAAAAAACGGAATATTTTAGATGACAAATTGGTTTATTTGCGTGATATCAACGAGAATATTTTAAGCCATATCATAGATCTCGTCTACTTTCATGACAGTTACAAGAGCATAGACTAATTTGACAACTTGTAAGTTGACGAAATTGTAAAACTGTAAAATTTGCCAGATAAATTAACGGCAACTTACGGAAGGTGAAACTCATATTTAAAAATAACATTATACCTCCACTTCCGGGAACCGGTTGCAGTTTGACAGCCTTGTCTATGGGCGCGGTGAGGTCCCACATCTGCGTGGCACCAGACCGGTGGCCACACAGCAACAGTCTCCTAGGTCTTAGAGCACCTTCACACTCCGCCACCACGAAGCAAGACACCGCTGACCCGTCTACCGAACGGATTGTACACACTCTGGGAATTAATGCGGGTATTATGAGAATGGAAACGTAACCTTAATGCGTATACGTAAAGTTTAAGTTTCTTCTGCAAGTCTAATGTTTTTTATGACTCAATAGTTTCTGGTATTCTGTGTAATTAACTGATGTCTATAAAGTAGATATTTTTTTTATTAAAAAAATCTTTGTATAATTTTAATTTTTACTTTATTTGAGGGCAATTAGTTGGTGGAAAGACTATTCTGTAAAACTCGAGAGTTTTACTGTAATTGCCCCTAGATTATTCGTTCAACCTCTTTTACGCGACTAGAGCGGCCTACGTACTACGTACTAGGCGGTAAACAAAAGAATAAACTAGTTATTACTGTTCATTATTACCTTTTACCATTAGATGCCAGTCGCACGTATAACGTGTCTGTATCAGGAACTACTTTTTGAATAAATATCTGCTCTTCATCCTGTTCACCATAAGGACCTGTGATAAAAACAAAACTAATGCCATAAATACGATTAAAATCCAATTATTTAATTTGATTTTGTGATCTGGTGAATAAAAAATCTGGAGCTATGAGAAACTGGTGAATTGATAGTCTGGCAACATGAGAATCTGGTAAGTTGATATTTTGGTGAATTGTAAATATGATGGCAAATTTTATCATCGTCTTCAGCTCGTATCGAACTACTTCTCTGGATTGCGTAGTTTGCAGAAAGGAAAAATCGATTACGAGCAGGATTTGAACCAGCAGTATTTTCCAGAGCGGCTGATGAATTTAAATCCGAAGATTGCAGGTACCAATCGAATTTTTCTGTCAAAAAAAAACAATCAAATTGTTGATTTTTTTTTGCGATTTAGTAAATGGGGAATTGTATGAGTTGAACATTTGGTGAGATGAGAACTTGGTGAGTCCGGTTGGGATCCTGGTGAATTGAGAATCTAATGAACTACTCAAGGGTCTGTAATGACAAAGCTTGTCACTTGTAATATTTTTTAAATTCCAACCGAAGACAAATTTGATCACCATTCTGTATCAAACAACTTCTCTGGAATGCGGAGCTTTTTTTTTTAAAATTTTATCTGTGTCGACGTCCTAGCTACTGGTAGAAACTTACCACAATCATTATGAGGCTGAGCAGTAGGAGCTTCTAACGCTAACACTTTGAAGGCAGCCTTGGGCGTGGTGCCTGGCTGAGTAGAGATCATTCCTCGAAATCTTGTTACCCGCCATGTTCTGACGTGGTTGTATTCACTGCATACTGAGACTAAGTAGTTCTCTGATAAAGATACCTGGGGATGTATGAAGATAAGTTAAAAAATCTTTTAGTTTTTTGACTTTTCATTGACCAATAAAAAAAAAAAAAAAAAAAATAACTAGATATGTTAACATAACGAAAATGAACTTGTTTTAAACTTAATTCTTGCAGAAATTCTGAAAGACATGAAGTCATGATAAATTAGTTTTTAAAGCAGCGCAAGACTTCCGACGGGACCTAGCAATTATTTTTTCATCTCGATTTGCCGCTTGAAATATTAAAGTGAAGTAAATTTTTGATGGGCACTGTCCCGATCTTTCTTTCTTTCCAAATCTTATGATTGATGCACAACCTGGTGTCAAAGTGTCTACTACTCGTAGGCCTCCGATATGGTTTTATGAAAAATCTCTCAGGATGCTGGTTTCCGTACGATGTTTTCCCTCACCATTTTAGCAAGTGATAACTAATGTTTAAAACGCACATGAATCCGAAAAGTCAGAGTTGCGTTCCTAGGTTTTGAACCTACGACCTTTGACTCGTCAGTCTAACGATCATACCACTAGGCTATCACGTAATTAGATTTTTACGATTTTGCTCTATTGAAAAAAAACAGTGCTATTAAAAACTTTGTGCACGTTAATAAGAACTACTCTCGTCTGTTCCGTAAATACCTTAGTTATAGGACTCTGGTGCACTGTGAAGGTCTGGAACAGCTGCGGTCCGTGGCCCACTGTCTCTGGGTGTTGTACTATAACGCGCACCGAGCCGCAACGGGTGCCGTACGCTATCTCTATCCAATTCCCGCACAGATCTGTGATGGCGATAAATAATAAGTTAATTTATTTTTCTATAAAGTATTTTGTTTTATACTCATCTTCTTGATCGTATGGTTGATGAACAACCTCGTGTCAGAATTTAAACCGCCTGTAGGCCTCTGACATGGCTTTACACACCCTTCAAAAATCACTCAGGTGTGCTAGTTTCCTCTATCTTTTCCTTCATCGTTTTAGCAAGTGATAATTAATTTCAGATACGCACTTAAATGCGAAAGTCAGAGGTGCGCGCCTTAGGATCGAACTTGAGACCACTGATTTGTCAGTCGACGCTCATAAATTAAAAAGAAAAACTTAATCTAAAAGACCGCTTCCAGCGGGCAATGTCCCCAAAACGTTGGCTGCATTGCCACATTGAATGGCAATGCTAAGCCTTTAAGTTATAGGCCAGAGTTTTGATCCCGAAGTATGTGTTAATTCAGGACTATCTGTGTACCAATTTTTCAACAGTCATTGCGCGTGATTAGATAGAGATTAAAAAAAAACATTATAACGAGTTACTTTTTAAAATTAGTAATCTTTCAATAAAAGTTTAGTAACCTACTTGTTTTAGGTGTGAGATATACAGATATAGCAGTGATGGGCTCCTGATTCGGGTCCTTGTACAGCTGTGTAACTAGTAAATCGTTATCTTTCATTCGTAGAGGGAATTTTTGCATATCTGTAAAAAAAAAAACTATTAGTAAACTGTAAAAGGTACGTAAATTAGCGCAAAAATGTTGTAAGTAGACTCTCTTCTTAGATCTTATGACTTGTGGATGACTTACGGAACAATGATTGTCAATAAATAGTGCCGTAAGTAGTCTATTACGTGCCGGGTGCGAGCTTCTATAACTGCGCTCAGGCGTGACCCAAAAACTTGGTCCCGATCTGGTCATTTTTGCGCCCCTCCAGGGGAGCTATGCGGACCTCTTATCTTATCTGAGCAATAATCCAAATGCTATTCAAATGTAATGTTATTTTCTTAGACCAGAATGTCATTTTCAAAAAAAGAATACTACATTTGGATTGGTTAGATAAAATAAGAGCTTCAGATAGCCCCCCCCTGGAGAAGCGCAAAAATGACCAGATCGGGATCAAGGTTTTGGTTCGATGCCTGCCTGGGCGCAGTTAAAGAAGCTTGCACTTGCATAGTCCCCAACCATTATTTTAAAAAAAGATAATGTATGTGGGCCAAACACACTGTGCCTGGACTCCACTACGGTATTACACCCTAGTTACAATCAACAACTCAACGTCAACATGAAAGAGGGAGACAAAAAATAGATTTAAATATTTTTGTGAATTTTTTACATGTGTGCACATGATAGCTGACACGGTACGTCGAAGATCGTGGGTTCGAATCCCATCCGTATCAGTTGTTTTTTCAAATTTTCTTATTAAAAGATTTAAAACTTACCAATATAATTAATAGCTCCAGTCGCGGTACCCAGCAGTAAGAATGAACCAGCTGTGTCATACGTGGTCAAGTGTGCCACGTCTTGTGTCTGCCAGTGCTGTGTACTGGTGTGCCACACGCCGGCTTTACTGCGGCTGCCGGCTCCACTTAACGCTACTAGTTGTGGACCGACGAATAATAGGTGCTCCACTCGGACGCCTAGGTTGAATGTGCCTGAGTAATAGAGCAAGTGTCATTAATTAAATCATATTTAATACAACTTTTTTTTTTTTTGAAGTGTGGCACTAGTTATGACTTTGTGCCAATTTCGGGTAATAAAAGGTAGGGAAATTATATTTTTGATGGAAAATAACGGTTAATACAACTTACTCTAAAAATAATTTAATTGTTTTTTTTTATTTAACAAAAAAGGCTTTGTAGCAAAATACTGGCTGCATTATTATTCAATACATTTTGACATTGAAATACTTTTTATCGAAATCATTAATTTATTATATTGTCATGGTTGGTGTACAATCGCATATTATATTTGCTAACATCTCTATGTACTGCAATATTGTAATAATAAGGATTTTGATTGGGATCAGATCAGCAGTACATCCCTAACACTAGAACGGCCAGTTTTTGTGAACGGTGATATCTCTTTTAAACCCCGACAAAAAAGATGTGTGTTATAAGTTTAACTTGTATATATTCTGTGGCATTGTAGCCCCAAAAAGATGAAGCGATTTTGATATAGTTTATTTTAGAAGGTGACGAAAAGAAATTAAAGGGGTAGGGACTAATTTTTGTAATTAAACGCTAGTGACATTAACCATTTTTTTTTATTTGGTTTTTCTTTTAAGCTATTAGTTGCTTATGCATTTATCAGTAGGTAATATTGCATACGTGCTTTATCATCACTTACCAACTAAAGTCCGTCTAACAGGTTCGCTATGCGTAGAGAAGGCCCACAGCCTGACGTGCGCGCCGCTAGCTATGCCCAACATGACGTCAGTGCCCGTAGAGTTGTTCCCGCTAGAGGTGCCCCCACCGCCGCCCGTTTTAGCGTTCAATGCTATTCGCTCTATCACTGAGTCTTGGACTGGGGATTGGAATACTACATACCAACCGCATGAGTCTGTTAATCTGTAAGTTAAAGAATTATTATGTTATGCAAAAGCTGTTCTTATGTGTGAGAGTCGTGATAGCCTAGTGGTGGTGACCGTTGACTGGCAAGTCAAAGGTCTCGGGTTCAAACCCAAGGCGCGCACCTCTGACTTTTCGTAAGTTATGTGTGTTTTATAAATTAATTATCACTCTCCGTGCCTCGGATAGCACGTTAAGCTGTTGGCCCCGGCTGTCAATTGTAGATCTTTGACAGTCGTTACGGGTAGTCAGAAGCCCGAAAGTCTAACAACCAGTCTTACCAAGGGGTACCGTGTAACCTAGTACCTGGGTTGTGGAGGTCTGATAGGCAGTCGCTCCATGTAAAACACTGGTATTCAGCTGCATCCGGTAAGACTGGAAGCCGACCCCAACATAGTTGGGAAAAGGCTGGGCAGATGTCAGATGCAAAAGCTGTTGTTATAAACAAGCTGTACTTGTGCTATTACGTGACACAAATGTCACAATGCATGAGAAAATCCTAACGTGAGTCAGTAGTAAAACAAAAAGACAGATGAGTAGAGGAATAATGATTTATTAAGTTTTGATTCTATTGAATAAAGAAGATTCTTTTGCAATATCTCTTGGTATACAATTTTAAGGCATAATATTGTTTGGCATAACGTTTTCGCATAAATTTTGAATAGTATAATAATACTTTGTTATAATGCAAATGTTAGAATAACTATTATTTGGTCTTATTTGTTTTGGCATAATTTAGAGTTGGATATATTTTTAAGGCATACTATTTATTTAAGCGGATCCGACTCGGTGAGATGAGGTTTAAAGGCATAATCATGTATTATTATGTCAATAGTACTTATGGCAAAACATTTATGCCTAATATATTATGCAAATGATTTCAGTTTACATACCTGTAACCAGTCACAAAATGCGTGTAGGCAACTGCAACCCAATTGTGATGAGCTTTGATGATTTGAACTTTCATACTGTCAGCCCACGAACTCACTGTAAACAAAGTAAACATTACTATTGCATGGACATTACATTACATTACTTGACTTAAGTTTACGTAGTAACTATTTATTAATCTGTGCTTAAGTTAAAATTGTATAAAATAAAAAAGAAATTGATAGGTTTATGGTGTAATAGACTATTGTCTATGACAGTAGAGGCAGATTTATTTCAACTGCTTGATAAGATAAAATTAAAAGTATAATGTTCAACTCACCCTCCCCCGTTATCTATTTATCTTATCTTAATATCTTCATCAATAATTTAATTATTATTTATCCTGATACGAGAATTTGATTTGTAATCGTTGATAAATGATATGATGATTAATAAAAAAATTAGCAAAAATAACTGACTCAGGCGGGACTTGGACTCGCGATCTTTGGCGTGGCGTGCGTTGCTTTACAAAGTAAGCCAAGATCGCGGGTACAAGTCCGGCCCGAGGGGCCCAAGTCAGTTGTTTTTGCGAGTTACTTATTAAATATTTTCATTTAATATGCAAGGCATGTGCATAAACATGTAAAACATACGTAAATTGTAGTAAGTAAGTAAATCGAATTTGGCGAAAAATGACTTTTTAACCGAGGATTCCAATTTCAAATACGCCGGTTGCGATTGATCTTATATACTCCTCCATAATTTAAATGAAAACACAAGCGTTTAAATCACATCCGCGACGTACTATCATACTAATGTGATAAACAAATGAATCTAGTTGTATAGTGAAAGATATTATATAATGATATCCATAATACGTACTGTCTGGCGGGCGATGTCCTTTGTGACAATCTGCGTTGCCTAACGAAGCTGCTCTCGAATGACCTCTGCCGCATCGACTGGAAATGATCTTATAATTAGGTTTAGGCTAGTGGCTAGTTTAGAATAGGTATGTGTTTGATATAAAATCGAACAAATAAGATCCATTTTAGAAAGGAAATATATTAATAGACCAAAATTCTATATTCAGAAATACTTAAGACGCTGAGCAGACGATGGAGAATTTGTCCGCGAACCAAAACCGCAGCGCTCTTTCCATTGGCTGTCTGGGTACGTTGACCGCCAACCAATCGGAGGAGCGGTCTTGAAAAATAACTTGTGTAGGTCATACTAATTTATTGCTTAGATTATGGGGTTGCCCAATTAATTTGAAGCAAGGGATCCATTTTCAAGAAAATGCTCACGCACAAACGGGGGCGCGGGTCACCCAAAGCCGTAAAGCCTACATAGCAGACCGTGCGGGAAAACCATTCTTGTTTCAAAGACAGTCTAACCTTAATTGGTCTTGTGAAGGTATCCTGCCCACGGTACGTAAGTCCAGGGAGGAGTTTCTAGAGTGTGTCCTGTTCACTGCCACCTCCGTGCTGGAAGCCGTAGAGTTCTTTCGGGAACAACTATTGCCGTTACGACCGTTGCTGCCGTTCGGAAGCGCTGTGTTTACTGAAATATATTAATTACTGCGGGTTTAATATTTTAAAATCAATGAATGGTGAATTGTTAATATTTTGGCAATGATTCATATAAATAATTAGTGTACCTACACGTTTAGATAGGTACTTATTGTTATTTAAGCTTAGAAACAAGGTAAATATAACATCTCGCTCGCACATTGAATTGAATAAGTACCTGTATAAATTCACTGAATAAAGTTATGAATCACCACATTATAAAGGTCGAGAAAAAATATCAGTTTTATTGAAACAAGTTTTCTGTATGAAAACTTATTTCGATCCAACTGTAATTTTTGCTGATTTTTTGTAATGTTATTCTTCATAACTTGTTTTTGTGATATTTTATAGCTTCAATTTGCGAGCAAGAGTGCGGTTTAGAGACAGGCACCTTAACACTATATAGAAAATTAGAAAACTGCCTGTATCTTTAGCAACTAGCAACATGATACTTTAGAACATCATGTCGCTGAAATTTTTTGTTCAAGTGTTCTTTATCCATATTATAACACTATCATCGTGCGCCGCAACTTTAAGTATTTTGATAAATTAATTAAAATTGTGTTTTCGTGCTCCTAGGTTTACAATTTTCCAACAAATATGTAAATATCATAATGACTATTATTTGAATCCAATCTAAGTCATGTAAACACGTAGATAATTAGTTCATTTTGCATGATTGCCATTGTTTTCATATGACGATTTTTAATTCCAAATAACTCAGAAACGTGACACTTTAGGTCATCATGTTGTTAACATTTTTTGTTTGTTAAGCTGTACTCTATTCAAATATACTAGTCCCGTCCTGCGTCCTGCACCGCCACTTTGAAAAAAAAATATGGCGACGGCGGCCCGCTATGCCACAAAGGATCGAAGCCCTTTAACCCTAATTGGCTTACAACTTATTCTTAATATAAAACCAATACTGAAAAACTACCAAGACGATATTTCAATTATTCATGCTTGTTAATTAGAATGATAATCAAAATATACACTTAATTGTTTAGTTTAGTCAACCAAGGGATTGATATTATAAATTAATTTAAATGTTTGCCAAGATTTTTGCATGCATTAACTATTGAATAAAATTAGATGAAACTTTGTATTTGGTCTTGGTCTTAAATCTTAATGGTCGCTAGTTAAAAATATAAAAGGGCCTGCTTGGTAGATGATAGCTGTCAACAAAGCTTTAAAAACAAATACTACTTTCCAACTTAATAACTGATCTGTCTTTAGTCAATCTTTCATGAATTAAAATAAAGATATACTTACATGGGGGAGGTAAATATCCGTAAAACAGCACATCCCCACAGCTTGAGTGATTCATTTCATCACACAAAGCCAGTCTTCTACTCAAAGGTGTAATACCAAAGTAATCACATTCATGTCTCAGTGCTCTTATGTTTACATTATGAAGATCTATATCTCGAGTACGAAGGAAGTTTAATATGAGACCAAAAAGATTGGGATCCCTGTCTATGAAGATTGCACCTGTTTCATCCCGCACCGTGGGAATCCTGCCACTGAGAAGTGCAGTGAAGAATGTCTCTGGGACCCAAGTGAGAGTATGCCATGATGTTGAGAATCTAAAAATATATTAAAGATAATTTTAAATATTTAATAAGAAATTTGAAAAAACTTTTAATAAGCTAACATGTGCTATACCATGTAAAGATAATTTTCCTAGAAAGTTTCTAGACTTATACCTAATGGGAAAAGCACTTAAGTTATATTTATATTTAACCAAGAATTGGTGTAAGTTCTTTCAGCCACTGCGTTGTTAGGTTTAAATGCTGTCTGTAGATAATACAAACTCTTTAACATCTAGGATGTGTGGTAATTTTTAAAGGTAAGTAATTCGATTAACAGTTATCGTAGTAGTTAAGGTAATAGACAACAGGCGATAGAACCATATGGAATAGAACCTTTTAAATAAAAAAATATATTATATAACTTAAATACAGAGTTCAAAAAGTGATTATCACAGAATAAAGAGTTATGCGGCTTGATGTAACAAGCTTCCTTGTTTTAATAGTCTACAATAGAAAGTCGGCATGCATTAAAATCCATTGAACGATAAATAATAAAACTAAGAGGAAGGGAGCACTTACAACACAATAAAGGATGGTGTTATTGTATTAAAACATACTGATGACACATACTTAGTGCGTAATTCATGTTCCTATAATATCAAGACCCCCAATGCTGAGATATAACGTAAAAAGCAGCAAAAAAAAAACGCAGTTCATACACTTTCCATTCTGTAATAACTTACCTAGTACCACCCACGTTTAAATTCACAATTTCTTGGTAATTGGACATTTGTAATAATGAAGTCGCTACAATTTCATTCGGAAAGCAGATAACTGTAACAATATTTTAATCATTGGAATTTATTTACACTATACGTCCTACGAGATGGATGGCATTATGTCAACGTCAACAAAGATAAACAGCTGTAAAAAATAACACTACCTATCGGTATTGCAATATTTAAAAAATCAGAAATATAGAGCTGTTTCATGAAATCACTCTGTAATGCCGGTTTTTAAGTATCGGTTTGTTACGTACCGTAAAAGTACAACTCGATCTTCACATCCAATTTATTTTTCACTTGGCAACTTTTATTCAATGAGAGACGTGTCCGTACGTCAGTCATCTAAAAAGTCAATTTTCTTCTAAATCGAATTGTTGGGACTGATGTATGAAAATATAGTTGTTGTGAATTATTAGGATAGTTTATAGTTTTATTAGCCATCAAGATGCCGCAGACTTTAGCTGCGAATCCGGGTAATGGCCGTAATAAAGGGCTATTCAATAATACGACCGGCTTTAGCACCCTGATCACTGTTACGGTATTGTCATTGGCTTGGTTGGCCGGTTTCGCATCCCGGCTATTCGCTGTTATTCGTTTCGAAAGTATAATTCACGAGTTTGACCCATGGTAAGTGTAGGGTATTAGATCAATGTGGATAACCTGTTGAAGATTAGGTTCCCTCCATTTATTGCTTACGTGTTCTAGGTTCAACTACCGATCCACGGCGTACATGGTGCAGCATGGGTTCTACAATTTCCTGAATTGGTTCGACGAACGTGCGTGGTACCCGTTGGGCCGTATCGTCGGCGGCACAGTGTACCCAGGTCTGATGATCACATCAGGCACAATTCATTGGATCCTCCATGCCATGAATATTCCAATACACATAAGAGACATTTGTGTGTTCCTTGCACCTGTATTCAGGTAATGATAATTTGGCCTACATTCTAATCTCAGGATCTAGAATTTGTGTAGGCTATAACATGAATGAACACTTGTTATGATATGAAAGATAATTTTTGATAAGTTAAGCCTAAATTTCAAAGAGAAAATGTCAATAATGTGCTTATAAAATATTGATAGGACCTTTGTAATAAATTGTAGCTCTAAGATATTGACATAACAATCTTTGAGCAAGTCTTATTTTATTTACTTATTTGAATATTATTGGTATCTGATCAATACATATATTAAAAAATGTATGAAGCTTCTCCACAATGTATGCTTACTAGAAGGGTTAAAATAAGTATTTGTAATGCTAGCAATATCTTATAAATATTTATATACTTATATTTAATAATTTACTTTGACTTCTAATAGTTATTATTCTAAACTATAATATCCATAGTGCTGTTACTTTTATCTTTTACCATAACAAAGAAATATATTTTATTGATACATACTTTTTAAATTAGAGGTTGTAAGCCTAAACTGTTGTACATCCATAGCTAAAATATTTGTTTTTTTTTTGTTTTAGTGGTTTAACTGCCATAGCAACATATCTGTTGACATCAGAGCTATGGTCTCGTGGTGCTGGTCTGTTTGCTGCATGTTTCATAGCCATAGTACCAGGTTACAGCAGTAGATCAGTAGCAGGAAGCTATGACAATGAAGGCATTGCTATATTTGCGCTGCAGTTCACATACTACTTGTGGTTGAAGAGTTTGAAGAATGGTTCAGTGTTCTGGTCTATTTGCACAGCATTGTCGTACTTTTACATGGTGAGTTATGAATACTTTTTAAACATTTTTTTCCTTCTATTACTTTTTCTTTGCTTCCAACCGGCCAATCTGGAAATCATTAGGGGAGGCCTATGTTCAGCAGTGTACGTCATATGGCTGAAATGATGATTACTTTATATGTAATTAACTAAACTGTAATACAGTTTTATTGAAAGAATGTATATTTATTACTTTGAGTCTGTTTATGTTAGTAATTCTACTAATGGGATTAAAATCATGATTATTTATTCAGTAGGTAATATTATAATGGTAATAATATAATTATTTACATTTCTTTTTTTATATTATGAAAAAAGATCAAACAAAGTACAATAGAAAATTTATTATTATACAAGACATAAACTACATCCACACTATTTTTCTCCAAAATATGTTTAGCTAGTATTTACTTGTAATTTAAAGATAAACTCATTTCACATTTTATAATATCAGTAAGGTTTAATTGTTATAAATTTATTAAAATTTGGGCTTTTAAAGGAATTTTTCAAAATTTACCAACATATTTTTAATTTTACTACCAGAAATCCAATTTTATAAAGATTTTAATAGAATAGAATTCTATAAAATAAAATAATATTGACAAATGTAGAACCCTAATATGCCTAATAGATTATTAAGTGTTTGTTTGAGTGCATTTGTGTCTACAGTGTAATATCCTATTCCACCTGTACCAATGCGCAGATGTGACTAATTCAGATTAGTATTTGTTGCACCAATTTATTATTGTAACACATGTTACATTTCAAAAGAAACAAAACTCATTTAAATTTAAACTCTATTCTAATGTCATTAAGGTAACATGTCATATTTGTGCATTATTAGTAAGGAATAAATGTGATTTATTGGGGTCTGCTTTGTGCAAGATTTGTGTATACAGCTGAGTTGCTTTTCATTTATATTAAATAACAAATATAACAATTTTCTATAATTTTAGTTGAAAAATGTACCTAATATTAGATTTTGTAAATCTTTATTTAAAAAATAATAATTATGCACTCAAGAGTCAGTTTCACAGATATTTTGCTCTAAATCAAATTTGTGTCTATGATACCAACATAGAGGCTGGCTAGAGTTAGAGTAGTACGATAGTTGTAGGTACTTTTACGTAGGTATCTAGTACCTAATTGTTCACGCGGTCCAGGCGTTGATAAGTCAAAGAGTCAAAGATACGAAACGATTTATGCGTGCCCGCGCAAAGCATGGCGTAATGGCGCGGGTTCGAAGTGTTATAAAATGAGTATACGCGCGGAAAATATACCAATCTGAAACCGCTCTTTTAATCGTAACAAGCGCTCAAAAATTAATAAAAAATGCTCCTGATCTGCAATAGCGCTTAAAGATTTGCATCTCGTTCAAAAGTAGTCAGAATTGAATTTAAAAATTAATCAATTCAATTATTCACTATTGATCACGTTCATCATCATTTTATACGTTCATATGATATGAACGTACACGTTTTTATAATTATCATGTTACGGCCCTGTAAGAGTAAGACTATGTAGTCAGAGAAGTTGAAATACGATAGGTGCAGGCATTCAATAACTCGGTTTATAAGAGCATTGCCACGTTACGGAAAGGGACGCGGTTTCACCCCCGCTCATATCCTATCTTTTCTCAATTTCCTCCAATTTTTCTAACAAACTCATCATATTTATCCATTTTGTAGGTGTCAGCATGGGGAGGTTACGTATTCATCATCAACTTGATCCCCTTACACGTATTCCTGTTGCTGATCATGGGCCGGTTCTCACAGCGGCTATTTGTCAGTTACACTGTATTTTACATCGTGGGGCTACTAATGTCCATGCAGATTCCTTTCGTCGGCTTCCAACCTATTAGGACCAGTGAGCATATGGCTGCTTCAGGTGAGTTCATTTTTTTAAGTTACTTTTTTAAAATTAATGCTTTGAATACTAACAAAGAGTAGTGGTAGTAAAATTTGGTAGAGGAGGAGGGTTTATTAATATCTTGCTGAAATGGTACATTACATGGGCGATTTCGTTGTAAAAATTGCCCGCACCAGCCACAGTCGCCGGATTAAACGATCGCCAAACGTTCTGAAACGCTACTCAAAAGAATTATGAAACTATTCTATTATCCAAATTCGCCCAGACAGACAAAAAAAAGAGAAAATAAAAAAAGAGAAAATATATGTTATGTTTTGTAATATACATCTATTTCTGTTTAACTGTCAGTGATAAATTATATCAATGAAAAGACGATTGTAGAAAACCATCGTAACCTATATTGCGCGCCTATCAAAACTTTTGAGTAACAGAAAACCATTGAGTTTTAACATAATATTAGAAATAATTCATGCATTTCACGCTGCAATACGATAAACGCCAGTAATGACGTTTAATATTATGTTAAACGTATGTAACTGCATGCAAGAACCAGTGTTGCACATAAATATACATACATCATTCTAAACTATTCGTCCGAGCACGATGTGATACGCTCTTGATAACGATTAATTGTTTATATATGGTTAGGTAGGTATAACACATACCAATTTTCTGGGTAATTGAAAACTATTGGCTGTTAGCACGCTGAAGATTAATTATGTTTGCGTAAAACTGAAAATATACTAGCGACAGTATTTTGTTTAGGTTTTATGACTTGGTGTAAAGTAGATGTATTTGATTGCAGATAAGAATTCATTGTACCGATAGATGTAAGAATGTAGAGAGAAATATGGTTATAATTATTTCTTACGTATACTGTATGTACTACAAAAGTGACGAACAGGCATACGGCGCGAGATGTTAGCGGTTATCGTAACCCATAGATACTTGCAAGGTCAGGTGTATTACTGGTGTAGGAGAGGGCTGGGTTCCTGCCCCTCCTCTAACTCCTTAGACGGTTAACCATAATAATTATACCAATAAGTCAAAGACTGGCTCATAAAATTAAAGCAGAAAAGTCTTCGACGGGCCTGATCACCACCTACCGACTCACGCTTCATCTGCGACAGATGTGTCAAGAAATGCTGCGCAGCGATAGGTTTGTACAGCTACCAAAGACGCTGCAGAAATTCGGATTCTTAGATCTATAGGCGCTGGAACAATCATCTATCCAGATGCTGTGGCTAATGATGATCATTAAGTAATATTTGATTTTCCCCTCCCTCCTGAGCCAAAAAAAGGGGACCGCTCATAGGGGGTGGGAAAGGCCTATGGTGCTCTCACTGACCATACCACTACCATCACTCCTATATGCTGCCAGAGGGTCGTACTGCCCCCTATTTTAATGCAGTTGACAACGTATTAGAATGCAGAATCCGAGCCAAAAAACAAATAGGTACCATCATGAATCCGTCTATCAAGTCATTGCACCTGCAATTCAAACAATTTGTAAACAATTTGGCGTATAATAGCAGCGATAACTTGAGCATGCGCAGTAAACAGACAAATAAATGTTTTTTGAATATTCACAATTTCCTGTTGTAACAAGCGTACGTATGAAATCGCTCAAGGTGAATGGCGTATTTTATTGATGTGTTGCCGTTTTATTGGACGATCTGTCCCGATAGTACGCGTTTAATACAGATATGCTTTCTGTTATACCTATAGTATTACAATGTAACTGTTTGAACAGGTTGTGGTAACATATGTATTTTAAAGCTATCAAATACATGTGAATATTAGCCTACTACCTTAACTTTACTTAATTAGCCAGAGTATGCTACGATTATCCTCCATCATTATCAGTGTATAAGTCCACTGCTGAACATAGGCCTCTCCTAATGCGCGCCATTATTGTGCGCTCATTAGAGGTATCTGTCCATAATAAAGCTGGGCTAGCGGGTTGGCGATCGCAGTAGCGGCTGATTACTGTTATACAGAAGAATGCTGCTGCCCATCCTCCGGATCTTTCCCTTTCCCGGTTCTTACTTATAATTAAGATTCTAAGCTGTTCAGAAAATAGAAAAATACGATTGCCTTAACAAGGGAAGGACAGCTAAATTAGTTTTTGTCTAAAATAATAGCAACGGTGAATAATGGTTTCTTTCTTTTCTTTCAACGGTCAAAGAGCGCTATGTTACGCTGCTTTTCACAACCACTTATTGGTTAAAACTAAAGTGGGCATTTTATCTCGAGAAGTTTTTAGCGCCATAGCTGCTATTTATTAGCATGTCAAACAGAATAACCGTTATCGATATTATTAACGTAAAATGAATTGTGTTAATTTAATGCTTCACTGAGTTCGACACTACAACTAAAAATAAGTAAAATTGATTACAACTTGTTGGCTAAACAAGATAAGAATAAGTATTTTTATTAATAGTAATAAAAATAGGCGGTACTCCTGGACACGGCTCGCATAGTCAGGAGGTTCCTCTCTCTAGAGCCCAGTAGCTTGAATCCTGTTCCCGATACTATATTTTATATTTTTAAATGTGTATTTTTATTTTTTTATATATTTAAAAATGTATTTTATATGTAATTTAATTGAATAAATAAGAATAAAAATAGTATTTTTCAAAGTTCTCAAATTCCGCCCACTTGTACTTTATCTCGTTCAACGATTACTGTAAATGTTTATTTATTGGTGTACAATAAAGATGTAAATAAGTAGCACTTACAAATTACAATTTATTATTATTATTTGAGTGCTTGTGTTTAAGTGCTTGGAGAAGCGGCGCAGTAAACTAGCATTCTCATTGTGCGTAGACCCAAGTGGCCTGATCCTAGAACAAATTGGGGACAGTCCTACCCAAATACTGTGAAATGTCTATTTTTGTCCTTTTTTTCTCTCATATCGTGGATTCAACCATCCTTTCAATGAACTATCCAGATTTATCTAGATAGAGTTAGACTTCCCATTTACTTCATTACTATGTATCCGTTGAAAAAGACATGATTTTAAGTGTAGGCTAAAGGTGATTTAATTAATCCGGAGGTTAATCTAATAATCACTTCAAACTTTGGTATTGGCGTTGAATAATTTTTATTTTACAACAAGACTATTTTAATTTTAGCCTTGGTTCATGTATTTTATAGTTTACAATCAATGCAGTGACGGAAAAATAAACATAGCCGTTTGTTTACACATTTGTTACTACGAAACATATGGCTATTAATGGTAGTGTGACTAGCATTTTCGTGTGGTTTTGTTCAATTTAAAACATTTATGGTAAATACTGAAGCGGTGCACGAATACGACTTGGCGAGAATCCAACTTTTAAAGTACAGCTATAACGTATTAAATTCACTAAAAAGGAAACAAGCTTCATTTAGGTGAATATAAGAAACTCGATAAATGTAAGCCAAGATTTTATTTTTTTATTAAGTTTTGTATAACGGCTACAGTTTCAGCTGAGACCGTAATTACGTACGTGTAAAATGGCTTATGTGATCGCCACAAAGATAGTGATTTACGCAAATATACAATATTCCTACATCTTACACTATAGTAAGTTTAGAGAAATAATGGTTTAGGTATTTAGTCCCGCCCGAAGTTTCAAGAAAGGTCAGTTGTTTTGCGAGATTCTTATTAAATAATTTCATTTAATAGGTATTTAATGTTCATATTATTACTACAGCTATTCAAACTAAATAATAAATATTTAGCGTTTTTCGCTTGAAACATTTTCCATCTAAACTTCGCGTACACAACTTCTGAGGACGTTCAAAAACCGGAACAAAGAGCGGGGATGTGGGTACGCCTAGCATACGCTTGCGCAGTTCGTATGAGGTTTAAGATTCTATGGCTGTAGGTATTAGACAATGTTATACATTTGAATGCCTTTTGTTAAATATATTATAATGAGATACTTACTATCCTTTAAATAATAATAAATAACATTGTCATTACAACCGCTGCATACACACTGTTGAACGATTACAATGGTCAGATAATGAGCGTCTTGACGTCTAATGTAATATTGGAATCTGTATTGCTAAGATATATGTATAGACCATTTTGGATGCCCACTTAGTGTCTGTACCAATTTTAATATATAGATACTCAGTCAGGATAACATTATCCTAAAGAGGTTTTATAAGGGTTCCGATTTTTCATTGGTTGTATGAAATTCTAAATATTGCCTAATGATCCTTTTAATTAGTAGTGATTCGTCCTAAATTAAGTAATTATTTATAATTAATTTTGTATACAACAAAATTAATTATAAATAATTACTTAAATAGTTAGAGTTAATTCTGTAATAAGGTACGATGGGGTTGACATATCTATCGGATAAAAGCCCCTAAACATAAATAAAGATTAAAAAGAAAAAAAATCCTTTTAATTATATTGGACACTGTGCCAATTTAGGCGCTTACTGCACACAGAAGCATATGTAAGTTTGTTCACTTTACAAATTAGATTATTAGAAAATATTTAATTATTGTATTATTATAGTTTTTACTTAGATCATTAATACCTGAGATACAGGATTATCCTAGTTCAGGTACCTATTATTATAGACATGTTGTCAAATTAAGCTTATTTATATTGGTACAAAAATTATTTAATAAAATTATTCCTAATTATTCCTATTCCTATAATATCTTCACATCTATTTATACTTTTCATTATATTTCGTGAGAACATTCAGTTACATAATGTAATAGGTAGTAATACTATTTATATTAAACTGAGAAGGAATTTTTATTTAAGCTTCTTCAAGGAATAAAAAAATACATTATTAATGGTAGCTGTTTATCATCCCACGCAGGTTAGCCGGGGCAATTGGGGACAGTCAATTATTAATACACTGAATAGTAGATAGACTGATTGATTATCATTTTTATGTAGGAAGCATTTCGTGTTTGTGAGTGAATTAATTAGTACAGTATATAAATCGTGTATTTATATACTGTGCTTTTACCGATTACCGATTTTTTTTTACTTTTAGTCTATTTTTAAGTAGTTTTAGTTTCTTTACTTTACTTTACTTGTGCAAATCCGAAATAAATATTTTTCTTTCTTTTCAATTTGCTAATCTAACGGGCATACCTAAACTAAGCTATCACATCTATTGTTAATTTGGTTGTTATGTTGTTTTGTCTACAGGTGTATTCGCGCTGGTGATGGCAATTGGTGCTCTGAAGTACCTACACAGTTTGAACCCCAAGGGCCAATGGAAGCAGCTGTTGATCTTGGGCGGTCTGGCCGCCGCTGGAGCAGTGTTTTTAGTCGTAGTGTTGCTTACGTATGCTGGAGTCATTGCGCCTTGGAGTGGACGGTTAGTATAGTATAGTAAAGTAATATATAGTATAGTATAGTAGTAATGTAGTATGACCTAATAGTATACACATGTGAACTCAAGACAAAGTCAATGTATATGTTATAGTCTATTTTTCTCACTAAACAATCTTCGTACGCCGTGTAACGATGTTATATAAATACAAAAGATAATAGTTAGTCTGACATCGCCAACACGTGGTAAGCTAGCGTGGTCCTCTTTTCTTTAAACGAAAGGGACTTTGCTCTGTTAGTAGAACAGTTACAGGCTGGTTTTTTTTTACTGTCATCTACATAGGCTCATGCCTGTATTACTCAGAGGGGGTAGGTAGAGGTGTATGCAGTACAACCACGTTTCGCCGGCTATGTTATAAGTCCCATGTAATAGGGGGCGACCCTATTGCCATTAACCGAGTACAATTCCAGACTCCGTGTTGCTACTGAGGATTCCCGAATCGAAAAACCCTATAACACGATGCCTGAGCCGGGGATTGAACCCAAGACCTCGTACTCAGCAGTCGCACTTGCTACCACTAGACCAACAAGGCAGTCTATTATCATCTCTTTGGTTTAAATAGCTTTTTAAAAAAATGTTTTGTTTCTGTTTAGGTGTAATAAGAAAAAATAGTATTAGTACACCTTGTTAAATATTTACTGATAAAAAAAAGAGTTCTTTTTGTGTAGTGGTTTAAGCGTAAAAATAGTAGTAAATATACTCTGCTCATTATATTTGCATTAAGCGATAACCGCAGCTAATGTAATTACACGATAAGCAAGTTGCTACACAGTACAGTTAAAGTACATGGTTTTTTTATTATGATGAAGGTGAGTGTTTGACCACGAATCCACCGGTGGTAAGCAGTGTGTTCTAAGATACCTTCAAATTAGGAGGATGTAAGTTGGATGGTAGGGGCAGCAAGTCAGAGGTCTCAGGTTCGAACCTAAAGCGCGCACCTCTGACTTTTCGTAGGATATGTGCTTATTAAAAATTAATCACCTGCTTCGTCCCTCGGAAAGCATGTTAAACCGTTGGCCCCAGTTGTCATGAAGATGTTTGACTCCCTATATCGACTGATATAGGGAGTCAGTACTATGTTCAGCAGTGGACATTGGACAATACAGGCTGATGATGATGAATATTTGAATAGATATATATAAGGTGCTTCTAAATTATCTGCCACGGCTGCAATGAGAGATAATATTGCTTATTTATGTTACAATAGTGAAGTAATTTTTTTTATCTAACGTCATCATTTTTTTTCTTTTGCCTGCGTTTTATTGCGCAGGTCTAATTCTGCTCCATGCTCCAATTTTTTTTACTGTTCCGGGGTACGAAATTTTTTCACTATTGTAATCTATATACCCAATACTTTCTCATATTGCAACCGTGGCAGATAATTTAGAAGCACATTATATATATATATATCTCTTTAACTTTTAGTTTCTACTCGTTATGGGACACAACCTACGCCAAGATCCACATCCCGATCATAGCTTCGGTATCGGAGCACCAGCCTACAACATGGTCATCATTCTTCTTCGATCTCCACGTGCTTGTGTGCACCTTCCCAGTGGGTCTCTGGTACTGCATCAAAAATGTCAACGACGAAAGAGTTTTTGGTGAGTTGATGCTTTAATGTAAACAGAGCGTGAGATTGAAGGCGGTATATTTTCAATGGTTGAATATCTTGTATACCTAAGTAAGCCCATAGCATAGGGTCAAGATAGCCTTAAATACATATAGGTAAATAATTCCAAACATCTATTTCTCGTGTTAGTCAAAATGTAATGAAGTGTAGAAATAGTAATTTAAATTAATATTAATAGATTTTTTTTGTATATGTTTGGAATGGATAAACTTAAAAAAATACTTTAATGATTTGTCAAATTTTGTCACATACAGAATAGTACATTATCAGCGTGTAACATGGCTTATATTCAAAGAAAAAATTAGAGATCCCTACAAAAATTGTAATAATATTACCGAAGGTATCAAAAATTGAAGGAATAGCGATATACTTTTACGATATATACAAGAAAATTCAATTTTACGACAACGTCAGCTATAGTAAATAATATTACACATCAGCTCATCATAACATCAGCTATAGTAAATAATATTATTATATGACCGTACGATCAGAAACAGATAGTGGTCTACTATATTAGGTCAAATACTACTGTTTTTTCCTATCTAAAACATTGTCGCCTCGTCTTCTACGGTCAATGGAACTTGGCCGACAATTCAAGAATAATATTTAGACATTATCAGTGCGCAAATAGATCCGAATTTTTTAAATCGTTAAGACAGACAATATATGGTAATTGTTACGTTACAACTCAGAAATTAAAAAAAAAAACATTTTACATAAGTTGTTACAGTTTCACAATCAAAATTACAATTTTTTGAATTATTCTTGGTAGTCATAGGATCGTTGCTCAATAAGCCATAACTTTACCCTCTTACTGAATATACTGTAAGATTTTGCTTACGTTAAAGGTATTCTCACGCAGTTGATTGTAGATCTTGGGTCCTATAATATGGATTAGCTTCACTTTAATAAGCCATATTTAAATCTTTCAGTTGCCCTTTACGCGCTAAGTGCGGTGTACTTCGCGGGAGTGATGGTTCGCCTGATGCTGACGTTAACGCCGGTGGTGTGTGTACTAGCCGGCATTGCCTTCTCCATCCTATTGGACCTAGTGTTAAGGGAAGATGACCCGCCCGTGACGCAAGTTGACACTGAAGAGTCTAAGGGCTTGTATGATAAGGTATGTCGATTGTACTCTCAACGGCGCATCAGCTATGGACTTTGATGTAATAGCAATAAGAACTATTTTCAAATACAAATGTTATGTGACTTGTTTAAGCGCACCAATCGCCCTTTTTGTGAAGAGAACGAAACTTAGCCGTCACGCTGGGGTCAGTGATGCCGAATCGGATAAACTCGGCTCTAGTCGACTTTTTTGAACAGTGAACGCTTTTTTATCGAATTTTTATCGATAAAGTTTCAATTTTAAACTTCGAATGAGACACAATTTAATTAACTTTAGGTCAAACTTGACGTTTAAAATTTGTAAATCTTCTATAAAAATTTCGCTATGCACATACTCGGACCGAAACAAAGTATTCATCATTCAAATAAATAAAAATCCAGTGGATTAATCGAATTAATCCACTGAGCTTTTCGTATTACTGATGTAGAGATTTTTTTTGATATTGCGAGCGGGTTTATGAATAGCCATAGAAGTTAGTTAGCAGCCTTAGCAGCAAGAGTAGGTCGAAGGTCGCATATTCAAATCCTAATCTTAAAAAAAAAAAAATTGTAACTTTAAACGATTGTATAATTTTTTTATTTTTCCCACAGGCTGGTAAACTAAAGAAGCGTACTCACGAGCCTGTCCAGCCGCCGGACACGGGTCTCGGCATGAACGTGCGCTCGGTTACGTTGATACTGTTCATGATACTTCTCATGCTGTTCTCGGTACATTGTACGTGGGCCACCTCCAACGCCTACTCGAGCCCTAGTATTGTGTTAGCTAGTTATGGAAACGATGGGTAAGTTGACAACTTTTTAAACGGTTTTATTTAGCTTGCCCTGTTTATTATTTGGTTCAAATTTAGCAATCGATATTTCAGCCCCTTCCTGTTGATAGATTGATCTGATATTTGGTACACAGCTTTAGTTCTGATGACAAAATTATTTTATATATTTTATTTTTATTAAAAATCTTCAACTTTTGTCTAGTTGGAACGCAAACTTAGACAGTGAAGTTTTCTAGCTCTATTATATTAGCCCAGGATGTTCCATTTCTGAGCAAAGGCCTCCCTTCTTTTTCTCCACTCATCGCGATCCCCTGTTATTTCCTGTAGGAAGGAAACAATCCAGTTCCTCCCGCCATCTCCTACGTAGCTCTATTAGTAAATTAAATTATTTTCTTCAAGGGTCGTAAATAAACATACAGACTTTAAAGTTTATGATATGTTTTTCCTAATTTAGTTTCATTTGTTTAGATCACGTAAGATTCTGGACGACTTCAGGGAAGCTTACGGCTGGCTGTCACAAAACACTGCAGAAGATGCCAGAGTTATGTCATGGTGGGATTACGGTTATCAGGTAATCATTTTTTTTTAATCGATTTTGTATTCAAACATTAAAAATTGTCTTTCCGTATTTTTTGATAAACTACATACAGTAAAAAGTCAGAGATTACGATTATGTATCGACTGAAAACTTTGTAAGTACCATTTATAATCTGGATTACGATATAATAATTTGGTGCCATCGAGCTGATCTGATGATGGAGCCAGGAGGTGGACAGTGGCAATCCTCAATTGGAACTACTAAACCCATCGAGATTGGGCTCATTTGATTTTAGAATAATAACTTTTGTGAGCCATACTAATATATGAAATATTGATACGGCTTCACTCACGTATTGTTTTCGGGGAACGCCCGACTAGTTTCGAACTCAAACGGAGTCCATTTTCAAGAGCAAGTGTATACGCGGCGGCGTCGCGGACCTCACTGCTCATTTGATTTGTTGTCAAGTCCCATTCATTACACTTGGTGACGAGAGATTGAAATGTGTTTTTTAACTATTCTGAATTTTTTAATTTGCAGATTGCCGGCATGGGTAACCGCACAACGTTGGTAGATAACAACACATGGAATAATTCACACATAGCGCTTGTTGGCAAAGCTATGGCCAGTAACGAGAGTGCGGCCTACGACATAATGACGATGCTCGATGTTGATTATGTGCTAGTCATATTTGGAGGTGCTATAGGCTACTCGGGTGATGATATCAACAAGTTCATTTGGATGGTCCGAATCGCGGAGGGAGAGCATCCTAAGGATATTCATGTAAGTATTATTTTAAGATAATTTCTTTCAAATTTGTTAATTACTCCCCGATTTTATACTTTTCCTAAGAAACAATAAAAAAATATAATAAAAATGACAAGAAAACTGACAAACCAAAACGAGCCTGAAATTTGGTTTCGGCATTTTTTTTACCGAATGTCTTATTAAATTCGACATTTGGTAGAACCCACATTAGGTTACATAATTATGACAATAAATATTAAAATTTAATTATATTTTTTTCTTTACAGGAAGCAGATTACTTTACGGAAAGAGGAGAATATAGAGTTGATTCAGAAGCATCTAAAACTATGATGAACTGTCTAATGTACAAATTATCGTATTATAGGTAAAGATACACCATTTTGTATTTTCTTTTATAGTAAAAAGCAAAGGAACAAGCGGGTGATCTTTAAGTGATCACCACTCTACTCAACTCAAGTAATTACTCTCAACTGAATGGGTATTACTGTTATTTCACGATGATATTCTCTGAGAGAGTTATTATCTCGATCAAATTGCGTAGTATGGGTCGGTCGGTTAATTTATTATTAATTTAACAAATTAGATTCCGATTTTTAAAAGTTTTTATAATTTTGTAGATATGACAGCGGTGGTAGTCCGCCGGGATACGACAGAACGCGTGGAGCGTTGCCAGGCAACAGAGGTTTCAAGCTTACATACCTAGAGGAAGCGTATACTACCGAACATTGGCTTGTGAGAATATACAGGTATGTCATAATTTAGGCTAGGGTTAAAACGTATCGAATGGCCCGGCTCGGGCGTCATGTGGCGCGCCATTTAGGCGCTTATAGTCATAGATTTAGGTATGAAATTGGAATATCGTTAGAGCTATGTCAGTGCTAGACGGCATAATCTGTGTGGGTCGTGGTTAACATTTTATTTTTAGAATTATTAGACTCACGTTTGGCAATGCAACGATATTATATAGGAAATAATCCAAATATTTTTTACCTATATTAACTTTTTATTTTACAGGGTAAAGAAACCCGATGAGTTCAATCGTCCGCGCTTGCCGCTCGCAAAACGCACAGTTCCAACTAGCAACAGTATCTCTAAAAAGGTAAAACTGAATTATAAAAAAAATATTTGATCTTTATAGTCTCTGTTTCTAACAATGGTTTTCTGTTTGGTTTATAAAGTCTAAAATTTTAATTTATTTTAATAATTTTAAATTATGTATAATTGTATATGTGAAAAGTAAAATTAATTAATTTTTAAGCCGTTGAGTCGACTTTTGAGTTTCACTGATATTCGGATACGAAACATTTTCACAAACGAAATTATTAGCGAGTAGTCATGGATTTATGTATTTTTTCACAATTCGAAACTACGTTTCTATTAAAGTCAAATAAAAAAAAAAACACGCAGAAAACGTGAATCGATAAAGCAATGAAAAACCGGTAATGTTCCGAAACATACAATGGAACATAAAACGAATGAAATACATAATCTGTATAGTATAATAATCTGTGTAGTAATTGAATTTGACATTTTCTATCGGCAGAAATTAAATTTCGAGGGGAAGGAAGGACAACATGTTTGATATACGATATCAATTTTGGGAAATGGGGAATTTGAAATCCGTTTTTACGATTTAAAAGAATATTATATACCTACCTATGAAATTAAAAAACCGACACCCAGTTTCAGGTCTAACGTTTATGGTATTTATTTTTTTACTAAACTTACATTTTTTTCAATTGGGATAGTATTGGAAAAACCGAAACAATTGAAGATACTGGCAAACTGTCTTAGGAACAATTTGCTCTTGTTTTTCATGAAAATTAATTTGGCATAATTGATTTTTTGGTCAAGCGTGAATTGACAATAAATAAAATAAAAATTGATGAAAACCCAAACATTTGTACCCTGAAATGTGCTGTCCCAGTTAAAAAACAAGTATTATTAACACTTAACTAAACAATGAGTTCCCCTAGCATGAGTTTGCAAACGCGCGAACGACGATATTTTTCAAAAGACGCTAATATTATATTTATCACGTTTTTACGTAAATATTCGTCGTTCGTCGCGGTTTACTCTACCGTACTAGGCTCTCAGAGGTGTACTAACACATGTTTTCGTCTTACAGCTTGCATTAGGAGAAGGATCGACGGTATAGTAACACTGTTGCGTTCTGTTTGACCGATGTATGTGGTTGTACGATGCCTGAGCTTGTGTGTTTGATCATACATCTTCGCTTTACTTTCGTCTCGTTCGCATTATGACCATTGTTAGTACCTATAGGGTTGCCAAAACAAAAAATTAAAGGCGATAAAAGGAAATTATTATCGTAGATAGACGGATAGTATTCATGAATTGCTCTTCCATGACATCCTTTGCTAGTTTTGTATCCTGCACTATAAATACTGCAAAAAAATACGTTTTTAATTTTTTGGTTCTAGCTTAATATTCTTTTATGTTGTGCGTGACGTTTTGAAAGTATCGATTTGATCTAGTTTTTTGACGGATAAAGTGATTGGAAATGTCCCATATTATATAAGATACTAGATTTTCTCTGCGACTTAGTCCGCGTGAGTATAGCAGGCTACTCACACGCCTGCTGCAGAGAAAATCCAGGGAAATCACCCTAAATTGCCTGTGAGCGTGAAGCAAACAGGCCAATTTTCCGAGTTGGTTCCCAAGCAGGACCTGCATTTCTAACTACCTACCTTTCTAAGGGCTTATGACGTCATAAGTCATTTAAACTAACTCTTATTCAATCTGGACGGAACTCATTTTGCGGATTTTTTCAAAATTTTTCGAAAGCTTAACTTCGACATGAACTTGACTGATTTTAATTTATTTATCAATATGTCGCCACATTTCTACATCTTTTATTAGGTGATATCAAATATGTAACCATTTTTAAAAGTAGTCAAATATCGAATTTTGGACGTTGAGTGTGAGAGGGACAAAAAGATTGTGCGGTCAGTAGTCGTTTCTTTTTACTCTATAGACTTAAAGAACAAAAGACAGGTATTGGCCATATATTCGCTCTGCCTTTTCTAGAGAATGGTCTATGAGACTATGGCTCTATCTAGTTCTATGGTCTATGAATATATTGCAGTATTTATTTTTAATAATAGCTTTAATTTTGTCATTTATATGTAAATGTAATGTAATGTAAATCATAAGTTTTGAATCGTTTAGATTTCTTATGACCGTAAGCTTAGTGTAGCAAAAAGCATATAGATAGAGATATTATTAATGTAGTGTATTTTATCATTGCATGTATTCAAATCATGTAAACGACGCCTGAATGTGACTACGTTTGCTACAACGCTTATTACAAATGTAATAATCAACAAGTAGAATAAAATAATAATCGAAATTTATTTTGCAGACATCTAAAAGGCGAAAAGGCATGATGAAAAACAAACCTACGATCGTGAAAGGCAAGAAGGCTGTAAGATTGGAGTGACGCAGTGTGCGTTCGCGGGTGCGTGCGCGCCGGTACATGCGCGCGCACAGATAGTGTTCACCACTCAGCGGCTCTGCGCCGTGCTTTGTACATAAACCTATCTGTCATAATTGTATGGAGAGACTCACTGAAGCCATGCTCAAAAATAAAACGGAGGAAAATGAAACGGTACCAAATCCATTTGACTAGTAGCGTTGGTTTCCACTACATGTAGGGTGTATTTCTTTGCATAATATTTTTTGTATATTTTGACAATATCTTCTGCATCTGTTATTATTCGTTTATATTTGGGAATTTAGTTTCGTGTTTTTTCGTATAGAATTATTATATTTTTAGATTAACATCTAATAGTTACGATATTTTGTATATTTCGCGGGTTTTTTTTTTATTGTTACATCCTACGTACTTATCTTAATTTAGGCCTAAAGTTTGAGACAATAGATATTGAATATTAAATTTAACTGATTTTGGATATACTTTCTAAAAACAATGATCTCATCAGACTAGTTAGAAAGTTTTACCTCAATAAATTAATAGTTTTTTGATATTTTTAATAATATTTAATATTTGTGAGGGTGTGTGCGACTGTGCGTGTCACCATACAATTACATAATGATAGGTGTGTGAAATGTGTGTGTGTATTAGTAGGATGACGTACAAAACACGGGGCTGCCGTTGATTTAATAAAAACTGATGACTGACACCAAGTATGTGTATTTTAAGTCCACTAGATAAAATGTTTCTAAAAAGTAATAATTTAGTTTGTTTCGAGCACAGGTAGATGGGTGTAAAATAAGTGTTGAGTTTGTCTCATGGACAATTCTAGAATGCAATAATTCAATTAAATTTATAATTAGTACAGAAAATAATATAATATAATATATATATGTATTTCTTTACGCATGCGCGAATAATGTGGGATCTGTAAATAAATTCTTCATTTACTTTGTATTTGAAATAATTTTCTTGAATTCCGTTAAAAAAATAATTGATTATTTATATTTGGCAACACTGCGACTTACTACAGTTGTAGTCCTGTATATTGATGTATAGTTCACTGGAGGATATTTTCTGTGTGCATTGACTTACCAAGTATAGTGTGAATTAAATGGTATACAATTTTTTAAAGAGATTGGATGTATAGGACACTACAGTGATTCTACATTTATTTTAATGCATTTATGAATTATTATACTATACTAAACTATCATTGTATTTGGATGTATAATCTAAGTAAATAGTCTGTAATGCTCCTACTCCACTTGCTTCCTAATGAAATAATTGTTTTCCTACCTTGTCAACCCCATAGTGTTAACAGAGATAGCAAGATAGTTATTGCGTTGGGACAGAGGTGGAGTAAAAAATAATTCCTGCAAATATACTATTATTTTATGACTTGATTTTTCTAATCATTTTCTTCTGTTGTTTCTCTCAGTACAACTAAGTTTTAATAACTGTTGGTGTCCAATTGTCTATTACAATTTCATATTCTGTTTTATCAATTTAATAGAATAAAAGTAATTCGTTGTAGTACATTAATTACATTTTGATGTCGCTGTCCCGTCAATTTAAATAGATGAAAGTTATTAATTTGTTATTATAATGGCTGTATACATAATTTAGTAAGCAACATCTTTTCAGTCATTTAGTGTTAAGGTGGGTACACACTAGAGCATTTACTTGTCGAACATAGATGTGACGGCCCTAATTTGTCAGTCTTCTTAAACCGAACATTGAGCCGAACATTAACTTCATTTTACAAATTTAATAACGAGTGAATTTGCAACATTTCAACAAGCGAAGACACGAACAGAGATCAAACATTCCAACGAAGATCATTACGGGCGTTACGGCAAGCATTGGCAGGAATGGTACATAACATGAAGATGCTCTAGTGTGTATTTACCTTTAGGGTGGATGGAACGATGCGACTATTAGTCGTGACGTAGCCGGGTCTGCATTTGTGAAAGTTGTGCGAGTGCAGTTGTGCGCACGAGCCTATTGTAACGAGAATTATATTTGTAATTGCTACGTCCATTTGTATAATAATTAACATTATATTTAGCGCTATTTCTCCTAATGTCCGTCATTTTAATTTTCACATAATTTATTATATTTCTTAATAAATAATATTTTGTGCCTCGCTGTTCACTTCAGTACTTATCACAAATTAGTGTAACACAAGTTACATCGTTTAAGGAACGCTAGAATGACACAAAACTGTTATGTGTCTTGTTGTATGTATCGAAACTTAAATCTAACCAAAGTTGAATCCATATTTTGATAGGTGTCTCCTAATTAAATGTTATTGAATGTCAAATTAATTTATACTTTCCACTTTAAGCGTAGTGTTCATTAATTCGAAAACTATTTTGAATTTAACGGCCATTCATATAAAATATATTGATGTCATGTTCAAAGATGAAGCGCTTAGTTTTATATGTTTTCGATTTTAATACACTACGCTTAGAATTGTAAAATTTAAATCCTAAATTCACGTGTAAATTGTCCTTTTCAAAGGTGAATGATATATTCAGTGGGTGTTATTGTGTTACGTATTTTTATTTTATTGTTGTCCATCAATTGTTTTGTGTATTTCTAACAGAGTTTTATCGATCTGTAGATAAGGTCCATTGTGGTAACAATGTTCTTAATAAACGGATGGAAACGACAATAATTCTTTTATTTTCAACCTTATGTACACTTATAGACCCATTAACGCTTTGTTTACATTCTTTTGAGCTACTTGTAACACGCACACTATTTTTTTTTATTATTAAAGAACTATACACATTAGCATTATCTCTTGTACTGTGAGTCCAATTTACAGACATAAGTATTATTACATAACGCACAAACACCAAGACCGATATCGACCGACCTGTGGATCATACAAATCGTGCGGAAATCGCATCAACGACACTATGCGTAGAAGGCACTACGCCAGTGGTGTGGTCATTAGTATACATATTTAAAAAGGTGTATTCTGTTCTGTTCTACTGCTCTTGTTCTACTAGTAGAACAAGGCGGAATTCACGTAATTTTTTCTCCGTTCTGTTCTACTGTAGAACAGGCATAGTAGAACATATTCCGTATTGTTCTACTTCAAAACATCCAATAAGTCACGTGCTGCAGTAGAACAGAACGGAATAAAAAATATAAAAATAATTCCGTATGGGTTCTACACAAACAGATTACGCACAAAATGTTTTTTGTAGGTACTAGGAGAACAGAATCATGAATAAGGTGCACAACATTTTTACCTACTTACAACCAAAAGCCCGAAAGTCTGACAACCAGTCTTACAAAGGGGTATCGTGTAACCCGGTATCTGGGTTGTGGAGGTCTGATAGGCAGTCGCTCCATGTAAAACACTGGTATCCAGCTGCATCCGGTAAGACTGGAAGCCGACCCCAACATAGTTGGGAAAAGGCTAGGCAGATGATGATGAGATGATGATGATGACAACATTCTAATTCATGGTACTTCTATAGGTATTTACTAAGAGAACAGAATCATAAAGAGGGTGGATTTATTTGTAGATAAGTAAATTTTTAACATTAATATACTTAAAGCCTGACGCGTCGGTACCAGGAGCTCATAAAAAAGAAGAATTTGTGCTTTTATGAAGGAACTCGAAATAGTTGTAAAATTTTTTATGGATGCAAATTCATCAAGTAGTAAAAAGACTTAGAATTTTTTTCACGTAATATATAGATTTTCGCATAGGTATCCCATATCATATCCATTTCCATATCCGGTCGCGGTTTTGCCCACATGTTATAATGAAATATCAATACAGATATCATACTTTCCATCTAATATTAATATATCTATTATTCCGCATATTTAGAAAAATATTATCCCACAGGCAATGCAGCTAACTTCATAGACAGCCGTTGCGTAATTTAACGACTTCATTATTTTTATTTTATGTGTGTGCAACATTGGTAAATTGAGTCGCTCAGTGAATACCTCTTACATTATCCTGCAATCCTAGTACTTTTAAACAGAATTTCCATAATAATTTCGTGAATCGTGTCCATTTTTTAAATTATTTTTTATTTCCTTTTGGGTTGGTTCTTTCTGTTTTTGAACACAAATAAAAACACCTCTCACCAATCTACTATTTACAACTTTTTCGAGTTCCTTCATAAAAGCACAAATTCTTCTTTTTTATGAGCTCCTGGTACCGACGCGTCAGGCTTTAAGTATATTAATGTTAAAAATTTACTCACTCTTAATGATTCTGTTCTCTTGGTAAGTACCTATAGAAGTATCATGAATTAGAATGTTGTAAGTAAATGTTGTGCACCTAAATTTATCTTATTCATGATTCTGTTCTCCTAGTACCTACATAAACCATTCTGTGCGTAATCTGTTTGTGTAGAACCATACGGAATTATTTTTATTTTTTTAATTCCGTTCTGTTCTACTGCACCACGTGACTTATTGGATGTTTTGAAGTAGAACAATACGGAGAAAAAATTACGTGATTTCCGCCTTGTTCTACTAGTAGAACAAGAGCAGTAGAACAGAACGGAATACACCTAAAATTTCGCTTATCATCGGGCTAAGTAAAAAATACCCTTTTTTCCCCAATTAATTTCAATAAAACGTTTTCTGACCATGGTTTTTACTTTTACTTATTATACATAGGTTAAGTCATAAGTTCCGGATAAGCTCTTACTACTGAAATGATCTGTCAGTTAAGCCAACAGAAACTTACTAGAAACCGGTGGTAATAGGCCTTTAATCTTTTAAATTAATCAAACGATTCTACTTAAAAAATAATGTCAAGTTATATAAATTAGACCATGTTCAAACTTTGTATAAAAAAAGAATTCAAATATTTTAAATCTATACAAATAATGTAGAGTCAGAGTTCAGGAGGTTCAACCCTTCCCAATATGAGTAATTAGATAAGTGTATCCCCTTTTATAAAATATGTAAAAGGGGCTTCTACTTAACCCTTAGCTAATTTATTAGCTTAGTTATAAATGTGCATATGCGTGCAGATGTAAAGGGGTTAAAAATAAAAACAAATTGACAAAACCTTCACCATATATTTATTAATAAAGACAATCTAAAAGATCACGTAATAGTCATTGTCTTAAAAAATTAGTTACCCTAATAAATTTATCAATATATATAATAGAGATTAATTTTATTACTTATTGTTTCAAGGATATGCGAAGTTGTGAAGAGTCGCCCAGCGGGGGAGGGTACAGGACTCGAGTTAAGTCGTTGTTTTACGAATCATCACATTGATCGAATATAACAATGAATCTATTCATACAATACACTTACATCTTTCAATGATTACCTACGTCATCGTTTAATCTAAATGCTTAAATTTTTGGCCTAATGTGTCTACGCGAAGAATTGTGCTAATCTAAAAAGGTGTCTACGATTTTTTTCCATATTATTTTAAAGACTTTTGTAATTTACAGAACGTTCAAAATCACAACACAGAGTGTAATATCAATTATCGTGCATTTGGCACGTGTACATTAATTGTCTACAGTTATATTACAAGTTAGTACGTATTAGGTACGTAGTACACTGAAGTAGAGCGAGCTGCGCGTGCGTTACTTGACGCGCCGCGCATGCGCGCTCACACTCTTGATACAAAATTAGAAGAATATAATATCCATTTAGACTTACAAAATATTAATACTATAGTAACATTTTATGTGTTGACACAAATACAGAAGTACTTACAATTACACTATGTGCCAGGACTACAGAGCAGAAATAAGAGTTGGATTATAAGAACATTCAAGCGAAAATAATTTCGGTATTAACATTAAATACATTTATTACCTATATTTAATTAGCGCTGCATTCATTGTTGATTCATTATGTTACAATATTTGGTAAAACGTTCTTCAAATTTTGTTAGACTCATACAATTGACCTTTAGTTATTGATGTTTATCTGATAAGAGTATTGTTGGTGTATATTTCACGATATTTAATACTAAAGACGTTCCTAATTATAAAGTAAAACTTGAAAAAATAACGTCTTTTTGGTTTTCTAACGTCTAATTTTATTTTCTAAGAATATTTTTATTTTAAAAACAAAACATAACATAAAACAAAACAGTACAATGCGATCCGCACATCGATTCTGATCTAGCAGAACGGATAGTGGACCAATAAATGCATTTTCCAGTGCTTTTAGTTATCAAAACTAAAAAAAAAAAACAAGAAAACAGTATTAAAAATTAAAATTGTAAGGCACTTCTATTTTTAAGTTGAAATAAGTTTTGTTCGTCAATCTTACGATCTTACATTAATACTCACCATTTGAGTGCATATTTCTATTAGAATACAGCGATATTTTCTAATGAACGCTATTATGGGCGCTCGTTTAGGGCGCATCTACATAACATCGACTCTCGCTAGAATACATTTGGTTAAATTATTTAGGGCATAATTATAAAGCTATACCCTGACTAGTATGACTGGGCACATGGAATGGGTTAGTGACACCATGATTTTACAACTAACAGTTAAAATAAAAAGAAAACGAAGAAAAGTTATCTACATTTACGCGAAATTATCGAAGTTTTAGTGAATTTAGAGAGTAGCTTTCAGTCTTAATGGCTAAGAGTATTGTTAAAAATTATCTCTGGAGGGACTTGTCTTAAATAAATTGTATTATGACGTAGAACTATCTCCGGTACCGTAAAGTTTATTTTGGAAAAATATTCAGTATTTACACGATAGTTTTGTATGTCTTAATTTTATTTTTTTAAGAAAATAACTCTGTACGCTTTGAATTTAGAGAAAAACAATAAATTTGTTCGATAGAGTCTAAGTAGTACTAGCGTAATTGATAAATAAATGGCACATCTTTCCGTAGCTGTATCGCACAGGTCACTTTACTCTTGGGGTTTTAGTTAAAGCCTCGTCTTAATCTAAAACAACCACGTCTAATATTTCTTTCTAATTCGTCTGACACTAACAATATTTCGTTCTAATTACGATGTAAGTACCTATTTTATTTTATTACAATTATCAATTTGGCAGAATATTGGCATAACGAGTTAGAAAGTAAAGAATTAACATGTCACATTAGAAAATTTCTTCCAAATTGTTAAAATAGAACACAACCAAATAATCACACAAGTTAGTGATGTACAAATACTTATGATGCGTTACATTATACAATACTAACAACCAGGACCGCGAAACTTCGCGTTAAATTATATACTTTGGCAGAACTCTGTTCAGGTACTCGTGGAAGAAAAATGAATATATCTCCAACAGATATTTAAAAAATAATACATCTTTCTGCATTGTACGGTAAATTGTCTGAACTTTATCACACTGTGATGTAAAATCTGCGGAGTATAAAAAATACCTATGTACTTATTTACCGTATATTATCAATACTTTATATTAACGGCAGTTTTTTAACGTATGATATCGCCCGCAGTCCCATCATCAGTACGATATAGCACGGACGTAGTTCTACGATAACTCTAATAAATATCTTTGTATCGAGCTACTTTCATAATACTGGGCGCGTCGTACGCATTTTTCATAGATATTGGTAATCTTTAATCTAAAGAAGAATTTGTTAATAACAGTGACTAAATAAAATTCAAGGTTAATTGTTATAACATGTCTTTTACGAGGAATTCTGCCCCAAAATTAATTTAGTAGTTAGAAATATCGGAAGACAGTAAATGAGTAGACTAAGAAACATCACAACCACGAAATATTTGTTAAGTACTCGATAAATGAGTGGTTCTCTTCCGGAGCAGTGGAGTATAGTACCGAATGCCAGGCAACTTTGAGACACTCGTAAATACAATTTTGAGCAATATGTTTATTGCCCGATTTGTACCTTCAAGTAATAGACAGAATACGTTGAAACAATAAAACATACATACATATATCACAACACGTAGGTACACGTAGACACATTTACATAACATTTTATAGAAAAAATGTTCACATTTAAATAAATTAACTATACATTTTCAAGTATCAAATAATGGCATATTCAGAACGATTAACAAGGAACTAGATAATAATATTACCAACATAAAATATAGCACATTTGAGCATTCAATAATATTTGTGTAAAAAAATATTATCCCTCCATTTTGTAAATTTCCGTGATCGATTCGGAATCAAGTGGAAGTGAATCATTACAATAATTCCTAATTTACATCTAATAAGTGACGGACATCAATTCATTGTTTAGTTATGATCAATCTAAAGTATCAATCAGTTTTGTGTTTCCACTTGATCGCACGAACTCACCAGAACAAAATATGTAAACGTGTGAATATTTTGTTTAGAGTGCTTTCAATTAACATCGATATGTGACTAGTAGGTACGGATGCTGAATTGAATTCCGTTGTCTTAACTATTATACTACTTACAACAGAATAACGATCGAAATCCATAGTGCATACAATATAAAATTGTCTAATACGACTAGAAAAAATAAAGAGAAAAGAATAACTACAAAATTAACAAGGAATCTAATGAGCAATGAAGCAAATGTAATACCGAGCTGCGCTCGCGATACAACGAAACAATCAGATAGAAACGAGGTAGTGTAGTTACTACACGATTTATGTTATCACACGTATAATATAGTTGTTTTACTTATATAGATCAATAATATCTTGAATATAGCTCGCGCCTCGATGGGAACCGTAGCGTTAACAACGAACTACTTGTTCTATAATTATTTACAACATCACACTTGCAAGTCACATTAAGAAGTCTGTCATATAAAAACTTTACGAAGAGCTAGCTACCTATTTATGTATTAATCGTTATACAAAATATCTTTATGCGCTCTCTCCAAGCTTAGCATTACGAGAATTTAGAAATATTTAGTTTACTTTTATAAAATCGTCCGAAGCTAACTCTTCTCTAGCTACTAGTTACTACTTCGCTCTTGCTAGATCACTTTTAATTTAATCTATATTATCTATTTCGTTATCATAATAAATGCTTAAACGATTCAGCATTTTGTCCGAGTCCGAGCGATTCACTCATCGTGTCGTGCAGGGGTAGGGCGAGGCGCGACGGAGCGCGAGTGGCGGCGCGGGCGCGTGTTACAGAGTGCGGTCGTTAGTGTCGGGACACAAGACGCGCGCGGGCGGAATGAGTGAGCAAGGAGTCGGTTACTGAGCGGGCGGTTTGCTTTGGTATTCAGCTGTCGCGTGGGATCTGTCATCGGATCTTTCGACCTTTTCATAAGGCTTTTCGATTTTAGGCCGTTTTGGCTCGGCGTCGAGTGGCCGGTGCGACTTCATGTGTGCGCTACGACTTTTTACTTTGTTAAATACTCTGAAACATAACAGGGTACACTATTAGAATTGGCAACACAAGAAACAAAAGAATTAAGCGAAAAAAAAACAGATGGTTAAATCTTAAAAGCTGAATTGGCAAAGCGTTAAGCGTTAGTATAAGGTAAAACTTATATACATACAACATTAATACACAAAACCGTTTTAAATATATTAATCCTACGATAAGTACAATAAATAAAATATGATACTAATAATATCTTAAGCAATGGACATAAATTCACTTAATATCCAATAAAAATACATTATTTAAATAATTATATTTACATGAATTGCTGTCAAAAATAATAAAGTCTATATTTTTAGCCATATAACTAGATATCTAACTGTTGTTTTGCATAACCATTTTATATTTGTATACAAGTGTTCCAGAACGGCATAGATTGCTATTTATTGGCACATAATACAAAATAATATTATAATTTTCTCTTAGACTTTTCCTGAAGAACAGGTAGCGCATTTGAATTTAGGCACCATGGCACAATGCTTGGCACAAAGTATTTTTTTTGGCAAATTTACGCCTTTAAATAACTCTATTATAATTAGATATTACACAATATTAATATTTAGTAAAAAGACGAAGTTCGGCAAACATTAACTTGACATGCAATTAACATCAATAACAGTGATCCGTGGGTGCTGGCTTATGAGGGTAATATGAACACGTACGACAATATACGGTATTACAAAACTAGTGCCGTATGAACTGACCCACTGTTCTATAACTTAACCTTATTTTAACTTATTTTCATCCAATCCGTTAGTTACTATTAAGCTGTAAATATTTTCTTAATACGTATAATGCACGCACAAAAGGCAATTTAGGTGAAACTTAACATCATTAGTAAAAGGAATTATATTATAAACAAGTATCGAGGTTTAAATTGTATTAATATAATTTTTGGCACAAGTTACAGGGAGTCGAGTTCCACATAAATTGCGTTCGCGCGATTTGCTGTAATAGATAATATTTTGGAAGCGGTATGCTGACGTGCTCCGCGTTTCGGAACTTACTTCCCGCATATCTTGCATGGGAACTCCTCGATTTCGAAGGATGACGGCGAAGAGGTGCACGATGCGGCGTTTTGCGCGGTAAACTGGCCTACAGAACCCTGGATGTAGATAAGTCGCGTGTATTAACATCTCGTCAACCATTCGATGATTACTCATCAGATAGCCGGAAGACAAAGTGATGAAGCCCAGAGTGTGTGGCAGTGCTTACTTGTGACGAAATCTGTTGCTCCATGATCCAGCTCCGTAAGTACAGCGTTTTGTAATCTTTTGTTAGTTTCTTCCAGAAGTAGTAGAACTGTACACATTGTTTCGAGTCTTTTGTTCTTACCTGTGAAAAAAACAAGAAATTGATCATTGATCAGAACTATATAAAGATACATTGTATATGGTGGATGTATAAGTCTGGCATTCTACATAAAATAATTTATGATCGGGACTTTTAGTTTCACTTATAAATTAAATGTTTAAAATTACCAGCTGCGAAATTCTGTAAAAATCCTTATCATAATGGCCCAATCCAGCTAAAAAGGCTTCGACTTCATCAGGTGCCCAGCGTGACTCGTGCTGCGTAGGCGCCGCGGGACGGGACATGAGGCGAAGTGTAGCCGCGCGAATGTCACCGCCACATTCGCCGAGAGTTTGAAGAGCAAATTCTCGCGTGTGACCACCTACAGGCATGGCAGCGCACATGGCTAATTCCATAAACATCCTCACTGTAAAAGAAATAATGATTTAAAGTTATTTCCTTTCACCACAAATATCCATAGTCTTTTTTCTTTTGTATCGTATGGTATATCGTATCGTATCGTATGGTATAGATAAACAACCTGGTGTCAGAGTTGAAACCGCCGGTAGGCTTCTGTCATGGCTTAACACCGTTGAAAAGTCTCTCAGGTATGAGATGGTTTCTTCGCGATGTTCAATATTGTTCAATCCACCAGTGATACCACTAGGCTATCATTACTGCTTACATTTATATACTTATCCATAATTCCGTAGTAAAAAGATACTTTTAGTTTGTCCACATACCTTCGTTATCGTCTAGAGCATCGTTGATGCCAGGGTCCCAAAGAAGCTGTTCCTGTACTCTATGTAGATCTATGCGATCATTACACAACTCCGGCAAGTCAGCCTGGAAATCCCGCCCAATGTTTATTTGTGGGTGCCGTGGTTCTTCCATTTGTGCTAGTACTTCTGTTTCTGTAGTTGGTAGACCTATGAAAGAGTGAGAAGCTAAGTTATTTATAAAAAAACATTTTTTTTATCATCATCAAAAATCATTTAGCAAAAGAAATTACCTGCAGTGAATTCTGTAAGCAATCCTGATCCTTCCCGATCAGGAGGCAGTATAGGCTGAGGAGTATAATGACTAGAAGTACGCCTCATGCGTGAACGGTAAGGACCAGCTGGCGAGGCTCGGCGTTTGCGCCTCTGAGGTGATGCAGGTACACTGCTTGGACTCAAAAATACTGCTGGCACTGTGTCTCGTCCTTCGACGCACACCTAAGAACAAAAATAAATTGATTGCAATGATATTTGTAAAAAAATAATTAGGGTTAATGGATTTGTATTTTTACTTGAAGTGAGTCTTGCTGCCATTGTTGTAAGGGTGAAATAGTGGATGTCGCCATGCGATTTTGTCGACGGAATGGCCGCTGGTTAGCGAAGTCACGAGGACTGCTTGATAGAAGTGGATCTTCAGAATTAAGCATGATCCGACGTGGTGTCGGTGATGGTTCCAATGCATACGCATCTAACGATCTGCATTCTTCTGGCAAAACTTCTTCCAAAGCCTCCTCCACCTTAACAGAATAACGGAAATTATATTGGATTCACATGTTTATCAACTAATAAAATAACGTCAAAATAATTACCTCTTCTTGGCTTGACATCGTAGCTGTGAAAAAGGCAGCTGACAGTGGTGATGATGCACGTGGTGCGGTATGTGCTGGTGAGTGAGAGGCCGGCGGTGTCGGGTAACCTAGTCCAGGTGAAGGTTCGGCTTGATTCGAGTAGCTACTTGGCGATGTCGCTGTGTACGCCAATCCCGGAGAATCACCGGTAGTGTAAGACAGACCTGGTGAATTTGCTGTGTATCCCATACCGGGAGATGGAACTGGTGATCCTCCATGACACGCACCAAAGTCTGCTAAAGATTCCGGTAAAGGAGAATTGAGGACCGCAGCGAGTCTCCGATTTGAAGGAAATGTTACTGGTGACCGTTCTCTTATAGACGCTGCAACAGTGGCATAGTCTTCAAGTGAGGCAAGTTCCTCTAAATTATCATGTGTAGTAAACTGGAAAGTGTCTTCGTTTAGAGCTGGGGAGAAGTAGCCGTCATCAGAATTGAACGATACTCCGAACAGTTCGGGGCGGAAAGTAAAGTCTTGTTGCGGTGATGACTGACCCGGATCCGATGCTGATCGTTTTACAACCTGAGTACAAACAAAACCATTTAAGAATATGTTAACTATGCAAAAAATTTAAACGAATCAGTTAATATTTTAATACCTTAGTATTTCCTTTTTTCAGTAATTCAATAAGGGTAGAATCTCTTTGTGCAGCACAAATACTTGTTACAGCATTTGAAGCAACAGTGACAACGGGTGGAGCTCGAGGGGAGACGAAATGCATCGACGTAGCAGCCGGTGACGCAGGCGATGCTATTGATGTTCTGATTGTTGATAATGGCGGGGGAGCTGGCGCTACGAACCCTGTACGCGAGACCACGGTGTCTGTGCTCGTGCCTATAATAATGAATAATGTTTTTTAATCTTACAAAATTTATGTTTGGCAAATTAACATGAACAAACTGTATCTACACTAAATTATTTTATGAAATCGCATTGTAAAGTTGATGATCAAAATCTGAACGAAAAAAATAGAAGTAGGTAGTAATTGTGGCATGACTAGATTAAAAGAAAGTGATTGCAAAATTTACCTAAAAGAAATAAAATAATATCCTACATTAGGTTTTGAAAACATACCTGTAGATGGAGTAGAGGCAACAGTGGCACCACGACGACTTATGATTTTCTCTTCTATGAGCGCTCGAACCGATACGGAGGCTGTTTGTAAAGGTGGTCCAGTAGATTCTTTCTTGTCTAATTTTTTACTGTCTGAATCCTAAAAAAAAAATGAGTCTGAGAGACTTGTTCCAGTTATAAGAATATGTGCTGGTTATTGGGTTAAATTGATACCTTTTTGAAATAACCGCCATGGAGTCGCATATGTCCATTTAGAGCTGGTATGTTTTTGAACTTGCGGTGACAGAGGTTGCACTCGACGGGTTTGACGTCGCTGGCGCGGGCGGAATTGGCCACGGGTCCGCTGGTCGCTCCGCTTGTAGCCCCGCTACCACTCGCACCATTGCTGCATTTCTGACTGCTTTGCTGCGTCTGCGAAATTCACGATGACTTTTGAAAAGTTCAAAAGACTTTCGAACCTATTACGTACTTCGTAATTTCAACTTATCTTCAGTAGCTCGTTAATATTCCCAGTTAATTAATGAATTTTGATGGGCTCCGCGTAATCCGTGTCAGTTTAAAGGAAATTAGTGATTAAAGGTCAAACCGGAGACGTAAAAAGCTCACGGAAAGTGACGATAATTCTAGTCGGAACATTAACTGTGAAAAATGCTCGGTTAGGTAATATTTATTTGTAAAATTTTTCCTACAAAGCGCAATGGGAGCGCAGTGCAGTTATTCATTCACGTAGAATTTTAATTAGTTGCGGATTTCCGTCGCACCGCGATGCCTTCCGACGCGTCGCGCGGCAACTCGTAAATTAAATCTGATAAAATGTTTTAATGTCGGAATTATTCTATTTACGAACATTAGTATTCGAGTTTGTCCTATACGCGCAGTTAGAGCACGATTATGCCGATATTCTCGCGTATATTAAATAGGGCAACAGACAATAATGTTCATTGTTTATTGGGTAAAAAAAGAGTACCTAATTGCCTTGATAAAATTCATTCTGAAATAGCTTAAATATTTGATAAGAACCCAATTTGAGAGAAACAGAGTGAACAACCTTAATGGCATTATGTGTGGGTAAGGGTTGGTACCTGAAACTTTTTGGTGCTTGCGTCTTGCAAGCAATAGTAGTTATGAGTATACCCCTGGCGCAGTTTGAACAGGTGTACCGTGATGATTGTTAAACGACTTATTCCCTTTAAAGGTATGAACTTAGGTGTCTGAGAAAGTTTAATGAGATATTACTCAGTTTAAAGTAGCAGGCGAGGACGAGGGCCAGAACTAGTGGTTTAGTCTTATATAATAGTTTTGAAGTAGAAGGCACGGGGCTTTCAATTACATTAGACTTATTGTCGTAATACAAAACGTGGCAAAATACTTCTCTATTATATCGAAGCTTATCGAGGTATTAAGTAGATATAATTATGTATAGGTTATGTAAATTAGGGTAGGTAATCAAATAATAGTTTTGTTTTAACGCACGAAGATAACAATTTAGATGCACAGTGTTAAGGACGGTTTTACATTTCAATTCAACAGTTTGATAAAATTTGGGAATTTTAGAAGGTAGGTACTAGGTAGACGTCTACTTTCGGCAGTGTACAAGATGACAGTGAATTAATCTCTGGCGAGCCATAGGTACACCAAAAGAACGACGGGTTTATGAACACCGGGATCGAGATTAAATAACATAGGGTAATTTACTTCAGAAGAGTTTTTCACAAAATTCCTTATTCATTATACGACTCATAAATGGACAATTCTATAGTTATATGGTCTTACATTAATATCGCAAAATATTTTAAAAGGTAGACCGTTATTAAGATGCTTTAATCAGACTTTTTTTATAACATTTCTAAAATAATTGTTGTTTTACTTGCATAAAATATTAATTCCTCTTTTATGAATTACTGGGTTTGAGAAGTTAAAAAATTATTTACTAAAAAAAATGACAAGTTCTAAAACAAAAGTATGTTATTTAAAAAATGTATGATCTCCCTTCTAAATTTTTTTGCATCGATAAAGTAAGGTAAAGTAAACCTTATACGATATTATTTTCTACTTAATTACGTGAATGACAACGAAAACATACTTCAATGACAAAAATTCTTAACGAACAGAATAACCCAAATTAATCCGCCGAGTCTGACGGAGAAATGTCGCTATAAATATAACGGAATGTCTTTTATTCGAAACGAACCGCCAATTTTTGTTAAAAAGGGTAGACATCACAAAAATTAAAGCTGCTGTAAAAGTATAGGGTTGCCCGGGTTTGATTAACCAAAATTCATAGGAAGAAATTATTGAAAAAAAAACATGAATATTTTATTACATAAATTCTACGAAGAACTGATCAAAGAGGTTAGAAAGATATATATTCTCATTGGTTTTATGAATTTTGTGAATGGAACCATGGAACAACAACATTCAGTCCTTTTATTTAGACAACGCAGATACCACTAGCAAATGCTTTCGCGTTAAACTTCCCAAACTAATATTACTAACACTTGGTTTTATTGCTACGAATACGAAACACGAAAACTCTAAACTAAAATTCAACCACTTAAACTAAACACATTGGGACCCGCACTAATGACGTCACAGTTGTCAGGGTTGTCACGCACAAACAAAACGCTGCATTATGTCTTCATTTGAACAGATAAACGCTTTTTGTCACGTGACTAATAACGGTACAGAGGACACATGTTAAAAGTGGGTTGTAGGAGTGTAATTTATTTGATTTGAAGCTTTTTTCGCGAGAGCAGCCCTAATGCGCCATTAGGGCTGGCTCGTTAGGTTAATGTGGAGGTGAGAGCAGATGTTCTGTGGAGCTGGCTGTAACGTTTTTGCTATATATCATCCGTACTGCAGTTGGCTCTAGTATTGTACTTTTTTAGTCTAGATCGTTTCTTGTAGTTATTGTTGCGCAGTTCGCAAATGGTGCTCAATTCGAGTTGGATAGAGCTTAATATTATCTTGGAGATTAACTTTAAAAACAGCTGTGACAAAGCAGAAAGTGTATAAAAAACTAACGACACTGAAGGATTACCTAGTGTTTTTAAGATATTTTACTTTTTTACTAAGAGATTTTCTTATAAGAATAGTGTCTTTGTAGGTGTAAAGAGAAAATATTACTTCGTTCCTAATAAGAAGCTTATTATAGATAATAAATCCATGCGTGATTTATGCGTTATTTACATGTACCATCATAGATTTTATTCTAAGAAGATTCAAAGTATCTACAATATATAAAAAAATACTAACCTTACTGAACGGTTTACTAAATGTGTGTGTTTGAAAAAGCTCTGTTATCCAATTGTCCATGTTTTTATATTTCACACATATAAATGAAATTCTGAAATCACCCCAAAACACTAACTTCACGTGAATTTCAAGATTTCAACCGAATTATTTAGCGTGCACGCAGTGGTGTTTATCTCATGGGATCCAAACATTAAATGACGATACAATGGATGGGAAAGATATCGAAGAGATGACCCCTCGATTAATTTCGAACCTTGCGAATCGAGATAACTGACCAGCCGAATAACAAAAGCAGCGCAGTTTGTATGAGGACCAATTTGCATATACTTAATAGAGCGCTCTATTTGGACTGAACCATTATTATTTTCTTGTGAGAAATTAAATTTAGGAATAAAAATAAAAGAATTATAGGACGTTCTTTTTACAGCGGTGTCTTGTTATATTTATCTAAATATTGGATAGTTACATGTACCACGCGCCAATGTACTTTCATCTAGCGACGTGTAGACATCTCTCTATCAAGAATTTATTCTTGAGTACCTAACTCTGCGTTTACCTTATTATTTTACGAAAAATATTTTTAAGCCTACTATGAAACTCATAGATAACTGACTTGAAGTATTGGAATTTGTAATTGGTTTTCAATTTAAAAAGGTATTCTATCTAAATAGATAAGATATTTTTGTTCATACCTAATAATCACTTTTATTATAGGTACAACTGGCATTAGTCTAAATATTGTACTGTATTCCGTAAAACCTTATTCATTATCATCATCACTGATTCAGTTCTTATTAGTTATAAAATCTTCCCCCAAAAAGTTATAAAGACACGGAGTGTGTCAGAATAACTCAATTCTATTATAAGAAGTCGTGTGAAAAATTAAAAATGCTGATTTTTGGAAGGCAACAAGCAGGGGTCACGTATAGTCTGACATTTTAAGCGAAGGGTGAACGGGCCACGTGGCGCCGAGGTCACAGGTCACTACGCGTTAGGAAAGGTCAGAAGTCTCCACTTTTAAAAAAAATAGGGTGTCCCTTTCTATTGCTTCTTTAGAAAAAAATATAATTGGTCACTTTTACTTTTCGCCTGCCATAACATTGTTTTAAACCTTCAGCAAATTGTAAAGAGAATTAAAAAAGCTGAATGTGACAAAAATCTGTTCTTGAAAGCATATTTCTTGAAATAGCTAAAAGAATTCTCGCGACATTTGATTCGTCTACATTTATCGTAGAGCTTTAGTTTAGTGAAAAGCTAAGCGGAAACAATTTTTTATCAAGTGTCGGATGTGATATTAGAAAACCATCCATTACACGTGCTTTAAGTTGATATTACGCTTAGGAGATAGAGGGACTCACGTAAGTGCTACGTTAGGTACACGTCTTCAATTATGCATCGGGACGTTTATCGGCGCGGAGCGTCCCGCACCTGCGTCGTTGTCACCCTACATTATTAATGGAGCGAGTCGAGCGGGGATCGCGACGTCGGCCTAAAACAATGACACCGTCTTTATAAACGATCCCTTTTCTAGCTAAAACTTATGAATTATTGTTGGATCTCACTCGTAAAGGGATGCTTCTGTTTTTAACCAACCTGTTTGGTTACGTTTACGATTTGAAATGAGTTTAAATAATTTACGCACTTCAAATGTGGAAAGGCATATTTTTTATTAACTTAACGTCCTTTTGTTCACATTAAGTCCCAGAAATTAATACCCTATATGTATATAAAAAAAAGTTCCGAAGGCCAACTGTGAAATTTCTATTTTCAATATTGGAGATTGTATCAAGGGAAAAACTTTGACGTATTTCCTTGCATCACAGGGGAGAGAAAAAACGAAAAGTACATGAAAATATTCGGGCAGATGACAGCTGAAAAAGAATCGAATTTGGAGCGAAGTTGAAAGTATGTACAAAGACGTAGAATTCGATAAGAGACAGCTACGAATACTTTTGGGATGTGGTTTGAGACGAGGGCACACTTCAGTTCTTTGTTCACTAAAATACTATCGAGAGACGTGTTCTGTACGAATTTTTTATGTGTTCTCGGGAAACTTAAATGAAATTGTGCATTTTTTTTATTAAGTTGTGAGTATACGGTAATACAATAAACGGTCAATCGCGATAGAGCCTCGCGTTAACAGGGTTTTGTACCTTTGAGTTTATTATAAGAAAGAGTTGATCAGATAGTTTCATGTGAATATAAGTATTATTGAAAAATGTGTAGGAAACGCTTAAAAAAAACCATTAAAAAAAAACGATGGCTATACCTAATATGTAAGAGAAGAGGCCTTAGCTCTATAGTGGAAAAGTTACAGGCTGGTTTATTTTATTTCTGTGGCTTACAAACAAACCTTGATCGCATTTGGTGCGTGATGTTTTAAACTTGGTTTCTTAAATAAAGATATATCTGAAAGCAGAATTCTTTAAAATTAACTTTTTTCAACTATAGCAAAAAAAAAAAACTTTTTCAACGATAGCACCGCCAAATTAATTTAAAAGGTGACCGATTTAATATTTCATTATGACTGCCACAAGATGTCTGCACTTGAATTATGTATTGTATCACTATTCAAATTAGAATCTGTGTTATATGTTATTTTTGAGTAGAAGTCTTTTATAAAGAGAAGACATTTGGAAAATGCTGACATTTGTGGGCAAAAAGGGTTTGTTTTACCATTGAGCTACGAAACCTTCAAAAGTTGTTGGTATAATAACGTTTCAGTGTAGTAACTGTGTCACTAATCTTCAATACTGTTAAAAGCAGAAATCCTACACGAGTTTTCTATTACTATATCTTCCTATAAATTGTTTTATAAGCAGACAAATACCACGCTGAGTACGCTACAACTTCATACAAGGTAAGAAAGGCGTTGGTCCTTAGAGGCAGCAAATGCAATTTGTGGTCCGCGTCAAAAATTGCAGCGGTGGCGAGCCCAATCTTCACTTATTGAGCGCTGCGCCCAGTGGGGCCGCTAAACACGTATTGACCACGCCGAAAATTGGTTTCTATTGAAAATTCTCGCGTATTTTCAACGGAAAATGAGTTCTTATTTTGTATGAGGTGACAGTTTTGGAACAGCGGTGATACGTTTGTTGTGTTTTGTTATTTTCTGTGGAAATCGATTTTTTTGGATAGGATTGAAAAACTTGCTTGTAGAAAAACTTGTAAAGAAAATGTTTGGATGGTTACCTCACGAGTTTGGGAATATGCAGCGGATTATTCTTTCGAATAAAATGAAAGAAAAAAAGGAGGAGGTTCTCAATTCGATGCGTATTTTTTTTGTATTTGCAAACATTATGCTGTGATTAGTGGGCCGATTCATTTTTTTATCTACTAGCAGTTTGTGTTTGAAGTCGTCTCCCGGGTAAACTATTTTCCGGTGTATAAACATATAATTTAATTCAAACTTTGTCCTAATAATACTTATGAACACAATAAAAAAAATGGGTAAATCAGTAAAACCGTTTATTAATATAGATTTACGAATTTAAATCAAATCGTACCCAGTGTCAATCGCTAATTAAGCGCAGTTTGATAAATCTTCGTGACAACCATAGATTAAAATTTTAAAAATAAAATAAGTGCGTTGACTACTATACGTTACTAAACTTTGTTCACAATACTTTTGTAACCAGACTAATTAGTACATGTATATGGCTATTTAATAACATTACTTTATAAAATAACTGAAACAATAATATGTATAATAAGTATTAACGTAGCGTAGAGCTTTATAGAGTTGTAACAATAATGAACACCACACTGGGGTTAGGGTTGTCTGCTATTAAATAAATGTATTTAACGCGAAAATTAAATCCAAATATCGCTTTTCTATTTATCGGGAGCGTTCCGGGAATGACGTCGAAACAAAAAATCGATTGGCTACGGGATTATGAATAGCTCAGTTGGCAGAACGGCTAGCGGTTTTAACCAGTAAGTAGGTCACAGGTTCAAATCCTGCTTATAATCAACATTTTCATACTGCAAAAACATACGTCTTACTATATTAATCTATAAAAGTTTCTTTGCTTCCTATGCCTATTCTGTATCATTTCTTGACGTCTAATAAATTAATAATATATATTGGCAAAATAAAATAACACAAAGACAGTTTAATAACAAACTAAGCAACCTTGATTGCAGCAGAATTACGGGCAAATGGTTTTAATTTTAGATTGCCTGTTTACGGGCAAATGGACTCTCTATATTAATCGAGTTTACGCAACAAACAGCTCTTTGTGTGCTATGTGCTTTTTGTTTTAACACGGCAATGCAATTTCACATAATAGCTTTGTTATAAGAAATAGAATTTTCAAACTTCTTTATTTTTTAAAATGTTTTTTTAAAGTCTAGTTGTTCAGAATCTTTCGGCGTTTGACACAAGTTAAGATGAAAAACTAACAATTTTACGACGTCGAGCATGTCAGTAAAATGTTATTTTTTATTAGATTTGAAAAGTAATGACATATGTACCAAAACTATGTATAAAATTATATGTAGGTATTAAAACTGGTGTAAAATGGGGATTAATAATTGTTTATAAAAGGGTATGTGCGCGTTAATCCCCATTTTACACCAATTTTAATAATCATGCAAAGCGAAAGTTTAAAAGTAAATATTATGTAGGTAGCCGTAATAATCTTTTTATTAAATAATGTGAGCGGGATTCGAACCCGCAACCTCAAGCTATTCGCAACGCGGTCAGTGTCGATATTTTCCTTCACTTAGCAACACGTCTTGGGTAACATTTAATTTATTCGCTCGTCGCTCTAATTCGGTTTTTAATTTTATTATGATTGTGGAATAACACGACTTAAAAGTACTAAGTTATTTCAATGCAAGTAAGGACTAGCTAAATTTAAATATAAAATGTACTACCTAAAGCAAATGCAGAATACACCCGAAAACTCAAAACATGGACAGATAATTACATGACACGAAAACTGATCCCTGACGTTCGATGTCAGAACCAAACCCTACCTGCTCCGTTCCAACGTGGTTCCAATTCCAACAGCGTGCAATACAACCCATGATTATATCTGACAGCTCGTACCGATTGCTATAGCCCCTCCGGCGACATGTTACTGACACAACAGACCTATTGTTAATAATTGCGAATCGATCCCAGAAATTTGAGAGGCCATCGAGCACACGGAATATGCCTACGTGATCGCCTATATTGAGAGCTTTGTTATTATTAAGTAAAATAATGAATTTTCGACCTTATCGCCGTGACACAAGGTTTGGAAGTAAATAGTTTCTTTGTTATAAAGTTGAAAAGTGGTGAACCGCGAATGTGGTGAACCGACGCGGTCGGATTACAGTTAAAGCGCAGTTGCGGAAATGTTACCATGGTTTTTTTTTTAAACAAAGCAGCATCGGCAGTGTAATTTAATATTGTAACCAAATTTCTACAAAAGCATTGATGTAGCAATAAAATCAAGTTCTTTTGTTTCATGACTTGACGTGTGTGTCAGAATCGTACAACTACAAATTATAAATGCGAACGTGTTTCTGTTAGTTTGTCAATACTTTCATGCAGCAAGGGATAATAGACGCGATTTTTTGCACAGAGATAGATTGGGCTGAAGAGAACCTACTTAGTACTTATTATCCCGATAAAAATTGAGTCATGGAAGCGAAACGGCGCGGCAAAACATTAAAGTTTCACATTTTGGTAAAAAGAAAATGATTATTATTAGCTAAAATGTAAAATACACGTCTCATTTCATGAATAAAGATGAAAATGAAGAAAACCTTTTCTTGGAATCCATTCGTCTGCGTACCATTTCAATGCATCTTTTTAAATAATTAGGTACTCAAAGGCTCTCAAAGACCACATTTAAGTTTAAATGTAAATAGATGCTGACAAATATATGTATGATATTTTATGGAGTTCTGTCTCAAAGGAATACGCAGAACGCCCGTTGTTGTGTTGAAATATAACTATTATAAAAAAATATATTATAAACTATAATATTGAGCTATATGTTATATTATAAACTATTATTATAAATTATATTGTATGAATTATTATAAACATCCATTATTGTAATCCTGCTCATTGATTGTGTAATCTAAGTACGTCTCTCTAGGTGTTGACTCTGAAACGCCAACAACTTAAACAAAGAAGTCCTATCCTTTACTAATGGCATAATGAAAGAAAAAGTCAGCATATGTTAAATCAAATTATGAGTAGGTACTTTTTAGAGTGTTAGGCACAATATAATTTAAATTGATTTCATTTCAGTAACAACGTATAAACCAAATAACATTATTTCACAAATAAATCAAAAAGCCTATCAACCAAATGAAACGTGTATTGGTAAATATTTAAATTACGTTAGCAAATACATAGGAATTCAATAATTAAGCAACGAATTAACATCAAAGCGTTTGCCAATGTTGTGAGGGCATTTTGTCCGCGAAGTACACTGGACCGTACGTAATTATGTGTCCATGTAGCCGAAGCATATTGCTTCCTGTAGGTGACACCGAATCAGGGGCCGATCAAAGTGAGTGCTTTTAATAAACCGACCGACGCATACCTGCAATGCCTATTTAAACCCCCTGCTGTTAATTCGCAAACGAACTTCACAGCATTTTGAACTTATAGAAGATGGCATAAAAACTATTTTAGCTTGGTCATTGGTCACGTATTGGGAGTCCTGTTTTAATTATTGCTGTGATTATATTTTTGGTATTTGGTAATAACTGCGTGTGTTCCTTTGACGGTATTTTTGCGTGTAAATGAAGCGGATTCGTGTTTGCGTGATTTTAATGAGTAGTGTGGTGTAATTATTTTCGCTAGGTACTTACTTCATGTTTGTTTTGATTCGACAAATAACAGAGTATTCGCTGAAAGGTTTAATATTTTCAGTTTGTTTGAGCACAGACAGAAATAAACTGAGTAATCATGTGTACTTAATTAAATATTTTGGTAATGATTATAATCTGTACCATATGTTTTTTTAATGAACAAATATGACTGTTATGAATCATATAATGTTTAATAAATTATGACTATAATTGAATTTTTATCAATGTAACAACACAACAAATCATAATTGATAAAAATAATGTAATAATTTAATAAGAATTTGAAAATTTAATAAGCTAACATGTAAAAAAATCACAAAAATATTAATAAAATTATGAGGAATTGTTTATTATCATATCATGTGCCTCATTTTTCGACTACTGTAGAACTTAACATTATACGTATTGGTTCTTTTATACGAATAATTTTAGTACTTATAACAAGTTACTCAGCACTGAGTTAAGCTCGTCTTTGTGCATTGTCTTTTTTGATTCCCTTTTGTACCTATCTGTTTATTTGTGTACAATAAAGAATTAAGGATAAGAATTAAGAAAGTTAGGTATATTTTATTTTTATTTTATTTATTAAGGAACAATTAACAGCTACAATAATTATATGTTTACACAAAAGAAACTACTACTACTAACTACTACTAATAGTTAGCTGATAGCTTAACCCTGCTATGGTAAAAAAAAACGTAAAGCTTTCAGAAAATACTATCTCCTAATAAATATTCTTTAATATTGTGTATTTGTGTAGAAAAGAAATCATGGATTACATTTTACATAATAGGTACTGTACTAAGACCCTATTCCATCGCTTACTGGTAAATTGTTACTTAGTAACCTGGCAGATCACGTCATATAAATTATGTTCTAATTTCGAATTTCCCTAGTAAATAATTCCTTATTAAATAATTTGCTAGTAAGACTGTGAAACAGGCCCTAATTCTATTGAAACTTCATACAAATAAACTAATAGCATAAAAGAGCGAACTTATAATACGTTGCGTTTCTCATTGGAAAGTTCTCATGATGATTCGTATTCAAATAGGGTGAAACAGTGCGAAATGTATGGTATCTAGTTCAATATAATGCGATAAAACTGGTTGAATCTCACTAGACGCCCTTACAAGCATGGCGTCTATGGGACGAGAACAGGTGGACGCTCGGTGTACGCGGGAACGTATTCGCAAAACCCCTTACCACGAGATTTCAATGGTGTGATAAAAATTTTAAAGATTTTTTTGATAATTAAAAATAGAATGTTGAGTAAGTGAATATTGTTTTGTAAGTATTTTTTTTGATTTAACATAAATATAATACAATATTGCTTTTTATTAAAAGTTAAAGATTTTAGTATTAAAATTCGATATAATTGTAGTTTTGAATAGTTGCAATAGTGATAGTCTAATGCGATAGTTGGATAGGCAAGTCAAAAGACCTCAGGCGCGAATTTCTTTTCGACTTTTCGAATTATAAATTAATTATCACTTGCTAAACAGGTGCAGGAAACATCGTAATGAAACCAGCACACCAAAGATTTTTGTTGTTTATCAATCATACGATAAGAAAAAAAAAACAATTATAATTTAAATTAAGAATGTAATCTAACAGCATCTGAGATATCGCAAGGCTATCGTGGTAGAGGTCGGTCCGCGCGTCCGCGACCGCACCTGAATTATTAAACCCTTACAAAGGCTGATGAATGGCCGATTTAATTCACTGGTCGATTCGCACTCTCCGATCCGCGAGGTATCGCCATTTACATAAGAATCCCACCCTAATTCCCACGGTATACTTACATTGTTTTGTACTAGAATTACTGACTAGGATTAAATTCAACCCGCAGTACCAGTAAGTAATAATACTTACTCAATTATGTTCTAGTTAAACAACTTTGATATTTGAACGGTATATAATTGCAACACAAGCTTCAAAGTACTTCAGTGTTGTTCTGTAAAGTTATAATATTCGTCTATTTGCCTGTTGCTAAGGAAAATTGTTTTGAATAAAATATAACGTCTTTTTCTCGACGTTAGGGCGATTGGCTTTCTAAAAATATTTGAGGAAAACAGTCGCTTGATATTTTTAAAAGGTTTTTTTTGTAGATTAATTATGTTTTCGGACATTTGGGAGTAACTAAAAATATACCTATAAGGCTGTGATGGATAATACATCAATGTACACTTTGATTATTCAAAAATAAAGTCTTCTATTTAGGTGGAAAAAAAGAAAGAAAATATTGATAGGTTTTGCTCATTGAAAACGCCTCCTTTTGGAACAGTTTTGTGGATTGGATCCTTTTCGCTTAACTACGTCCATTTAAGACAAACTGAAAAAAAAATGTAAAAATTGTACAATCTATACATATAATAAAATCGTAACGAAGTAAAAACTGTACATTGAATTTTTTTGGAAAAAAGTAAATGCTACGTGTTCGGGGAACGATACTGAAGCCGAATATGAAGAAAAAAAAAACTTTGTCTGTCTGTTTGTATGTAATTGATTGGCGCGAAAACTACTGGGCAGATTTAGTTGAAATTCGGCAAATATACTTTTTAAATTCTTGGTCAACTTATAGGCTATAAATTATCACGTTTATAATTATGGGGGATGAGCAGTATTGTAGTAAGCAGCGTATTTCTAGAATTTGCTACAGGATTGTTGTAATACATTGAGAAAAATGTTATTAAATTGCAATTTACAAAATATTATCACGCTATATCCACAAGGAGCTAAACATTACATAACATAACGTAATAATATTTTTTAAGAACGATTATTTTGACTACATGTCAACAGACTTCATAGCCTTCCGGTCGGGCGAACGCCTTGGAAATGTAAGGCTTTCGGTTCGATCCTCAGTCTCGCAAACTTTTTGTGGATTTTTTAGTATTTTTTTTGTCATTGAAATTATGTATTTTTGTGGTATTTCATTCTTAATGACTTTTATTACTTACCGGCTGAAACCCGAAGGAAACATGCTTTTTAATATTTTTTCAACTTATAAAAAACGTTAGGTACCACTTAATTTTTGAAACATTCTAGATGGCGTTGGAGTCTATTTAGATCAGCGGAATTCTTTTTTAAATATTTCAATTTGAAACCAGAAGAAAATGACGCGCATCGTGTGGAATTATAAATTAAAAATTTCAGCTTATAAAAAAATACCGCTTTAATTTGAAGCATTAAAATTTATTATTATTATTTAAAACATAATGTTTCCTTTTTAAACTAGATGGCGTTAGGATTTAGATTTGAGGAAAAATGATTTTCTTGGATACTCCTGATGGAACAGGAAAAATATTTATAACCACTGGCATCCTTGCAGGGAGGCAGGGCAAAATTACAATTGCAGTAGCGTCTTCGGGGATTACTGCCACGTCGTTTTCTGGTGACAAAACAGCGCACACCATGTTTAGGAATCCCATCAATTTACAGAGCAACGAAACACCTGTTTGTGATGTGTCACGGAATAGTGACAAGGCAGGCACTTGCTCAAGAATTGTTCTTTGATCGTATGTTGGGATGAATGTATAATGGCAAACAGAAAAGCAGTTGATGCAGTACACAGAACTCTACAAGACATCCGTAGGAACCAACACATAATGGGTGGTGTCACAGTTATGTTCAGCGGCAATTTCCGCTGAACGCTGCCTGTGGTGACGCGTATAACTGAGGCTGATGAGGTGAATGGTTCGTTTAAACGATTATTTTTATGATCCTGTAGTCATAGGTTGAGCTTGACAATAATTATGGGCGGCTGGGTAGGAATCCACATGCTCAAGAATTTTCCAACTCAAAATGCCTAAAAATAATGGGTGCGTCTCATAACATATAAATTCATTTGATCTAATTTCATTTTATTATCGTTCATAAGATATAATCAACGTGAGATATACCAACTATTGATATAATGTTTTTAACATCTAACATTTATTTGTTCTAAAATTTATTTATATAACGTTGTTTGATATAACATTTACTTAATCTAAAATCATTAGGTCTAAAATTTAATATGTATATTATTTATTTTATCGAAAATCATTTGGTCTAATGTTTAATACGTATATTGATTATTTAATCGAAAATCATTAGGTCTAACGTTTAGTATGTATATTGATTATTTAATCTAAATTTTCAACTCCGATAATTGGAGATCTATACATTAATTTTGCGTAACTTTTACAGTCTGCTAGTATGGTTATTAAACTATAATTGTTACCAGGAGAAACTGGATGCAATCTGGACTTTAGGGCACCTCAACTTGGACAGGTTAGGTTAGAAGGGGATGACGGGGTCGTGTGAGCGAGCGAAGCGAGCGAATAGACCCCGCCATCCCCTTCGTGGTTATTTTTTTATAAACCACCCAGAAGTAGGAGCCCCGCGAAGCGGGGCTCCGTCGACCTAGCCCACCTTCGACCATGCATTTCTATGCATATTTTAAGGTTTAGTTAGGTGCCATTTGAGTTAGGTTAAAACTGTGACCATTAATTTACAATGTTTTTCGTTAAATGTTTGGCGTTTTCATCTCGTTAGACCAAATAAGTTTTATATATTTTGAGCGGTATTTTAAACAAATTTATATTAAATGATCGTTATACTATATAAAATTATAGCTTCCGTTGTTATATGTTGAAAATATTAGAGATTTAGTTGTTATATTATTTGTTATTTACTCTTTTTGAGTGGTATGCCAAACGAATTTTATATTAAATGTATGTTATGCTTATAAAAATTAGTTATTTTAAAATTATATCAATCGTTTATTATATTAAATAATCGTTATATTAAAAAAAATTATAGCTTCCGTTGTTATATGTTGTAAATATTAGAGATTTTGTTGTTATATGATCTATTACTTACCCAAAATAATCAAACTGCTGCAATCAACGAATGCATTCTTTTATAAATAATTTATAAATAAAAGGGAATAAAGTGTTTTACACATTTATAAACACTGTTGTCAATCAAGATGACGCCATTCATTATCCTGTAAAATTTCTCAATTCCCTCACTGCAAGTGGACTTCCGACGGACGTCATCAAGTTGAAGGTCGGTGTCCCGATTTTGCTTCTTCGGAACTTAACGCCTTCGAAATTGAGTAAAGGGCTTAATGTAATTTTACTGCAGAGAAACATCATCAAGGCGCAAATTCTAACGGGTTTCGGTATTGGCGAGACAGTGTTTATACCACGTACCAATAATTCTCCACAATTATCCCTTTCAATTTAAGCAACTGTAGTATCCTGTGGGCGTTTGTTTCGCCATGATAATCAATAAGTCGCAGAGATAGACACAGAAGTCTGCGGGTGTCGATCTCAGGACCAGCTTCTCCCCACATAAACTGTATGTCGTTTGCTCTCGGGTCACCAGTCCTGACTCTCTGTACATTTAGCTACCGAGAGCAAAACTACAAACAAAGTAATCTGTATGTTTTTCTAAATATCCTGGTTCGGGTTTGATATTGATGCGAAACTTTTGTTCTTTTACATAGGTTTTTCGCTTTATTTGGTCAGACATTATGCAATAAAATATGCGAAGCGCACTCTTAACTTTTTCTTTTGCCCTATAAATTAGTAAGACTTAAATGTAACACTAATCTTTGTTGGAATAATAATGATATATTAAAAAAAATACCTCATAATATTACAAGTTTACCATAACAAAAATGTAGAAAAGTTCTGTATATCTAGCTGACAGAGAAATGTTTCTACATAATGTAAGTAAATTTTTAAATGAAAGCTAAATAATGAAAGGAAAAATTAATTCATTTGATTAATTGTAATTATAGGGAATAACGAGTTAATGTAATGGCAATATGTAATGTTTTCAATAATAAATATTTTGGATAATTTAAATGTTTATGCACATGTTTTGCTTATTAAATGAAAATAATGAATAAGAAACTCGCAAAAACAACTGACTTGGGCGGGACTTGAACTGTCATCATATCATTACTAATCTTCACTAATAAAAGTTTGTGAAGATTTTTGTCACCTAACCCCTTTTGATTTGAATTAAACTCGGTAAACATAAAAACCATATATCCTGGATTAATAAAAAATATAAATTTTATCCTGGTTTGACATCCACGCGGGCGAAGCTGCGGGCAAAAGCTAGTAATTATATAATCCATTTGACGTACTCAAAACAAAAGAGTGCTGTCCATTTAGAGTATTTATACTTGTAATGGCACCAAAAAAAATTAAATATAATTTGAATGATTTTGAATAACACATACGAAACTATTTTTTTGACGACATAGGTACTCTGACCTAATATGTTGTGTACATCTTCGACAACGTAATGAGGTCTTACGTCATATAAATATGACTTACACGTCATGTATATTTATATGACGTATAAGTCATATACATATATATGACGATATTATTACACACATGTGTGTTCTCAGATAAATGTATGCGGTATTTACTTAACGATACACAATCTACAACGTTGGCTGAATTGTTGTACAAGTCCTACATAGGATTTACTGCTGCGTCAGCTACGAAACTCCGTAGAAGTTTGTGGTCGGCTACGTAGCGTAGCCAGTATTGTTACATGCTACGCCGTAGCCTGTTTTGTTTTAGCCAGATGTGTTATTGTTTGCGCTACACCGTTGCGCGTTGGTTTTTGGTAAATATTGCATGAATATTATTTGAGAAATGCTGTCAGTATATTGTATGTTTTGTCTTATCTGTGATTTTCTAGTCGTATGGTCATTGTTTGCTAAATCAAATCAAACCTCGCCAATGCGCCTTACAGTACTCATCTACCCTATAACATCGGTATCAAAGCGCTAGTAGCGCCTTAAAAAAAAAACTACACTGCTACAATTTTATAATTACGACACTCAAATAAACAGATTTCAATCCTACTAATTAACAAAGAGCTTTCTTGTCTTTGAACACAGTATTTTTCTTAGACTTTACATTTCTAGAAAAAAAGTAAGTAAAAACTTGTCTTGCCGTTTACTAGCGAGCGAAGCGAAAACGAAGCAGCGAGTTTAAGTCTTCCGTAAAAGCCTTCAACTTGATACTGGTGTTTTCTATGTTATTTTATATTGAACTACTAGCGACCTGGCTTCGCACCACGGGTCACGGCTTTTATCTCTTACGGGAAATATGCATGTATTATACATATAAAACTTTCGGAAGAAATTTCCTAAATGAAATTCTAAACTTTATCAAAATCCGTTGCAAGTTTTAAAAGATGTAAGACGAGAAACAGACGGATGAAAACATTGACTTTGATAAATACTATTTAGAAATTTTCACTAAGGTATATATTATTATATAAAGGAGTCCCTGTCTGATCTGCATAGATACCGCATTAACATTATCAAAAAAAAAAAATATGAATATTATAAAAATATTTAAAATTTGCAAAATTTACTTACATACGATACTTATATAATGTTTTTATCCTAAGATTGTTATCAAAAGATAAACTGATAATAAAGACTGGGGTCAAATGAGGTCATAAGTCATGATCTTTAATCACTTATTGCAATTTAAATATCCCAATTAAGTTTTAACGTGTATTTTTCGCGGGGACCGGACGGACGAACATTTTATCCAATTCAAGAACTGAGTACCAAGGCGTTTGAATCGAGGCAGTTCGTTTAAAATCAGCTGTAAAGATAAAATGGTTGGTATCTTACCGTACAAGTCTTAGGCTTGCTACTGGCTTTGGGCTTCGGCTTCGCTGGCGGTGTAGGAGGTGCGGGTGGAGCGGGCGGTGCGGGCGGAGTGCACGGCGGACTCGAGTCGCTGCTGCCGCTGCTTGACGTCGTACTAGACTTCTCCGACCCGTTGCTCGACTGTAATACAAAAAAAGAACAAGACAATATAGAAAAGGGAACTTAAAATTTGATAGGTGTGGATGGCGATACGATAGGGCTCAATTTACATTGCCGTGGAACGGAATGGAAGCAAACAGAATTGGCCAAAGCATAATGAACTTAAGTCAATTCAGCTACGAAACAAAATAGATTGTACATTGTTCTCACATAAGACCTCAGAAAAATGGAACAATGTAACCTAAAATATTGTAAGCCATTATATTTAAAAGAGCAACCATGGAGTTTCTTGCCAGATTCTGCTCCATGAAGGGTAGGGCCCTTGGAACTAGCAACTAGAGTCACTCTTACAACAAACAATATTAGAATTATGATTATTCATAAGTGCCTAATGGTCTACATGAATAAAAATATTTTGGTTTTGATATTTTGATTTTGATTGAGATAAATAAGTTGGCACCGGGGAATTCGCGAAAGACACGCGTTCAATTTTTTGTGTGTTATGCAATTGATATAAAGTTCATTATGCTATATATATATCGTTGCAAAAAGTCGCTTTCGTTCCATTCCGCGGCTGTGTAAATTGGGCCTAGCTCAGTTGGTAAGAGCATTAATGCCACTGTATGGCAAGTGTTGCGGGTTAAAGCCCACTTTGTAACCTATCTCTTTTATGATTGCCTCAATTTTTTCTAAAGCACTACATGGCCTTAACATATATTAAGAAATCCACACATTAGTACTCAGTCGATTATGTCTGTCCTACAAAAATGTTAAAGTAATGACAACGCATTCTCTATTAGTAGAGGTAATGATTAACCCTAAAACACTCATCCCACACAAACAATATTTTACAAAACAACAGCTATATAACTCAACGTGTTTTTATACACTTCACAACGAAAACATAACCCTAATCCGCTAATTTCCCATCAGTTAGTACATTGCTTTTAGTCCCTCATTAATCTAGCTTTTTATACTTAGGCATCTGGCGGGTTTCCAACTGGCCAGCCATGTAAAATTCACCCACCGTCCTTATTAATTAAGCAATTAGCCCAAAATCCGCGTTGTGTGTGCTCTTTTAATTTCCCGCCATTAAAGGTTTCGGCAAAAAACGTCGGTCAATACGACCGATGTTTATCTATGTTCATGTTCGGATAAATCAAGTTGGTTATTTTGGGTTAAGTGTGATGATTTTGTTAATGAATAATAATTGTTATGATCTATTGATTAATGTTTGATCTATTTGATTGAATAATTATGTTCAGAAATAATTCAAATAGCTTTTATTGCAACAGTATTTTGTTGTTTATCAGTTTGATAACTCGCTAAAATCTATTCTCGAATACGGTGAGAATAGATTGAACACACAATTTATATTCAAACATTCAGGTAAAACACAGACAATACCGCGCACACCGACAAAACATTCATACACGATTCAACAATAACACTAAATTAGCACAAAACTTGACCACGGCGTTCAGTATTGAAACTTGTACAATGCAATGAATTGCTAGGTGCAGACCAAGTTTACTTTGTAGCAGGAACTAAGTAAAACAAAGAGCTAACGAGAGTACCATACTTTGCACTTTTGCAATACTTCCTTGATGAAGTCTGACCAAAAAGAATTTGAAGATACGTTTTGATAGGGGTTGCCATGTCGAAAATAAAAACCCTGACATACTTAAACCAGTTTAGCCCGACATTTGGGCAAATAGCCAGAATAATCCTATATAGATTTCGTACTTATTATTCTATGGTCAATTCAAATGGACTATAAATAAAATTACTGTTATGTAAAATTTGGTTATACAACTTTTAAGGGTTAAATAATTTGATGACGCGGTATGTGGTTTGTTAGTACCTACTTATTTTTGAAGTCTGGTTTATACTGATCTAGTATTTCAAACCAGAAAGTTAAATGCAGCGTTACTGAACCACATTTAAATCCAGGATCCAGCGCTAATTACTGCGCTTAATAATCAAGCGTGGATTGAAATACTGGATCAGTGTGAACTAGCCTTTACGAGACAGATAGGTATGACTCGCTAAGTTAATGGTCGTAGGGTCGAAACCCAGGCACGCACTTCTGTCTTTTTGGATTCACGTGCGTTTTAGAAATTAATTATCACTTTTTAAAACTGTGAGAGAAAACATCGTAATGAAACCAGCAAACCTAAGAGATGTTTCAACGGTGTGTGTAAAGCTTTGTCAGAGGCCTACGGGCAGATTAACCTGTGGAATTCTGGAACGTATATCTACGTCGCATAACTTTATACCTATAAATAAAGCGTAGATCTACAAAATTCTAATTTTTTAAAATCGACTGAAACCATACGTTCCGGAATTCTAGAGGTAAAACTCTGACATCAGGTTGTTCTTTTTTTTGTGAATTTTTTTACATGTTATAGCACATTTCTTATTAAATAATTATATCAGGTTGTTTACAAACCAGACGATAAAAAAGAACTGGATTGAAATACCTTTACTCTTTAAAAATAGAGATGTGATCACCATAGGTCCTAAATATGTAACGTATGCGTGTGAGTTAAATCTTACGTCTGAATGCGGGGGATGAGTGCGGGCCGGTGACGTCGGCGTTGCAACACGTTGAGAATTTTGTAAGTTCGCATCCCGCTCGATGATGACACTCGTTGTGTTGCTGCTTGGTGTCCCAGAAGGATCTGTTGGGTAAAAGGTTTTATTTTAACAAAAAATTCTGTTACTCTTTTCTGTCATAAAAAATAGAACTAAGTATTATCTTTTGAAATGTAATTACAGAATCTCGCAAATTGTTGTGTTAAATAAATAAATTAACTCTTTGAACCTAGACAGTGTGCAAATTCTATTGTTTAACATGGCGTTAAAACTCTTAAATAAATATAATATTGACAGCGGTAATTAAGTTGCTTGCACAGTATCTACAAAACGCACTTCGTCGTGTCCTAATGCTCTACTTTTTAAATAATTTTTTGACAAATAATAGCATCAAAGGTGAGACTAAGTGTCTAACTTCATAACGTTTGTAGTGCTAATATGAACAAGCTTTGTTAACTGGTTCCACAGTCATACAGTGAGATCCGTTTTATCGCCAATTTCCTAGAACAGCACTAATTTTCTCGTCGACTTTTACGGCTAGCGCATTTTCATTTTATTTTCCCGTTGTTCCCGGATCACGAACGTTCGAATGTTCAACTATAGAGAAATAGAATACGTACATGTATACGTATATAGTTATAACTATAAGTACTTTATTTTTTTTCAGTGTTGCAAATAATTATGGCACATCTCTTACACGATAAATACTTTTGTTTTATTTTGAGCTGATAATTTTAACTGATGAATGATTAATTATATTATCTATAAAACTTAACATTACATTGATATTTATGACAAGTAATAAAAAATTGAGTATAACCTAATTAAAAATAATTAAATAAATCAGCCTGTAACTACTCCACTGAAGAGCAAAGGCCTCTTCTCATACAGAGAAGGAGCTACGCTAGCTCACTGCGTGTTGGCTATTTCAGACTATTAGGCCAGGTTTCACGAAGTTTTCCTTCACCGTGTGTGTTTTAGAAAGTACATTATGACATTGAAAAAGTCACATTGGTATATGCCAGGTTCGAACCAACGCCCACGTGCTTGCAAAGCGACACTACGAGTATAACTTAGTATACTGAGTTATTATTGCCAAATTAGGTTTCAAAAACGTCTTACACTAAAGAAAACAAATGCTTTACTTCCACAAATTCGCTTTTGGCTTGTAGAAAGTTGGCGCTGAGCTTATGATGGTATTGAATCTCACTGTACGCGGTAGACCCCATTTATATTCGCCCCGGGTTTTAAACTAGTTACAAGAGCATACGTGCGCACATACTGATATTGTGGTCTCTTTCTGTAACATAGTGTTACATTGAGTATAACGATGTAGGAGCTGAAACTTGTTCTTACCTAACTGTACCTACGTACTGAACCCAAAACTTTTAAAGTAAGTCGTTGTTTTCGAACGAGTACAATGTATTTCTAATTTCTATGTAGTATAATTAATCAATTTGAAATGATAAAACATTTGATTTGGCACTACAATAAATAAATAAATAATAAATAAATTAGCCTGTAACTTTCCCAATGTAAGGCAAAGGTCTCTTCTCATATAGAGAAGGATTGAGCATTAATCACCTACTCCTTTCACCTATTAATCATTAGGCACTACAATAGGAACTAATTAGCTAATTTTTGTAGATTTGATCGTTACATTACTTAAGGTATTTTTGGAAATTGTACATAAAAGACGTAGAAATTCTATTGCTATTAATTATTTATACATATTAAAATCCAATCAAGCGTAATTCGGAAACCTTATTTTGGGATATATCAAGAATTCAAGGGACGGGATTAAAACAAATTGAAGTCCCTTCAATGTAGGCATCGATTAAAAATTGGTTCTCAGCGGTATTAGGGCCGACCCTTTCCAGATTAACGAGTTGTCTGATACGTAATCGGGGAAGTAGCAGATGTATATTATTAATTGCTTATATCAATTCGATTTTTCTTTAGCCGTTAGACAGTTCGCTCGAGTAAGCACTTCTCAGCAGTTTGGGTCAGTGCGACGGCAATGTAACAGAAACAATCTATTGACAGTGGGTATAAAATATTTTAATTAATTTTTTATTTAATGGTGATGGGCGCGTTCTATGAGAGCCTACATTTGTTTGAATTTTTTTTTAACTGTATTACTACATTACACTGTCAGTGAAGCGATAAACTTATTTAAACCAATAACTGACAAGACAGAGGTCTCAGGTTCGCACCTAAGGCACGCATCTCTCTTTTCAATGTGCGTATTATAAATTAATGATTACTTGTTGCGGTGCCTGGGATAGCACGTAAGACATTGGTCTAAAGTGAGGGAATGAGAGTGTACCTGTGTTTGTGAACTTTAATATCTCCTGCGTTAGTTAGTCCTGCAGCTAGTCTGAGTTAAAATTTTTGGAGTTAATGTTATATGTTACTCACTGGAGTCAGGAGGCGGCGGCTGGTGGTGGTTCTCCGTGTGCCGCCGCAGTGACCTTGCGTCGCAGTACGACTTGCCGCACCCGTCCGCTTTGCACTCGTACGGCTTCTTGTTGCGGTGTGTTAGCATGTGTCCGTTGCTGCAACACAAGTAAATGACAAATTAAATCTATTTTAAACGTATAACAATTTCTCTCAAGATAATATCATCAATATATAAAAACGAATCTCTAATTCCCTTGGTCACGGCACCACGCGTGAACGGCTGGACCGATTTTGCTAATTCTTTTTTGGTGATCAAACGCAAACAAATATAATTGTGAGGAGAAGGTTGTTATGAAAAGAAGAAAGAGAGAGAAGAAAGTTGAGAGGAACATAACAAACTAACATTTGGGGTAGAGTAAGGTAGGGTAGGGTAGGAGTAGTGTACGGAAGGGACCTACCCCTTCTCTTAGTTAGATATTCCCTTAGAGTGAGTTAGGTTACCCTATGTAGGGTAGGCTTGGCGTAGAGGTAGTATAATCACGCGTATAAACTCGCCTGTATGTACAGTCAATACTAGGTAAGACAGAAAGAAGCAAACGATAAATTTAAAACAAAAACAATTTTATCAGAAATCGTCATGAATTAATATTTCCTCTACCCCTCATAATATATTCTTAAATAATAGAAATGGGATCAAGCGGAAATTGAGATGTCTAACTCGGATTTTATCTAGTAATAGACAGTAACCGATTTTGACCCAAGAATTAATTTCCAACTTATGGTAGTTTAGAATTTAAAAATAAATATATTTCTTAAAATGTATTAATAACCCTCTGCTTTAAAATATCATGCTAATTAAAACGATATTAGGCAGGTATATTGTTAAAGTGTCATCAAATTATCTCTTCAGATAGAAAAAATGGAAACTAAATACATAAACATCTTTATAAAGCGAACATTTTGTAGAAAATAAAAAAAAATAACTTTAAAATTGGTACTAATAGATTTTCTTAGTAATTTTTTTAAAATGACAATAGTACTCTATGGTAAGAGATGTAGACACAACTGTCATTTAATAGGATAGATGACTAATAGGTATACTTATAAAATGAATGCAACATCTAAATTCAATTGAAATTGCTGGTTGGAATCGCTATTCGGTTTGAATTACGGAGAAGTGACGTTATTTTTATTAAATGCTATCTCTATCTAGCCGACAATTTTGAAATCCTTTTATTTTCGTAATTAATTTAGACGCTGTGTTATATTTAATCATTAAGATTATATCAAATACTTAGCTATAACCCATTTAAACAGTTTTCGTCAACCATAATTCATTGCTGTAGGTAAAGGTTTCAATACAATACAACGTTAATAAATTTTTAAGTATAATTAGTACTCAAATTTTCAGCAATATGTAGGTTTACAGGCATGATATGCTTTACAGGGTAACTAGGAAACTAAAATATTAATCATAATAGCCCATATAACATGGGCTAAACAAAACCATTGTACCGTGAAATAAGCATTATAATCCAGCGGTGGTTTCTATACTGGGTCACCATAAACACCATAACATATTTGTTCAATATAATTTGACTACTATTATGTTGCTAAACTACCATAAAATAAATTAAAATAAAGTAAAAACAACTTTTTAACCGTAATAATCGTGAAAACTTAAGATATATGATAAGATAAGATAATTAGGAATTAAAATAGTTTTCCTATTATAGGTGACATAATCTTCGTAGCAATAAAGATGCATAGAAAGTGGCGCCCCCTAAACTAACATAAACGTGACAAACTACATCTGTCACATTAATATTCATGTCACTAAGCTGCGGCTATTAAAGCACCACCTTGCTTAACATGTGTCCCGGCGGCTAACTGCTTTGATCTTTCAACTTGCGAGCTAGTTTAGAGAAACTAGTCAGCGTTTTCGTGGGAATAAATAATTACATCTGTGTATTATATTTTCATAATAAATTGTCATTTGTTTTTGAGATGTTAGGCTAGTATCAGAAATCCCTAGCGAAAAACGACGTGTTTTAAGTTTAACGTATGTATCTATGGCATCGTTCGCAAATGAATGAACCGATTTTGATTTCTTTTTTTTAAATTTGAAAATTGATTTAAACGAGAGTGTTTATAGCTAAAAAAAATGTTGTGTTGGTTGGTTGGTTTATTAATTTTTAATTTATGCTTGTTTTATTTTTTCTTCTATACTTACTTATTAATGTGACGTTAAAAACTTCCTTTAAGCGTGCCCTAAATACAGTACCTATCACAGTAAACCCAAATATTATACTCACGCAAACGTTGGACGGACCATCTGATCAACCGACAAATTGAACAATCACATGGGAATACCTGCTCTGATAAATACCCCTTTGTTCTGTAATAAAATTAGTTTACCACATCGAACGAGTTCAGAAGGGGTACTGGTTCGTTGTGGTAGATAGTCCTCCAGATAATTTTGTTAGTAAGTACGGTCAACGGCATATCATTGTAACTCTTCACTCTATAGTGGTAAGTACGATTTTCCAACAAAATTGTTATCACATTGTGTTGTTCGCTGTACAAGTAGGCAGTGGCGGACTAAGCCTGTCAGGAGCCCGGGGTGTCAAAACTAAACGGGGTTTCCTCAAAAATGTACGTTGTTGTAGTGCAAATTTTGTAAAAAAAAGTTTAAACAAAATTCTGTTCTATTTTTTAATTTATCCGTAGCCTATGAAACTGGGCCTAAATAAAATTGTAACAAACCTGTAAAAAAAACAAGTAAAAGTCTAACTTACAGGTGGTCTTGTCTCTTGAATGCCTTTGCGCAAGTGATACAGACATACTTTCGTTCGTCGCTGTGCGTTAGTTTGTGTTTCGCCAGCGCAGACGCGTTGCCGAAGATCTTGTTGCATACCTGAAACAAGAATGACACTTTAATTTGCCTCACAAATAGTTTACAAATGGTAAAACCTTGTAGGTAAAGTAAAACCGTACTGAGTAAAGTACCTTGAGTGTTTTTGTATTAGAAAATTTGTTTATGTTTAAATTTTTATTTACGATGTCCTTCCGGCGTTCTGTCATAACACTGAAGAAACGTGTTCTGGATTCCTAATATTTCACCCATTTTCCGCTATGCTAATGCCACGTGTAACGTCTTTATATTTTCATTTGCCTAAAACATACAGCCGAAAAACAAAGATGTCTTTTCTCATTTATTTAACGAAACTAGCATCAAAACGAGCAAGTGGCCTCAGGCGGGAATGGTAAGCTGTACTTAATATAATAATTATATTAAAATGAAGGTTCTACATCCAACGGGCGTTCGCAACAATGGCGAGAGGTCCCCAGGCGTGTGTTGACCCTAATCTTGCGTTTGTTTCTCATCTAATTAGGAGGTCTTTTCGTCTCCTTATCCTGTTTTTATTTTGGATGTTCCTCTCGGGCGTACTTACTGATGGAACTTGTTATCTAGAGGCGTATCAAGGCTAAGAAGATAATAGAAATACGAATAGAGTGTTAGTTACATTTAATCATGCAGCTTGATGATCAACTCATCATGATCACGTGAAAAGAAACTCATGATTAGGCGACTAGGCGACTGAAATTAAAATAAATTATTAATCAAGCTATCAAAAATAACATTGTATTTGTTCAAACCCTGCTCGTAATCGATTTTTCTAATATTTTTTTCTTCAGAGTTCGCAAAGTGTTACAAAAAAAACATTAATCATAAACGCGGTTCCCGAGAATTAGTGAGAGATCTACTAAAGCTTTTGCAATTATGAATTGACGTGAGCATATTAAGTAATATTTTAAAATAAATACAAGTACTTATACCACCAAAATAACATTAATACATTAGGTACCTACGAGCTATAAACACGATATCATATTCGATTCAAACACTCATATAAATTTTAATAACATAGTTTTATTTGCAACAGATATTTATATCATGAATTATTTATAGAGCCAGGTTAAACACATGCGTGTGGTACAATCGACCCCACCATTGTTCGGGTATTATGTTCCATATTTGAATATTTTACGTGAGCCCCTACGTTTTCGCTAACGTATTTTTACTGATACCTTTCACAGTCGGTCGGTATTATTGTTAGCTATTGCTTTTACCAGAAAATATTTGTCAGCTGTTTATTTTTTATGTGGCGAGCAACTTTTGAGGAAAATGTAGGTTGACTTGTCCATAAGATTTCGATTGGTAGAAATAAATGTATAAAATGGTAATAAACAGGCGTTTAAAACTTAGTACCACACTTCACACTTTTAAAATTGCAATGACTTTTAAAGTACAAGAGGGTAATTCTTAGAAAAACGTTAACATTTCCTTAATGAATCATTTTTCTCCCAGAGATTCAAAATACAAAAGTACTTTCGGAAAGTTTTTATACTATCTCAACACCTGACAGCAGGGGTGTTATATTTATGTTTAAATAATAATAATAAGCAATATAATTAATTTCATTCTTAACTTTGAGTGGAGATCAATGATACGCTTAATTTTTGACTAATTTTTCATAAAAATCGCCCAAGATTTATTTTAGAAATAAAAACGATTCGAAAATGAAAGAAGAGAAGAAACTTGATATTTGCTATAAAACGTTTTTTACTTTAAATCTTTAATTTCCATAGGAGAAAAAAAGTATACGTACTACGGTACTAAGTTTTGAAGACCAGTGTAGTTATACTATTCCCTACTGTTTAGACATACGTTTTATTATATTGTAGACACATACTTATATTTGCATACAAAATAAAACTGAGCAACCAACGTAGAACCCGAATGATTTAGCTTATTAATCGTTAAAATTTCGTACTTTCTAATTCATACTATTCATACTTTTTAATTTGAATATTAAATTGAATATTAAGCATGACATATTATCATATTTAATTATTATTTAATTAACATTTCAGGGGTTTATTCTTGAACTACGAATCCAATCTCACATTAAACGCGCATTATGTTCGTGGTTCAAAAGTAACCCCCCTGTTGCAACAAAGTCACTTTACCTATTCTAACTTCAAACACGCGATTCTTAAATGCATAATACTTATTCAACCAGCCAGTACTAAGCTTTAATTACTAATGGTTTTGTTGGCTGTCAAAGGATACACAATATAAATCCTAGCCACACTTGGACTTATGCAAAATAAACCTTAGTTTAATAATAATAAATCCCTGGACAAATGGACCTCGCGTTTTATGCCAGTGTTTTCTCAGAGCGGACAAAGGAATTAGTTCTAGAGTCGATGACTTAACATAGACAAGCACCTAAATAAAAAAAATAGAAGCTGACTGAGTGACTGACTGACTTATGTATCTACGGTTAGCTTAAATAATTGGGCCTACTAACATGAAATTTTCAATATGGATTACCTACCTAATTAGATACTTTTTATAACGAAATTATACCCCTTAAAAAATAAGGGATAAAACTTTGTGTAAAAATCCGTCATTTGTGAAGTTGTTAAAGATACGAATTTACGAAACTCGGTATTTAGCTTTGTGGTTTAAAAATAAAGAAAGACGTATTTCAGCTTTTTTTAAAGTTTTGTAAAAATGGGTCAAAGTTTATATGAAATACGTTATTTTTGTAGTTAGATACGGTATTGATATTGGCTTATTTAGTACAAATTGAATGGTCTCAGGATTTTAAGTTTATCTTTTTAATTGGTTTATTTCTAGCTGTAAAGTTAATTATGCATTATATTCTGCCCGACTTTTAAAAATATATTTGAAATAAAAGAAAAGACTTCTCAGGATTTTATTATTTTTTCTTTTTTTATATATTCGCTAAAATAGCTGAAGTAGGTAGGTATATGTAGTAATAAGTTGCAATCGATGTAGTCTACAATAAAAATAAATTAAATTGGTTTTTGAGTGAACTTAACACAATCTACGAGTAGTTCTTTAACTTTTAAAAGATCTTTTATTATCCTGTGTATCGTAAAGTTGGTTAGTAGTAAATTACTTTGGCTGGAATAGAGATGTTATCGGAAGCTGAAGGGTCAGGCAGGACAAAGGTTCTTGCAGGGAGGGCAGCCATTGTTCTCGACCCTCGAGATACGCGTTATAGTTAGAATGTCCATTAATTTTGTAATATCGACCTGCATGTGTAGATACGTAATTCTGTTTTAAGGGTCTCGAGTATTACGCGGTCATAAGCACGGCTAGTTATGGCGAGGCCATGGTTACTACCTTCTTACCGACCGCCTCCTAGTTGCAGCAAGGGCCAAGCACGCGATCAGGTCAGGTTTGATTCCGATATTAGTAATCTTGAACTAGTTCATGACACACATAAATGTATAACTTCTTGCTAGAAAAAGAGAACTATTGGTTAGGTACACTTGCTGGAAATTCATAGCAAAATACACATAGATTTGCCGTAGAGATTGTGCGGCTGGTACGAGTACCAATGGGTCGGACGCCTGGTCGGATGAGTGTTCGACGTACAATTTACATTGAGTGTCTATGGGCAGTCACGGGTCGTAGTCGCATAGTGCGCGAGGTGTCGTAAGGTTATGTCATGGTTATATTTATATTAACCTCTACGAAAACTACGATCCAGTAAGGAACTGTAAAAAACTTCAGCAAAGAGATTAAAAAATGTGTTTCAAATATACAGAGTTATTTGTAAAACACCAGCAGAAAATCAATTCAATAAAAAAAATCAGTTGTTCCATACATGTATGTTTACATGACTCAACAAAATGTATGGAACAGGTTGGTCCCTTAGTAAAAGTTGTTCATAATGATGAGTTTAATGACCCTTTTTAAAGATGCTGGCGTTTTACAAATAACCATGTATAATTACTTATTTTACAATGTCTATAAATAAACATCAAAAGTAACTTTGTTCGCAATCTAAGATCTTACTCTCAGACTAGTGCACATTAATGATAGCTGAACGCAGCGTTGCGGGAAGGCTCCGCGTACTTAGTATCTTGAAATGCAACTTTTAACATAGGTACCCTAATGATCTGATGTTTCTTTTATTTTCTTGGGAAACTTGTTTTTATTACCAGAAGAAACGATGCTATTGTTGAATGCTATTATTGTTGTACATGACTCAACAAAATGTATGGAACGGGTTGGTCCCTTAGTAAAAGTTGTTCATAATGATGAGTTTAATGACCCTTTTTAAAGATGCTGGCGTTTTACAAATAACCATGTATAATTACTTATTTTACAATGTCTATAAATAAACATCAAAAGTAACTTTGTTCGCAATCTAAGATCTTACTCTCAGACTAGTGCACATTAATGATAGCTGAACGCAGCGTTGCGGGAAGGCTCCGCGTACTTAGTATCTTGAAATGCAACTTTTAACATAGGTACCCTAATGATCTGATGTTTCTTTTATTTTCTTGGGAAACTTGTTTTTATTACCAGAAGAAACGATGCTATTGTTGAAGCTCATTGCGATTGTGAGTTATTTTTTAAAATTGATACAATAGGAAAGAATTTTATTGATGTAAGTAAGTACCTTCTAGCTGGTTGATCATGTTGTTATAACTTTCAGCCTGTCTAGTCTTTCCGTAAGTGATTTGAATAAAAAAATAAATTAAAATTACATAAAATTTGACGACGGTGATGCTGATGAGGAGGAGTTCTTCGACGCGCATGACTTCTTTTTCGCGTGACTTTTGTATCTAATTACTTAATTTTTTACTTTTAATTATTAGGTTTACTGTTTTCATAGTACCTAAGTAGATCCAATAAAAAATATACATAAAATACCTATATTGAAATTTGACATTGTTGATATAAATGTTGATACATAAATGAATGTAAAATGTTTTATAAATATTATTATTATTATAATTTATGTAACTGATTTTTAACTCAAAGTGTAAACGTTTCTATGTAGATAAGGTAAATGATTTTACTACTATTCGATTTCTATGTTGAATTGTAGAAGTTGTACTCGGTACCACTATGCAATAAAGTTTTAGACTAGATTGGAGCGTTCACTACTTACTAGAAAACTAAAAAATCCACCTAAATTTCTTTCAGCATTTCTGAGAAAGAAACTAAGATTATGTTATCGCAGTATAAAACGGATTTAGAATAATAAATTTACGTTCAGTAGCATATATCTATTCAGAATCTATTGGGCACGAAATACAGTAAAATATAATTATATCAGTTGGAAACAGTCTACTTATGGATAAAAGAAATTAAAAATTCTTTTACCAAGCTAAATAATTTAATTTAATTGCTATATTTAGGATAATAATATAGCAGTGATAGCCTAGTGGTGGTGACCGTTGACTGGCGCAAGGCGCTCACCTATGAGTTTTCGTAAGTTATGCGCGTTTTATAAATTAATTATCACTCTCCGTGCCTCGGATAGCAAGTTAAGCTGTTGGCCCCGGCTGTCAATTGTGATGTGGCTGTACTTTAATAAATAAATATAGGGATAGTGAGCTAGACCTTTTCTACTTATTTGTTCAGAGGGTATAGGGAAAAAAGAGTTGTTATAGTAAAGTTTTCTTGTAAAAAGAACACAAACTTCAAATGCCAGGGCATCCTACTTAATAATGTGAAAGTTGGGAAGAAGTTTGATTTTCCATCACGCTTAAACCGTTGAATGGATTTGGATGACACTTAGCACTTAGAATTATGTCCTTTCTATTCTAGTCCGACTGCTACGTGAGCGAAGCCGCGTTCAATATATAGTTGTTTATAAACATTTATATTCGGGGGCATAGGTACATTTTTTTAAATTACCAAAATAGTAAAATACCTTCTTGATGGCCCTAGAGTTCCATGTTATTGTGTTATTCTTAAAATCGATAGTTGGGAATTAAAGACGTTTTAAGTTAATAAAAATTTTTTTTAATACAAAATAAAACCGACTTCAAAAGGAACTAAAAAGCTTGAAATAACTTTAAAACGTTTTGGAGTCGGTTCCAAGTCAAGTTCTTAATAAGAAGGTTAAAGAGGCTAGAACTTGACTTGGAACCGACTCCAAAACGTTTTAAAGTTATTTCAAGCTTTTTAGTTCCTTTTGAAGTCGGTTTTATTTTTTATTAAAAAAAATTTTTTCACGATTTTTAGTGGTGCCTAAAATTAATCCCCCTCCCAGACTTTTGTGAGGCTAATATTTGAAATCCTTGTGAAAAGCCCATTCAAACGATACGTCACACGATATTTTTTATCTTGGATGATTATAGGAGGGGGGTGGGGGCTGACCACGTATCCCCCCTCTTCCTCTTTACTCGTCAGCCATCGACTGCACGTATAAACAAAGCAATATTACTTGTTACGACATTTCTGCTATTATCCTACGAGGAGTTCCGTTCCATATCTCGTAAGTCTATGATCAGATCACGATAATATTTCTATGGGATCACCTCGGGAGTATACCCTTTCGATTACAAAAAGAATTTTGAAAATCCGTTTAAATAAGACGAAGTTATGCCCGAACATATGTACATAAAAAAAAATATAAACATCCGAATTGAGAACCTCCTCCTTTTTGAAGTCGGTTAAAAAATACAATAATCTAAAATTATCATTTTTTATACTATAACTATATAATAAGAAAAATTAAAAAAAACAGTTGATACGGATAGTATTTGAACCCACGTTCTTCGATGTACTGTGTCGACGCTCTGACCGCTAAGCTACCGCATCCTACCAACATCAGTCGATATTTCAAATCTCTTTCTACGCCTAGGGCGTGTGGTAATATCTATCAGAATACATTACGTATCCGAATCAGTTCATCCAGTCCATCCGTAGCAGTTGTTTTTTCAAATATTTTTATTAAATAATTTATATTTATTAAGCTAACATTTAAAAAAGTCACAAAAACATTTTTTATTCCTTTTTTTGTCTTTATTTACAAGTCATGATCTCTTACAATTGAAACGTTAAGAGGAAAAAAGTGTTATCTGTCAAATCTGTCAATATTATATTTTTGCATTAAAAATAAATATTTTTTCTGATGAAAGATCGACTCATCAGATCAAAACAAGAAAATTTCCAATTATTCATTGAAATTTTCCGTGTTTTGATTCGAGTCGACTCAGTTAACCTTATAAGTTACATATTTTGCATTCCGACGGCACCAATTTACTATTTGTTGTGAAGGGTGAAAGGCCTACCTGAAATACCTCCACTGCCTCGCGCACCGTAGGTCCAGCGTAGGTTATGGCTCAAACTCCTTGATGTCACCACGTCACGGGGAATTCCATAGGCTGATTTGGTGTCTTTACGTTTTCGAGTAAATATATCACAACACAAAGCAATTATAAGTTTAGACTAGGATTTTTTGGTTTTTCACGAGGGCGCGCAACGCCGCACGCGTTCGTTTGGTTTTCGGGTTCTTACTGACTTTTTGTAGATGGCGTGCGTGGGAGCCGCGATTTGCGTCAGCCAATAGCAGGCCAGGATTGCTTAGCAAGTAAGGGTGGCAATAGGAAAAGCCTAAACCCAAATCACAACTCTTAATGATTTGATTGTATTTCTCAATATATCATGTTGTCACAGTGTATGTAAAAAAATCGTAATTGAATTTTAGTTTTGATATTATTCTTTTCCGGTACGGAACACTATTGTGTCTCATTTCTGAATCATAAATTAATTAAGTATTACAACAACTAACCTTTGTAAATGTCAATTTCAATATCTAGCCCTTAAGTACTTCGTACAAGGGGTGGATCTAGTAACCATCTGTGATGGTTGCATGGAGAAAATAATTTTGATAATATGAGGGGGGTTACGAATAGTTTAGTGGCAGAGCGACTGGGGGGCTTTACCCAGTAGTTAGGGTTAAATCCCTCTCGTAACGTTTTTTTCTACAAAATTTCAAATTTTATTGTTCGCATATTACACATAAATACTTATTACAATGTTGATGTATTCGGCAGTGCGGCAGTACACCGGTAAATGTCACCACACGCTTTTAATAATGTTTATTTTGATAGATAATGTTAATATATACATTATATAACCAATTTTATAATTGTTAAGTTTGTTTTTGTCATCTGCCTAGCCTTTTCCCAACTATGTTGGGGTCGGCTTCCAGTCTTACCGGATGCAGCTGAATACCAGTATTTTACATAGAGCGACTGCCTATCAGACCGCCACAACCCAGATACTGGGTTACACGATACCCCTTGGTAAGACTGGTTGTCAAATTTCGGGCTTCTGACTATCCGTAACGACTGTCAAAGATCTACAATTGACAGCCGGGGCCAACAACTTAACGTGCTATCCGAGGCACGGAGAGTGATAATTAATTTATAAAACGCACATAACTAACGAAAAGTCAGAACCCGAGACCTCTGACTTGCCAGTCGACGGTCACCACCACTAGGCTATCACGACTCTCTCTCTCTTTTAAATCTACAGAAGTTTTACAAAAAGAGTTTCAGTGAGTTATAAGGTTCGTAAAATCCTACAGCTTCCAAACAACACCATTAAGATGTAGAAAGTGTAATAGGGTAACTATCGTTTTATAGCCATATAAACTGACAGACAAGTATGGGCCTGTCAACCATAGATTGTTGGATGGGAAGCGGATATTGGACGTTAATACCAGTTTTATGGTCGGAACACGATTGGTATTGGATGCACAATTCTTTTTTTATTTATTGCTGTAGATATTACTATTTATTACAAGTTTATTTGATACTGGAATATTATTAGTATTGTTTTTTATGGAACTTGGATTTCCTTACTTTGATAGTAACATAGGTTTTACTATAACATATAATCTTCATACGTATTTTTCTGTTCCCGATTGAGTATATTTTGTGAATAAGGAAAAATAAGCCATAAATATAAGAGCACAATTTTTAGAGTAATTTGTAACTAAAGTGTCATTTCAGTGGACATTTTCTGGCGACCTAATTCTGAGTGAATTGCCGAGGCCCTGACCTATATTCTACATACCGCACGCGTATTCCAGGTCAAGTCTAGTATTATCGTATAAAAGCCGGCTTTGGTAGCACTAGAGGTCAAAATTTAGTTAATTAGTAGGCTGTATGAACCTAAATAATGCATACATTTTCAGTAGAATTTTCTCTACTTTAATAAATATTAATAGTATACAGGGTTATTTGTAAAACACCAGCATCCTTAAAAGGGGTTATTAATCTCATCATTATGAACAACTTTCACTATGGGACCAACCCTGTAATCGCAAAAAAAATCAACTGTTCAATCAACAATCAAAAAATAAATGTATGGAACAGCTGATTGGACAGGAAGCGGCTGACTCAAAAAACGATTTTGCCATTATAAATATCACATGAAACCGAATTACATCAAATAAATTCCTCTATTACATTGTATATGTGAGGTGAATAATCTTGAGTGTTGGAATTTGGTTTAGACTAAAAAATATTTGGCTTTGAAATACTATTTTATTTAAGTGTAGCAACTAGGAATACGAACATGGTTATAGAGAAATACTGTTGACACGAAAAACTTAAAGAATTTTTGTCTTGTTTCAGCAAACTATAACAAGACTTCAAACAAAACTGCCAATTCTAAACAGAAAAGCATCGAGTAAATACGTGACAACCCTATTTACAACACGTTTTTATTACTTTTTTACCGGTACAGTTCGGTAAACTCGTGTTTACTGCGTTTTATTATTGCTCTATGCTTATGTTTTTCTGGCAAACGCTGACTGGCTTTTATGTTACCCTCGAATGTAAAAGCTTGGAACTGAGAATGAATTCCTGAAAAGTAATTGAAATTATGATCAATTTGTTAATTCTTAATTCATCTGAATTAATATTTGTTGAAAATGGATGAATCATTTTGTTTTCTACAAACTCAATTTAAGTTGTAATTTTGCGTTTTATTAATTACGTGGGACAAAGCCGATAATTATATAAGTCCATCAAATATTTACGGCTACAATTTTAAATACTTACTGAAATAATTTACGTATTTGTAAAGTTAGCAGCTGGGATTATTAGAATTAGGAGTCCTACTTAACGTCCTATTTTAAGGACCTACTTAAAGTTTAATTCGATAATATCTCTTCACCGGTAAATTTCAAGTACTTAATAGCATTTTTTCGCTTTGTGGTACGTAGACAGGTTATGATATGAAATGTAGATACGTTGGAACCACTTTCACATGAACAAGCACACTCTATCATCGCAAAAACAAAGTCTCAATAAATCCATAGTCAGCAAAGCTGTCAGTCCAAATAACTGGAGCCTCACAAATCCGTTAAATCCGTTTTTTCGGCGACACATCGTCAATGGAAAGTGCGCGGTGGTTACGGATCACACCTTGGGTTAAGCCTCAGGGGCGCGCGCCGCGCACGCATCAAATTTTTCGATGACTTAATCTCGTGGATTTGTGGCACCCCTGCGAGGCGTGAGCTGCCTTTTAAGGAGAACAGGTACGGAACTCGTGTTATTGTTGCGGCTCTGATATTCATTATGAATGTGCTATATTATGATTATATTGGTGTAATAAAAAGTACTTAAAATTGGAGTATAGGGGAAGGTTACACGTGTGATAAATATTGCGATATAGATTGAGAGTGAAAATTAGGGTGATGACAGATTCAAAATGGTTTACAATATTGTATGATTTCCGAAATTCAGGGGGGTTACTCTTGAACTAGGTACATACGTACCATTCGGTACGCCAATGATTTTGCTATTCATGTTGAAATGCACGACTCAAATCTAAATTGCGTTTGGTTTCGGCTCTATAAATAACGATCTGTGAGCATTCACTGATGATGACGGTTGTACGGACGATTGTAATCGAGAGCTTAAAAAATGTGTACTAAACTCTCACAATATACTGAATTAGAAATCCATAGAAAAACACGTTCCATTGAAAATATATAACGATGTTGTATAGAGTGGTTCTCGACATAATCTTGCGATGTTTCCCCCGCAATCGTACGGATTTACGTTACCGCGAATTGAATTGAAAGTGGGATGAACGCCCTTTGTTTATAGAACCTGCTTCTGCGTGAAAAAATATGTATTTCGTTATCTATTTGTAGAAAATAATGAAGTGTTTTGTTTGAGGTTTAAATATTCGACGAAAGCTTTGTTTGAATTGTTTTGTTTTTGACCTTGAGTATGTTGCTATCAAATTACATTACTTTTTTAAAAAAATTGTACATGCAAAGCAAACTGTTTAAAAACTGAGATAGTAGTTGGTTTTAATCGATAGGTCGCAGAGGTTTAAATCCATTAATCGATGTTTTCTTGCTATCGTTAAAATACTATCAATATTGCGTTTAATCATACACTAAGTTAAATAACCTTTTTTTTAATAAAATCATATAAAAGTTAATGACAGCATCGACTTAGTATTTGTCTGTCATCTAACTGATTAGTTAATTACTCTATATTTTAGAACACAAGTCTATCAATGTTAGCTATTAAATACAAACAAATCCCACGTTTCATTTGTCCAACACTAGCTAATTAGTTAGGGGCGATACTGCCAATCTATGGGCGCCATCTTGCAGCTCACGTTCGAAGCTCAGTCTTCGCTAATTGGATGACGTTTCTCCTCGAGGATCGACGGCGACGGTTCGTCTCCACCAATTATCACCTATTGATATCCCCACGATTTTCTTACAACTCTGTTTCTTCGTTGATTTCATTGTATGTGGGTCACGTATTTTCTTAGGTCGGATACCTACGGCTACGTGTTTGAGGTGTTTGCGAGTAACACGGTTTCGTGCGACTAATGAGTGTAGAAAACTTGCAGTTTTAGTCGATTTAAACATTTTAAATTCTATATGAAACTCTTCGACGAGTATAAATTGGTAAGACTAGTTAAGATATTTTTCTTTTAATTCGGAATACACCCAGTAGAGTAGGTTAGGTTAGGCCTACTGTTAAAAAAGTATAGGTACTATCACATCAAAGAAGGTTTAAAAATAAAACGACATGTGAAAAAATAATTTAAATTTGTGGCTTATTGTCTAAGTTATGAGATTTCGAAGTATGTGGAGGGGGTTATTAATATCGTCTCCCTCTTCCCGGAAAATTAGGGTTTGTATATATAAGTTGACAGTTCTTTGAGTTCGACATTCCAAAAAGAATGAAGAAGAATGGAATATTTAAATTATTTATTTACTTGAATTTAATTTTTTCGTGAAGACTTGACAACTACCATAATGATTAACTAATTTTACAAAAATCAGAGGTATCTACTATCTCGGATTCAAACTTGAGGTCTCCGACGCGCTACTGTTAGACCTTAGTAACTTAGTTTAATTTCATCATAATGACTAATTACTACGTTCGAATTACCAGAGTACTATCGCTTACTGCGATCTGAATTCCAAATTAGTTTTGTCAATGGTAATGATTGAGCATAGTCCTAATTAATTTAAAGAATACTGCGGCTTTTCCACGTTGTTATAGTAAAACGCTCACGTAAGTAAACTGTCCCTACGCACAAGTTATTTGCGCCTTTTCCTATAATTTGGCTTATAATAAAAATGTGTTTTTAGTTCGGCATCGACCGAATTTATGTGGCCGGTATTACAAGTCCTTTTATTAGTTAGGAGCGTATGGTAGAGCGTAGGAGGTATGGTGTTAGTGCTGTTGGTACTAAAATTGAGATTTTATGATTCTTTTTTAACGTAATGATGTCGCATGTACAAGAAAATAACGTTATATAAAGTTTCTTTGCGGTTGTACTTACTCTAATAGTATTACTTTAGATTTAGGTGGTGTTTTGTAAGTGAAAAGCCATAGAAATTACATAAATTGAATAACAGCGTATTTATACAAAATTTGAACATACCTACTAATATTTTTATTGTTAGTTGATTGATATACTACAATCAATTATATTTTAAATGAAAATAATGATAATAAAAATAGACTTTACATAACTTTTCGTCCTCCCCTCTCCTACCTCTTCTCGACTACACAAACGTAGTGAGAAGATTCAAAAGAACAAAACTTTTCAAGTTAGTGTTTGCAAAATAATTAAAAAATAGTGTAATGTACTGCAAGTGCTACCAATAACTTAAAAACAAAGTGTCTTCTTCGCCTTAATAGAGTTAATAAGAAAAGCGCTAATGGACACATTCTGAGTACAATGACATTTTAATATTTTAAGTTAAAATTGAATTACTTATTTGTATAATTAGAAAGCTAGATTGTAGTTACATTAGGGTGCATTTTTATACGATGTATACTAAAATAAGGAAAAAGAATATTACGTTTTCGACATAATTAGGTTAGGTTTTAGGGTTTAGGTTAGGTTTGTAGTTGTACATAGTAAAATGTCGGTAGTATATAGTAAGTAAGTGTCGGTTAATGTTTATAAAGCAGAAAATAAAATCAAAATCTGACGAAACGAGTAAAATAAAATCAAATATTTACTTTCATATAATAGCCTGCAGTTCACTACATTCGAAATTTAATCCGTCTGTGGCTGATGTTGCTTGTAGCAAAATATCGAAAAACAAAATATTGAAATGATTCAAAAAGAAATATAAATACTTTTTTACATTTTCCAATAAGTCTGCATCCGTGTTTGTATTTATTTGCAGTGTTTTTTTAAAGTACTGACTAAAAATCAATGGTTGGCAAATAATCTGGGGAAATCACGTGCGGGATTTTGTAACTCATGTTTTCATCGAAAATCTCTTTCGAAGCTGTCTATTGTTGGTTTCCCATAAAATATCTTGTTTTTCTTGTTTCATAAGGTCTTATGTTGAATAGGTACTTTTATGTTCATCGAATATACCTAGTTGTCAATAAGTTTTATTGACGATTTGTTATGAGGGTTCCGTTCAGAATGCTGTTTCTTATTCTTATTATTACAAAACCAGAAAGAGACAAAAAATCTTTCATTTTTTTATTTAGCTCTAGATTCAGATTGTTAAAATAATAATGATGATGATGATGATGATGTCCTTCTTCCGTCAACGGCGAACCTTGTCAGCTCCAGATATGGGAGCGATGACTAGCAAAACCAAACGTGAAAATAAATACAATTCAACAGCTGCAAATTTACATCCAGATTTAATACTAGTTGTAAGTATGGTAATGCACCTTTCAGTTTAGGAGAAGATTTATTTCTTGGAAGAAGACAAAAGATGGCAGCGAGTGACAAATGGCGGCTGCGTCAAAACAAACACAGCTTGGAGATGGAAACACAAAACTCGGCGAGAAACAAGAAAAAAATACTGCATTTTCTCGTTCTCATATGTTATTTATACGATCTAAAATTCGACATAACAACTTAGACTGTATAGACGGAATGAAGTTTCAGATATTTACAATTTTTGTGAAAAAAATATAAAACTGTAAATTTATATGAGCAAGACAGATTATATATTGTATTCATTAAAAATGCTATTATTACGGAACCCTTTATGCGCAAGTTCGACTCGTATTTGCCCGGTTTTTTCGTTCTTTTTAGTTTTATATTGCCTCGGATATAGCGTAATTTTTTCTGGTTAGAATAAACCTCGACTTAATGAAATAAAAACAGCCGCAGGCAAACCAATTATTAACAAATGCCTACGCACATCAGCTTGTAACTAAAGTTAGTAAAAAGTAGAACAGAATAAAAAAAAATACAGAGAATACACATGTCGAACAGGACGGACCAATTCAGACTAATTCATTTGAACTCGCTCGCACAGCGTGCTTGTTCGAGTGGAGTTTCCTCGAAAGCCGGACTACGAAATATCAATCTAAAACAGCGTTCCCCAACAAAAAAGGAACTATCTCCACTACGTCAAATAACCCAAACTATTCGAGTGAAATATCTTTATTGAAACAGCCATTTTATTTTAGCCGTTCTTTGCACCGGCCGAATTTATTAAAGACCGATACAGAGAGACATATTTTTTTATTGCGAAAACGACAATTTTTTTTGTTTAACTAACCGTCGCACATTTCCTTGTGCGCGTAATAAAACTGACCTTTTTTTTACGATCGCACAGACAATCGGGTATATAATGTGAATTTGTCAAGAAATGTCCGACACCTCGCGTTCGGATCGAATTTACCTTTTAAGGGAAACGACGGGTCTCTGGGGACACCTGGTGATATACAAATAAGTACGTCTGCTAGAGCAGTTATAGCGTAGTGGTATGATCGATGGACTGCCAAGTTAAAGGTCGTAGGTTCGAAATCCAGGCACGCACCGCTGACTTTTCATATCCATGCGCGTATTAGAAATTAATTATCGCTTGCCAAAACGGTGAAGGAAAACGTGAGTAACTAGCACACCTGAGAGATTTTTCAACAATGTGTAAAGCCATTTCAGAGGTCTACGGGCGGTTTAAATTCTGACCATACGATAAAGAAGATTATCACTTGCAATATTTAAATACATATTACTATTAACATCATGAGTATCATGACAAAACCAGCACACACTTAAGCCATGTTAAAGGACTAGCCGATTGATCCGATTTACTCGTATCTGATACTGCTTCATTTATTTGCTTTATCAACCAAAACAGTCAGAAAGTACGTCTGCTTAAGTTCTAAAATAGCAAAAGATAATAGCAATTTGTGTAACGTTTCGAAGTTAAGTGCATTAATATGTAATCCTTAGCAACGGGAGATTATACTCGTTAGCGTTCATTGTATGTGTACAAAGTGTACCTACATATTAGTCTGTGGCGACCTTTTCAATCGTATTCAGCAAATCTGTAATCTTATGTTTTTTAACTACCACTGAACCGATTTTGTGATCCTATTTGCAGTTCCAAGTAATATAGTTTACCGGTTTCAGGAACATTTAGTTTGTCTCTATCGATCATAGCTTTAGACCCGAATACACGAAGTTTCAGATTGGGCGTAGCGTTTATCATCGGATCGAGGTAAGAGTTGGCACATTTATAGCTTTTGTCTAAATGTTACTGAAGTTCCGGTGTTGGAAAATCCTACATAAATGTTGTACAGGGTTTAATGGATACCTTTATAACGGTTAAAGTTAAACCATTGACTACTTTAGCTTGCTATTAAAGAATATGAAGTGTTATAATCAATGATTAAAATAATTATATTATATTCTTAAATTAAAAAAGTTTATAGTGCCTAGTTTATTTTGCAATTTATCATTAAGATCAATTAATTGTTTCTTTTTGTACAAAGAAGACAACATGAATTTTGACAGCAGAAAAAATAACAATGACGTACTTATTAATTATTTGTCACTAAATTGATTTACTCTGATACCTAATAAATAAAATATAATTTCCTAAAACAAATCATTATTCCCAAATGAAATATTGACGAATATGCGACCGAATTTGTCATGTAGGTATGTCATGGCCAGAGGAAGAAATGGGATGCGTTCAAATAGAAAATTAATTGGACATCGATGTAATGAGTGGAGCGAAGTCCACAGTGAATGGACGTTCAGAGTGAAGTGTCCTCGATGGAGGGTGTTTATGAAAAGACCGGTGAATGAACACAAGAGGGATTGAAAGGACTGAAGAATCCTTGAAAGTTGTTTTGTTATACAAGTATCTTTATTGCCGTTGCTAGTTTTACTGCATCTATCCAGAGGCATTTATTTTGCGTTGTTTTGTAAGACGTACAATTCTTTTGATAAATTTATTGCCACAATAAAATAGACACTTAAGGAATTTTTGTGGAACATCAGGAGTTCAAAAAACGAAAAATTACTGAAGATAATTAGTGATAACTTAGGCGTAGTTCAAAACTGAGAGAGTTTGGAATTGTTGTACACAAAAATCTCCTTTCTTTGTAGGTCTTTTGTATAGTTCTACTGACAACATAGTAATTTAAAGCTCATATGAAACGTAAGCATTGGGAAAGCGAGAATTCATTATGTCCTCTGTAGTTTCTATTCATTTAAAAACTTTGCTGAGAGCCCTGAGCCGTTAATACGCACGTTTACTACTTAATTGCATCTAGCTAGATGCTATTTTACTCGACGCTAATGGAGAAGCTTAGCAAATATAGAGTCAGCAAACAAAACTCCAATCCAATGACCATCACTCAGTTAAACGCAATTGCGTTTACATCAGCACATATAGCCAATTACGCGTTCAATACAGTACCACAGGCAGTGGTACTGTCAGGCTCGAATCGCATCTAATAATTGTTAGTAGCATCAAAATGTGGGGTGATTTAGCCACTTTAGTGAACTAAATATCGAGGCATAGTCTGTGGACATGACCGCTAGCATTTGCGGGATTACCTGGCGTGGTTTGGCAGCCATCCAAGCGTTACACGACTCTTTGCTGGGAGCCAGTGTGGCGGCGTAAAGCGTGGTTTAGATTGTTAAATTTTCAAGTTTTTAGAATGATTAAAGCTTTTAATTTGTGGTTGGTTTCAGTCAGTAGTTTTGTTTAATTTGTTGTAGTTTGTAGTCACAATACTTTTTGTGTGGCATGTGGCGATTTACTAAAACATGCAAATTATTTATAGACATACTCAAAATATTGTTATAATATAAAATAATAATACCAATAATATATTTCCATAAACCACAAATAATCAAATTTAAGGGAAGATTTCTGTGCGCATTGTGTACGTATTGCTACAAAATAACTTCCTAAAATACCTTTCAGTTTGTCATTTTATACGCTGAATTCTACTTTCTTGCACGATCGAGCCTTTATTCTTGATACATAACTAGATTTAGTAGTTTCAATTTAGCGATTCTTGTAAAGTGATAGTGGTAATATGAAATATATGAGTCCTTCAGTACCTTTCAACAAATTGCTGAACGTGAAGCTTTATGATATGAATTCTATGAAGGTATTCAATTCAAACAATTGAGACATTGATATTATTTTGAGTGTTACGCATCGAGTTGAAGGATCTCTTAATCTTAGAAGATTTAGATGAAATTGGGAGACAATGGGAATAATATATTTATGTAAGTTTTCAGAACTTTTTGTTGGAGAAAATGTATTAAAAAAATGTAATATTTGAAATGTAATATGACGTTGCATGATGTTACAGAATTCATATATGTTAACTATATAATTATGTTCAAGAATGATAATTATGATAGGTTACAAATATGATGTTACAAAAATTACAGAAGAAAATGGTAGAGCTTCAACTAAAGATCGAAGTAGAACTTCAATTATCGAAAGTAACATTAGTCATTGTATTCTTAAAAATAAAGACTGCTTTACTGTCGCAAAAGCTATTGCTGTGCAATAGGTTCAAGCTTCGATTCTGACAAAGAAAGTGGTATTCGGTTCGGTAAATTCTCGCAGTTTGGAGCCGAAACTTGCTCGGTAAAAGACTCGCCCCCTGTTTCATGGGACTCATAATAACTAGCAAAATGTGGGAGTAAAATTCAGCTGCCTCCTATGGGAAAATAAAAGTGTATTGTTATAATGTGCTGTTGAGTTAAGTTGGTAATGTTTTAGGCAGAAATTGTACTAGACGATGTTCGGAGTAGGTACTTAATTTGGTAGTATGTGAATTGATTTGCATCAATTTAAAATCCCATACAGGTGCTGAGATAAATACGTGTTCTATTAGCTATCATATAAATAATAATCAATCAAAGGCCTTCAAAGGTCGCTCTGGACACCTTACTTTCGCGCATACTCTCTTTAACTATATTGTTTGTATGTTAAAAGAGTCTTCGACCATTGAGTTTGTTTCGGCTTTTTATCTCAAAGCTTGTCCATAAAATAATGCTCTACATTCAATCTGACTTGGAGTGGTAGAGGTAGGATTGTAGCTATCTGATGTTAGAATTCCAATTTAGGTTTTACAAATGACACAGCAGCGACCAATATTTGTGATATTGTTTAAAACACAAAATTTCACACCCCTCAAATTGCAAACTAAAAAGTTTTCAACAGCTACATGTAATTTGGACGTAAGTAATTACCCAAACAGTTTTAAGACTTGGGTGTTATGTGGCGTAGTTTATCGGAAGCTGGCAGTCACCCAAACTCTCGGCTCAGGAGGCTTTGCGACCCACCGCGACTCAAGTCCAGTACATCTAAAGCCTTAAGGTACACTTACGTACGTTAGCCACTCAGAAAATAGAAATATTTTGTGTATTTCAATATCTTTTGTTTAGTTTTTGTACGAAGAGCTTATCTATTTCAAGTTTGTATGTTGTTACTTCACTTAATGTTGATGTTTAATGTGATTGGTTGAGTGTCTTTCAAAATTTACATTTACACAGTATTCATAACTTTAACAGCTACAAAAAACTAGCAAATTAATTAATATGGTAATGCATACAGACGAATTATAAGCAACATGAGTATGAAACATACGAAGTTCATTACATCTTATAAATTCATGTAAATTACATATAACAATATGATACCCTCGTCTTACAAAACAATTTTGATACAAAGTCGAAATTTAATTTATGCAAAGTGTCGCCAAAGTCAATATACTTTGAAACTCTTTTGAAATCATTATTCCCGCGGAATGTTGGGGGCTTGTGACAGCTGAGTTTCAGGCACATAGTAAACAATAAGTTGACAAAGTTAAATGGTATTAGATATTCGCACCGCGTCTCACTTCGTCTTGGGAATCGTTGAATTACTCCATGTTCATGGTTATCTTGCTTTTAAGAGGTAAACTAAGCAAGGGTTTCATTAATTTGTGAGCGTTTTTTAAACAAATACATTATTTAAAGGGTTTATAAATTTTTAATAACCTACAAAATAAAGTCCTAAAAATAATATCGACACTATTTACTTCTCAGCCAATAACTTTACCTAAGACGGTGTATACTATGCACATGTAAACTTCTCTTACAACAACTTGCTATCAACATGCATTAAACTAAGTCTATGCGTGCTATACGAATATACGTCGTCTTATTAATACTTGACGGTAAATCTAAGTGATTGGCGCCACAATAAGATGCCTCCCGGGGGATGCTAATTAATTTCTACGTGCTCTTGTTACGGTGCATAATGTGGTGATCAGCAACTAATCCCCTTTGAAGGATACAAATGTATCTAGTCGATTTTGTAGAATAAAGCGTATTTACATAAGGTACTTTTAGTCGTAGGGAGAGTAGTAAATCTAGTAGATCAAATAAGGCAAATAGGCTTACATTAGAACATACCGATTACTACTTGTGAAAAGAAAAAAAAAGACGTTAAAAAGGCACAAAGATCATAAATAATAATCAAATCATCAATAAAATTTTCTTCGCAGCTTTAATTAACTGTAAAATCCGTTCAATCTCAATTATAATAATAGCTCTGTAGCTATCTATGGAATTCTTCAACTTCTTAAGTCAAATTAATCACCGTAAAATGAAGCCAAAGTGACTGTTCATTAGAATACCTCTTTGTTTCTTTAAATAGGAATTTGTATTGATTTATTGGACGATTTTTTTAAGACTATGGATACCGTTGTAGTTAGGTAAGTTCGGGCAGAATTTGACGGTATGCATATCCTAACCTTATCCAGCATACCTTATTTGTTAAAAAGAATTGAATATATCCCGGTAGGTACCTATTTGTCTTAGTTATGTGGAAGTTTATTTTTGAATCACAAACTCAAACAGTCATTGCTAAGTTCGTCCTGCGCGCAGTACCGTGGTTTCCTACGGCCTAGCTGATTGAAGAAATTAAAAAAAAATCAGGTTTGACAGATTAGCCCCCTTGATACCTATATCCTCTTGTCATTTGACCGTAATTTAGATGTATGTCCCTTTGGTGCATACCAGTTTAAGATTGACATTGACGGTAGAACGGAAAACAGAGATTAAATTAAAATCTTTTAGGACGTTCAAAGTTATTAATAAATTATCAACATTATTGGCAACTATTGTTTAATAACTGTAAGACGAGTCGCGTCTTCAGACATTTGTTTAGCTTCACAAAGCAACGAAAATATCAGCCGCGTATTTCGGATCTACGTAATTGCTTGATTAATTATTAGCAAGGGAGTAGATGGGGTTAAAACGAGACGAGGGTCGTACCGAAGATCTACAGCGAGCGACATCAATAAGCTTTAATTGGTGACGACCATCATAGCTATTAGCTCGCTGGCTCAATTAGGAATATCGGCTGAAATCTCGCCCTACCCGCTGTAATAAGTTTAGCTCTGGATTGGGTTAGGACACAAAGTTGGGGAATTTATATTGATTCGGGGTTAGTCACGATCAAGCTCCCTGTCATTATTTGATTTAAGCTATATAAGTATTTTAATACTCGTGACTGGAAATTCTATCGATTGTGGTTTATGAAGCCCTAGTACCTACGAGTTTGGTAACTACGCAAATATAGACAGTTTTAGCTGAGAAGTAATATTATAAACGTGTCTTGTTTTTACTTCTTAGGAAGGACAGAGACGGATACTACGTCTCATAAAAACTGTCAGTATTCGCTTGGTTTACAAACTCATACTAGAGGGGGAAAGAGGACTGTAACTGACTGGGTTGATTGGTCGAAACCGATTACGTATAAAGGTACATTTGATGATGACATTATTTGGCCCCATGTGTGAATGTGAGACAGTACCGGATGGGGTTTCTAGCTAAATAGCGCTTACCGATCCACGACTTGAGTGACCGTTGCTTAAGCGACACAGGAATTCCTAAAAAGGGGTCTGTAATTACGATTCTCATACCAAAATAAATACATCTGTAGCAGTACCAAAAATTATATACAATTACTGTTTAATTTTTATAATTATTTATTAGATTTAGTAAAATATAAATAGTAAGCAGGTTTATAATGAAAATAAACAATAAATATAATTATTCTACTAGAATAAATTACTACATAGTATAAAACAAAGTCGCTTCCCGCGTCTGTCTGTCCCTATGTATCCTTTTGATGCGATTTTTTTAAATAGATAGAGTGATTCAAGAGGAACGCTAATACATGCATATTAGCGTAACCGTGCGAAGCCGGGGCGGGTCGCTAGTATACTATATAATAATAATATATTTTACTTTATATTTCGGTATATTAAGTATTAAATACGTTTTTATATATAATTAATTCTATGCTATGAATAAAAAGGCCTACAAAATAAATAATTTCTATTCTATTTTAGATGTATAAATCATATAATTTAGAGATTGACGATAATTCAACAATGTAATGGCTCAAATGAAATAGAAACGTCTTTCAATTAGCAATTTTCCAAAAAAGTTCAACTTTCTCAGACTTTGCACGGAGCTCATTATTGAGGGTAAATCGGAGAGAAGGACCATAACGCTGGTCCTTAGAGATTATTGTTACTGTTTATTGCGATCATTATTATCAATATTTTATCACTAATACGTGTTAAGTGGGATCAATTGGTTTCGGATTGTGAGCATTTGTTGTGCTAATTAATTAAGAAGAGAGGGGGGGTTAATTGGTTTTGAAAAGGTGGGCAACGCGCATGTAAATTATAAATCAGCCTGTAACTGTCCCGATATAGGGCATAGGCCTCTTCTCATACAGAGAAAGATCGAGCATTAATCACCACGCTAGCTCACTGCGTGTTGGCGATTTCAGAAATGATTTCCTTACGATGTTTTTCTTAACCGTTAGTCAGTGGTGTCTTAGATTAACTAAGAAAGTAAATATGACATTGAAAAAGTCACATTGGTACATGCCAGGTTCGAACCCACACCCACGTGCTTGCAGAGCGGGTCCGTAATCAATGAGCCTTCACGACAGCATAAATATTATTTATTTTTATTTTATTTATTTGTTTATATCGAGTAACCAAAGACAAAAAAAATAGATACAAAAACTTACAACGACTAAAAAGACATACATAAAAATAAAATACCTCTACACTAAACTTTTACGGTCACCACTATGGCATATGGTCATCATTAACCATCAAGCAGGCCGTAAGCTTGTTTGTCACCATAGCCACCATAAAAAAAAAAAAATGTTTATTGATTAAAGCAGATACGTTGTAACGAACATACAATGTATTAATATTCATTTAATTTTAAATATTTCAAAGTTTATCTTTAGTATGTAGCTTTAGTATCAGATTTTGTTTGATCTTAAAAATTGAAAAATGTATGAACCTTGATTGATCATAGAGTAATCTTTTTATAAAAGAAATACACTAGCATCTGATACAGCATTGAAGTTTTTTTTTACAATAAAAAAAATATATACTCATAAATGTATTTAAATTTTTAAAGTATCTTTAAATAAAACTTATAAAACTATTAATATAACGCGTAATTTAATACCTAGCTTAAAACTTAATGGCCTAAGTATTGGAAAAAAGATTATAAAAGTATCCTTAGACCGCTTATCTAAAAACCCACTTTAAATAACGTTCCAAACTTCAGATCTGCTAAACATTTAGCTAACGTAAGTGATAAATATAGGCTAGAATATCGGTTCACTCTTACCCCGCAATTACGTAGTGCGAGGGTACCTAAGATATGATGAATCGCTACTTTCCCTCAGCGGGGACCGACTACCCCATTTAGTGTTGCCATATTGAAGATAAGAAATTTCGGGATAAGCGCGTGATATTCAATCTGAAATTGTTAGTTAAAACATTTTTTTAAATTAACCTAATAGCCACGTTTTAGTCATTTTGACGCATTGGTTAGGGATCCGCTTTGCATGGGTGTGGGTTGGAACCTGGCATGTACTAATGTCACTTTTCCAATGTCATAATAGCTCAGATTTTTTGGTAATAATTTGCCATTTACGTCTTTCCATTTAGGTAAAAAAACCTTTAGAACTAAGTATCTTGTGGTAAAATTTAGTCTACCTGTGTTACCTAAACAAAATATTTATTAAACACATTGTGTACTCAAGCGAACAAAACATGATCATTAAATAAAGTGGTCTATGTACACGGTATACTGTACCTAGAAATATAAGAGAAAGTACAAAATCCAGAAATCCAATTCCAACTGAATCAATACCATTCATAGGAAATCGGTGCTATTCCTAAAAATAATGGAAATACATTAACGACCCGCTCTACCTAGCGTAGCGGACGAAAATCAGGACGATCCACGAAAATTGGTATTTTTGGTAACAGTAGTCCCACCCCCGTCTGCGACGGTCTTATCCCACTTTTGTTGATATTCGACTGACCTACAAACACAGTTTTCGTTCGCACTACGTAGATACAGACTACAATAATATTTTACGTACTTTTGAATTTGTAAACGAGTTCCTTTAAAGAGGCGTTTTAGTAATAAGGTGTAATAAAAATAACAATGAACATCAATTTTTAGGGGTGTGAAAAAAGTACATTTACGACTGAGTGAAGTGGAATGGAGAACTGAGTTTTTATAGTAGGTACCAATTTGTTGAAAGTAAGTACGTTTAGGTGTTATAGTACACTTGGAAGCACTAGAGTTATAGGTACTGAAAAAGTGAAAATTTTATGGTATTGTAAAAGATTTGAACGCAGATTTAGTTTCCAATTTCCTTATATTTCTGTGAATCTATTGCCTAATAAAGAAATAAAAGAATATCACTAAGTTAAAGTAGTTAAACACCAATTAAGCTATTCGAAATCCTATTTAGAATTATTTAAATGTTCTATAATCATTACCTTCTGAAATACAAGTTCCATCCATTCAAAGAAAACTCATCCCAACTTCACTTGGTGGACATAACATTACCAAACGCTTAACGAACGAAACCCCAAATTTATTTCACCATTGTTACTTCCTCGCGTGGAGAAGAATCCCGGATATGAACCACTCAGCCCTTTTAGTGTTTGTCTTTTACCTTCCTTCACGAGTACGTCCCCAAAGACCTCTTATTTTATTCAATATATGTAGATGTAATGTTTGTTTAGACAGATGGGGTTGGTATGTATTGCTTATGTGAAATGAAATGTGTTATGCTCATGAGAAATTAAACAACATTTTTTGGTGTTGTTTTAGGTGCCTTCAAATACGAAAAATAATGTTGCCTTTTTTTATTCTAGTCGGTAATAAAGGTTGGTTATGTTAATATATTATAACTTTTTTTTAATAATATTGCACCTGTTAATGTAAGGAAAAATTATGGTACTTGCTGTTAGTCAATCGTAACTGAAAATGTTTTAAAACATCATTTGTAATACTTCTACTTTCCCTTGATTTAATTTTTATGGGTTTAAAAATTTAAAATTAAAATCATTTACTAGTTAATAATATAATAAAACAAAGTCTTTTGATGTTTCAGTAATAAGGCTCTTGGCAGAAATGCCATAAAATACATATTGTGTAACAAAACAAAAATGTACATATTTTTTTAATAATTAAAAAATAAGTAGGTATAGAAGATTTAATAAAAAAAATAAATAAAAAAAAAACACGTTATGATTTATATTTTTTTTCCTTCACTTCAATAATATAGAGAGTATCCAATAAAATTGTGTGACCATTTACTAAAAAGAAAAATAAAATACATCGAGTTTCGCACAATAATTACGGAACTAAAAATAATATAACAAAGAAAAAAAATCTAAATGGTCACAACCTGCAGGCAACGTTCCCAAAATGCTGGCCGTATTGCTTTGCTGGATGCTCTATTTACTTAAATAAAATTTTATAATTATAAGATTTTGTGTTGAATAAAAAATTCTGATGTTGATTTATACTTTAATGTAAACATCATAAATTTAATAAGTATCTACCTATATAATATATTTATATTATTAGCAAATAGATTGCCTACTGAACAAACATTCGTAGGTATTACAATGTTGCGATAACAATCCGGTCGCGTATGACGCACGAACTTTTTATACGATAGCTATTCGGTATTTCGACGATATAGCCATGGCCCGGATAGCTCAGTCGGTAGAGCATTGGACTTTTAATCCAAGGGTCCAGGGTTCAAGTCCCTGTTCGGGCGGGCTTTTCTTTTAGTTTCTTAATTTTAAAACGTATAAAAAGTGTAACAAGATGGTATAAAAATGTTTAAATATATAAAAGTATTCACAAGAATAAATGCATGAATTTATAGTTACATTCATTAAGCGTTGTGTATGATTATGTGTTATTTTAAAATCTTAATTAAATTATGTACCTACATTTATTTACGAGGAAAATTATTAAATTAATTAATAATAACTATTATGAAAAATATAACTCGGTTTAAACAAAAACAATTAATTCAAACCACTCACTGTTCGTCACAATTAGGCTGTCTTGCTTCATTTGGTACTTACAAACGAAAAACCAGTAGTTTTTCCGATTAATTTCGCTGTCGAAGTGTGTATTTAGTAGTAACGTAAGTGCCAATTAGGAGTATTTACAGTTTCGTTCGCTAGTAAATATTTACCGTCTTGTTACTAAACCGGGTGCCAACGGTCCTCCTTACAATAAAATAGAAAACGAATTTTCCTAACGTAAACGAAAGAATCTTTTAGTTTGCTGTACAAACTCGATGTTTCATAAATACGGATTCCACCATAATATCGTACGAATAGTTGTGTTATTATAGGTTTATTTTATATAGAAATTCTTGTTTGTCGATATTGATATAAATTATGTTTGAGCTCGTTATATAGGCACAGCACAGATAATATTTGTATTTGCTGTTCTAATATCTTCCATTTGCTTTTAATATTCAAAGTAAAAATAGTAATGATTTGCAAATAACAGTGTTATAAAAACTGGGTAAGATATGTCTGGACGACATCAAAGTGAAGTTAGGAATGTATTTCTTCTAATTAATAGACCCAGTGTGAAAAAATAACACGACCAAACAGAGCAGTAGTAGAGTCATCAGCAGAAATGGGGTCTGACCGGGTTGATACTTGACGTCTCACAAAATATCGGCAGTTAATGATCACTAGCTAAAATAGTAAAGGGAAACATCGTGAGGAAATCAGCACATCTGAGAGGTTTTTAGCTATGTCGGAGGCTTATGGGTGGTTTAAATTCCGACATCAGGTATAGTTCGGCACCTAAACGATAAAGAAGAAGAAAGAAAAGAATATTGACGTACCAATTCCCCCTTCCATAATCTTCCCTCCCCTTCTATAATCTCCCCTTTCAAATTTTCAGCGTAATATGATCGGCAAAGCGCAGGTGTGCCCCTGGTGTTGCAAGCGTTTATAGGTTACGGGTAATCTCTCACCATCAGGATCGCCCGGCAATATGCTCGTTCGCCTCCTCAGTACACTTCAGTACAGTTGATCAAATTCAATAAGATATTCATAGTGATTGCAATTCAATTCAGTCATGTCTCAATATTGAATTAATTTATTTTCTGTCTTCGAATTAATTAAATTTGACTCAATAAACCGCAATTAATGTGGCTCAATTTAAATTATTTTCATGTAAACTTCAATATCGTGATGTGACAAATAATCCTGCATCACATTAGAACGTGTACCAAAGATAGTGCCAGTGATGTCTATGAGACAAATGAGAGGGGTGTGAGGTCCTTTGTACCGTCGGAAGACAAATGGAGGCATCGTCACGGACCATCGGCCTTTATGAGTAGGAAACTAACCGGAACACCTACTATGACGTCAGTTTCGCTTGAATACTTGGCCGAAAAGAAAAACTTGACGATAAAAACAAAAACGTTTAGAAGGCGTTTGTGTTTAATCCTAAAGGCAAACTTATAAGTTTGTTTTTAGGATTTGAAGTGTCTGTTTGTTAGAGGTATTTTGTGACATCCCGGTGGCACGTAACGATGGTTTTAAATGATTAATGAATTCAAGCATGCTTAAAAATAAATCAATACGTAACGTTCTCGGCTCGCGGTTTACTGCAATAGCTTTTCATTTACAATAACCCCGTTCTTATATTCCATAACATCAAGTTAGATCGGCCAATCTTAAGCCTATTTAGAAAAAAAATCCTGCAATTGAATAGAACAAGCTGAAAATATCTCTTACTTGACATTGCTGAGGTCCCTGTCTGTTCGGCGAGGCGGGTTTGGGCCGAACTTTCTTCGATAGTGGCCGCGAATCGAGCCCGGTGACTGCCACGGACACTGTCGTGACTCCGCTCAGCAGACCGCTCGACGACGATGATGTGCAGTCTGTAACAATATGTTTCAAATTAGCTTTCTGAGCCCACATAATTGATACATCTGTTGAAAAAATTATCCGCAGAATAATGTAAAATGTATAACTTCTTTAATATAAAACCTTTTATGGTATTGGTTAAAAAATCCTTACTTCTACTACTTACAAATGCGAAATTGTTAATGCGTTTGTTGGTTTTCCCTTTCATGCAGCATTGCGGCAACGAATGGATGTGATTTTTTGCATTGATATAGTTTACCAATCGCAGAGTAATATACGTACATTTTCCTCTCGGAAAACTTAGAACCACGGAAGCGAAGCCGCGGAAATACAACAATGGAACAATAAAATACATGTCGGCAAGAAAAATATGCCTTTACTCAAAGAGTGAATGTTTTGCCTTAACTGAAATTCAAAAGGACACTTATTGCGTTACCTACATAATTTTATTGAGAAATGCTTTTCTGTCATGAATAAAATACTAAATAACGAATTATTAGATTTAACTTTCGAAATATAAAGTCAATGAGATATACAATTTTAGAGGACCACACACACTACTGACTGATTCATGACGATACTTCTAAAATTTGACTCAACAATATAGTAAAATCCGCAAATCTGACATTACTAGGTATATCATAGCGACCTGTGTAGCTATAAGACACACATTTAGGCTAATCCTTGTTTCAGGATTACAGTAGGTACCGAGCTACTTATATTTTTAAACTATTTAAATGATCGGCTAAAACAAACTTTTGTAGTAAGTAGGTACTCAATAAATTGAATAATAAAATTGTTACAAACTCATTTGCACATCACTTTTTTGGATCACCTTTTTGGATTTCTATTTTGTATTCTAAATTCAAAAAAGTAATGACAACGGTGAAAACTAGGAGTTCATACGGGTTCACCTTTGTATATGTTTGCATTAAGAGTATTTTTAAAATAAACTGTGGTTTAATCATTTCCAGCGCCTTTCGTTTCATTCGTTACACACCGTCAGTAACAAAAATATTCAATTCAATTTAGATAAACTGTAGCGCAGTCAAAATATTTATGTAGTAATTATAATCATTATTTATTACTTACTAAGGAGTAATGTCCATCTTAAGATCCGAAAAAAGGCCTCTACGTCCGATGATTTTGATTACTTAAAATAGGGATTCTATTAATACTACAATCTACAACTTACTTTCACAACTAAGTAATTTAGGTAGCGAATTCAATTTCGTCATTGACTTACCACAAAATATTTTAATTCAATACCTATTCGATACAAATTCATTAAAAGCACCATCAAATAGAAATTAATTCTGTATTCAACAAATAACTTCATCAATTTGCAAACGCAAATATGACTGACATTTTATTGTAACGTGTAATTCTGTGCAACCCGCTGTGGTTGTGTGGAATAACTTTCAAAATATGTATAATAACATCATTGGAATTCAGTGATCGGGTTGCATGCAGTTTTGTTATGAAAATAATTTCATTTTGCTAAAATATCGTATTTTTATTTCGTAACAGGTAAAAATATATGATATTTGTGCCATCTAAATATTTCGGAATAACGAATACATAACATTTAGGAGATAGTGGTACGATTAGCTTAGATTTACCATGGGATCGCAAAAGGCCTTATCGGTAGGCCACAAATGAGATGGGCAACAACGTAATTAAAACAGTCCACAACAGGTCGGAATGGAGATTGGTGAAGGAGGCCTAAACCTACTGTAGAAAACAGCTTAAGATGATAATATCTTTATACTGTACCGAGAACATCATTTTGAGCTAAGTTTAACATCATTTATATAAACTTTTAAAAATAACCGATTCTTCAAAAATTTATACGTATGGTTGTATTATTGAAGCAATTACACAATCTGAAGTTCGATTTTATCGCAAACATGATTTTGGAAAGGGTGCTCCCTCAGAACTTCCAATATCACGTTTCTGACCGCTGTCCACCCAAAGCTATCCCCCGCTCCAATTCGTAATTTCGGTTCGCTCCTAATTTTCACCGTTCGATATTAATTTAGAACGAACCGAAGGCAAACAAGAATTCGTAAATGTACGCCGCGCTGGGTAAAATTTGAGCTATTTCTTTTTTTTCGCGCTCGGGGGAAAGCTGTTGAATTAGGCGAAAGTGAATATTGTTTGGGTGAATGATCAATTTTGTACAACTCGAAGTTTAAGATTTAATTTCGTTAGCCGTTTTTTTCATCATCACGTGCATTTAGATTAGCTAAGGTTTTGTTATAACATTATTTTAGAATGGTGAGAGTTTGCATGAACTCTTCTTAGGGTTAACTATAATTCTGATTACACGTTTCGGTTGGCAAATGGCAATTTTGCAAATTTTTGTATAGCTTTGGTCTTATCGCAATTAGTCATTCATACCATTATAAAATGAGGCGTATCTCTTCAATGACAAGGGAAGACTTCTGACAATGGAGCCGGTTGGATATTTTTATTCTTAATCGCCATTAATCAAAGTCTAATACCTCATCTATTCTTTTCACATCAGATTTTTCTCGGCAACCACCAAACGTACATTAAATATTTTTACCTAAAAATACGTTGTAGTATTTTTAGTGGAATCTTCAATAAATTATTGTTGGATAGGCAATAAATTATAAAAACTGTTAGCAAAGATTTTTCTTGGGCGTGTTTTCTTATTTGTAGATAAATACTTTCAAGACTTTTTTGAGCATTTTATATTTGTTTTATACTTATCTACTAGTCATTTAGCAACAATATAATTGTATTAATGAGTAAGTTCTAATTATTGTATTGGAATGGTTGTGGTGTACCAATACTAAACCGAAACCATCACAAACATCAGAAACCTTGCGCGCTACAAAGCAGACTAATTCACTATAGGGGAACTCAATTGGTGTTCACAGATGAATTAACTGTGTAATTGCTATTATTGTCTCACTGAATACGTTCGCAGCCGAGATGGTTGTGCTAGATAAATAAAGAGGCTTTAGCCTCCGACCATGCGCTTCAGTGCACACAAGATGTCTCGCATAGTCTCATATCCTGACTCCATTCATTGCGGCGTGGAAGCGCGCACGAGTCCCTAGTTCCGATAGCTATCGGTTACAATAACGTGCGGTGAATTCAGAGCCTCTCAAACGACGGGCTCATACAGATGCGTATTGATTCCGCCGCTTTGCAGTCTGATGGGATGTTCTTTGTCACTAGACAGGCACCATTACTTTGTTTATGTTAGCCCCTACCGCATATCCGTCTCGGCCGGCCGATGCCCACTAATGGAACCGGAGAAAAATGATTCCCGATCTTTTTCCCGAAAACCTGTGTGGAAAGATATATAAGTAACAGAGTGGTCGCTTTTCAGCGAGCCGTGTGATGAATAGGTAATGTCGTTGAAGAAAAAAGACGTTGTTCGTTCCACTCAAGGATAAGTTGCTCTTGGCCGATTTAATTATGTTAGCTTATGCCGCGCAATCGTCCCGTTTTGTCCTTTTTCTCGATGTTTGACGGAGATGTACAAAGTTTTTTATTATGATGTTTAACCTACTTAAAATACAAGACCTAATTTTGACGAGTTTAATGGCGAAATAAGATAGTAATTTTTTGCATTGAAACAGAATATAAACAGACAAAAACTACAGAACGCCACATCATCCTACTTATATGTCTCTTCTGCTACACCCAGCACGCCCTTCCGTTCATAGGTGTAGAATGTAGGTACCAACAGACCATTGTAAGCAGCCACCCGAGCTTTCATAGAGATCCACTTGCTAGCCAACTGCATATAGAGCACCATTCACTTGGTTTCCTTTATTAACTCTCCCGACTATTACGACGTTTTCATTTAATAAGCAAAGCATGTGCATAAACATGTAAACATACATAAAATACAGTAAGACATATTATATTAAACGCTGTGTGCAAGTTTGAGCACTTATTTTAGTACAACCTTATATATTTATTACTCTATTTATCTACGAGTATAAGAGTTAAGCAGCCACAAATATGCATTCAATAGGATGTAAAGAGCATCCCCTGTAACTTTATATTAAGCTTAATAGCTCGCTACATTGCCTACATTATGTAAATGAAGTTCGCCCTTTACTTTTAAAACCTTTACATTAATTACAATGTTATTTAAAGTTCGTTAGTAGACAATTGTTGTAGTGTTTGCTCAGTGAATTGGGAGACAAATAGATTTTATTTAAATTTGTGATTCCTTTGAGACTGGTTTGTATATCGATTATAATTATTGTATGTATTGAATTTCTTTTTTCACAACCTATTTTATTTAAATATATAATTTATTTGAACTATTTCTTAGATATAATTTGTAAGAATATTTACCTTATTTAAATTGGGTTTGTGAATTCAAGGGACTTTCTGAAAGTGTATGTGTATGTGCCTAAGGATATGGTGTAATGTTGCTTTTATTATTCGCCGTAGGTAGTAGTTTATTAAGTTTGCGATCATAAGCATCCTTAGGAAATTTTCTAATAAAAAATATCTATTAAACTTGGACAGGAAGCATGTTTAAATACTTTCAACTCCTACTTACAACGGATAATGAAACAAGACGCGTAATATTGTTACTTGAAAATTTTATTAAAATATTTTGGAAGATCCCAGTATCAAAGCTTATTTAAATATAAAAACCTATTTTATAATAAAACAATTAATTCGATTATTAGGTTTATTAACATAAACAAAATTTTGTAAATAAAACATTTATAATTACTAAGGTAATAATAACATCGTCGACCATTAAAAAGGGGGAGTGATTTCTAACATTTTTAACCGATGAAAAGAATGAAGAGGTTTTCAATTCGACACGTTTATTTTTTTTACGCGTTGATACGTTTATTTTGTGAAATGTACTTTGAAGAATCCTTCGAATCCTATTTAAACGAATTTTTATTTCTTATTTTTTTTTTAACTTTACAATGGATCTTGTATAGTTTCAGAACACTTCTCTTTGTACTCAGATAGTAGTTTTTAACATAATATAGCTTTTACCTGTACCTACTGTGCAATATCTTGCAGTACGTGTCTAAAATATAACCAGAGTGCATTTTATGAAACAATATAGAACTACTTTGGCTCCATATTCGAGCACATTTTTCGGCATAATCATACTTTTTTCAATAATGTAATGGACTTGGCACTTAGTATTTTATTCGCGTATCTTTATATCAAGTGAGTTTCCTTTTCATTTATTTTATGACGGTGTTTAAGTTGGACAAGGTAATAAAGCCTTGACAGACTTGGAACATACCACGCTTTGTGCTGTGTCTATGCTATTCTTATTTAATTTTTAGTTTTTTTTTTATTTAACTGGTTCGCTATCCCGACTACAGACACAATAAAAATAACAATAGGTAGTATGAATCATATGTGATGTCATGGGACAGGGAATGGATTAAAAGTTACGTTTTTTTTTTTTGAATGACTAACGTAATTAATTATATCGAATTGTTTATATCGTTAAAACTTGTTTATATCGAATGGTTAAAAACCGATTGTCAAAGCTTAAGCCGCCCGCAGGCCACTGAAATGATAACACTATTAAAAGTTTTCTTACAAACTTATTTTTTACAGCTATAAAGCTAAAGTGCATTTGGCTTGAAGCTGCAACATAGTTTTACCAGACTATCGGCCCTAACAAAGCTATAATTGCTATAGAATGTTATAAAACATGTTATGATGTGGCAATATACACATAACATCTGGTCATTAAGGTGGTGTGTTCGCGTGGCGTGTTTCACTTAGTGTTCCCTAGCGACCTTTGTTTTGGAACGAGTAAGTCCCATAAAGCCCCACATTACGTGTTACACTGGTTCGTCTTTGGTTTAGCATTGCGATAGACTTAATTTTACTTACTTTCTTCGTCATTTTGCCCCAAGTGGCGTGGAAATTAAGCTGAAGAAAAAATAATTTTGCGGTATTGTTCCCTGTTATATTAAGAATTCTCACATTTTACGTTTAAAATATACTTAAACAAAGCTATCCTAATATCTAAATAACCTTAAGTGTAGGAAGAAAAAATCGATTACGAACAGGAATGAATCTTGCGAACTTTTTTTTGGCTTATGTCGAGTCCTACTATCGTCGTCCTTCGCTTCAAGAGGCACGCGAAACACGGTTTTCTAAAGTCATTTCATTTTTTTAAATCATGGCTCGTACTGGTTTATTTTTGTATGCGTTAGTGTTTTAAAAAATGTTAGGTAAAGTTAAATTATTTCAACCTCTTTTCCATAACGCAAAGTTCAAAGCAAAGCATGAAACTGCTTGCTAAGATCGTAATAAAAAGAATGGGTAAATAAATCGCACACCAACCTAAAATTGTCACTTTTATTTATTACACCTCCTATGGTATTGCTGCATAAAAAGGCGTTTACGATTCGTCATAAAATTGTCTCTGAGCCAAAAATGTAAGACAAAGGAGTGTATAAACGTCGAGATTGGAAAATTATTCATTTTGGTGACCTGGTCGCGGCGGATCGTGCCGCGCCGCGCCCGAGCCTTCGGGCTTCGTCCCCAAAACTATCCCAATTGATGGATATTTCTACAAATGCTTAGAAATTTATTACGGACACAAACCCTTTTTTATCATTTTGTTTAGCAACTATCGGTAAAGGTTTTGCTTAGGGGTAAACATATTTTTTCTGTACCGTTTAGACTTGGTTTTAACATAAATATTACCTTTATTTGTATAGAGATCTATTCAAATATCAGTAAAAAGGTAAATATAATAATCTTATTTGTATAAATTGGTCTTCTTTTTCTTAACGAGCCCTGATAAAGGAATTCACTTTGTTTTGTACAGACATTATAGTAACAAGTCACGATTTGAAATATATTTTATTTCTGTTCATCCACTGTCTTTATTACAGACGATCTTTATTTGTATTGGAATGTAATTTTTATTTTTAAAGTAGAGTGGGTTATGTAACATTATTTTTGTGTAAATGTTGAGATATTGTACAATGGTAAAGTTTTGCTTCGTTTAGTAAATATTTAGGATAAATATTTGATTTGAATAGCAACTAGATTTTTATAACGAAGGCTTTTTAGGATTTGGTCCTGTGTCGTGGCTTCATTTAGCCACGACACATTTTACTTTCACACTACTTCTACTACTACTACTTTTTTATTTTCACATTGCACAGACCTAGACCTGACCTAGACTGGAACAAATATCTCTTGATCACACAAATACCTCCTGCGAAAATTGAACTCGCAACACCAAGTCCCAAACACCAACCCCTTAACCGCTACGCCAATCGTGTCATCGGTCATATTCAAACATTAAGGCAAACATTTTAATAAAACAGTCAACATTTAAATTATAAACAAAGAAATATCACATTACAATATTATAAGACGAAACGCATTTACGTAAAAAACCAAATAACAAACGTAAATAAATAATAAAAGAAAAAAAATGTTTTCGCAACAAACAAAGTATACGTAAGAGAAATCACATCTCATTACACAGCAGAACATTCGTCTTTGTGAGCCAACGCAAGATAAAATATTTAATTAATTAATTACAAGGATATAACGTTATGACGTCACTCCTCACTCATGTAAGAGGGGAGATTTTAATCACATTACGAACACTCGGCGAGCTTTCAGAGTGACCTTTTGAGCTCAACTCCTATGTTCCTAGGATAGTAAAGTTGCTACTGAAGTTTGGTTGCATTAAAAGCGCTGATGTACGACTGAATTAGCTCTAGTCAGAAGTTATTGCAACTTGCAAATCTATTAATTAACTAATGTCATAAAAATAAATTTAATTTTTATCCTTTCAACATTAATCTATGATTCTTTGGTTGGTAAATCATTAATAATATTTGGTTTAACCACAGCGTAAACCATTGGCTCCAAATACTTGAAATTTATAAAGGGGACGAAAGTTTAAATGAAAGTCCTTCATTACTTTTGCAAACTTAACCCAAAAAGAGGTAAAAGAAGAGAAGTAAAATCTGTAATTATTTAAAAATATATATATTTAAAAATGCAGTTTTTAACAATCTCTAAGTGCTAGAGATAAGTGTTTATGAGATTTTGAGTGGTTATGTTTTTCTTTTTTTAAATTAACCCATGACGGAGTGTAGGGTCAAGTCATGGGCAGGGCACCCGCGCTTCACCTTGCACCGCACCGCAGGCTGACGAAATAAACGTTACATAGCTTAGCAGTGTCAGCATCATTATCGCGCAACTGCAAGACAGTGACGGGAATATATCTAAGTCAAAGCTCGTGCTGAACGTTAATTTATCTCTGCCTTAGACTGTAGCGAAACGAAAGTTAATATTCAGTATTCTTAGAAAGAGTCAATATTCTTTGCCACTAGACTATCACTGCCACACAACAATAGAACACAAGACGGCAACAAAAGCAAGTGTTCTCTCTCCAACATTTGCGCATAACTAAGAAATAAGAAGTCTTAGCAAAACATGACATAATATATTGTTGAAAACGTAAAGAATTGACATCAAAGAAGTCTTATCAGTCCATTGTCGATTGAACTTTTTGTATTCTCAGAGATATTTCTGGCGGAGTTTTGATGTGTAATAAGGGGAGGCTTTAAGAACAACGCCTCAGGAACTTTTAAGGTTTTATTGAGGGCGGTACGGTGTAAGTTTCTGTGATGGTAGTAGCCGACGCGAGGCGAATCGTTTCGCCGACAGGCAGGCTATAACTTTTACGAGACACATCGAATTTTTTTAATACTTCTGCTCAACAATGACGTCCTCTCGTGGTCCATTTTGGAATAAAAGGTTTGAGATTAAATTGAGTGTGCACCGAGTATGCTTACTTTGAAAAATCTTTTAGGAAAGAGTTATTAGGAGCTGACAGCAGAATATTTACATAAAGGGAACTTTAAATTATATGGGTGCCGGCACTGATACGGTAGCTTAGTTAGCAAGAACATTGCCACGGTACGGTAAGTGACTCGGGTTCAAGTCCCGCTCTTATCCTATCTATTTTTTAATTACTTAAAATTTTTTAGACATGGCCGTGACATGTATTAAAAATTTTTTTGATTATCTTATCATCATTAGATGATTGTATAATAATATTCTAGTAATAAAATATGTGATTGAAATTAATAGAAATACATGCAACGCTACGTGCTACGCGTCATTGGTCTACGACAGGGCGTAGCGCTACGATTTGCTAATGTGCTACGTTTATCGTAGGAGCTCAAGAAGTAAAATCCTACTTTTAACTTTAGTACTGTGTACAGTTTCCCTAGTACAAGTTTGCAAATAATTGAATACCGACAGTTTTATTGAGATGTAATAATATACCTGTCTCTATCATTCCGGAAGAGTAAAAACAAGACACGTATAATGCTTCTCAATAAAACTATCGGTATTTGAGTAATTTGAAAAAAAAATCTATGCATCGATTTCTAAAGTTCTACATAACATTCATACAAACAAACACAATACAACAACACTAATAGGGTGTGACAGAAGTGTGCTAATTGCGCGACATTGCAGCGAATAGAGGCGGAATGTGAATTAATGTTAAGGGGATGTGCTCCACTTGTCTAAATGATTACGTTATTAAGAAAGGGACGGATGTAAAACGTAATAGCGAGCACATCCATCATAAACGCTTTAGGAGTGCGTTGGAAGCTTTGTGTGGTATGTAGTTTTAAGGAATACCGAGTGTGGGGACGGAGGGTTAAATATTTTTGATTAAACTTTTTTAAATCTTTATTTAATAAGAGAATTTAAAATAATATAAGTATTTTTTTTACGTAAACCGGTTTTGTCATCACGTAGAGAGTGCACCTGTATTTACGCACACACTTGTGCACTATAATATCTCCTACGTAGTTGGCTAATCTCCGTTGAGATTGTGCGCTGTGACCGAAATTCGGTCAGGAGGATTTTATTTTACCACGCTATTTAATTTACGTCACTAATAAATAAAAAAAGTGTATTCATTAACTTGTCACAGTCTAGGGAGCGAGACAAAGTTTGATACTAATTTACTTTAAAAAACGCATAAAAAGTATCTCGAACTTGTTGTACTGTAAAATGTTACTTTTTAACTGAATAAATAACTTTGAGTTTTTAACTGGCCATTTTAACTTGGATTGTGGAAAGGGTTAACTGTGTTTAAACTTTATAATGTAAATGTATCTATTATGTTATAATTATATATAGTTAAGTGTATTTATATCGGTTTATTTGTTACTAGCTTTTGCCCGCGCCGTTGCTCGTATTAATTTAGAATTTCAAATTCAATTAAGATTCGAAAGACACGTGGCGCCATCTATTATCATAAGAACGTTATTGTACTTTTCGTTGCGAACAGTACATTTTTTCGGGATAAAAATACCCTATGTTCGGTTCTGTACACCTGTCAACTTTTAGGATATTCGGTTTAGTGGTTTAGGCGCGTAAAAGTAACAAACAAAACTGACTTTCACCTTTATTATATTATGTAGGTAAGTATTTTATTTAATTAAATTTACGTAAAGTAGTATTATTATTTAGTATTGTCGTATCTGCGTCTTAGTTTAACTAAGAAAGTACATGGCATTGAAAAAGTCACATTGGTACATGGCAAGTTCGAACCCACACCCACGCGCTTGCAAAGCAAGTCCGTAACCAATGCGCCACCGCGACACTTAAAAATCTCTTATTTTTCTTTTGTTGAACAATAAAGAAATACCTAAATAAATATTTGCGCTATTGGGTCAGTGTGTTAAAGTAATATTAAATATTAATATCTTTCTAATATTAGATATTTCCAATTATATTACGTATTTGCGTAGAATACGGACAACTGCCTCTAACAAATGGATGTTCCACACACGACCTAACTTTTACAAAACTTTTTAATTAATCATCAATCCAACCCTTAAATAACCGATCCATATCGTACATAATCTGTAAACAAGTACACGCCCACACAACTTCCTGAAAGCAATTTTGAGGTAGTTATTTACCTAAAACAAGGCTCCCACGCTCCAATGAAAATAAATCCAAGTCTACTTGATATTTACCTACTTTCCAGTATAAAATATATTAAGTTAATTAACAAAGGCTATGCAGCGATGTTGTGTCACTTCCACAAAGGCTTGAGTTAGGGTTATTTATCTGAGTTGTCACGTGTGCTTCGGGATTTATCGCGTTTTGGAAGCGGTCGGGTTGACTCGTACACGACAGCTGAGCGTTGCGATTGCGACTCGATGGTTAGCTCTTGATAAGTCATTTAAAGTTTTGCTATTATATGCACGTTGGGTCTTAAGTTAATGGTTTGTTCGCTGTTGTGTTTATGTAACTACGAGGAGTTTTACAAAACATTTATTACACGTAGATATCTCTTTACTGTACACTAAAAGTAATAATTTTTTTTAAGCCATTGCACAGTGAGCGGTCTTATTGAAAACTGTGATCTTTTATACATATGCAACTTTTAGATAGACCAAGTTGTCTATTATGACAGAGAGAGATAAACACGCTGAATCCTTCTAAACGACTTTCGTTCACAGCGGGAAATCTCAACGGATACCAGTAAACTAAACACATGAGCACTCTATTCCTTCGGGCTCATAGTCTCACATTGTCAATCAAACACTACTGAAAAGAGATCAGGCGCTGGACCGACGGCTTTAAGTGGTCTCCGAAGCAAGAAGACAGTCATACCACTAGGATGATAACGTTTTCATTGATCACAATTATTTGAAATATCAAAACGATTTTTAGAGACTATATTTATAGGGTTATTATTTTCACAGGCATTCGTAGGATATCTTCTGTTTCTGATGGGACGTGTAGTACTTTTCATATAATATATGTAACTTAGCGCCCCGCCCCGGCTTCGCACGGGTGCAATATACATATAAACCTTCCTCTTCAATCACTCTATCTATTAAAAAAAACCGCATCAAAATCCGTTGCGTAGTTTTAAAGATTTAAGCATACATAGGGATATAGGGACAGAGAAAGCGACTTTGTTTTATACTAAGTAGTGATTCAAATTTCACACAAAAATCAATACGATCCTAACCAAGGTCCGAGCGTTTCATTTCTTTCGATATGCGAAGTAGGCCTCGGATTTGTCGTAATAACTGTACCGAATCAGGGTTCCCTCCAGAGAATCAAAGAAAATTGGGAATCTACTCTGTCGCACCTACCAGACCTGAGCAAGGGACGCCATCATGAATACAAATCGTTCGTTTTCCCTTCACGGACTTTAGTTAAATCACCAAAGCTGTACTGCGTAAAATTTTCCTTTTATTTCTCTTGTTTTTTGTTTTACTTTTTTTTTCAGTTAACTGCGGCGTGCATTGTAGGACTAATTGTTATTCTTGCGTGAAACGTAACGGGAAGTGCCGGAGGTTTTATTATTGGGAGTTTGTTTTTTAATTAATTGTGTGACTTACAAAGGAATTAGCAGAGATACATTGATGGGCATGATAGTGACTCTAGATCAAGAAAAATAAAAGACGTATATCGTGTATACCTAATTGTAGTATCGGAGTTGGTTTACGGAGATGTCTGTCTGTTGTATTAACATCTAATAATAGTTTTAAGCATTGTGGTTACTGACAGTGGTAAGCCCAGCATCTAACAAAATGGCAAGTCTATAATATGTTAAAAGGTTTTATGGAAGTATAACATTTTAAATTTTAAAAACCTTCGAGAAAAAAACCTTCTAAAATATTTTTTTTAGCTAAAACATTCCCGATCCAGTCACCTTTCAAATAAAAAGGAAAGGAAATCAAAATCGGTCCATCTTAAATAAACGTAAAACTTCTAACCCCCTAAAAACTTTATCCTAAATCATATACTTGCAATTGGTTCTGGCGGATGTGTAAAATAAGAAATAAAAATAAAATAAAAAATACAGTAAAATTCAGAGAGCAACACTAAAAGGCTATTGTTTAGAAATAGTTTTCTTACAAAGAGAGACCGTTATTATTCAATACACTCGGGAGCTTTTATCGAAAGGGATGTAGGAGATGTCTATTGCAATATTAAAGAACGCCTCACAATAATCTTCCTCGCAGTATTGCGTAGGAATCGCTTCGGAATCAATAAAACTATGGTATAGTTTCGTTTCGATATCGTTTCGTCGGTAAAATTACGTCCAAAAATGTTAAATAATGTGACCTAGTTTCTGTTCTGGCTTTGTCTTCGTGGATTTTCTTTCTTAACTCTTGTAGTTCATCTTTAGAAAATATTTCGGGACTTTTTCGGGTCGTAATCATTAAGCTTTGTGCCATTTTTGGAATAGGTGAGGCGTCAAGGAGTAAAAACTAATCTATCACGCTATCGAATTTATGAAATAATTTACGATATTATACCAGCGGGTATACCCCCACACTGGTATTTATTATTATGGAGTTTATTTGGGGCGTTTTAAGTTCTCATCTAAGGTTTCATCTAAGATTGCTTGATGCGAGGTCTTTACCCAGCCTCATAGCGTGGGGACGTAGCTCATGTAGAGTCCAGATAATTACAAAATTTAAAACTCTTAACTTACCTCTCTGTACAAATACAGGCTGATTATACTGACCACTTTACAATTAGCTTTTTAAATATTTCTACAAAAAACTATTACCAGTGATAGAATCTTCAAGTGATAAAAATGTGAACAGTCATGAAAAGTAAAAAATACAATATCAGTAAAGTGATTTTATTTAAAGTCATAAATAGGATTTAAAACGAATCTTAAACCACTTATTACATCTAACCTTATATTAAAACTTTATTCATTAATAATAAACCTAAGCAAATACTTAAATAGTGATTAATATAGAAACCGCGCCGTCAAATGTACTGACCTTCAAAGTTTACGTTTCTGACTGACGTGGATAAATTAGTAACAAGATTTAGCAAAAACCTGGAATATAAAGTACCTACCTACTTGTTTATATTTTACTAGGGGTGCGATGTCGAGTCATGCTCGCAATTACTTGACAAGTTAAAAGAACAACACAGATTTTCAGACCCTTATTTATAAGAAGTATCGTCATAGTCAGTAAAAATAATGTGAGGTTCCTATACCTAGAAACTGCTACCAACGGTGATTACGATTAAACGTTACGTCGATGTACAAATAAAAATATAATAAATAATTCTACTTGGTCATAGACTCAATTCTGGCGAATGTCTAAACTATATAACGTATTTTGCCAACTTTTCATTTATTGAATAAAAAAAAATCAACAATCAATAGGCAATATGAGGCTGTGACATACAAACGGACGGATGGGCAAAACGAAACTATAATCAGGGTCCCATCTTTGATTTCGGCTACGAAACCTTAAAAGCATCTTCAAAGAGCACATACTTTGTACAAATTTCCTGTTTCCAATATTATCGCTATCACAAAGAAACCACCACAATATTCAACCAACTAACAGAATTTATACCTTCAATATCCAAGTGTACCGTCGAGAGCCATAACAGTGAAAAGTAAGCATAAATTAGCTCAGAACCACGGACTTGCCTTTATTCGTCACCTATCTTCACCACCTGTGCCGTGAGAATTTACGGGACTCGCCCACTTATAAAGTTACTTACATAAAGGACTTATAAGATGTCGCCTTGAGACTAACTTGCGGTGAAAGAGAACCTTTCCACAGTTGATTTTGAAGTCAAGATTAATTAAATTTAATTAGTTGGTGCTGAAAAGAAAGTAGGCTTTTGTCTTGATTTTTAATTATTTATTTGAATAGAATGTACAAGGTAACACTATTCAATGAAGCACAGAAATTTATAAATAAACTAGCGACCCGCCCGGGCTTTGCGCATGTGTATAGTGTGACATAATTTCTTAAATAAATCTTATTAAAGAAATTTTCAAAAATACATATTGTGAAAACCGTACTAAAATCCGGAGCGTGGTTAATACGAAGTAAGTGGAGAAATCGACAGACGAAAACAGATTCTTTGCTTTATAATATTTAGAGAATAGGTTTGAGATAGCGCTTGCGCGGTTTAGTAGTTTTAGAGATTACCCTCCACATAGATACAAACAAACAAACTTTTAATAATATTAAGTGTAAATGTAGAGACTAGGTTATTTGTAAAGGATTACTTTTCTTTGATTAAGGAATTAGAACTAAGAATTTGAACTTCATTTTAATTTAATTTCAGATGCACAATTTGAAGTGCTGGTTTCATTATTTTATCAATATTTAATTTAGGTAATTCGTGGTTAGGTAGAAAAAATCTGCGTTACTCTCCGGCCTGTAAATTATATCTAGGCAAAAAATCACGTCAATCCGTTGCTTCGTTGCCGAAAGAAGGACGAACCTTTTCACATTTATATATATTCAGTCCGCGATAGAGAAACTATCTATAACAATAAAATTCACAAGCTAAAATCCTACTGGGCTACAACAACCATCATTTATAAGAGAAAGTTTTATCAAAGTAAAAGCCCGTATTATGAATGATGAAGCAAGTTGTGAACTCGGAGGGTCTCGGATGGTTGAGGTTATTGTGTAAACAGGAAGAGCTGCGCGATCCATCAGTGTACTGTCAACAATTGGACCCTGCGGGCGAGGCTCATTACCATCCTTTAATGTATACCTACTGCTTGTAAAAACCTTTTTTTTCGTAGGAAATAAGGCTGAGATAAAAAAACGTTACTCAGCACGAGCTGTAGCTAAGACATGTTTTTGTCTCTGCCTTGCAGTTGAAGTTTGATAGTTGCGCGACAGATACTGTTAAGGCGCGGATACTCGCTAATCTGCTGTTACGCTCGCACATTGAAGATATAAAGTAAATGAATATAGTTATGAAAAATCAAACTAAACCAATTGTAGGTAAACAACATTACAAAGTATCAGCCAAAATTCCAGCTTGATCGAAACATGTTTTCATGCATAAATATTGCACAAAATAAAAAAAAATTTAAAACTATTTTTTATTTGAAAACATGTCTCGATCTAGCTGAAATTTTTGCTGAAACTTTGTAATGTTGTTCTCCTTCAAATGGCTTAGTTAGTCTACCAACAGAATTGATTGATTCTCAATAATAGGTAACAACGCAGACCAAAGACGAAATATTCTTACATTAAATTTGTAGTTCAAATTATCATCTCTCAGACTATTATTACGTAAGGTTTCATATTACTGACGAGCACAACAGCGAGACGTAGCAGTGAGGTACCCACTTACAAAATGTTATTAAATTAATACAGAGACGCATGCAACCATAATAATTAAAAGGGCTCAAACATATTCAATGGTATTATTGAAATTGTTTCATTTAGTTTTTATTATTTTGTAATAATTATTTTGTAAGCTCTTAAGCATACAAAATAATAAAAACGTGGCTCTTAGACTAATATAACATATGTATTCATATATATTTATTCTGTGATTAAGATTATTTTAGCTGAAATATTTAACATGAAAATTGTAAAAACGTAAAAAAAACGATAAATTTGCAAAAGTTCAACTCAGTTTTTCTGGAAAGGAAAGTTCGATAATGAACAAACAGAATTTGAATCTGCGACCTTCTTAATCAAAGCCGCTCTACAAACTCAGCTATCCGTAATCCTGCCCGTATTATCGAAATTCACTTCCACATTTAATTAGAATACAATGCTATATCGATTTAATATTGCTTACAAATTTTGACGTATAATAATAAAATATGTATTATAATATTGTTAGGAAACTGTGAGTGCAGAGAGTAACTGTTAATAAATAAATAAATATTACAACAAGAGATAAAGCGTATCCTAATTAACATCTTCAACAACAGCAGCATCTTCGACACTCAAATGTCGCAGACAACTTGTAATAAAATAATCAAACATATCCGGTAACTTATTACCAGGCAATAATAGGGTCTCTCTCTATACTTTATTGTTCAAAATAAGAGATTCTTCGTATCAAAGTCGTCGCGTTTCCTTGTTCTAACGAGGTAGACATGTAGTAGTAAACTTCTCATTTGCTAATGCAGTTTGTAGTACGGTAGTACCTCATTCTGTACTCGTCTGCGGAAATGTTATTTGTTTTAATATATCGGTAAACTAAGAGAAATATGGAGTTGTTCGCTCTTTGAGATCTCACTACGTTGTTTGTAGAGTCTGTGAACGTTTCAGCTTATGTGATGTTTGTAATAATATTAAGATATTAAGTGAGGTTCTCGTAAATGTGTGCTTACTGAGCGTTTCAAAGAAGATAAAATTGTAGACAAGTATATTGAGATATTAAAAAAAAATAATTGTAATAGTAGAAGTATTCTTTTCGAAAACATTGTAATAACTAACTTCACGATGTTATTTTGTTCACACGCTACAAAATACAATGCAGTTTTGATATGTATAATAATTTTAAAATGTAGTATTCCCACATAATAATAGTACATATTGCAGAATAGAAAAGGTAACATAGGAATCATTTGAATTAAACTTTTAACTATCACAAATTCCGGGCGTCACATAACAATTTCCTATTGTGTCAAATATTTTAATGTTTGACAGATTCAACTATATGTATAAAATTTTAAGGGAATGCCTCACAACACCTATTCGAGATTGGTTAGTAATCAACAAACAGGAAGAAGTAAATAAAAGGGAATAGCTTTTGTTTCAAGAGTTGAATAGAGTTGTTTTTGCTGATTTACGAAAGTATCAAAATCTATACCTACTTATACCATAAAATACTAGCAATAAATTAGTGAAATAGTATTTGTATTATTATTTTAGTTAATAAACTTCTCCCTCCATAATAGTACCTAGTTCAAGATCTTTAAAAGAAACCACTGCCATAGATGTTAACGTTAGATATAAGAGTACAGAATTGCGATGGACATCGTTTCTCTTGTATTTCAAGTCTCTAGCCCCATTGTGCATTCGATAACGTACAACGATGCTTGACCATATTGTCTGGGGAATCAAGAATATAACAGAATGTATTTTGAAGCATGCCCAGTGCTAAACTTAGGAACATCTTTACGAAATATTCTGTTGGGAATTGTTGGATGATGGATATTATTTTTCGATATTCGATCAAGTTAAGTGCATTTTATACGAGAGCGTAAGAGATATTATAATAATATTATATACTGACTAAAACATGTGTCTGCTACAAGTCTGGAACTTGATATTCTCAGTTGATATCAGAGCATTGGGAATATAAGTAAGAATATAAGTAAGTTTTGATATTATATTTCGGATCTACTTACATATTGATCGGCCATTATGTCTAAGGTAGCCGTTTGCAGATCTAACATGAGAAATTGAAACTTACAATGTTGATTTTGGGATCGCCCAACTAGTTTTGAATGAATCGGCGCGTGAGCACGTTCTTAACAATAAGAGTTCGTAATATTTAATATAATTATATTAGTATAACTAACAAAACTTATTATTATAAAACGTTTTTTTTTTAAATCAACTTGCTTGTAAATTAGAAAATAGTTAAGTTTTCTGTTTTGCGCCCATGTTTAGTAATTAAATTTAGACACACATCTTAACATCTCAATTCATTTATTACAATACTTGGTTTAATATCCATCGCAATACAAACAAAGATTCTTCCGAATTTAATAACAGTTAGAACTACCCAACTTCATAATTGCGCGGCGGCACCAAACGGTCAGATTATTAATATCGAGCGGCCACTCTATCCGTTATTAATAGTAATCTATACCAGCCATTGTTTCCCTTTGTATGACAGAGGTACATACGAACCAATTTCCCGTTTGATTACGGAAATGACTATGTATCCTAGAAATGACAGGGGCGGTATATTGTTACATATCTCTGGTATGCTATAGGAATAGTAGATCGAAATTGACCACCGAATAACTTGGAGAGATCCATTAGTCGTAATGGATTGTCACAATACAGAGTATTGCAGCGTCAATCATGGCCGCCTGAGGCTTCATTTGTGCCGACAATGAGAAGGGAATTAGTCTTCGAATACGGCGGCGTCGTCTGTCTTGAATATCCGTCGCCGTAATGATGATAAAGACGAAATGCGTACCCATATAAATAATTATATATTATTTTTTTAAATGTAAAACAGTATAGTGAACTCATCTAATTCCGTGACATTCTTAATTTGGTAGCATTCCCTTTTTTACTATCTGAATTCGACTTACAGAAATTTATTATAGTAGGTCTCAAAGTGAATACTACCAAATTACATAAGTCACAGAATTAGATGAGCCTACTATCAAGTGTAACCAGAATTTGTTCAAGGTATAGGAATACAACTAAAATTTAGATTCAGAGAAATCTAATCCAATCTGTATATTATACGTCTAAAATGAACAAGATATATTGTGGAACCCGATATCTGGACTCGTGTTGTGCAACGTTTCAGTTTTGGGATGCGTGACGTTTGAGCGACGTGCATTACTCGGGCGTTGAGCGGCTGCCCGCAACCGACACTGCTCGTACCACACTGGGTCCAGACTCCTCTTGTTCCGCTATCAAATTTCAAGTAGCAAAATGAAATTTGAATGGGCTGACATGTGACGAACGTTTTGCCATGACAGTTGGACTCAATGTGAGCTGTGAGGCAGATTTAAGTTAGACTAACACAACTTTTTATGGAGTATGCAAATAGCAAAGCAAAGCAAAGAACAGATTTTTTTAAATTGCAATAACTTATACGATAACAAAATACTTTGCTAAAATTTATAATGTTTTATCAAGGATAGCCATTTCCTTCACGGACTGTCTAACAGTCAAGAGATTTGTTCGAGGGAGAGTTTTTTTACGCAGATAGAGCAAATAATATCACCAGAGGTTTTAGTGACGGACGAACTTATACGCTGTGAGCTAACCGAACCGTTTACGTGGATTAACTGGGTGATGACTATTTGTGCGGAGCCGAGCTCATATTCTTGGAGCTATGGCATAAAAACATGGCGAGCGCTAAATAGCACGCTCTCTGCTTTGCGAGCCGGTTTATTTCATGTATGTGTTAATAAAGTAATTGAACATAAAACTTATTAAATACCTTGTTGAGGATTCATGAAGGTTTAATATTTTGCTAAAAATTAGAATGTCATTCATCACAAAATGAGCAACTCACGTGAAATTTTATTACGTAGCGATGTCATTCGTCGGCTGCAACTGACGCGCGACATTCGTGACAACTCAAGTGCCTCAAGTCTTTTGATATTACTTGGTACCTCTTCTCAAAAGTTTCAAGTTTTTGATTTCTTGTACACGTAGGGTTATATGAAGTGATTCTGAATTTTACATTTTATTTAATATGTAGGTAGTACTCGACAACACTTGGTAATTTGAAATTAGATGAGTGCGGGCAGCGATACAATAGTTCAGTTGGTTAGTCTCTTTGGGCAAGTATCGCGGGTTCAATCCCCGGTTGCGTTCGAAAAAGTTGGTCTACATGGCCAATAACCACCAGACATTATGTCATTTGATAGGTATTATAATAAACAACAATAACTTCTATGGCGGCTAGCGGCGCAGCTAGAGTGGTGATTACTGCTTGATCCTTCTCTGTATAAGAGTAGGCCTTTACCTTGCATTGGAAGATAGTATAATTATATAACCAACCGCGTGTATACACTGATTTTTTTGTACTTGTCCAAGTTGTAAACAATCTTAGCACATCTTCTAATCGGAATATGCACTTAAATTACTATTTCGCACCAAAAATCCGCCATTTTGTTTTTTTTTCATGCACCTATCTAAGAACACTCGGGTTGTGAAGACGAATATAACGATACCCTTGCTGTCGAAATCCATCCACCCATTTGGTAGATACGAGGTAATAAAGAAATTTACAAACAAATATACAAGATACGCGCGAAAAACATAACCCTTCCCTGACAGTCGGGTAAAAATACAATTGAGTTTTACCAAAAGTTTTAAACTTAAACTTAATTTGGTTTCCACTGCTTTTTAAGCTACTTTTACAAGCATTTTTCGTATAAAAGTTGTGCTAAAATTGTTTACAACTTAAGACAAGAATAAAAAAATCGGGTTTAGTTAAAAACCGTGCTGCTCCTCAAACACCATTAACAACGCCATTACAAATACAGTCAAGTTAACAAAACATAAAACGCTACACACTAGTCACTTATTCAAAGATAGGATTAGCCCAAAGCCGACACGATGAAAATAAACTCCCTTTGACGAGTTACAAACAGCACTCGGAGAGGTCGCAGCGCTCAAACAGAGAGGAGATTGCTTCAAACGCATTAGATAGTCCTTTAAACACATTGCTTTAAAGAAGTCCGTTAAAGTCCGTTAAACTGCTACGTTTGACTTGAAGGTTGTGTACGAGTCTATGTTTATAGAGATTTAGCGCCATGTTTATGACTTTAGAAAATTGACTAAGTACTCATGAATTTTGAATCAATTTAAATAACTTAGCTCTTATCTGAGAATTTAGTGGTTGTATATTTGGATTAATGGTTGGAATAGTTATATATTTGGATTGATTATTTCTGAGATATTTTTTGCCTGTTTCACAGGTTACTAGTAAGTTATTGTCACCTTACCTAACAGAAAATTGTTTACAAATTGTGTTCCATTTTTGAATTTACTTAAAACGTAGAGCCTTGTGAATCTGGGCCTTAGACTAAAGTAAGTAAAGTTCAAATACTTAAAAACGATACATTACCTGAATAATTAGTGATTTATGAAAATAAATTTTTTGATGATAAGAAATCAAAGATGTCACAGAATCAAATCACACACAATGTAAATTTTGCGGTAACTTACACCTTCCAGCACTTATAAGTTAAGAACATTTCTTTCAAACTGGAAAAAGTAACAATAAATAACTATACTCGTAACTACGTACAAGTACATAGAGCGACAGCGAGAGTCCGCGGAACTTCTCAAAACTTATCCTCAGTAACACTGTTATGAATCTTAATATGGTTACACGCGCGGAGATTCCCTAACAGGTTGTTACAAACGTTTCCTATAAATTTCATCGGCCCACGAGACATCACGGACCATAAAACTGTGAAGTTACGCCGTTATTCGCGTAACTCCAGTGTCACTTTTCGAAACACATCAATCTTACAAGTTCCTCGGAACGGTACGGGCGGAACTCACCGATCTATTCATCTTTTTGTTTTAAAGCCACAATCATCAATCGACTGAGTATAAGCTTGTCATTAGAAATATTTATTCAGAAATACGTATCTATTTGAAACGCACAAAACTACGCTTACATTCGTGAAAATTATCATTTTTTAAACGGTTTTAACTTAGCTTGACCTGTTTATTATTTGGTTAAAATTTAGTCGTCGATATTTCATCCCCTTCCTGTTAACAGATTGATCTGATATTTGGTATACAGCTTTAGTTTTGATGACAAAACCGTTTACGTAAAAACAATTTTACAATATACATATTATTAATATACGATTCGTTGGTCGAAATGCACCCCGTAAAAAAAATTGTGGGTAAGTGAATTATTTGTCCTTATGAGTTTAATTTGCAAAGGCCTTTTAAGTTGTATAGGTTGTTAAAAATATTTAGACAATTGTTCTATTAATATTGTCTCAAACTTTTGCGAACGTTTCACATAATGAAACAACCTTTTTAGTTAGATGAAAGATAGATATTTAATATTTGCTTTAACTCTATTTGCTGATAATAAGTTGTTATTAACATCTATTTTCGGGTATTATTACGATAGTCTTTACATATTTTAATATTGTATGTTGTGGAATTGAGAACAAACAAGTCAAAGCGAGCCAAGTACTATTCTGTTGCTTTTGAGACGCACACACACATAGATGTAACTAAATGTATATTATTAACGTTTCCTCGTCTCTTCCCTTTGACATAATTTGCATTCACTAATGTATTATAGAGTGGCATACCAGTTTTAGCTGTACTTAATATTATGTATGTATGTTACGTGCAAATTAATTGCACTTTATCTGAAATCAAAGGGCGTAGTTTCGCTGATAAGGTACATTGTTGCGAGACATTAGTACAATTAGAGATACTATCAATTACTGAGTATGTGGAATTGATGTTAGTGTCTTATACTGTTTGTATTGTTGGTTATTCGATGTTACATTAGGATTATTGTTTCTGAGGACTACGCATTAATGTAACTTAATTGATATGTATAAAAAGATATAATTCTTTTGAAATTACAATCTAGTAATATTTATAATTCTGTTGAAATAGCAATCTAGCAATATTTATTAATGTCGTGCTATTGTACTTATCTATCACATGCAAAGTTAGTTGATTTATATATCCTCCTAACCTTATTATTTCCAAGGGATACGATATTCTAAGGTTAGATTAGTTGTCAGGATTTTATGAGGGCACTGACTACCTATATCGACTGTCAAAGATCTTCATGACAACCGGGTCCAACGGCTTAACGTGCTTTCCGAGGCACGGAGCAGGTGATAATTATTTTTTTTGGGTTGAGACTTTTGACTTGGCAGTCGAACTTTGCTCTCCAAAAATAAAGGCATAGTTAGTTGATATTGGGAAAAAACCAGCGAATAAATCAATTAAAATTAATAAAACAAACCCGTGAACACCATGCTTCCTTCGCGACAACACCACACACGCCCGTTTCTGATGCGGCAAGGAAACCTAAAGAGATGCTAAATAACCTTACCGTTTTCGTGGTCTGGTAACGGCAGGCTGTCCGAGGTATCTGAAGCAAGCGCTAGATCTGGAGACGCAGACCCCAGCAAAGCTGAAAGTCCATCGTGCTCACCGTCTGAAACAATTAATAGTAGATTATTAACCAAGGGCTGTATGACATCAATTGCATACGAGGTTTTTGGCGCCTGAGCGAAGCGAAGGCGCTAATTAACCCGAGTATGCAATTGATGCTTACGCCTGAGATAAATACTCTGCTTTACATATCGATTGTGAGGTAAGTAAACAACAAGACAGCAGGTTTCAATGAACATTTATTAAGAAGAAAAAAATGTGTATTTAATTAAAATTAATAGTAAAGTTATTACAATTTGTAAGAGATATGGTAACGTTTTTTTTAGGAATCTAGTAGACTGCCTTTTTTTTTTCACGCACGCAAGCGCGTCAAATCTTGCTGGCCAGTTTGATTTTCAAATCGATTCCATCTAACATACGATGTGGAAACAAATAGTTCCATATTTAAAATAAAATCTTTATAAAATAAATTGTCTAGATTCCGATTCGAGTAATTAATCGATACCAAGAAAAAAAATATTAACTTTTTAAAAATATTCTTCGTGCAGTATGAGTATGACAGTTCTTTTTTCAAATTCCAAAACCTATGCTGTAATGATAGTCATACACCCCGGCATTCAGGGGTGTAAGGGTGTACTTACAGAGCAAGAGATATGTAAAAATACATTACATACCTCAGAATATAGAATAAACTAGAAGCCGTGTAATGGAATAAAAGTGAGGCTCCATACGAGTAAGTCACATCGAAATACAGTGATTTTACGTTTCGACGGTCAGTCTATTTCACCGCGTGCATTGAAGCTTATGCATTGTATCTATAAATATTTGTCACATCGTAAATTTTGAATTCTTTAGTGCATGGATATTAGTTTATTCTGATTTATTTACAGTGATCGTTGGGTGGAAAGTTCTTGAAGAGGTCTTAGGTTCGATTTCCACGTACCTCTGTCATTACGAAAGCTGGAAAAGATGGGCGTTTCAAAAAATCATAATCAAAAAAGTTATAAAAATTGTATTGTAATAATTTGTTACAATATGGCAAGTGTTGCGGGTTTCAATTCCGCTCGTATTCTATCATCTTTTTCCATTCCCACAATGTTTTCTAAGACATTATAAGGCTGTAACATGTATTGAACCAATACTATGATTATATAATTATAATTATTATCACTTGCTCTCTGCTCCGTAGGCGCTTAAAGCCTTTAAGCGCCGTCGATCATCTCATTTCCATCACCGATTGCCTTCCCATCGCACTATGACAGTGAGTGCTCCTGTGTTTGCGTACACACTTGTGCAATATAACTTTAATTTGCATAGTTGATTACTCTCCTATGGCCGAAATAGTTCAAGCTTATATATTATTATAGTCTTCTTTGTTCTTTGCCTTCAATCTCTATCATCAAAATTTTGAAATAGATCTGCAAATTCACTTTAACTTAGCGACCAATCCTTCTCTTGTTATCCCTTTAAGACCCTCACAATACAAGGTTATTTTAGACAAAACCTCAGAATAATATAAACAGAAGTCGTGTTGTAGAAACAATGACTGCGTAGATTTAATACCTACATTTCGAGAGACCTAGAATTAATCCAGTTAATTTTCTCAAGTAAACATAATAAATAGGTTTCACTTATAATGAAATTAAGTTTGTAACTCTAGTATATCATGAAGTTAGTTATTGAGGAATTTATACGATGTGGTTTAGTAGAGGTTTGACAACTATTGGGTTTGTCTAAATTAAATAACTGAGTTTAGCCCAAAGGCTCATCGCACGTTTCATTTATAGGTATTGCTTGGTTAAGACTTATTTAATAAAATTGACTAATCTTTAATTTATTTTCAACCAGTATCATGATCCATCTATTTACTTACTGTTCGTTGACTCTAGCAACGGCAGGGCCCATTTGTTTTTTTTTAGTCTGAATAAGATTACAGGGGCAAGACAAAATCGGAAATATTGGGAAATATAAATATCTTTAAAAATTTAGGGAAAGTGATAAAGATTTTTATGTAATGGAATATGGAAAGGCAACGTCCATTGAAGCTAGTGGTTCGTTCCTGATTTGTAACCAAGATCCACCAAGATCAAGATGATAAACTATGCCGATTTTTGAGTGTCATTTCTTTCCATTGTCCTGATATTCTGTAGTAAGTAGTCCGTATAACAACTACAGTCTTCGGCGAACACTTACAATACTTTAATAATTGCACCAAAGTTAGTGTCAATGACCATGTTTGTTTAAAGACTTATATTGGTACTTAAACTTACAAACTACATTTTAATTATTAAAACCATAAAAATAAATTAACATTTTATCCTCCAGTCTACAATAAAGGTTTAATTTATTCATAAAACTCTTATATACCTACATGTAATTAAAGACACACGCTGCGCATAACAACTTCATACTTTAGATAAAATATTGTTTCATGTATTTTCTTTTATCGTAGCAATTTGCCGTTCAGCCTCAAATAATTACCTCTGTTATTATATGTACCGGCGCAACTGTTGCGCAGAGTAATATCAAAAGTATCTGATAGCATAATAATTGTTTTAAGATGTCTGCCAGTGAGCGAACAAAAGAGCTCTTATAACTTGTGCAGCTTCGAAACCCTATAAATTATTTATGGCAGTTGAGCAGTTTCCTTATTCTCTGATACACCACGCCTCCCTAATTACGTAGGATTCAAGTACCTCTAAGATCTTACTCAATTGTTCTAATAACGAGATCACTGTTTAATTCAGTCCTAATTTAATATTTTCAAGTGTTACGTAAGAAGAGAGAGGGAGGAAGTTTGAAACAACGACGGAATTGCGGTCTCAGACAATTATGGCGTACCTTCTTTCTCATAAAAAACCTTTCACCAAAATATTTTATCGGAAAACATTTAAATAAACACAATAAAATTTGTGAAGGTGTTATTGGATTCCTCGTAGATCTTTATAAACAAACCGAATCATCTCTAAAATAAGTAATCAACCTCAATAATAAAAGAGGAAAAAGGTATTGTTCAATCAATCATACTTCTCAAAATACTGTAATACGCCGGCAGTAAAAAAGGTTGTGGATTCTGTAGGCACGTTTCAGTTATCATCTTGTTTATTTGCAGCCAAATGTGGGACATAATAAAATGCCAAGTGACGCGCGAAGGGTGCAATAAACGCCCGGTGCTCCCCACGGCTTCAATTTCAAGAATATTTTTCTTCATGCAACATAATCTTGAATTATGATTCGTTTACACTTGGATATTTTGTGTGCTTGCCGCATTCAAATAAGGTATGTGCTCAAAATTTAAATTGCAAAGTTTTTTTAATTTGTTTATAGAAAAGTAATCAAATTTGAGAGATAGTTTATTTGCTTCTGTTAAGCGAAGAAGAATCAGTTTGTCCCGTACATTTTGTTGTTCTTGTAATAGTTTGAAACTCTCCGGGATACACAGCAAAGGATGTTTTGTGAGTAATTTGTTTAATAAACAGCAGTCACCCAATAGCCAAAACAAAGCATAATTGAGAACTGACCCAAGAAATTCAACTAATTAGATATTCATTGTCAGAAAACAACTACAGACGGCAGCAGAATAGTTGAACACAAGTGAATAGTTGGCGATATTTCGGTCGGAATGGTCAATATTAATTACAAAGTGAGCCAACAGGGCCCAACGGTCGCACCGCTCCGACAAATTTATTCAGCTAAATTAAATGACACTAAGTAAATACGGAGTGCAAATTGGTAGCAGTCTATTGTCGCCGAAGTGCCACTGTGAACAGTTGCCGACTTAGTTTTCGGTAGTAAGTCAACTCGAGTACCGTATTGCTTCATTTGCAACTTTATGTTACCGCATTTCCTTGCGCGAGACCGCGGGGTTCCAGTTCCCTACTTGTTTTATGAAAAAATAAGCTCGGAGGCGGTTTTCTTTAAATTATTATCCCAGCCCTGATCCTTTGTTCTTGATGTAGTAAAGGAAAAATAGGTCGTTGATGTACAACTGGCCCTTGTTATGTTCTCGTCAAATAACAGAATAACAGTATGTTTAATTAGCGAAGTTGTTTTTAATCTGGGTTCAAAGAAAAATAAGTGGGTGGAAAGGGAACGCATTATTTGACGGAGGTATTGGAATAATAGGTGTCGTGCGTGAATATAGGTAGTATTATGTTACTTGTCACTTATACTTTATTTTACAATTTAAATTCTGTTGGATCTGTGTGGTTTGTGGTAGATCAAAAACCTTCGTGTGCTTCTCCCTTTATTTAACGTTACGCTAGTAAGAATTTTAAGTGCATTTTTACCGCGATAATTAAGTTCTTTCATAGTCTTCTGGGTTCAGTTCACTTCTTATGGAATTTCAGACGATATTCTTTTACAACTTGCACTTATAGAGTTGCATTTAAGACTTTCTTTTAGCTGGAAAACTTCGGTATCTATTTTAAAAACAAAATGTCTATATTCGAGAAATGCATACATATGCATGTTTTGAGAGTGGACAATTGGCACGGTCTCAAATTTCGGGTAAAACTTTTTTTTAAATAATAATACTTAAAAACTGTTCATATTGACATTGCTATGACGTCAAGATGGCGATCAGAGTTGCACATTCTTATTTGAATCCCTTATTAGACTCACGGTTGTAAAGCCCTAGCCGCGGGGAAAAGCTAGTAATTTATATTTTCTTTAATAGTCAAGTTATCAACACGAAGATCGTGCTCCAGATAGCCCAGTCCCCTGGGCGCTGAACTTAGTGAGTTGTTGATATTATCCCCCAGGGGCAACTTCGACTAGTCGTCTAACCGGCAAAGTGGTCAAATGAAGTTAGTGGTCATTTTGGTAAAAGATAACGAAATTCGAAGATGTTTGGTACTTATTTATAACAAACTTTTACCCGCGGATTTGTTTCTTTGATTCTTTTTCCGGAATAAGAGTAGGACGGGGGACCCCCGGACCACCCGACTGATAAGAAAATCTCACTTGTGACTAGCCAATGGCACCCAAGGGACCAGTGACCATTGGCCAGTCCACGCCTGTCCATCAGTTTCCCATTTTCCCGGTTGATTTCCCGGTTCTAACTGCATTGTCTTTTAAATTTAGGTTGAACCTGTTGGAAAACTGTAAGGATTGTACTCCTTATAAAAAAAACATGCCGTGCCCCGTTATCGCATTTATTAATCTAATGAAAAACAAAACATTATAAAAAAACAAGAAAAATAAAATATTACAGGCGGAGTATGCAAGGATCTGACAACCTCTCCTCCACTGACATAAGGCAAACGTTATAGTTTTAATATTTTTATGAAGACTTCTTACGAGTACGTAACCCTTTCTTCCCGAACTAAAGGCTACGGCGGCCTTGCGCTGAAATAAAACTAAAAAACAAAAGACATTCATTGATTGAGGAGAAAACCTAATTACAAAGTAAGCCTTTCATTTCTCAGAATTGTATTTTATGTAAAAAGCAATCAATTCCATAATGCCGACTGCAAGAAGTTATGAAAGTTGCATTTTAATGGAAACGTCGTTTGTTAGCTGTCTTCAATTGTTATTTCCTTTAATAATACACGGGCACAAAAAGACACACGCTTTTTGTTATTAGTTAAGTTTAAGAATAAGTCTGTATAGGAGTAAGTCCTTATCAGAATAGGTAATTTTCAGAATAAGTCGTTTTGGGAATAAGTCATTTCGGTAATAGGTTCTTTTAGGACTTAGTGTCCATTTCCGGAATATTTGTGTACTAATTGAAACAGTTTACTTATTCTTCCTCTAATTCATTCATCAGACATTTCTCGTTCTTCATATTTCAAAATTCTCTTATTTGTTTGAAACTTGATCTCTAAAGGTAAGATAATAAGGTCTCTTATTCTAATAATTAGGTACTTTATTTTGTACATATTTTGTGTTTGTAAACTTCTGTTCTTCCTGCACAATGTTGTAGTCTCAGATTCTGTTGAAGACAATTATGACATGTGATACGGCTTAAACTTCTTACAAGACGAGAGGATCATAATTGCCAGTTTAGTGTTAGAGTTTAACCGTCCCGTATCTATAGGCATATATTTTCGCAATAGTAATATTAGCTAGGATTTAGAAGTTTAGAAAAGATTAGCTAGACTATAAACGTATCTATGTTGCTTACTTTTACTCTTTATCACCTTTATGGTTTATAGGTTCCCTAAGGCCTAGGCCTATCTGACTAAACAGCCATCTCGCTTGCACATTGACGTTATAAAATTACTAAACACAGTTATGAAATAACGCAAAAAAACCAAGTTAATAAAAATAACATTACAAAGGTTCAGTAAAAATTTCAATTTGATCGGAACAAGTTTCCATACATAAAAATTGCTTAAACACACATTCATTTGAAGCCACATACATTTTTAGCAAAGCAGCGGTACAGATAGCACATCAAGCTACTCGAAACTGTCAAATTTTCCCAATCAATTTTTAACCTAATGCTTTAGCGAGAAAGTTGAAAATCTATTAAAGAAATTTGACAGATAGCTTGTTGGATAGGTAGCTTGATGTGCTTTACTTTTTGTCTGGACTTTCTATAACCTATTCTAGTGAACGTGAGTGGGTGTGAACGAGAATATTAAATCGTAGTACCTACATGTAAACCCAACATCATGTTATTAACAACAAAACTTTACTTAACACATAACAATCCCTTTAACATAAGTTTAGACAGACACAAATCATGACATGCAAATAGTTACTAAAGACATTATTTAGAAATTTCGAAATATACTAAAGTAGTGGGGTATAGTCACTTTGTCAGATACGGCCAGCATCTGCCTCCAATATATTATAACATTTATTAACAAAGTTATATTAGGGTTGGTGTTGTCGTAAAATTTAATAGAAACAGCCCCACGTGAATTTATGTGAAGTAAAATGTGGGTCGATCGGGATACTAACCTACTAAACTCGGTGGACTCGATTTAGAAGATATAAAAATATCTATGAACTATTATTATATAGACTTAATACTATAGAGACATAAAAATCTATGATATTAACTACATATTGAGCATAAAAATTTCAAACTAAATTGGCAAGTTTGGTCGAGATTTCTTATGGTTTATTACTATTATAATTTAACCTTGGTACTACAAACAAGCAGCATATTTATCAGATAGGTACCTAAAATTGAATAAAAAAACTGAATCAATTGCTTTTTGTAGACTGAAATCGAGATTTATTGGGATTATGATTTGAAGACTTGATTAAAATGTACAAATTATAAGCTGTAAAAGATTAAATTATTAAAGATTTAAAAGTTTCCTAGTTAAAGTTATTTATTTTGTAAATTGCTTGATTAAATTCAATACTAGGAAACATAAATGCTTCTAATGGTCTAAGTTAGACTATTCTAAGACTTACATACACATACATATTACTTCAATCAGCCTGAAGCATCGTACTATATCCAGTGAAGTAGAAATTGCTATGTAAATGCATGGAAATCATGCGCATGTTCTATTTTACGCCCTACTTCGTCAGTCATTCAAGGTTGCATTATCATTTCTAGAAGGGCAAAACGAGGACATAATTTAGCCTTAACATTGCCTTAAAAAATCAAAATTAAATATTACAAAAATAAGTATAATGTAATAATATGCTCCTAACAAAATTTCTACCTTGAGATTATAATAATTATGCAGGATATATTAAAAGCATACAAGTGTGTGCGCAAACATAGGTCCGTACACTTTCTTTTACCAATTCTCATAGTTTGATGGGATGGCAATCCGATGCGACCGGAAGGAAATCGCATAGGACCGACCACGACGCCAGCTTTTGGCGCTTTTCGAAGCACGAAACAAGTAATAATCAATTTATTATACGCACATAACTTACGATTCTTCAACGACGGACTTGTGACTTCAATGTTGTACCATTTATATAATATCTACTTCGCCAGAAAAGTAGTTCGAAACATGTAACAATTTATATAAAATACATTACGCAATATCGTATAATTTTATAGAGTGATTCCACCGCCATCTAACGTCGAACCGGTGACTCGGCGGATACAATTTACAAAAGTGACAATTCATCTTTGTAAGTGCTTGTCCCGATACTCGACGGGGATGAAATATGCAAAAACTACCACTTATTCATATTGCAGATTGTTTACCACTGCCATGCTCGTTTTTTTATTATCCCCCTTTACTGAGGTTATGTTTTAAGGGAAATTATGTTTGTTTTTTTTTGTTTGCGCGGTTATTTATAGATATCATAAGTTGTGTTTTCTTGTCATCGGTTTTGTTTTGTGTTTTTTCAACATGTTTTTATTACTTAGATCAATAACAGATATTTAATTTAAATATATTGAGTACCTACCTAGATAAACATACTTACAATGTATTAGGTATTACATAGGAAATTAAGCTTCATTTTCTGACAATAAAGTCATATCTATACTAATATTATAAAGTGGTAAAGTTTGTATGTATGTATGTCAGAGGTAATCTCTGAAACCACCTTTCCGATCCTAAAAAATCTTTCACTAATAGGAAGCTACTTTATCCCTGAGTGCTATTGGCTATTTTTTATTCTAAAAAAGTTGAGTTTTCAGTAAAAAATAACAATATCTGTGATTGAAGTCAGAAAAACAGGCAAGTTGGCTGCTTTATCGACGTGTGTTTACGGGAAAATTTAATTTAACGCGGCCAAAGTCGCGGGGAACAGCTAGTTACGTAATAAAAACAAAACAAAATGACAGTACGGGTTCAGCACGTTTGATCATAACAATTTTCAAAGTTCCATCTTCCCCAAGGGTGAAATTATACACGAAAATGACGACACGGAATCTCAGGAACTCAAAACCTCCACTCTTCATAATTAAAAGAGTAACAATTTCTAAATATCCTTCCTGTTGTAAAGTATATTTTAAATACGCTAGAAGTTATAGAATGTTGGGAAAGTTTGTACAAAGCACAAAGGTATAATGAAGTTGTTTACCATATGTTAATTAAATACTCTCCAAGGGATTGGCTAATGGAATTTCCGAATATTTACCTACAAGGGTTGAGGTGATGGAACATGTTGTTTTGAAACTTACTATCTACCTATTTTACGTAATAGGAACTTTAGTTCTAGTTTTCATAATTATTAGTTAGTAGCTTCTGATATCAAAATGAAAGTTTTAATTATTTTTGTTGTTTAAATAATCGTTCTCGGAAAACTATAAATATTACCTCAAGATACTGTGAAACATAACATAGATACACACCTATATTCCCCAGATATGCTACCTATATGCCGGCGAAACGTGGGTGTATTACCCACGTTTCGCCGGCATATTTTTTTGTATATATTAATACAGTGTACTGTTACTTAGTAGGATATTATCTCTCTAGTCTAAGTCAAAGTTGTTGTATAAGTTAATAATATAAAATAGCTTCGTAATTAAAATGCACAGTGGTAAGATCTTAACAGTTTACGCGCTCAATAGAAGAGAAATTTTCATCTTTCGCTTAAGGAGATCTAATTCAATTAGGAGCCTTCAGGCTTCGTTTGCATGAGTTTGCATTTTTAAGCAAAATCGAGACAGTTCTCAAGTGAATTTTGACAAGTTGATGTCCTGCAATGGCAGCCTCCCTCGGGGGCTAATGGGGGCCGGCGCCGGCGACGAACTAGATAATTTAAATTTGGAATGCTAGTAAATTATGTTAGCTTTGATCTTGTAAAAAAATACGGCTCAAAAGAATCGCATTAAATAAATATTTTTAGTAGTATAAAATACTTTACTTGTAATGCCTATTTTAGTAGTTAAATAATAAATTATTAATATATTTTTGTCTTTCTGCAGCTCTATTATGTGACATCAAATACTTGCATTCTCCATCAATAAGCCATAAGAAAATGAATTACTTTGTTAGTTAGGAAGGTATACTAAAAAGGGTTGGTACAAGAGAGTAAATGTAACAATGTATCTGAAGTGAGCTACAAGCGTATCGTTGTCTCTATTACTCTCTGTCTTTTATGCTTTCTCATTAAAAAGGATCATTTCAGACATGTACCTTATATTAACACATAAACCGAAAACTATAGAGCCCTTTTTAAGAATATTGTGCACACGGAGGAGTGTGAACTAGGCTTTGTAAAATTTTATATGGAGAAGTGCAGAAAGCTAAAGTTTATATTTAAAAAAATATGTTCGAATTTCGACCATTGACTGGACCACTAGTATTGTTAAATTGACTTTATTAAACTTCAAAGCAATGATACGTTTTAAGAGGTCTAATTGTGTTGTTTTCATTCACAAACTCTTGAACTTCATATTAAATATTAAAACTGTAAATGTAGACTCTGAGTATTTATGGTCGACTAACACCATTTAAAAAATTACCAGACATAACGACGATACCTCTACTCCACTTCCCTATCAAATTCATACATTTTACAGCATTCGCGTTTGGAGTATCATCGAAATAGATTTATCAGCAAATATTTTTATTGGAGGAATAAATTATTTCTCATAGCTTTACTTAATATTCGTTGTAGCTACTCGAATATTGGTTTTGTAAATGAACAGAAGCACTTTTGTTTTCCAACAAGACTTTTATTTAACTGTGTGTCTAGTAAATAATGGTTTTCAGTAAAGTTGTTTGAAAACTCGAATTGTATATTCGAGATTATTGCTTCAAAGCTTTTTATTGCTTTTACTTGCTAAATTCAATGTTGTATATTCTAATAAACTTCATTTTGTATTTTGGAGTATTAGACGATGTATAGATAGAGGCGTTTTATTGTTGCCATAATAAAAATATCTATCTATCAATATATTTACTGCTATTTATTGATATTTATGTTTCGGCTTACTTGCTTTGTGTATTTCATTTGGTAGATAATAATAAATCAGTCTGTAACTGTCCCACTGCAGAGCAAAGGCCTTTAGTGAAGGATTTCAGACTAGTGCATATTCAGTTCAGCTTGCCTTACGATATTTTCCTTCACCATTAGTCAGCAGTGTCTTAGATTAACTAAAAAAGTACATATGACATTGAAATAGTCACATTGGTACATACCTACCAGGTTCGAACCCATACCCATGCGCTTGCAAAGCGATGTTTTTTTAAAAAAAATCTTAGCGCTGAAAGTTAAAATAAACATTTAAACCCTAAAAGAAAGCTAGCGTTCGATAATGAAATGACAACACGTGTTACTTCTTTATGCATAGGTATGCACACGAACCGTAAAACTCGATTTCCCTGTCCCAGCTCTACAACATAAAAACCGTAATTTGAACGTAAAACTAGTGATGTTTGTTGTAGTTGGTTGTGTGTAGTGTAACATGCGCAAGATTTAAATGGGTCGATAACAAAAATGACGAAGAGATGTCCAAGCGCGCTGCTTCCAGCCAGTTTCGAATGCAAAACTCGATATTTGAAATTCAAAATAACCGACCTAGCGTTCCGGGGTTTCGAGTCGTAGAACATCGCTCATGATTCTTCTCGTAAAATAAAATATTTGAACGTTATAGCGACGTCTGAATGCCAATTTTGTTGACTGTAATTCAAATTTTTATGCGGAACCAAATGCAGGATAATATATTTTACACATCTGTGCTTACAGTTTCAGCTGAAAATAAATGGGAAAGTTCCCGCTCCATTTTATATGTGGCGGGAATTAGGTTACAAGGTTTTTGGTGGCAAAGTTACACAAAAGACATAGGTACCGTAGGTGCTGTATGTATTAATTTGTTATCTTTTTGATTTATTTATTAGTTCAATTCTTTAACCATATTAGTTTCTTAAAGATTGGAATTATTAATACGCCTTAATTGTACAAGTTTTTTTTTATTATTTTTTTACTTTTAGGGTGTATTTGTATTTTTAATGAGGTATATTTAGAAGTTTAATAAGTTTGTATAGGTATATTCTTTAGTGCAATTATTTATTATGCAAACTTTTTTTCTGAAATCATCCTCTTTTTTAACTATTGACTCTTATTTATAATTTACCAAATTTGATTCAAGAATTAAAGGTTTAACACAGACAGACACATAATATTTATTTGTATTGTAAACTGGTTTCAGTTGAAACACGAATCAAGCTAGTTAGTATAAACTGTATCAATAAGCTAAATAAACAAGAGTATAAATTAGCAAAACAAATTGTATATCATTGTTGAACGTTGAAAATTATTGTGATTTCGGTAAGGTTAATATTTGTTGCTAGGTACCTGTTTTGATTCAACAATATGTATGAGAATATAATGAGGTGGTTATAAATCATGATACTTTTTAGTCAGCTTGCTATGTCGGTCATCATGTGGTCACAAGCGCTGACCTCGCAACTGTGGCCCAACTGTTGTGCCACTATTATTTACAATCTAAATTGCAGATACAACTTACCAATATCCGCGGCTGCATGCAGCAAGTCGGCCAGCAGCTCAGGCTCGTGACACGCGATCGCAAGGCGGTCGTCGTGCAGTCGCGCCGCGTCGAGCTCGCCCGGCGCCGCCTCGCGCAACTGCAGCGCCACCGCGCCTTCGCCGCCGACCGACGCGCTGTACATCAGCACTGCACGTGGCGAAAACGTCGGCAGCGGTAGTCGGGCTGTTTGGACCTGTAGAACGAAACTTTTTTTAAGAAAAAATAGTTAAAAAGGAATTAAAAATCGGCTGATTTTGTCACCCGATTCGTATAATACGCAATATTTTGACACGACAGAATGAGTGAAAGGTAAATAAAGTCAGTGTGAAAAGAGGACTGTCGTCGCCAACAACTAAACTTACGTTACGTTATGATTGTATTGTAACTATTATAGAAATACTGTCGGCATCATAAATGTTAAAAATCGCACAACCGAAAGTCGGGTTTTAAACGTTGGTACAGTGAACAGCAAAAGTAGATGATCAAAATCAGAAATTCAAAACTAATGAACGGAGTTCGCATCAGAACTGTGTGGCGTCGAAGTGATTCAAAAGTATGTGATTGTAAATTATACCAAACATTTACTACTAGTACAGCTGCCATGTATTTCGCGAACTCCGTTCATTAGTATTGAATTTCTGATTTTGATTATCTACTTTTGCTGTTGACTGTACTTGCTAGCGGCGGTTCCCTTTCCGCACATTCTTTATTGTAGTTAGAATTGTTCTCAAAAGACCCTGCAAGACTAGAAATAATCATGTTAATATAACTTTCCTTAATTCTTAATTCTCTAATGTATCTATTCCGTTCAGACTAATAGAAGCGTAGAAAAAAGTAATCATTTACCATAGATTCTTTAAAAGTTTCAGTGACTTTAGATGTTAAAAACAATCTAGCAAAAAAAGCTCTGAAAGATATCCCCCAACAGAGATAGGTACGAACGAAACACAATAGAATTACCTTCAAAACAGTTGAGATGCATTTGACAGGTGTCGTGCCTACCCACATGTAACGGAAAAACCATTTACCGGAATATTATGATGTATTACAGGGTAACAAGGGCTGTGTAATTTCGCACGTCGCGTTGTGTCGTTCGAATACATCAAAACCGTATCCATCATAATCCAAAACACATAATTAAGGGCCGTGTTGCCTATAGGTACCTACAGATATGTGTCGGATACAAATTGTAATAGTTTGAACGTAACGCAGGAATGAAACAGTGGTCTAGATTTGTTTTATAAATGGGAAAGTTTCCTTAGTTTGGTTTGGCTTTACTGTAAGATTGCCTAGTGTCTGGAAAGTTTTAAATTATCATAAGGTTCAAATCTCTCGCGGGTTTCGACACATTTCTATATTATACAACGTGTAATTTAAATAACTAAACCTGGGATACCCCATCTAGTGTAATTTTGATCTAGTAACTAGCAAAGCAATATTTATTTAAAATAAGGTTCTAGAACATATTTCTGTTCATTAATTTATTGTAAGTGATATAATTAAATTGTATTTTATGTTAAAACGTCAAGGCAGCTGTAGACTGCAGATTAGTTTCTTGGTATTGGTAAATTATTTATTTATTTATCTAATCTACATAGCATCTTTACAGTACCTAAACCAAAGCGATGCTATGGATCCATCAATACATTACGTTACAATAAACACATTAGTTACAATTTACAAATAATACAGTTCATCATAAACATAAAATTGAGTCGTGAATTCGTGATAGCCTAGTGGTTCACTGTTGACTGTTGCCGTTGACTCACTTTTCGTAAGTTATGTGTGTGTTTTAAATTAATTATCACTTACTCCGTGCCTCAGAAAACACGTAAGCCTAATCTCACTGGCTTGTCAGATTGCCGTCCCATCGGAGTAAGAGAGTGAGGGCATAGAGAGTGCACCTGTGTTGTGCTGTTGTTTCGGTCAGGAGGACATCCGAAAGTAAGTTATTACCAACGCGACCTTCGTAGTCATTAAGGCAGAACTACTAACCTCATCTCTACAGTGGCAGTCGAGAATAAATAGTAGCTGCGAGTAATTATCGGAGCGCATTGTTCATTGCCGGCGAATAGCGACAACCGAGATTATAACACGATTAAAATGGAGGGCGCCTGTTAATGGAATAACGCAACGTAACACTGCTGTTGTCAATAAATTGAGTTTTTGTTTCATATTGTCGAATATTTCGCGGCATCTGTTGTCTATTTGTGATTGGTTTTTGTATAGAGGGAATCTATATTACGAAATTCATTATTACTCATAAATATTGTGTGCTTTTATTTCTGGTCGCTAAGTTTTTTCTAAAATGTTATCTAACTAAATAAATTACTGAAAAAAATAACAAATTAGTAATGTAGCATGCATGCTAGTTGCTAGCTTTTGCTTACTAAAGTTTCGCCAGATATCATAATTCATAAGATATAAGGTGCTTGCAGATATAAGGTTGTCGGGCCAGATAAAAAGTATCTTATATCCTAATCCAACTTATATTCTACCTGTGTACAATATTGTAATATTTTTTATACTGAATAAATGATGATTATTATTATTTCGTTAGTTTTTAAGGCCTGATTGAATAAAAATTTTCCAGCAAACTAAAAAACATCCAAACGTGTACGTTTACAATATTAGTAGGATGAGCATTGGCTATTCAGCACCAAGCAAAAATATTGCAATTTATAATGTAGATATCTAAGTTTAAGTGTATTACAAAACATTGTAATTTGAAAATTACAATGTTTTGTAATACTTAACTGAAGTTAAGCAATTGGAAGCAACGTAAAATAACCGTGATAGTTCAAATAGCTTGGGTAAAGTTTAATTGCAGTGAGAGGACGGTTCGTGGATTTCAATTTCAGTATCAATTTGACTAGCAATATAGTTTGGTTCGCTCGCTTTATGCATATTTAGGCATGTTCGTCTTTACTCGATTCTGTAATTCGCTCTAATTGTAAGAAGATATGTCGATGGTTCTTACCTAGTTTATAAATTTGAAGCAATGATATCGAATGAGGTATTTTACAAGATTTTATTTAACTTGCAATGATGAAGTATGTATGTATCTATTTTTTAAACATCTCTTGCAATGAATGGATGAATGAATGGATGGAATCTTGCAAGCTGAATTAAAACCACTTCCGATGTTCCGATGACAATGCAGTTGTAAACATGACCTAAATCGACATATAGGATTAGGTCCAGATAAGAACTCTTTAACGATCAACAACACAGATACAATTTTTTGTATATTACGTCTAGTTTTAATATTCCAATATAAAAGTTTTGTTAAAAATTATGTTTTTACAAAAACTTATTATTATGTCATATTTTGTTATGATTATTTCTGGTAGCTTTCTTACTTAAAAAATTTTTACATTCTTAATCTCAGATTAAATTATACCTGTCTTTGTCATTTGCTTGCCAATAAATAAGGATGGCAGTTGACTGACTTAAGTGACGTTTATGTCATTAAACTTATAATCGTCGTTTATTAAGGCTTTCTTTTTTAGTTATTGCATTTCAAGTCATCGAATATTAAATGTTATTATATTAACTCTAATAAATTGCCAGGTAACTCCCCCACCACTTAAGTTAAACTAAAATATAACTTAAGTTTAACTTGGATTAAATACTTTATGTTGCAGACCTCTCTTGAGCCCACGGGGTTGCATAGAAGAACCCAGTGGGTCGTAACTTAGGTATGATTAGCTGTTGGTAGTTTACCACTTAGTGTGAGATATTATGTCATGCACTGTGGGTAGTATGGGCTGTTTAATCAGACTTATGACAAAAATGACATGTGTCAAAAAAAATACGGAAATAATATAATTATGTAGTAACATATTTTCTATTTTAGTAAAATAATTGAAATTAGTAAAATTACTGACTGCCTCGTTGGTCTAGTGGTAGCAAGCGCGACTGCTGAGCACGAGGTCCTGGGTTCGATCCCCGGGTCGGGCAAAAGTGTTATTGGGTTTTTCCATTAGGAAATTCTCAGTAGCAGCACGGAGTCTGGAATTGTGCCCGGTTAATGGCAATAGGCTCGCCCCCTATTACATGGGACCTATAAAATAGCCGGCGAAACGTGGGTGTACTGCACACCTCTGCCTACCCCCTCTGGGGAATACAGGCGTGAGTCTATAAAAAAAATATAAAAATATATTGTATATTGGTCTGAGTCACCTTTAAAAATTTCCTCACCCTGTAAATGTTTTCCTATAATTACCTTTTCCTATAAAAGTTATAGTTTTATATATTAATTTAACTTTTGAGCAATGTCATCACTGTAAAATACGTAGAACATCTAAAACTGGGTGTTATTTATCACTAAACAACCGCAGAAATGCTGTGAAAATTGATACAACACGCCATAAATTCCAGATGAACCGGCCTTAATATAATTACGAGACATTGTAGGTCCCCGAGGGCCCCGGGCGCGCAGGTAGCGCCTTGATTACATCGCGATTGTGTCCCATTAGAGTGTAATGATGCCTTAAATATGTTATGCGTGTTGCAATAGCCCTTTATATACATGTTACTAAAATGATTTACAAGTTAGATTTGGTCGATATTCATGGACACGTTATTTTATAACAAAAAATAACATAGACTCACGCCTGTATTCTCGAGAGGAGGTAGGCAGAGGTGTATGCAGTACATACCCACGTTTCGCCGGCTATGTTATAAGTCCCATGTAAGGGGCGAGCCTAATGCTATTAACCGGACACAATTCCAAACTCCATGCTGATACTAAAAAAATCCTAATGGAAAAACCCAATATCACTTAGCCCAACCCAGGGATCGAACCCAGGACCTCGTGCTCAGCAGTCGCGCTTGCTACCGCTAGACCAACGAGTCTGTCGGGCAGCAATCAAGCTGGTCTAAGTTGATGGTTCGAGACGTTATTTCAATCTGATTTTTTTAAACGTGTTAGGATTTCTCCTGTGTCGTACCAGTTACATTATCTATATAATTTTACCAATCTTAATCATCAAAACCAAACCGGAACAAATATCTGTGAAATATACCACTAGTATTTATCACTGCTTTTTTTTTGTAAAAGAAATAATAAATACACGTTATCCTATAAATTGCTGAACGGATTAGCTTGACACATAATAAATTATAAAATGTAAGTCGCTGATCAAAAGATACGAGAGCCTTTTATTCCAAAAAAATAAAGCTAACCTACTTACAAAGTAATTAGTCATTAAAATGTGTTGTAAGTTACAATTTCACGCACACTATACTCTACTCAGCATTTAAGTACCATCTAAAGAAGTAGTACTTAGAAAATTAACACATCATTACCTTCCCCGGCGTATAAATAGTGCAAAGCTTTGCGTCATTACGTGCCGGTTAATTTGGAAACCCATCGCGGCAAGCAATGAGCCGCCTATTAAGGACTGTTTACGGACAATGATTAAAAGGAAATTATGAGACAGTCACTCACGATAATTATTTTAATGTATTTCTGTTTTTTAACAGTCTTGTGTTTTTTTGTGAAATTTTTACGTTTTAGCACAAGTTAGCTATTATTTATTAGTTTCACATGTTAGCTATTATTTACTAGCTAGTTTCTTATTAAATATTTATAGTCTTGTATTTGTTTGTGAATGAATTTTTGCACTCACTTATTAATTATAAATTAATTATCCCTCTCCGTGCCTCGGATAGCACGTTAAGCTGTTGGCCCCTGCTGTCAATTGTAGATCTTTGACAGTTGTTACGGGTAGTCAGAAGCCCGAAAGTCTGACAACCAGTCTTACCAAGGGGTATCGTGTAACCCAGTATCTGGGTTGTGGAGATCTGATAGGCAGTCGCTCCATGTAAAACACTGGTATTCAGCTGCATCCGGTAAGCCTAGAAGCCGACCCCAACGTAGTTGGGAAAAGGCTAGGCAGATGATGACTTATTAATAATTTTTTTAGTCTTGTCATACTTCCGCGGTGAATGAACCGTGAAAACTAGGATCCGACACTTTGAAAGGCCTAGAAAATATAATACTATTACCTATCTATCTATCTAATCTAATAATATTATCTAATAATAAAATATCCTGTTAGAATTTAAGATTTGAATTTTTAATCTAAATTTTGAGTACCTACTACTGAACCACGACACTGCAACTGTTATCAATAGCAGGTATTAAAAAAGATAAATAAGTTGTCTATGCGTATTCGTAAATCATAAACCAACAAACCTATCATAGCAAGAAAGACGCACTTGAATCTCATTCTCAACTCGTGTGAATTTAAAATTTCTATTTCAATCGTAATTCGAAAGACTTGCGCCATCTATTATCATAAGAACGTTATTGTGTTTTTCTCGGAAACAGTACTTTTTTTTAGGATTAAAGGAACCTTATGACCGTTTCTGTATACCTGACAACGTGCATGCAAAATTTCAGGATGATCGGTACAGTGGTTTAGGCGTGAAAAACAAACTTACTTTTGCATTTATAATATTACTAATAATATTAGTTAGGATTAGGATGTCTAGAACATGGAAAGAATTTACAAACATCTAAACAAAAACGTCAATTAGTTTCAGCAACTAATTAACCTGACTACTATTTAAAATAAGTAATAAAGTTCTAAACATCGTACAATCAGGGTGAACGCCGTAGTTGTCGTCCATGAGAGCGCTATTTACGTGCACCGCAACAGTCCCGTGGGCAGGCCGGCCTGCTGATTACAGCACAATTAAACCCTGTTGGCCGGTAAATAAACACATAATAGTCCGGATGAGCAATTTGACCGACACCGTATTATTATATCTATTTAGATACGAAAGTTTCGTTTCCTGTTATTGGGAGGCTGACTTTCAATGGCGATGTTACTTTGATATTATGATTATGAGTAGTAGCTTTTGTTCTATTTTGTAGTGAGTGAGTATTTACGCATTAACATTAAGGTATCAATATCGATGTTAAATAGGCTTATAACGTGAAGGTAATATCAAATTTGTCATACATAAGCCATTCCCAAGCTCCTGGCATTATCTTTCGCGCACTAGTTCCATAACTTACAGTATAATCCTAGTGATTAATCCCTAATAACTGGTTAGGTAGTTTCTGTAATCTCAACTCCCGCTTAACTGAACTCAACACAATTTCTAATTGATAAATCTAGTCAACTGGCTTATCAATAATTATTATTAATAATTGGCAAGACATGATTTGAATGTCCATTTAAATCAATTTTGCAAATACTATTAAGGCTACTGAATAATAAAACTGTTAGTTCGCTTTTGAAATCAAATACAATATTTTAATATGCGAAATTTTCGAGTTGTCGAAATTCTAGAGACTTCAGAGGATCAAATATTTCGTTGATAATAAAGGCTACTAAGCGCTACGACCGTACTTCAAAGAAAATAATTATATCCCTCATACCTCGATTCAGGTCAAGTGCGTACACTAATCTCGCTTGAGATTTACGCATTCGTGTGATGATTGCCGACGACTCGGCTCATTTGTTCCCGTTACGTGTTAAGGCATGATATTACGAGAAATCGCGTGAGTGATTAACCGCGTATATTGTGAGTAAATGGCTCGGCCGACAATGCGTGTGTTCACCCTACCTGCTCTGATTTTCTCTGTAATGACGAGACATTTGAGGAGCTTCTTATTAGACTAGAGGTTAATTAATATCTTGCGTTATTGTATTTTTGTCTAGACATGTACATAGAATTACCTTTTTTATTTTATTTATGTATTATAATATGTTTTTCGTCCTAGACAAAATGAAGGCGTGGTAAATTGAATTGAAAAAAAAAACCTAACACGTTTGTACGAGATTGTAGGTTATAGGTACATAAAATAACTTAGCTCAAACGTATGGATAATACTTTTTTGGGGATCGACGGTAAACCACTTTTTATCCACATCGGAGTCACCGTACTCCCCACTTCAGGCATAACCTTGAAATTTATGGCTACTAGACGTATACTAGGCTGGTGATGTAAAAAAAATCCTCAGCATTTCCCACCAGACTATAAAATATAGGCAGATATTTTTATGGGTAGTAAAATTCGTATGTGAAATGGTTAGGTTCTCTCACGATTTATCCCCTCGGGGTCCCTTCATGTGTTTGACGCGTCAATTGCTGTGTGACGAGCTGAATTAAAAAAAAGGTTATAAAGGATAGCTCGTTTAGCGTTTTGTGTTACAACAATTGTTCGTTGTTGTCGTTTGCTGGTGGATTGTTGTTGACAGAATAATGAAGTACGGTGCGACGTCGAACAGTCGAACAGTGTAGATTAATCAACGGTTTAGGAGTTTACTATGAGGTAAGCAGTGCTGTGGTGGTCGTAGAATGACTGCTGAAAGGTTTTAGGTACAATCCCCACTTTCTTCTGACTTTTCATTAGTTAAGTGCTTATTATATAAATAATTATAATTATCTCCTGCTCCGTGTCTCGGAGAGCAGGTTAAGCCGTCGGTCCTGGGTGACATATCTCGGTCGTGTTGGACAATATTGCCGTCTTATTGGAGTAATAAAAAAAAAGAGAATGAAAAGCACAATTGTTTGAGCATACGCTTGTGCATTTTAATATCTTAATTATTATTATTATTTTATTTTCAGGTGATGTAGCGGTCAAACGCGAGCTCATCAACTATTAAAAAAGAAACATTATTGTTATATCTTTATCTCCTGCATAGTTGGCTATCTTAGCGAAAATTGGCTGCTTTGGCTGAAATTCGATTTTGTTTTTTTTTAATAAAAAAATTGGTAATTATTCTGATTGATACACTAGCAAATTCAATGAAAAAATAAACATATTTATTATTCACGTAGGAAAACCAACAGATACAAAATATAGATAACGAAATAATATAGGTACTACAAAAGTGTGGATAAATCGATAGCCCAAAATGGATATTAATCTGGTACTCCAATATTATACTTAGTAGACATCTATGCTATTTACATTGCGCAATCAGACAGTACCGAAGCCTCTTCTATTAACGTGTATTATTTGCCTCTCATTGTGTGTCTTGTTAAGCCTCGTTTTTCAATCAAGCACTGTAATTTATAATGTTCTAACAATAAATATAGAATTTGAAACACAATAATACCTGGGTTGACACAATACAAATTAAACTTGCCTTATTTTTTATTTAATTTGATGTTTATGTGAGCCAAGACCAATGTTTTGAGACATATTTATTTTAACTAGTGGTCTAGTCAGTGGTCAAAATTCGACCGTATTTCTTTTTTTAAAATAAATTTTAGCTCTCTGCATTTTTTCTCTATATTAACTTTGACTATGCCAAGTTTCACAATATTACGCGCAATATTCTTAAAAAAGGATCCACAGTTTTCGCTTCAGATATTAATATATAGATTAGGTACAGTATTTGTTTATAACCATGTTCGTGCTATCTTGTACATTCTACAAGGGGTAGAACTACGAGTATCATCTGATATGGTTGTATGTAGAAGAGAATTTCGATAACTCGGGTAGGGTTACGAATCAAACTGAACCATTTGGAAATGGTAGTTACATCCACCCCTTGTACGGAGTACTAGAAGGCTAGCTAGATATTTGTTATTTTAAACTTAATACTACATATTGTTTTATATTATAAAGTAATAACCAAGTAAAACCTTATAATAGGAAATCAAGTACCAGCCAAAGTTTGCCTACCAACACGGTTCACGTAAACAAAAATATTACCTCCATTTTTCCCATTGTGATTCCCTATCAGCACTCCCCATTGAATCTTTGTGTAGCACCTGAATTGTGAATAACTTTGTAACCATTATCAGGAGAGCTTTGGTGTGTGGTGGTCGTAAGTACCGCGAGCCTCGTCAAATCGGCTTTGCGTGCCGGAGTACCGATTAATTGGAAGCTTACAATATTGATTTTGTATTAAACTAAGCCTTAGAACTTACCAATATGAGACAAATGCAGATGTTGATTTATTATTTAATGTGTTTGTGTTTAGTGCGCATTGTAAATGTGTGTTTGTTGAAGTTGTGTTTGTTGTCGTTGTGTTGCTGCTAAGCTTTTGATGTTATGTGATGGGAATTATAATTAGTTTTGATGACGGAGCCATGCACGAATGACGAGTCGACCGGCTCAACTGGAGTATTACCGCTCTTTACAGAATATTGCCGTGAAATAAAATTATTCGTACTATTGTGTTTCGTATGTCTTTATTTACTTTTCAACTTTCGGGTGGTCATTGGAAGTCTTCCCGTAGATATAATATATCTAATTTTTAAATAAATAAATCAGCCTGTAACTGTCCCACTGTAGGGCAAAGGCCTCTTCACATACAGAGAAGGATCGACCATTAATCACCACGCTAGCTCACTGCGGGTTGGCGATTTCAGACTATTAAGGTTAGTCAGTGGTGTCTTAGATTAACTAAGAAAGCACGTATGACATTGAAAAAAAAAACAGCTGTTCCATACATTTATGTTCACATGACTTAACAAAATGTATGGAACAGCTGATTTTTTTTTGCGATTTCAGTGTTGGTCTCATAGTAAAAGTTGTCCATAATGATGAGTAAAATGACCCCTTTTAAGGATGCTGGTGTTTTACAAATAACCCTGTATAAAATCAACATTCAAACTTCCAAAAGGCTTGACATAATAAAATAAGTGATTATTGAATTTCGTTTTAAATTATCTTAATTGAACCTGTTGGTCTAATCTGGGTTTAAATACGTGAGTTGGAGACGAATTGAAGCCTGTTAGTCGAATTTCAGTGGTATTTATTTCAAGAACTCTCAAAACTTTGTAACTTTAAGTTAATACTTGAACTTACGGTTTGTAGTTGAGTTTGTAAGTGAGACGGTTGGGTGAGAAATATGTTAGATATTTGATTTTGGTTCACCTTTGAAATTATCTATGACTTAGTTTTATGGGCTGTAAGTTAGGGGAATGTTAAGGCGCGTACACACTTGCGACACGCTGGTCAAAAATCATAATCACAAAGTTTGACCAGGGCTTATGAACAATTTGCCTCTCTTTCACCTCGTCTCTATCAGAAGTCTGTCAACCGGAACAAATATGTAGGTACACACGTTTACACATCAAGCTATAATTACCAGTATAAACTGATCTCGCATTGTATAGGCGCTTCGTACAACAAGATGTCAGCTTATACTGGAAATGTATAGCTTAATTGATTCTTTGAAAATATTTTTATCTTATCAAAATGGGAATTTATGTAAGGCTAGATGCAACGTATAAAATTAATAGAAATCAACCATGTAATAACATAATTTATACAACTGCGATATATCATTACCTGCAAAGGTGGTATAGCTGCTACGGCGTAGCAGCTACACCTTTATGTATGCTACGATTGGCTACGACCGTAGCTGCTAACCTACTAATTGAATGTTTGTGAAATATTTGTTACTCATTCAAGCGTAAACTGTTAAACAAGTTTCGATAAAATTTGGCACACATATAGATAATTTCTGGATTATCATCCCACCTAATATTTATCCCAGACCGACCTCCACATGAGCGAATCAGCGGGTAAAATTTAGTCCTGTTTTAATTTATTTTATTTGCTCGAACATGGTATTTTATTAGTGTTATTTCTTGTAATAAAGCATTACAGCATAGTTTTAGGGATTAAATCAAAATTGATACTAAAATTTGTTTTATTAAATTATAATAATAACAAATTCTCTTATAAATAATCTACATATTTTATTGCTCGCCTAGTACTTAATCGTAAACTCCTTCCCAATTTACTAGCTACAGATTCATATTAATTCCGTTGAAAGCTAGCTCTGGGGAACAAGTCATCATGTTGTTATATAAGAGTCTTATTAACTTGCCACTGTTCAGTCAAATGAACGGGATTAATTCTAATCCCACTTATTATTGTCCTAGAAGTATTTCTAACAAGTGGGTCTGCATAGTTATCGCTAGTTGGTTTCGAAATTGTTAGATAAGTGCCTCTTTGTTCTATTAAAATAAATTGTTAGTTTCACGAAATAATTTATTATTGTGGTTTAGTAATGAAGGGTTTGTTGTAAATTCTATTCATTGGCTATGAAGTACTTTAAGTGTTATAAACGAAATTAAATAGAATAGCGACTTTAAAGTTACAGGACATTACTCTGGCTTAAAGAATCGTCTCAAATAAAGGCGGCAATCGCAAAGGACATTGAACATTTTTGTATGGAAGGTGGACCAGACTTAGTGCATTGTGTGTTATTCGAGCAATCCTGAGTGAAAAGGCTTTTTTTGAGACTACTTTTTTACTAGCTAATAGCTTATTTATTAAAAAGTAATGACAACAATTGTCGGTACAAAGGATTGACGGCATTAGGTTGTGTTGTTTCCCATTCCCTTCCTACCCTTATCTAAAAAAATGTTATAGTATACTAATAATAATTCAAAACTCCCAAAAAATCTTGAAAACAAAACTTACGTTTATTTATTTTCTTTGAGATCTATTTTATTTCATATATTTTTATTATTTAAAAGCATTATTTTTCTTATTAAATATTAGTAATACTATGAACTTATTAGCCCTTAATTTGGCAGAGATTCGAATTACCTTATTTATTGAAAAAAGATATATATCTGAAATCCTAGTGTAATAATATATACAGAAAAAATAGAAAAAAAATTATTGCTTTTACAGGTTTTCAGGAAATCAATGTATCTCACAGTGAACACTGCTAAATTCGTAGAGAACAAAAGTTATTTTTTCATGTTCATTGCGGTGAACAATGCCAAATTAGTGTTGTTTAAAAGGTAAAATAAAAAAAACAATAATTATCGTTTCTTTTAGTTATTTATTGAAAAAATGTTAAAAAACGATAATACTACTGCCTGTATATTACGTAGTTGTATTTTTATGGCAAAATTTGCATCGACCCGTCTTCGTTTGTGCTAGGATAATGTCTTGTATTATCGTAGCTTATTGGGCTAGTAGGCCTGGCTGATTTTAGGTTTACGTCTTTACCTATCTATAGCTATGAGAAGGAATTATTAGAAGTCGCAAAAGATAAAACAAGGCTTAGAAAGGGGGGCAGTAGTTCATTGTCACTGTTAGTATCGGATTTGTGACTAGTGTCGGAAGGTACGTGCTCGACAGGAACAAGTGCTGATATTCTATCCATGTGACCTTGTAATTTATGCTATAAACAGGCAGAATACAATACATAAGCCAAATAAAAACCCACCACATGCAAGCATACTATCTACATGTATAAATACATAAAAATAATTTGCTGTTCGTTTGTCTCGCTAAAGCTCGAGAATGGCTGAGCTGATTTGGCTTATTTTGATTTTGAAATATTTGTGGAAGTTCCGGGGAGGTTTAAATGGTTGAGAAACATTAATACAAAACAAAAACGACTATTTAATTTTCCAATAAAATTGTAGGGTAGGGTAGGGGTAGAGGTAGAATAGTGTAGGGTACGGTAGGTTAGGGCAGGGTAGAATAGGAGTAGCGTAGTGTAAGGCTAGAGGTATTGTAGGGTAGGGTACGGTAGGATAGCGTAGGGTTGGGTAGGGGTAGAGTAGGGTAGGGTAGGGGTAAAGTAGGGTGAGGTAGAATAGGCTAGAGGTAGGATAATCACGCGTACCAAGTCCCGTCGGGCAGCTAGTTTGTTAATAAACGTTATACCTAATTTGGCAAGGTTCATCATAATAAACATATGAAATTGAGAATACTTGTTCGAGTATTTGGCAATGTTTACTGTGATGAACAAACAAGTTTGCCGATAAAAAGAAGTAACTAAAAAGTCATAATAATGCGCAAAACACACACAAAAGCAAATTAGGAACATTGTTTAGTAAATTAAAAGAATGAATAAGTTAGGATAGTTATGTAAAGCATGTAAAATATAATATTTACTTTTCGAAGAATTGTGCGCCCGCGTCGTGCCTATACCTCGTCTCGATAATGACAGGTAAATAGTGTTTCCAGTAGTAGCAATATTTTTTATAATATAGAATATACTTTAATCTTGCTTTACGTAAAATAAAATCGGATGAGAAGTAGAAAACTTTTGCTCAATATTTTTTTTATTTTAATGTTTATCACAGTGAACATTATCAAATTAAGGGTTAAAGGTACTCCCAAATAAATTTTTCATTCATTCATTCATTCACCTTTTTGTAGGGCAGGGCACTATTTGGTCCAAACCTTGTCAATGTCCTTTATTTTTGTATTTGGTTATTATTATGGCTTTGTATAATAACTACAATATCATCTAAAACTTCAGTGTTACAAACTTTTACAACAATTTCCAAGTCTCTATTGCTTTAAGTTGAGTCTCCAATTCACATTTCAAAGGTACACCGTTTCCATCAATCCGAAAACATTTTCATACAACACAAGCGTCTCATATAAACACGAACCCGAACCAAATGGCCGGAATGTAAACCAAACGTTTTATAATTTCCCCAATTATATAAAATTAATTTTATTTCTATCTTCGCTTTAAAAAAGCGTAACGAGTTTTCAAAGCGACACGGGCGTTTTAAAGCACTTTATTGCGGCCCGCTCGGACAAGGGTAATGGTCTAAATTTATTGGGTTAAATGGTCCGTACGAACGGAAATTCAAGCTAAATTGTTCACTTGTCTAATTTTTGTGGATTTGATGCTTCATTTCACAGACTGAATGTCTAACATCGAACTGTGATAAGATTTTATTTTTAATATAACGTTTTGTTCGAGAACTCGATTGGAAATCTATTTGGTTTACGATTTTTAATGTGATTTTCGTAAGGTCGCTGAAGGGACGCATCCAATTATTTGACGTTCAATGTTACCCTGATTCTGAAGTTGTGTAATTAAATGGAATTCAATTTGTCTGTCTGACAAAAAGAAATGTGTTTTAAAAAAATTGTTCAACTTTTTTTATTTCTGAGACTGCTACAGCTCTATATAAAATCAATAATTTATTTAGCAACTAATGGAAAAGCTTCGAGCAATACTTTCAAGTTGCACTGAGCAATAAACGAGGCTCTCAAGCATTACGTTACGGTTCTATACGAAAAAGCCTCGTAAGCCACAAGGAAAATGGCAAGAAAAATAACGACCGGTAGACGTTAAATCACAGTAAATTTGAGTCTGGAACACAATAACTCAGGAGAACGCCGCCATAACTGTCGCAAACATTGTTCAGATGATTCACGCATTCGGTAATATCATGTTTTTCTCAGGACCGCATTCCCCCGTATTCGAGATTCGAGATCCGTATAATGGTGTTCGGTAAGCGTCCCCCTGACCCGGGTTTCAGCGTACAAATTGTAATTGGCTTTTCTTATTAGAAAATTCTCTGCAACAGTCTCAGGGTTGGAATTACACCCGATGAATGTTGAAAGGGTTGCTCTCGAATACATGGAATATACATAAATCTCTTTACGTAATTACTTGAATATGTGTTTATATGTGAAAAAAGGGCGTAAGCTTCGGGATTGAGTGCCTAAACGTTTTGTAATTAAATATTGACTTTGGGGATAATTAGATACGTATTAGATACATTGTCATAAATTTATATGGATGACCTATTTATTTTTTAACATTGCCAATCACGATTTCTCCGGAATCGTGGGTATTCCCCAGAGGGGATAAGCAGAGATGTATGCAGTACACCCACGTTTCGCCGGCTATGTTATAAGTCCTATGTAATAGGGGGCGAGCCAATTGTCATTAACCAGGCATAATTCCAAAATCCTTGCTGCTACTGAGAATTTCCTAATTGAAAAACCCCATAACACTTTGCCCGACCCGGGACCTCGTGTTCAGCAATCGCGCTACCTACCAACCACTTAGCGGTCTGCAAATCGTATCGAAACCATAAAAATATATGTTCGAGTCTCGCGACTCGTAATTTCCCGTAGTAATAGTAGTTGCACTTGATATTAACGCTTATTAATATCGAAAATTCTCAATAATAGAAAATTATATACGCAACTACAGTCTCTCTTGAAAATGAACTCCGTTTGAGTCCGAAACTAGTTGGGCATTCCCAAAATCAATCCGTGATTTGTCGTGAATTAGTATGACTTACGAAAGTTATTATTCCAAAAAAAATATTTCTTTTATTTTTATTACTTTCAAAAATATTTTGTAAAAAAGCTGAACTAAGAAATTGATCTAAAAAGTTTTAAATGTCATCAGCGCTGTGATTTTTTTTCAATCATGTTTCAGTCGTCGTAAAATATACGTTTGTCTATGCTGTAAGTCTCTATGGGAAAGCCATGTGCTTAGAAATATCTATTCTTATCAAGACTGACTAGCGAACCATGCATGACCTCGCATATGCCAGGCGATTCAATTAGCAACAAGACAATGTCCTGAGCCAGGTGAGGTGTCGGAAGGGCGCGTCGGTAAATCCTGCAGAGAATTGAATCAAATGGCCTCTGCGACGGTCCCCGGTGATAATGGATGATTTATGACTTGCATTGTCTCTGTTGTATTACATAAGGAGTGGGTTTTTGATTTTGTTTCTCGAACAGATTGCGCCAGCTCTGCATACTAGATCGCCGGTCGTCCACCGGCGGTTTGCCACAGGTTTTTGCCACTTGCCACTGTGCCACTGTGAAATGCCAATTTGGAAACAAAGTACTTATAGTTAAAAAAATAAAACGACTTATAAAAACATTAATAAAATCAGCCACTCATTGCCTAAGCTAAGCTTTTTAAGTTTTTGGAGAGAGTTACAGTTATACTCTTCTCGCAAAATGAAGATATGTGTGAAGTGACAGCTCTTTAAGTTCGATATTAGAATAAGACTGTGACGTCATCTGTTCACAGTGCCGTCTTAGTTTAGTAGATGAATGTTCCAATTACTTATATGCAGTTTATAATTTTTTTTGAATATTTAAATAAAATTATTTTTTAAATATACATAATATCTATGTCTATATGGCGAGCCTTCTTTTTTGTATTTATATTGTATTTTGTAATTTGAAGTGAGTAGTAATTGCCGTAGTTATAGTGTAGTATTGTAATTTATGTTGAGTGCTAAAAGTAATTGGACGGACATAATAGAAAACATAAACATATGAAGTATGTAACTAAACTACAAAACATAAGAGAAAAAACATACAGAAAAAAATATATAAAGGAAGTTGTACAAATAAGATAATTATACTACATGGGTAGTATATCTTATTTGTACGGGTAGATAATGTACTCGGTACACAGGTAAACAACAATGTTAACGAGATACTCGACTGTGTAAGATACATGAGGAATGAAGCTGTGTCTACTAATATGTTAATGTACCTTACATGTACTCTGAACAACTCAAACATACCTTTTACGTAGTGGAATTATTTCGAGTAAATATATATGGCGGGGTAGTAACACAATAAAAAATATAGCACTGAATTGGTTTGATTGGAACGTATAAATTTTTAATGTTGAAAGATTATTGTATTTTATATAATTATTTAAAAAGAAAATTTAAAAAAACTACTGGTATGGGTGAGATCAGTTATTTTTTCAAATTATTTTATTAAATTTAATTATATTTAATAAGCTAACATGTAAAAAAATCACCAAAAATATTGTATTTTATGTTATTTTTATTGTTGACTGTATCTTTATATCTTGCAATGCCGTTACAGGGTTCATGCACTTACATTGTCATAGAATGTGAATATTTGTTACAAATTAAGTTTTTGATGTGCATGATAACAATTAAGTAAAAAAATAATCGTATTTTTAAAATCGTAAGTGATTTTTTCTTTCTACAAAACTTTGTAAGAGAATAATATTATATTATTGTTTTTTTATTCTAATTCAGGCGGACTTCTACAATACACAAAGAAATGTACCTAAATGTATAAATTGTCTGGACTGTCAGTCCTATAAATACAATTAAATTAGCATTTTCTTTAGTCACTATGTCCTCACAATACTTTTATTCATCTCCTTTGTTACCAAGTAACATAACACCCAAACATTATGCATAAAATAACTATATCGAAACGGGTTTGTAACATCAAACTGTTATAAATGTAACAAATTCCCTGTGCTAAGGAATAAATTTGCGAAATTCTACCGGGGAAAGAATAGTGGGCCTAAATTTACGGGCCAGGGGAGGGCAGTAAAGCCTCGTTACGTTGAGCTATGTGCCATCCGAGACTGTATTATCTGGCAGTATATCAGTAACTTTTAGCCACAGTGCGCACAATCAGTTGTTTTTGCGACGCGGACGGTCAAATGCGTTCCACGAACGCTGTTCAGAAATAAACTTGACATATTTATTCGAAACAATGTAATTCAAATATGTCTAGTATGTAGATGTCTACTTTCTAAAATGAAAAGAAAATTTGAAATGAAAAGAAAAAAATATTGGTTAAAAAGTTAGAGGTCTCTTGCTCGAACTCTAAAGTGTGCATCACTTCTGTCTTTTCATATGTGCGTATAATTAATTAAAACTTCGTGCCTCGGATAGCACGTAAAGCCGGTACTGCACAGTCTTATATAATTGTCGTCCCATCAGACTATGATAGTGAATCGGAATAGGGAATGCACCTGTGTTTGCGCACATACTTGTACACTATAATATTTCTTGTGTAGATAAGTAAAGACAAGCGGAGGACAGAGAGGTGGCGATTGCTCCACTAACAAGAGCCTAGCTCTTAAATATAAAAAGATGAGTAATCACGGTTAAGATAAGTCGTTGTGACCAAACTTCGGGCAGGAGAGCATTATTATTATAAGTATGATCAAAGATTTACCCCTAGACATCGGATCCCTAATTTCTACCCAGGCTATTGCGATAAAAGCGAGAAAGTTTGCAAATAAATAGACAAAAGAATTCGATAAAAGTTGTTTATAAAAGTTCTCACATTCGATCACATCACCATTCACAGGCATCAATCTGGCTGTCAATTATGATACTGGCAGTTTGCCAGGCGTATCTAAATGTAATTGTCGATACTTGGATTATCTTGATACGCAGTACTAAAGGAAGAAATATGGTAATCGGGCTTACGAACCGAACTCGCAACTTAAGAAGAACTCGCGAATGTTCCGGATCAAACTTTGTTTCTGCTGTTAAGTAAACTACGAAAGTTACTTTAAGCTGAGTCTGAGTGTCTAGTTGTAATTTTTATCAGGTCAGATTGAAAATATATTATCGTAACTCGATAATTTTGTTTTTATATCAGTAAAGTCGTATACATGCATACGGTTTGCCTCATGGTAAATGGTTAGGTACCATAAACTTATGGTCGCTTGGAATATTAGTCCAGGCCTTCAGGCATATTATACTTGCGGGTTACCGTTTTGTGAAAATGTTTGTATCTTTTGACATTATTTTATTCCTTAAAATCTTTTACTCTACTAGCGTACCTGCCAGACGTTGTTCTGCTTGAACGTTATTGCAGCGCCACCTACCGGGTCCAATTGTAAATTTAAACTATCAAACATACGCTCCCACTCATTTTTTCAACCAAAAATCGGTCCAGCCGTGAATTTCTGTGATATACACGATAACACGTACAGAACCACCACCAGGCCAGACCACGTCCCACCTGCTGGAGTGTCCACTGATACCACGATCAGAGTTGCTACCTACCAGGCCCAAGTTTCTAATTTAGGAAGGTTATGTTGAAACTTTTTTAATACCACCGACACGAAAAAAGGAAGAGAAACAGAGTCGCATATATGGCCAGAATTTATCGAAAATTTATAAAACTATTAAAATGTACGTTTACCGGCAAAACTTTTATCGTAAACTTAGATTATCGTCATAAACAACTGTAGATCGTTAGTATTAAAATATATCGCTGCAGGACCATTAGCCGGGTTCCGTGACCCACATTCGGGGGTTTGACAAAGTCATTTATCATTAGACGTTGGGGAACTCGAGGTGGAATCCATCACGCTAAGTGCAGGATTCGCCATTATCATCCTCAACGATTCACGTACATCCCGCTACCATTGATGCTTCGGATATCTCAATTTGTTGAGTATCAGGATATTAGACACTGTCTTCCGGCTATATTAATAAAAGCTAGATAAGGGTTTCTGAAACTACATGTAGGTACTTACTACTAACTTTCCTTTCAGCGTACATTTAGGTAGGTACTTACCTCTCTACATGCCGGAGGGTAAATTAGGTAATGGTAACCTGTCTACTTGGCGTGTACAGTTAAATGTTTCTAACTAGATACTCAAAATGTTTTTCAATGTGATATCAACCCTTCACCTCATCAACGTATTTTTATTATTATTGTTTTTATTATTAATTATCACCAATCTATTTTCTCTGAGGAAATAACAACTGCTTTTAGTTTTATTTGTTAAAATAGCGAAAGCGTTACTAATACATTGAGAGCTAAAGTTACATAACTTATATTTAAAACTAATAAATAAATTAAAATTTCTAATAAAAATGTACCTAACATAATTTTCACTAAACAGTCGCCGTTTAATAAAAGAAAGGTTAAAATTTCGTCTCAAATCATCATTTATTTAAAATAAAATACCTCACATAAGATGGAGATTTATATTATGTATTTCAAACTGATAATCGTTAATATTATTATATTAAAATCTAAATAAATTCTGATAGAAAATCCATTACAAGCTTGCAAGTCGATTACTTATAGAGTGTTCTAGAGGAGATGCGGCCATAACGAACCATATTCTTCATTATAAATTGCGCGATTAAACGAAGTATAGCCGAGGCAGATTTAAAATGTCGTCCATTATTCGTTCGTTTTAATATTTAATGCATGAGGTGTCTGAGGGATATATTAAAAGGAAACAAGTCACGTTTAGTTACCTGCCGGGATAACGCTATGTAGCCGTTTCAGCTTTACGTCTTAGCCATATTTACTTGTTAAAGAATGTGCACCTGTTTCGGTATTTGCAAATAGGAGCTAAAAGCATTTTCTTAAAACTTTCTTAGTAAAATTAATGTTGATTTATCTTAGCCAAACACGTCAGAAGTTTCAGCTGAACAACAGACATTTCAATTTATCTAAAACTGAGTTTACAAGCTTACAAACTAGTTCGGCGACTGAAACATGAAGGGAAGATAATTGAAATATTTTTGATGTGAAATATCATGACCTTGTAGGCATCTCTATTTGGTTATAAAACCCATAACAATAATTGATTTTTTATACTTCACATACATAGATGGTACCTAAGGCGGACTTAATATCATAAGGTATCCTCTCCCACTCAACCTTTGGGTCAGTAGAAGTACTTCAGAGATACAATATAAAGTACTTATACAATAGAAATAAATAGCATAAATACATAAATGCACAGTACGTTATTCTACGTAAATATACACACAAATATCATACGCATATTTTAAAAATGTATAAATAATATAATATATATAAATAATAAAATATTTAATAATATATAATGACAACAGGACGATAAAGAAACTAAGTTTAAGGAGACAGCGATTTAATATTTCCAAACTTTATGTTTAAATGAAAATAATTATTACTTTTTAAACAAACAAACTGCAGTTTTTTAAACCGAATTTTTTACTAAGATAATTCAGGAGCAATTACCATAACTTTCAAAAACCGGATGCTGCAACGATACAGCTGAAATTAACTTTAACATAAAACGTTAAACTAAATGCTCTGAGGAAATAGCTTGCTGTTGAGTTAGCGGTTGACGCGAACCCTGTCCGACTAATAGACCGCATTCATTATATTAAATTGCTCGATTAAAAGCGCCATAAGCCGCACTGATTTAACTACGAAACGTTAAGAGATCGTACAAAACAGGCTTCTTTGACAATAAATTTTACAAAATGCCTGGAACTTTGGCTAAAAATAAACTACTTCAGCAAGTAAAAAGTTAATTGCAACGCAAATTAGGATGGTCAGCGTAGTGGTATGACCGTTGCACTGCCAAGTCAAAGGTTTGAACCTTTAACCGAATTCCTATATGTTTTAGAATTAACTATCACTTGATAAAACGGTGAGGTAAAACATCGTGATAGAACCAGGATCGTAATAATGAAGACCATCAAACAATTCTTACCACCAAATTCCCACTGTTTAATTGTACTTAGTGCTTTCATCTGTCGTTTCGTTACAAATCCATAAAAAATAACAATCTATTAGAAGGTAATTTAACGAACAAACATGCGATCCGACAATTGAAGCTTCGTTATTAAAATTTCGGAGTAGGCCCCCAGCACCTTAGATATTTTTCATTGGTGTATAAAACCACGTCAGAAGCGTGGGGGTGATTTAAACTCTGGCACTAGATTGTTCATCAACCATGTTCAGACGATAAAGAAAGAACGAAAGGTATGAAAAAAAATGTGTAATCTAACAATATAGGTAAGTATACGAGAACAATAGTACGACTCCTAAAATAATGCTAGTCATTTAAATGCATATGAAGCTACTGGGGTAAATAGTAATGGCTGAAAGAATTCTGTACGGCCTGACGTAAGCTCTTTGTGTGCATGCCGTGACATAACATCAAGCTAATTTACTAACAAATAAACATATATGAAAGAAATATTTAGAGCTGAAACTATATTTGCTATGGTACTAATATTTATCAACATAATATAAAAGCCAAGAAAAATGGATATCATAAATTGATATTGAAAGAGTAAGAAATACTTATTAGTTGTATAGCTTCCAAATAAATAACAGACAAGTTATCAGTCAGTTTTATTGCCGTCGATGTAAGTAGTTCAGTGAAACATTGTATCCTTGTCAGAGACGTTTAGAGAAGTATAAATGAGTCGTAACTCGTAGCACCATTTATAACTTTGGGGTATTTCTCTCTCAATTTCCCAGAATACATGGGGATTACAGGGAAAATGAAAATAAAATATCAAAAAATATATCCGCGCTTTTATATAGTATCAAAGACATTTTGATATTTTGAATCTGTGTTATTGTAAAAAAAAATATCACTAAAAGTTCGTTAGCACTCGCACAAAATATAAACGTCACTAGGTAATCCAACACGTCATGTACAAATGGTCTATCTATTAACATAATAAATGGACTATTTAAAAATAGTTTCGTGAAAGTCTTAGGTATAATCTTTGAGAAACGCAATATTTTAAGCTTTTTATCGCCGTGGCTGGATTCCAGGGGATTTTTCCTGGGAGTGACGCGACTGGAATAGGTCCAAGAAACTTAAGGCGTAAACATGACAACGTCCTTTGCAGTGAAATGGTGAACCGAGGCAGAACAAAGGATCGTGACGGGCTACCACCAACATGAAAAACATTAAAGTTGGACCGCGGGGAGGCCGCCCGGTCGTGCCAAACGCCCACACAGCCAGGTTAAGAGTATTTGAAAAATTGTTGCGAATAGTTCGAGACAGCGTTGTAAGTAAGAAGCAACTCTGGATCTAAAATTATGTTAAGTAAACTTTTCAGTTTGTGATACGATTATGCTTAAAATGTATAAGTGAAACTATCTATGCACCTTATAATCATTGTCTGAATCATTAGTACAGTGGTTGAAAGTGGTGTAATGGTTGTAATATAATCATCATCATCATTTCAGCCATAAGACGTCCACTGCTGAACATAGGCCTCGTAATGTAATGTGTACAAATAAATGTTACATTGGGCGGACTTAATGCCTTTGTGGCAGTCTCTACCAGTCTATTTGTGAGTTTAAAGAGAAAGAAATCAAAATTGTTGGTAGATTAAGAGTATATCTAAATCAAAACTACTTTATCTTTATTTATATATTATTTCTTTGACAAATATACTGTGTAAACCAATCTTCAGGAAATACAAACATATAGTAATAATTATTCTTATGAAAGTTCTTTTTTTATTATGAAAAAGGCAAATGATTTACCACGATACCATACCTGGGTATCACCACCTTTAAAGCAGGAGAAAGGAAGTTAGACGGTATCGTTTAGACCCGTCCCCCATGATCAAGTCGCAGCCACGGCCTTTAGACGCGGTTAGGTTAGGTTAGGTTGATGTTGATTATTGCTAGTCTGTGACCTTTGTCCCATCACTAGTCAACTTTAACGACATGCAGAGAGAGAGAAAGGCGTAATGTCGAAAGTCCACAAACTCACACCTGCCGCCACAGGCTGGCTGAAAAACTCGAATATAGAGATTTGATCCAAGCAGGATGAATGCCATACGCAATGATAGCGTTATGCTATTTTCACGCGACACTGCACAGTGGAACGTTACGTTTAATTTAAAATTTTAAACAGTTTTTAACACAAAAGGCTGTACTCCACTTCCTTTAACGTGAGTGCAGGCACAATCTCTCATGTGCAAACACCCACACGGGAATAATTTGCAGTAGGTCATGGAAATAAATACTTACTAACAATACTGCGCAGAAAGTAGATCACTTAACTGTCCAGTCGGTTTGTTTGTTTTAAATATTTATTGCACTTATTTAAAACCTTCACTTCTCGAGAATGTCCTTCTACCAGATGTCAGATGAGGTAAATTGTTAGTGTCCGAAACGACAGTGAAATAAATATTGAAATTAAAAAGTGACGATTCGGACAAAGTGGCCGAGTTCCTTGTGTCCGAAACGTACAACCAAAATATTTCCTGACAATAATCCTTACTTATTAGTATATTTCATGATATTTTATCTCACTTGTTAAGATTGGATTTTTGGGTACCAAAATGCTGTATATAATATATGTTTTTCTTATAAGTAGGTACGTATTTATTACATATAATTTTTCCCTGTCTACACTCCTCGTGCGCGCAATATTCCTCAAAAGAGTTCCGATATTTCACTTCACATATTAATATAGTGATTAGTAGGATTAATTAAAACGAAAGGATTTTATAATCTTACTGTTGTCGATGTAGCTAGCGTAGTGGCTAAGTGATTGGCATCATGCACGTGTTTAATTCCCGGAGAGCCAAATATTTGTACAGCTGGAGGACACGGACAAATATTTGACCCAATGTGTGTGCGTGGGAGATTTGTGAATATTAAAGGAAAATACGTTAAGGCTCAATTAAGTCTAAATATGGAATATCTCTGGAGGCTATATAATTATGTATAAAGCGACCTTTAATCAACATAAAAAAATATACCGGAATTTCTTTCATAAATTGTGTTTTGTTAATAAATATCTACAATGAGATACAGACCATGAAAATAATAATAATTATTATTTGTGGCAGCAAATGGCAGTATAAATGTAAGAATACACAAAACAACAAAGCAGTATCGATAAATATTAAAACAAAACAAAGTAGTAGGTATTTAAAAATTAAAGTACGTGCTGTCTATCTACAGGCATATTCTCTGAAACGACTGTAGAGATTTGGATACGGTTTTCACGAATAGATAGGCAGATTAACGAGACAAGTTTGTGTGTATATTTATATAATTTTGTGCAAATCTATGTTTGTATAAGCCGGAAAAAAAGTGTCTCTTGAGAGCTTTCCTGTCGAGCGTTTCTCGCTATTGTTTAAGTGGATATTTAGATAGAAGTGTTGTATGGAGGAATCGTATCTCCCAAAGAAAAGTCCGCAATACAAAAATGTATAATGTTCTCCTGACCGAATTTCGGTCATAGCGGCCAATCTCAACGAAGATTAGCCAACTACGCAAGAGATATTATAACGCAAGTGTGTACGCAAACAAAAGTGCACTCTCTATTAGGATCACTCTCATAGTTCGATGCAATGGGACAGCAATCTGACACGACCGGAGAGAGATTAAGCGCAGGGCCAACGGCTTTACGTGCTTTACGATGCACTTAGTACCTACGTGATAATTTGTAATACACACATAACTTACGAAAAGTCAGAGGTCGCGCCTTGGGTTGGGATGCCAGTCGTGATAACATAGTGGTATGATCACTATGTTATCACGACTCCATACACAAAAATGTAATAACATAATCATACTATTTCAATGTTAACATTACATTATATTATTGTTATTTAGTGTTGTCGTTAGCATGAACGTTGGGCATCGTATTATTCCGATGTATCCGCAGAGGACGCCATTATCCATTATTACTTCACCATTGTGCCGTTTGGTAAGAAAACATTTACACTTTACCGTTATGCCGTGATCCCGGGGCGCGTTTTGCGATAGTTATAAGCTGTAATAGCAACATTACCTTTGGAATTAGGTTGTAGGGTTGTCATTTTTGGTGCCTGACTTTAACCGGTCAGACCGTTACTTAGTTAGTTTGTGTTAGAGGCTTAAATACTGAGGTGTGTGACTATCACATGCTCTATATTTTCTGTTATTCTATGGAAAACAAGGCTGTCATAGAAAATATATAGGATGAAAAATGTTGACAAAAAACGTATTACATACATGTAGTATTTGAAAAAAAGAATAATTAAGTAGCACATTAACTTCAAAGGGGGCCATATTATCTTCCCCCCACTTTTTCAGAAGTCGGTTTTGAACAACACATACAAACATAGTGAAATTAGTTGTTACGAGAGGTTTTTATCGTCCGATGAGGAGTTTCATTCTGTATCTCCAAAGTTCATCATAGATCATGATAATAATTTATTTTGTAATCAGAAAATATAGGTCTTTCGAACAAAAAAGAATTACATTCTCAAATCAGCTTACAAATGACGGATAATCGGTGTACAAAAAAATAAATAAACCGCATCAAATTGAGAACGTCATTTCTTTTGAAGTCAGTCAAAAAGGTTTTTCTATAAAGTACTTTAGCATTGTTAGTAATAAAATGTAATGAAAGTCCACCTTTATACACATGTTCTACTTAAAGTAAATTAGCGAATTTACAGGCACGTCTCACTGACCACCACTAAATAGTACCTCTACCTACCCGTATTTCACGTAGGTACACACTCACACATAAATATGTGCACCCGTTTCGAAGCCCACTTTGTTCGAAGAACCTTTGTTCGTATTTATGGCAATAATGAGATACGGAATGTTTCGACATTACATAATACATTGTTATGTAGCTACAAACGACTGAGTAGAAGGGACATTCAGCGCATACAATTAAAGTTGAGTGTGCTGCTTCAACTTGCCTATTTGATGGTGTCTTTTTCAAGCTCCATTAGCCATGCAAGTTTTGTGATCGTTGTTTGGTAAAATAGGAAATTTTGTAGAGGAAACTATTACTTAATCATCATCAGCCTGTATCAGTCCACAGCTGAACATAGTCCTCTTCTAATGCGCGCCCCTTTTGTGCGCCCATAATCGCCACGCTGGGCAAGCGGGTTTTCGATCGCAGTAGCAGATAATTGCTGTTATACAGAAAGATGCTGCTGCCCATCCTCCGAAATACCTTTGTCGCGTACCTTTGTATCTTACGATACCCGTGGGACGAGTAGGGGTGGTTCTATTCTTAGGCCGGTAACCACATGGCATATTATTATAAATATCAATAACAAATTGGTACTTACTAAATTACAAGTCCATAATATTAATGCTAATATTAAATAGTTCCCTGCCCTATTTCTGATAACAAGTATATTTAATACCTATCACATACGAATACTTCTTAAATCATATATTATTGCGTTGGGATTAGAAGCAGGTGATTCACATTAAACTTTTCTTTCATCATTCCGTATGAAACCAATAAGAAGCAAAGTATAAATAACATTCTTATGTCGTCTAAAATTATATCTTACATGTAATAAAATGATATTCTAGAGAAGTTTTTTGTGCGTAATGCTTCAGATATTTCTGAAATAATATTTATAGTGAACTATTGTGATTGTGATACGTAAGAGTCGTAAAACGACGTTCAACGACGGCCGTTCGTTTTAATTTTCTTTTATGAATTACGAAGACTTGGAATCAAAAATAAATATGTAATAATTATTATTAGACTGCCTCGTTGGTCTAGTGGTAATAAGCGCGACTGCTGAGCACGAGGTCCTGGGTTCGATCCCCGGGTCGGGCAAAGTGTTATTGGGTTTTTTCATTAGGAAATTTTCAGTAGCAGCACGGAGTCTGGCATTGTGCCCGGTTAATGGCAATAGGCTCGCCCCCTATTACATGGGACTTATAATAAAGCCCGCGAAACGTGGGTGTACTGCACATCTCTGCCTACTCCCTCTGGGGAATACAGAAATATATTTATTATATTGTTTGTAAAAGGGGCTAAAATTAATCATCACTCTCCTCAAAATTTTGTTATATAATTGCAATATTACAATAAAAATTCTCAATCTTAAATTAAAGTTCTAGCAGTTTTTAATATGAGAAATCCTTTACCAACAACAAAACTTACCTCACCTTACATACATCGTCAAAAAAATACAGAATATCATCCCAAATATAAAAGCTAAGACAATCTCTACCTCAGATTATAATCGAAGTCAGTGTGAAGTGTCTCCATGGGAAGTGAAACCGGTATATCCGGGCGGAGATTGGGCCCGGTACGCCCGGTACAAAGTTATTGTGTATCGGTAACTTGCGAGCCGGATATTGTGCAAAGACACCGACAAAGCTTTGATCGAGTGATTAGGTGATTGCTAGAACCTCCTTCTCTTTTATGGGCATTGGCTTCGTTGCCTTTTCTGACAGGTTATTTTATGAATAAAGATAAATTTAATTTGTTTTTGTTCATTAGAACCTTATTTACGAATTTAATTTATCAAGTATTCGCCGGCTCAATTGGGGTACCACAGAATATTGGCGTGAAGTAACGATATTCATACTGTTTATACATTTTATACGGCCAGGGAAGTGAACCGGTGGCCCAATGCCTTCCATAATCCCCCTTCCTTAGAAATAAGTATACAATATTAATAATATGTAAATCCAAACACAAATAGAGGTGAAAATGGATAACTATTTTTGTAACTATTTATGTTTGCCTATTGGTTATTTATTTATTTTTATATTATAGATATCGTTTCCATACCGAGTAATGAGTATTAGGATTTTATCAAGTATTTAGTATGTTTATTCTATTGTTAAGAATTTGATGTCGATCATGAAGGATACAGAGAAGCTCGGACTGATAATTCGGTATTCAACGCTTTTACAAATAAGAATCTAATCTTTCATATACCAAACCAAACTTGTGCCAACCCTTAATACTGTTATGTGCGTACCTTACACGTGTAACGTCACGTACAAAGTAAACCTGAACAGACAGACAGACAATATCAGTGTGTGTAAACGAGATATGATGATAAAGCCATCCCGCCATGTCACGCAAAATCCCTTCACAGACACAAAGCCTTTTGCGTTTCTTTTTTATTTTATTTAAAACCCGTTATTCTTGTTGCGTTATTTGGTTTGCGTTAGCATTTTCAATAAAATCTGTATTTTGTTTCATTTATTTAAAGCGATATTTTTATTTGATGTTGATTTTCGTGGGAAATTAAAGTGACTTTTGTTAGTTGAAGGGTTTTAATTATGATTTTTTGCTGTAAAGGAAATGTGTTACAGGAAATTGATTTGTAGTTACTAAATTATAATCTACAGTAGAATTCAATGTCTATTAATTAAATTAATTGTACCGTCTCTACCGTGCATTAGAAGCAAATAATGACCAATATTTTTACCGTTTTTTCTTCAAATCGCACTTAGCAAATTAACGTCAAACTCGATCAAACTTTGATTGTCAGTCGACATAAAAAAAATAAAAAAACATTAAACAAGGAATTCGTTGTTAAAAATATTACGCAAAAAGAAGCGCCGCATGTAGCGACTTGGTTCATGAAATATTCCTTCGATTTTCGGCTATAATTTGTCACTTAATTCCGTGACAAGGTCGGAGGAAGTTCACGAGGGTACCGCACCGACAAACATTATAAATAATTAAGTGCATATGGAACAACTTTTTTATTCCGTCTCACCTTCACGAGAATAGGTGATTTTTCATTCAACGTGCTTTAGCGAACATGGAAAATCAATTTAGGATTTCTTAAGGAGGAGTTGTATGGGATTTAGAAGTTATAATGTATTCTAGTACTACTTATTTTATTTTTTATTTTTTTATTTATTCGATTTGAATTTGAAACTGTACAGGGGCCTTAGCCAAGTTAACTATCTACAATAGCTAACGGTATAGAAAACGAAAGAAATGTATAGGATTAGATTCTATTCGTTTGTTTTGACCACGTGACATAACGATAATCCTATACATTTCTTACGTTTTCTATAGCGTTAGCGATTGTAGATAGTCAACTTGGCTAAGCCCCCTGTTCACATAGAATGTAGGTACAAATAGTTACGTAATATTTTCTTATGTATTTTCAATTAATTTTTTTACTATGTTTCATGGTAAAAGTTTATTGGGTGCAGACAGAAACATTTTAATTTTTGACAGTGATTTTTTAATTTACACAGCGAACCTATAGGATTCTTAACTTTGTGCAAACAGAAAATAAACTGATCACGATTTATTTAAATTATTCTATAGTGTTATGTTATAACCTAAAGCAGTTTTAGATTTTTATCATTTCAATAAACACAAACAATAAATTTTTTGGTCCCACCGTCGTTCGCTGTTACAATGCACTCTCACAAAAAAAACTTTAGTTTTTTTCCCTGATTAGCACCGAACATGGCACTTGGCACGCCCCGGAAAAAATATTTTAACAGTCTTGGCACCCGCAATGAAATATAACAAAAAGAAACAAAAGAAGGTGTGAGAAAAAATTATACTTCCGATTCGATCTACAGCAAACGGGATGCAAAAATAAACTATGATTGCGAAAGCGCAGCTAATGAGATTTGTAACTATATTTAGCCTAGTTACTGGCACTATGGACAAAAAAATAAGTCCCATTATCTAATTAATACAAGGGTAGAATTTTTTAAATTTATGTAGAAAGAAAAATTTGGTAAAATTGATAGGATTTGAATTTGCAACCTAGGGGTAAAGCCACCAGCATTGCACGTTAGCAAAGCACCACTTTGCTAACGTAATTCTGCTCAAACTACCGAAATTTTCTTCTAAATTCAATCATCCTTGACGGCCGTGACATCTATCCCTAGTACGGCTTATTAGAGAACTAGTATGTCTTTTTTAGCAGTAAGAGTGCAATGCTATTTATAATGTAATTATTGTTCATTTTGATAAATTAATTTCTTCAAGAATTAAAAAAATAATGATTAAAGAGTTCGCTACAAATACGATAGTGTTTTTTTTTATGTTGTACACAAAGGGTAGGATTCACCTAGTACCTATTTTGGGTACACTTTATCATTTGGTAAGCAAACAGCTTGCCCAAAGATTTCTAAGACACCAAAAACATCTTAAAAACTTTAAGTTATTAAGCAAGTTGTTGAGATTCGAGAGTCGAACGTTTAATATTTTACCTAAGTTTGGGCACAAGTAGGCTTACTGCTCTGCCCTTCGCTTATTTATTCATACTGTTTTGACGGGCCGTCAAACTTTTATTTTTCTTATTGATGATGGCTGCCTCGACGAGCCTACCTATATAAATTTTTGTTACGTATTGGCTGATTTTTGGGGTTCCGTATCTCAGAAGGAAAAACGGAACCCGGCTCATTTGGTTGTCCATCTGTCTGTCAAGACCCTTTATCTGGGGAACGCGTGGAGGCATTGAAATTAAAACCGTATATTCAAGTCTACAGGCCTTTGAAGCTGTAAGCAAATCAAACTTCTAAATTAACGTAAAAACAAAGATACCGTTTATGCCGCATAAAAGTTTATTTTGACACTCTGAAGGGAATCACAATTTGTAGGGTATTTTCCGTTGATCTAGTAGTATAAAATTGGCAAGTAATATCGCTTTATTTTCTTTTCTTTATACTACAAATACAGAGAAAAGTCTATAAACTATACAATTGTAATTAAATCATAATAAAAATCTTTATACGGAACCCTCGGTGGGCGAGTCCGATCGCACTTGTCTGTTTTTTATATTTTGTGGGTAGAGCGCTTTAGTGATTGGAAGTTTACTACTACTAGTACTACAGTTTCTCTATAATAATTCTGTATATAAAAATACACTGTATGCCTACCTCTCCTTACCATAAACTATTTCTATGCAAAAAATCACATCAAAGATTGTTTTTTAGACCGATCAGACCTCATGCGAGTCAACCATTTAATCTTGTTTAACGTATTTCCTGAACGTTTCCCAATTTCAAAATTAATAACAAAAGGTCTACAAAAGTTATCGTAACAGCCGCAGAACAATACTACGTGCTTGCCCGCCCGATGAGGCCACACTAATGACCTACCAAACTTTTGGTATTAGTGTAAAACTATTTGCTAACTAAGCCGAACGAGTTTGCAGAACGCATCCATTACAAAATTATTAGACGTCAATTAATAATTATTAACTGTATTTAGCCAAAAAATTCAAATTTATACAACCATGATATGTTATAGATATAAAAATAATAAAATTACGGCCCAAGAATACAACCACCTACTCGTCCCGAGGGTGTCGTAAGAAGCAAAGGGAAAGATCCGGAGGATGGGCAGCAGCATCCTTGTGTAACAGCAATCATCTGACTGCGATCGCCAACCCACTTGCCCAGCGTGGCGTCTATATATATGCGAGCAAATACCTCTAATGAGCGGACAATAGTGGCGAGCATTGGGAGAGGCCTATGTTCAGCAGTGGACTAACACAGGCTAATGATGATGAGATATTATAGCCTTTGTATTTCTTTTTTCAAAGAAAAAAAGTAAGTTGTCAAGAAATATATTATTCTATTACGAATGACTAAAATAGCGTCGTGAACTTTGAATACTCGTGATATATTTACCTAAGATATTAAAATACTTATACATCTTGCCTGAAGTTTGCAAATATATTTGTTATGTAAAAAGCTACAAGTATAATATCTTACAAATGATACGGTAATTTCATGAAAAAATAACGTGAAATAGCAATTTCATTATGTATTCTGAAAATAACACAACGTACAAGCAAAATTTCTTATGAGTTCTGAGCCTGAATGACTTTTTTTTTTAACAAAAAAAAATAAGTTTGTTATTTAAAGATAAAATATCTCAACCTAAAGTAAATCTTACTTTTGGGTTGTAAAATTGTGCTAATCATATTAACATGACCGAATTATCGATATTATATTATTAATTTACGATACGAAAAGTCAGAGGTGTGGTGCGTCTTGGACTCGAAACTGAGACTTCTGACTTGTCAGTCAAGGGCTATCACGATTCAAAAAAATGTAATAATAAAAACTACAACTTGTATTTATTGTTGTACAGAGATTTAGATATATCTTATTTAGTTTGCTTACAAATTTGAAGAAATAGTTAGTCTTTGTGATCGACATACTACACGTGTATCTTATAATAGATAATCGAAATAAAATATCTATACTATAGTGTATGCTCTTTGTAAACGACGAAATTAAACTGAAGCTGTACAAGCTTTATCGATAAGAACTCTCTGTTATGCAAAGAAGAAAGGAATTTTATATTAATATTAAAATTTATAAGGTACGCTAGCCTCTGTGTTCGTTTCTAAGGGATATTGGAGACGTAGACAAGAGACTTATACCATAAACACATACGTATAATAACAATTTTTAAAATTACCAACCGAATGGTTTATGAAATATTTTGGAACAAAACGGGACTAGAATTAGTAGTAATCCTTTTTTCGAAAATGTATAATAACAAAATAAATTATCCTGTACTGCCCCATTACAGGGATAGCCCCAAAAGAGGATAGGTTAGGCTAGGTAATACTAAACCACGCTGGTTCAGTGCCCATTGGTGTAATGGCACTGTGGGCTCAAGCTATCTTTAGGCCTCTAACTGTACTCAACAACCACATAAAGTGATAACCGATATTCACTGCTTAACGTGTCTTCCAAAACTCAGAGATACTATAAATAAAATGCTGCTTATGATCGCTCATCCAGGGTACGACTGCGACAAGCGCTGCTTAACTTAAGTGATCGTGAGGGTCACTGCGGTACCATAGTGTATCAAATATAAATCAATATAGTATACAACATGATTGTCGATGTAAGAATCTGCTATTTCAGTACCTACCACATAATTTAACCCTTCTGAACTCACACGTACTATCAAAATGGTTCTAATCGTCTGCAACTCCATAAAACTCAAAAAAAATCTTCTAATTTCCTGCCTTTACATTACCCTTAAATATAAATACAGTCTCGTACGAGTACGACATAAATTAATCATATGCGTGGAGTAGATCCTAACATCGAGACACCGGTATCTCATTTCCGTAGTACTTTATGTGAGCCCGTGAGCAACATCCGCGACCCGGAGACAAAAATATCTCGAGAAAAATTATATTATGATTCATGTTTTCTGTAAGTTATTGAAATGATAGAATGGATGATTGGTAGTTACATATTGTAGATGGCGGCCATTTTTTTCTGTAAGTAGAAATGACGTCAGTACCTGTAACAAGAGAACGACAATGTATAAATGTTTTGAAAGATATAATTATAATAAATATTGATTTGAATTGTATAATTTTCATTTTATGATCATTATTTTTAGGTAGTCTAATACAAGAGAGAGAAAGTTTTTGCTAAGACATAAAAAGTTACAGTTTAGTTAAAAGTTTAGTGTTATGACCGTTGGACTGTCAACTCACAGGTCGTGGGTTTGAACTTAGGCGCGTACCTCTGGCTATTCGAATCCATGAGATTGAGCATATTAGCAAATAATTATCAGTCAGGGAAAACATCGTGAGTAAACCACCGTGTAAAAACACCGGGAAGCCTACGGGGTGGTTGAATTTCACTATGTTTTTCATCAACCGTACGATAAATAAACAGAGTAACAGTAAGATTTGATCGAAGCTTCTAGTTCTAAAAAAGTCTGACAGCGCCATCGCATCTCTTTGATATCTCAGTCGCGTTTCGGTTCTCGTATGTTGCTGGTATCATTTCCGCGTCACAAATTCACGATTCATGACGCCACACGACGCGTGGCGTTTGACGTCTCGCTCCAATTGTATCATTTAAACGTCAAACGACAATATTAGCGGACTTTTTTTAAATGAGTTGTGTGGGATGGGTTCATGTTCGACGTTTGACGATCGGACAGTTTTATTTTTGTTTTTTTGATTAATACATTTTATTTTTATCAAGCATGAGACCTACAAATATCATTCGAAGCTTGCTTAGGTATCGTATACACATTGACGTAGATTAATTTTACTAGAACATAATATATTACGCACGTATATTAAATTGACAACCTTTTCTTAATAAGATTCTTGTCAATTAACATACCAACATAATTATTTTCACTAACATGCTTGAAGTAGTCTAGTTACTAGACTAGATAGAGACGCTTGACTTACTTTACAAATGTCTAGAAAAACATTATACAAAATATTTAGATTTCAAGCCACGTCTCCAATTAAATTGTAGGTACATTTTTAGAATATTTAGATACTACTTTATAAATGTAAAATATATTTACGAGTAGTACTAAAAGTGTTCGCTGTTAGTATATATGTGTATAATGTAGTATATAATTAATTATACAGTGTTTACAAAATATATTTGTACATAATAATAAAAAGTTGTATGTTTTATAAATTTAAGCTAAATGAATATTATAACACAGTACGCACCGATAAAACAAATGTACTATTGTAGAATTATGAAATTTGTGAACCATGAAATACCTTAACGATTTCTAATTAGCGCCAATACTAAAATCCTAAAAGTACCTATAAATAAAACCATCAAACAACTGCTCCACAAAACATAATCAATAAAATCCAACCGAAGGTACTTGTAGCTACTACACTTCATAATTTTTAATTGGCCCGAGTTCACCGAGGAAAATAATACCTCGACTTAATCAATGAAATGTTCACATTACCCAGTATACTCTATACGAATACCAATACACGTAGGTACACACAGTACTCAGATTATTATGAACACCACTGAAACCACGTGACTTCGGTTTTATTTAATTAAAACTGAACCAAGCCTCCCTCGGGTTTTAATGAACTTACAAAAATATATAATTAAAGGCACTGTTATAAATATTTTTTTATCCGACCTAAATCAGACAGGGTGTCGGAAAAAGATTTTGTTTCATATCATTATTGAGAATCTCCTTCTCAATTTAATAGGTCCCTATCAGGTCTCATTAATTAAGCATCAATTTAGTTAAGTATCAATTTCATACCTGTTAAAAGTATAACGGATTTTTTAATAAATTACTGGAGGTCTTAAGGTCGGAGTTTTATTAAGGGCGAGGATATTTTCATGACCTATAAATGTCTCGGTATAAATAAGGACGAGTAATAGTCTTAGTGATTAATTGCCTAAGTTGAAAGTTACTCGTGAAATTCGACAACTAAGTAATTATGTTTCGCACTTAGGGACACTAAATTCCTATGGAACTATGTTCTTATAGTTTATAGAATTATGTACATTATACCTACGCATATTAAATAGAAAAAAAAATATAAGTCATCATTAGCGGTCTTTTAGATTAAGTTTTTCTCTTTTTATTTAATTTTTAGTTTTAGTGTTACTTTTTAGTCATCATTTGACAGAAATATAGGTATAAGGTGCAGTTTAAATTCAGGGGGCTACCCCTCAATTGAGTGCAAGCTGCTTAACCAAAATTATCAGGTACAAAATACACAATACTACATTCAACTTACTGTTTAGTTGCGCAACTAATAAGTTATCACCACATTGTTATCTCACACATTTTTGAAGTGATAGCCTCGTGGTATGACCGTTGACTGGCAAGTAAGAGATCTTAGGTTCGAACCCAAGGCGCGCACCTCTGACTTTTCTTAAGTTATGTGAGCATTATAAATTAATTATCACTTACTCCGTGCCTCGAAAAGCCGTTGGCCCTGCGCCTGATCCCTCTCCGATCGTGTCGGACTGCCGTCATATCGGATGATGAGAGTGAGGGAATAGAGAGAGCACCCGTGTTTGCACACTTGTGCACTATAATATCTCCTGCGTAGTTGGCTAAACTCCGTTGAGATTGGTCGCTATGACCGAAATGCGGTGTGGAGAACATTATGTCACACTATAAAGAAGCAAGCTATGACTAATTTACGTTACAGACCAAGTTTATGTAAAAACTGTGGTGTTGTTTGTGAGCCAGAACCAATCTGAGAGCAACTTCTCCAATAACACGACCATCAAATTCCACAAGATTTAGCACAAGGAATACCCAATCGTACTCACACAAACAAGTTTAGTGAGGAAAGCCAAGCCAAGTTTAGGCTAGGTAACGCCTAAGACGCGTAGAACTTTGAAAGTAGGCCGAGTTGTCTCAGACCGGGCTTGTATCAAATTACTTAGATGCTTGGGAATCGCGGATGAAGGCAATCTCGTCGTCTAAATACTCTCCTGGTAGTTCAAGTAGGGGAAACAAAGTGGATGAGACACTTAAGGTGTTATTTAAGACAGTTTAAAAATTTTGACGGAAAATCTAGGTTGAGTGCCTAAGTTAGTTGGAGAAGTACTGAACTACTTGGAGATATGGGCGAATAATGTAGCTTTGGTTACTCGAGTCTATCTATTTCTGGAAATTTCATGTTGTGTTTCGCTCACATCCTTTCTATACTAATCAGTCTAATCAGTCTTCTCATGTATCCTATATTGTGTATGACACTGTACGTTATTTTTTTATCATTCTTGCATGTGAATAATAATAATGGTGTAATGTAATGCGTGGACGTCTTATGGCTGAAATGATGATGAATGTAATGCATTGTACGAATCCGCTATATCCGTTATTTGGTTCAAATTTAGTAATTAATATTTCACCCCCTTCTTGTTGACAGATTAATCTGATATTTGGTATATACGAGTACCTTTAGTTCTAATGACAAAACCGTTTTGCGTAAAAAAAAATTTTACTTATATTATTGGTAATTTATTTACATAATTTTCTTGCAAGTAAGAGGAAAAATGTTAGTTATTTATTGTGCCCGTTCTTGTTTTTTTTTAGAAATAAATGATTTTGAAGAGAAAAACAAATGAAAAACATTATGTGTCACTTGGGCGGTACGGCAATTACTAACGTCGCGCGTCGGGCCATTATATACCTTGCCTGCGGCTCGGGTTTTAAAGGTCCTTTCAATGGTAATACAACATAATACTTCCATTAATTCCATTATGCTGGCAAACAGGCATATAGCACTCCTAATGGTAAGCGGTTCACTTGCGCGCAGGGGTATCACTTACGCGTTGCCGACTGTATGGATTGGGCAGCTCTAGCTCTCACTAATAGGATCTGCGATACAAAATCGCGTGAACACTAGTGTTGTACCTATTACTAAAAAAAATCTAAGAATTAAAATTTTGTTTAAAGTAGGTAGCATTTAAATGTTCCCCCTATATTAAGTAATTTAGTAATGGCATTTACGCGGATTGCCTTGACTTTTTTCTAGGATTTCGCAAAAAGTTCGGCGTTCTTGTCGGGTCTTACAAGAACGCCGACAGGACTGATTACTTATTCTAATTATATTTTTTTTATAAAAAATAAATGTAAACGAATAATTTTATAGGATTCTGTTGTATCTATACAGTCGATTCACAAAGTCCAATGAAAAGCTCCGGGATTTGCCTTTAATAAAATTTTTACGCCGACACGAAGCTGTTATGAACTTGCAAATTAATTTAGGCCGGTTTTGGAAACTCAATTTTCGGTTTATTTTATCCGTCAATATTTACTGAATATCAATTATCTGGTCCGCGACGGTGCTCGTGACGTCATCAATCTTACTGCCCGCCACTTCTCTTGTTTTATATTTCATAGGTAATGCGATTTAGACGTGTTGTGTCACAATTTTATTTGATCCTGTAGGTCAACAATAAGTTGGTGTTTTAGGTAAGTACCTATCTATTGATTATGTAGGATTGATTTTATAGGTAATTTATTGTTTCATACAAGTGAGCTAAGTAAAGACGTTATGTAGCTAGAACGAACCTTGTACGGCGTACTAGTTGGTGGCTTTAACTAGAGGTCACAGATTTAAATTCTGATCGAATCTACCCACCTTTCAATTTTTTTAAAACTGCGTGTTTTAATACATTTGTTCCTTTTTTCAGGGGTTATGGTCCTACTGCAGGGCAAAAGCCTTTTTACTGTCCTTCTATTTCTCCTGGTTCTGCGCTTTCTGCAGTCAATCCTCCCAATAAGCATCCTGCCATCTCCTTCTGGGCCTGCCGCGACGTCGTCTAACTTGGTGTGGGCTCCACTCCTTAGTGAGTATTTTTTAAATATTATTTCATCATAATCAATAATTATTTAAGAGCTACGCTCTTGTCCATGCAGCTTCCTCCAGTTCTCTTATCAAGACCTTCTTATACTATACCTCCTTTACTTTCTCTTTGAACTGCGCTACATAACTTTGTTTTGGTCTACCTTTTCCTCTTTTTCTATTCACTTTTCCTTCTATAATTTTATTTATGAATGTGTCGTGGCATATATTATGATGGCTTACCCTCTTGCCTCTTCTGTTTTCTATATTATTAACAAAAGATAAATGATCTTCATGATCTTCAGTCCGTAAAATATAAAAGCTAATATCATCATCTAAATCCAATCCTATTACAATAAAAAACGTTGAGTCATATTAAAATGTTTGTGCAAGAAAAGCTGTTACAATGCAAATTTGGCAATTTTCCAGTTTCAGGGAGTGTAATGTGGGTAACTTTTTAATGAGTGGCTAACGTATTATGTGACGCTGGAACCCATTCATTTAGAATATAAATGAAACAAAGTTTTCCAAGAAATATATTCAACAAGCAAGCCTGGGAAGGTTATTGAATATTTGATTAGATTTTCGCTATTTTTTTGTTTATGTCGTCGATAGATTTTTATTTAAATGTCTGTATTATTTATCTTTGTCTGTTGTATTTATAAATATGATGTCTTGGTAGCACATTGATTACGGACCCGCTTTGCAAGCACTGGACATGTACCAATATGACTTTTTTCAATGTCTTAGTTAACGTAAGACACATCGCACCAATGACTAACGGCGAAGAAAATCATCGTGAGGAAACCTGGACATAATACCGCAGTGAGCTAGGTGATTAATGCTCAATCTTTCTCAGTATGTGAAGAAGCCTTTGCCCTGTAGTGACATGGTAACAGGCTGGTTTATTAAATGTAGCTATGGGAATATTCCAAATACATTTTATAATATAATAATTTTTCTATTCATTTTGGCGTAAAAATCAATCAATCCGATATCTGATAAATCTCTACATAAAAACATACGTATTTTTTTTTATACAAATCGTAAAAATCCGTACTACATCATCGCGCAATTAGTACCTCTACTCCAGTTGTGTTGTTGTATTCGAAATAAACCGTAAAACAATTAATTATTTATTTTTATCTCCACTACCAATATTGGAGTCCATTTAAATGCAACATGGAACATGATATATTAAAATTTCATAGCCACATGCTCACTGTAAAGCCGTCTCATTCGATTATTTTTCGGCCTTTTATTCTACTATTGTAAATGTTTCCCAGGAACACACATTCAAGTTTTAATTAAAATTCGACCGATTTCATGAACTAAAATTTAATTAAGGAAGCTTTGAACCACGTTTTTAAGTGTATCGACAGTAAATTTGTGCGGTTGTTAATTTTATTAAGTGCTTTAGGAAATATTAATTAATAACAAGACTAAGGGGAGCTAGGCATCGGTGTGCGGAGACTTTGAGACGAAGAAGTTTTGAAGTATTGGTTATTGAGAAATAATACTTTGTTTTGCTTTAGAGTTGAGTAGATGTTAGTACATCGTCATCTTTGTGTTTGTACCAGTTTCAGATTATGTATTAATTGGTTGGAAAATTCTAGATTCTGAAGCAAGTATTCGCACAGCAACGGATTGAACAACGGGTTGATTGATTAAAGGTTCTCAATTCGAATCGTATTTGTTTTTATGTTTGTCCACTGATTATTTCCTGATTAGTGGGCGGATTTAACTAATGCTTTTTTGTTTGAATGAATATACCTATGCTCCGATTGGTTATATAATAAATATTGACATAATCTGACGATGAAGTTTGGGGATACGGAACTCCGGGGGGGATTAACACAAATAAAAATAATTCATCATCTGCCTAGCCTTTTTCCCAACTATGTTGGGGTCGGCTTCCAGTCTTACCGGATGCAGCTGAATACCAGTGTTTTACATAGAGCGACTGCCATCAGACCTCCACAACCCAGATATTGGGTTACACGGTACCCCTTGGTAAGACTGGTTGTCAGACTGGGGCTTCTGACTACCCGTAACGACTGTCAAAGATCTACAATTGACAGCCGGGGCCAACAGCTTAACGTGCTATCCGAGGCACGGAGAGTGATAATTAATTTATAAAACGCACATAACTTACGAAAAGTCAGAGGTGCGCGCCTTGGGTTCGAACCCGAGACCACTGACTTGCCAGTCAACGGTCACCACCACTAGGCTATCACGACTCCACAAATAAACAAATACAAATAATTAAAGCTACATAAATTGACGGACAAAAAATTTCGTTAAAACATTTACTAAAATTAATAAACCACGTCAATTAATGTCGTTATAATATTTTTAACCAATTTTATCTACACCCAATATAATCCATATTCCATATTTTATAAAAGTAACATATTTAATGTCTGAAACCAATCGGATTCTATCAGAAACTTTAGTTCAAAATTACAGGTACTTTAAACCGTATAGGTTATCTGTGTCACATTCATTCCATCCGATCTCGTGAGGCAGTGGTTCTAAACCTTTTTGAAAATCGTCAAGCACAATAGGCAATATTCCCAAAAATAATTATAATACAGAAAGGAGCACAGTGTAACTATAATAATTTATGAATGGAAATAACAAAACGCAAAGTACATTTTGATTTTTCGTTGCTAAGCCAGGCGTTGTCATGTCTAATATAATAATAATAAACCAGTCTGTAACTGTCCCACTAAGGCCTCTTCTCATACAGAGAAGGATTATCCTTCTCTATATGTCTAATATATCTCAAAATAATATTTCTTTGGAGTAGTAATACTACAAAATATAGATTGCTGTAGGTATCTGCGAGCACCACAAACAAAACCCGTACTTAACGTACGTTTGACAAAATCAAAAATCATAATATTATACATAACATAATATTAGATATTGCACCATTTACGGAGTACTCATACTGACTAATAAATTCTTAAGTAAATTACTATTTGCATACATAATACCCTACTGTACATAATTTTTGGACCATAAAGACATTCACAAATCGCGCGGACCGTAGTCATTTAGGTGTTCACTGCAGATTTCTATTATCAAAGTTGAATCAAGGGAGTCGCAGGTTGAGCACCACTGACCGAAGTTCGACTCATATATCTCGTCATTATCTTACTACCCTGCAATTCCAAGTTAGTTCTGGATTCTAGAACATTTGAAACCTGGTTTCAAGTTTCTCGTTCACTCATGTTTGAGAACATTTCTAACTGAGAATGCTTTTAGCGAATTGGGTTATGTGCAACTGTGTCTAACAATATGTTTGGAAATATTTAGTATTGAGTTGCTTTAACTGTACAAGAATTTTAATGTGTCGTCTTCTGGTTGGAAGTAGAATCTTGAAAGTGCGGAAAAAAGAATTTTTTCATAATAGTTGCTCGTAAACAGTGCTATCAAATGAAGGAAAAGCGGGCGGTAATGCAAGGTACGAACCCGACATTTTTGTATTTTATTTACATATATTATCGTGCGTTGTTTATTTCCTTGTAAATATGACGAATAAGTTCTTATAAAAAAAACGTTTTTAAACAAGTTTATATTAGAATATCAAAACTATGTACAAAATATAGTTAATAAAGAAAAAAAAATTGTCTGTGCTGTTAAACGTTGAAGAGTTCCTTTATCTGGAGCTAATCCTGGATGTCGATTCATGGGTTTACTGACGTTTGGCAAAAAACATTTCCCAAAGTGACACTTGCCAAAGTATGTTTCCCAAATTTTCATTTGGCAAAAAAACATTTGGCAAAACCATCTTTTCGCAATTTTACAGTTAGCAAAACAATTTTTAGCAATTTATTGTTTAGCAAATAATTACATGGCAATGTTTCATTTTACCAAATATTAGTTAGTCAAATATGGTTTGAAAAAAATACTCTACCCACTCCAACATAACCTCACTTTTTTCTCTAAGTTAAGGAATGGTTATGTATTATCTCCATATCATTACTTCTGGGTGGTTTAAAAAAAAAACCCACGAAGATGATGACGGGGGCAGTTCGCTCGCTGCGCTCGCTCACCAGCCCCCGTCATCATCTTCTAACCTAACCTAACCAAGTCGGGGTACTCTGTTCTCGGGGTGCAAAATTACGTTCTATTTCACGAATTTGCCAGTGTATAGACGCGATTATGAAAAAAAAACCGGCGCGTCTCCGGCAAAAACCTTTAGATTACTCAAATTCTGGATGCTTATTTCTAAACCCAACCCAAACATCAGACTTTAATTTACAATTTTTCACCCTTATTAAAATTAAAATGTGAACGAACTTCCTTTTGGAATATATTTTTTTACAAAATAAAGCATTTGCTTAATGTATATTTGACTAAATAAAATTTGAGCAAGTAAAAATTTGCCAAATGAATATTTGACCAAGTGAATAAATTGCGAAATGTAAATTTGCTATGCATTCTTTTGGGAAATGAAACTATGCGATAAGTTTTTTGGGAAGTGAAATTTGACGAAACATATTTTGCCAAACGGCAGGACCCCCGATTCATGTCATTCCATAAAAATGCATTCTCGTCGAAACTGAATCCACATGTAAAAATTCAACTCCGTAGGATAAGAGGAAGTGGTTCTAATTCAGCTTGCAAGATTTGACCCGAACATACATATATACATTGCAGGTTAAATAATAGCTAGTAAAAACATCGGCAACAAACAAACAGCTATGGCTTTAAAAGTTTCTTCGATAGTAATTATGTACTTACCGCCCTTCTAACGTAATTGAAACTTACGGAGTATGCAAACAAAAAGGATGACTTAGTTATAGATCTTTATTAATTCTAACTGTTTATTTTAGTAACTTGCTGGAATATTACTATATTATTTTCATCAATATTTCTGCCTCAATTATTTGTTCAAGCATTAATTGAAACGGGTAAATGTTCAAACTCCGTAATGTTATTAAGAGTTGTCTAATGAAATAATCCAATAACACTTTGCCTGGATCCGGGCATCAAACCCAAAACCAAGCGACCACTCGACCAACAAAGTATTTTTTTTAAATCAGCTCTTGAAGAATATATTTATTTATTACAGAAAAATCATTTTGATATGGATATAAGGTATCCAAGATTTTATCAGCAATAACTTCCAACAAGTGTATTGTTCGGGAAAACTTATGGATTTCGCAATAATAGAGCGAGCGGCGTTCGCACAGAAAGTGGCGTTAGTTCAGAACGATTGTCAGATAACTTTAGTACTTGCTGTCTACTTATGCTCACAGTTTCTGAGTTTGCACTTCGAGGTGTTCATTTGATATTTAACAGTTTCATATACTTTGAGTAATTGTGGTAGAACTATAAATAAAAAAATAAAAAAAACCCCGTCACAAAAAACCTCAGTCAAAAAATCTCCGTCACAAAAAAACCCCTAATTTTGTTTAGCTAAGAATACTTAATCAAGTCAACTTTTTAAATATAAGGTCGAAATCAGTCGGTTCATCCGTTTGGAGCTACGATATCACTGATAAACACACAGATAAACACGATAAAATTACCCACTGTTTTCGGCATGATTAAGTATAATGTCAAGTCTTCATATTTGTGAGGTTTTACTTCGAAATGTTTTAACATATTATTTTTTAAATAAAACTTCTAGGCTGAATCCTTCGGGACATTACAGTCCTGATATTATATTATTAGTAAGACTAGATTTTTTTTGCGACACATTAAATATAAAAATAACTACCCACTGCAAACATTTTGATGTTGCGATTTATTAACGACATTTAAAACCACTTAGAATTATTGTATTCGTTAGCAACTTAAATTACAATTTACAAATTTATATTTAAATAATAATAATAAATAACATAAGCCCTGACCACTGGTAGCTAGACCCTGTTACCGATACGGTACCGAACCGCTACTATATTTTTATTTTTTATATATATTTAAACATGTATTTTATATGACGTAATTTAATTTAGTAAATGAAAATGATAATATAAATAATATTTGTGTGGCTTATCTTTTATTTTCGTTTTGTAGTCATTGACGAGCTTAACGTAGGTATACATTAATATTTAAGTTTGAGTTCTGAGTAATAGGTGACCTCTAGTATAAATAAATAACCCGATTTAATTCCAAGCACAAAAGTACCTACAGAAATTTAAATTAACTTAGGAAAATTTCTGTAATTCATCTAAAGCAATAAAATTTTATGTATGAAAAAACAACTTACTATAAAAATATCAATGAAAAATACAAGAGCAGATTTATCGGAGCAGACAAGCAGACTCGCATTCGTCTCAATTATGTAGACGGGCCATCTGTCAATCTGCCTCCCGATGGAGTGATTCGTTACCGATTTCATTGGAAGAAAAAATAAAAGAGAATTATTTGTCGATGCATTCCTCGATTTAACCAACCATTTAGGTAAGTTAAAGACTCAGCAAATTAGCAAATCAGCAAGAATAACACATACACCATACACCCTTTTTATACGAATTTAGATCATGATTTTTAGTGATTTTATTTTTATTTTTTTACTAGTTCTTGTTAATAAAAATATCCATGTTGATTATAACGTCTGGTATCTCTTATTAAAAAAAATTGAACCCTTATAGGATCACAATTCTAAAAGACCAGAGATCTGAGGTAACCAGGGGCAACGCAAAAAGTATTTGCTAGCAAAAGAAGTACCTTTTTGAAGTCTGGTAGAAAAAACGCTGAGAGCAGACAGAATCTCATTAAAGCCATCTGTGATACTTATAAAACTTGTTTACAAAGGGCCCTCATAGTGAATAATGCATATTTCATATTTGACCAATAAATAATGTACGAGCGGGCTTGCCAAAAAACCCGCCAAGTCCACTGACCATAACTTATAAAATTTAATCATGAGCTAAACAAGTTGCCGCGAGTTTCAAACTTGGATAAAAATGTCTATTTAAGTATTTTGGATGTCTATGCTTGAATTGACTAAAACCATTTTCACTTACTTTTAAAGTCGGTGGCTAAAAGGGTACAGTTGGCCATGCAATTCTATATTATTTGTGTGAAAACTATTTACTGTGTAGGGTCTGCGTTTGTGCCAGATTAAGTTTGACTGTAAAATCCAAGTACTCATTTGCTAGTAGTTTTTTGTTACAGTTTTTAACATTTGTTGAAATGCAAGCAGATTTTTCGTGTGAATAAAGTCCTTTAAAAAATATAAATTTTTTATTCAATTCTCTTGACTGTTCTAGCACCGAATTTTTCTAAAACATTATTCAGGAACCATTGTTCTATCATAAATGTATAGTTATGTATTTATATACCACACATAGTGCTTAAAATGCCTATAGATTTCTACCCTCCCATCATTCCCCACGGAAGGAAATATCGTGCGGATATCCGCGTGACTGACACAGGCGGGACAGAGGATAATTCGCGCGTGTTATGTATCCTCAGCATGGGAGTGACGTCATCCTAATGGTATAGAGCTATAGAAGCATGATAGTAAGCCAAGTATTGTAAAAAATGAAAGAACTTGGCTCAGTTTAGAAAAAATTGTGTTGCTGTTTACCGTTCACGTACCGTGTACCGTTTACCGTTCAAAAAATACGTACACCGTACAGGTGTACGTATTTTTTGGGTCCCATTTTTACCATTAGACATGGCTTTTGTTACTTTGTTAAGATTATCATAATTGTAACTTTAATAATACTAACACAAATGTATATTTTAAACATTCAAACACCGAGAATTGAGACACAAAAGGAAATCAATTGTTACTCGTCGCAGGCATCCCGCGGGAGTCAAAGGTGTTATGATTTCGCTTATCTTTTTTAAATAAGGTATGTCAAAAATATTTGACATAAAGTTTAGAACAAAGTTAATCTTGATTAAACCTGTGTTAATGTATAGCTGGAGTACTTACAGAGATACTTTATGGAGACCACAAATTAATTAAATTCACATAGTTTTACGCTAGAATATGGGAGGTATGCAGGTGCTAGTTACTTTAAAATGAACCGCAAGGATCACAGAATATTCGACAAATGGAGAGATGACAATTCGTGCGAGTCTTTGTTAAGACTGGGTGAGTTTTTGCACCAAGGTCGAAGTACACATGGCTACGTATCAAACTATACATTTCCGTGGTACAACCTGAACTCTTTAGATGAAGTTGTATACGGAAAGGCTATAAAACTCACACTGAAAATGTATAGCTCAATATTTTGCAATTGTGTACTAGTCCATCATATTTTGTTAAATTTTGTTTTTTATTTAATGTATGATTTTGTCGTAGGGTTCAACAATTTACTTAAGATCATAATCGTTATAGAATTATTATTATGGTGTACTAATTAGTGAATTGGTGTGACAAATGTGTGTGATTCTTTTAAAACTATGTGGGTTTAAACCAAATGCGTCCCTACCATATATTTTGTCGAAGCTCGATCGAAGCCCCGTCAAATATTACGGTACCTTAAATAAGGTTGTGTTGGACTTGCATTGTTGTTAAGCAATAGATATACCACTAATTTAAACATATTTTGTATTATTATTGCTTCATTTGCTCTTTATTCTTCAATATGAACAGAAGCCAAGCTTAGCTCGTAAATAATGTACTATTACGAGGAACACTTTACAAAGTTTTAAGATTGCTTCAATATCTACATTCATCCCTTTCTAAGTTTTTCGTGATTTGATATTTATGTTAAATGGTTTGATAGATATTGGAACTAGATTTCTGATTTTAATCGTAAAATAAATATCCAATGTTGCCATTTACATAATATTATAAACATTATTGTTTTATCAGTGTGTGCTGCAAACTTCAATCAATAAAATATAAATTGAGCTTTGATTTGAAACAAAGGTTCTAAATAAAGTATTTTTGTATGAAAATCATCTTCATCTTTACACAACACTTCCTTTTGCACACGGTCATTCATTTATTCCTGTAAATAGGTATTTTATAAACATTTTTGTAAAAGCCACTATTATTAATTTATAGGCCAGATGAAGCCGCTATCTAGCTAGAATAGCTTTGAGAAAAAAAACCAAAACAATCTCAAGGATTAAAGTATATCTTCTTCTTATATTTAAGAGCTAGGGTTCTAGTCGGTGAAGCAATCGCCACCTCTCTCTATCCTCCGCTTGTCTTTTGACTTCCTGATACATCATGACTCCTACTTTCTCCTTCAAAGTATATCTAGGCCAGCTAACATTAAAGGTACAGTAGCATCTAAAAATATACAAAATTTCCGAGTTCTAAAAACTGTAACTACCAAATGTAGATCACAATGACAAAACAAGTTAAAGCCAAAATGTTAACAGTAAAGCCGTGGAAATGTTTTACACTGTTCTAAAAACTAAATGAGAGGAATTTAATTCTGGCAACCCGTTCCGTTATGTTACGCTGCAGTTGAAACAGATGCTTCCCTAGTCCGTTATTACTCAAGTTTCTGTGATAAACACATGCGTCTCATTGTCTAAACTTTCCCATGAGTAACGGACGTTTACAGCTTTTAAAACTGTCCCAACAACGCTTTAGATGTTACGAATGTTTGTAATGAAAAGTAACAGAAAGTATATTTCTATTCTATGGGATTAAAAAATGTATTGTCCATGTTTGTTACGAATGTAACATAGCCCGGATTTAGTCGACATTGGACACAAAAATTGATTTATATTTCATCTATTTGGATGGAAGCTTTTACGTATATTTTTTTAAATATTCTATCAATTGCACATGTAGGCATTAGCAATAGTTAGCAGTAAAAGTCGATGTTTTACACATAGCCGTGTCAAGAACTTTACTTAAAAGTCATATTTTCCAGCGTTTCACTAAGATTTGTTAGAAAAATTAATGATTTTAGAAACTCCAATGCCAAAAATTATAACGCAAAATCCGGTTAGAAAAATATCTACTATTTGGTTTCCAAGATGGTAAAAGAAACTTTTTATTAATGTGGTCGGAAAAATGTTGGGGTAAAAACATCGGGGCAAAAACGTTTTTTAGTGATTAATGTTTTAAAGCCTCGGTCGCGTCGCCGGTGGTTCGTATAGTCGCGGGAATCTCATAGTTCCATTTTTAGTATTACTAATATAAATGTCAAGATGTAAAACTTCTAAGTTAAACTCTAAATGAAATAATAATAAGTATAGATGCTATTTTGATTCGGTTATCGTTTATTCGTTATACCTACCTAATGTTATTTAATTCATACTTAGGTGCAGATGTTATTACAGATAGGTATATTTTTTTTTCAAAATAAACCAAAATTATAACTGAAACTCTCGTCAGTATTCAATATAACACAATTCTCACTGATGTTTACTGAAGTCAATCATCTGTCATCGACAGAAACTTATGAGCCCCTCCGGTTAAATATTATTGAATCCAATAGTAGTATATTACTGAGTATTTGGATAATAGTATAAAGTGAAGTCTATGTATTATAATTGCTAGTACATAGATGATGTGTGATGTGATAATGAAGTAACACATAATTTGGCCAACTTTTTTTTTTCTAAATGTGGAAACTTGTCTTTTTAGCCGTAGTTTATATTTAGTTTCTTATTGTTTTTTGTATGTACCCAATTTTCTGCGTGAAAATATTATTCGTGCGTCATTAAACCTGATTTTTTAACTTTATGTGCTAGATAACTATCATTCAATACAAAATATTGCGTTCCTACAGAGATGGAAAGCTAAGTCTCACTTTCAATGAAATACCAAATCCAATCTAGGTGCATGCGGGTACTGGTTTCACTTTCATTTGCTCGACTTGTAATCGATTTGCACCGAGGACCGACGTGTTTATTAATTAGACGAGAGGACACGGTAGCGGTGTTTAGTGCCCCACAACCCACGCTGGAATTTCCACTGATAACTATAGCTAGTCGCATACAGTGCTATTGTTTGTAGTATTTTGTAGGTACTTTGGTTTTCTTTATTTTTTCTGTTGCGCTGCCACTTTTTCTTATCGAATAATATGTTTTATATTTTATTCTTTACAGTAGCGGCTTGCGATGGTTGCGATGGTGCGGCTTGTGATTTACGTACAAAATAACCTGATACAGAGTACCTAAAAAGAATTTCCAGCAACAGATAGTTATATATACATTAACTTCTTCTTTATTTATCGTATGGTTAACGGATAACATGGTGTCAGAGTTTAAACCACCCGTAGGCCTCTGACATAGCTTTCCGCACCGTTGAAAAATTTCTCAGATGTGCTGGTTCCTTCACGATGTAAGGCACTTGGCTTTACTCGCACTTGTCAGGTTTTTGCAATCAAACGCGATATTTTAAGCCGTGCCTAGACAAAAGACTTTCCTCTTCATTATTTCAGCTTATTACAGACTCATTGCGAGTTTTCGCGTGCTTAAAACAACATTAGCGCGTAAGGAGACTCATCTCATATAAAATGTAATTACTTCAGCTAGGTTTACGTTATAATATTCCTTTTAGCTGGAAGATGATGACTAAATACCTTATGTAGGGTTTTCAATTGGCTTGTTGTACTTAAGAAATTTACTAACATAAATGTGAAACTCTGTGAAGATGTTTGCGACGCAATTACGAGTATGGAATTGGATGAAACTTCGCACAAAGATAGATCATGTCCTAGATTTACACATGGAATACTTTATCTTGGTCCGACCTCCATGCAAGCGACGCCAAGGACAAAAGTTAGTATTTAATAATAGCTAGTATTTCATAATAGCTAGTATTTAATCATATCCTGTAATAATGACGTAAATAACGCTGCTACGATCGTGACCCTCTGTAAGGAAATGCGGTTTCCATTAAAGGGTCCCTACAAAAACCATAATATATAATATTGCAAAACCTCTTTAGTGAGAGATTAGTTACAATCCCGACAATCATGGTGGTTATTACGTTGTGCCCGAATCCTTACTTATAAGCGCAAGTAAGTTTGTTGGTTTGTCCTTCCTTCACGAAGCAAAGGAGCAGCTGAACGTCGTGAATTTTTGTAAAGAGATAGTTTATGGGCCGAAGAGTATTTATAGACTTATCCCGGTTAAATACGAACCACGAGAAAAGCCGCGGGTAAAAGTTAGTTATCAATAACGTAACATTATATTTAACTTCTGTTACAATTTTAATGCGCTCGAATTTAGGCATTTGAGTCAACCACTCGCGCACCACTACACTCTAGTCTAGAGATAAATGTATGGCCTTTAATTTGATACTATAATCTCTTTACATTATCACTTACTTCGTAATATGAGTCTCTAAAAAACAGTGAAAAACATTGAATTTTGTTGATACACCATTAAGCGATTCGCCTTCTGCTCTTAGTGTCGCGGGCTAAATTCCCGCACGAGACAAATATTTATGTGATTGATAGTTAATTTTTCTGGTCCGGATGTTTGTGCATCGAAAAATGTGTAGTAGAACACCGAACCGCATTGAATGATCACTGCTAATAGTGTTCGTTTTTAGTAGAGTTAAACTAAAATATAAATTTACTTCTAGTAACAGGACAAATTAAATGAACCAGCAGTATCGGAATAACTGTGCTCCAACAATTCCGAATTAAATTAATTTCGCTGGAAGTGTAAACAGACTTGCTAAATAACTTGTGAATATTTGATATATTTGCACGAAATTAAATCACTAATATCGATGCTTTTAATACCGTACTCCACTTAGCCGAGGGCGAGGAATTTGATAGGTAGTATAATAGGAATATGTCCGCTACAGAGAATGAAATTGGTATTTACTTTGACAGTTTTGTGGCCATGCTTTTGTTAATATTTAAAGTTACATGACGTATCGTGGTCAGTAAATAAATAGTTTAGTTTTTAATAGTACAATACTAGTAATTGAATTTGTATTTTTTCAATGGTATAATTAGGTACAGGGTTAAATCAAATTAGTGAGCGAACCTTCACAGGCATGAAGGTATCATTGAGAGGTAGGGAGAAGAATTAACATTAGGAAGAACTACATCATTAATAGTTAATTATACCTTCATATTATATATTAAAAAAAGAATAACAATAAAAAAATGTATTTTAAAAAATTGTTCCGCATATGGCGTAGAACAGAATACAAATTAAAGATATTTAACAAATAACAAAAACGTGCATAAGTATATAAACATGTAAAAAAAATGTCTGTCATTGGGGGAGGCCTATGTTCAGCAGTGGACGTCTTATGGCTGATATGATTATGTAGGTATGTTTTTTTTAACTGTTCAAACTCATTTGAATTTAATATTTTATAGGATATATCTTGAAACCATATATTTGCAAGCCGCATTGTAAATTAAAGAATACTGCAGACTATAGAGATGATCTACATTTATTCGACTCGACTCGAATTATATACTAGATAGATTTCGAGTATTAATATCTATACGTCAGCACTTCAAGTTGTTCTTGTGTAGCTTTGAGCTCTGTCAGTTTGTCGAACAAAGAGTCGTCAGCATTAATGCGCTGTACGTCCCATTTCAATCCACCGCCCGTGTAGTAAGGTTTAGCTCATGTCTGTCTGTGGCATTATAGCTCTCACAAGCATAGTCAGATTTCAATGAGCGAGTTTGAGTATGAGTTTATAATCTGAAATCTGAATTATTTAGGATGGTTCTTATTTATAAAATTCTAAGGCGGGGACTGTTTATATTTTTTCAATTATCCCCAGCCGTAGCACACTTTAACTTGATACTTATTTTAAGGCTATCTTTTATCATACTTGATGTTAAACACCTGCATTCGAATCCTAATTGGACTGTAGTATTATTACAATTACTATACTCACATGGAACATTTTCACAGCATTAAATTTATGATTTATAAACTGCCTACCTTTATACAACTTTACCACATAATAAGCCTTACGTATCTTCTGCACTTTACGCACAAAAACATGCGCTCAAAAGCAGGTAGAATCCTTTGTATAGCGCGCAGAAAAAGCCATATCTTACGAGACTAAAGGCCGTCTAAACCCTAATGAAATATTTTTGACGACCGAGCCCAACCCACGAAAGTTAAATGAAAATTTCATAACCACCCTCTGCTACGTCATTTTATGAGTATAATAATGCCTATTGGGGTCGTAGTCACTATCTTATATGTTAATTATGTGATCTATAATTATGTTATGAAGTTATAGTTTATTCTTGGATTATAATTTCGAGTTAAGGAAGGGTTCGAGATTATCTTCGAACCAGCGAAGGGTTGAACGTATACTTATTGTCACTAGAGCGATTGGGGACTTTACTAAAAATTAAAATAATATAAGAGCTTAAAATACTTTTTCTTTCTAAAAAAAATCTAATTATTATATTCGCATTGTATGCATAAATACTTTTTTTTAATGTTTACTTATTTATAGCAAAAGTTACTGACATAAATTCCAATTCCGCTGAAATTTCCAACAACATTACCTATTCCCAAACTATGCAATGCCAATGTTAGCAATCCTTACCAAAGGAAAAGATTATATCGATCGTCCATACAGCCGATATATGGGGGACGTTAATATATATGTAAATATCAACCACATCCACAATACATTGGCTTAGAAGCTTATCGCGGGGCGGTGCGGCTGGCAAAACATCGTGCTCGCTTGATTAGGCAGCATTCATCGGCGGATACTGATTCAATCACTCAATCAATTGACGTGTCTGTTTGTACGACATGATGAAGTTTAAATTGATATTGTTGTTGCCGAATGTAGGTTACCAATTTAGTTTGACATGGTACGGAATTTTGGACGTGAAAACTGATCATGCCAAAGAATAAAGCCTACGTGTTTTACATTCGTACGTTAACGTACGTTCTAGAATGTCGTTGAAGTAAGAATCTTGATTTAAACGTGGAACTTTTATGTAAATATTACTGCTTAGCGCAAAAAGTGAATTGCCTAACCACTACGTCACTTTGTCACTCTTCGAAATGAATACGCTGATATTTTAATGGTCGTGTTCGCAGCGAAATGTTTTTTTTTACTAGAATAAAAAAATGTAAACAACGAAACTAAAAAGTGAACCAATAGTAACTTAATTTTACTTCTCTTTATACATGTACATACATGTGGTTCGACTAGTATCTTAAGTCTAATGAATTACTATTGTTTCTCTTGCTTTCGAGTTGACGAATAATTTTTTAAATTATTTTAAAACAAAATCATTTATTTTTTGAGTTTTTTAATTCTGTATTAATAGCACTAATAAAGGCAAATCGTTCTGCCGCGGGAAATAATACCATAAAATTTCCGCGTGTATACTAACTTAAATTTTTATGAGTCTGGAGTATGTGAGAGTAGTAACTGAATACCTATGGATTATGTACATTCACATAGACATCACAACTGCGGCTCAACTACGCCACGATAATTAATTAGTCCGATACGTACCAGCCTAAAGGCTTTCACGTCTCTTCTGTTAATACATATAACACTCAGTTCTTACTCAACGTTGTTGGATATGTAGGTATTCATTTTAATCAAGACTTAGATGTGTTTCTATTAACGTGAGCAGAAACCTTCGAAATATGAATTAATATTATGTTACTTAACTTTCAACATTTATTCTGGAATTATTTAATAATTAATGTTTATTTGTTTGAGATAACATTGTATATAAATTGGCTCATAATGGCTGACATAAAAAAATATCTCAATATATGTAGTAACATACAAATTTATATAACAGTAAATACGTTATGTCAGCATTTATATATGTACAGTGTACATTGTACACTTTATTGTACACCAAAATAAAAGCATAAACAAAACATTCACAAAACACAAACCTTGTACAATAGGCGGCTATACATAAATATACACAGTGATCTCTTCCAAGCAACCTTTGGTTGGACTGTTAGGAAAAGACAAGTTGTGGTGTAGTGTAGTTGTAAAACAGTTCGTTAGCATTTTTGGTGAAGTAACTTCTATAATTAGTTATGTAGGTATGTTAAAGCATTTAGCGCTTATTAATAATAACAATATACGGTATATTTCTCTCTAGAAATACAAATTAAAGGTTGAATGACAGTATTACAGTCTGACATATATGAAAAGCCGATGTCTGTTTTTATTTGCAGACACAGACTGTAAAATTCGCCAAGCTTCTGATAAAACTTCAAGTAACATGAAACTTAAATAGACAAAACACACTCTACAACAGCTTAACACGACTGCTACAGCATGTCGTTGTCGTCTTAGTCGTGAATGCATAGCATTAAAACGTAAATAAACCTTTGATATCCTTTTACTATTGTTTCGTTTGACTGCAAATGTTGGATTACAAAGTCATGTTAAGGTAGTATTTACTGAGGCCAAAGAGCATGTTGGAGCGATGTTTAGAAATCTGGAGTGCAAATTTAAGCAGGCCTACAAGCAGGCACTAGACAGCGAATTGTCCTAGCAGTTCCAAGCCTTTTTGTGGGCAAGAAATGAATGAACCAACAAACCGATATCCTAACAAATAAATAAATACAATGTTGCATACATAATATTGGCAAGAATTAGATTTTCTTGTTAATGTTATTTATAATACTCACATAACTTCTTTACCTAATACCTTTGGGTTCGGACCTTAGTCTTGCCTGTCATATTGTCATACCAATAAGCTATCACCGCCCCAGAATTCAATTATTTATAAATCTAAAAGTTCATTACATCTAAAATTAAGTGTATACCTACTTCTATCACGCATTCATCATAGTTCTGTCCCGGGGACATTGTCAGCACTTCAAAAGGTAAATGTATTGGGCCGACAAGGAAACAACTCTACAAAGTTAAAAAAATCTTTGACAAATAAATGAAAGTAACTCTACTTAAAAACATTACAGAACTACACCAACAGCCTGAAACGTTTAGATCACATCACTAAAATATAAAGAGATACAAAAACCCGTATTACAGACGAGAGATGGAAAGCAATGATAACCTACGTCAAAACCTCCAGTCATTCAGAAATCGACAGTTCGATTGAGCTAAATTAAAAAAAGGGTGCGAACATCCATTCCAATGTTAAAAACGGAGTATTTTTCTCTACTATTTGCCAGAGAATATTCTTTTTTTTTAAAATATAAACCGTTTCAAAAACAGTAAAATTTTAACCAGAGGCGAGCGACGAACGTACTAACGTTCAGTATTTCTGATAATAAAAAAAAACTTCAAAGGATTACAAGTTTGTATGTGATTCGCACACATGCGCTGAGTTTACGTAAATGTTTTTTTTAAAGCCCGGGGTTGGTCATGTTTTTATTTTGTACAGACTACGTGACGATGGATGTTGTTGAAATAAAATATGTAGGTATGTATATTTGAAAAATTAATAATCATAATGTTTTGACCTCATTAATATTTCGTTATAACAAAGAACACACATGATCGAAGCCCCTTCCATCAAATATAAACAGACGGTCACCATTGCCGATATCAGCAAGCAAATATATAATTATACTTATATAACAAAGATGACACGATTGGCGTAACGGTTAGGTGATTCGTCTTCTGAGCTAGGTGTGGTGGACTTGATTCCCGCATGGGGCACATAATTGTTCAGATAACTGCACCCACAATACAGGACAAATCCTGATGTGCTATGTTTAAATAAAATAGAAAAATAATATCAGTGAAAATTATTTTTTTACATATAACGGTTTTGTCATCAGAACTAAAAGTATGTACCAAATATCAGATCAATCAACAGGGAGGGGGTGAAATATCGATTTCTAAATTTGAACCAAATAATAATCAGGTCAAGCTAAATAAAACCGTTTAAAAATACATTTAAAACATTAGCTTCAAAATCAGAATAATCATATTTTAGTTTGTTTCGAGTACGTCACAGAACTCAAATAAAAATAATAACTTTCAATATTTACTACCAAATAAATAAAATAAGAATTCTTACTCACTTTTAGTATATCAAAATGAACGTACAAGTGTTTCGAGTTCAATATTAGCCACTCAACGTCTAAAGTAGCTATATATATTGTACTGTAACGTCATATATTGTACTATATATATACACTTACAAAATATTAGTACTTGCTTTCGACTATTGCCATCTTCGGCGAGAACTGGATGTAATATTGGATACAAAATAACCCTTTGAAGACGTAATCATGCGAGTATGAGGACATGTTACATACCATATAATATTATTTGTTATATATTCAAAGTAGTCGTAGCGATTTATTACTTATGTTGTCAAAGAAACTACATTACATTAATAATCAGATTTAATTTTCGTTATTACACATTGGAATATAATAATAATAAATAAGCCTGTAACTGTCCCATTGCAGGGCTGAGGCCTCTTCTCATACAGAGAAGGATCGAGCATTTATAATCACCTTGCTAGCTCACTGTGTGTTGGCGATATAGTATACAATTATCACTACTAATATATAGCAGTAAAAAAAACCGTTTTTAGCGGGATTTGAACCCGTGACCCGGTACAAATAGCTTAGTGGCAGAGCGACTGGTGCTTTACCTAGAAGGAAGGGTTTAAATCCCACTAATAACGATTTTTTCTTTCTACGAAATTTTAGAGTTTAGTGTTCGTATAGTACGCATAAATATTTTATAAAAAAAATTATGTATATAATATAGTAGTATTTATAATTTATGTGTATTTTATATGCACGCCAATGACACTAATATTTAATTCAAAATAATTTATAATGCAGAACTAACAAGATAAACCATTTTGACATGGTTTGAACAAGATTTATCGTGATCTAAATCTATGTAGACCATATTATAGCATTAAAATATGTGTCCGTTGGTATTGACATACATCTGACTAAACAAAACAAGTCATTAAAACAACTCACATAAAAAACATACCAATTCAAGAAACCACTTTATTTCCAGCGAACTTGTCGAACGTACAATAAATTTTCTCCAAAGAAAGAAGTTGTTAGAAAAACCGTAATTTATTTTTCTTGAGACATGTCAAACCCAGATAGTTTGACAAACATGTCGATAACGTGTTCGCTTTGAAATATTAAAAATAAACCTTCACGTGTTGAGAGTGGGTGGAAATAGCGACAATCAGCTTTTAAGCTTATAAGCTGAATAGTGTGACTGGCTAAACGGCAAATAAAGAAATCAATCTTATTTCAGAGGTTTGAATGTGTTTATTCAATCATGTTGTGACGCTGAATGAGTTTGCTGAAATAAAATACTACATTATAAATATTTAATAAGAAATTTGAAAAAAACAACAACTGATACGGATGGGATTCGAACCCACGATCTTCGGCGTTCCGTGCCGACGCTCTAACCGATTGAATTTCGAACCAATTGAAATTTCGACTGATTCTGATAGGATACGGTGACTCAGCGCGGTTAGAGCGTCGGCACGGTACGCCGAAGATCGTGGGTTCAAATCCCATCCGTATCAGTTGTTTTTTCAAATTTCTTATTAAATGTTTATATTTAATAAGCTAACATGTTGTGCTAAAACATGTAAAAATTTTACAAAAAATAGAACACTACAGTAAATGTAGAGCATTTTACACAGAAAATAACAAGCAATGTTATGACCGTAGGACTGACAAATTGGTTGGTTCATCATCATCATTATCATCAGCTTTAATAGTCCACTGCTGAACACAGGCCTCTCTCAATGCGCGCCACTATTGTTTGCTCATTGGAGGTATTTACCCATAATCGCCACGCGGGTTGGCGATCGTAGTAGCAGATGATTACTGTTACACAGAAGGATGCTCCTGCCTATCCTTTGGATCTTTAGTCCTAAGTCGCTTCTTATGATAGTCGCGGGACGAGTAGGGGTAGTTCTATTCTTAGGCCGGAAATCACACGGCACATTGGCTATTCATTGGTTGGTTGGTTCGAAACCTGGACACGAATCTCTGACTTTTTGGACTCATGTGGGTTTAAGAAAAAGTGTTAAAAAAACTGTGGGAATATTATGTGTTCTGGGTGAAAAAATATTAGACTAGACAAATTGACAGGCTTAATATTAATAGCTAATTAAAATATCGATATAAAACCTCCGATTTATTTTAATTCATAAAAACATGAAATTAATCTGACCGAAGAAAACTTTTTTCGCTGAAAATAAATAGTGTGCAAAGACCCTAAAGAACAAATAAAAGCATAAAATTTTACGAATACCGGACACGAGATCCAGATAATTTTGATTCACGACAGCTACCTCGTTTGTTCACGCGAACGTTCTTTTTGTGCGAACTCATTCAATATTGTTGAATATTGCCTATAATTCATTTGTTATTTATAACCGTTCATTCGTTTTTTTTGCTCCAAAAAATCTTGCAATAACAAGTATTATCTGTATCGAGAGACGTGATTTAATGTTACTTAACGCAATAATACTTCTAACGGGTATTTTTTTAGAGCTATCCACATTAAGTGCTACGCGCCTACGACGTAGGCATTTTCGTAGCCGGTCTACGTAAGGTCAAACAGCGCTGCTTTGTAGCAGTGCTACGACAGTCGTAGCATACAGGCACAATTAATGAGCTACCGCTACCGTTAAGCTGTTGGGAGAGGCCGCCTCCAGCCACATGTGTGCGAATAAAGAACGTATAAAAAAAACATGTGAACTGGCTATGCCTGGTGGGTGGCTATGGGTGGTGGGATAAAATACATTTTTAAATTAGAGGCCATATAAGTTTAGAAATTAAATAGAATTCTTTCACTTATTTTTACACAAACGTCACCACATGAGTCAGTAGCAACGAAATAAGAAAGTCTTGCGTTCGATGAACTTTACAAATTCAAACATTTACACACGGCGAACAATAAATATAACATTTACTTATGTAACACAAATGTTGACTGAAAGAGATTCGCTTTGGATAAATTTACATTGTAATAAATCCGTGTGGTGTAAAATTTTGTACTTTCTATAATGTCTAACCAAACAAAGGGTGATAAAATAACGGGTAGGCAAACAATAACGGTCAGATAAAGTATTATCGCTCAGGTGTAGGGGTTGAGAAAGCTTTGCTACAATTATCGGGAAGCCTTTGAGAATTATCGGTACGTTGTTGGTTTCAAGTGATTAGAACGGGTTGAAGTCACGTTCGTACGTACATTTTGCGTAGTTTCGAAATCTGCTTCGGTGGGAGAGACAAGAAATTGTGTGTGCGTGATTGCACAGAGATATCTACTTAGGATAATAATAATAATAACGGCGAGATTTGTGTGGAGGTTCCTCTCTCTGGACCCTTAACCACCGGTAGCTTAGACCCTGTTCCCAATGTTCCTACTTTTTATAATTTTTGTGTTTTTTTATATACAAGGTTATTTGTAAAATACCATCATCCAAAGGGGTCATTAAAATCATCATTACTTTTTATATTTTTTGTGTTTTTTCTACACAGGGTTATTTGTAAAAAAACACCAGCATCTTAAAAGGGGTCATTAAACTCATAATTATAAACAACTTTTACTATGGGACCAACCCGGAAATCGCAAAAAAAATCAGCTATTTCATACATTTGTCGAGTCATGTAAACATAAATTAAAATTAATTAATTAATTATTGAAGGAGAAAAAATAAAATAAAAACAAATAAACCCCTCTCTTAAGAATCAAAATAAACAGCTTAACATGATATCAAAATAGAATACTGTATTAAATTAAGTTCATTTATATCTATATGCCTAGTTAATACTACACGCTATCTAAAACCACAAAATACACGTTATAATTAGACGTACGCTATACGATATTGACAGACGTATAAATTAATACGTTAATGATTAGGCGTTAATTATCACTCGCGGCTGTACGCCTGAATTTATAATGAATAGATACTGCTTGCATGCTGTTATTATCTTGTACCCTGTTATTTAGATAGGTTTAGTCATGAGCACATGAAGTGGAATACAAGTGATTATTTTCTAAAAACGGTTGTTTTTATCTACTGATACTATACAGGGTTATTTGTAAAACACCAGCAAAAAAATTTGCTGTTCCATACATTTTGTTTAGTCATGTGAACATAAATGTATGGAACAGCTAATTTTTTTTTGCGATGGCAGGGTTGGTTCCATGGTAAAAGTTGTTCATAATGATGAGTTTAATGACCCCTTTTAACGATGCTGGTGTTTTTACAAATAACCCTGTATAATATTATATTATATGCAATTTTTTAAATTAATATTAATATATACCCTATACACATTCCTACTTTATGCTTACTACTTAGATACGGGGGACGATAAATTGGATGGGTGCGGTGAGGATGACTGTCCCTTTTATACGTAGGTATTCTTTGGCTTAACAGTAAACACAGTAAACTTGTAATTAAGGCTCAAACTACAGTAAACAAAATTTTTAGCTCTTAAAGCTCTGTAAATAGTTCACCGACATCGATTATTGACCCTACCTTCTTCTCTGCAATAAGTAATATAAACAAAGAAATAAAAACAGTCCACAAGAAAAAACTCATTTAAAAAAAAACGGAGTGCATTTTTTCTCTATCCCTATCTTAATTCGAGTTTGGCGAATAAAAAAGGCACTTAGTCCCTACTTTAAGTAACGGCAATTTATCCGAGCCTGTATCAATGCGAAAAAACTTTCACAATAAATCTAAGTAATAAGCGAGACTTCGTGATTACCTCACTAATTCATTGAGCAGTTTTTAAGGCCCACCTTTTAAAGGTGGCTCGGGGCCTTAAAAAAAGCGAATCATTGGGTAACGATTTTTTTACTCCTGATGTTGTTGTGTAATATAATGGAAAGAGAGGAAGAGGTAGACTAAGACAAAGTTATGTAGCGCAGATCAAAGAAAAGTAAAGGTTGAGACGTATAAGGAGGTCAAGGAATTGGCACTTGATAGAGAGCTGGCAGAAGCTGCATCGACAAGAGCATAATGCATAAGTTCCTAAATTGATGATTGTTGAGGGATGAACTATTGAACTAGAACTAAATTAAATTCCAGCAGCGGTTTGGACTAAATGTTTGTTATTATAAAAATCCTGATTGCCTTATAGGATCGTATGAAAATCTTAATAGCGTCATTCAGCTTTCTCAATAAAAAGAACAGCGCCATCTATTACCCAAAATTAGAAGTAATTCTAATAATGATGATGACTTTGTTATGAGTTCATCGAGTGTAACTGTGCGTCTGTGGTATTGTAGCTTCCAAACGAATGACACTATTTTGATAAAGTTTTTATTTATATTTAAAAAGACGTCAAATTCATATAACACTTTTTCCTCATTTGTTAACGTTTCAAAAAAGTGTCCCAGTCCTGTGTGATCCAAGCCTTACATTACAATATTATCGATTTTATTATCAAAATAACTTATAGTCCAGTCATTGACCGTTACGACTTTACGTAACTTAAGGTCAAATTTAGAAAAAAAAAATTCATAGATAACAAATAATAAGTTAGTGTGCAAACTAATTTAAATATAAACCAAATTTACAAAGTGTCGAGATAGCAGCAAAGTATTATAAGCCGTGGACTATGAAGCCACAGTTTAGTGGTTACTAGGACTTAGTAAAATGGTCACGTAAAGCATAACCCGGAGCAAGCGACGTGCATATGAGTGCACTGAACGTAACATTAACTACGCGACATGACAGGCGTTTCATTTTGATTATGTCTGGTCATTTTGAAACTAAATTAGAAAGTAACATCGTAAAATAAAGACTCGCTCATATAACATATCAATGTTAACAAATAATTATAAATATATCAGCATGTAACTGTCCTACTGCAGGGCCAAAGCCTTTTCTCGTACAGAGAAGGATCGAGCAGTAATCCTTTTAATAGTTAATCATTAATAGTTTTCCTTCACCGTTTGTCAATGAAACACATTGGTACAAGCCAGGTTTAAAACTACACCAACGCGCTTACAAAGCATCTTCGTAAAAGGCTAACCTAACCTAATTATATATCTATAAATATATATTATTATCATAAAATATATCTTACGTAAATTTCGAACACAAAATACATCCCAATGTCTTTTAAATTACAAACAATGTGTTGGATAAAAACTATATCTTTACAATCGTAAACTAAACTGCTGACCTGTACAGTATGACTCACAAATATTGTAAGAATACAATACACAATGACGGAGACACGCAGTTACCTCAGCTTCGTGGCCTTAAGAAAGAAAATATACAGTTTCCGTATCGTTTAATCTTACCGTCGGCGAGTCCGTTGCTTGGCGATTAAACACGTCTTTCTAAGATCGATCGTCTGAACACTGTTTACGTTTTCTTTCAGCAAAGGTATTGTGAGATGAATTGTTTTTTATGATATTAGAAGGCAATGTGCAGCTTACTCGGTGAGTGATTATTTTTACAACATTTGTTTATAAAGATGTCTGTTGTTGTCATAAAAGTGTCGCCTAACTTTCAGGACTGCGATGTTCTCAACATTTTGCTGAAACGATATGAAAAAAGGAGACTTATTGTGTTACTAGCAAGCTTATAAACTTATGTATGGTTGGAGATCTTTATTTTATGCAATGAAATGTGTTTTTATTCTGTAAATAATAATATACATTTTTTACGAGATATGTAATACTTATTTTTTTATAGTATTAATATTATAATTTTTTATTTTCTTTTATTTATAACTACTTCGTGGTAGGCTTTTTTATAGATCTGACGTTACTTGTGTCGTCATTATGACGTAGAAACCGTGAGCCGTGATAGCCTAGATAATTATGATATTATACATTTATTATCACTTGTATCGTACCTCGGAAAACACGTAAGGTCCTTTGCCTGATATTTCTTCTGTCATGTCAAATTGTCGCCCCATCGGACTATGCGATGAGGGAAGAGAATGCACCTGGGTTTGCGCACACACTTGAGTATCTCCTGCGTTGTTGGCTAATATCCTTTGAAATTTGGTAAGAAAGACATTGTTTTAACGTAGATGTAGCCTGACTACGGACGAGGGTCGCCCTGTCCACCTCCATCTTGCTTTTATCTTATCCTGATAAGGCATTTTATAGCAATTCCTTGTTTTGTTTCAGAATTATAGGATGGGTTAAAGTTTTATATTTACAATGCATATTTATAAGGGTACAAAGGTTCCTGTATAAATATGAAAAAAAAAATCTGCAAATATTAGAGCATGGACAGATTATTGATTATGATTGTGATTTTGATTTAAAAATATATCAAATTCGGTTTCTAAAATGTTGCCCATGTCCACAGATTTGAACATAAAAACGTAATTATTACAGGCTTTTATTTAACTTGCAATGTCAAATCGAATCAGGTCAAATCTTGCAAACTGAATTAGAACCACGTCCTTTTATACTGCGGAGTTGAATTTTTAAATCTTGGTTCAATTCCGATGACAATGAATTTTTATGGTAAGCATGATCCAGGATTAGCTCTAGATATAGGACAACTTTTCAGTGTTCGACAGCTCAGAAACAAAACTTTGCATATACATTTAGCTTTGTACTACTAATAAATCAGTTTAAAATGTTGTTTTAATTTAAACTTATTTTATTATTCAATAGGCATATTTTTCAATAAGCAAGATAAATTCGGCATTTTTTAACAATTCAAATGACGGTCCAAATTTTTATTTCAAAAAGATGTATGGATGCGTTCATCGTCAGATTCTGTAAATAGTACCTACATGAATAGTTCAAAAGCTGCGTTCAGTCAGCCGTGGACATATTACTGTAAATACGGAAAGTTATCTGACATGTCAAAGCGGAACGCGGCGGACTGTTGCAGTATTACTTGCACAGTCAATATTGGATTTAGCTGTTATTATTTTTTTGCCCAGTTTGGCTTTTGAGTTGTAGCTGGGATTGAAGTTAGGACAAAATGTTACGTGCATTTACTGTTTGTTGATTTAGTTGGAAATCAAATTGGTATTTCTATATTTTCTAACTACAAAGTTAATTCGGAATTCAGAAGCATTTATTTGAATTATTGACACAAGTGTCCATCTATATCTCTATATCAAATTTGTGATAGGTATGGTAGACAAACATGCATATGGTTTACGTATTGGTAAGTGGTTCTAGTGATCTATGGACACTTGCAACATTAAGTCACGAATGAATATGCGTGGTACTGAGCCTAACACCAAGGAAACGGTTTAACAAAACGCCGGAAATCTGTGAGAATGTAGTACCTCCCCGGACGAGCCAGCCTATTACGAGCTAAAGTAGGCGGTTGAATTTCACATCATCATCTACTACCGCCTAAGAACTATTGACTACAGTTAGACTCCACCACAGAACTTGTTTAGAATTTTACAGAATTTTACTGTACAGAATAAAGATAAAATATATGTTTTCACGCCGCGTCTCTCTTAGTGACACTTCTTTCAGAGCTTTTATTGAAATTACTTTTAGGTGCTATTTATTTTGTTCATGGATTTTCGATTTTTATCGTCGTAGAACAAGTTTATATTTTTAAACTGGTATATTGTGGCTTCGACAAAACAAGTATGAGTGTAAATCGTGCAAAACTAAGAGCCAGCAATATAAAAATGGTACTTTAAGTACACAATTTGTCTTTGTGTGCGTTCTGTACTTATTTTGTTAAAATCTGTTAGAAGCAACGCGCAGATAATTTTGTTTCAAGTGGATTTGTCTCGGGCCTCCTTGAATTGTTCCTCTTTTTCCTAAGGGACATGTTTCAACGTTCTAAGGCTGTGTTTTCCTGTTAAAAGTCGTCGTTTCGACAAAGCACTAGAATACGTTTTAAATCCGCGTTAAAGCTGCGTTTAAATCCGAAAATTTTAAGTATCTTTACGTTTTTAAAAGTGAGCCTTATCTTTGCTCTTTCAATTGCTTAGGTAATTATACTTCTTTCGTATCTCGTGGTTGATGAACAATCTGGTGTCAGAGTTTAAACCGCTCGTAGGCCTCTGACATGGCTTTACACACCATTGAAAAATCTCTCAGGTGTGCTGTTTTCATCACGATATTTTTCCTCACCGTTTTAGCAACCGATAATTAATTTAATACACACGTAACTTGCGAAACGTAAGAGGTGCGCGCCTTGCGATCGAACTCGAGATCTCGGATTATCAGTTGACGGTCTTACCACTAGGCTATCAGTGCTTATACTGAATCTTAGATTTAAGATAATATTTTAAAAAGACTTAAAGAGGCGCGAGACCTGAACTTTTTCTCATTAATCGAAGGCAATGAGGTCATAATCCACTATGCTGACCCAGAGCATGTTGGTTAGAAGCAGGGATGTGGTCACCGGCTGATAGAATTTATCAAGCTGCCTTTATATGACTTACAACTCATCTTAACAACTCTTACATGAAGTGGTTACCGTGATCCACTGCTTAAACTTCTTACACGGCAACGCTTCAAATGAAATGTCACAAATGGTCACCATCTGCTGATTAACCGCGCCAAGCGCTGCTAACTTAACTGAATTTCACGTAAGAGGTACGCGCAACGCGGTACAAGCGCCTCAATTTCAATATAATACTCTCTGAAATTTCTAATCATTATAAACTCAATAATTAAGTGTCGCCTTATTAGCTAATTAAGCACCTTAACAGAGTGCTTCATTCGGAGCTCCGTTCCGTGAGAGAACTTTCATAAATCAACAAAATTCCCTAGCTACATCCTTTGAGAAGTATAGGGAATATCAAGATAAATCCGAACTAAAGTCAGCTAATTTTGTTATAGGGGAGTATCATTCAATTAACTTTACACCGCATTAGTCGAGCTCCAAAACGTCTTTATACATTGTAAAGGCAAAGTTTCCGTTTGCTAAAGTCCCAGTTCAAACAGAGATGCGCCGAACTAAAGCGAATTTGCATGTTGACATAGACGCCTCTGTCGCCAAGCTATGGCAGTGTGCGCTCATAGAAATAAGTTTTACAAATACGCGCTAAGCAAATATTGGCGAGATATCGACGCGTGCGGTTTTTGTTGACGTTTCCTGGCTACGTGACGAAATGCTGTCGACGAGCACGAGATTTAGCAGATTTATAGCGTTTTTACTCAACATGCGTTTATTTGTATGTGCTGCCTGTCTCAATACTTTTGTTGTTGTTGACAATACAAATTCAAATAAGGTTTTTGGTTGGAAAAGCTGGAAATTTGACGAGATTTGTTGGATATCGTGACGAAATATAGTTGACACTATAGCTGACTCTGAAAATCAGCGCTGTTGATGTAGGAATTTACTTCAACGGCAATAGAATATTGTTGAGTGTCGACCATTTTCTGCGCAAATACGGCGCACCGATGTTTAAATTTTTAAAGTTTTTTTTACGTCGTGGTGGCGCATTAGTTACGGACCCGCTTTGCAAGCGCGTGGGTGTGAGTTCGAACCTGGCATGTACCAATGTGACTTTTTCAATGTCATAAGTACTTTCTTAGTTAATCTAAGACACCACTGACTAACGGTGAAGGAAAACATCGTAAGGCAACCTGGACTTTAATAGTCTGAAATCGCCAACACGCAGTGAGCTAGCGCGGTGATTAATGCTCAATCCTTCTCTGTATGAGAAGAGGCCTTTGCCCTACATTGTGACAGTTACAGGCTACTTTATTTATTATTTATTTATTAGCTAGTAATATTTTTGGTGGTATGACTTCTTTGTAGCCGAAATAAAATTCCTTTCTATCTTTACCTTTAGCTTTCTATCATACCTATATAACAAGGCTCTAAAAAACTCCATAGGATAGTTCCTTTGTCTCTTAAGAATAATACTAACGCTTATATCCTATCTTTCAATAAATGCCTACTTATTGACAACACAAACAATCGTAACTTATTTTATAATACAGCATAAAATAAGTCCCCCAATATTTTTCTTAAGAAAGAATGTTCCAGTAAGTTGAAAAATATCTTGTTTTATTTCATATAATTATCTTAACTGTCCAGCGTGTAACGGATGGACTGAAGCAAATGGTGGAGACAATATGTGTAGTGTCCATATGTTACGTTCCCTTAGAAACTAAAGCGGTTTCACCTAACGACATTGGGTCTTTTAAGGCTCCTTGCAACTTGTTCGTGATACAACGTAGATAGGATTTTATTTATGCATTCTACATGGTTCATTTTACGTTAGAGAAATAAATAGGTAGGTACCATTCCAAATATTTTTGTGCGTATAGGAATACTTAAATGCGATTAATCTATGTATAAATTCCACCAGAAGCTAACTTCAGTTAGAGTACCGTGGCGACTACTGTAATATGTGAAGTGCATAGGTATAATGTACAAATCGCTCTGAAATTAGTTCAAATCACATTTACTTCACTCCCAAACACTAAAACACCCATAGAGTCAACAATAAAAATATAGTAATAGGGTCATCACTTTTGGTTACTTATAACTTAATTGATAGTTTTTTATAGGGCGCGTTTTACATTTTATATGGCTTTATTTACTCAGTTCAAAAATAGAACAGAATTTTTGTAAAATTTTCTGTCAGGCTACTAAATGACACTTTACTGTTAAGCGGTTGAATCGGACTTAAGTTCCAGTTCCACAAGCTACGGTTAGGCTTGAATTACTAGGTAAATTCAAAAATGGAACAGAATTTATATAACAGAAACAGGAACTAGCTGTTATCTGTGAAACATGCCCTAAGTCTATCAAAAAAATGTGATATAGGTAGGTTATATTAACCAAGTTTAAAAACAAACGCATCTAAGATTGGAAGCCGCTTAAATAGAAGCAGACTATCATAATAGAATACAATATAAAGAAACGCCGTAATACCAACAACATACGGACTCATTGCGTCACAATTCAATACATTCTCCTATCAATTCCGCTCGAATAAGTAGCATCAATGTCCCTTTCAATTACTCAAAGATAGGTAAATGAAAAGCGGGTTCTGGTTTTAGGCCCCGTGGGTTGAAAAGGGATCCTTGTTCGGTCGAGAAGGCTCGACTCATTCTCTATAGATGATGGAATATCGGTGTATGGTAGCTATCGGGAATAATTCGCAGTCTGTTTTCGACAGAAATGGGACGAGTTGAATTTACGACACAACTTCTAGGCCTTGGACTGGAGTAGAGGGTCGCCATTTTAATAGTTTATGACTTATTGTTGCCGTTAACATTCCAATGGCTTGGAAATAATTTGAAAGTTTTTTGGCTACCTGTTTTGTTGTTGTAGATCTTATATTTTTATGTATACGATTTAACAAGATAAATATATTATGCATTTAACAAGACAGAATATTACCAATATTCTGAAGTGGTAAATAGAATAAGATGATATAATTACAATGAAAACATGTGAAAAAAATTGGCCAAGTGCGAGTTGGATTCGCACACAAAGGGTTCCGCACAAAAATGGAAAAAATCAGATTTTTTTGTGTGGATTTTCATTATTAACTTTATTTTATTTTTATTATTTGTTGTTATTGGCAACAGATTTACATCATCTGTGATAGTTTCAGCCTGGTGACAGTCGCATAGACCGACGGACAGCGAAGTCTTAGTAAAAGGCTCCCGTTTTACCCGTTGGGTAAGAAATCCTTGAAAAATAGATTAAAAATCGATATTAATATCCCATAATTACTTTATAAACCCTTGCGATTACATTCCCCCTATATAGAATTCGCGCCCGTTATCGCAGAGGCCAAGGGCTAAGGCCCGTAAATATAAAAGAGAGGTAGTGTTAGAGTATAATGGCGACGCGCGTCGGTTAGTTAGGTGGTCGTTGAGTTTTAGATGGGTACGCATTGACCTTTAAACGAAAGGCCTCATTTTATAAATATTGTACCTTTAAAAGCTCTATTTTGACTTTACTTAAAATACATTAGTTAAATAGGATTGATAGAATAGATAGATAGATGAAACATTTAATTAGTACAAAACAAGACATACATTACAGTTGAAATCACAATTAACACAAAATACCTAAGTAAAAATATAGTACAACGAAAAACAAACAAACGAAGGGTATATACAAAAAACAAGATTTTTTGTTCATAGACAATTTATTTTGAGTGGTAATGTGTCTCAGGATTGTACCAAAAAGGTGCTCAGCACGTGTCAGATAGATACAGCTTGGCAAAAAAGAGTCTGAGGCGGTGACAGCTGGAACTAAAAATAAAAATCTTAAAAACTAAGTTTGTGAGTACTAAAATAACATAAAAATGATTCATTTGATTATAATTAATGACAAAAAACTCGTCATAGAAATATGTAAGCACTAAATAACTTGTAATTTTGAATTGTAGTGTGAAAAGTGCGCCAGCGGCGCCCCCAATTTTTCCAGACTCTTTTTTTCCAAGCTGTATATTGCCTGACGCTGGAACCCAGCACTGACACACGGATATCAAAACAGTTACATATACGTGTGTTGGTGTAAATGCCTATTTACTACACTATAATAACTACATATTAAATAAACCTTTGAATTAAAATCTAGAAATAATGTACTGTTTGGGTAAATATCTTTAAACTAAGTAAGTACCTATTCCATTTAATTCTTTATTTAAGATGTGTACTTGTATGAAGAATTATGTATTTAGTAATTAAGTACAATGTACAATGTCGGATTGCCGTCCGATAGGTTAATGAGAGTGAGGGAATAGAGAGTGCACCTGTGTTTGCGCATACACTTGTGCACTATAATATCTCCTGCGTTGGTGGCTAATCTCCATTGAGATCGTCCGCTGTGACCGAAATTCGGTCAGGACATTATTATTATGTACAATGCCTGTGACAGAGTCAGACAGACAGCAGATAGACATGACCAAACTATAAGAGTTAGTTTACTACGGAACTTTAAAAAAGAGTATTTTCTATTTTTTTAGTGTAATATAATGCATCTTTTAAACTTTAATTCGTATACATGTTTAAAAAAAAACAGAATATTAGTCATAAACATTCGGAAGTAGAGTATAGAACGACAGATTTACACTTAAAGACATAAATACACATACATTTTTCATTAAGAGAACGGTTTCACCAATTTGTACGCCATTTGCATTTCACGGGCCATCAAGGCTTCTACTTAGAAATTAAATAAAACCCCTGAAGAAGCTTTTATGACTCATATTTTTTATAATGATGACGAAATGTTATTACGCATGCGTGACGGAGGATTTAGGCATACAGTTGTATTTCTTCCTATGAGATATTATTATATACTGGGCCTGCATGCCTACCCACGCATTTTATGTTGTGCTGGTACCAACAGGGACTGTTTTTTATGACTCACAAACTGACATAAAATGTGACTTGAGTACCGATTTTTCACGCATTATTACGTAAGATGGTAAATGTAAACCGGAATATACAGTCTCTGGGAAAATGTGAGCTAAGCTTTGAGTTAGTGAAGTATGATGTGCATTTTAAGACATCTTTGGAAATATGATGAAAATGTAGGAATTTATGTCATTGGAAGACTAAGGCAAGGATCGGATCGGATGTGGCATCTGTCAAGCTTGTGAGTGGTTGTTATTTTTCAGCGACGTCGCCCAAAATAAAGGAGTTTTCTTTTATTTTTATCCCAATATAAAAGAAGTAGGCACTACGAGCAGGATTTGAACGACCTCCCGCTCTACCAACTACGCTATTCGTAACCCAGCCTTATGTGAGCGTGGTGATGTCTAACGACTTTCCTTATTTTTTATACACAAATATTTTCAAAATTTGCCTTTGCTATTTTCTTGTTTTTTAAGTTTTTATTTAAAGTTCATTTTAAAGCAGTCGACCATAAGTCAGTCCAGCAGTTTTCTAGTTATAAATGATGTAAATATCCCGCCTTTCTTCTATGTATAAGTAGGATGTTATGTGAACACATTAAACATAAAATTCTTAGTTTACTCCATGGTCACTTCACAAACTAAATAACAAACATTCGACTGGGGTGACAGTTCATAAGAACGTAGTGTCAGAATCCACGAGGATCGGACCGGTTCAAAGCCGTAACCACGACAAAGACGACAAATTTCCTCGCCATTCACACGGAAGGGACCACCAGCTATTGGAAATTATTTCTCTAAAGCAAGTCTGCTTGTGACGTAACTAGGTCATGATATTTTACAGCTACACTTTTTACTAAACCTCCTTACTTTGGCCCTTTTGGTTTCAATAGCTATAATTCTTTATGGTATACACAATTATGAAAAAAAACGAACAGTATTAAAATAAAAAAAATAATGTACAAAGGCAAGTTTAACTCAACACTGAGTTTTTTTCCAGCCAAACTTTGGGTGAAAGGAAAGAAAATTATAGGAAGGCCTTTATAGTTTTATAAAACATAAACAAACAATAATTATAATATAGCTTATAGCTTTATATTACAATAATAATACAGCTTTGCGCAAAAGGCATTGATTAATGAATTGCTAAAGGTGCGACAAACTTGTCTCGGTAAAAATGTGTTAAGTTTCGTGTAGATGCACTTTTGTACAGTTTCAACATAGAACCCCGACGCAAAAAGAGAGGTGTTATAAGTTTGACGTGTCTGTGTGTTTGTGTCTGGCTGTGGCATCGTAGCTCCCTAAAAGAAAGAACGGATTTTGATTTAGTATTTAATTTGAAAGTGAATGACTTGATCGAGAGTGTTCTTAGTAAAAAAAAACAATTGAGATAATTATTTGTGTTGAGGGTTTTTAACTTTTTATATTTATAGTTATGTCTATATTTACAACAAAAATAGTACAAAGTGCACCAATTCTAAATAACATTTAAGTACAGTGTCAGAAATAGATAATAATTTGATTTGAAGTGTGATAAAATATTAATTACAGTCATTTAAAATTAGCAAATTGGCTTGTACTCAGAATTAGTAATTATTGTATAATGTATTGGTGTTTCTTGATTATTTAGTAGGCATTTTGAACGTTAATCACATATTAATACGAGGATACTTTTACGACGAAGTGAAGCGATAACAATAATACGTAAAATTTATTACCCACGTTCTCATGTCAAAGATTTCATGACACTCTAGAGCTCGACATACTAGATAATACAATAGTACTACTACTACTAGACTACAATGGTACTACTACTAGATAATACACAGACATATAATAAAATAGTCTGTAAATTTAATATTTTTGGATAAAAGTAAGTACATGTTCTATGAACGATACTGAAGCCGAATATGTAGTTTTTAAAAACTTTGTCTGTATGAGATTGGCGCAAAAACTACAAGACAGATTTAGTTGAAATTTGGCAAAAATATTTTTTAAATACCAAGTCAGGTTTTAGGGTACAAATTATCACAATAATTATGGGGGATGAGCAGTATTGTAATAAGTAGGGTTACCGAAATCCACGCAGACGTAGTCGCGGGTGGAAGTTAAAATTAAAGATTTAGAATTGAGTACCTTACGTCCTTAGATAGGCAATCGAAAAGAGAAAGAACATAGTATACCCGTATGTTAGAGCGAGATAGGTAGGCAAGACTATTTCACGTACACGATACAGCCGAATACGAACATAACGTCATTAATGAACGAAACTAATCACGCCTAATTTTGAAAAATCTCGGGTTATAAAATGTAATTTCCTGTCTATTACACGCGACATATTATGTGAGTAGAGCCCGGATGTAGCTCATCTCGAGAGTGAAAATCCGCAGAGTTGTGCACAAATGCATAGACAAGCATATATTGTGTGTATATTGTTTTTAATCTCGCCTTAGTTACTTCGAAGCCGATCTATTTGAAAGGTACCTGAATTCTATAGGTATCTATGGTTTGAAATACACTAAAATATCACGTCCACTAAAATAAGGACGGACCACACAAAAAACTAAACTATAATATACAGCACGTGAGCAAACATGTCGTGAAAGAAAACATTTATCTGCTATCTCAAGCGTTACTTCAGCGTCCATGTTTCTTGTTTCAATGTTTCTTGTCTCAATGTTTTTCGTGTCGATGTTCCAATGTTTCTTGTCGATGGTTTCTGGTCCAATAGCGTACTTGAACTTGCCGGTTCTTGACAGAGCGTGTTTCCCGCGGTACATTTATTTTTCTTAAAATGTTATTGTGTCCTGTAGCGATTATTTAATGCTCTTCCTTTTAAATTGAAGTGGAAGGTTTATGTGTTATTGTGAAATTGATTATTTTTATTTTAAAGTTATTTTTATTATACATTTGTTGTTTGCTGTATTTATTTTTAGGATTCCTTAGTAAACTGGAAACCCCTATATTTTTCGTCATATTCGTTTATCTGTCAGCCATTTTACTCGCAGATTATCAATGCTAGAAAGTTGAAATTCGGCATAAATACACGTCGATATTGAAATTAAAAAAAAAAAATTAGGTGTGCTCCTCTACAAGTAAAGTGGGTATCATCTTGCTCTGTGGATTAAGTAAATAATTTTTACAAAGGTAAGTGTTATACCCCCTTATCTCTCTATTATATATCTTTCTAAGTTTGTAAGTCAAAGTATCTGAATTACGTGATTTTAATTTTAATAAAATAAGGCTGGCTGGCTCATTGGCATAGATTATAGTTTTTTATCCCTTTTTTTAAATTTTTGTTTGCTAATTTTAGTTTTAGTTAAAAGAATTATGTTTTGTGTCCGTATGTATGTCTTTCTTCTTTCTTTCTTTAATTCTCAATAAAAGCTGGCTTGCTAAACTTTATAGGAAATTTAAAATAAAAGCCCAGATTATGTAAAGCTTTCTTAAAAATAACTAAGACTACGGAACCTTTTACGGCACGAATACGGCTCGTACTTTGCCGGCATTTTAATATAAGACTTGACGGTTGAACCTTCAAACATTAACAATTTGGTGAAAAGATTTTCCGTTCATAAAATACGTTTTTATCCCTCAGTCGGTCTTAAAAATTAGCTGGAAGTTATGAAAAAAATCGAGCAAATGAAAATAAAATTGGCATATCAAAGGGAGAAGCGAACGTTTACCTGAGATTAGTACAGAATTACATTGATTTTCTTCGGTTAAATGTCAGAGAAAACTTTTCCATTTTCGCGCCGAATTTTTGAGTAGGTTTACAGCCATTAATTATGTATCTACAAAACAAAAAGTTTCGTTGTATGTTTAGCTGCAAAGAGGAGAAATGTTTTGTTTTTATCCTTCAAAAGCAGTGATAGCCTAGTGGTATTACCGTTAGACTGCCAAGTCAAAAGTCGTAGGTTAGAAACCCAGGCACGCACTTCTGTCGGACACACTTTTCGGATTTATATGCGTTTTAGAAATTAATGCTTTCTTGCGTATGTGAATTTAAAATATTATAGCACAAGACAGATAACATCATTAAAATAAGTTAAATTTTGAATTAGTAGTGTCTAAATAATTCACATAAAACTTTGTAAATGATCGTATCTATGTTTACATGTTCAATATCTACAATATTACTAACACTATAAAATACTTCAACCATTAAGCCTTCCAGTCAATAACATCTGATATCCAGGTATATTGTACATTTAAAAGTTTTCACTTTGAAGAACAGTTTAAATTGTAGCCGGGTATTCCCCGGGCAGCCATTAATCCATCATTGTGTCCGAGCGCTGAGAACTGCCGGACCTTAGCTTTTCTAAAACCTTTCCACTTTCAACTAGGGTTGCAAGATTTCCCGTCTAGGTCGAGCTTAGTTTTTTCTTAAGAATAGTCTTTTAATTTGGAATAAAAGAAAGTCTTGAAAGAGCTCTGGAATAAAAAACATTGATAAAGTATTGTTTCCTCGGTACCTATTGTATTTTTTCATGGCATTGTTTTAAGAGTTAATTGTAATAATAGCAGTTTCGTTGGTACTTGTTACAGTTGTTGGAGATACAATTAAAGTCCTTCGAAAATAATACGTTTATTACATTACTAGCAATAAAAGAACCTCGTGGAGAAAAGTGCCTTAGAGACCACGAAAAGTCGTCGGCAATGGTTCTGAGTCTGACCTCTTTCCAGTCGTGTTGAATTGCCGTCCCATTGGACAATGATATTGTAGGAATAGAGAGTGTAATGTAAACACACTTGTACAATATAATATCTCCTGCGTTAAGGAATAATTACCGTTGAGATTGGCCGCTGTGACCGAAATTTGGTACTTGGAAATTTACTAGGTACTTATATTAATCATCATGATGTTATTTGATAATGACTAAAAAGTATCATTATCATATCATGCTGAGTTTTCAGCGCAAATCAATTGGCTCAAAAACGTCTTACGACTTACCAGCCACACATTTAACTGTGATCATAACATTATCTAATAGTTAAAATATATGTCGGCGCGAGACGATGATGTCAACTCTCACGGCGCCCAACTCTTATCAGCGTGAGACGAAAGTGTCAAGTACACCTCGTCGAACTCTTAAGATCATGGTGGTATTTGTTACCACGCAATATTTATTGTTAATAAATAATTTATAATTGTTTCTACTTAGAAAGGCGACGACGTGGACCTTATCCCGTCGAACGTGGCCGGTGGTCGGTTTGGTTTTCTCGTGGGAACGTCTTAAGGACATTAAGAGTTTAGTTTCAGAGGAGCCTGGATCAGGCAGTCAGTTATATTGAGACCACGAGATTGACTGGGCGCGACCCGCGGACTCGTTGCGCCCTTCTAATTAATTTAAGAAAGACGTAGATTATTATTAGTTATTTGTAGACTTTAATAATAAGTGAACAACATTGTTAAATAAGTTTAAGTAATTAGTGATTATAGTTATTGTATTTGCCTCGCGCGTTTCCCTTGCCCACACAAGTTGATAGACAGTTACATAATGGACCGTTTAATCGACAATTACCCTTCTGATGACGATTGTGAGCCCGGCGTCGCTTCGACATCAGAAGTGGGATACGCGTCGCGAGTGCAACCTGAAGAATACCCACAAGATTATTCAAGTTCTAAAGAAGACTTGCATTGGAAGAAATTGTTTGAGGCGCAGAACGAACATTTGCGTGCGCTCATACAAGCAATTCAACCTTCAACAACGAGTTCCAGTGTACTGTTGCCAGAATTTGACCCAGAAAAACCAGATGTTGACGCACGAGCGTGGTGTACTACTGCAGAGCTATGCTTTGGGGAAAACCCACCCAAAGCCGGACAACTTATCGTCGCATTGAGTAAAGCAATGAAAGGAAGTGCATCTTCTTGGCTACCTCAAGCCACTTACGCTGGAATCACATGGAAAGAGTTCACCACGTTGTTAGTGAACAGATTTGCTACAGTTGAAACTCAAGCGAGTATTCTTATGCATTTGTATACTGAAAAACCTAAAGAAAATGAAAATATTGGCGCCTATGCGAGTCGACAGGTAACCTATCTACTAAGTCGATGGAAGGCAGTGGATATCGAACAACTTGCAGTCTCTACAGTGTTAGCAAGCTTAACTCATCACGACTCGAGACTGCGCCGTTTAGCCTGCACGACCGATATTAAGACTCGCCATCAACTACAAAAGGAGTTACAAGCGTTTAGTCTATTAAAACGTAAAAATGAAGACATAAAAACTGCATCAGACACGAAACGTGTAAAAATTTCCGATTTGAAATGCTACGGTTGTGGAAAGATTGGCCATAAATTTCAAGATTGCCATAAGGAAAAGCTGAAACAACGCATACAACATACAAGAAAAGAAAATGAGAAAGAAGAACAAAGTAAGAAGCCAGTTCAGTGCTACAAATGTGGGCGAACAGGCCACATTTCTCCAATGTGTCAAGTGAAGACCGCTGCTGGTGGAGAATCATCGGCTGCAGAGTAACAGCGTCGTGTTAGTCTCTGCTCTATTGGCGCGTCTCATCTCGTCCATAACGGTTGGTCGTATTATTTTTATTCGGGTGCTGAATGTTCTCTGATTAAAGAAAATATTGCTAATAACTTGTCAGGCAAGCGTAAAATGTTACCTTAACGGGCATTAAAAATATGTACTGTAGAGATGTACAGAGTAATAATCAGATTTTAGTTAGGTTTCAAGACCAAATTGAAGTAAACATTAATGAAATCAGAAAACGTGCAGTAACCTTGATCAGTAAAAACGCTGTACAAGACAAACATAGATTTGATAAATCTAAAGCGAATCTTAAAAGATTTGTTGTTGGTGATTTTGTCTTATTAGAAAATCACGAAAGAAATCAAACTAAATTAGACCCAAAGTTTCGTGGTCCATTTAAAGTTATTGAATTACTGGACGGTGATCGATACCTTTTAAAATCTTTAGATAGCAATAGAACTTACAAGTACGCTCACGAACGTTTACGAGCGATGCCAGAATGTTACGTCCCCACAGAATTTGAGATTAGTTCAGATAATGAGGATGATAACGAGGAACAGTCAGGTGTAGCCATTGTCGGCGAGAGCGAAATTAATGATTAATTAATTATGAGTTACGTGATTTGTTTTGTGTATGACCAATTCCTGTTATCCGGTCGTAGGTCATATTCCTAACCCAGTTTAGCTGGTCGGAGGCTGTGCGGCGGTAACGGGAGGTGCAAGCGAAATTAATGATTATGAGTAACGTGATTTGTTGTGTTCACGACCTATGCCTGTTATCCGATCGTAGGTCATATTCCTAACCCAGTTTAGCTGGTCGGAGACTGCGCGGCGGTGATGGGTTGAGGGTGCGTGAGTGTGGTAGTGAGCTCCGTAGTGAGTTTGGCTGTGACTGAAGGATTGTATTCCTAGTCATTGTCGCTGTGGTGTTGCCATGGTTTATGGCATTGTTATGAAGATCATGATGACGCTTGTTGGAAAATATATCACGTTAATTCTGTTTGAATTATAAGTTGGAGTGTTTAAAATGTTAAACACTACTAGACTGTTCTTTGTTGAATTTAGTTCATAGCTTTGTTCATGCTCTGAACTGTAGAGACGCGACATTCTGTGGTTGAGGTAGTTGGTAGGATAGCCGAACGGTTCCTACATGAAAGGTCGTCATTCTTGCAGGTGACAACAACAATTCTGCAGCACACGAGGACGTGTGAGAGTCAGGATCGCCGTGTCGGCGCGAGACGATGATGTCAACTCTCACGGCGCCCAACTCTTATCAGCGTGAGACGAAAGTGTCAAGTACACCTCGTCGAACTCTTAAGATCATGGTGGTATTTGTTACCACGCAATATTTATTGTTAATAAATAATTTATAATTGTTTCTACTTAGAAAGGCGACGACGTGGACCTTATCCCGTCGAACGTGGCCGGTGGTCGGTTTGGTTTTCTCGTGGGAACGTCTTAAGGACATTAAGAGTTTAGTTTCAGAGGAGCCTGGATCAGGCAGTCAGTTATATTGAGACCACGAGATTGACTGGGCGCGACCCGCGGACTCGTTGCGCCCTTCTAATTAATTTAAGAAAGACGTAGATTATTATTAGTTATTTGTAGACTTTAATAATAAGTGAACAACATTGTTAAATAAGTTTAAGTAATTAGTGATTATAGTTATTGTATTTGCCTCGCGCGTTTCCCTTGCCCACACAAGTTGATAGACAGTTACATAATGGACCGTTTAATCGACAATTACCCTTCTGATGACGATTGTGAGCCCGGCGTCGCTTCGACATATATATAATATACAAATAAATGAAAAGTTAAAAAAATATTCGAAACACAAGAACATGATACTGCTGCAGCTTATTACGCATTGATTTCCATTTATATTATGTGTAATATTCCAAATAGTACCTACGTGAAAATTGTACAATCTATTATTTTTTATTAAATCCGTGCAGATGAAAAGCGAGGATTAAAGGGTGTTAATTTGGATTGTAATACGAATAATTTATTCTGCACTCTGCAAATCCAGTTGGTGTACATAAAAATTAAATTATATTATTCAGTATTATCTATAGAAAATTAAATGTATTGGTTTTGTTTGGTTTTGGTTTAATGTAGTGGAAAAGTTTTACGGTAAAAATAGATAAATGTTGAAAGAAAGAATTTTTTAAATAAGTAGATACCAATTTCTTGCCAGATTTTAATCCATGAGGGATAGGCTGCCCTTCGAACTAGCAACTAGAGTCACTCTTAAGTGCCTAAAATAGTCTACATGAATAAAAATTTTAAATTTTGACAAGCAGAATTTTTTCACAAATTTTTCTTACTAGAAAATAGAACAACTTCGAATTACAAGTAATTTATTAGAAATTATAGGTATTTTTGATTCTTAAGAACTTACATAATTAATCATTAAGATATTTTAAATGCTAATCCTAATACGAATTTATATTTTCCCATACATTATTGAGAATGAGTTCTTTTCCTTTTAACCAAAATGTTTAAAAGAAAAAGAAACCTAGAAGATATCCAATTGTTTCGGTTAGCCCTACTCTTTCTAAACGTATACGTCTCAATCCATTTTTCTTGTCCAGGAAATTGGAAGCGTGGCAACACAATCATCCTGTATCTCTAAACGATACGTCTGAATGTTCGCGATATATTTACAGTTTTGAACATGATGCATTACTGTTGTAAGTTTACGTTGTAAGCAATGGATAGCGCACGTCACTTTAGGGTCGAGTGATATTATTGGTTGGGTAAAAAAAAGTGAAGCTAATAGGTATTAGTAGTACTATTAGTAGTAATAGGTAGGTATTATATGAACATATCGAGGCGATTCTTGATAAGGGGAGAGAGAACAGATATTGTCTAATAATATAGACTCACGCCTGTATTCCCCAGAGGGGGTAGGCAGAGGTGTGCAGTATAACCCACGTTTCGCAGGCTATCTTATAAGTCCCATGTAATAGAGAGCGAACTTATTGACATTTACCGGAGACAATTCCAGACCCCGTGCTGTTGCTGAGAATTTCCTAATGGATAAACCCAATAACACTTTGCCCGACCCGGGGATCGAACCTAGGACCTCGTGCTCAGCAGTCGCGCTTGCTACCATTAGACCAATGAGGGTGTTGGGGTATATTGTGTAACAAACTATTACATGGTTTTAATGGCTATCTACATAAGGTCTATTTATTTCTAACAAACGTGGCAGTACGTCCTCTTTTATGGTGCTAGAAGTAGAGACATCAGTAAGAATGGGCCTGTAGAAGTGTAGATACGATATTTATTCATTACGCTGAAGAAATAAAGGAATTGCTCGGTAGCGGGTTACTGGTTATACCAATAATATTTTATCAGTGCATTGCGTACGGTCGGCCAAGAAAGTGGTGTATCAGTTTTGATTTAGTATCCTAGTCATCGAAAATGACACTGAAACAGATGCAAAATAATGGCATAACCTTGAAAAGTATTCATACGTCATAAGTCACTTATAAGTGCAGGACATTTTAACCTTTATTATAAGTGGATAAGACATTCATTTCTACAAAGAAAATTTAAATGTTTCTAAATTTAAAAGTATAAAAACTATTTAAAAAAAAGATGGCAATAAAACAGTCACATCGATATGCAAGCGAAACTAATCTTTATAACCTATGAACCTGTAAGCGGCATTCAACCTTAGGGTGATACACTACTTTTTTGGCCAACTGTACTACCACAAAACTTCACTCTGCGCAGGTCAAAGTAAATGTTGTGCAGTGTGCAGATTGTTTCAATTCCGTGAATTCACTGGCGTTCAATTTACTGATTGATAACATGTTTGGCAAGAATTGGAAAGGTTAGGTATGTTTTGTTAACGGATTTATTGCTGTGTCTATTGATAAGGCTCTCCGCCCACGACCGATTATTCCACCGAGTTTTGTTTGTTTCACAGAGGGAGATTGATTAACAAAAAAAATACCTGCAGAATGAAAGTCGTGTGTGTTGGTCTTAAAATTAATGAGAAAGTCTGTCGTGGGTGTAGATGTAGAGCCTAAGTGTGATAGAAATAATATAGGTAGGTATGTATAGTCGACCATAAAATTGCTTTACCACCCTTAGAGTTAATGTTGTTTGCATATCTCAAAACAACAAAGTCTATTTTTGCTTACAATATACCAATGACAGATAACGTTGTCATTTGAACAGTGAGCCTTAGCGACATTTAATTTTGATAGAACTTTTTGTCAAAAGTGGTAAAGCAATTATATGGTCGACTATACTTTAGTAACACACAATAATAAAACCTTATGTTAATAAAATTTATAGTCAGAGTATGAGTGTATGATGGGCCACCGGCATCATAGGTAAGGTATAAAGTTATATGTCTATTGTCATGAATTTAAAAAAAGGACTGGTAATTTTACCAGTCGTTTTTTCAAATTAATGTTAGTCATGGTAATCTTGGTGTTCCGTGATCATATAAACTTAATAAGAAATGACGCCTTCGCGTGACTTTTGTATAATTCCTTAATTTTATTTCTTTTATTTATTAGGTTTAGTATAAATATAGTTTTATTTAATTTATTAATATTTCTACATATTATCTATATATATCTATCTAGTATCTTAATGTAAATAAATTAACAACCACAATAATATAATAGTTGTTGTTAATTTAAATAAAAAGTAAAATTATAAAAACTACTGAAAAGTTTCTTTAATCGTTTGAATGCATGAACATTGTGTGCGTGATGGTTCAGTTACGAGAATTCGGATAACATAAAAGCAAAAGTCTTGATCCATCACTAAAAACTTGTGGGTGTACTACCTACGTCAACCTAACCCTTTCAGGTACAAACAAGTCGAATCTTTTATTCAAAAGATTTTAGTTGAAATATCTTTATTTATTAGAGCGCGATTTGGGGTACTGTGGCGTTGTCCCGTTCAGTAAGGTTTAGCAGCCCTTGACGTATTCAGTCTGATGGGAGTCCACTCTCCTGCATGACTGACTGTCCTGTGCGAGGGAGCTGTTGTCACAGTATCATAAACATACAGTACGGAAACTACGAACCAACGCTCGACGGCACTCTCACACAAACATACCTACGCAACGACGCGTAGTTGATACTGCGGTGATACTGAGACTCGAGAGTACCGCGACGTTCGCTTAGCATGTCTCTTCGTTACGCAATATTACACCTGTTTGTGTGAGTGTGCCCTTTCGAGCATTTGTACGTAGTTTCAGTACTGTATGATTATTATACTATGCCTTCGTATTGTGGATATATTGCAGGATTGTGATTAGCACATATCTCATATCACATCTTGATTTGTGAGAAAAAACCTTGGCCCAGTTGTGGGATACAAAAAGGCTGATTTATTATCTTTATTTCAACCTGAATAGTTTTCAAACTTTATCTGAAAGTCGATTCACGTCGCAGTACTAATAGAGTTCAAATGTCGCATTGCACCTTTGGCTCGCCGGTTTCAGCTCGCCGGTTATAGGTCGCGCTTCGTCCCTACGAGCGTTAGCGCATGGATTTTTATGAGACAGCATAAAATTTCACTTAAAATAACGTACGCCAGCACCAATTTCGTTTGTTGGTCTTACTTCATTTCGTATGCTTCGGGCGTCATGTTACTCGCATAATGTGGAAATGTGAGCTTTTGTTTCGTGTTTGATGTACATATACATAATTAAAATGTTACATACTTGTATGTACCTCTCTGCATTAGAAACATGATACAGTTTCATAGATGTTAATGAGATGAATGTGACGGGATGATAATAACAAAGACATACATACCTACATATTCTTTTAATATGGAATTTGAGTAAATGCGAAGTGAAATGATTTTTTTTTATATTAAGAAAAATTTCGTCATCTAAAAGAATATGTCACTAGCTTCGAGCTTAGCATAAGCGAAATTACGAATACCTAACTTGCTTCGACTGGAATATTTCGCCAGAAGGACGCAGGTTCAAATCCTACTCGTAACCGTTTTTTTTTTCTATAAACCGTTGTAAAGATAAGGAAACGAAGCCTGTTTCTCGTGATTACTCTGAATATGAATTGTCACTTTTGTTTCCTAGTATATTGTATACAATGTATTAGACATCTTTATCTTTTCTGCATAGTAAGAAAAAAACAGGTACATTCCATCTCATGAAAACTGTCCGTAATTTACACAAATTTCAAACCGGTAACTGCGCCCAGGAAAACTAAAGATCTGTCATCGCAGTGGTTATAAAATAAATTCTCGCTAATTCATAATCATAAAATGAGATGACACGATTCGAAATTCGAAATTCTTAAACATAGTGTAGTAATTCTCACGTCCGTCACCAGTTGTGACAAATAGTGTTGTACCCTTTGCTATAATCTTTCTAAGAAAACCTCGTCATAAAATAAAACATAAATTCAAAGACAAGATTACCTACTTTGTCTAACTCTCACAATTTATTAGAAGCGCGTACGTTATTATTATGTCATAGTTTATACATTTCTACTAAATTTTCTAAATTCGCCTGATCTTTAGTTCCATGATTATAAGTTTTTTATATGTACTTTGGGAGTTATTTGATTGTTATGGCTTGCATTGATGATTGATCTATTAATCGCGCAATCAGTTTATGATAAACTAGCTGCCTGGCGCGACTTTGTACGCGTGATTATCCTACCTCTACCCTCTATCTTCCCTACCTTATTATATCCTATCATACCCCTACTCTACCCCAACCCTACCCCTACTCTACCCCTACCTTATTCCTTTTTTACAATTTTTTGCCATTATGCTATTTGAGACGGAGACAAATCCAACAAATCAAAATCCATAAAAATCGGTACAGCAGTTCTCGAGTTATAAGTGTAGTAAATAACCCGACTTTCATATTTCAAGTTTGCTTTTTTTGGCGCCTAAGAGATATAACAAAGAAAAAAATTACAGTAAATACCAAGGCATCAGGAAATACAAGAAAACTACGGATCGGCCGAAGGAACTAGTTATAAAAAAGAGTATTTAGAAAACTGAAACTGCAACGGATGCATTTTTCCCGCATCAAAGTTTGCGTATTAGTCCCATACTCAGTCAGTAAAAGCAGTAATCAGCAATGCAACGGCTGCACTAATTCGCGCGGTAATTGCGACCGGCCGCGTCAGACTTCATTAGAGAGCCATCCGTCAGTTGCTGCGACAATTTTGCTCGACTAATCGCTTTCATAGTTGCGTTTTAGTGTAGAATAAATGATTACTAAGTACTTAAGTAATATTTAGGAATGGCGGTATTAATATAGTATTACTTGTAGGTGGTATTAATCTTTGACTCCCGCGTGGTCCGCCAGCGTCGAGTAACAATTGATTTCTTTTTGTGTCTCATTTCTCGATTTTAATATACCTACTATAGTATGCAAACAAAGTATTTAGGCTTGCTAGATATTGATAATAGATTAATAAACAATAATAATTAAAATAAAAAATATAATTATTTCATTTTTGTTTGACACTAGAACGGTGTACAACAGAATAAAAAATATTTCCATTTAATTTAATTTTATTATTCTTTATTTAAGCTTTTATCGATTCCTAACATTCCTGTGAAGTATCGCCAACTAATTTGATTTAACCCTATTTTCTAATAGTGCCTACAATTATTGAATTAACTATTCTATTTTTAAGCTGTGTTTTCAAACGTTTTGTAGAGCCATTTACACTAAAATTATTTACAAACTTACTTATTATATCGACAAGACTCTCTCTATTTCTTTGTAGGTAACATCAACCAAACACGGTCTTGACGCTGTAGATGTCCTGTTTGCTTGGCTGAGCGATCTGTGAGCTTGAATATACAATATTCTCAAGAATTCAGTCTAACTTAAGATAGTATTTACTATGTAATTAGTGACATATAGTAGTGGATCAAAGCGGGTTCTGTGTCTGCCATATATGGATATTTGCTTAAATACATTTTATTTGTGGTTTACATTAATATTATTTGAAAATTTTGTATTGTTTTTGTAGAATTATGTGGATTTTCAAATCATCTGGAAGCCGACCCCAACATAGTTGGGAAAAGGCTAGGCAGATGATGATGATGTGGATTTTCAAATTTAAGAAAAAAATAATCTATTGAATTTGAACGATATTATAAAAAAAAACATCTGTAGCTTTATGCAATTGATCAAAAAAGGTACCTAAGCATAACAATTTATCAGAATCAAAGCAAAAATAATTTTCATTACTATGTCTGAAGCCTCTACATTGTAAGGGATAAAAAAGTGTTAAATTATAGGCAGGGGCCGCTGTACTAATTTGTTCAGTAATTGCGAGGGATACCGTCAGCATTAAAAAGCGATCTGTCAGTGTTACGACAAATCCTCTAGACAGATCATTCCACGATAAAATTTGAGCAGACGCTCTTTTGTACAATTTAGACTTTAAAAGTTGCTCTGATTTATAAGATAATTATTTACCATAGGTTATGTTTGAAAATGTTAGGGCCTATAGAGTTTTTATATAACTTGTTAAATAGGTACTAAGGTCAAATTACGTCATGTTAATTTTTTTTTGCTTGAAAAATTTCGTTTTTTGTTTGTATTTTTACTACCCTTTTTGTAGCCAATATCAGACAAGAAACATAAAATTCCAGACTTCAATTCAATCATCAGAAATATACTTAATGTAAAAAGAATTCACAAAATTCAATGCTAAGCTTTTAAGGGGTAAGTTTAATAAAGGAAACGGGAACTCGGGGTATAAATCCTGGCGGTATCTGAAGGCAGCTTTGAAATCACGCCGAGCAGAGAGAGGGTAGACAGAAGTTTCTTTATTTATTATTTGACAAATCTCGTAATTAAACTCCATCGTATTTTAAGTGACTTCGCCTTAATTTTACGTTTGCAAGTTTGAATTTTATTTAAAAGCGAAATCGTTTTCCGCGTTTGTGAATTGTAGACCTTTATTGTTATAGCATTAGGAGACATGAAAAAAGGATTACTGAGTTGATATTAATGGTTATTTACTTACAATTATATCGAAAGAGACTTACATACACAATGTGTGTAGATTATTGATTTTAATTTGTATTTATTTCCGAAACAGTAAGCAACACAAAACTATTTTTTATAAAATTCTTCAAAACCTTACTTACGCAGATATCATCAGAATCATATCAGAGAATGAATAGGCTTGAATATTAAACCTACGTACCACTTTAGTTATAAGTTTGTTTGCTCAATTCTGGCGGTATAAAATTCCAGTGTCATCAATGTTTGAGAGACGTGTGCCACGATGTACATCTAAAAAGACCGACACTACGGAGTCACTCAAAGTTTTCTATCGAAGGGCGGGTCAATGATTCCCGACTTGGTCTTGTGCAGTCCTCCAAACTTTCCCTATAAAGGCTTCGAAATATGTTGTGATATTTCTCAGATAACAAGCAAAGTTTCGTCCTTCGGCAGTCATAAAGGCCAGGGTGCTAGATGTTTGGCAGCGGTTGGGATCGTGCCAGGAATCGCACTTACTTCGCGCCTTGCTGCTAAGCGAATAATAAAAATACCATGTATTTTGTTCATTCGAATTATTTCGCATACGTGTTATTTGATTGTGAAATGAATTATGATGACATAGCTAAACGTTTTGCAGAGTCAAGTTAGATAACAATAAGTAATTTTCTTTTAAATCTACTCATAATGATAATACAATAATAATCTTTATTTGTAAAATAGACAAAGACTTACAATTTGATAATAATACTATTCTAGTACAAAACCAGTTTATTAGACGGTAAACACTAACGTCTAAAGTAGGCCGAGCGTATCTTAGACGTCAGTTTCTTCCTGTGTTAATATACAGTATCTCAATTAGCATTCAGCAAAGGTACATTTACACATTTATCATCAAATTTGATCCAGATTTCAATGCAGACACAACACATTCAAATTATAACGGAACACATCAACAATCAATTCAGTTCGTAGATTTAGATTAAGAATAGTATAATATTTAGTAAGTCAGTACAATATTTGTTACCTTCAAGTTAAACTCTGAAAAATCCTTTGTTATTTTATAGAACAGATTCAAAGAATACTATTTTAAATCTTATTTTAAAAATGTTTAAGTCTAATATTGAATGAAACTAGTCAAAAAAACATTTCTTTGAAACTTGTTTGTTAGCATCTAATTTATGGGACCTTATTGAGTCAGGATTAAATTCAGTGTCAAAGATAATGGTAGTTTTTTTCCAGTATTTTATAACAGTTTATGTATCAAACAGAATAGTATTTAATTAAACCGGAAAATTAAGCTGGAAGCCGTCAGAGTGGTGTTGTCAAATTGCGCAGGATTAATTTTGATTCATTTTGTTGCTCCCACCTGTTCTAAATTTAATTATGTCGGAGTTCGCTTCATAAGTAGCTATCTAATTTCACGTGATCTAGAGACTTGAAGGCTCTAATTAAATTCTTTGTACATACAACAAATTACGATGATTTTCAGCGTCTTCCTGTTTAACCTAATGAGAGAAAAGGTTTTATTTAAGCGAAGGAATTAAATCTTTGATTTTGTATGTAAATATTTTGTTAATTTCATGTTTTGCTTAGTGCCGTACTTTATAAAAGGCTTTGTATAAAATCTTGATGGAATTAATTATAAAGAAAATAATTCTAAATTGCTGGTAGAAAATGTAAAAAAAAAATGCTCTACAAGAGATACTTACCTAGTTTTTTTACTTAGTCCAATCTGAACAATATCCTAAGGTCCATTCAGGTACGGGGCTTTTGTGGTTTGTAAAACAGGGTTACATTACATTGACCTGTTGCTACCTGTCGGTATTCTCTAAGTTCGGAGCTCGTCGGGAGCAGTCGGACTGTTTAACCCTTCACTGCGAACATGCTATTGTACAGACAAAGTACCGATGTGTGGTCTCGGAGACTACCTACTAGAATGTTTTTTATATTTGCGGGTATTTTCACGGTAAAACTGGTTTTGCTTATTGTTTGTGGTTTGAGTAGGATGTGTGCTATAGTGGCAGAGTCTATTGCTTGAATAGAACTTTAGACACTATAGGAAATCTAGAGCGAAACAATAGTCCCTAAGTTAGTGATAATGTTTATATTATTGTATGTATGTCTAAATTATTTAATGCTCGATCTTTCTCTGTATTAAAAAAGGCTTTTGCCTTGCAGTGGGATAGTTACAGGCTGATTTAGGCGATTTTCACACTGCCCCGCATGATGCAGCGTAGCGCGTGGATGCGTGTTGTTCCGTTGCTTGTAAGTATCTCTGTTTGTATGGAAAACACACACAGTCTAACACACCGAAAATGCATCCACGCGCGTTCATGCGGATCACGCGCATACACGCGGAGAAAAATGCACCCCCGCGCGTAGGTGCGGCGCGAGACGCAAGGTATGGCACACCGAATCCCGCAGTGCCGCGCGTGATTTTGAATCGTGATGCACGGAGAACCACAGAGAACGGCGAATAAATGAGAGCCGCCGTGCGTGAATCTACAAAACGCACCTACGCGCGTGAGTGCGCAAAAAACTCGCACGATGATGCAGATCTGCACTCCCGCAGGAACGCGCGTAGGTGCGTCGACACGCAATATGCAGCATGATGCGGGGCAGTGTGAAAACCGCCTTATGTATGTTTAAGTTAAAGTATTTATCTACGGGCCTTTGGTTCGATAATAAAGAATAAATAAAATAAATAGTTCCAAATAAGTCACACCTACAGTTAAACGAAAACAAAATGATCATTTATTTTTATTGATCTTAAAATAAAACACTGCAGAAGCCTAGGGTTGTAGACTCACATTGTGAAAGTCAGTCTTTTATTACTCCATAAAGTTTATGGTAGTATAGAGTTTAAAAAGTTGGTAACACTGTTTAAGAGATTGTTTTACAGTGATTGGATAATCAATACTTACGAAGAAAATAATAAATTTGAACAAAATTTATATGAAATGATCTATCGGGTTAGGTTGGTACCCGGTTTTATCTCCTGATATGTCCATATTGGTTGCCGTACCATCGATTTAGTACCCGTCGATGGATCGTTTTCGATACAGCGACCGTCGATGTAGTGACTGTCAATATATTGAACCAAACCCTGCTGAAACTGTGTGGTAAAACTGTCAAACTAAAGTTTTACGCAACTCGATGATACTAGATTTCTCGATTCCAAATATTATTAATAAAATATTGATAGTTAATCCAATTGATAGGATATGCCCGCCATGTTATTACGGGATGATCCTTTACACGTGGACGAAGCCTCCCACTGAATTTATTACGTACTTATTTATATGTATAATTAAATACGACGTAGGTACTTACTGTCCACTTGTCTGGTGTATTGTTTGCTTGTGATATTGATGTGATTAATAAAAGAATAAAAATATAAAGGTTCAAAACAAAATCGTTACTATCAAGACAGTTACGAAACCGCTATTAATGATCGATTGCATCCCGGCGGCACATTATAATGATTTTCTTATGTCTCATTTATTGACCTTTCATGAATTAAAATGATTTCAATAAATTACCAGCTTATTTCCGCGGCTTTGTTACTGTAGTGTAAATTTTTTCGTGGTATAAATGTCCCTACCTTATGGTTGTCTTGTCAATTTTGTCGATTTTTTGGATAGATTTATTGGCCAGCCGGAGAGTGCTGCGGCCTGTGTATCACGTAACCAGTATCAAAAAGCCATTTAACACTTTTTATTTATTTTTAAGGATCAAAAATCGTCAGTTTCGTCTTCTTTAGAGACCCCAGTCCTACTTGACAATTAAAAACATTAATGATAACATTTTTAGAGGATGAACACTATCAACCAATTTCAACCGGCAACCTTCAAGAGAAGGTTTAAAAACTAGGGTATCAGATGGTGATCATTACATAAAAGATGCTGATATGCATCTCGAGTACTGGAAATATCCCTCTAACGTACTTAGTTGGGACAATATTGGTTTTACTCAAGATCCAGAATATCTTAGATAGCTAATCGCGATCCTAGATTTAAGATCCCCGGGGTCGGGTAAGCGATAATAATTTACATAGATACAAGTTTTATTAACAAGAACTAGAGCGGAACAGATTCCATGAATAGAGTTTAATCCTAACTCAATATTATAAATGCGAAAGGGAGTTTGTTTTTTTGTTATCTTTTTACGCCTAAATCACTGAACCAATCATTTTGATATTTTGCATAGGTATGCGCTGTCAGGTGTAGGTACAGAAACTAACACAGGGTAGGTACTTTTCAACCCGAAAAAGGTACTGTACCCGAGGAAAACAACAATATCGTTCTTATGATAATAGATAGCGCCACGTGTCTTTCAAATCATGATTGAATTTTAAATATTAAGTACCATGCAAGCGAAAAATTTTCATTATCAGTACAAAGTATTTTTACAGTCATAAATAGAAATGCCTTCCTTTATAGTTAATGGGAACATTGTTGCAAATAACATGCGTATCTTTTTAATTTTAGCTAAGACTTATATAATTTAATTGGCTCTTGATAGGAAGAGCTGGATATCGCTGCATTAACAAAAGCCTAGCTCTTAAATAAATGGTGATGAGGACTTATAATAATTTATTGATAGACAAATCACCCAGAGATAGCTCTGCCTTTTTCTTCAATTTTGCCCATAGTGACCAAAACTTTAAAGCAATAAACATAAATGCACTCTCAGGGAATATATTCCCTTAATCTCAAAGTCCGATGGGACAACAATCCGACACGGCCGAACAGAAACCAGGTGCAGGACCAATGGCATTACGTAAGTACTTTCCGATGCACGGAGCAAGTGATAATTAATTAATTTATAATACGCACATTACTTACAAAAAGTCAAAGGTGCCTTGGGTTCAAACCTGAGACCTCTGACTTGCCAGTCAACGGTCATACCACTAAGCTATCACGAGATAAAACGTTTTCGAAATTATGTTATAAATCGGTGACCTAATGAACTCTTTCAAAAATCGGTCACGAAACTATTCAAACGAAAAAGATTCTGAGGGAAAACAAAGTACCTAAACCCCTATAGCACGAAAAAACAGCGGAAGATAACTCCCGAATACATATCGAATATGTACGATTTGTGGTGGCAGAATAATGTAGTCCCTACGTGCCACCCAAGATGGCGCTCTTGTCACACTATGCCCCAATTTATGTTGATGACGTGCTCCTATGAAGTGCACAGTTTGCCCTTATTCGCAAATAAGGAGCGGTGGCATACGAGAAAGCGGCGGAAGCGGTGTACTGTTTTGATTCGACAACTGTCATGGAATCTTAATTGGGTCAGATAGTACTTTTGATTATTTAGGTAATTATTTGTAACTAGCTGTTCCCCGCGACTTCGTCCGCGTTAAATTAAATTTTCCCGTAAACAAGTTTATAAAGCAGCCAGATTGCCTGTTTTTTTTTCGTACTTGAATCACAGATATTGTTATTTTTTACTGAAAACTAAACTTTTTTTTTCAGAATAAAAAATAGCCTATAGCACTCAGGGATAAAGAATCTTCCTATTGGTGAAAGAGTTTTTAGGATCGGATCGGTAGTTCCAGAGATTACCCCTAACATATATACATTATCACATACATACAAACGTTACCTTTTTATAATATTAGTATAGATAACTACTTAAAATATATTTTATAATCTATTAGCTTTTAAATGTGCTAATATAATTCTGTTTTTTTGTTTAATTAGCCTTAATTTTTCCACAAATATATTTTTCTGCAAGACAACTGGAAACATTGTCTATAATCCTTATTTATAAAATGATCGTCATTTTTTTCTGTTAAAAAATACGTATATTATTATTTCTTTGAACCTGACAAAAAAGCTTGGGTGTGACAAGAATCTACTTGTAAAGAGTAATATGTTTACGTCTTGATTCTGAGAACCAACCTAATTAAAATTAAAAGGTTTTTATAATAAAACACGCTGATCGCCGATAGGACAGTATTTGGGGCTAATTAGACTCATTTAATAGTACGTCGGTGTAGGTATTTTTATGAAACGTATTTCTAAGCCAAGAATGACTATTAGTTAACAGGAGGGTTACTCTTGACCTACGAACCTAATCTGGTTGTTGGTATTTATATTGGTATTATTACAACGTTGGTTGGTGTCAAATTGTCAATGCGCGCATCGTTTCTTGGCTAATTAAAAAATTTGCAACTGTTGCGTAATAAAAAAAAGCATAAATTGAGAACCTCCTCCTTTTTGGGAAGTCGGTTAAAAACAGTATTGGGATTGCATTTGTAGTTCAAGAGCAAGTCCCCAGAGTCTTGGTATTATTTAGTAAAGATTAGAAAGAAAGATCCTGTAAGAATTTTATTGTAATCTTTTCAAAGATACGGTAAAAGAGATGTTCTAACAATTATATTTATGCTACGAATCCCTTTTCTAGATTAAAATATAATTTAGGTAATTAAAAATATATTAAAATAGTGTAACGGCATTTCACAATATTTATTTTATTATATGTACGTAAGTATTCGTGAAATACCAGCTAGGTACAATTACAAACGGAATTTTAGAGAATATGTCTGAAAAATAATAAAAAACAAATTCCTCGAATACTTTTTTCAGCGTTTGTTATATATGCGATGACATCGTGCATGATCATTTTAGGTGTAACACGAACACTTGTTTGTAAACCATGTTCGTTATACTATATTCTTTTGTGCTAATTTCGTAAGTGAAAGTATTTTAGGTACATTTTTTAAATAATATTTTTGAAAATAACGGTCCTCTAGTTTTATGTTTAATAATATTTAAGTTTTTTTTTTATACGTAAAACGGTTTTGTCATCAAAACTAAAGCCGTGTACCAAATATCAGATCAATCTGTCAACAGGAAGGGGGTGAAATATCGATTATTAAATTTGAACCAAATAATAAACAGGTCAAGCTAAATAAAACCGTTTAAAAACCTTACAGATTCCAAAAATATTACAGATTTTTTATTTATATATTATCCTGTAGCCAGTATTTTTTCTTTGTGTCTTATTTCTGTTGTTTTCTGACAATAATCGTTTAACTATTTGTCGTTTATTCCCTTTGTATGGTGAGGGGGAAGAATAACACCAACGCGTTGCCTTTGCATGTCGTAAAACTAATGAACAAATTAGCCGTAATCAATACCCAAGCTACTTCTGGTCGGAGAGTTCGGTCGTGGCTGGTTACCCATTGGACAAACGCATGCCGAAAAGCGATTTTGTCGTGGCATGATGTTCGGTAAAATGATCTAGAGGACGGGTCTCGACGATACCGTTCGCCTCACATCGTCTTGCTTTATAGACAGGTTTTTTCAGCGTAATTCACAACATAGCTTACCATTAGGTTGTTTCATGCATCATGGTCATATACGCCTATACCATAATAATTTAAAAAAATCTTTTTTCAGTGCTAATGTTTTAGGCGCGATCGTGTCACAAGATGGGCCTCTTATTCTAACTCCATACATTGAAAATGGAGAAACAGAAAAAGCTAAACAGCTATCCACAGTAGACCCAACACTGTTCGCCGGAGTCGACAGTCATGCAGGCTACTTCACGGTTAACAAAACTGGCAATTGGAACCTGTTCTTTTGGTACTTTCCCGTGCAAAAAGGTTCTGCAGATACTGCGCCATTGATTATTTGGCTACAAGGGGGCCCAGGAGGTTCTTCTTTATTTGGCTTGTTTAATGAAATAGGTCCAATAACAATTAATGACACAGAAAAAGGTAAGTACTTAAATGATTATTTATTGTGAATATGACCAAATTAATTTAAATAAAGTTAAAAGAATGTTAAAGAAGATAGTTGAATAATAAAGTACACACATCAAAAGTGTCTAGGGATCAAGCATTTTTATGCGGATTTCTTGAGATTGAGATGTGGCTTTGTAATAAATTTATGATTTTATAAATTTATATGGATCCTTTTTGGTGCATTTCATAATTTGAATCAGGAACTGTGAATCAAATTCGAGTAAAAGATGAAAATCAGCTGTCAATATTTTCCCTATAAAAACATACAACGCATTGAAGACATTATTAGTGCTACTGTTTCCCTACTACTGATTAAAACCAACGTTATTATGGAGCGGCGACGTCATTTAAGCAGGGAAGAAATGCTCAGAGCCGTGGGAATGATAGAAGCTGGTTCCCGGCAACGTACTGTGGCTTTAGCTCTGAATACAAGTCAGAGTGTTATCAGTCGACTTTGGACACGTTACCGAAGCACTGGTACCGTGGCTGAGCGCCATGGAGGACGGTATCGCTGCACCACACGGAGACAAGACCGATACATTCAAATCTTAACTCGAAGAGCTCCAACAATAACCGCCATGATGTTAGCCGTGAGGCTTCATCACTCTTCAGGGAACTTAATTAGCGACCAAACAGTCAGAAACCGCTTGCATGAAGTGAACCTTCATTCCCGAAGACCGCTACGGGTACCACCTATAGCAATGCACAATCGTAGGATTCGATATCAATGGGCTCTTGAACACAGAAATTGGGCAGAAGAACAATGGCGTTTCGTGTGCTTTTCTGATGAGTCTCGTTTTGGTATGAGACCGGATACAAGACGTATACGACACTGGAGAACCCCTGGACGCCAACAGCGATTAAAATCCTGCCAGGAAGTCCATCCTTATAGTGGTGGAACCATCATGGTATGGGCGGGTATTTGGATCGGCGGAAGAACTGAGTTGATTTGGATCAGAGGCAACCTCAACGCTCAAATTTATGCTGAGACGATTGTATCAGACGTCATCGTTCCTCTACAAGTGCAAATCGGTCCCTTATTTCAGTTAATGCATGATAATGCACGACCGCACACCGCAAGAGTTGTAAGACATACTCTCGCCGCAGCTAACATCAATGTCCTGCCCTGGCCTGCTCAGTCGCCAGACTTGAACCCGATTGAGCATGCATGGGATATGCTACAGAGAAGAGCTCTGCCGAATATGGAGGGTATCCCGTCGCAAGAAGACCTTTTTTTGTTGTTGCAACGAACATGGGCGGCCATTCCACAGCGTGATTTGGATGAACTCATTTTGAGTATGCCAAACCGATGTTCTTGTGTTGTTAGTGTTCGCGGTAGAAACACGGATTATTAATTGTTTAAGTTACCCAATAAAATTTTAAAGAAAACTGTTATTTCAGTCTTTTTTTTGAACTTTAATGTTAGTGGTTCAAATGTCAAAAATCCCTTTATTAGGAAAATGGCAAATTTCTTTATTAATGCAAAGGTGACTTGGTTTATCGTTACTGTGACAAACGAAAACACTTTATTTGATGAATCCTTAAAGAAAATTTTAATTAATATCAATCAGGAGAAAAGTTATTGCAAAAATATATGTTGATCCCTAGACACTTTTGATGTGTGTAGTTAATAAAAAATAAAGTTGTTTGTAGGTGTTATAATACAGTGTCGAAATATTAAAAAATATTAAAATATTTATTAAATCAAATATTAATTTATATTTGGTGATTAATGCTCGATCCATCTCAACATGAGAACAGATCATTGCCCTACAGTGGAATAACTGCAGGCTGGTTTATTTATATATTATATTTATTTATCTGTACTGAAGTTAAGGTTTGCCATAATTAAAACTGTGTTTGTAATTTGGTAGTAAGGATGTATATTTTTCAGTGGAAAGAATGCCAATAACATGGGGATCAGACTACTCGCTGCTCTTTATAGATAACCCTGTCAATACGGGGTTTAGCTTCAGCGAGGACGGGTCTTGCGCAAGTAATGAAGATATGGTGAGGGACAATAATGTTATAAATTTTAAAATAATGGAATATCTTTATGGCTTTGAAATGTTCATGTTTATCATATATACACTCTATCACCCAATATCCCACATGTTAAGATAAAGTCAAGCTGCGCTCATAAGTAAGTTGTGCTTCAATTTTAGAGTTTTCATTCTTAAATTAATTGGGTCTTTTTATTCACAAAAATCTATAAATCCCATAACTAAATACTATAATTGAGAAAAAAACCACAAAGTTGTTTTGCTAGGTCAAACTTAGGACTACGATTTGAATAAGACCAATATGTCTAGCTCTTATTTAATTTTAACCCCTTCATCAATATTTTATTTCATTTTCCTACACAAACCAATAGCAAATTTAATGTTGAACTTAAAGCCTCAATTCTATTTCACGTCTTCTAAAATTCCTAACCTAACCTATATCTATAACCTAACCTCACCTAACCGTGTGTCAGAGTGGAAAATCCTCATGGATATCCCCCGCCCTGGGGAAGGGCCGAAGGGTCTGTCAGACTATTACTATCCTAACCTAACCATGGCATATCTGATCACTGTTTCTTTATAACTGTACAGGTTGGAGCAAGTCTATTAAGCTTAACTCAGCAGTTTCTTCAAGTGTTCCCGGAATTACGAAAAGTGCCTTTGTTCATCGCCGGTGAATCTTATGCTGGCAAATATATTCCTGCGTTTGGACACTACATACACCAGAACCAAAACGAGTCTTTGCCAATTAATTTAAAAGTAAGTACAACATGGCCAGTTGCAACAGTTTTATTAGATAATGTTAATATTAATGAACCACTGATTAGTGACTGACCAATTGTATTGTTCTGACTGCTCTTGGACCTCGAATCCAATCCCAATCCTATTTTAACAAGCACATTTTTGCAATGAGTTCGTAAATAAATTAGGATTGGGATGGTAGTTCAAGGTTAAATAAATAAAATAATAAATGGCTCCTCCGATTTTATGAGAAATAAATCGAAAATCAACTACCGATTATTATAGGGACTAGCAATCGGCGATGGATGGACAGATCCACCGACACTTCTACACTCCGCAGAGTGGGGGCTGCAGGTAGGACTTCTGGACCCGGAACAAGCTGCAGAAATACATGAAGCAGAAGAAGCTGCTAGAAAATACTGGGATCAGCACGATTACGAAAATTATTTAGAGGTACCTATGTAACAGGACCAGTAGAAAAATCTATGATTAATCGAACCGTATGATACGATGACGATGAAAGAAGGAAAAAACATCTTTAGACGTAATTGCACATAAATCAATGATTATTTCGAAGAAACAATTTGGTGTATCGTAATTAAAATAGTTTTACTAGCTACTAAATAGGATAATGATTAATGGTTCCTTCTTCTTATCGAATGGTTGATGAACAACCTAGTCAGAGTTTAAACCGCCCGTAGGCTGACATGGCTTTACACACCATTAGAAAATCTCTCAGGTGTGCTAGTTTCATAACGATGTTTTCCGTAACCGTTTTAGTAACTGATAATTAATTTAAAATTCGCACATAACTTGCGGAAAGTCATTGGTGCGCCCCTTGGGATTGGATTTGAGAACTCTGACTTGTCAGTCGAAATTCTTTTTTTTTTCAGTATGTTGGTCGTGCTTCTTGGGCTTTTTCAAAATATGCGCCTGTAAACAATTATAACTATTTAAAAGACGGAAATTCAATGCCAGATACATTTGTAAAGTATTTAAATTTACCCAAAGTGCAAAGTGGCCTCCACGTAAAAAAGATGACATATACCATGTTCAAATCCGATGTTTTTAATGCACTGGGTCATGAAATCTACAACACCGTTAAACCTTGGCTCGAAGAACTGGTGGAACATTATGGAGTTATGTGTTACAGGTAATATAGGCATTTTATGTCATATCTTGGTGTCCTAAGCTATTCGGTCCACGTTGATATCAGCGTTTCTTGTAGCATTATTTCCCGATCCCGTGGCATTATCAAAATTCCATTTTATGGAGCATCTACAAGCCAAGTAGAGCCATTCATGCCAAATTTTAAGATTCCACAAAGCAGTTAAGTCTTACTCAGTGGTGTCCAACATAATTCAGAGGGGCAGGTTTAATAATTTTTAATATTCCAGAGGGCCAAAGCACATGTATTTTAATAGAGATTAATAAATTAGCCTGTAACTGTCCCATGTAGGGCAAAGGCCTCTTCTCATACAGAGTAGGATTGAGCATTAATCACCACGCTAACCCACTGCGTGTTGGCGATTTCAGACTATTAAGTCCAGGTTTCCTTACGATGTTTTCCTTTACCGTTAGTCAGTAGTGTCTTAGATTAACTAAGAAAGTACATATGACATTGAAAAAGGTACATGCCAGGATCGAACCCACACTCACGCGCTTGCAAAGCGGGTCCGTAACCAATGCGCCACCACGACATTATAATAGAGAAATACAGAAATAGTTATTAAACTCTAGTTTTTAACATGTGTCATGTGTACCTATATCGAAAAGCAATGGTAAATTAAAAGTAATTTTAAAAGTAATTAAATAATGGTAAATAATTTCTCAAGAACCAAAAGATTGGTTTGTTGATATTTATCCAAAAGTTGAATGTTGGGGGAGCGGATTGATCGTACCCTGGGGCTATCGTTACCCTGGGGCTGTATCTTGGACACTCATGGTTTAGCCAGTATGACAGTCATTAGTCAGTCTTCTCCTCTAATTATATGTATAGAAGAATGGGTATAAGAAAAATACAATCTTAAATGTATATACCTATTTATGTACATAATGTTCTTCTGACCGAATTTCGGGCACAGAGGTACTCAAAGGTGATTAGCCAACTATACCTACAGTAGAAGTTATAGTGCATAAGTGTGCGCAAACACAGGTTACTACGTTAAAACTTTAGTGTTCGCATAAATACTTTATAAAAATGTTTCACTGTTCTATTTTCAAGGTCCAAATTCACCTACCCATAAAATTTGGACTAACTACGCATTTTTTTTTAAGATTGACGGTCAAAGTCAGTAGGTTTCATTTTTTTTTTTAGTGGTCAACTAGATCTAATAGTTGCTTACGCGCTGTCAGTCCACACATACAGAAGTTTGCAGTGGTCTGGAGCGGAGGCATATCGAAAGGCACCTAGAGTATATATTAGCGATACGGAATATCCAACCCAAATTAACTCGTGAGTATTATTAACTATATCTATTACTTATCCTTCATCTTCCATCCATACTTCTCAAACAGATTTTCACATGAATCCAAACATCCAAAAATTCTTGAAGAATATAATTATTTAATAAGAAAATTTTAAAAAACAACTGATACGGATGGGATTCGAACCCACGATCTTCGACATACCGTGTCGACGCTCTAACCGCTGAGCCACCGTATCCCATCGGCATCAATCGAAATTTCAAATCTCTTTTACACGCCTAAGGCGTGTGGCGACATCTATCGAAATACATTACGTATCCCGACCCAGTGCTCTAAACTTTGCAGTTTTAGTAAATTTCAAGTTCAAATTTTCTTATTAAATAATTATATTTAATAAGCTATCATGTGCTATAACATGTAAAAAATTCACAAAAATATTCTTGAAGAACCTTAAAAATTGACCCCTATTTAACGTTATGCACGTTATGCTGGTATGCGTATGCGTAACCTCCAACAGAGGTTATGCGAGTCACTCTTTTAACTTGTCTAAGTATATATATTTACAACAAAACTCAAGCATTATTTAGGACCTTCATTTTCTTAGACTTATTATAAAGATGTGGTATTGTTATAGATTCGTGAAAGCGAGCGGCAACTTCATGGACGTAATGGTGCGTGGCGCAGGACACATGGTGCCCGCAGACAAACCGCGCGCCGCCAAGCAGATCATAGACATGTTTATTAAGAAATTTAAATAAATAAATGAAATGGTTTTGTTATCAAACTGTAAGTGCTGACTGCTGAATCATCAACCCAATTTCAATCCTGTTTTTTTAACCCCCGTTTTATTAAGATTTCAGCACTTAATTAATGTTTCACAAAACAAATGCCAAACCGACGTGTGGTTTCCGGCCTAAGAATAGAACCACCCCTACTCGTCCCGCGGGTGTCGTAAGAAGCGACAAAGGGAAAGATCCGGAGGATGGGCAGCAGCATCCTTCTGTGTAACAGCAATCATCTGCTACTGCGATCGCCAACCCGCTTGCCCAGTGTGGCGATTATAGGCAAATACCTCCAATAACCGCATAATAATGGCGGTTATTGGGAGAGGCCTATGTTCAGCAGTGGACTAATACAGGCTGATGATATAAACAAATGCATATCACACACAATATTAATAATAATTTCCACAAATATCTCCTGAATCGTTGTTTTTAAAGTACCGCTTACTACGAGCACTCAAACCAGATATGCAACCAGAAATGGTCATTTCCGCTTGGACACAGACTTGTCCCCACCACACTACTCAACTTTACAAGTGTATTATAATAAAGTACCCTGTACCATGTAGGTACACTTACTTTTACAATAAAATTTGAAGTTGACACTACTCAATGTTGTAAGTAAAATAATATAAAACTAATAATATAAACAAGTACACTCATGTTAAAATAGGAATTTTACAAATAGTTGTCAAAATGTACAAATTCTTTCAATTTCATTCTTTGCCTTTAAATAAAAAAAAGAATAAGATAACAAGTTTTTGTTTTTGTACTGCGCAGTAACTATGTATTATTGAGTGGCGCGTTAAGAAACTTGCTATATTGAATGCCTTTTAGTCTCAACATGACGTTGCAGCTGTTGCAGGGTTGCCTTAAAAGCGTTTTGGATTAATTCCTTAAAAATCAAGAAATGAGACACAACAGAAAAACCATTGTAACATGCCGCCGGGATTCAATGTTAGAATAAAAATAATATTTCGCAAGTCGCTATTTTACGGTTTTGGTTATTTCAATATTTGGAAAATATTTTTTTTAATAATGTGAAGGCAAGTGTTAGACTACGACCCCTCCTGATGGTAAGCGGCGCTGTGGTCTACGATGGAGCACACCTGCCTTTGAAAAGCCTATTTACTCTCGATTTGAAAGAAAATTAATGGGGTTAATGGAAGATATTGTACACAACCGCTAAGAAAACGGTGGTGGAATTGTTTATCGTCATCATGCTGGTCATATATGACAGTTGTGCGACTCGTAGATTATTCGAGCGGGCTGAATTGTCTAGCGGCATGATGATCTTGTCATAAAAGATAGTTCACCAGAGCGCCGATGTAGTAGATATAGTATTTTTCGTTCAGCGACAGCCCTACTCTAGCACATGTGGAACAAATAGCGTACCCGAGAATTGAAAGCCCAGTTTGTTACAATTTTAAAGAATGTATAGCTGCCGTTGTATTGACACACACTTTATTTACAACTTGTTTTAGTACTACTTACACACTTTCTTGACCTAGTAGTAGTGATACAACTGTTTATGTGTAAACGTGTATGGTAGACGCTTGTATATTTCTTCAATCACAGTAAGCTATTGGAGGGTGCATTTTTTTGTGTAATCGACAGGATATTTGTTTCGGTTGGGTTATTTTGGACTTATGTATTATTAATTCTCTTATTAATTATCTATTAAGTAGGTACCTATGTAACAAAACTTTCTACAGATAACATCAAGCTACCCGAAATTGTAAAATTTTCTCAATCAACTTTAAACTTTAATACTTGAGGAACAAAATCTACTATAGAAATTCAACAGATTGTAGTAGCTTGATATGCTGGCGCCTGTACTATTATGTATATGTATCATTATAAAATAATATAAAAAAAGTAACCCGCCATTCTGAAGAAATCTTATCAACCTCGGTCGAGCTGGCCCATTCATAAATAGCTCTACCACCTAAGGCTAGGAGGACCTACAAAAAAAATACTGCAATATGCATAAACGATACCAGTTGCCTTTTTTTGGAACCCTGCCCAATCACTCTGGGTTCAATTATTTATCCTCTTTATCTATAAATTTAAAAAAAGAAAACCTTTTTTAATCTAGATAGAAAAGTTAAACATTTTGATTTGCCTAGTTAGGCACTTAACTACGCAAATCAAATTGTTTTGTTTTTTTCTATCTAGCTTTAAGAAGGTATTCAGTGGCGCGCTAAGAAACTTGCAATATTAAATGCTTTTCAGACTCGACAGGACGTTGCAGCTGTTGCAGGGTTGTCTCATCAACACCTTGTAGGTATAAAACAACAATAATTTACTATTTAAAGTTTCAAATTATTGTTTATTACCGAGTTAAACTATAAAATAAAAATAAAGGAGACTCCTAAATGTTTAATATTATCTATAGGTATTGTATCAGCGAAATAAAGGCTATTTTATATTATTTATTTATTTTACAGGTAATGATGGTGGTCGTTCATCGCTATCATGGAGTTTGGGTTTACGTGTGATTAAACAACGATCGCTCAAGAATACGCGTCAAGAATAGCTTTAATATTGTAAGGCAGATTTTTAAACATAATAGATATATTTTAAAGATACTATAACCCCTTTTGGCACGGTTAACCTATATTTGTCTTGTAATAAAAGTTAATCCAGCAATAAATAAAATGAGTGACGATTGTACTACATTTTATTTGCCATTGGTGACAGCCCTTTTCTTTGAATTCCTTGGCACATGAAAGGAATAGCGTACTTGAGAATTGAGAGCCCAGTTTATAGTTACAATTTTAAAGAAAGTATAGTGTTGTTGTTTCGTTACAAATTTTGTTCATAGTTTTTTTTTATTTTATTTATTTTCACTTAAACTTTAGATCATTATATGTATAAAATATATATTTGAACAACCTTTTTTTTAGACACCAGCCAAATTTTAGGTAGCCAAGATTGCAAAAATGAACAATTTTCCACAAGAAACATAAATCGAAATCTGGAAAATGAAAATTGACTCTTCATTAAAAATGATTGGTCACGTGAGAGAGTTTGTATGAGAAGTTCAATTTTGTTTTTAGAATTCGAGACTTTTTATAACTTTTATTATTTTATTATCATTTAAAATTTAGCTGGTGTTTAAAAATATTGGTTGTATGATAATTCAATATTCGTACCGCTGCATGAGACTGTTTAGGATGCTAGGATTTCTGTACCTATGCCAATCGTAGATGGGCTACAGTTCATTGCATTTTCAATTCGAATCCCTAAAGTCGGAATTTCTAACTACTACTTAAATAGTGCAGTCCTTAGCGTAATTGGGAATATCGAAGGCAACTGTCATGATAGATTTTATTTTCGGAATATCATGCTAAAATATTCATTTCATACATATTAGTTGAATAGTAATTTGGGCTCCCATTTCATAGATTAGGTACTTTATAATACTACTGATAACAGCTGATTTTATATGAACGTTAAACGAGGCCATGAAGATGGTCATGACTGATTATATTTTTGTCATGACGTAGACACAAATTACATCACACATAGAGCGCACTTAGCACGCCGTTAGCCTAAGAAAGGTAACATTCCAAGTGCTAATGACAGAAATCAAGCTCAGACGCCCCATTAGTGAAATGTCTCAACGTCGGATTCTTTTATCATTAGCACGGCTACAGCAAAAAATACGACTCGTGCGAAATATAAAAGTCTTTCATTTGTTATAACTTTTACAACTTTAATTTCGCTGTTAACTCAGGTATAACAGTTAAATCTTTTCGGTAATTTTAAGTTATTATCCCACCTAGAGAGACCGGGGAGTGTGAGATTCTTACGTCACTTAAAACCACCCTGATGATCACCATCAGCGCGAGAGGAAGACCAGGAGGTTTTCTTTATTTTCGAAATTTCGAAAAGAAAGCAATGAATGCTATTACGAACGTATCTACCAAAACAATTTTAGATCGACTCACTCAACTAAAATAGAGTTCAGCACATACTGACTAATATACTGAATATTACAGGATGTTAATACAGAATTGTAGGTCAGCAACATTAAAAACATTTCAAATTATCTACTATTTTCCAAATGCACTGTATTTGCCGCGATATTTGCGGAACAATCACTTTTCGGCTCATTTCACTTTGCCAGTTTATTAGCTTATGAATTTAAACCGAATTACTAATATCAACAGCCACTATACAACACTAAATCCCATTGAAAAATATCCCGACAAACGAAATTGCGGCCCAGTTGTCTGAATAATCCTTACATAAGCTGGATATCCTGTTATCTCGTAGCACGCGAGTGGCGGGACACATCGCTGGCTCGTATCCAACCTGTCCGATGGCCGCCTCATCTCGTTGCTACTCGACATAGCCCGTTGGGTCTTGTTGTATCCCGTCACATGGGACAATGCCATGCCGTCTCAGTGTCAACCCGCTATGACTCCAATTTGCTATAAAACGGTGCCGCGCACCAGTCACTTCGCTACTGCTGGCAGTTTTGCGGCGGTCGTTAAAATTTTACGTTCAATACAGCTTTGATAGCGAAATAAAGCTGACATTATAGAGAAAATTAAGATCTGTATTTTTTCTGGAGTGGTTACCCAACCGTTTGCTATTTCGGTCCACATGGCTGACGTGTTCTTGTCACTTGGGCTATACGTCCGCTTGACGGGTGACGTTCTGGTGCATTTGGCATTTGCGTCATCGGAAATGGGAAAGATAATTATATTTTCACGCAATTTTGCAAATATTTGAATGAATCGCGAAATAAATTCGTTCTCACGACAGTCTGAGATAAAGCAATCAGTAAATTTTGGATTGCTTCTGTAATCTATGTTTGGCTATTTAAAATTATTTTGAAATAGGATAATCTCAATTAAAGTTGGGCAAACAGATTTCTGGCGTATTTCCAAGGCGGTCGGATGGCCGGCGGCGCGGGAGGGTTTGAGTCAACTCAGCGATTGTGATCCACTCACTCGCTAAAAGGGTAGAAAGGACCCGTCGCCCACTCGTCGGGTTAGAGGCCCTTGAAATAGTTTTCATGTCTATTTTAGATTTGTATACATACATTATAAGTTTCTGTATGTTTGTTTAGACTTAGGTAAACAATATTTTATTTATGTAATAGGTACCTAAACCTACTAGTTACTAAGCTAATGTTAGGTACATTAAAATGTTAAATTTCTTTCTCTGAAAGGTTTAATTTCGGATTAACCGAAGCCCAATGTAGCTTAGGCTCTCAGCGAGTTACTGCAAATTATTCTTATCGAAGGGTCCAGACCAGCTGTTGGAGATTCAAAGATATTCAGTCAATATCTAAGAGTTTGATACTACCCAAACTATTCTATCCATGAGGCAATTTAGGTGCCATATTGGAATTTTCTATTCTAGAAAAAAGCCTAAGTTAGGAGTTCGCATGCTCGCAAATTACATGAATCAGAATGTTCATGTATATAGGTACCTAAATAAGATAATGAATGTGTTTGTTTATGATTGCGAGATTGGATGTCGGTCGGTGTAATTATATCGTAATAAATTGTTACAAATCTCTTCCCTAAAGATAAGTTTATACAATATAGGTACAGGTTTTACAGTAGTCTTTTAAAAACCTTTTGAGTTTAATAAAACTAAGTTCAGCCCTACGCAAATTGCAGTTCTGAACTCGGTTAAACGCTTGAACCGAGTTTAACTTGAATTGATCGCGTTAATGTCAGTGGTGAAATCGGCTCTAAAAGTGTTTCAACCTCTAGTTTTAGTGGAAGTTAGTTAACGCTGCACAGTGATTTACAATGGTACAGAAATAAAGAAAGGTGGTTTACGAACGTTTTGACTACGAACCTACGAAGGTTTTGACATCAAACATAAAGCCTTAAGCAACGTTCAGCAACTAAACTACCCTTCCTTAATCGAGTTTATAAGTCATTACAATATTACCCTTAAAATATCTCATCATAGGAAGCACCATGCCATAATAAATATAAGTTGCTGTGTCTAGAGATATCTTCTAAGCACAGAGAGGAAAGCTTGATACGTCAATTTTATGCCCAAGGGGGCTGTACCGACTCATTATCTGCAGCTTTGAGGGCTCGGTCGCCATCATGAAGACGCGATAAAAGCCCTACATTTTATCTTTCAACTAAACGTTTTGTTTAAGGGCGAACAATTTTGACATCCTAGCTATCGTAGCTTTAGTAATAGATTTATATTATGCAGGACCCTAACGCACATTTTTTTTTGTCCGAATTACTGATTAAGGAGTTTCTTTTAAATCCTACTAATATTATAAATGTGGAAGTTTGTGAGGATTGACGGATTTTTGTAACACTTTCACGCAAAAACTACTCAACATATTTTGATGAAACTTTACAATAATATAGCTATAATGATATCAGAATAACACATAGTTTACAATTTATCAACATATCACGCGCGCAAAACCACAAGCGAATTAAAACTTAAAAAGTAAATTATAACTTTTCAACTCATTATTAAGTTTCATCATTGGTCCGGATCATTAATTTTACCCAGACCCAGTATAGTTTTGTTAGTAGTAGTAGTAGTGTTTAAATCATTTTTGATATTTTTTTCTATAGGTAAGTAGGAACATTTATCCGAGTACAAATTCAAATCTTACAAAAACGTACTACAAAATACACCGACGCAAATTCTGGCCATTAATCAAATCAAAACAAAACACTAGAGGACCATTAAGATTTGATAAGATGGCCTTTTAAATAGGCTATCAGGAGAAAACAACATTTATACTCGCATTTTTAATTAAATTGAAATATTCATTCATTCTTGTATCTACTTACGGACGTTTGTTTTAGGACAAAATTCCTTGTAACAAAAGGGTCCTCAGTCAGATTAAATTTCCGCCGGGTCCACTTCAGCCTAGCCCTTTATTACAAAAGGCTTCAGTGTTGTAGCACTAGAGCAGGGATGGTAAACCTTTGTACATCTACGCGCCATTTTTTTTTAAAGAAATTTTAAGTGTGTCCTTAACGTTCTAAGAAATTTTGACATAAGCATTTCATTTGTTTTTAAACCTTTTTTTAGTTTGATAAAAAATTGCGTGAAAAAATTCTACAAGCCTGTTCACGATGAACTGTATTACTATACCCTCATGTGGACGAAACCAATAGTGATTTCGCTTATCATATCCTCAATTAATACATATATACACGCGAGCCATTGGTTCGCCATCCCTGCACTAGAGTATTAGAATCTCACTCATTCATTTTCCTGTCGTTCTGCGCCGTCCACTCTTGAATTTTAAAAGCTTTCGGGTACTACACTTAAACAGTGATTGTTTTTTTATTCAGTCCTCTAGACACATCTTTCAGGTTTCCGTAAAAAGAGGCTTATATACCTAAAAAGAATATTTAACTAAGGCCTATAATTTAACTAGATTTCATGAACAAAGACCGCCTACATCGAGACTAAATAGGCTCTCAAAGGCGTGGAGTACACATAAAGGTTTTCACATGCAAAAAAAAGATCATGTGTTTACCATTAATACCGCTTACCCTTACGAGGTTGTTTTTTTAGAAACTACATCTGTACATATATAAATATTATATTTCACTAAAGGGGTTAAAAAAAATAACATCTCTTACGAGTCGGTATATTGCAAAGCGTAAATAATTATCTTCAAAACCTTATTAAAATCCGTCAGATATTAGGTAATGACTCAATGCACTTGGTGGTTTTTAATAAAAAATATATTATATTTAGTATTTTTGAAATTGGCTACGGCTTCGTACGTATCTACGGTTATCGTTCGCGTTCATTTTATTACGTGATCGTGAGTTCAGCAATATCCCCTTCAAAATGGGGTTGTTATACACGACAGAGTTATTTTGGGACGCTCAAATGTCGCACAAACAGCTACTAAACACTTTATTAGGTTACAATAAAGTGTTTTAGTGTGTACATTAAGATGAAGCAGACTAAATTTAGCTGAAAAATAAATTATGTAGGATTTATGCTTTGACTGCTTCGGTTTAGTGGTAGCAAGCGTGACTGCTGAGCACGAGATCCTAGGTTCGATCTGGGCGGGTCGGACAAGGTGTTATTGGATTTTTTCATTATGAAATAACAGCACGGAGGCTTCCAAAAGCCTAGGCTGGCTGTCACTAAATGCACAATGTTTCGATGACACTGATTTTGTGGAGGTATAATCTTTTTTAATTACCTTATATCTATGTATATTTCAAAACATCGCTTTAAAGATTACTAAGTCTATTTTAGTATTAGTTCACTGGCTAGCTATCAACTTCCTTTAATTTAGTCGTCACAACACAGATCCCATTAATTTCCCCCTTTTCATAAAGGGGGAAAAATCAAATCATTGTGACAGGTTAAGATAATAATTCTGTCATTTTTTAAAAATGTATGTCTATTTTGAGTCCGGATTAAAAATTTGTGAAGGGCGACTGAAAAATAAGATTTTAATCGTTTCGTAACAAAAACTTTGATTTCGCTTTCATTAAATATTTGCCAATACGAAGCTGAGGACATGTCTTGTATATTTTATGAACGGAATCCGGTGCTCATTAGCCTAATCTCTTCGATCCGCGTCGAAGGAAAACTCGTAACAAGTAGCAAACTTGGCCTTTTACTTTTTTGTGCCTTTTAAATGGCGAAACGTTGTTTGATTTAACTGATAAGTTGTAAAACCTTATCTGGAGTACAGATGTTTTATTTCCTTTTTCTTCGAAGTATGTAACTGAAGTTGTTTTAAGATTCATTCAATGTAATATTTTCTTCTTGTTTGTTTTTTTTTTTCATTCGTTGTTTTGACAATACTTCTACTACTTGGTTTTTAATTTGAAAAAACTGCTTTAATTTGGTGTCTTTTCTACTTTTTTATTGTCTTTATTTATTTTTATTTTATATCTCTTTTCTTATAAAAGCTTTTTCACTTGCGTCTCTTTAAAAATCCTTGTCTTGTTAAAGAAAAAAAATAGAAACATTGTACCTACAGTCACGACCAAAAATATATGGACATGTCAAATATTTTTCAAAAGCCAAAGAAAAGACTCCTATTTAAAATATACGTATTAAAGCATTTATTGTAACAGTAGATACGAAGCAATATTGGAGTTGAATCCCATTTATTTATAAACTCAACTTGTATAAAAAAAAAAACAATTGAATAAATGCTACACGTATAAGTATATAATTTTGTTTATGACTGTACTTCAATTTGTTTCTACATCTAGATACCTTAGCCCAGAAAACAATAGAACATTCCAAATCCCAAAGTTTCTGTGTCGACGTCCTAACAGAACATTGTTTATACGTGTATCAAACAAACCTAAAAATAAATCAATGTTATGAATAATCAGCTATAAATTATCTCACCACACGCAATACGAACTATCATCAGTTTCTAAGAATGGAACGGGAATAAAAATCGAACCTCACTTTTACGTCCATCGTAACATTTCTTCGTAAAACCACAGAATATACAGAAAAAACCGGTCAAGTGCGTGTCAGATGACACTCAGTGAAGGGTTCCGTATCGACCCTTTACGGTGCGTGGTGACAAAATATTTACTCATACACTATATTTAATTTTATTAAATCAGCCGCAAAAATGAAGTTTGTAGTTTATAGTAATTCTTCATAGACGCAGTAAAAATCAAAGGTATTTTTTTAGTCGGTAAAATTATAGTCGCGTGTAACCGCAAATATATCTCATAAATACAACACACAACATAATATCTAATCCTATTTTTTTTCATTGAAAGGTATTTTTTGGTTTTACTACTACCTAAGTTTTTTTTAGTTTTCCACCGCATAGTTTAAAAGTTAGAAGACACCCACACATTTTTAACGACTTTAGAAGCGCATATCAAACTAACTATTGACGTTAAAACGTAATTAGAAAACCTTAATATTATTTTAAAATTCCTGTCTACTGATACTCCACTCGCTAATGAAGTTATGACCCCTAATTTTGTTTATTTCATAATTTCAATACCGACACTATTCTGTAGCTATTCATAAAAGACAATTTTCTTTAGATATAGTACTGAAATGAAATCAATAATTGAATAGTGTGAAGTGAATAATAGTACCTAAAATGAAAAAATTGGCTTTGCGATAGGGAAGGAAGAAACTATAAGGTTTCCGTTTATGCCATTTGGCTTCGGAACCCTAAAAACGGTGATGAAACGGAAAGTTAAAAAGAAATTCGATACTTCTTGTTTTATCGCCGTGGCCCACTGACACTAAGGCCAGCATTAATCAAATATAAAAACATACGGACGGGTAAAAAATAAATTGGACTGACGGGTGCCTTATGCGTTCCATCTGGCAGTTGGATATTGACTTCTCGCTGATTCACAACAATCTGTTCACATTGCATCCGATAAAATTAAATGGTTTACAAAACGTTGAACGCGTCACCGGCTCATGCGCACTGATGTACATTGAGGTTATTTTTCTAGTTTAGTGTTGAACAAAATAAACTAGTGTAACTTGAGATCTTTAGTCATATAAAAAGTTATTTTTGTATTCGGTTGTTTTTTAAGTAAACCTGCTTAACTATGGCCACGTGTTTAAGCAATTAAATAATTGTGTGATTGACAGATATTTATTTCGGTTTAGATGTTAATCTACATTTTTAACTGCACTAACATACTACATAGGAAATCCTAGTGCAAAGCCATGTGTTGTCAAATTAAGCTAATTTAAAGAAATATTTGTATAAAATTATTCAATAAATTATTGTATTATTTTAAAAAAATGTTTCAAAAAGTGTATATCCGGAGATTGAAAAGGCACTATTACTGACTATTCTGTTATTTATTACAAAAAAAAAATTACGGTACTTTTAAGTTTACCATTATGTACTTACATAATACATATCTGTAACTAGAACAAACTCTTTACACTTAAACACTAATTAGTCAAATTATACAATAACACTAGGCGTATAAATCTGTTAAAATTCAAGAAGTTTTGGGCTAAAGAAATAACAGTAAACTTACAATTGGCACGTTCTGACACTAAAATCCATTGAAGACGTTAAAACAATAGACGATTTCGGTTACTTGAATTATTCCAATGAGTATGAATAAAACAAACTAGCTAAATCTTAATATTTTTGTGAATTTATTTACATGATAGCTTATTACATATAATTATTTAATAAGAAAATTTGAAAAAACAATTGATACGGATGGGATCAGCGGTTAGAGCGTCGACACGGTACGTCGAAGATCGTGGGTTCGAATCCCATCCGTATCAGTTGTTTTTTCTAATTTTCTTATTAAATAATTATAGCTAAATCTTGCCTTGATTTTATTTTTATACTTAGTTAATATATTAAAATAAGTACCTTGTTATTGCTAAAATATCAATAATATGCATCAGATAAAATGTTACCAGACTTTTTTGAATCTTCAGATTGTGCAAGCTAATAGAATAAGTGTTGGTTATAAAATAAAAATCAAAAAAGGAAGCAGCAATAGCCTAGTGTAAATATAATATGTATATAGTTAAAATTCCTAAGTCAAAGGACGCAAGTTCGAACTTAGTCAAGCATCACTTGACTGACTTCGAATTCGTCGAATTCTTGACTTTCGAATCACTTGCGTGTTTGAAATTAATTATCACTCGTACTCTATGAGATTGCTAAAAGCTTTTTACGTAAAGCCATGTTAGTGCCCTATGGGCGGTTTAAACTCTGACACATCAACCGTAGTACGATAAAGAAAAAAAAAAAGGAAGATTAAAAGCTTTCTATTAATCTTACAGGTCTTGTGTTTTTGATAACGTCCAAAAATATAGGAACATTTAACTATTCAAATTCAAATAATTTTATTGTAGGTTAATTTTACGTTAGGTTAAAAACAATAGCCAACTACAGCTTGTGTGATTCATACTTCAAGTGTAATCTCATGTTACTTTGTGAGGTTAATGACGAAGACGGATTTCACAGTAATCCAGCACTAAAGTCTTAGAAGTTTGCATACAAGACTATATTAAAAATGCGACAGAAAGTTTGTTTGTTTGTTACCTTTTCACGCCTAAACCACTGAACCGAATATCCTAAAACTTTGCATGGTACGTACTTTGTCAGGTGTACAGAAACGGAAATAGGGTACATTTAATCCCGAAAAAAAGTACTAAAGAAAAGTGATAAAGTTTTTCGCCACGTGTAATTTAAATCATGATTAAAATTTAAATTCTAAATTAACATAAGTGAAGCCATGGTAAAATGATAAAATGAAGTCGTGATAGCCTAGTGGTGGTGACCGTTGACTGGCAAGTCAGAGGTCTCGGGTTCGAACCCAAGGCGCGCACCTCTGACTTTTCGTAAGTATGTGCGTTTTATAAATTAATTATCACTCTCCGTGCCTCGGATAGCACGTTAAGCTGTTGGCCCCGGCTGTCAATTGTAGATCTTTGACAGTCGTTACGGGTAGTCAGAAGCCCGAAAGTCTGACAACCAGTCTTACCAAGGGGTATCGTGTAACCCAGTATGTGGGTTGTGGAGGTCTGATAGGCAGTCGCTCCATGTAAAACACTGGTATTCAGCTGCATCCGGTAAGACTGGGAGCCGACCCCAACATAGTTGGGAAAAGGCTAGGCAGATGATGAAGCCATGGTAAAAGCTAGTAATTAATAAATAAACATAATTTAATTGTCGATGGTTAATTACCTTGTTAGCAATGCTTTGGGAAAATCAAGAAAGAGTTTTTTTTTTATTTAACTACCATAAAATCTCTTAATCTTGAGAGATAGGAGTAAATGCGGTAATGTTTTTAATGGCTTCATTAAACGATCATTACTGAGTAATACGGAAATTTGAGCTATTATTTGCAGATGAAATGTAGCTCTTGACTACCTAGTAGGTACTTCATAATAAAATTTAATTTGAAAACTTTTTGCGTGCCAAAAGTAGGTAAGGTAGGTTTTATATGCCAAATTTCATCCATATTCGTTTAAATGTTTATTTTCAAATATCCAAATCCTACTTCTTACTATCACTACATATTATAAAAAAAATCCTCTGCCGCATCCGTCTGTCAGTCTGTTCGCGATAAACTCAAAAACTACTACACCGATTTTCATGCTGTTTTCACCAATGGATTGAATAATTTTTGAGGAAGGTTTTAGTAGGTATATAATTTGTCAAGTTTTTGTATACATTAGCTAAAATATAATGATATTTGTTGGAGATGTCGGAAAAAAATAACCCGGGTTGCGGGAACGGGATCAAATTTCATGATTACTTTTGGTCGCGATAACCGACATCCATGCGGGCAAAGCCGCGGGCAACAGCTTAGTGTATTATAAATGTTAAAGTTTGTGAATGTTTCTTAATCCATCACGCAAAAACTTTATAGCATCTTATATAGCTTAAACATCAGAATACACATATTTACTAACTTACCACGAGTGCGAAGCCGCGGGCTAAGCTAGTTAATAATAAATATCTATTAAGTACTATTACCGTTTACTTACCCAAGCCTTGCTTTTGAAATTGATTCACTGCGACTGAACACTTATCAAATCGAATCAAATATTTACATCTCCCGAACTGAGAGGAATATTTACTACTACTTATTACCAATAAATATTGTTTTATATGTCTTGAATAATTTAAACATAACATTATCTTATAAATAGGCTAATTTCTCCAAATTCAAGAATATAAACGCTGCCAATACGCTAAAGATTATTCAGATATAGATCGATAAAAGTCATTAAACGACTATCGCTGAACTGCAGTTGCTATTCAAATGCGATGCGATTTGGAAGGCGTCCATGGTTGAACGTCCAACGCCAGCACCATTATGCCCTTGCCAGTATAACGTGAACTAGAAAAGTTGAAAAAAAAATCATTTCAGGAGGTCCTTTTAGCCTGGGCACGTTATACCTGGGAGAGAGCAGTGATGAGCCAACTCGCAGTTATGTAGATACCTCAATCGCAGGCTGTTAAGCTTTAAACGAGGCCTTATGGGCGGGAAAAAAAGATAAAACAGTGAACGGTATGGACTGTGTAGCTGACTCTGTAAGAACGTATGAGGAACTCTTTTGCAAGTTTGATGTGTTTTCCGAATTTATTGAAATCGGACAGCATTTGACAATAAAAAAAAACTGCTTCCAGTGACATCAGTTCTGAATAATGTTAGGACAAAGTGAATTTTGACTTTTCAATGACGAATTAAGGTCATTTATGACATTAAAAGTCATAACTCAAAGGTCAAAAATTGAGAACATTGTATTTCTATACAATCTGTCAGACCTTTATTCGTTATTGAAAAGTCAAAATGTAATAAAATTGCAAATCAAATCTTTTATAAGAAAATCTAGGTAATCTTGTAGACTTTATTTCTAGATATATTTCGGTTAGGTAATACTAATCCTAGCTGTGTTTAACTCATTACAAATTTCAGGTGCGATATCACCCACGTATTTATGAATATTAGAAAACTTTGCCTAAGAACGTTTTGTGAACGACAGTCGGCAATTTTCCTCCCACGAAGTAATCTCTTCGCTTGAATTAAACTGGGTTAAATATACTATTAACTTTAGTACAGGAGAAAAGGTATTTAGGCACTCCACGTAGATTGTTATAATGAACACTCATTTTATAGTGTACCTACCTACCTATCTACATTTACGCGGTCTCAAGGCTGTGAATTTTTTTCGTCTTTTAAATTACACACAAACTTTTTTTGCAGTTGAAAATACACACAGTATTAAAATAAGATTTTTTAAATAGCTCGGACTACATTATAGTAATTATTTTTGAGTTTAATAACATTTATATTTAAATTACTGTTTGATTTTATGTTTTACCTTCGCTTGTAAAATCCATTTTGTAAACTTGCATTTATTGCTTACAAACTCATGTTATCTACGTCGTTTACTCAATTTTTAAACATTTTCTTTAAATAAAATTCTGATAGCATCATAATTTAAGCTAAAAACTAATTTATCTTGATTCGCTGTCACCATAATCTATTTAAAGCCCTCTAAACCACTTGGGACTATTTAAATCTTTTAAATCATAGCTTATTTAAAACAGATCGTTTCTAACAAATTGACGATGTAAATATGTAGAGCACGTCTTAATTTTGACATCTATAGGTGCGTATTTCCCTTAATAAAGTCCTCGTCGACAAAATTTATCACATAGCGAAAGACGGGTCCTGAAGCAGAAACGATGCCAATTAGCGAAGTGTACAATGAGCCAGATATTCATGACGGATTGAGCCTTGTTAATGAGATGACTACTGTACGTTTGTAATAACAGCGTATTTTACATAATAAATTTAAAGTGGCACATTGGTTATAGGTCAAATTTGGCAGGTACCAATGTGACCTTTTTAATGTCATTGTCCTTTCTTAGTTAATCAATGACACCACTGACTGAAGGATACCTAACCTCCTGAGGAAACCTGGACTAAATTATGTGAAATTATTAACACGCAGTGAGCTAATCCTTCTCTTTATTAGCCTTTGTCCAGCATTCGGACAAAAATAAACAGATTCAGCAGGTACAACAGAGATGGAAATATGAAATTCGCTTCTAAGTGAACAGCTCTAAGCTGAAATTACAAAGTAACTGTTGGTTAATCTGTGACTGTAATACTAGAGGTCCTATGGTTTGAATTCATTAGTTCGATGTTCCATACACAGGTTTATTATTTAAGCACGGATTTCAGTGACCGGGGTCTGAATTTTAGGAGCTATGTTGATTAGAATAGTTGGTTTTGTCGGTGATAAATATAGTAATGCCGTGAATACTGTTTGGCTTTATTGGCTAAGCTTTATGTACGAATCTGAACTAACGGAGCCTGTCGGCGTGGACGGAAACTCAATTTACTATGTAATAAAGGGAATTTGGGTATATCCAAAGTTATTAAAATGTAATGATGTGATCTATATCGTAGATTTAATGATTAAAAGGCTTCTTCTTCTTATCGTGTAGTTGATGAACAACCTGGTGTCAGATTTTTAAGCACCCGTAAAGCCTCTGACAATGGCTATATACAATATTGAAAAAATTAAAATATAATATTAATAAAACATTATATTACAGTGTGTAACAAAGCCTGGTATTCCCGTTGACTCCACCATCAGAATCGATAGGTATTTTATTATCCGTAAGAAAATAAGCAATTTTGGAAAACAAGTAACGTTTTTTGAAAACGAAACGAAAATTGTGAACTAATGTCATGTTTACCGGTGTAAATATTCTGCATGGATTATAGACATGAAGCCAAACAAAAATACTAAGTGCGTAACCATTAACTACGGTACCAAAAATCTCTACTATGAACAATAACTGACTAAGTACTATACATGGTTTAAAAAAATGGATTTTCATAAATGGTATGTCTACACACATATCTCTACAAGAAATAACAGGGTTTTCGTTTCATAATGTATAGACTATGTTTAAAGAAAGTTGATGGTATGGGTAGATAATATAAATAACATTCCTTTTTTTGTATGTTAAAACAAAGTCTATAAGGCAATCTCATAAGGCGCCTTCACACCAAAGCCGGAAGCACGCTGCCGACGGGGCTGGCAGCTCAGTGTGAAGACACCATTACGATGAAAAAAAATTGGTGTTTCCCATAGCTGCCTACCATTGGTTTTTAATGTGCTACCCATTTACAACCACCCATTCGGGTATTGCTGGCGTAGTATACCTAGATCAAATAATTATCTCTCTAGATCAAGATCTCTTTCTAGAACAAATTCTATGTTTATTTAAAATGCTTTCCTACATTATGTCCGATTTGTGTATGTACTCACGTCTTTCATTTATTCACACATAATATTATAGTGTCCGGAGTTACAATGTATAAAATTGTATAATTATAAAACTGATTTTCAAGGAACAATAAACTTTCGTGTCAATTTGTAAAGCTTACCGAGTTTACTGCCGCCATTGTACATCGGCGTCACCGGCTACCAACACATTCTGAAACAAATAAGACTTACATTAATACATGTAGATGCGCAAGTATAAAATTTGTTTAAATAAAATAATTATCTATAACAGATATATAATTTTTTTAATTATCATATACCCACTTATTATTATTTCATTTTTTCAAATACGATACATATTAAATACATTTAAGTAAATATATAATAAATAAAAATATACATTTGAAAATAGTAAATAGGTATAATGCCCACCGGTATCGGGAAAAGAGTCCATGCTACCGGTGGTCAGGCCTCTAGAGAAAGTAACCTCCTGACTATGCGAGCCGTGTCCAGGAGTACCATCACCCTCAGCATCAAGCCCTTGATCCAGAGAATTTTTTATTACTAAGAAGGATCGAGCATGAATCACCACGCTAGCTCACTACATGTTGGAAATTTCAGACTTAGGTAAGTCCAGGTTTCCTCACGATGTTTTTCTTAACCATTTTATTCGGTGACAAATGCGCTACCACAACACGCATATTTAACTATTTATTATTATTTTATCAAACATACCTAATTACAATTATATTCCAGGACACTTGCTTAGAACAATTACGTAGCTACAATAATATAGAGACCGAGAGGCTTTTGATCTTTGAATTAAAAAGGCTTTGTAATATTTTATCTGATATTGTTTTTAAGATTTATAGAAGCCAACCCTAACATGTTTCGGGGTAATAAAGCTAGGATAACAAGAATGATGCTATTTTATTATTTCGCATGTAACAATAATCATTATATTATTATTTTGAAATATTCTTATTACACGTGTAGCACACACATAAATGAAAACTGCGAATCTTGCTTCCACAAAACTATCTAAATAACTGTAGCAAAAATATATAGTGTTTATCAAAAACATTATCATTGAAGCAGCTCATCAACAACTTGAATATCCTACTAATATTATCAATGTAGCAGTTTAAGCCTCATAAGTAGGACCGTTCGCGTTAGACTGACCAGTCGTAGATTCGAAACCCAGGCATACACAACTTATTAGAGTATAATTATCATTTGCTAAAATGATGAGGAAAAATAATATCGTGAGGAAACTAGCACACCTTAGAGATTTTTCGACGGACTGAAAAACCCTGTCAAAGAGGTAACCGGGCGGTTAAAACTCTGACACCAGGTTTATTAATCAACCGTATGGTACGCTAGGGCTTAGGGTTTCAACTCTGACACTGAGTTGTACTACAACCATACGATAACAGAAGAGAAAGCTATATTTAATTATCAATTTCCACACAAAAATAAAACAACAATTTCAAACTACCATGATGTATATTCAAACCAAAACCAACAGAGCAGTATATCGTCATTACTCTACTATACTACAGTTCTGTACATAAATCGCATGGCTAGTATCGAATGTGAATACATTGAGTGATCATAAAGTAAATTAACCTAAAAGCAATATCGTAAACGCTGAATCCGGCGCGGCCTTGTTGACATCTTGTATGATGTGACTCAATGCTGTCTCGGACCGACTCGTTTTACACGTAGGGTTGCACTATTCTGAATAATATCTTTACTTCACATTGTAAAAATCGTTATACACAATTAGTTTGTGTGTAGTAGTGATATACTAGTATGTCTATTGATAGTGGTCTCAGGTTCGAACTGAAGGCATGCCTTGCATTCAAATTCAAATTCAAAATCTTTATAGCATGCATGCACCTCGGACTTTTTGTAAGTAATATGCGTATTTAAAATAGACTTGCACCGTACCTCAGAGAGCACGCAAAGCCGTCAATCGTGCGCCTAATCTCTTTCCGGTCGTGTCGGATTGCCCTCCAATCGTGAGAGTGAGGGAATAGAGAGCGCACCCGTGTTTGTGACTCAGACTATTTGTACGATAAGTGCACATTATAAATTAATTATTACTTGCTTGGTATCTTGGAGAGCACGTAAAACCGTCATTCCTGCGCCTGATCTCTGTCCGGTCGTTTGAAATTGCCGTCCCGTCGGACTGTGAGAGTGAAGAAATTGTACACCTGTGTTTGCTGTCCCACTTATGCATCAATTATATATTTTGCTAGATGGGCTAGCCTCTGTTGAGATTGGCCGTTGTGACCAGGAGGATACACAAAAATATTTTTGTAAGTTCAAAAATCTAACGACTAACCATTTTTTCAAAGATAAATTTTCTGAGAACCGATTTTTTGAAGAATTCAGCTTTATTATGTTTTCGAGTGAAACACCTTAACAATTTATGGTGAAATCATTGACGCCGTGTTTTAGTAGACTTCTGAACATAATTATCAAGCTTCTTGTCAAAGACATACTTTTCAAAACAAGATATATTATGAAGAAGTCTAGACAGTCTAAAAACAGCCTGTCAGTAAAATATCCATTACACTGAAGCACTTTTATTTTCAATGTAAAATAAAATATACCTAAGAATTTTCAGTCCTTAACAGCCCTACAACAAACATTAGAAGTCATCCAACAAATATATACCTAAATACGAGCGCATAAGTTATGAAATCACTTATCCAACGTTCTAAGATGTTCGTCTCGCGACAAATAGAATGGTAGCGTTCACAGTCAGTGGGGCAAGTTTCCAAGTCCATTAATAAAATTGAATCAGACGGACATTCCGAGGCACAATATGCACGTGCGGAGATAAATAAAACTCCGCGGATATTAGTGAATGCAGACTACATTTTAGTTTATTAAACAGGTTTTAGAAATGACGTCGCGCGTCGTGGGAAAAGGTTTTTATAACATTTTTTTTAAATACGCATCAAATTGAGAACCTCATCCTTTTTTGAAGTCGGTTAAAATCTGAAGTTATTGACAGATTTTATGAAGTGATACTTATATTTGCCCATTGCTACGCATGTGGTGCACGGGCAAGTGTAAATCTGGTATACCTAATAAACGCACGAATATTACCTACATATAAAATATTGTATAGGTATATGCATAGCGTACCAATGCGCAGCAGTGGAACAACGCCTTTATTATGAATCTGTTAACATTATTGAACATGGCTTCATACTTTTGCTTTCACAATGTCGTACAGGAAGATGAATATCCACGAAACATAATTAATTCCAACATAAAATTTAGTATCGGAAGTTTTCGATGGCTTCATTAAGCAGCGATGCCGAAAATACTTTTAAAAGTCTTGATAATATCGCTGTTCAACCAAATGGAGGAAAAAGCCAATAAAAATGAAGAATGGAGGAAGGGGCCAATAAAAAACTGATTGCCAATGATTGCTTGACAAATAAATTTAGTTTGAGAATTAAAACATTTCACCTTGAATGTTTTGTTGAATAACAAAATTATGCAACAAAAGGAATTGAAAAACAGCTTGCAAAAACTTACATATAGGAATAAGGTAAGAATAAACAAATATAAACAATTATAATAAATAGAAACAATTAAATATATAAATAAATAAAATAAATATATAACAAGCGACTTTGTCATGTTCCAGCATGATGTTCGATGTATAATATATCTGTACTAGTCTAGATTCCGATTCCGTTCCAACCACGGGAAAACTAATCACCACCTCCATAAATGGGGATTAAGGGAGTCACCACAGTGCGATTGCGGAGCACCTTGCCAGACCCTTTCCCATGTGGTAAACGAATGCCCACTTCGCTGTTTTCCCGGTGGAATGTCGGAAGTCCACAAATTTACACCTGCCGCCGTAGGCTGGCTGAAAAACTTGGATATAGAGATCTGATCCACGCAGGATGAATGCCATACGCAATGATGATGAGTCTAGATGGTATCATCCAACTTCCGACTCCTGATTTTAAAGCAGGTAGGATAACCCCCATCACTGCTTACCATTGACAACATCACTGGGTTGGGGGTTCGTAGTCAAACACTTGACTTTTGCCTAATCAATGATCGGATTTTAGGGTGCTATTTTGGGTTAACATCAAATTATAATTAATATTCTCCTGACCGAATTTCGGTCACAGCGGCCAATCTCAACGGAGACTAGCCAATTACGCAGGAGATATTATAGTGCACAAGTGTGTGCGCAAACACAGGTGCACTCTCTGTTCCCTCACTCTCATTGTCCGATGGGACGGCCTTCCGACACGATCGGAGAGAGATCAGGCGCAGGGCCAACAGCTTTACGTGCTTTCCGAGGCACGGAGTAAGTGATAATTAATTTATAAAACGCACATAACTTACGAAAAGTCAGAGGTGCGCGCCTTGGGTTCGAACCCGAGACCACTGACTTGCAAGTCAACGGTCACCACCACTAGGCTATCACTATCACTATAATTATCAATGGTATGGATAAGCCGAATGATGAAATCCCGGAATTTCGGGAATATATGTAGTTCTAAAGAATCATTGAGTAAAGTGTTTGTACATGATAAATAAAAAAAAGAGCACTGAAAAAGGAAATGACTGAAAAACCATTTTAAATTACCTATATACATATTATAATAATAATATCTTCCTGACCGAATTTCGGTCACAGCGGCCAATCTCAACGGAGATTAGCCAACTACGCAGGAGATATTATAGTGCACAAGTGTGTGCGTAAACACAGGTGCACTCTCTATTCCCTCACTCTCATAGTCCGATGGGACGGAAATCCGACACGACCGGAGGGAGATCAGGCGCAGGGCCAACGGCTTTACGTGCTTTCCGAGGCACGGAGTAAGTGATAATTAATTTATAAAACGCACATAACTTACGAAAAGTCAGAGGTGCGCGCCTTGGGTTCGAACCCGAGACGTCTGACTTGCCAGTCAACGGTCACCACCACTAAGCTATCACGTCTCACTTAATATACATACATATTATAACGACATAATAATAAGTGATCTTGTAGCAATACGTATGATCAATCAAATACATTGTTATCGTCACGACAATACCGAATACTGATTTTTCTTTCACAAATGTAAGAGCTATGCAATGATAAATTATTACAATACCTGTTTTTTGTAAGGCTTACAAAAGCGGCGAGCGTTTGAAAGCCTTACAAAAAACAAAGATAAGGTACAGTCAATAAAATAAAATGAAAACTACAGTCACGTTTATTCATGTGAGGCGAACGATAAAATCGTTGTTTTATGTCTAAACTTTGTTTAGTGGAGACGTTGAAAACTTCGTGTTTACGTATTGCACGTAACAGTACTGAAAGTTGCGAATTCCTAAGCCTTTGTCTAAATCTCACTACAAATGTACTGTGATACATTCGGCGCACGAATGTATGAAACCAGAATTTATTTGTTACTGGAATGGATTTTGTCTGAGATATTGTCGAGGTTGCGCCGAAAATATTTTATATTCACGTTCAAAGAAAGTTCTAATACGAAATTTGAAATATATTTGTGTTACAGGAGCGGGTTTTGCTTTTTTTTTACATGAGTATTATGCTTTGGTTGGATTTTATAAAGTTATATATTTAATGCTGATTTATAAGATTTTGAAACTTGTCCTTAAATTTCTGAAACTATGACAGACGTATCAATAACGTACTTCGCAAGGTTAAACTATTATATAAAAAAGCTACCACATTTTATCAGCATTTGGGCAAAAGGACGGGCGTCGTCGTACCGTTGGGTTTAAAAAATCATTTATAACAAGTCGTAAGCCGGTGCCAAGTACTGGACCAAGATGATTGATAGCCTATCACAATGGATGTCTCTTATATGATATATTATTTTAGGATGTAGGTATACCGTAAATGAATTTTAAATATTATTTTGAGATGCAGTGAGATCAAATATTTAGACGCTAGTGGATGCTATTAGATGCTAGTAGATAAATAAATAACTATAAATAATTTAAGAATCCTCGGCACAAATGCTTCAAATTTTTTTTAGCTAAAAACTTTCTTGATCAAGTTACCTTTCAAATTAAAAAAAAAACAAATCAACATCGGTCCATTCCTTTAGGAGCTACCACAGATAGACACCGACATAGACACTCAGATACACAGACACGTCAAACTTATATCACACCTCATTTTTGTGTCGGGAGTTAAAAAAGGAGGGTAACATTTTAGATATTAATTACAGTTGCAAAACCGCAATCTATTGAAACTTAATTCATATATAAGGTGCTTCTAAATTTTCTGCCACGGTTGCAATGGGAGAAAGTATTGTATAAGTATTACAATAGTGAAGAAATTTCGTACCCCGGAACAGTAAAAAAAAATTGAAGCATGGAGTAAATTAGACCTACGCAATAAAACGCAGGCAAAAGCAAAAAAATTATGACGTTAGATAAAAAAAATTACTTCACTATTGTAATATAAATAACCAATATTATCTCCCATTGCAGCCGTGGCACATAATTTAGAAGCACCTTATATATACTAGCCTATACCTATGAATTATGAAGCCGTACCAATTCCTAAAAATAGAATGGGAAATATATTTTTCACTATTCTGTCTAAACAACTGTAAATGGACTGAATATTTTTCAATGAACATGAACATTTTCAATATTCGGGATTTAGTATTTATGGAAGAGTGGTACACAAATTTTATTTATAGATACCATACTCGTATTTCGCAGTATACGATGACATGGGCGCACTTTGCTAGAAACATTTTCAGTAAATCAAACATACAGTTTTCATGTAAATAGCAACCAAACTAGGATTAATGTTCCACAAAAATTCTGCAAAGCAATTCTGTAGGTTTGAAGGCTTAGTTAAATATATGTGCGTGATGAAAATAAATGCACCTACTTGCAAATTGTCGATCATCAATTTTATAATGAACTAGCTTTTGCCATTGGCTTCGCTCGCGTTTATTTAAATTGATTCGAAAGACACGTGGCGCCATCTATTATTACAAAAAAGTAATTATTGTTTTCTTCGGGAACAGTACTTTTTTTCGTCCGTTTTTGTACACCTGACTACGTATGTGCAAAATTTCAGGAAAATCGGTTCAGTAGTTTACGCGTGAAAAAGTAACAAACAAACAAACTTGCTTTCGTATTTATAATACTAGTTAGGATGTCAGAAAACAGATTATACAATTATAGAAATCCTTAAAGTGTTTATTCTTAAAACTCTTTAATATTTTGCAGAATTTAAAGTACGGTATTTTATTTTGACACCTAAACGTACTGTACAACTCCACTTGCCCAAATGCCCAGTGATAAATAAGTGAATAACTTCAACAGGTCGTTGACTTAACTTCCATCTTTCCATGTCCAAATAAAAACAAGAGTACCTAGCTTTCATTAAAAATTATTACAAAATAAAGACAAAGCTTCTACGTTATGAAGACCGCCTATCATTTTTATCACTTTGCACAAAAACTTTAATAAAGTAAAGAAAGACTGGAGACTGGAGACAAGGCTATGCAGGTAAAATATTATTTTTTTATGCACAACAAGTGTTTTTAATTTTGTCACGTATAATAAAGGAGCGTTGATCTAAGCCGAGGTATTTTTCAAAAAGGATTTATGAAGTGTTGTTATGAAAAACAAAGAAGTACGAGATACTGTTGCAAGATAAATTTTAATTTTAAATTACCATTAAATAATCATACTTAATGCGAAAGTAAATTTGTTTGTTATCTTTTATTAATAATATGCACATAAGTCAGAGGTCGCGCCTTGCGTTCGAACAGAAACCTCTGTCTTGCCAGTCAACGGCCATACCACTAGGCTATCACAACTCAAATTGATGCACAAATATATAAAAAGGCGCACTAAATTAAAAACCTTCTTCTTTTGGAAGCCGTTTGTAAAGATCACTGTCCGTATTCAATTACTAAATTAAAATCCTACGCTATCTTGCCTGTAATTGATTAAGTTCAACGCACAGATTTGATTTGTCAACCTCCAGCCGACCTAGAACGAGATTTGTAAAAAGGTATAGTTCAATTCGAGTCTGATGAGACTGCCTCGTTGGTCTTGTGAAGTTATAAACCGAAGAGAAACATAGGGTCTCATATGGGTTTATTCCGGAACAATTATTACAACCTCTGGAGCGAGCCGTGGAAAAAACCTAGTTTTTAATAAATCAATTCAATCAAGTCAGTAGAAAATAGAAATTAAAATAATTATAAAAAACACCCTTGTCATGTTTTTAGTTAAGAATACCAAAGTATGTAACGGTCCTTTAGGCAACGAGGAGACTTTTATTTTCCTACTTTTAGACAATCGTTGACCGTAAAAAGTATTTAGTGATCTCGGAACTTTTTCTATTTCTGTCCACTCAGTTCAAGATTTCACGTGTAAGTAATAAATTTCTTTTATCATCTTCTGTGGGCTTTTTTACTAAGTTTTCTTACTGTCCCATTTTTGTTACAATATTCTTTGGGTCGGCGATACACGTTCATCAACATTACCTAGAGTGTTTTTTTAGAATTTCCTTATAAAAAGATTGTCAATGTGACCTTTTGTAGATGTGATTTCTTAAACAAATATCCGCAGATATATTTCGTACTAATTTTAGTTGAAGACACGTGATTTTGTGAATTATGACGTATTTTTATAGAAATAGAGCTTAGCTGAAGCCAGTAACTGATACGGGTACCTACAGTACTAAGACACGAATATCTATACAAATTAATGAACTTGATTGACCGAGAAGGTCGAAAGATCGAGGTTGTAAATCGAATTAAGCTATTGATTAATCGATTAATCCACTGTATTGAAAAAAAGAACGAATTTAAAATCTTATTGAATAAATATGTTTATTCTTGAGTTCGAGTATGGAGTATGCATTCATGAATGTAACAGGCAATTAGCTTTAGCCAAGTGGATTGTGTTTTTAAAGTTAAGGAGGATAATGATATTCTATGTTCGTCTTCTGGACGTGTTTTGTATTTTGTGGGCCAAGTTTCAGTAGGTGAAGCGTCTTAATGTAACAAAAAGAATAAAAAACTAATTCGAAATCAATTAGTAAAGTGAGTCAAATAAATTTACAAATTGTAAAACACGACATTTTAAAATCCATTTTGTCTGTCAAAACATTTAGAAAATAAGAAAAAAATCAATTTGAAACCGTCGCACACGTGAAGTCATGTTCATATAGAGATAACGTAAAACGGCCAAAGCCATTAGTGAAATTGAATTAGTGGCCGGTATTGGATGACAATGGCACTTCACTGGCGGACACAAAGCGAGTAATCCGTAAAGAACGAAATTCAGCCCCCAGTTCAATACATATGGTTCATTCAGTGTTTGTTTGACAAATACTGTGAAACTCAAAAGGTTTGAACGTCTAGTTTATTAAATATGACCTGTCTGTAAGCTTTTGTTAAATAAATCAGCCAGTACCTACTGTCCCAAAGCAGGGCAAAGGCTTTCTCTCATAAATCGAGGCTTTTGTTTACTGTATGTTCTTTTTTATGTCTGTTTTACCCGGTTGGTCCAAAAGGAATTATACATCAAAGAGAAAAAGCTATGAGCAATACGAACAAGGTGTTTTATGCGGTCAGTTAAAACTGTGTTCAGAAGAAATTCAAAGTAAAACTGATTTATGGAGCTGCAAAATTACATTGTATGCTTATTTTTGTTGAAATACAATTTTTTTCCGCGGTACGGGACCCTCAGGATATGAGTTGAATTCTAACTTAGATATTTTGCTAATTCTCTTGTACATCCCGCTAAACTAATTTTAGTCCAACTATATCTCTTTCTATTAAACACCATAGAAAAAGGACAGCAAATTAAACTATCAAATTAGACCAGTCAAATTAGTCTACGTCCTTGCAAATGACGTGAAATTAGACAAGACCGATGACATGCCGACTAAATTCTCGTTGATATCACGCAAATGGACTAGTTTGATAGTTCTAAAAATGTTCTATCCTTTTCTAATGATCTCTGATAGATAGAGAGATAGTGAGTCTAAATTAGTTTAGAGTGTGTGCAAGAGAATTAGCACCAGTGTAGTGTATTCTGTGTTATTCCCACTGAAATGTAATGTCTTACTAAGAAACCCCTTATGAAATCACTTTCTAGAATGTTCTACTGATGTCATAGCTTTTGACATTTGCAAGCAATTTCGTTGAATATTCTATGACTGTAAAGTAACACTGCAAACGGGGACTGGACTGATTACGTAGCTTGAATCTTTTTAAATATATATAATCATACTCTCATAATCCGATAATCCCGATGGCATGGAGAAGTGATAACACATAACTTACGAAAAGTCAGAGGCGTCTTGGATTCAAACCTGAGATTCTGACTTGCCAGCCAATGTCTAGGCTACCATGGCTTAACAGCTTCATACTATATGTATACTATTTAAGTACTACCTAAGTAGTAATATTTTCTACTATTACAAAAATCCAAAAATACTATTACAAAACTTCTTATAAAACACGTGGTAAAGTTTAGCTAAAGAAAGGGTAGTTATATTCAAAAACAACTAAACGTTAATACTTAGTCAATTAAATATATGACAAAGGCTAAAGCAACAACAATTTTTACTGTAAAAGAGAACAATATTAAATAAAGCCAAGGCTCTTTTCAATAACAACAGACTTTAAGTACTCGAATTGCGAACAAATTCAATTTCACAAATTGCACTAGACATAAAGAAGCTTGCACAAGTTGACTGTGCAATGCACAACTGAACCATGAACATTAGCAAGCGCAAACGTTCAACAATTTCTTTAGAGCCTTGTTACTGCATGCAAACGTAAAGTGTTCATTACCGCATAAGGTTTGGCGTCAATGGCTGTATGCCGGAGCCGTGTTTATATCACAATAAAACATTGTTTTACGACAATGCCGAGCAATTCCGAGTCCCGACGAGGCGACGGGTAATTCTTTTATTTCCTTCCACAATGGTGTCAATTGTTTTGGTAAATGTTGGCTGCAGTTTGCGCGTCTTTCAGAAAGGCACACGCTAATTTGATTTCTGTTGCTTGAAATTAGATTTTTGTTTATGGTTTTTGAGATTTTAGTAGCTATTTTTTAGTAAGAATGGAAAATAGAGAGAAAAATGTGCAAAATAAAGCCCCAGGGGGCTACTACACAGATCACCCAGATCTTTTCCATTAACTTATTTCAGAAACTTGCTCAATTATTGTCACTTGTTTTTCATGGAGCCTCGGGGGGAAATACTTAAACTGTAACTTATTTTTGCTGAGCCAATATTTACTTTAAAAGAAAACCAACAGTATCAATCTAACGTTCCAGAAAATTGAGCTGTAAATATCAGCAGCAAAATGGAATATGTTCATTCGATATCGAGTTTTGATATCTTAACGTGTGTACGTCAATAGATTAGGTAGTATTTGGTGTAAATCTAAGATGAGTAGAATACGATATCAGTTTATACCTAAATCATGTATTCTGTATTTATTTTTAGGTAACAATTCAAAACATTGATATAAGTACAATCCTGGCCGACATTGCTGATTGTCAAAATTTGCTGTTTTAAAAAAAGATTGTATTAATTGTATATGTTACAGTCAAAACCCTTAACCGGTCAAAACTACTTTTGTCTGGCAAAATCAGTCAAAAGTACTTTTGACCATAGGCTTTCGTCAATAGTACTTTTGACTGAAATAACAGTCAAAAGTGCTATTGCCCAATGAAGCTGGTCAAAAGTACTTTTGACCAACTGATTCCGTCAAAAGTAGTTTTGACTGGTCGTGTCAGTCAGTCGTGTCAGTCGGTTATTTTATCATAGGTACAAAGTCAATTCTAAAAATAATTGAGCAGTCCAATAACTGAATGAGCGGTAAAAATGATGGAATGAGCAGTTCGATAAATAGTTCGGCAAATTACAATTCTGTGTATGGACTTTAGGGCACCCCGAATCGGACAGGTTAGGTTAGAAGGGGCTGGCGGGGTCGTGTGAGCGAGCGAAGCGAGCGAATAGACCTCGCCTTCCCCTTCGTTGTTATTTTTTTTTAAACCACCCAGAAGTAGGAGCCCCGCGAAGCGGGGCTCCGTTAATTATATCATAAAGATTATTTTTATTATTTTATTTATTTAGATTATTAGCAAATAAAATAAATTTTATAGCTTAACAAAATTATCGTTTAAATGATAGCCTATCACAAAAACTATTTTACCACACGTAACTGCTCTATCAATATTTTGTACTGCCTCTTTAAATGAGTGCCCTTTAATTTCCACTCCTAACGATTAAAAGTAATTTTGACTGACTATCTAGCGGTTAAAAGTAGTTTTGACCAAGAGCGTCAGTCAAATCCACTTTTGACCGCAAATTTACAGTTAAAAGCACTATTAACCAATGATTTACCGGCAAAACTACTATTGACCAACCTGTGCAGTCAAAAGTACTTTTGCCTGATTTTGCCAGTCAAAAGTACTTTTGACCGGCTAAGAGTTTTGACTGCAACATATACAACATATTTACTACAGTTGAGTCTTTAATCTTCATAAATGGTGTTATTTAATAATTAAATAAATGTTTAATAAATCTTTCCAATTCAATATATTCCTGCCAATATTACAAGCATTTACTGAAGAAGTCAGAAATCAGGCAATTATTTAAGCATCTATAACAAAATGTCTTATAACACCTAAGTCTTCAGCCTATACAGCGACTCGTAGTTGAACAAACTTATAGGACGTATTATAATGTCGATGAATTAGATCAATCATTGTAACCCAATGTATCGCAATCTGGATCTGACAGGAACATAGATAGCGATACGTCACTCCCTGATGAAGTACTTCGATTATTCTTGGTCGACTACGTATAGACTATCACTTTGGCTTGTGTAGGCAAGCCGACAGTATGTCTCCTATTTGCACGGTAAGTAGTAGGTACTACTACTAGGTAGATGTAATATAAATAAACTATGAAACTGGATATGTATGTAGGTACCTATATTATTGATGGCTTAATTAAACTTCAGCTGACTAAAAGTCCAAGTAAACTCTGACCGAAATTCGGTCAGAGATTAATCACAGGTTAGATTAATCACAGGTTAGATTAACCACATATTAGATTAATCACAGATTAGATTAATCCCAGATTAGATAAATCACTGGAGATATTATATCGGACAATATGTATAAAAGCAAACATATGTACTTGCTCTATTCACTTAACTATAACACTCATATAGTCCAAAAGAAGGGCAATGCGAGACAACCGGAGACTGATCAGGCACAGAAGCGATAGCTTTACGGACTCTCCGAGTCACGGGGCGGGTGATAAATAACTACTCATGCGCACATAACTTACGTAGTGACAGAGGTGCGTGCATTGAGTTCGAACTTGAAATTAGTCAACAACACTTAGCTGAGACTTAATAATCAGTTAACTACTAAACAAAGAAATACTGATTAAATATTTCTCACATTGTGGCAGGCAGCGGAGAAACACAGTAGCTAAGTCCTTATGATTTTCTTTAAGGCATTACGCCACCGCTAAAGACAAGGCAACAACAACATTTAGTTCATATTCATTTAGTTCATATTCCCAAGAAAATGAGACAACTAAGCTCATACGTGTACAAAGAAAATCTCTATTAACGTAATAACATGTAATTCCAAGTAATTATGGGTGCCGAGAGTTGTGAACCTGCACAATCTGCACATGTTGTGCTAATTATGTCAGCGGAATCCAACGCTACGGAATTGTTTTCAACTGACTTTAACATACAGCACTCTAGTTACGACAACTGGGAATCATTGGGAGTAAAATTTTATGGCTGTGTAGCGTCATAGGGCAGTAACGTCGCGTGAATAGTGGTTTCAGCGCCATCTGGGTGCTTACTCTTGTATCACGAACCTAGTTCCAATCCTGTCATCTAATATAGCATAAAAGATGGAAATTTGGAACATTTTGGATGGAAGTTTGAATTTCGTCACAGGATTTTTAGATTTTAAGGGATATAAAATCTAAAATATACGCAAACGAAGTCACGAACGAAGATCTAGTTTCGATACAAGAATTCCTTAATTAACCAAAAAACTTGGCACCCTGATACGCGTCGGTCGAATTGCGCGCATTGATTTCTAAAAAGCTATGTAAAAGCAAAAGTTATGTGCATAAAAATGCAGTAAATTTTGAGTGCATATTCTCACGTAGGTACGTCATGCACCAAACTATAAAACGAGTAATCAACTACGATCGTCATCGTTATAGTCTAACGTTTGTGCCATATGATACGGTCATATGTGCAACGAACGCCCTGTCCGTGAGTCTCGGGTTATTCGCTTTGTAGCAAACGATATTATTTTGACATGCAGTCGCTGTCACAACGTTATAGAGTTGCAAAGTTTTTGATGGAGATAAGCTGTTATCTCCTTGCATTGTGGCCTTTGGTAAAGTGAAATCCAAAATCTATTCCAGTTGATAGATATGGTTCTTTGATCAAATATGACCATAGAAAATATGATTTTCATTCTTTACGTTTTCCAAAAGAACGTCTATTTTGATTGATATTCTCGTGACCCAGCTCCCCACAGCGACTAAATCGCTATAAGAATAAAGATGAATCCACAAAAACCAAATATCCGACCATTATTTTCGGAATAAGAATAACAAACGCCAATAAATCCAAGGAATGAACCCCAATATTTCTATTTAGGTCCCAAACGGTATCATTTGAATAATTTCCACGATCCCGCCAGATTCCTAATTTCGACTTGTCTATAGAGATTCGCGACAATAGAAGCTTTTTCTATGGCGGGGTGGGAACGTGGGAGGAGGTCTCCCCCACCCTTACAAAGTAATACCTAAAAGTGAAGGCTTACGGCTTTTTGTGCGCTGCGCTACTAACCTTGCCGGTGACTTCAAGTTGGAGCTCGTTTCAGATTCTTGGCAACAGAATTCGTATTTGTTACCTACATTATTATGTACGTTTCCTTTAACTGAATGTTACAATTTTCGCCAGCAATTCTCGACAAACAACCATTAAAATGCTGTAAAAATTATAACTTACAAGACATAACCGGAAAATCTGTACCAAATGCTCGTAATGGTTGCATTTAAAATGTATTTTTCAATAAATTAAAGCAATTGTGAAATGTCCCACATTCTAAATAAAAAATATCTACCCTGGTTGTGATGGTAATTATTTACCTACCATGGTCTGCAGTCTATACCTTATAGCATGGCCGTTGCCAGGAACATTCAGGTATAGTTTTTGGTGATTATTTGTACCTACAAAGCGATTTTGCTTGGTTACGCCTAGCTTGGTAATCAAAAGGCATACAAATCCTCGTTTGTAATTTACGCCCTTTGATTCGAAGACTAATATAGACCCTTTGATGTCTGCAGTATTGATGTATTGAATTGTAGAAGTAGTTTCTAGGTTTCAAACTGAGAGCAATGTAGATTGTTCCTTCTGCTCGGTTTTGACATGAATGTCTGTAAACATTAAGATACACTGCCCACTGTTGTACCTACAACCGAATGTTGGAGTATACTCGTACGTTACCACACGGTTTGTTTGTGAGATGGCCTCTACTGAATGTTCTGTGCACTGAACCGAATGGAACTGTCCACAAGACGGATTTCTATAGCTACTGGTACGAATAGATTAATGTTTCCATGTATTGGGTTGTTTGGTTTCCTTGAGGTGTGAGGATTTACAATGTTTATTGTAAATTTTTCGTACTACCAAAATCAATTTAAGTTACACGAAATGCATTTAGTTTTTAATAATTATGACGTCTGTCAATGTATCAGTCTTATTTTGTCTAGATATTTTAATGACATTTTAAATTAATTGGTAGATAGTTTTATCTATCTAGTTGAAGTGCCTTTTCAGAAATTCTAACTGTTGAAATAGACCTTAAACTTTCTAAATAATTATTAAAATAAAATTAGAAAGTCTGTCTTGTATCAACAAATCATAAAACACAATTAAAGTCACTAGAAACAGTGATCCCCATTAAAGAAAACAACAAAAAAAGCTGTTAAGTCACAATTTACAATGAAAGACGGCAATGTTTAGAATGACAATTCATTATTTTAGTCAGACAGCGTCACGTGAGTTGCTCTACATTCCATAGCTCTTCTTAGCAACAAAGAAAAAACAGCGTGTTTAACAATCCAGGCTTATTTTAATCATGCTTTGTCATACAGACGGAAATTCGGGTGTCGTGTTTTCAAAGCGTCATGCTGAGATCTTTATTTTGCGACTACTAATTTACGTTTCTATTTTGTATTGTTTAAAATACTACTCAGGAGACGGTTGGATGGACTGAAAGCTGGTGGCGCATTGCTTACAGAGCCTTTTTAGGAGCACATGGATGCGTTGAGTAAGTCCTTTTTTACTCAGCAACTGAACACCAGATCGTCATTGATGAATCATTGATCGACGATCTATAGTTTTATGAGCTAGGAAAAGATATAATGGTACTTTTTATCCCGGAAAAAAATTAATCATGGAAGCTAAAACTGCGGGACAAATCCCATTTATAATATTAGTAAGAAGATGTGTGGCTTTGATTGACATAATAATATCTACAAAAGCAACAGAATAAGAATTTCTAGGAAAGCTCTGAAAGTAAGTCAAACCAACACACATATTCCTAGGCACGTAAACACATCTCATTATTTCTGGTCACATTTTGGAAGTTTCCGCCGCCGTAAATGACCTAGTTTGGTAAACTTGAAACTAAGTCGAACAAACGCAAGTGATACGAAGCTACACCTATGCGTACGCGTCACATTTAGCCTCCTAAAGTTGCGCTGTATAATCCGTTTTCCACAGTTCTCTTTTACTTTTGCATGATAAAACTACAAATCAGACTAATTAAATAGGTAGATTAGCTATAAAGTTGTAGTAAGTATGTCAAAAAAATATCGTATCAAGTATAATAAATAAAATTATTTAATTAGAAACTCGCAAAAACTACTGACTCGGGCGGGACTTGAACCCGCGATCCCTGGCGTGCCGTGCCATCGCTTTACCAATTAAGCTACCGAGTCCTGCCCGCCTCAGTTGAAATTACGAATCTCTTTCGCCTTAAAGGCGTGTGGCGACATAATTATATGTACTTACATAAACATATAAAAAACATACATTTTATTTTTTTAATTTCATATTTTTAAATTTTATTTAGGTGTTAAAAAACATATCACTGGCCGACGCTATACAACTATGTTACGTTGTTTTCGGAGTAAGCGAGCCAAGAATGTAATCCATTTAATGGATCACTAAGCGATGTTTCAGTGAACCGCGATTCAGCATTAGGTATATTGTTTTATATATCTTTGTTTGTCACTAACACAGAGATCTATTTTTGATTTTGATTGAAGTTTGTGGCTTTTGATATTAACTGTGTGTTCTTTTTAAACGCAATTCAAATAGCCTACATATTTTTTAACAACAAGTTCTAAATTAGAAACATTTAAGTAACCAAAGTTTGAACTTAAACTTATTTAAGTCTCATTCATAGTAATCTCTTTTTCAAACGCGACTATTGCAAAATCGCCATCCACAATTTTACATAATACAAAAACTAAATTAATTACATCAACAAAACCAATTTTGGTATAAATCGTAATTCAAACGGAACAGCAAAACCTCACTAACAAACTGTAATTTGCAATAATTTCATTAGAACTGAACCAATGCGTATAAATTAACGGCTCCGTTTCAGTTGTGCATCACACAAAATACATTTTCAAGTATTCATTTTGCATTCGTATTGATATTGGGAATGGTTCTGATGCCGACAATTATATCTGTGCCGAAATTTACAAGTGTTTACGTAATTCATTTTTAAGTATCTTGTTGGTGATTTCAGTATTCATCATATAAATAGGTACATTTCCAAGTATTCATTTCGTATTGGTATTGATATTGAAAACGATTCTGATGCCGACAATTATATATATTATGTCGTTTACAAGTGTTTACGTGATGTTTCATTTTTAAGTATCTTGTTGGTTATTTCATTATTGTGTTTATTTATTATGTTTGCGAAATAAAAATGAATAAGTTTCAGAATTTATCTGATTAGTTATTGTGATATAAACATAGCAGCTAAACTTTTTATAGAAATAATGAGGCATAATTATTATAGTTGAACATAAATAAACAAAATCTTTATTAGTACAGTTAAATAAACAAATCTATAAAGAAAACATAAACATTATATAACATAGACTCACGCCTATATTCCCCACAGTGGGTATGCAGAAGTGTATGCAGAACATATCTTTGAGGTGTACAATATTGTATCGTAATATGATGAGCGAGGCAACCATATATTTGCAAATTGATATTATCAAACAAAAGCCATCCTCCCTTTCGTTTCATCGATATTTTGCTACAAAAGTAAATTTCCAAGAACCAAAAACGTAGTTGTTTCCCAGAGAGCAAATAGAGGTAATTATTTTATTATAACTTATCGTAGGTAAATAAATTAATGATTCGTACGACTCGCTCCCGAAAATTTTAATAACACATTAAAATGGTCATTAATTTTACACCCGATAAGCAATTATAACGCTTGATCGGATATTATACAGTCATATTTGACTTTTTAATTACAGATTTAAGATTGTATTTGTCATATACCCAATGGAGTGAAAACTGGAGATATGGGTGTGACATTAGTCTTGAATCTCGCTTTTTTTTGCTCCTAGTCCTTACCAATGCGTTAGCATATATACTTATATATTATTATACATATATTACATATTATATTCTCGATAATCATCTGCCTAGCCTTTTCCCAACTATGTTGGGGTCGGCTTCCAGTCTTACCGGATGCAGCTGAATACCAGTGTTTTACATGGAGCGACTGCCTATCAGACCTCCACAACCCAGACACTGGGTTACACGATACCCCTTGGTAAGACTGGTTGTCAGACTTTCGGGCTTCTGACTACCCGTAACGACTGTCAAAGATCTACATTTGATAACCGGGGCCAACAGCTTAACGTGCTATCCGAGGCACGGAGAGTGATACTTAATTTATAAAACGCACATAACTTACGAAAAGTCAGAGGTGCGCGCCTTGGGTTCGAACCCGAGACCACTGACTTGCCAGTCAACGGTCACCACCACTAGGCTATCACGACTCTCGACGACACGATTCTCGATAATATCAATATATATTATCGAGTAGCAAATTATTATTAGAAAAAAAACTTCTATCAATATATAGGTAAAGAAAAATAAATTTTCTACAAAATAATGTTTTGAACCAAGTTTCTATATTGGAAAATTAAACGTAGGTACCTATATGCAAAGTTCCCTCGTGAGTAGACATTAATCCTCGCTGCGGTATGAGGTTATTTTTTTAAATTTTAGTTTATCGTCATCAGAACTGAACAACTATACAACATTTCAAATTCGTAAGTTTGGGGAAAATGGTTCAAATTTGGCTTAAAAGACTTTACCCAAACACACGCTAGTTCGTTAAATTATATAAAAGATCTTATATAAGAATCTAATGTAGAAAAAAAAATTTTTATTTTTTTATTTTTTTATAGACTCACGCCTGTATTCCCCAGAGGAGGTAGGCAGAGGTGTGTAGTACACCCACGTTTCGCCGACTGTGTAATAATAAGTCCCATGTAATAGGGGGCGAGCCTATTGCCATTAACCGGGCACAATTCCAGACTCCGTGCTGCTACTGAGAATTTCCTAATGGAAAAACCCAATAACACGTTGCCCGACCCGGGGATCGAATCCAGGACCTCGTGCTCAGCAGTCGCGCTTGCTACCACTAGACCAACGAGGCAGCAAAAAAAAATTAAATAGATATTCTATTCGTAAATGATACCTTTTTAATCAATTCAATAGGTACTCAAATTACTATTAGGGACTTACGTTTAGTATGCATCATGTTAGAACAACAATGGACAAAATAGTTCGTCACCAAACTTTCGCCGCTGCTCATTCACCACAACAAATTGTTCCCTAAGCCCATTCAATCCCGAGAAACACACGTCAAACTTATTCAACTCTACACCAATTTGACATCCAATTACAAATAGCTATACGCATTTAGAACGAGCTTCGTAGGTACGGCATGCAACCCTATTGATATACGCAAACAGGTTTGCTAGAGCGTAATATACCGGTAAGTAATTACTGACATGGCTATTCGGCATCGGATTGTAACAGCCACTGCTACGGAAGCCGATAATTACAGTTGAATTTGATAAGGCAGGTATTGTTGTCATGGTTTTCGGGTTAAATAAAACCTGTATTTTAGCCTGCAATATTGGATGTTTTTCTTTGTTTAGTGTTATTTGATATCGATGTATTTTTTGTTTCTTTACGAATTAGGGTTGTCATTTTCTCATAGTGCCTTTCTGAAGCATCTACAACGAGAAGTGATGTTCTTATGATGGCTTTGTAAATGACATATATGTGTGTAACGGGACGAATCCGTTGAAAAGTTGTTTAATTAATAAATGTTTATGTTGCAGAGAAATTAAGAAAACGGAAAATGGTTACCAGCTTCTTCCAATGGCTTTGCTTCCATGGATAAAATTTTTCAAGGGATATTTTTCTTTGCTGTGTGAAATAAAAATAAGCCAATAAATACATTTTTGCATTTAAAGGACACAAGGGAAAAAATCAATCAACACAGGTGGTCCATAAATTAATTATCACTCTCCGTGCCTCGGATAGCACGTTAAGCTGTTGGCCCCGGCTGTCAATTGTAGATCTTTGACAGTCGTTACGGGTAGTCAGAAGCCCCAGTCTGACAACCAGTCTTACCAACGGGTATCGTGTAACCCAGTATCTGGGTTGTGGAGGTCTGATGGCAGTCGCTCCATGTAAAACACTGATATTCAGCTGTATCCGGTAAGACTGGAAGCCGACCCCAACATAGTTGGGAACAGGCTAGGCAGATGATGACAGGTGGTCCAGTGGTTGGCATTCAACAATAATTAATTAAATATAAAATATACTTCAATAGAAAACACATATTTAATGGTATATACTCTTTATAAACTAATACTAAGTACAAAAAAAATCTCAGACTCCTCAGTGAACGCAATAAGCATAATAAAAAGGAATACAAATTCTTCTCCTAACACAATTATTATAGCTTTTATTCAGGAATTATTGAAAAGCTGTGTGTGAGTTTTATATTTTTTTTATTAACATGGAAACCACCAAAAAGCACTTGGCCACGCAGAGACTGCACATGTGTTTGTTATACTATATTTTTAGAAAACATTATCGGCCATAATGTGTGCCAAACATATGCAAACGGGTCTCATTTACATGCTTTTCAAATACATTATACAATTAGTCGTGGAAAATTGAGCCCGAGATTTTAGAGGCTGCGTTATTTTTTTTAGACGGGTCGAAATATTTTCATCCACAAAAATATTTTGCTAGAAGATTAATTTGCAGGAATTCGGGCGTTTGCTTTTTGAGTCTACTTATCTTCAGCCTGCCTGGGTCTATTTAAAAAAATATTATTTATTATACTACTAATAGTAATGTGAAAGTTTGTGCAGATGTTTATTACTCATTGACGCGTAAACTGTTGAACAGATTTGAATGAAAATGATCACAGAGATAGACCCAGTCCTGAATTAACACGTGGAATACTTTTAACCACTACGTGGGAAAAAGCGCTGGTAAAAGCTAGTATACAATATTATTTTGTAATATTACTAGGGTATTTATAAACAAATCTTTAATATATAAAAGCAAGGAATGCGGCTACTCAATTAAATGAAACGCTTAAATAAAATCAGCGCAATAACATGCAATATACTGTCAAGTTGTTGCACGATCAAAAATAAAATAAGCTGTTATAACCCCGAAAATACTCCGGCTATAAAAACTCCTCCAACCGCAATAAAATTTTTGTTTAGAATTTAAAGCAATATTGTTGTTGAAGGAATGATAACAAATACGATTTAGAAACGTTTCACTAAAAGATTACGGCTATAAACGAGACAAATAGGTGCGGGATAAAAAGCCTATCTAGACTTTTTATACTCTTTGTATTTTTTACCTGTGGGCGACATAGACTCTATTTTATAGAAAACTAGCTTTACTCACGGATTGATTTCGGGAATGCTCGACTAGTTTTGAACTCGACGCGACTGCGACGCCGCCGCGTGACTACACTGGCTCTTGAATATGGACTCCGTTTGAGTTCGAAACTAGTCGGGCATTACCGAAATCAATCCGTGGATAAAGGGTAAATATATAAGTATGACTAACGAAAGTTATTGTTCTAAAAAAACTAGCTTTTTCACGTGGCTTCCGTGCCTATTATATAAGCTGATCGCAGCGCTACCTACCGGATCCAACTAAAGTTATAAAACATCCAGGTACCGACACAAATACACAAAAACATGTCAATAAAATCGGTCCAGGCACTTCGAAGTTATACGCGGAAAAACAATTTTAGGAATTTATTTTCATTTATTATAGACTATTCTAGTGCTTCTCCCGCGATCACGTCATACTACGGATTTCTGATTTTTCATCCCCTATTTTACCCGTCTAGAATTGGATTTTGCAAAAATGCCTTCCTACCTCTGGGGTAATCAAGGACTGTTTCCTCAAAATTTCAAATTTCTACCGGCATTAGCTGTACGTTGTCTGTCAGCCAGTCGTGGTATTGTTAAATATTATGTAAAGATATTTTTCATGAAGATTTTTTTTGTTTTATTTAATTTAATAAGAATTACATACAGTACACTAGAAGGCAAGCGATTCCTTAGCTGCTACTGAATTGCAAGAAGACTGCGATTAGCTGAGTTGATTCTTGATGTGACCTTGTTGATAAAGATATAGTGCTTATAGATCCGGATACTCATGGTCATAATCATAAAAGAAAGTGAGCAAACGCCTTTACCAAAAACAAACTCTAGAAACTACTACCCTAGATAGCGATTAATAAAAAAAATTACTTCCTTATTCCTAATTATTACTATGTCAATAATGTATGATATTTTTTCATGTGAACCCAAGTTTAATTATTAAAAAAATATTAAACATAGCTAAAAACACAAAAGTGATGAAGAGAACGAGGTCAGGGCTGCCACCAACCTTGATTTTACGCTCCTTGTCGACCCGTCGAACGACCCGTAAAAGCAACACTGAGTTCCGCCCATAATTTAATTTAAAAAAATAAGGAAACTCTTTTGTTACAAAATTAAGTTAGGCCTGTAATTAAAACGTAATATAATTGGGCCACGTTTATGAATGGCCTATTAATTTTAAGCCGGAGTCAAAAGGATTTTAATGTAAGGGTAGAGGCGTTTATTTTAGGGAAAGTTTAGCAACTAACAGGGTTCAACGGTGACTTGTTGGGGATCACCTGTATTGCGGATTCCGACGGCGAACAAATTAATTCCTTGCAAAAGTTCTGGTTTTCATTATTAGTGGTCGACATGCGTTGGGTTTCAGTTTGGCAAGCTTGTATTCATGTTTCGGTCAGAAATGTTCGCAAGTTGAATGGAAGGATTTGTCTAATACAGTTCAGTTGAATCGTGGACGATTATAGCTTGAATAGCCTTTATAGCAAGTACCTTATGTGTCTTTAAATTATGTTAATTAAGTATAAAGATAGTTGCATACACCATTACTTTGATAATACAACTCTAACAATTTAGCTTCGTTTGTATTTATTCTTCCTTTAAGGACGTGGTTTTCAAGAATTAATTATTCAGAAGTTTAATTTGCGTGGATGATAATTTGCTTATTTTCTCATTTTGTACTTAATAAATGTAAAACAAATTATTGTGGACTTCCATTAAAGATATATATGGTAGTTTGTATACAGCCCTAAGTCTTAGTTCTGTATATTAATATACATAAAGTTATTAATTTTTCTAGTGTGAGGCAACTTTATATTTTTTATAAAGTGTCATATGTTTTTCTCGCAGACACAATTTAAACGCATTAAAACAAATACATGACAGCCCTACTATCTATAGGTAAGAGTTAATAGAACAATGCCATACATTTACACATCGGACCAATCGTTGGCAATGCACCAACTAATGAACAAGGCAACAAACATATCATTTAGAATGGAAATTTTATATCTAGTCATAAATAATCAGCTTTATATAATTAGTTTGAAACGTCGACATGTTTTATTTTGGCTAAAGTACGTGAATTTGCGGACATTGACCTTGTGAAATAAATTTTAATTTTCTCAATTTATTGTGCAACTAGCTTTGGCTCGCGGCTTTGCCTGTGTTAATTTAGAATTTAAAATTCAATCATGATTTGAAAAACACGTGGCGTCATTTATTATCGTTAATATGACTATTCGTTATTGTTGTTTTTCCTAGGAAAAATACTTTTTTCGAGATGAAAGGTCGCCTATGTCCATTTCTGTACACCTGAAAACATATATATAAAATTTCAGGATGATTGGTTCAGTGGTTTAGGCGTGAAAAGGTAAAATACAAACTTACTTTCGCATACAATAAATTATTGAACAGGAGTTAGAATAGTTAGGATTTTACTGTTGTGGTGCCGCATTGGTTACGGACCCGTTTAGCGACTAGTAGGTGTGGGTTCGATGGTTCTGATGGTAAACCGTGTTGTAGTCTACAAATTCTACAATGGAGCTACTTTGAATGAGAAGGACAGAAGCTGTCGTTCAGCTCCGTCGTGCAGATCCGTCCCTAAGGGACGCATGTACGTAACAAAACAAATAAAGACAAACATTGTTTATCTTTCTCGGTTTGTTTTGTTCATGGTCATACGAGCCAATAATTTTAATTTCGCTTTGCACTACCGAGGTGATTGACCTTTAAGCAATTTTTATTTCTGATGAACCATACATTACAATGTTTAAATACAGTTTTTTAAACTATTTCTTAGTTTCTATTTTTCTAGAAAATCGTTTCAAGTCTCATAAAGTTTATAACAGATATTTCCGCTGGTTGGAACCAAACGGTTCGCTTCTACTTTACGCATGCGCACATCATTCTAAAGAGTGATGTTCCATATACCCGCATTTAGAGAATAAATATTACAATTTGGGGATCTTCAAATCGAGAGTGGAGAGTCAGCTTAAAGGCAGGTGTGCTTCACAGAGGACTAAAAACAGCGCTATAAAAAAGATATAGCTTATAAGATGTTTTTTTACCTGCAGGATTTGAACCTACGATCTACAGGTTCAAGTCACCCGCCGCTTTGTCAACTGAGTTATTCCTAAGCCTGCCCATGCTATCGCAATTTACCATCTCAGATGGTATTTATCTACATCTACCACTACTATTTTGGACGGGGTACTAGAAAGCTAGCAATTCTAAATATGGAGTTAGTTGTAACTTAAGGCTAGCAAATATTGTAACTTAAAAATTTACTTGTACATCCCAGGTTCAAATCCAGCTTATAATAATTTTTTCACAAAATTTGGAACTAGCGTATGCTTTGCATGCAAAAATAATTTATAAAAAATACTTCCTATATTATTAAAAGCTTTCATGCATGAAATAAAAAAAAAACATTTTAAAAATTCAGAAAATTTAGTAATTAACAACAGATAAACGAAAGAATACAGGGGGTTCTTAACAGGTTCGCTGTCCCTTCAACAGACGCAATAGAAAGAACAATAGCATGAATCATATATGATTCACAGGACAGGGAAAGGATTAAAACAGAAAAACTCCAACATAAAATCTGCCGAAAATCTGTTTCGCTTGTATAAAAACTATACTTTGTAGAGACGTTGTTTCACTTTGACTAACATTGAACGTAATGTATTCTGAAAGTTCAGTGACTTCAGTTAGAAATTGAAATCATAATATTGGACTTTTTTGGACTTACTTTAACTTAGGAATATTCGTCAGAATTCTTTATTAACTTTGAAAGAAAATTAATAGCTTATATGTAGGTTTGTACCACGAACACAGCTTGTAGGAAAGATATCCTGATTTTACATACTTTGCATGAACTTTCAAACAGTTTGTGATTTAACGGCTCAACAGATTTGGATGAAATTTGGCGTAAAGTTAAATCATGGTGTGTATTAACACAGAATACTATTTAATACTATGATGTTTAACATCCACCTAAGTGAAGTCGAAGGCTAACCCTGGTAATGTACACAAACCAAAGAAAATAGCGTAAAATCTCTAACGGACGTCGCCATAGGACTAAACTAATCATTAACATTATTTTCATATATTTATAAAAAAGAATGTCAAGTAAAAGTCACACACTCAATTGCTCAAAAAAATGCAGTCTGTTTTGGGCCTTAGAGATCCGAATTTTTTAATTTACGAAAAATTAAGTGATTCTATCCAATTAATTATTTAACTTTTTAAAAATTAAAAGAACATAGTATTTAATCCAATCGCATTGTATCCACAAACACTCATTTAAAACGACAAAGACTAAATTACCTTCAGATGTGACATATGACTTTGTGTAATGACGCAGAAATGACGTGACGTGGAAACCTCATTGAGGTGGAAAGTAAGCCTGCCGGCGGTGAGGGCTTCGGCGTCCTCTTTACAACACTAACGGTAACCTTAGGCTTGTTTCACCTTTGTGTTTAGTTTACTGTAAGGGGACCGATGTTTAGTTATTAAGCAAGAATGGAGTATTTAAGACAAAAGCGGTAGCGATAGAAAACTTTTTGTATTTTAAGTATTATCTTTCTAACAATCAAATTTAATTTTATTTATCCAAAGCAATACATTGTTTTTAAACGGTTTTACTTAGCTTGACCTATTTATTATTTGGTTCAAATTTAGTCATCGATATTTCACCCCCTTCCTGTTGACAGATTGATCTGATATTTGGTACACAGCTTTAGTTTTGATAACAAAACCGTTTTACGTAAAAAAAATGTTTACATATTATTATGTTTACAAATTGACAGGTCTAGGTGTTAATCTCGATTCGAAAATTGAATGTTCCGTAGAAAATTCATCTGGGTTCAAATTTAATAAAAAAACGATAATCCCAATCTGGTTCGCTTTGCCAGTATGCAACGCTCCTAATCCTGTAAATGCCAGGGAATTCTACTCCAGCAATTTCCCGCGATTGCTATTCAAAGGAGTTTTCCGGGATTGGAATCGGTGGATCTTATCTTTTCCGATAACACTAACTGCCTTGATCAGATCTGTGTACCTACGTCTAATCTGGAAAATTGGCTCGTATTACACACATTTTTTACTTGATTTTTATTATGGTTTTATCATGAAGGTAGTGGTATGAAATTTGAGTGTCGAGCTCTATTGAGTAACTTAAAAAGTTGAATGTTCGATTTCAAAGATTTGAAAAGTTTTATTTTTTAAATAGGGAATATGACTGAAGAACATATTTTGCTTATCGTAACTTTAAGATATAATACAATACATATACTTGTAGATAAATAACAGTATTTTTTAGGAACAATTATTTATCTATTTGGAGTGATCTAGGTTATACACTCAGCCGTCATTTTTCTATATCCAGTCGAGAATGTTACACATAATTCTAAAAACGAAATAAGTACCTAGGTAAGATTTAACTCTATTGTATCATAAATTTGCAATAAAATCTGTTTAGAAACCCATGGAAAACCTCTCTGCGCTCACAATTCAATAAACATTACGAGCTAAGAGTCACTTACATTGCCAGTAACAAATGCGATCCACGAAGGTAATATGGTAAAGCTATCTTCAGTTGATTTTAGCCTCGCCGTCAGCGCCCAGTGAGCCGCATCGTTTGTGATTGGATAAAGGGTTCCACACATTTCGTTGAGAGCGAGAGTGCAGGCCGGGACTTACCTACGAATTATTTATGAGGTTACATGGGGCCCCGGTAATAAAGCATAAGATGCGGACCATGTAGAAAAAGAATTATTTATATTTGATGATGAAATTTTTTGAGTGTTTCTAATCTTTATATTTCTAAAGTATTTTGTTTCGTAAAAAGATATTCCTTTCTTGATTTAAAGATAAGGAATTGCAAATGTTGGGAGTGTGTAAGAAACAAAAAATAAATTAAGACTAATAAAATGTTGCTTTTTAGAGAACATACTTTGTATAGACGACTTAATTAGTTGCCTAATACTTCAGCAACAGCCAACATCTTAAAAGACCTATTTAAATTTAAAAAGTTAATAAATCTAGGATTATTAATTAAGCAAAGTTCCTAACACTTTTAATTTTCGTAGTAATTAAGATTTTTTTTCTTCTGACACTAAGAGGAGTTTTTTATTTTATTCAGACTTTCCTTGAAATATTTAGCCAATTAGAGAAAAGGTTTGAATGAAAGTATTTGAAGGATGATTAAATTATTACTTTTTCTATTGTCTGGGCAGCCCTTTTGGTTGTTGATAGAAATTAGTACTAACCTATCGCTTACCAGATTCGAAGGGATCTAATAAGAGATATGCTTCGATACTACCTACAATATAATGATATATTACTTTTATTCAGATATAAACATTAAAATGATTAAAATACAATTAAAACTAAAACTAAAAACTAATACTAAGCTAAAACTAAAAGTAAAATAAAAAGAGAAAAACTTAATCTAAAAGACCGCTTCCAGTGGGCAATGTCCCCAAAACGCTGGCTGCATTGCCACGTTGAATGGCAATGCTAAGCCTTTGAGCTAGGTATAGGCCAGCGTTTTGATCCCAATATCATTGATCTAGGTACTTAAAGTAAAAAAAAAACCAATAAATTTAAATATAAGATAGCTAAAACTAAACGCCACAATCAATAAATTATAGTGACGAAACGTATTGTTCCAATTAAATACAACGATTTAGTTTCTTTCCTTCCGTCAAACATTGGGCCTGCTGCCAAGAAGTACCTACCTACCTACGTTAAAATATTGTTGTTATGTGGACTAATAGCCTTCTGAAAACAGTATATTATTATACTCATTAGGTAAGATGTAGTATTCGCTAAAACGAAGAAGAATTTAGAGGACATTTTAAAATAAAGCCGTGTATTTATATTTCGTTTATTTATAATTTGGATGTCTTGACTTTCTATGATGTCACATGCGATGCGTTGAATATTGTGCAATACATTTCGTGAATATTATTTCCGTAGATATAATTTAGATATTTTTTTTATATGTAGGTAAAAATAATCTAAAATACTGACTGCTAAACTCTTCTTCAATAATATTTTCTTTATCATTTTTTTTTTGTAAAACCATTAGGTGTTTTATGCCATGCTAAAATCCGAATCTATTGTCTTCGTGAAACAAAAAAAAAATAAAGGTTAACCTATAAATAAATTTAGAAGAAAAAATCCACCATGTGTCATTTGACCGGACTATTCCGGGCCCGTCGAGTCGGAATGCGTTCTCAACATCTGTTAGGCATTAACTCACCGGCGACGTTAGTTGTATAATATACAGCGTCAACGGTAAACTAATGAAATAACAATTGAAAACCTTATGAAATCAGTCTGACTGTCCCTCAAGATAGAATAGATATAACCGAAATATTTTTTTTTAAATTGATTGGCTCACTTTTGACCACTGACAGATGTGAGCAATAATGAAAATGGACACCTACAATATTTTCTAGCATTTTTCTTTAACGCATACATTTTGATAACTTTCTAAGCGAACTGAACTAGGTATCAATATCTAGCTTGCACTGTCGATATTTTCCTCTACATGAAAACGTTCCAAACGGATATTGGCTTGTACTACTTTGTACCTACTTTCAATAATATTCAACTTTGCAGTTTAGAATCAATGCTGTATAGACATCTCTTCCCTAATGTTAACAAATTATGATGATTTTATTTTAATATTGCATTATTGCGGACTACTGAATTATTATTTTTTTTATGAAGGAAGAAAAAATCAATTACCATCAGGATCTTTCTTCAATAATAATAGCTGCCTGACCGAATCTCAGCGCAGCTCGCAGATTGGCCATCAACCCAGGAGATACCTGGAGTGTGTTTTAAACAGGTGCTATTCCCTCACTCTCAAAATCCGATGGCAGGGCAATCCGACACGACCTGAGAAAGATCAGGCGCAGGACCGGGTTTACATGCACACCGAAGCATGGAAGAAGTGTCTAAAATGGTCTACATGAATAACAAAAATATGATTTTCATACAAAAAATAGGTACCTACCTACTTTTACTACCTTTACACAATTCTATAATACGTAAAACACGTTTTTTCCTTTTCATAAATTCTTAAAAATAATTTTAGATTAATATTTCTATTCTAGTTAGAGTGAATGTTCAATGTTCATGACTTTGCGATCACCTATTTACACATTGAGTGTGTTTTTGACATTACCCATCCAACATGTTAGTCAAGGTCAATGGTGAAGGGCTGTTATTGTTCGATGATATTGATTGAAATTTGAGAATTCGGTCTATTTGTAAGCAGTACACGCTTGGCGTATCTCTCTTGAGCAAAAATGAAATCAATGTTTTGAGAATCCCTCGAGACACTGGATAAGCGAGTAAAAATTTAATGTTACCTTAAAAGAATATTATATACTTTAATATAAAAGTATTTTAAGGTAAGTATTATGAGATGTTTATGTTCAACGGCTTAACGTTCATTAATGATATTAAATAATTTCGAACTCAGTTCGATTTATTTAGTTTTTACCTCAATTTTTCGTCTCACATTCCAATTTCCGCGTTTCAATAGTTTTAATTTCAATAGTTTTGATATTAAACCGGATAGGTATTTCGAAAACAATTTTGTAAGTATGTCAAACAATTTGCAATCAACTAGTAGGTAATGATCATCCTTCAATGATCATCCTTCAATGATCATCCTTCAAAAGTCCTGTCTAGTATGCAGCACTTCTAATGATAATATTGTGACAACAAGTACCTTATTGTGAATTGTAAATAAACTGAATTGATTAGAAAAGATTACACAAAAATTAACAATTAAATTACCTTCAAGAAATAATAAAATGACAATTAAATTCAAATTAAACGCCATATCTAGAATAAGGAGGTGCTTAAAATAATTCTGCAAGACCAGATAATAGTTTTATTGAAGAATTCGTTTCACGTAAACATAGACGCCATTAGTTCACCACTTATCGTTTTCAATTGTGTAGAAATTTACCTTACGTACAGACTAAATAATGTGGACCATTATAGATCAAATATTTTACCATCTCGCTGTTATGACGCACAATTTGTATACCTAATGGAATTCATATGTATACTATCTTTATACCTATATATTATAAAACAAAGTCGCTTCTCGCCATCTGTCCCTTTGTAAGCTTAGGTCTTTTAAAATGCGAAACGGATTTTAATGCGGTTTTCAACAATAGATAGAGTGATTCAAAAAGAAGGTTTGTACATATTATTGAACCCGGTAAGTAGCGCTGCGATCGGGTTATATTAGAACCACCGGGGTGAAACCGCGTGATATAATTTTGATGATTGTTTTTTTAGAATATAATTATTATGTAAAGAAATAAACAATGTTACTAATATAATTATTATGTTAATAATATAATTATTCGTTATAGCCGACAAAAAACCAGGCTTGTGAATATTCTAATCTTTATAATTTAATATTATAAAATGGGAAAATATCGAGGCACGGCACTAATAATACAAAATCATAAAAGTTTATTAGATTTACAAAGAATATGTAGATTAACTAAGAAAGTACATGACATAGAAAAAGTCACATTGTACATGCCAGGTTTGTTCCACAACCAACTGCTTACAAAGCGGGTCCGTCACCAATGCGCCAACACGTCACTCGATACCTTATGCGATTTAAATGGGTACATTACGGTTTATACTTCCCAACTGCCTCACGGCTTCTAAGCCCAATATTCAGCGTTAGTTACACTTCGACGTCCATTGATGGATTAGTGCCCGCTTTGATTAATCTCTTACAAGCCAATAGAGCGATGTATTAGACAGACTGATCTATTCAACATTCTGACATAAGCACTTACGTATTTGAGAAATAGCACGTTATGTGATTATCATAAGACGAGCCAGATTTGATAACTAGTTTTCAAATTAATTTTCTTCGAAAACTGCTTGAAATTTAATTTTGTCCCATCTAATTGGTATTAACACGAGTTCATTTTTTCCAGCTAATTGATACACAATATTTATTTAATTATATTAAATAGAACGGCTGAAATCAATTTACTAATCATTATACAAAGTATAAAGGCTAAAAACCAATACAACAACAACCCTATCCTATGTCGCCAAGAAAAGAATAATGAGCATCCTTGGAACTCTAAATTGTACCTATAAAAGATCTGTGTACAAAAATGTAGCAAATTATTTTTTTTACAAAAATGAAGTAGTCAATAGTCATTTATTGGTAATTTTGCACCTACCGACACACACATGACACACGCATACACCAATTAGGTTACGTATAGCATTGTAAAACATGCAAATGGATTTATGTCTCTAATTGTACATCGACATACTGCCGATTAGAGTGGTATGATAGTATTCAGGCCCCAATATAATTTTACATCCTATCATCCCAATGTAGAGCATGTTCAAAGTATATACTCGTTTAAGTTCCCGATTGACCTACTGATATCAAGAATAACATTGTTTACATCAACACACGTTTGTGTGGGGTCGTAAAGGTCTTGCACTCGGCTAGCACTTGAAATAACTTTATTGATGGACAGCGCTATTAAACTTTGATGGTCGCTGTCATAATGGCCGCTGTTACTCGTGTTTACATTGTCGCTCACATAAATTACACATACAGACAAACGATTCATTATTGTCTTGGTAAATAGTAAATAGATCTAAGTATAGTTTGAGTTATAGTGAAAGCTACATAGATGTATGCATTTTGGATTCAAAATCAAACTATTTTTATTCATGTAGACCATTAGGCACTTGTGAATCGTTGTTATTCTAATACAAGTGTGACTTTAGTTTATTCATAGTTTGAAAACTAGTGTAGCAAATAAGGCTTTAAATAAAAATTAATTACACCGGATACATACATACTCGTACATAAACTCACGCCTCTTTCCCATGGGAGTAGGCAGAATATACAGAACGCCACCTGCTACGGAACCTACATACCTACTCCTTTTGCTTCGTCCACATTCATACATACGTCTAGTCATGTTTGAGGCACGACATCACATCGATGTCGTCCTTCAACACAACAATAATACTAAAACCGTATTTTTAATTAAAAAAAGTATTAAGTACCTAATATTTTATACGAACAGTTAAATTAATAAGTGCCCGATTTTTCGTAAAAACAAATGCAAAACCATCGCTCCAGTCCAGTGTTCCTACTAACAACTTGTGATCTAAGACCTAATTTAATATCTTTGCCAAAGTTGCTACGATTGCTAACGATTTGTTAGAAATAAATAATTAAACATGTTCATAATTAAACATTAAACGTGTTATACCTATAGGAGCGCCCGAAATGTTCCAGAAAAATGCATAATAAACCCACTGATTGTGCTGAAACTCATTGAATATGTGACAGATTTAAAAAGGCCTTCTTTTTTCCAAAACTGCACAGTGACGTCACGTAGTTAAACAATGTCACGTCAGAATTATTGACGCATACTTCAGTTCATAAAAGTGTTCGCATACTCGTCCATTCACTTTTATGTAATGGAAAATGTAGTCGAACTATATCTCACGTAATGCCTAGTAATGGCTTTTCGTTTGAAAAGGAGCCAAGCGCATTTAAACGTTCTGTCAAAATAGTTTTTAACATTACTTCAAGTGTACTCAATAATTGGACAATCGGAGTTTTTGTGTACACGTGTGAATTCTTTAGCACGTGGTAAAAGCGGTAGAGCAGAAATAATAAGTACCTATCTTTTATGTGTTTATTCAATGGAGTAAGTACTATTTTATTTTATCCCTACGTGAATTAGAATAATGTTCGTTTGTATTTTTATTGCACAAAGTATTTTTCTACTAAACAAGCAGATTATCTGGTAACACTGACCTTACAAGTGTAGGAATTTAGGGAATCGTTTCAGGCGTAAATGAAAGAAAATATTTCACTTGAAATAAATGTATTTTCTGACTCTTCACAAGGAAGACTTTTTTATAGCAATGACAGATAGCTTAGCAGAAAAACAACTGAGGACAGCAGTCTGCTGTTACCTTATAAATTGTTTATGTTTTTGTAACAGTGAAGGCTTTACTAAAAAGTAATAATAGATTAATTTTTGCTTATTAAATAAGCTAAATAGTCTTTTGACCAAGCTCCTTAAATAAAGATTAAAAAAAAAAAAAAAAAAGGTAAATATCAACAACAAGCAATTGATTTTCTTTGTTATGAAATTATTATCTTATCGATAACAAATCATAATTTAGTAGCAATGTAACACATAGTAATATTGACATGTTGAGAAACTGGGATTAATGGGACTTGGAACAACTTGTCCTGTCTTAGCTTGATAGTTTTAAAATTATACTGTAAAATAGCAAGCAATGAAAATTACGCATAAATATTTCTGTAAGCCAAAATATCGAAGTACATATTACATTATCTATAGACTCTGTAGAGTCTACGATATAATACTGTAACTTGTAAGTCAAAATAGTTTATTCTGCACAGTGTTCTCTATATCACACGTAGGAACCATTTTGAACAAGGTTAACGTCCATAGTAAAGTAAGTATGCTGGTGACCGATTCTGGCTAAGCGACGGCGAACGCCTACAAGCATAATAACCTTTAAATATTATAACTTCCATAAAACCGGGAGCTAACCCGTCCGTCGCTGGCAACCCTGAGCCGTGGGCCTGTTTGTTTGAATATTTTATACAAGTGTTCTCGGAAACCATCCGCAGTCGCAGCTGGAGTGGCGGTCACATGTTCAATATATTTATACGATTTTTCTTCAGCGTTCGTCGTAAATCGTATTACAACATGAAAAATGACGCATTTAAGTACTTTGTTTTTATATGGTTGTCCATTGTTGATAGATTTTGTGCTAGTTAAATTAATTTATTTGTAAAATACGTATCGTTGTATACCACACACCGTTTGAAATCATTTATTCTTATAATACGTAGGTTTCGTAAAAACGTCCACATATCTATATTTTTGAATTATTATTCATCAGTATTTTAAAATGGTTACAAACTATCCGTCATACTCGTGTATTTATGCGCATGGGCTACAAGAATTTTATGCCTTATTTATTGAATGATAAGACTTATAGATACTCGTATATAGAAATAGACATAGATAGAAATGTGATATTATTTTGCGCGAATAAAACTGTATCCATTCATAATGCATAAACACAACCTGCACAACGTGTTTGGATTCGTATTCATTTTTGCTCTGTGCAAATGAGGTTTAAATAGATATTAATGGCAACACTGGTACAGCAACAGACAACATCAATTCCATTCACTGATTGTAATTATATTATACAAAATATTGATTTACATAATTGTTATTATTACTGAGTTTACGGTTTACAAATAATTAATGGCTTGCAATTTGTGTTTTATACATAACTAATGATAACACACCTAATGCGTTGCATAATTTAGATGCTATTTTCAATAAATTATACTTAGGTATTTATTATAGGAACTCAATTATTTTCATAGCTTTCAAACTCAATATTAAGTAATCTTTATAATTTGGCGATTCATCAGTATTAACAAAACTTAATACAACACTATATTTATATTGTGTTTTTTTTCACAAGCGCCTAAGAATAATGAAATATATGCAGAAAATTCGGTAAAAACAAATGTAGAGATAACCCTGTTGTAAGTTGCGACGTTTTTGTTCGCATTACCAGCCGCGTTGGAGCGGTCACGTAGCGGGCACGGATTAACGTAAAACGTAGGCTTTAAAAAATTGAATACAATAAAATCTTACTTTTTTTACACTTTTCAGCTGGCGAAATGGTGTAAACGTGGAATATTTACTTTTATTTTCACAGGCTTATAGTAAGCCCTAAGGTAGTTAGACTTATTTGGATAGCCGGGTCCACACTGGTGGAGATCTACGATCGGACACTAAGTTTGTCAATGGCCGAGGATCGGTTGGTATAGTGAACGCTGTTCTCAACATGTTTGGATCGTCGGTTTTTTTATTGGACTGTCCGGTAAACCTACCGTGCGCGGTAGAGCCGATTTTGGCGTAGCCGGCTGTGGCGTGGATCGGGCGGGTGCTTTGATCAGCTACTATGGCGCGTTCACACTTTACACCAACCATGCCTTTGAATCGAGATTTTGCTATTTTTTAAAGCGCGCAGGGGCATGCAGTTCATTCAGACAAAAAAATACTACCTACCCTGACAGAAACAACGTAAGAGGACGATTTAGTGAAACTAAGTAGGATTTGTATACCAATAGGTATATGCCTATCCTGTCAAAAATATCTGTGCACGTCCCTTCCGGGTGCGACTGTGGATCGGCAGGTGTAGACTCGGCTCATGACAAATATCTACCTATTGAATTTTCTCGTCTTTACTAGGAAAATTGAGATAATTATTATAAAACTTTACTACGTAGTTTAAATAATATACACTCAAAATGAATATATGTATACATGGTTTATGTACATAACAATTTGTAGTTTTATACAAACCATGGCATTGTCACATTCACAGTGAAAATAAGTACAGGCCTTTAAATAAAAGGATAGTTTGAATGCAAATGAAGTACCAAAGAGCATTAATTAAGGACTGTACGCAAAATTAACGCAGTAAATAGAATTTAAATATTTTGAATTTCGCGCCCATTTTAAATTTCTACTTTTGTAACTCAGTTTACCCACAGCCAGTGTTTTGTTTCTACCCCTTGCTCTAAACAGAATCCGAGCGTCGTATTTTTTAAGGCAATTTTTTGGTGTTTTTCTAATAGGTAATAGAGAGATACTTAATTCAAATTGTATACAAAATAGGCTGTTTATTTATTATTGAGATATTCGATATTTTTATTTTTAAGAATTTATTCTAATTAAATTAATTTTTATTATATTTTTTTAGGTCTTTGTGATCAGCAATTACCAGCATATTGATTAAAGTTTTGTGTTTTTATTACTATTACTAATAACACATTAAAGTAAAAAAACGTAGTCAAATTTCCATGCACTATTTTTTGTACAAGTCTGTTAAAAAAAACCTAATTGACTCTTTCATTAATAGCGGAAACCTTTACTTCACTATTACTGGTGACATTCTTTAATTTATAAAAATAAGACTCTAAAAAAGCTAATACAAACGTTTTCTTAGGACTCGAGCCCGTTGAAAGTCCACGATAGGGTTTTTTATTATATTATTTATAATTTTCTCGTTGAAGAACTTAAACTCGCCGTCTTAATTTGCGTCTCGTAACAAATTACATACTTTTTCTTAACAAAAAGTTGTTTTATAAAGTGCCTCTGGGAAGATTGATGTCCATTATTAGGTAATTTCCTAAACAATTTCAGCAAAGGACACGACGTTAATCGAACGAAGCATGATTATTCCATGTTTCTGTTGAATCAAAGAAAAATGTTTGCTTTGTTGTAAAAATGAATTTTAACGTAATTCGTCACGATGCATACTTGACGTGCAAAATGATTATTACGAAATTGGTTTACATTCGCATTCCCATTTTTTATTGTTGATACAAAAAATGTTAATTTCTACTATTTCTTTTAAAATATTCGGAACTTAGGTACTAGTGTAGAATTAAACCGAAATAATTCTGAAAAAACACACATTCTTGTTTTAGTAAGACATAATTTACTACATTGAAAAAAGTTGTAGTCTTTTCAAATGGAATGCGTTTTAACAATTTTTTTTATATTTATGTAAATCCAGTATTAGTTATTTGAAAAACGTAAATCTTTCTTTAAAAAAATTAAAAATTGGCACTAGCTGAAACAAGGATCTTAAAAAACGAATGACTATTTAGGCCCGATTTCACCATTTATTTTAAAAACCGTGTTTAATAAAACTAAGTTCAGCCCTACGCAAATTGCAGTTTTGAACTTATTTTAACGCTTGAACCGAGTTTAACGCTTGAACTGAGTTTAACTTGATTGAACGCGTTTAGTGTCAGTGGTGAAATCAGCTCTTAAAGTAATAATAAGAATGGTTTCACGATGAGGGTGGCATATTTTTTAAAAACCCTCTATTATTAATAAAGAATAAAAAAAAAGGAAAAAAGGATGGTCTCGTGATACAGATATTGTTTAGTTTTTCAATTGCAATATTATACCGAGCGGTTAAGCGTACCTATATGAGTAAGTATATGATATGACTACGAATACTACGAGCCGTGTGTTACATTACAAAGGGTACCAACAGTCTACATTCGACTTACGTAGGTATGTTTCTTTTGTTCCTGATTGATAGCGGCCCAATTCTTCAGCTAATTCTAGACAAGTTGACACGAGACATTGTGTCAATGATAGCTCAATGTTTATTACTTTCCTTTGAACTCTAAACACTGATAAATTGATCTAATTTCTAGGAAAAGTATTTTCAGCGCTTAGAAGCAGTGATAGCCTAGAAGTGAAAACCGTTATATTACCAAGTAAATGGTCGCAAGTTCGAATGTACGCACAGTTTGCACACATCACTGACTTTTAAAATTCATAAGCAAAATTGGAAATTAATAATACCTAATCAGAATCACTTAGGAAGCGGTGACGAAAAATAGCTACCTAAGAGATTTTTTAGTGAGTAAAACTATATTTATATGTTTGACGGTTGTTTATCAACCACACGATAAAAAAACTACGATCAAGAAAATTATAATATAGGTACTGCACTATAAACAAGTCTGTCAATGTCACGATAAAGTTATATCATATTGAGAATTAATAGCAACGTCAAACGACTTCAATTCAACAAAACGGAAGACACAATCAATCGTATTATTGTATTTCGAACATTTATTCGACGACCCACATTCGGTATCATTTCCTGACGATAACCGGAGCAGGCTTCGCATCGAAATTAATTTAAATAGGCACATCCTTGTCTTTCTGCTCCACCGAGCGGGATTCGATTCGCAATTCCTACACCCCGATAGTTCCGTTTCGTTCACTGACTTAAAATTACTACGAAGTTTGCTACTCGCTTTTATTAGTTTCGGAATCGCCCGCTTACGTAAGCTGAGTTAGTATTTTTTAGCTTTCAAACCTTGTGTTTGATGATGTGGAAGGTCTCGTAGATGGTTCTCTTGGTGTGCTACATTACCTGTAAAAAAGATAAATTATTTAATTAAGTGGTAATCTCCTCAATTTAAAGGTCGAGAAATAAGACACAATAGAACTGATGATGAAAAATGTTAAACTTTTAACAAGGAAATGGACTGTAATAATTAATTTTCTACTGTGTCTTTGCAATAAATTAAATCACGCAGTACACTGACAAGTTGTTCTACGCACAGTCGGTGACATAACAAGACTGATATCTACGCAGATATCATCAGTTTTACCTACACAATGTGATCTAATTATAAAACTTTAAATATTTTCTTCAGCAAACCACATAAAGATGTTCCTACAAAATATTTAGATGGCGTCGTAAATCTGCGACACAATGTTTTGAAAAGCAAACTCGTTTGGTTGGTTCGAATAGTACAAAGTATTCGCCAAATGTTAAAACATAATTTTCAAGGAAATGTCTTGTAAAATATAAACTTCGTATAGTTAGAACAAATGGAATCATGTCGTCGTACACTGTGAGACGATGACATTGAAAATCTCATTATTACTAAATTTATGTTCCATGAAAGAAAAAAAGTGTCAGCTAATTGGCATCCGGAATTCGTGACCTGTTTGTGTCATTATTCTATTTAAAAAAAATCTTATAGCTCTGTTTACACGTAGATCGTAAAGAAGATACAATAACTGACGAAAGTTGGAAGGAAAATGTAGAAAAATTGTGTTTATCAGCATGAAGACTTGAAACTCAGGAGACATAAACTCTACACTGGTTTGCGAAATAAAATCTACAACAACTGAAGTACGAATCCCCAAGTTACCTACGATTTTAAAACGAGAATTTGATACGATACGACACGACAAAAGGTACATTTTTGGATTAATTCTATGGATTTTATCCGAGATAATTCAATTATTATTATTAGGGCGAGATTTACAGACTACTAAGGCTCTTTATTAACAAGACGGTTTTATACCCTGGCCGCGGTGCCGTTCCGGTGCTGGCTAAACTTGTTGACGAGACATTGTCGTCGTTAACAAACCCCTCACCTGATAACTAAACGTAAGTATTTTGTACGATATTAAAATCGTGCGTAGCCCCGGTGGAAAATCGTCTCGATCCTAAGACTTTTTTAAAATCATGTATTTGATAAAGCTTATGCTTACTACTAAACAAGACAGCCTCGTAACGTTATAAAGACTTTTTAAAAACTGTCAATAATCCAGTTTTGAAGAAAGTTTAACTTTCAATTACATTATTTATTGAAAGTTGGACTTTCTTTCAAGGAAATTCAGAGTGCGATTAGTAAATCTTGCCCTCTTAATTGATATACCCCTAGTACATAAGTACCTAGTTTAAAGCTTTACTAATGCCTTCTGTGAGTCTGCGGGACAACATGCCGACCACAGTTGAATTACTACCGATCCGGCGTGGTACAAGCTTTACCGCACATATTACGAGCTATGTGCATGCATAATTCAGTCAACATTGTACCAAGAAGTTAGTGCTAAAGCTTATTGCCAACTTGCTGGACTTGAAACTTGTGCTACAATTACGCAGAAACGTACACTGGAAAGATAGATCGGAAACAGATTTTCAAACATATCACTGTGAAAAAAAGCCAAGTTCAAAGAGAAGCAAATTCAAATAAAAAAACAAGCCGCCAATAACACGACTAGCTCCTAAACTACGGATTGTTTTAAATATTTGACGGGCGCATATTCACTGGCGGACTCTCGCGTCATCTACGAATAAACATTAGTACGCACTGAAAATAAAATATTATGCGATCGCATTTGTAACGCACGGACAGAAATAGTCCCGTGTGTCACCACAGTGTACACCGGCCTAGTATGGCAGGCGGGACACGATTGTCTCGTACGTTGATGCTGTATTCGAAATAGTGCGTGCCAATTTTGAACGATTATTAAGATTGAGAATGATTAGAACGCATCACGCGTAATGCTCTTTTTAAAGCTGTGATGATTTTTCATCAGAATTTTATTGGATAGATCGCCACTGTTGGCCAATTAGGGTTTACTTTACTTAATGAAGGCTCAAAAGGGAATTAATGTTGATTCTTCGATGAATTAAAAAAACGGAGTTTAATTTTAATTTGAATAATAACCATCATCTGCCTAGCCTTTTGGGCCAACTATTTTGGGGTCGGCTTGCAGTCTTACCGGATGCAGCTGAATACCAGTGTTTTACATGGAGCGACTGCCTATCAGACCTCCACAACCCAGATACTGGGATACACGTTACCCCTTGGTAAGACTTGTTGACAGACTTTCGGGCTTCTGACTACCCGTAGCGACTGTCAAAGATCTACAATTGACAGCCGGGGCCAACAGCTTAACGTGCTATCCCAGGGCACGGAGAGTGATAATTAATTTATAATACGCACATAACTTACGAAGAGTCAGAGGTGCGCGCCTTGGGTTCGAACCCGAGACCTCTGACTTGCCAGTCAACGGTCACCACCGACTCTCTAATTACAATTTGACTCGATAATTTGAATAATAACCAATTACATTTTTTTTTAATATTTAGAGACTAATATCTATTAGAAGAGTTCGTCATTAGTCAGATCTCCAATAAAATATTATTATTTTTTATATTATTCCATTCTGACAACAGACATAAATATTAGTTTCTATATCTTCTTTACAACATTTTATTGATTTTAATTGAGTGATATTCAAAGTACCTATGGAGCGTGCTTGGGCCTCATCTCTCTCCTCCTAAAGTCTATGAGAAAAACATGCAGTTAACTTTACAGACATATAGATCCTTGACGCATACAAACTTAATGCATACAAATTTCTATTTTATCTAAAAAGTATCTAAAAATGTAATAGCTGAAAGTCCAACGAAACCATTTAATTATCATTGCTGTAGCCTATGAATGATTAGTTTAAATTAATAATGAGTCATTCGAAATAGCTCTTAGAAATTTGAAATAGTTTCTGGAAACGGTTGAATAAGAAATTCACGGTAACATGTCTAGTGTAGGCACATTAAAATACACAGACCATTAATTTGCAGTCGGTTAAAGTAATTTTCTTGTAATATTACATTGTAACAGGTTTACAGACTCATGAGACACGCCTTTAAAAATAATTACCTATGTTGTGACCTAAAATGTGATACAAAGTTACACCTATTATATCGGTAACACATTAAACTTTAGCTCGTCAACATTGACGTTAGTAAAATTAAAAGTAAACGCTAGTGGGCAAGTTAAACACCTTATGGTTTTGTTAGTTATTTATGGTTAGTTCGAGTTACATTATGGTTTACCTATAGGTTAGTTACACCTCAGTGATAGCCCTGTAGGTCTCACGAATGCAACCCGCTGCCTGGCATGATTGTTTAAATATCCAATATTATGATCCAATCGATGTGTAAACATCATTTGGATCATAATACCTATAAGTACATCATTTTGCTCAATTAAAAATAAAACAATTATTTTACGAATGTAGAACATCGTCAAAACGATATTCTTTATTCAAAAATGGTACGTTATACATACATTCTATTTTCATAGACAACCTTTTCTTTCAGCCATATTGGTTTTATAAAAGTTTGATCACGTACGAATCCTGTACCTTCTATTCTATGCAAAACTGACTTTTGTCCAAGCTGTTATTAACGTAGACCGCACTGAGCTGAGATTTACTTATTTATTTTACAAACAGTTTCTTACTGTATTTACAGTTGACCAACACGTACAGTAAGTTAGCCTATGATTGTGTAGGTATACATAATCATTTATACCTTAATCTATACATGTAAAATGCTTTGTCCTGAATGACTGACTGACGGATCAACGCACAGCCTAAACCGCTAAACGTAGAGACCTGAAACTTGGAGGGTGTGTTCTTTGTATGACGTAGGGATCCGATAAGAAAGGATTTTTCGAAATTCCAGCTCTAAGAGGTAGAAAAACGGAGGCAAAGTTTGTATGGGACAACGTGATTTCTTGGTTCAATCTACTTCAAATTTTGCATAAACATTCTTTTACAACACGTGTTTCATATTTTCTTAAAACTCATCGCCTAACGGGGTTAAAAAGGGGTAGAAAGTTATTTTGGGGGTGATTTGCATCGAAGTTGATATCAATACTCATTAGTGCTTTTGATTTAAACTGGCTTGGTGCAATATATTACCCTTTAAAATTGGAATGTTAAATATAAATCGGATTAGGATTCGATATTTCAATTTTATTTGTTTTTTTTATATTTGAAAGAAAAACTTACCTTATACAGCTTTGCAAAAAATAGTCTGAGGCGGTGACAGCTAGAACTAAAACTAAAAATCTTAAAAACTAAGTTTGTGAGTACTAAAATAGCCATAAAGTGAGTCATTACATAATAATTGATGACAAAAAAATCGTTTTAGTAATACGTAAGCACCAAATAACTTGAAATTTTGAATTGTAGTATGAAAAGTGCACCAGTGGCGCCTCCAATATTTACAGACTCTTTTTTGCCAAAGTGTACCTTGATTTTCCTTTGAAAATTCCTTGGAAATCTTTTAGAATTAGATTATTATTATAGGCGACTATTTGTGATTGCTATACCGACATTATAATTGACTGTCATTTGCCCTGTACCTAATTCTGCTTATACAATGACACTAAAAGTAGTGACTTCGACTCAAAGCTGTACAAGTTGTTCTCATAAGCAGTACTACCTAGAATATATTAATTCGATTTAAATAAATAAATTCTATTCAAATTATAGTCTACGTGAGCGAAGCCACGCGGGAAAAGCTAGTTTAAATATAAATATTATTTACATCATTGTTTAAATTCAGTTTATTAGTCAATCAATTATCCTGACGCAGTAAGTGGCCAAGAATCTTTTCTCTCCTATTGTCTATAGTACCTACTCAACAACTGTATTTCTTCGTTGACCAAAAACACTTCCTCTTTTGTTTTCATGAAGTGCAGGAAAAAGTACGAGTCGTGACGTATCAGGAAGTCAAAAGACAGAGGGATAGAGAGAGGTGGCGATGGCTACACCGACAAAAGCCTAACTCTTAAATATAAGAAGAAGAAGTCAATCAATAAATATATGTACGAGTATAAAATATGGTTTAAAAGCTTTTACAAACACAGTAGCCCTGTGCAACGTTGGAGCTAAAGCGGTAAAAAGGTACCTAACTGACATTCTGAATAATTAGTATTCTTTGTTGCCATTCATCAAAGCACTATAGAGAACCTACTTAAAAAATTGTAATATAAAACATACATTATATCAATAATATAAACATTATAAAAAGAAAAAGATATTCAGAAATAAAATATTCCATTATTTTTTCTCAAAGTCATCGCTGTCTTGTCTAAATCCTTTTTTAATTTACATGACGTCATGTCACTTTGGTTCATCGTCGCAGCGTGACATCCGTCCAGTTTGTGACATTTAGTTACAACGACAGTTTTTGATATGCAGTAGGTAAAGTCAGCAACGTAAGATTTACGTAAACTAAATTTTTTACACTTACACATGTCCATTTGAACTGACCGAGGAAGGACTAAACGATTCCGGAAAATCAGGATTATTTCGTAAACATCATTTTAAAATAGTTTTATTTGTAGACTGGTTCTTTTAACAGGCAGGACAATAACAATTGTAATGAAAAAAAAATTGAACTTATCTGTACTCAAGCACAAAGCAAAAGTTTTGTCTATAAAATTTTTAGACAAAGTTACTAAAAATATATTTGGAAAAATAAAGTTAATACCTATTGATTGAACGATCTCCAATTAAATTTAGCCAGGATTATTTAGATTGGAAAATGTTTTCCAATTTCAAAACAAAATAAACAAAGCCAACAACAAATAAAGTTGAGACAACTTTTTATATTTCATTGAATGAATAAAGAGGAAATACTAGCGGCCAAATTATTATTAATAGACACTTATTCACAAAACAATTCTGGCAAAGATTCATATTAAAACAAATCACTGGTTGTTTTACACTTTATCAATGTTGTATTTTTAGCCACTTAGCCTTGAGCAAAACAAACACTTTAAAAGTAAGAAAAAAGTATTCAATTGCTAAGAATCTTTGAGAAATATAAATCATATTATCTGATGTTCATCTTTATGCGGCCTTTGATACTTATTTACTTACTATGTACACTGATGAAAGGAAATTTCCAACGAAAAGGATCTATTTACGACTGTCTATCAAAATAGTCCCGCTTTAATCTTTTCAAATGGCGTATTTTCGAGCAAAGATTGTGTAGGTACAGAATTACGTTCAAACATAGAATTGTGAAGGAAATTGATTTCATAAGCAGCTGTCTCTTCACATTCCAAGCTCTATATATTTACTCAGAAATAAGAAAACGCGAGTTCGGGGTGTCATTCATTCTGCGTGAACATCGAGTAATTAGGGTGATATTTGGTGGGAGGAAAATACGTACAAATACTGAAATACTTATAAAAGAAATATCGCAAGAAAATAATAAAACAAACGATTACTTACATGGTAGACCGAAACCCGAGTTATTCGGGGCGGGGGCGTCCGTGACATGCATGAACGTTACGGAGAGAGGCCTCGGGCAAACCCCTTTCACGTCATTTCTATTCAGGTCCTGTACGAGTATCACGAGACCTAAGTGCTAATAGTGATAACGTAGAGTGTTCCAGAGTCGGCCCCACCAATAACAGTGGGCCAATTATATTCCGACCTTACTATGACTCGGTTTATTTTATCGAAGGCATCGCCCAGAGATTTTAATTAGAAACTGAACTACATAGACATAACAAAGATGCTTTATCTATAAATTGTATCGAAAATTGTTTGTTTTTTAAATGATTGTGAAGTAATATTTCGTTTCTAAATAAACACCATGTTTATTTATCTAGCTTATAATTATGACAATCTGTGATGCCTATAAGGCTTAGATATTATTCTGAGGACAATAGATATAGCCAATAATAATAATATAACCTATTACACAATTATTATACAATATCAAATATTGAATATGGATTTTAAGAATATTCTACAGATAAAAAAGGGTTTTTTTGTATTGCAGTTACAACAGGACAGACTCCTCCTAAGTCACAAGAATACCTGGATTGGAAGTCTGGATTTACTCTATTTGTGTATCCTTTAAAAAATATGATTATATTTTACTTTTTTTGCTTAAACTATTTAATCGTAAAAAGCTTTTTATTTGTACATAGTTTTCTATTATTATATTTCTGTAATTCTGATTTAAATAGATTCGATTATAAACATATTAGGAACAGTCTTATTACGTCTTTAATTACTAACTACTACTATATTAGGCTAGGCTTTTTCTAGCGGAAGACACGTGGTACACTCATAGCTTGGCAAAAAATTCTATTTGAATTAAAAGATTTCAGTAGTTACTTGTTTGTGGTAATCTTTTAAAGCAGAATTTTGATTCCGTATCGGAGGCACCCAAAGATATTGGATATTTCTATGGAGGCACCGGACCAGCGCGGATGATTTACCTACCTGTGTTAACTTACTGTAACCATTAGGTATCCCATCAGCAAAATACATAGATTATCCCTTGGATCTGTTTGTATGGCAAGTTTTTCATAATTATGTACTTAAACATGAAACAAATTGTCCTCTTTATTAATAGCGGGATTAGTGTGTGAGGCGCTTAGCGGCCGTTGAATTATAAAGCTATAATCACACTGGCACGCTCGCTTACTCCAACCACTGACAGCCGTACTCATATATTTGCAGAGCCGAGTCGGTGGGCGGTGCTCTATTGTGTTTACGTTAGGGTTGACCGGCTTTTTTCATCATTTATTACGATATTTTTGTGTCGCGATGAGTGTGACTTAGCTTTTCTCATAAAATTGTAGAACGCAATAAAATAAAGAATAAAATTTATGAATAGATCGAAATGGTCTTGAGTTTAATTGTGAATTAATGTCGAAAATCTTGTAATGTCATTGACAAATATAATAGATGAGTGGCAGCAATATCAACGTCTTGTACACAACAAAAATACACAAATCAAGTCTATAAATGTCCCTTGTAATTTGTTCTAAAGCGATTTATAGCGAATAAATATAACGATCAATAAAACATCACACGTTAGTCAGCCCTGTAACCGACACTTAGTCGTAGTGTCGCCGCTGGACTATCGCCAGAACGAATGTAGAGCTATGAGCAATCCCCTTAATAATCTGTATCGGTTAATCAACCCGATACGGTGGAGGTTGTGCAATTAGATCCGACTGTCATGTTAGAAGCCGGTCGCTCATTAATTCTGTGATTCAGAACATATTGACACCTATTGTGCGGTGATCTGATTTCAAAGATATTCCTTTGATAATACCAGACGATATGACATTGAAAAAAGATCTCTTTGTTTAAGAAAAAAATGACGTAGGTATAATACCTGCCTCATTTTTCATAGTGAAGGTTGTATTACTACTGGCCATTGGTAGGTACAATCGGCCACAAATGTACCCGGACAGAACGACATAATATATTAGGTTTTCTTGTTTAAGTACAAATACATATAAATTCAATGATATCCGACACAAACTACTAATCTAGATGGTCACATCATTGATTTTATATTTATGTAAACCACTAGTGTCGTGTCTACTAGAGACACTTTTGATGTCTTGTTTTTTGGGAGGTACTATGTACCTACGCCACATAACAGCTACATTTTTTTAATTTTAAAATGGGTAATCTTATTAAGCATTCTAAAATTTAAACTGTGCAACAGCTGTAATGTGAGCCAAGCTCGGAAGGCTCTGGAAAGATGAGCAAGCATCAATACAACTTAGCTGCTAAAGACGGGAAGTGTCATAGGGATCAGTCGCGAAAGCGATGGCGACACGCACTTGATACTTTCAAGAACGACTGGTAGGAGACGGCCAAGGAAAGAAAAATTTGGAAAGATTTGGGGGAGGCCCTTGCCCAGCTGTGGCACAACATAGGTTAAAAAAAACTTAATTTACTTAGAATCAGTCGTTCTATATTCTGTTAGTCAGACACAAGTATAGCTGTTAGGTGGCTAGGTCAGCAGAAGTCAAGATGCGAGATGATCGCTACTAAGAGCTACCTACACTACCCCGAAAATCCACGGCGACACAAGTCAAAGTAGGAATATCTACTCCCATGTTTTCATAAAGGGTGGCTTGTTTTATTGAACGAAAACACAAACTGACGAGTGGGACATGTACTAGAGTATTAATTCCCGGCCCCCTTGTACATCGGAATACCGGAAAAACCTATCACTAGAACATGTTAAAAAAAGTTCAGGATATGATACAGACCAATATTTTTTATTAACCTGAAAACTTTAAAAACTGGCTGACCCGAGTCCAGTCAGACTTTTTCCTTTAAAAAATCTCATAAAAAGGCACTTTCTGGTTTTATATATTTCCAGTTTTTCAGGCTTCTAATATTTTATTTGAGCTATTATTACGAACATAATAGTAAAACCTAATCGATCCAGCCGTTCACAAGTGATGCTCTTACCAAAGAACATCGTTTCCTTTTTTTTTAATGTAAAACATAATTACATTTAAGAAAAATGTAATTCATAACACTAATGTAGTTTTTAGTAATACCAATTATTATTTGATTCATAATTTTTTAATTTCGCATAATTTTATAATAATATCGCATAATTATGCGAGACAGATTAGAAGTTATTTTCATGTCTTAACCACAAATGTACATGGAACATTGACCCGAAAAAAGTTATAAATAAACCTGTAGTTTTTTTTTTAAATCTATTGCAAATTACTTTCACTAACAAGAATGTCCTTATTTTAGGAAACGTGGTTCAGGTAGTGTGACGTCACGTAGTCAACACACCACACGTGATAGTACTGCAAATACCCCACAAAGCCTTTGGGATGACCACCAATCACGCTCACTGCTGCCTAACTACGTGAATACTAAATATTGGACGAAAAGCGTACGTGGACCCGCGTACGTGACGCCTATTGAAAAGGGGATTCGATTTTTGCGCACCTCTTTTTTCTTATTTCGAATTCACTGAATATGATATCGTTTTCAATAATTTATGTCTTTATTTTCAGGTTTAAGGTACTTAGGCGTATTTTGGCATGGGAGGGAGAATGGATGATGTAAACGTGCATTTTGCAGCCGGTTTTGATAACCAATCCATCTGCAATGTTAAAAAAACGATTTGTGATTTTGTAAAATTTATCTGTGATGTTAACAAATTGATTTGTGATTTTGTCAAATTTATCTGTGATTTTACCAAACCTATCCGTGATTGACCAGTTAAGAAATCGATAAAAATTTGCATTTCAATAACACATTATTTTTCCCACATTCAAAAACATATAATTAAATACCTAAGTTAACAATTTACAGTTAATGTAAGTATGTACTTAAAAATTGGAGTTGTGTTATCAAAACCGGCTGTAAATATGTCGATAGTAACATTAGGTTTGTATTTGAAACTTAGTAACGGTTGACATAAATGCAAACATACAAACGCATGACGATTAGCAATTTTATTTAAAATTTAATACCGAGATTAAAACGTTTTGTCCAAACAAAATATTTTAATAAATAGTAAATTTGCATAAAATAATAAGTTCTCATAGTACATAATTATATGTATAATATAGGTATAATGGGCAACCTACTTGAGTATATTTGAATAAGATGATGTAGTAGTACCTTATACTGCACAAATAAGAGTAGAGGCTTTATATTAGGTCTCAACTGTTTCAGCAAAACATAAATAGAACGCGACGTGGTAAAATAGAAATATAAAAACATCTTTCAATTCTTCAATAAAACTCTCACAAATGGAGCAACTGATGTAGCATCAACTTGATTAATACGCTCGCAGTAAAATTACAACCGTAAACGAGAAATGTTACCAGTCAAATTACTTCGCAAGAGAGACTCGTCTCTGTAATTTAGTCCACGACCACGACAAACTTTTCGAAATTAATGTATTCAATTTTAAATGCGCCGCAAAATAAGCAAATCGAAGCCAACACAGATAAATCTACGTCTCCTGCTCGTTGAGGGATCATAACTTTCTAAGCCACCTGTAATTGACTTGACCGTCTCTACCTAATTATCTAATTTTATGTCGACGTTATATTGCATGGTATGTTTTACTGACTCGATCATTAATTTTGATTAACTCCATTTGTAATGATTACCTAAGTGTTTACTCGCACATAAAATAAAGCAAGGTCTCTCGTGAAGTCCACGACAGATGTCAGTACTGTCAGATGATTTTGCGGAATGCCTGGCGCTGTAAAAGCATTGTATATTTTACCAACTGCAACGTACAATTCAAAAATAAAATACTATGAAGATTAGGCAACATTTTACTTGGAACTTGCCACATGAAAATATTGCCAGCGTAAAATGGTATGACCCAGAATTTGTACAGAACAATCTGCGTCTCATTTTCGGTGGTTCTTTTAGTGGCGCACTTGTTATAAAAGCAAGGCAATTTCGCTTATCGTGCTTTCCTTTTAAATGGATACGAGAATATAAAATAGACCTCACTACAATGCACCTGTCTGGCGCGAACATCAAAATGTGATTTTGTTTTGTCCCACGTTCAGGTAAGTGCCATTTTCGTCTAATACATTACCTCAGAAAAATTGCTGCTAGAAATTCTTTTGTAATTCAAAATGTAGATTCTGAAACTTAGAGCTCTAGGTAGGTGTAAAACCATTACTTTAATGGAATATACATTTTAACCTAGCCCCAAGTCGAGGCTGGCGGCTACGTAACAATGATTTTTCTATTGAGTCTCGTTTGTCGGCCCTTGGAAAGTTCAAAAGTTCACTCAATTAAAAAGATGATTGCTAAAAATAATATTTCATTGTCAAAAATCGTAGCCACTAAAACAGATTCTTCGCCTACGGCAACTCGGCGACGTGTTTTGATAAAATTTCTCTGTAGCCGATGTGCTTGGTCATTTTTCAAAGAGAACAAACCTTGGTGGGTGAAAAAAGTAAAGTAAAATTGTTTTGCGCGTGCGAAGCAAGGGTTCAGACCGCTAAAACATTCAGGCACGCGTGGGACGAACCCATTGTTTTTATTATAAGCAAGCATTGCACGCGTTTTGTTCTTTTCCCTTGTTAGAATTATGATAATGGAACCTTTTGAACTGCGGGTGTGTTTAACGATTTAAAATAAAATGATGTATTTTCGTGCTCTTAACGCAAATAAAAGAGCTTGGGTACGCTCATCGAAGATAAATATTTGGAGAATCAAATCATAAAACTTAATAATATATAATAAGTTATCTTTTAGAGTTCGTGTATCATAAAAAGATCCGTAGATCAAAAAATCTATATAAAGGTAACATTTCTTTTACCTTATATATCTTACACGAGCTAGTAGCAAAAAGGTTTCGAAAAACAAGCCCGCACTAACATGGGCTGTTCTGTTTATTATAAAAACAAAGTTACATGTTTAGTAAGTTATGCTATATTCTCGTCTCCATAGCCGCAGGCAACAATGTCACACAGTACCTACTTGTGTTCGCTTTTATATTCTTACTAGCTGTTTACCCCCCTAGGGATGAAATTTATAAAAATCCTTCTTTAGTGGGTAAGACGTTGCAAAATGAACATACTCTAGAATTTTCATGTTCTTGGATTTAATAGTTTATTTAGGCTATATAATTATGAATTTGTAAATTAGGACAGATCCTTTCAAGTGTAAGTATGTATGTATGTATACAAGTTCTTAGAACAATTGTAACCTAAAAGAATATTATAGGCTTTAACCATGGAGTTTCTTTCAAGAGTCTTCTCATGACCGTAGTGATTCTAGTCACTCTAACCTTCATTCATAAGCTTATTGATGCTTAATGGTCTACATGAATAAAAATATTTGATTTTGAGTTTCGAGCGAGCATTCCTTCAAACAGATTGTTCACGACTCCATACAGCGAATCTTAAACCTCACATACTAAAATAATAAAGTTGGAAAATAGAACGTCTTTGTTGACACTCAATGCGTGACACACGGCCCTGAAACAAACAAATAATCTATTCTTCCTTTAACCCGACACTAGTGTGTCCAAGGTTGTGTGAGCGAGAACAAAATATATAGTTATCGTTCCAATATTTTTTGGCCAACTGCTGTGAGCCATTAGTTACGACTAACGGGATATTAATTTTGTTTTGGCGTTTTCTTCGAGACAAATAAGACGTTTCAAAATAATAATAGGTACCATACTTAGCTGTAATAGATTCGGTTGATAGACGAAAACTATTATTTTAAAATATCAGTAATGTTCATTAAATAAAACTCAATAGGAGTCAGTGACCTAATTATGGCATGGTGACAAAAATTTAGAAATATCCTCTACAATTCAATGTCAGTATTAAATTTACATAGGTACAATCAAAGTTCCAAACATATGTAGATTTGCGTATTTAATTGGTTTGTTCTATTAAGAGCAATAAACATCAAATCCAGACATCGTAGGCATGTACAAAACGGAGAGCGATTTCTACTGATTTTATATGTCACTGACTATGTACGTTATTCGGTATGCTCTCAGAGTTCAGACTCCAAAATGAACGTTTTTGTGTCATTTCTAACTTTTAGTGCTTTGAAGTCGGTATTATTTTTGTAAAAAAATATGTTTCAATTTTGAGTGACACATTAACTTCAAAGGAGAAGTCCATACCCCTCCTCCCACTTTTTCAGTAGCCGGAGTATGAACAACACATATTCATCACGGTATAATCGGTATACAATTTTTTTTTTAAATACCTATCGAATTAAGAACCTCCCCCTTTTTGGAAGTCAGTTATATTATATTACCGAGTTAGGCACTTTAAAGATAAACAGTTTTTTTTATTGTTACAGGCTCGTTTATTTATTTTATTTAAGATTTTTTTTTCTTCATAGAATATTGTTATTTATTTTTTCGCTTTTTTAAAACCGCGTACCTCACCCTAGGTGCTTGTCTACAGCATAATGATCACAGCGCACCGTTTACATAACTCGCCAATACTCTTCAACATATTTTCTGGCCAACTTAAAAGCTGGTCTAAGCAAACGCATACCAAATAGGTCGTACGAATACAGATCTCTGATAATATGATTGGCGCGCTCGCCGCTCCGGCGGGCCATGAGTCACGGGTATAAGTGAATTGGCCATTGGCGCGACGACCCGCCATATTGGAATATGAAATCCCCACGCGCCACGCGGCTGTGGCTTTTATTGCCCGACTTTTCCCGAAAAGAGTTGCCGATATCTACCCTCTTGATAAATAGTGTTGTTTTCGCCAAACCGAGTCGTGTTTGTGCCCGTGGTTGTGCTCCACTATCGAACGTATCCACCTATTACGGAACGCCACAGTTAACAAGAAAACATCGTCGGCGCCAACATCTTTGTTTATGTCTGAAAGCCTGGATTGGTTTATAGCTCAGTTGATTTCAATAAAAAAATGATAGAAAACAAAAAAAAATATTACCATGACACAAATAGGCTGTTTTCACCATTTATGGCGATTACTATTGTATATTGTATGTACCTAAACATTTTTGCGTGAGATTTTCGGTGAGTATGTAGGTAAACGTTTATAAAACCTAAAATCACCGTAGATCAGCTATTTTGTTATTGTACCTATTATCATAATATAATATTTAAGTGTTTACTAAGTAAGTATAACTTACGAAAACAAAATGTTATGATACTCGCGAGGCTTTGACACGATTTGTGGCTTTAGCTACAAAAGTTAAGGTTAAGAAATAATCTAAATAAAACATTTAACATTCTTATAAGTGGATAAGCTTCTTACATGTAATTTGCTTTAATTAATAGCTCACAGTAATACTAATCTAGAAAATAATACGAAACTCAGAAAGCAGTTAATAATCGGGCACACATTTTATCTCCTTAATTACTCAGGGATTACCAAACTTTACCTACGTGTAGGCATCATAAGAAAATCTAGTTTCTTAGCTCTAACGAGACTTGCGAAAGAAAATGTTGGAATAAAACGATAATTACGAACACGAGTGTATAAATAATGTTTTATATTAGGTGGCAACACCGGCAACAATAAGATGGGGGCCTTGTGTGGCGCCGTTGGGTGCCGTAATGAATTTCATAAATTATCCGCTGCACACCGGTCTACACGCGAACATTGTTCAAATAATTAATCTTGCTTCTTTTCACGAGATTTATTGGAAATTTTGACAGTTCAGCAAGGAGGTTCAGATATAACCATTGTGCTTTAGTTCTCATACATGGAAAGTACTAGGGTTTAGCAACGATTATTATAAGCACTACTAAGGCTTTATAAAGTCTTTGTTAACGATATAGTGACCAACAGAGGCAGCAAGATAGTAATTATCGGCTTAATAATATATGCCTTTGCATAAAGGTGGATCAGTAGTATCTATTAATACGTGAAAAGAAAACTGTGGACCTCCTTTTAAGAATAGTGAAACTTGGCATAGTATAAATTTATAAGGAGAAGTCCAGAAAGCTAAAATTTATAAAAAAAATAAAAAAATACGGTCGAATTTCGACTAGGTACTGACTAGACCACTAGACCACCTTTAACATAATCAGACGAATTGGGTCAAGTGTACAGGTTAAAAACGGTTTACTATTTATTCGAAACAAAATTTTAAATAAGTTTAATGAGTGGTTAAAAGTATCCACTTATCTTCTCAGTGGTTTCCGCTACGATTATGTTTATCAGTTTTCCTTTCAAGTACTTTCTAGGTCAGCAGTTTATTTATCCCGTAACTTCAACTACTAACTAAAACTGAGTCCATGATAGCAAATTCCGTTGATGCCAAAAATAAAGTTTGTGTAGTTTCAGTTTAGCATTGAGGGTCACCTAGATAGTTAGTTGTTTTTGTGTAACGAAGTTTAAGACCAATGCAATTATGTAATATGTTTTATACTTATTACCATTACTTTTGTAAAGTAAGTTATATAGCATGTAAATGTTAAAAATTCTAACTTGTTATCTATATTTTAACACTACATCTACATTATTTTTCACTTATAAAACAAAGATCAAGTTAAAGATATCACTTTAAATTCATCCCTGCTTCACTGGTGGAATTTATTCTTTTGTAAAAAATCTTGCAGGCTTAAAAAATAAACGTTATTATATGTACACTCTACGATTTTCTTGTAATAAAGAATGTCTAGGAATAGAAAATAAACAAGAAAAAATAGATAAAACACGGAGGTTCCTTATCGAAGTCTATATAAACGACATTTTGTTTCTCCAAATTGATATTTGTCGAATGATATACATACTTCTTTATTGTTATACAATAATGATTACAGTAGTTAAGTGACACTGGCTCAAAAATCAAAATCAAAATATTTTTATTCATATAAACCATTAGGCACTTATGAATAGTCATAATTCTAATATTGTTTGTTGTAAGAGTGACTCCTATGCTGCCTAACTCCTATATAACAAGGACCAGTGGTTTCTCTTTAAAGTTGGTACAGACATTATGTCCACAAGATAGGTGCTTACGCAATATAATGTAAGACTTGCTATAAACAAAAATAAAACGATTTGAGAATAGTAGACAAAAGTATAACTATTCTTTATTTCACTAATTTATATATGGAAACAAACTTAATAAACAGCTTTATATACTAAAGCTATTTTTACATTATTTTATCTAATTTTGCCAATTTTGCAGACACAGATAGATTATAAGAGGTGCCCAAATAATATTTCTATCAAATATCTTCCAACTAATAAACGTCGAAAACATGACAGTTAGACATTCTATCTACGTAATACATGAACCTAACGTCTGACTCAAATATTAATCCTAAAAGCAAACTTTACTTAAACTTGAACGTTTTTCAAGTAATAAATAATACTCGAGTATCTTTTTGTTTGCTTAGAAAACAAAGGGCCAAATCTATAATTAAAGGCCGGCTTTAATTAAAGACAGCTTGACATTTCAAAGAAAGAGGACATAGGTTTAATTATAATTGAACACAAATATCATTGGGGCAGCGTCGGCGTCGAGGGAGTGATTGCAGGTCGATGTGCGAGCGAGATGGAAAGCACTAGACGATTTATTAGGGTTATCAAATATCAATTTCGAGATTGAAATGTTATTGCTAAATCCCCATGTTTTAGCATAGCTTTTATCATTCATTGCAAAGGATATTGAAAGCAAAGTCAATTTACAGGACTGAATAATAATGATTTTAATAAATTTCAAACTTATTATTTAAATTTGCTTTCTAGCATGAAAGGATTCTTTGAATATATTTTCTAATTTCTACCCAGAAACTAAATATTAACAATTTTTTACTTATCACGCAGCAACCCTACGTGTATGACAAGGACCGATGTCGGGATTGCCCCAGTTTAGAAGCTATCAAAGCATTGTTTGTCGCGGCGCTACGTAATGGGCACAGACGTAATGTCAAGCAGGTCGACGGAGATATCTTGTCAGACTGTCTGGAGACCGAAACTAGTGTAGTTTCGCCCTTTCGGCATAATCCGATGGTTGCGTGTGACATTTCTGACGTAATCTCTGTGATGAAGATCCATGCATAAATAGAGCTCGTTCTAACCATCTTAAGATGACAAATATATATTTCACATCACACTTGCTTGTAAAAAAGACTATTGTAAGCTAGACAAGCGAAAGGTAAATCTAAAATACGACACTGGAGCTTAATATTTTTTTTATCCATACCATAAATTACGTAAGTTTAAGCACAGAGTTTGAATATTCGTCAAAAAAATACATTGACTGTCGTCTGTAAAATTATAAGAAAGTGCTTAAAAAAACCGTGCGTTATTTTGTTGTACATAATGAAATAAATGTAGATATGTTTCACGGGCGGTATGACTATTATTAACGTCAGGCCATTATAGTCCTCGCCTTCGGCTTGGCCTTTGATTGTCCCTCGATATTAATTGCGGTCTTACCACCCTTATAACACATTGTACTATTTTTTTTGATAAAAGTCTAAAATGAGACCAGCAGCAGTACTAAATAATGCTTTTTGGTATTTCTGTTGACGTCAGCATCCTTTTCAGCGTCATCAGCTGATACGTAGATCTCATCAACTGACGTAGTACAATAAAAATCAAACTGAATTAGCTAGAGAGTGCTCTCCACCAGTATTACCTAGCTTGCCATTTAAAAAAAACAGCAATGCATTAATTGAATTTTTCCGCTCAAATTATTCAATAGGTTTTTCAAATGCTTAACTGAAATTGGAAATCGGACTGAGTATATTATTATAGTCCAGTGCAATAAAGTGAAAAATCTAAGAAAATCGGTGTTCGCGGCTCATTGCTTCTGACGGCAGTGGATAAAGGTTAATTATTTTCTTGAATAGATTCTCTCGACTGCGAGGAAAATTTTAAACATAAAAATTAAATCTCGAGTGCCGCAATCAGACTGCCATTGTTGTAGAACTCGTAAACAAGTTGCCTTTTTATATATTTGCGATTAAACACTTTTAAATAACCCATTGAAAGGGAAACTTTTGGCGGCGCTGTTAATTTTAATTGCGAGGATTTTGTTTGTGAAAATTTATTTAAATAACAAATAAGTAGGTATTTCATTTAAGATTTTTTTTTTAATTCAGTTTATTCTGAATTAGGCGCATAGTCTTGGTTAATATTTAATGTTTGGTAGTGGTAATGTCAAGTTTCTATATAAAATTAAATGTCGAAGTATATAGTGTTTAAGTTATTACCTTAACTGACAGCCTCAAATATAACACCATCGAGTAATGTAGCTAAAACCATCGACATTCTGAAGAGAAGAACAGTTGCATAAAAAATCCAGTCTAAAACAAATAACAAATGCAATGGGAACACTATCACAAAAACGTACCGAGTGGCACACTTCATCGCAATATCTAGAAAACTTTGCAAAAACCTCGGGCATCCTGCTGCAAACTTGTTCCTTACACGACCCAACTTTTATAAACTAACTTAAAAACTACATACTTTCTATAACGGGATGTCGCGCCCGCACCCATATTCCATAAATTAAATCCTTCCATGGAATAAGTGAAACTGGGAAAAGCGTACCTAACGAAAAGAAGCCGTACGTACACACACAGAATTCGTCATAACGCTCGAAACAACTTGGAAACTTGCCGAAGAATATATTAAAACTTTATCAAAGCTGAAAGTTCCATTTCCTCTCCAAGTGTCGTGGGAATTTACCCCCGGAGGGTTCCGATGCTACGTCTGCCAAATGTACCTTTCTCTGACAGGTGAAAATTAAATTAATCGGATGTCACGTTGCGTGTTTTTAATTATCTCTGGCTATATTATTAAATAACTCTAAATTCAATTAAGCGTCGGATTTTAACTTTGAGATAGGCTTTTATTATAATAATAATATTACGTTATCTCTTCAATATGGTTAATTTATTATTCATTTAGAAAATTCAGCTACTGTCCTAATATTGGGTAAAGGCTTCTTTCACAAATCTAATAGAGAAAGTAAATAGGTCATAGAAAAAATAATGTAGAATTATGCGATTATTGAAGCAGACTTTAGCCGAAGAGCGGTGATTTGGAGTAGGTGCTGCCAAAGCAAGAAAAGGCTTGAATTGAACTGTCACAAATGGACTACCATCAATGAACTTACCGCATCGACTGACAATGCCACGATTCATAGGCAACTAGCAGATACTCCTTTAAATCAAAACTTCATGAGTATCTTTTTAAGCGGTTCTTAGCAGAATCAAATCGACTAAATAAAAAAAATATATATTGCATCACCCAAAGGTTGACTGATAGAGAATGCCTATGCCAATTTCAAGATAAAGTCACCAGTATTTTATATTCAATAGAGTTATCCGTTGAAAAATCTAAAGTTATTTAATTCTATCCCGGAACTAGTCCGGGAATCCCTTTGCGCATACACTAGACTAATTAAATTTGTAATAAGGAATTCATTAATAATAAAGATTCTACGTACATTAAAAAGTGCTTCCATATCTTATTAGAGATTTTAGTCCGGTAGAGCAAAAAATACAATTGGAACTTGCAGCCACAGCTTTATAAATATTCATAGTGGTATAAAGTTTCATTTCTACGTTCAATCTGAGTTATAAAACTGAGTGTATCAGTAGATTAATTGCTTCCAAGTTAATTGATGTTCGGGACGTATGTTATGAACGATTTTATGACCATACCAATAACGATTTTATGACTCCATCGTCCCGGGAAGAACAATCGGCCTAATAAAAACGCTGATGGTTTAAAACTGAAACGTTAGGAGGAATTTTTAATCTTTCGTCATTATGCTTTCAGCGTCTCGTTCTGGAATGATTCATTAAATTTTATTAAGTATTACCGGGAACTTGAAATGCAACTTTCATGTTTTTTGTAAAATCTACGGTTTTCCTCAAAACACTCCAAGTACTTTTAAAAAAAGGTTTTATTATGTTTTAATACAGCCTTATATTTAATATAACCGTGTATGGGATTAAACTGGTTTCTACGATACAGTTTTTTTAATTGTGTGTAATTCTCCTCTACCAGACGTCATCGGACCATTAACTCATTTTCATTCAAATCATCCCTCATACATTCATCTTTTTTTTAGTTTTAAAGAATGGCTTTGCCCCATAAAGTTCATACTTATTATTAGGTATTTGTTAGAGGTATGAAATATATTATAATAATAATAATGATTATATATTATTAAAAATAAGGCAAAAAATTAAAGCTATATCTAAAAATTTGACACAAATTTTGTTGAAGAGTTTCTTTATCTGGAGCTAATCTTGGATTCAGGTCATACTTATCATAAAAATGCATTGCCATCGGATCTGAACAAACATGTAGGTAAAACTCCGTAGGATACGAGAAAACGGTTCTAATTCAGCTTATAATATTTGCCCCGAACTTACATACATACCTACATACATTCATAAACACATTGCAAGTTTAAAGAAAGCTTGTAAAAGATACAGTAACTTATTAGTTTTTAAACAGAAATATTTTAATACTCCTCTTAAAATAGTCATATCATGACCTAACGTAGTTTGATATTATTATTCTGAATTAATAAAAAAAGTTATCTGACGCTTTGAAATATTTTAATTTGAAATAGGCGTGAAACACGACAGTGTGTTGATAAATTATGCTAAATGACAATTCTGGGTAATTTATCATCGAGAAATATAAATGTATCAATTTATATTAAATTCGCATGATGATCTTATTCCAGCGCATAGTCATCATCTTTATTAGTGTACGTTCTGTGAATACTAATAATCATGATTATTTTAAATATAGCATACTAGCCTATTTGTTTCATCATTGACTGGCAACACAAAGGTCTTGCGTTTGAACTCAAGGCCTGTACCTTTAACTTTACATAATGATATGTGTATTATAAATCACCTGACCAATGTTTCGAATTACAGGATGCAATCTTGTACGATCAAGATTTAATTAAATTGATTAATATTAGTGTGGTGATTAATACTCGATCCTTTTCTGTATGAGAAGAGACTTTTGTCCTACAGTGGGACAGTTACAGGCTGGTTTATTTATTTATTTTATTTTTGTATTTAATAACATCAATGAACGGAGTATGTTCTCTTATTATCTCATTATATTATGTACTCATTACATTATTTTAAATGGATAGCATGCATAAGGACTAAACCTTTTTGGTCGCCTAAAATGTAATAGATTTCAACTTCAACTACATCTGTAGTCTCTACATCTTGTCCTTATAGTATACATACCAACCTTATAAAAATGTAGCGATTCATTCAACTTTTACTTCAAACCAATCGCAATTCCTCTCACCATATCACATGACATCATTTTCTAATGCATCTCAACAACCTTTCGAAACAAGCAAACATCATTCGTTAAAATTGTTCTAGACTAAATTATTCGTGACTCGAACGGCAAACAGGCGTCGGCGTCGTATAGAAGCAGCCTTCGTCGCCCCTAATCACACACTCGGTTGGCTTTCAAAAGAGGGGAGGAGGCTAGAAAGTCAACTTCACAAATGTTTAATTAGACTACATAGTTATTTGCTACGAGCCGTTTTACCAAAACACTATTAAGTACTTACTTTACTCTTAGTATCTTGGGACAAATGTTGGCAATAAAAGACATTTATTCGTTTCTATGTATTCGTGTATGTCGTGTTGGAGCATTGGGTACAAACCCGCTTTGCAAGCACGTGGGTGTGTATTCGAACCTAGTATGTATGACTTTTTAATGTTATATTATGTACTTTCTTATAATCTTAGATAGTAGACACCACTGACTAACGGTGAAGAAAAACATCGCAAGGAAACCTGGACTTTAATAGTTTGAAATCGCCAACACGCAATTTAATGCTCGATCTTTTTCTATATAAGAAGAGACCTTTGCCTTGCAGTGGGACGGTTACAGGCTGTTTTAATATAATTATTATTTTGCATTTATTTATTTTGCATTTTGCATTCATCAGCCAAGATTTGCCACAATGAGTACTAAAACACTTAGGTACAGTAAATCAGAATTAACCTTTCTTCAAAGTACAATAATTATGAGAACATAATTATTGTACTTATTAATATTTTTTTATTTTTTATTTTGAGACTACAACCTGAACTCTGTACCTCAATTACTGAGGATATTGTTTTGTAAAGGAAAGGTCTATCTTTTTTTCAAAAGAAAGTTTCAATTGGCGGGTTTTGTAACATCATTGTCTCAAGGTCTACAAAGACACAGTCAAAGATAATGTCGGACAGGAAAATGTAACATTCTGACATAACTCTGCGATGATTATTTTACTTCTGTAGGTGTTCGTTATTGTCATTGTTGTTTGTAAACTAAACTTATTTAATTTCACATGTCTCGTGATTTATGACATGAAATCTTATAAAATTTTAATGAGATAGGTACGCATGACGCGTATCCGATGGGGGCAGACCCCCCTGGACTTGATTTGCCTGGCCAATTATAATATACCATAAGAAATTTTCTGATATTTTCCCCTCTCTGGGGTAGACATTTCAAAATTGGTCCCATTAAGCCAAAAGCCAGTATGCCCATGTAGGTACGTATATAACTTATCTCATGAAAAGGATAAAAGAATTTTAGACCTGTCAAATAAGTTTACTTATTAAGTGCCAACACATGCCTACTTTGAGTCACTGAGCCAATAAAGTTGGTAAATATACTGAGTGTCAGGATAAACGAGGTGTACATATCGAAGAAAAATATTCAGTATTTGATTGTAAGCAACTTTTAATATGGGGCCAGCCCCGAATTCGCAAAAATTCTCCTTTTTTATACATTTTGTTTAGTGATGTGGATATTTTTTTGTGATATAATATTTGTTAGTGATATCAGGGGACTTTAAATTAAAGGTTGCTCATAACATTTAACCTAACACCCTGTATAAGAAAGTAGTGTTTTAAAATTTGTTTAGGGCTTTGTGCTACCTTATCTGCAATAGTAAAACCGTAAGATGTTCGTCACTAGTAAACTCATTATCATTCAGGTCAAAACCAAAGTTTGAAGTAAAACTTCAGAATTAAGCCTAACTTTTCCTTCAAAAGTCGTATGTTGTTAATGCATGTATAGTAACGAGGGTTTAACCTAATCTTACGTTAAACAATTTATGATCAGCTTGTTCATCAACGTTCCCGCTTTTACGGGGTTCCTTATTATGTGTTAATTATGAAGTAATTACACATCTTATAAGCCGTGTGTCTATCAAATCTGTTAACCTTTTTAACCAGCTTCTGTCTATTTGGTTAAATTATATCGCATAGCAACTTCCTTAAAAATAATTTTAAAATTCGATATTTTAAAAAATGTCATTTTGCTGTTATCGAAAAACACACTATCATTACTAATCCATTTTTCCGATTGTAATAACATTTGGTTAAAAACTAGCTTGCATTTGTAATGATCATTGCATGAGCTGGTTGGCGATTAATCTGTTGGTGACTTGGTGACTGTTGGTGGCGAGAAATCTTAGAAGTTCCAATAATGATTTCCAGTAGACGAAGGCGCAAGCTACAAACAGTTCTTAATACATTACAACTTCTTCTTCTTTTCCTTCGCCTTGTCTTATTATCTATGAGGTCGGCTCTCCTTGTTTGCTTTGTTCACTGCAGGTCTATCCTGCGCTATTGCGGTATCTATATCCTTCTCCTCGAGATCTTTCTGGATTGTTGTCAGCCAGATAGCGGAGCGCTTGCTTCGTCAGCAGGTTAATGGCCTCTTGTACCATGTGGTCTTCTAGGCCGCTGAGCACATGTCCATACCATATAATACAATGTTTCAATGAAAGCAATAAAACATAATATCGCGATAACTATAGGACATAGTAATGACTTCGCGTACAAAAGAAATTATTGTGTTCCAGAATCTCTCTTTATTAAAGTGTCCAATTATCCACTACTTTGTTGTTTGTGACGTATTTCATTGCCGTCGTAAGCTAGAGATGAGTAAATTACCTTGTTATTATTTTTATGAATTATTTGTTTGTGAAATTACCTACACTTATCTTCAAGATTAGCTATTATGGGTTTTAACAAAGTTAGGTTTTTCAATTACGCTACTTTACTTATCATGTTACATTTTGTTAACCAAAACAGAGAGCGCGTAGTGTATCCACAAATTACTACAAAGATGAACCAAAACAAAGGGTTCATTAGGCAAATATCATCAATATTATCAAAATAAACAGGAACGTCTTGATCAAAGTACAGCTGTTTGTTTCATCTACCATTCCCTTCTCGAACTTCGGCGACAACATTATCGGGTTTCGTCAAAAATGCGAATAAAAACCAATCGCCTCCCGCGATAAACATAATAGAGGAGACACATTACGGATTCCACACAACGTCGAACAAATAAACCCCCCTGAATGGAGACGAGAGCTCCTATGAGCTTCCGAACAGTAGGTACCAAAACAATAGCTGGCAAAAAGAAAACGAACGATCCTGTTAAAACCCTTGTGACGTCACCTGAACGAATTAAAACTTCCGTCCTTGTCACGCGCGATGATCCCTACGCCTCTCACTCTCGCACAGGAGGCAATTGACCTATTTTCGGGCGGGCGTGCAATAATTTCACGAAGGGCGGTCTGCGTAGCTTTACTTATAGATTTCACTGGCTTGCACATTCTTAGGATCACATCGGCCGAGTTATACTTTCAATTTGGCCGTTGCTTTGTAATTGTTATGGGCAATAACAACACGGATCGCTGTTTACGAAGATTGGATACAAACTCGCCAGTAACTGCTTTTATTGCGTACACAGTCCGATCGTACAAATAGAATGTTTTGATACAACCATTCCTATATCACACTAACCGTAATCACTGTTGTTTGTTTAATCTGAAATTAGTTGCCGCTTATATTTCGCAACGGGAGAACTTGGTCTATTAATATCGTTTATACTTCTGATAAAACCATATCTGCTTTCATTGTATGGGTACTATAAGGAGTTACAGATATGTGTCACATTAAAGGGCTGCACACCCACAAGGGTCATATTAATTAAAATGATATAGATCTCAGCACGAGCAAAAACTTTAAATGTTTTGTAAAAATAGTTCATAAACTTGCTAGGACTGAAATACAAGTATTTTGATCAAATAATTTTAAAGTAGTTTAGTACCATTAATTTTCTTTTTCGTCTGTTCGTAAGTCCATTTTTTACAATTCATATTTTAATTTAAAAGTTTGAAAAAAAAAAGACAATTACGGACGAATTTAGACCAATAAGCAACCTCTAGTAGTTTTAGGGTCGTATTTTAGAACCTAACTTAGCACTCATGCAGGTACTTATTGCTTAAAACTAGATTCAAGTAATAATAACAGTAGAATCCTAAGTTAGAATAAATTAGGTGACTACAACTCCAAAAAAAATCAGATACAAATGTTGAAAGAAAACTTCGTGAGGAAACCAGCACACCTAAGAAATTTTTCAACGGTGTGTAAAGCAATTTTAGAGCCTTAGAGGCGGTTTTATTTCTGACACCAGGTACAAATCTTAGCCTTTAAATATAATGATTATAAGGTTAATTTCATATTTATAAATATAGTTAACAAGAGGCATATTTATAGTTATCGAAAACAGGTACTTACCTACCTACTGCCTTTGCCGAAACTTGCAGTTGTGTTTGCGAACCACGGCCTTCTCAGTTCCCAAGCGGGTCAAACTCAAACACAAGAAACAAATATTATGAATGTTCTACCCTCAAATTGTGAAGTAAAAAGTTACTTAAGTAGGTACAAAATGAAACCAAAGTTGGTACAAAGAATAAGGACACGAAATAATTTTGTTCAGAAGAACGTTAATTTAAACTTAAATTAAATTAAATTAAATTTAAATTAAATTTAAATTTAAATTTAAAGCAGGGTGTCAAAATGATGCCTCGAACTATAGGCCAATATCTGTGTTACCTGCCCTAAGCAAAATCTTTGAAAAATTAATACTAGGCCAAATGTTAACTTATTTTAATAAAAATAGAATATTACACACTAAACAGTTTGGATTTACTAGAGGTCGATCTACTGAAGATGCCGGTTCAACCCTTATCAAAACTGTTTTAGAAGCCTGGGAAGAAGCGCAGGATGCTCTAGGAGTGTTTTGTGATCTTTCAAAGGCCTTTGATTGCGTGGATCACCGCACCCTTATTTTGAAATTAAAATATTACGGTATTCGTGGTAAGTCTATTGATCTCGTAAATTCTTACCTGTCGAATCGGGAGCAAAAGGTGTCGATCGACAACGTTACTTCTACTGGCTCAGTTGTTCAAATGGGAGTGCCTCAAGGATCAATTTTAGGCCCATTTCTATTCCTTGTATATATTAATGATCTCCCCCACATGATTAATGACACCATGACGAATATAGTCCTGTTTGCTGATGACACATCACTCATATTTAAAATTAATAGGAAAGATAGGGATATTGTGGAACCAAATAATACTCTCAATGCGTTATCAGATTGGTTCTCTGCAAATAATCTTTTGCTTAATGCCGGAAAAACCAAATGTATAAGATTCTCGGCACCTAATGTACGTCAAATAGGTACAAATGTACAGTTGGATGGAAACATGTTAAGCCTTGTACCCTTTACTAAATTTCTTGGTGTCACCATAGACTCTAAACTGCAATGGGGACCTCATATAGAGGCACTTGCAGGTAAACTAAGCTCTGCTGCGTTTGCTGTACGAAAAATACGGCAGGTGACAGACGAGGCAACGGCTAGGCTAGTATATTTTGCATACTTTCATAGTATTATGTCCTATGGTATCCTACTATGGGGATCGGCAGCGGATTTTGATACCATCTTTTTATTACAAAAAAGAGCGGTACGTGCAATTTATAATATAGGTCCGCGAGATTCCCTTCGTGAACTCTTCAAGGAAATAAATATACTTACATTACCATCCCTGTACATATTCCAAAATATATTGTACATTCGCAAAAACATAGCTTGCTTTCAAAAAAAGAGTGATATCCATAACCTTAACACTCGTTACAAGGACAATCTTGTAGTACCTGGTTACAGACTTTCTAAAACCAGCAATTCATTTATGGGTAACTGCATTAGGTTCTATAACAAAATTCCCTCTATTATTAAGGATTTGTCTGATACTAGGTTCAAAACAGTTGTCAAAGGTATTCTTATGTCTAAAGCCTACTATAAAGTAAAGGATTACATTGAAGACAAAGATGTGTGGCGTACTGCTTCCTCCTGCACACTGCGACCCACTAGCGCTGATTGAATTTCACTTTTCAAAATCAATTTTAATTATGCTCTGACACTTTATTGAATCTTTGGACATATATTTATATTGTATAATAATAATATGTGCACGGTTGTAATTATGTGAGCACCATGTAGTCCCTCTATTTTAGTTACTATCAACGTGATGATTGCTGTGCAGCTTGGGTATGTCATGCTCACGGAAATGTTCTGATAGCGGTGGCGTTATGTGTCGGGTCACCCAATTCCCTACAATATGGTTGAGTAGGGCGATGGCTGATGCATGCGTCATGCCCGTGAACGGGTGCCGTCTGTTGGGACTGGTCAGCCCATAGCTGTTATAGTGATTTTATCAAAAGTATATATGTATATCTAAGGCGCGTACCTATGTTTAGTTGACTCGCATTGTTCTCACATAACATCTCAGAACAATGTATCCAAAAATATTGTAAGCCATTATTTAAAAGAGCAACCATGGAGTTTCTTGCCAGATTCTTCTCCATGAGGGGTAGGCTGCCCTTGGAACTGGCAACTAGAGTCACTCCTATAATATATTAGAATTATGACTATTCATAAGTGCCTAAAACTGGTCTACATGAATAAAAATATTTTGATTTTGATTTTGATTTTGAAACTGTACTTACATTATTATAAGTTTTCTATTGTATAAAATAGATACCGGTAAATAAAATAGATAGTACAAATTACAATTTTAAATTTGTGTAAAAAAAGGCGTCAGAATTTGAAAAAAACATTACTTAATTGATACCTACATTAATCATTTAAAGTAGTTGATAGTTAAATTGTGTTTTACACAATCATCGCAGAGCATCACCTCATCTTCACTTTATAACTCTTAGAAAATAGACAAAACCCTCTACGACAAATAATCCATTTGAAATCTAAGATTTGATGTTGTAAAGTTGATAAGTAGTGACTTAAAAATTAATTGTACTATTTTATGAACCACAGATAAAGTAGCATTATGTAGGGTAACATAAAATAATATAAGTCACAGATCAACATTATAGAACTGAACTACGTTCTATAATGTTGATTAAGGCCCTGTTTCCAATTCCAATTCCAATTTTAGTAGGTATAGAGGGGTTCCATCGCATTACAAGATGATTCTGTCAATGTCAAGGTTGAGATCCTGTTTCACTGCTTACTCTTAAAGTGTCATTTTTGACAAATTGACAGATAAACTTCATATAAATTTTAATCTATCCTTAATTTTTTTTAGCAGATAATAATAATTCGTAGACTGTGAAACTGAATCTAAGGCCCTGTTTCACTACTTACTGAAAAAGTGATAATAATCTAATAGGTAATTTCATAGGTAGTCTATTTATTAATTCGCCTTAGTATTAGTTAATTCCACCCGAATAGTCGTAGACTGGCCCTTAGTCTAGTCAAAATAAATTACACGGCAGCTGGCCATGAAAATAATAATGAAAAACGTTCCTTTTAGCATAAAAAACCAAATTCAAACTTAGTAGGTACAACCTTGAACTTAAAGAACCTTTACGACTTTTCTACGTGATCTTAGAATACCTCCTCTCTTTTTAAAACATGTTTTATAAATTTAACACAAACTTCACTGCTCAAGTAGACTACGGTAGTCCAATATCCCTTATCAATACAACCCTCAACGCTCCGTGTAGCCTCACAAAACCCGTCAAAGCCGCGGTTAGGTGGGCAATATAATGTTATATTTCAAATAAAATTCCTCCCGGCAAGGCCGTGCCATTGGGCCATTATTATATTTACATAATATACGTAATAAAAGGTAACTGACATTACCCAGTGAGGAAAGCAGGAGTGGTGGTTACGCACGAGTGAGCCTGTAAGCCCAGCGGGGGTTGGGCCACCAACTAACTTACACGCCAATATTGTGAGGCTTATTCCATACTTACTAATATTATAAATCTGAAATTTCTGTTTCTTTGTTTCTTTTTGATGTCTCAAATACTAAACCGATTTCTAGGTTTAGAAAATTAGGTCATAGGATAACACTTAAAATAAATAATTTTAAAAATATATTCACGGCTTCTGTGGATATTTATCTAGTAGAAATTTCTTTTAAGTTAAGATATATATATATATATTTAAAACACTTTAATATAAGAATGGTAACGATACGATTACTTAAAATGTCCTTTCCCGCTGCGTTGACAAAACTACCCTATAAAACGGTCCCACTAAAATTGACATATCGAAATCGAAATGATAGGTAGGTAATCTACAAAATATTATAGGCAGTTTTGAAAAATACTGTTCACAAAAAAATATTCACGTGCTGAAAAATTAAGAAAAAACAAACATGACGTTAGAACATAATGCCCAACATATCAGTTTCAAAGTAACAATTTTAAATTAGCTCAACGTAACTGTAAAGAATTGGCACATCCTTCTATTTCTCAACGGAATCAATGGCGCCGGTGTAGCATCCGGTTATAAAAGGAATGTAATATAAACCGTATGATCTTAAACTGTGTCAGCAATGTTACAATCAAATCCTGAACTGTAGTTACACAATTGTTCAAATATGGTTGCCACCCAGTTTCAAATGTCGTCGGAATACGCAAATTTTGTTCCAGGTTCGGTTTTGAGTCCATCGATAGCATGCATTGTTTCGACAACCCTACCTAATTTTGTATCCGCTCTATTGACAGCAAAAAAAATATGGCGGCGTGCGTGCAACTAATAAATCTTTTCACACAATAATGGCAGATCTCTTTTTACTAAATCCAGTGCGCGTTCATGTTGTGGTTTTGCTAATGCCCTGTTATCCTCGTTTATAAATCATTCACGTCGATGCCACGTTTTCAGCTTAACGGGGTTTAAACGTAACGCACAATGGCTGGAGCTCTAACAATCGTATTTTTATAAGAGCCCGTAAATATTGGACGTGAGCGCTTTTATGTTTAAAACGGCAATAACAGCTTACAGGAGCTTATTAGATCGGGGATAAATAGTTTGTTGTTGATCTATCGATTTGTACCCAACTAACATTTTTTTTTATAATGGTCAAGTAAACGTTTTTAAAACGTTTATAAAACGTGAATTTGGACCAAATACATGACAATATACGACTGAAATATTGTAAGATAAACATAACTAAATAACGTCATAGTTAGCTAAATGCCGCTATATAACTGTTACATAACATGAAGTCGTATAAGACTGGAATTATAGGATGTTTTTGCTTGTCATGTAAGTAATTGAACAAACACGTTATCGTTATCCACGGCAGTTTCTCAATCATGAGAGGATGTTGCTAGAAAGTCGCGCATGACATGAAATCACCTAGCTATTCTACCGTAATACCGCTTGTGATGTGGTAACGTCTTTGAGTAAAGCCAACCTTGTTAGCAGTGGAATGGGAACTATCACGTACGTAGCAGAACCAATCTACGGGAATAGCTTTGACTTTGAAGACTAACTATAACTTTCATTTCAGTATTACTGACAAACATTTCCTTTCTAGCCACTAATCCAATCTGTTTTACTTATCAATTTTTTTCTTTAAGAAAAATATACTATATTAGATGGTGTCTGAATTCTAAAGATTCACTTCTATCTACCAGATTATTAACTGCCGTTTTAATAGCTTTTAATTTTAAAAGCAAAAGCATTTTTTTTTATGTTAATTTCTTAGTAACAAGTTTATTATTATTTGTTTTTTGTGTGTTTATTATTATTTATTTATTTACACCAACATCCTTAAAAAATCAGCTGTTCCAATCAATCAATAAAATCAATCAATTGTTGAGTCATGTGAACATAAATGTATGGAACAGCTGATTTTTTTTTGCGATTTCAGGGTTGGTCCCATAGTAAAAGTTGTTCATAATGATGAGTTTAATAACCCCTTTTAAGGATGCTGGTGTTTTACAAATAACCCTGTATAACACTCAGCTGTAACTTTGTATTCCCATTTCCTTATGATGGTAAACTACGTATAATTGTTTAGGCCTTTTTGCTAATTAACGCCATAATTATCTGTTATATTGTATAAGCAATTGTAGAAACAGCTAAGCGAATCTAATCCAAATAAGTAGCCTATACGTCTACATTTCGTGTCAACAGTCTAGCATTACCATAAATTATGATCAGTTAGCATAGAGCCCACGTTAGACGTCAACGTTTACGTCATTAGCGTTCTATTATTTAGTCGTGATTCAATTTACTTTGACATTCATTAACGCTAAGTGACAGGTTAGGCAATTAAAAATCCTTAAAAACATTTTATTTCTTGATGAAGGCATGAACTTTTCTAATTATTTTCTTTATTGCTACTTATTTAAAGATGTACGAAGATGAATGTTGATAGATTTTATCGATTGTAATTTCACACACTTTGTCGGATGAGCTCCAGATCACAAAACTATTTAAGGTGACATCTGTCTCATTGGCAGAAAGCACCGTAGACACTCCAAACTCGTTGCCCTTTCTTCAACGTAATCCAATCAAAAAGATAAACTCACTCAAACCTACTTAAAAGGGTGTGTAATAAACAGGAGCCTTTAAAAACACGCCGTCTATCTTCGGCACGCAAAATTTCCTTGTTGACTCGCCCCCTGTAATGCAATTATTGAGTCATCAAACAATTTGTGGCCAGACTCATCCAACGAGTCCCGAAGAACGCACTTGCGTAACGTAGGTACATTTATTATGGGAGAAGCGTCTCGGAGCGACAACATAAATCATTAGCATTCCCCTCCCGCCGTCGCATACTCTCCCCCCTCTGTACTGATTCATCAGGTCATCGTCGAGATAGATTTAGATGCGGCTACTACAAGTGATATTAATGTCTGCATTATTTATTGCTTCCATGCTGATTTCGGAGGAAAAGGGAAGAACGTGTCAGTTGTAGATCGTATGTGTAATGTATATGTCGTAAAATTCTATTGAGGGAAGAAACTGCGGCTGTGATCCTAAATAAGCTAGTGTCACTTTATGAATTACATAGTAGTTTTTTTTAACATAAACTAGTAGTTAGGTATGTAGTAATGGAAAATAAACATAGATATTATATAGATCAATGTCTCTGGCTGTAAGTCCCCAAAATATTGGTGTCCAATGTTACTAATACTAAAAAGAAAAAAAAAGGTTACAATAAATTTTATCACAGCATTAATACGAGTGGCTTGTACAAGTTTACCCTATCTACTTACTTACATTAAATAAATATAGAGAAAATTGGGTATTTCTCTGTATTTATTCTCTGTGCCTACCGAAAAAAATATCTAGAATTGTACCTACAATAATATGCGTAACCTACATCCGAAAACCCGCATCATTCGTACTTATGACGAGGGTAACCGATACCCAAATATGTACCTATGCAAGATTTAGTAACTACCCTTATGGCCGACTAAAACGTCTGTATATTCCACAATTCAATCACCTGTCATTTTATTATAGGAAATTTGAATAAGCGATTACTCTTCGATAAAAGATACGATACTCGTTTTAGTTCCATAATGGTGTTTACATGGGGATTGTGTGAGGTGAAAATAAAATGATCATAGCGAACATTGGGGGTCGGAAAGCGGAGTAGTTTGTTTTTTTACGAAGCTTTCATTGTTGTGAATCCGACTGTGCATAATTATGTTATCACAGATATAGGTAAAGCGATTCTATGTGGGTACTTATAAGGAAAAAAATAATTGTGTCTTTTAACCCCTACGATATTTTCGATATTTTTTAAAGTCTAAGAAATTTGTAATGTCTAAAGTTCATTACAAATTTTTCGATACCTCGAACAAGATTATAATGAGTTAGACCTGAGATTACAATTATTTAATTTAATATTTCCGAGAAATTTAAATTAATTTGAAAAACCCTTTCAAATTATTCTTCAGACAAGAGACAGACAATCGTAAGAAATTCTAAGATATTGAGTTCTAAATTAAACAAGGCGAAATAAACTTTGTAACAAACTTGGATCGATCAAATTTCGCTCTCCTAAGTAATTAAATTACTGATCATTACAACTAACAGTTAATTAATAGATTTAAGACTTACTTTTACTCTTGAACGGGTTTCGGAGCTTATAAAAAGTAAATAAACCCCTTCTAATCTCGAGATTCTCTTGAATCGTTCTTGGTACAAATATTTACTCACCGTTATGTATAACTCACCCAGTCTGTAACTTTATTTTATTAGATACGCCCCCATTTTAAGTAAATCTATCCGTCAGAAAATAGGATTTTGATAGCTTGATTAAAGTTATTTAATTTTCCTTTTTACAAAAATTTAAAACATCATTCGCAATAGTAGGTATGCAGAAATACTTTATAAATGTGTTTATACATTTAATCGATTTATTTTAGGTACTTAGAGCTGCCTACGGCTTATACACATACATACATATACATATATTTTCTTGTTTTTTATTTAATAAGATCAACAAACAGCTAAAATAGAAAGCAAGGTAAAAAGATATAGAATACGTCATATAAACAATATTGCAGCCCATAATGCTGTTCACAGATTCAAATTAGAAGAATACATTACGATAGAATAGCCACTAAGATATCTTACTACATGAAAATAAAAATAAAAATGTTTATACAACATTATACGCAAGATACACCACTAATATATAATAGTATCAAACTTCAGTGAGAGTCTTTACTGGTTATCATCATTCAGACCATAGACCAACGACGACGACGACGCTTTGAACGACTACGTAGACACATCGCCAATTGTGTCATAGATACTTTCGTATAAACTTAATCCATTTTTAACGTAAAATATAGTTTCCTAGACAAATACAAGCTGTACAAATCTTTATAAAGTGCGCCGTTTCAAAGTGCAGAGAGCACCAGAAGCTGGAGCATAAATCATTGGCATCGAACGCCTTCTATCGGGCTGACACCTAAATCGCAGGAGGCATTACTCATTGGGGACACGCTACGAATAAATCCCAGTATTTTTCCTTTTTTCCTTAACGACATTCCACTTTGCGCCTTAGAGACGGTTGCGAGTAAACGCTGATTTTTATGTGTTGTCAAATGTAAGCAAGACGCCGAGAGTCCGTCCTTGTGAGATAATGCCCAAGTTTATTGTTTGCTAAGTATGTACTTGTCCGACTGTAAATCATTTTATGGAGTTGTCGATATTTTCTTTTTCGATAAATTACCGCCATTACGAAGTTGCCGTTACAATTTATACAGGAAAAATTATAGAATCAACAAGAAAATGTTATATTACATGTCAAAGTTTAGCTAGGAAAAAGTTGAAAATATGCTAGCTTATAATACAGATGACCATACTAACAATACGCGAAAAGGCTGACTGACAAACTTTTTTCATTATAGATGATGTTCAGACATTGAGAGCCAACGAATCCAAATCACATTTAAAATATGGTATCCTTCGCAAGGAGGCGCGAAGCCTAGAGCGATGGCCGCTTTACCAACGAAACAAGTGCTTGCTCATTTTAATATTTTCAACTTTCCTTGAGCGAGGCGTCATTAAGCGAAAAAAGCGCTGCGGGCGAAAGTGGGCCAGCCGGGTCCTTTAAAACCTCTTCAGCCCATTGTTGTATTTTTCCCTTTTACGCTGCGTGTTTTAGGAATTTAGTTGCGGTGAAAATAGCGTTTTCTTTTTAATTTTACTCTGCCATGATAGAGATTTTGTATTCGTGGAAGCAATAGCGTCGTCCTTGTATAAAATATGAAGTTAATAAGCCATTGAGTTAAATTTTGATTGAGGTTATGTTTGGGTTTTATTAGGTACCAACCTTTAGCAGCTCCACTTGTTTTTTTTTTAATAAGTTACGTAAGAGTACAAACTGTGGACAGCTATTTTTTCGTATTACATCAGTGGCCCAACGAAGTAGTATTGTCTCCGCCAACGCAGGCCCTTATTGTTTAATTATTTCAAATGACGTCAAACACACGACGAGCACGTAAAACATTCTTGCACAAACATTTGAAAACAACGCGTCATCTTAAAAAAGCCAGCCACACAACTGTTGAAACTTTATTTAGACGTGCCGTTGTAAAGCTGCGTTTGCACCAAGCGACATAATGGTGGTAAAGAGTGTCGCGTGAATAACTCTTGTGTCGCACTATGTTGCTAATAATTCAAGCTTCTTCTTAGGACAGACAAATGAACGTAAAGTCTAACAATATTGGATGAAATGTTTGTCAGCTTTCACCAACACCGTGCCCAACATTTGTCGGATAATGAATAAACAGATTTACGCTCGTCACGGAAACAAAATGGAATCTATGACGCGAAGAAAATGTTCCGTTTTGTTTTACGTATGGATACGAAGAAAAGTGAGTCACGCTGTGCGCAACGATTGATTATTATTACTGTTAGTACAGTGTGTTTCGTTTCTGAGGCGTTGAAATTAATTGTGTGACGATAGAAGTAAACAATGAAAGGTGAAATATGCCGAGGGTAATTTATCTTGTAGTTTGCTGTCTCGAAAAAATAAAGCTTAGAGTTAAAATAGCGCATATTGTGTTGATGCTGTTAAACCAAATTGTTATTTTTGATCTAAAGATCCGCCCATAATATAAACTACCAGCATTTGTGATCACAAAAATGATGATTCTATTGATCGTAAATTCCTTAAATTGTTATGACGTTCTGCGTTCGTTTACCTACGTTTCGAAATCGAGCTAAGTTTTCTAATCATTTCAGTTCAATACCATCCATATTATATAATTATATTAATCCATGTTGTTATGTAACATCATAATATAAAGTTGGCGTTACATTAACTTATTATGAGCAAAGTCATGTGAGTAACGTGACTGTTGACCCAAATGTTGGACTGTCAAAACACCGCTTAATATATCTCAACAATTTTGCTTGCGAGCGACTTGCTACTATCAAGATTTGCTTACTTCATAACAGTGGGATGTAAGTGTGAGAAACGCACACATGCAAGTTTCATCCCTTCGTCTCCATTTCGTTCATAAATCAGGGTTGTCAAACAGCTTGGAACTCGCCAGATATATGGCTGTGTTGCGAGCTGTACTATTTCAACAATGCTGAAAGTTGCTGACTGTGCGTATGGTCAGATGAAAAGAATTTCGGATAAATAAAACTTTTGAAATTTATGCTCTAGAAGTAGAATATGAATTACACATTGTATAAAAATATTGTACTTATCAATGTATTGATATTAATACAGTAATCGGAATTGAAATATAGATCATGGCGTTTTATGTTGTTAAAAATGCCGATAATGCGTTAAAATATTCGTCCAACATGTATAAGTGCTAGGGCTGAAATCGAATGGTAAGAAATAAAAAAAAAACATTCTAACAAGTGTATCATTTTAACAAATGATAATTAATAACGCACATGAATCTAAAAAGCTATAGGTGCATGCCTTTACTTAATCTTAAACCTTTGACTTGGCAGTCCAACGGTCATACCACTAGGCTATCATTGCTTATACTTATACTGCATAGTACAATTAATACAATATAGCATTACATTACACTTTATTTTTAAAAAACGTTCCTATCATAATTAAAATAATAACAGCGTTATATTTTCGTCCGAAATATTTTTAAAAATCATTACGCACACAAACATAATGCTAAGTATGTGAGTCGTCAAAAATTGTCCCTGGAATATTTTAGTCTCGCGCCCACAGGTCAGTTTTGCCGCCATTTTATTTTTAAAACTCCAACTGATTCACGTTTCATAATGCCTTAAAATTGTACACTAATTAGCCGGCTATTATTTTACAACGCATCAAATGTTATATAAAAACGTCCTAACAAAAGTAATAATTAGAAAAAAGTTAGGCACGCTACACACCAAAATCACAATTGTCGTTTATTGCAAAAAAAAAAAAAATAGTACAAGTAAATGCTAGTTCTCTAATCTTTTTCACACACAATTGTACAATTTGAGGCGAAGATAGTTGTAAGCAATGTATGTTGCAAACACAATAATTATAATTATTATGTGGCGCACCTTATAATATAAAATGTAAATTACAAATATTATATAGTATGACAACACCTACCGTAGGTATAAAATGCAAATTACAAAAATACAATATTACAAAACCTACGGTATCTTGTAGCAATTACTGATAAACGAGCGTAGCGCGTGCTACACCTGCTACGTCGTAGCTTATCGATAGTGATTGATAAATGACTACAACACGTCTGAGTGATGTTTATACTATAAAAATATTGACATTCACGTGAAAGACAGAATTCAGTGAAAATCAGTAGAAAAAAAATATTTTTTTTTTGCTTATTTCAATGAGTAAATAACATAATATTTTAATGATATTTATAGAAATGATTAGGTAAATGATTTTAAACAATAAAAACATCATTCTTCAAGAAAGTTTTAAGCTATAAATATTTACAAAGAGATAAATAAAGTCGTAAACTTTTTTACTCTTGTCTTAATGTGTGAAATAAAAAAAAAATAGCGCATTAATTTTTAGATCTCGCAAAAACTGTTCTTGACCGATGTACTTGACCGATATTTTAAACGAACATGAAAGTAACGCTAGAAAACAAACGCTCATTGATACACATATAAAAATGCACGACCTTATTGCACGGAACGATCACAAAAAATATGGCCTCTAATAAAAAAATTGGAACGCACGTCAGTTCCCGGAGTTTGATTTTAGAAAATGATATACAGTTATGCCGTTTACGGCCTAAGAATAGAACCACCCCCTACTCATCCAGCGGGTGGCGTAAGAAGCGACAAAGGAAAAAATCTAGAGGATAGGCAGCAGCCTCCTACTGTGTAATAGCAACCATCTGCTGCTGCGATCGCCAACCCGCTTGCCCAGCGTGGCGTTTAAGGGTAAACTCCTTCTAACAAGTGATGCGTATGAGAAGAGGCCTATGTCCAGCAGTGGACTGATACAGGCTGTGTAGGTAGGTAGGTCTACAGCTCAAGAGCAATTTTTGATAACTCATAGCTACCGCAAAGATAATTTTATAAATATATAATAAAATAACTTTTGTCACCGTGCCAATACAAGTACAGTTTTATTGTTGAAAAATATATAACTAACAAAGTACGCCTATAATATATTTGTGAAAGAAAAATCTAACTGTACAGAAACTGTTGATATTTATTGGTGATGGAAGTATTTTGTTAAGTCTAATTCGGATCAGCAAATTGTTCCATTAACAAAGAAATGTTCGAAATTAACGAGTGACGTCGAGTGCTGCGGCTAGTTTATGGAGATGAAACATTTTAACGAGCTTTTTATATGTTTTCGATTGTGGGTGTCTCGACAAACGCTGCTGTTAGTTACAGACAGTACAGTCATATACTTATATGTTTATGATGTTTTTATACTTTTCTTTTTATTTAATCAAATAATAATAACGAGGTTGTCGACATGTGGGATGTAGACTCAGCTGTCACTGTGTTCTATCAGCTTCAACATAGTCCATAGATTAATATCCGGGTGTCTAGATCAACATCTCAAGTAGCTGTCTTTAGATCGCTGGATCAAGAGTTTAATTCAGAAGGCGGACACGGCTATGGTTTCTGGTGATCCAGACATCCACTCGTAGCTTGGATCTTGTTCCTGATACCGGTGGGTCTTCTATATTTTATATCTGTAAATGTATATTGTAATGTAATCTACATTTAGATTGGCCGGTGTGACCAAAATTCAATCAGGGGAACATTATTAATTAAATATTATTATTACAAATTTATTTTTATTATGACATTTTTACATTTAATATAATTTGAACTATATATAGTACTAGGGTTATATATAATATGTCACAATTTGAATAAAAAACGATGATAGGCCGAGTTCATTGATTTATATTTTAAGTTGTTTATAGACTTTTAGAATTACCTACTGATATTTATGATGAAGTTTTTTATTTTATTTTATAACATTATTTAAAGATGTATTTTTATGATAATATTTAAAATGACATAATTACGAAAGTCTCAGTTAAATACATAAAACAAAATATTAATCATTCATTACGAATCGCGTAAAGTCGCGTGACTACTTCACAGCGGCAAATACCTTCGTAAAAAAATGACAGACATTGCATAAAACATTTTTATTGTAATAACATGACATTTAAAAAAACAATGTGGCATCACCAAGGAAAAATGACCAATCGTCTGAAAGCCGTGTCTATTTTTATTAAAAATTTCTTGCACTTTGCTAGCCTTGAGTTGCACACTGAACATGCATTGAAAAGAAAGAAAAATATTTTTTTCTCGAGAATTAGAGACCAGTAATACAGTGGTCCACAATTGGAATAGATTACCTGAAGAAGTAATTACTGCCACCTGAATAAATTCTTTTAAAAACCAACTTTATAACTGGCTACACACAAAAACTATCTTTAGTACAATTATGAACAAATATGTGAAATTACTTTCAACACTATAAGATACAGACATATCAGCATTGTGCTACTCGTTTTTAATAAAATAAATAAAAAATCTTGTCTTGATAAAATTTAGATTAACAGAGTGACCAACAATTACTTAGATTATAGAATTGTTTGGGATTTTCTATCCCAACGGTGTAACCAGGGGTGTGCAATCTTTTTTATACTGCGACTCCTTTTAAAGGTTGTAATGTTTTCGTACTGCCCATTTAAAGGAAGGTATAATAAAGATTGGGAACCCCTGGTTAGATTATTTTCATTATATTCTCTCGATACTATGTCGGAAGCTATGTAAATTGATGACTGACTAGCTGGCTGGCTTGAGACTAGCTTTTCCTGCCACACCAGTGTTTTAGACGGATAATTCCTTGCATATGGAACCAAAGACTAACTAGCCTTTGTATAGAACCGTGAGATCAAGAATCTTTCCCCAAGAAGCATAGGTCGAAATCTAAATTCGAAAATTAGTTTTCATAGAAAGTGACTGATCTCATGTGACTCGCGTTTGTATGAAAAGTCAATTTTCGAATTTAGATTTCGACCAATGTTCCTTAGGAAAAGTTGTTCAGTTTTATGGACCTCATTACCTCCTAAAATTTGGCTGGTGTCAAAAAAATCAGATTATATGGCCTACAATAAATGTACCTACTAAATATTTACTAAATTGAGATGAAAATATGAAAAATGATTGCAAAGTCGCGTTCGTTAAACTTAAAAATGGAATAACAAGAAAAAAAGTTAACGAACGAGAGAGAAATCGATTTCCTTGTAGCCTTTGGTTGTGAAGTCAAAGAAAATCTGTCACATTTTTATTTACAAATGTTGAATTAACTTTTTTAGTAATGATTTTTTTACTGTGGTATGAAAAATAAAACAATATTTTCAGGCGCAATTTCAGCAATTCTGAAACTCTGATTGCGAATTGCGAAAGCTAAACCGATTTAATCTGTTAGCTTTTACTTTAGGCCTAGACGTAGCACATACATAATGAAATGTATGCTAAGCCTAGGCTTATCAGAATAAAAAGTAATAAAACCTTTTAGATGCTGAGTAGATTTTAGCTAAGTGACAATTTAAATGTCTAAAATGTGTGTGTATAATTTTTTTTATGTTAATTCAAACGCCAACAAAATGTACCTGTCATAGTGACTGACATCATTTCATCCTTTTTTTGCAATTTTATTTCAATCTGATGAACTCATGTTTTTAGGTCTGTACATATTATAATAACTAGGTATTTTCCTACTTTATTATCTTATCTAGATAAATAAGAATAAATTGTTTTAGGTATTAGCTTATAACTTGAGAACGGCTGGACTGATTTGCCTTTTTATTTTAATTACGTCACCTATTGATCGAAATTCGCATATTTTTTTTGTATTTAAAAAATTATTTAATGATAACATTAAGCTTTGCCTAGCAGTGGAATAATTAAGGCTAATAGTGACAGTAACACTAAAAGTTGTCAATTAGTAATTAGAAAATAAATAAAAAAACGATTCACAAATAGAATAAAAAATAGGACTGAACTATTTTGTTTATTTGTTTACCTATCTATAAAGTGAATGTTCATAAAGTCCGAGTAAAGTATTTAGGGTAAAAAATAAATATTAAAATGAATTCAGGAAAAAATAGAATGGAAGCTGAACCTATAGAAAAAGATCATTTAAACACCGAATTATAAAGAATATTAAAAGCAAATTAACGGGTGCACTCAAAATACGTAACACTTTACCACCCGACAGTACCCACCAAAGAAATGTCCCACTGTCGGAGACAATAGAAGGTCACTGGTGTATCATAGCAATAGAATTCGCCTTGGCAGTAGTAGTACATTACTCGGCCGCGATTTGGCTCACACACAACTGTTAAAACAGGGAACGACCGACACAGCAATAACAACTGCACGACGCGAGCGTACTTCGTATCATTATTTGTGTTTTGGGCATTTTATTTTTTAGTGCTCGCACGTAAACAGCCGTGAACTCTATGGGTTGTCGATGAATGAGTTTTGTGTAATTGTATTGTATTTTGCAAGGCCAACAGTACACGGTACTGCCACAGTCTAAAAAAGTTATCTTTACTGTGGTACTACTGTAAAGTTATTACTTTAGAATACTACTTTGCGTGGGTAATAGACATTTAGTGTCATATTGCATTAAACACATCATAAATACGCTCGTTTAATTATTATGTCAATGGAACTGTTATGTAGCCATCATTTAAGACTCGTAATAGCACAGTTATATGACCGTTGAGTGGCAAGACAGAGGTCTCAGGTTATGTGCTCAACAATGACGTTTTGACAGATACGTAGATGTTGCATTTTAAAAGCGAAGTACAAGTATTTAGTATCAAAGTTTAAATCTCCCCTAAGCTTCTGACATAATTTTAAATCATCGAAGTGTCTATAAAAGAAGAGTAGTATAAAAACAAGTCGTTTCCTATATAAGTAATAGTAGAACTACACAAAGCTAGGTACCTACAAATTAAGTAACCTTTACTCGCAATTTGGCGTAACGTACGACATTTTAATAACACGTTTCGCTTTAATCTCTTGAATGCTAAAGGCCCATAAGTCAAATAAACTAGTTTCCGCTGACACATAATTATACGCAGCTGAACTATAAATCTGAAAGGTACTTCACTTATCAGTACAACTGAAATACCATATATAACATAGATTTATCACCAATATAATTTTAGACAGATTAACATCGGTATGCAGGTAGCATTATTATATTATATTAATGTGTTACTACTTATTTTTCAACATATCTAAAGTTATATACATGAATATACATAGAGATAAATATCTATAAAATATATATTAATTGAAGTTTGAAAGTATTCCCTTAGTACTAGCAGCAGTAATGAAAATATGAGTAAAGTTAAAATATTATATAATAATCTACGAATAATTGTTGTAAAAAAAGAAAAAAAATATAACTAGCTTTCATTTTCAATTTCAGGAACTAGGTATATTTTTTGTAATATATACATACATACTGTAATATATACATACTAGGTGCTGCCAGCAAATTCGTCCGAATTATTCTGGAATCAATTATTACATTTGTATCTGGGACATACTCGTATGCTACATAATTTTGTATGACATAAAGCTCTCGAAGATCCAAATTTAATATTTATAATATTAGTACCAGAGCAATTCATTTTTCGCTAATTGTAGATAAACAAAATACCATTTTTTCCAAAATACATGACATGTATAATTATTTATTTTTGTGAATTTTTATACATGTTATAGCACATGATAGCTTATTAAATATAATTATTTAATAAGAAAATTTGAAAAAACAACTGATACGGATGGGATTCGAACCCACGATCTTCTACGTACCGTGTCGACGCTCTAACCGCTTTTTCAAATTTTCTTATTAAATAATTATGTTTAATAAGCTATCATGTGCTATAACATGTAAAAAAATCACAAAAAAAATAATATATATACATGACATGCTCCGATTTTTTTGCTATCTGACTGAAAAGGAAGGAGGTATGATCACGCATAAATTAACGAGTAATCAGATATGGAATTTATTAGGTACGTATAGGTACTACATAATACTTAGGTGTTATTTAAAAAAAACTTAATGTAGGTACCTATCACGTGACGATTTTGACTACGGCGATAAGGCCTAGCTAATTCAAATGTTAGATGTTTAGATATTATCTAGCTTAGATGTTTTACTCGTATGAAACTGATGTACCCTATTTTTGTGGCTAAGATCCACGAACAATGAGCACATGTTAAAAAATGTTTACGCATATACTAAAATAAATACAAAATCTGATAAAAGTATAAAATATGTGCCTACACAGTAGTCTCTATGCCAAAAAACTAAGCGCCACATTACACGCAATGAGTCTGACAAAAAATTGTATTTGCGTAGGTAACTGTGATTTCATACGAAAGTATATACAATAAGCTATATATTGTACTGTATAGGCTCTTCGTACAATAAAAGATCAGCTTAAATACTGGAATTGTACAGCTTGATGTGTAGCCGTGTGTACCATACTTTTATATTAGCTTAACTCTACACATGTGTACACTGCATTTCTCTTTGTATATCATATTAACTTGATATATCCATATAGTAAAATATACAAATTTATTGCTAAAATAATGTTAAAGGCGTTTTATATGAATAAGATAAACTATTTAATATAATAGTGCTATATATTACAAGGTTGAATTAACACCCTATAATAATATTCTCAACGAACATCCATGTTTATGAAAAAAAAAACTAAAAAACATGTCACACAAAAATATGGTTGACATTAATTTTAATTTAAAATTCAAGGATTTGTTTTATGTGTTTTAATTTCTAAGTCTTTAAACCAAATGTGGACGTTCCTGAATGAAATGGGAATTCATACCTGTTTCTATATTACCAACATATTTTCATAACACATTGCTATGTTAACATCCTATTTTTACGGTGAAACGAAAAATGGTAATGTTTGGCATAAATCTGTCACCAATATAATCATAGGTAATCATTTGTACAATCTTTGACTAGTTTTATTTATTTTTAAAAACATGATAGTATTTATAATCTTTGTATTTTATGTTTTAGAAACTAAAATACTGCGAACTATTTTAAGGTTTGTATTATTTTTTGTCGCCGTGTGAGACAAATCGAATTGAATTATGACGGGATTTAAAGGTGGGATGAGATTAAAAAAATATTATTAATGCGGTCATTGACTGTCCTAAACTTGGATTTTAAAAATTTATATTCTACCTAAAAATATATATACTCACATTTACCATTGTAAAAATAATGTTTCTTGGTTTCGAAATCCAATTGAAAGTTATGGTTTTAGTTTAATGTAGCAAATCAACTATTGTATATAGGGTGAGAATAATAGAATCTAGCATCTCAAAATGTATTATGTTGATTGAACGGTGCACATGAAGCTTATAAAAAGCTTCACGTGTCACTAATTACTAAAAGGTTAATATATTTTTACAGGGCAAGTGACAGCTGGTGTTGCAAGCGTGGCTTACGAAACGTGGCGTGCGTAGTGCGTATAGCTTACGATAACTATTTATTTATCATCAAGTACGCTGTATGCCTGTTTGCCTTAGTTTTTCTATCGATTCGGTGTACTAACGTTGTAGCGTACCGTCGATTTAGTGTACTGTCCATGTAGAGAACTATCGAGATGGTTTACTGTCGATGTAGCGTACCATCGTTTTGGGATACTATCGAAACGTCTTGATCATCGTTTTCGATACAGCGACCGTAGATGTAGTGACTGTCGATATTATGAACCAGACCCATTTAACGCCAACTCCAACATACCCTATTCTATTAAGCTACTACAAGTTTTATATAAATGGAGAACTTAGACCATTATTTTTTTCCTTAATTTTCTTAAGCTAATGTCACGGAGTTCTTCGTATTTATGAAATTAAACAGAATTCAATCAATCTACAATGGTATGTTGCTCTCCTTCATCTGTCTGCAAGAAAATTGCAAATGTCAGATAAAAAGTAACATCCTTCAATCCATAACAATGTGTAGACATTTGTATGTCATTCTTTTGGCACATAATTAACTTTTGTAAAATAATTATTGATCATATTTTTGTAAAGACTTTCATTACAATGATAGATTCATATTTTAGGAAAACGAATCGTGAACAAATTGATTATTATTTATTTTATATATTTATACGCGGAAAATACCTACTTAATTAAAATATTCTAGTATTTTCCCACGGTTTGTTACCTTGGTCCCATGTCATTATCTGGCCCATAAACTAACTCTATGCAAAGAACACGACGATCTTATATTCAGTTGATGCGTAAAAGAAGAACAATCCAAAAAACATACTTTCACATAAATATTTGTATTAATAAAAGAATAAAACCACCAACCAATCAGTATAAGAATAAAATGTTAAATAAAATAACATTTTTGTTTTAAAATACTAAACGATCTTAAGATTTTCTTGTCGTCCCGAAGCTGAGAAATTGATTTTCTTTGCAACTCTTTCTATTTTCTGTTCTAATTAATTTCTTTGCTGTGTTTTTTACTTTTCAGTTTGTTGAGACGGAGTGTTATTTACTTGAAGCGAGAGGATTAAATCTTAGGTAGATAAGCGATTTAATGCCATTTTCTAGAATGCGATTTTGCCTTTCTGCATCTATGGCACCAACCTACGGTTTCGAAGTACGGTGACAATATGGCAGAAGATTTCAGGTTATACTAGTATATTTGTATAACACATTTTTCCTTAGGTACTGTATTAAAATAAAATTGGATCTTGATCTTACTATCCTGCTCGTAAGTTGTAATCGATTTTTTCTTTCTACAAAATTTATGAAATTAGTATTCGCACGTCATGCATAAATTATTTATAATAAGTATTTACCAATTTTATATTTTTTGCCTTTGATTATTGTAATTGGTTTCTTGAAAACCGTGTTTGTCAAAGTTAATAATAAATAAATAACTAGTTATTTTCATATAACAATAACTCAAACATTTCCAGTCAAAAATTATATAACACATAACATAACATAACATGAATTGCGCGTTCCTTTTTCGACAAAATTTTATTGGTGTGGGATTTAAAATACGCGGGAGCAATCAACAGCTCGATTCGGTCGCACGACATCATGTTCATCATTTTGTAACAACTCCCTGGGGTATGACGAATTAGCGAATGCGCTGCAACTTTTTACCGAGCGCATTATTTAAGCTTGTGTATTTTGTGTGAGCAGAAATTTCAGAATATGTTATCAAATATACTTATTATACCTCGTATATTACATTAAGTATCGCCTTATAAGTACTAATTTTTGCCCTCATGAATTGTTCCTTATTAAGTATTATTGCGTTTTTGTAGAATTTAAACTTCAATCATGATTCAAAAGGCACGTGGCGCCATCTATTAACATATGAATTTTATTGTTAGTTTCCTAGGGAGCAGTACTTTTTTCAGGATGAAAAGTACCTATATCCGTTTTTTATGCATCTAACAACGTATATGCACAATTTCAGAAAAATCGGTTCAGTGTTTTAGGCATGAAAAGGTAACAAACTAACTTTCGCATTTATTATATTAGTTAAGAAACTAGGATTGGGATACACATTGCACGACATATAATATTTTGTAATTGAAATTATTTAATAAGAATCTCTAATAAAAAAAATTTTGTAATTGTATACCTAATTATGTATAACCACGAGGACACTGCCGACAAACTATCAACCTTTTAGTTTCGCAGGAAACGTGATTCACACTTTGTAAATCTCTTTAAGTAAATAAATAAATTTTAAAAAAGATGGTTTGTCTATCTTTGAGCTGTTACAATCACGCGTGACGTCTCATTCTTTGCTCAAAGAATCAGCATACCATTTAACGTACACTACGCGCCACGGAACTCTAAGTCTATGAAGTTTGAAGGGTGACATTTGCGCATAAAAAACTTACTCGCGTTTTTAATTTTATTAGTTTTAACATACCTAGAATACTTTTTAAGATTTTTTTATACGAAGTTGGTGATTTTTTGTTGAATTAATTTTATTCGGAAAGAACAGAATTGGGTGGATTTTTCAGTTGCATTTTTTGAACTTCACGTAATTTCGCGACCGGACTATGTTTCTACATACATTATAACACGTGGGATGCTTATCCTTTATCGGGTTCTTTATTTGATGGTAATAATGACAAGTGAACGCGACTTTAGAAGTAGGTGTACATATATTTTTTTTAATTATGTAGATATAAGGATTAGTGTTAATAGGTTTAGGACCTGTACTATATTAAAGTGTGTGTTTTATAAATATTATGTATGTTATATAATTATTGTTACTTGATACCATAGGTTTTAAGTAGGTACTTCACTGTACAAATTTTAAAATTGAGCACTGAATAAAGTTTTCCCTAAAATAATTCTGCATCGTTGAAGCATGAATTCTGACGTATAAGCAGTAGGTAGTAAAAGTGTGGCGACACTTTATGATATCTACCAGAATTTAATCCGCGGCATCACTATAAAACTATATTTTATATCACGTATAATTTAAAATTGTAATGTAATACGTAGATAGCTTCCTTGTTTTTTATAATACGAAAATTTTATACGTGTATAAAACGAAAAAATATCTTTTATTTATGAAATATTTTTCAGTAGTTATATCAATTTCCAAAATCCTTGCTTCGGATTGCATGTTGCGCTGGCCAACCGGCTGGTAGCCGGTTGTCGAAATTACAAATTGGAGATCTTAGAGGCACCCTATATCTCGCCAGCAGGAGGCCACAAACCCGCGCGTGCAACACGCACTAAGTTCACATGGTAAATCAGTATGACCCACTCTCTCCCCTCGATTTATGATGCTTTTACCCAGCAATAGGACAGTTTACGCTGATTTTTTTATTTAAAAATGTAGCGATCTTATATAGCTGACCATTAATAACCAAAAATATTGTAAGCTATTTATTTAAAAGAGCAACTATTGAGTTTCTAGCCAGATTATTCTCCATGGAACTGGCGACTAGAGTCACTCATAAAATACCATTCAAGTAAACAATTTTAGGCAATTATAATATTAGAATTATAATTGCCTAAAATTGTTTACTTGAATAAAAATATTTTGATTTTGATAGAGATCGTACTGAAATAAATATATCTTTTAACAAATTGGTTGGCAAACCAACATTAGTAACGTTATTTATTTAGCGAAAATGCTATCTCGGCGCGTTACACTCTACAAACAAACCACGTTGTACCGAGGTCCAAGACATGTAGTGATATATCAGTAGGAGTACTATAGTACTCCCTATTATTTGTACTGTCACATCGCATACCTAAGAGAACCAAGTCCTCTGGGTCACTCATAAATATTTAATGAATACACTTGGTAGCTAAGGCTAGTGCATACCTATGGCTATGTCACGGTGACCTCTCGTTTCTGTACCGGGGTTTATCTAATTTCCCCTGTCGATTGTACACTGAAAAAAGCTTCGTTTTATATCGTGAAAGAGTTTTGTTAAGGATAGTTGTATTTTTAGCTTTTAGATTTGATATTAAGGTGAAAGCGCCATAAACTCGATAAGAATAATAAAATAAAAAATAAATCATGTAAATAGGATGGGAATATGGGGGATGGTAAAATATATATATTATCTAGATTGGTATTTAGTATACGATAAATTACTTACTGGTAAGAAACATGAGTGCCTTAGAGATATGTACAGACCTACAACCTCCAACTGTATTGTGTTTCAAGTGAATTGAAATTAACGACAATTCTATATATTTTACTATACCTCCTAGTAAATTCATAAATTCATTCCTCCTAGTTAAGAAAATTAAATATATAATTTCCCAGGAGATCATAAGCTAAGATTCATAAGTGATAACTAATTTCAATCTAACCTATCCCTTACACAGCCTTCGTACTTAGATACAAGAGAAACATTTCTTATTCATAAATTCTTATTTATTAAATCCAAAATGTCTGTGTCTTCGTTACCGAGGCAAAAGTGCCGCTTCTGTGCTAAATACTTATTTAGTATTTGTAGCGGAATTTATTAGCCAGTTGGCATTATAGGAGAGCCAATTAACAGACAATTTCTTGACGTTTATTATTGCAGTAACGTTTCATCATGTTTCTTCTTTATTGTTTTCTAGTTTCTTGTTTAAGTATACTTATTTTTTTAAATAGGCTTTGGTTTATGTATGTTTGGGTAGTTGGGCAGTAAATCGGTGATTTGAAACAAATCTTGCTGTAACTAGAATCAGCAATTATTCAGTTTTATGTTGTCGCCTATTTTTGTATAAGAAAATTAGCTTATTAATTCGCAGTATACCTACAACTGTTTATTATCTTTGTGTTTAACAAGCCTGAAGCTTATTAATTAGGAATTTGAAGAACACGCCATTAAACATCAATTGTCTTGTTTATTGTTAAAGAATAACAAAATGTACTTCACAAAGTAATAATGAATAAGTAAACTTAATGAAAAATGGACGAAAAGAAAAATAGAAAAGGAAGACAAAGGGAAAGGAAACTAATTATACTTAAAATTTCTCGTACAACAGTCTTGGTGTTACAATTGTAAGAACAAAAGAATATTGCCAGCATTTTTCCCCCACAGCCACTGCTTATTATTGGATTTGAAATTAACGAAATTAATTTATGTCTTGTACAATCAGTAGTGTAATCAATTATTTTTTTATACATATACCTACCTATATTCAATATATTATATATTAATAACATAATATGTGTGTTTGAGACTAAAAATGTCTGCGTAACTAACCAGAATTTTATTTGCGCCTATACAAAACATATCTATAGTTATTAGGTATATTTTGAATAATATTTCATTATATCATAGGTATGTTTAATCAAATTATGCCATAAAATAATAAAAAAAAAACATAAATATTTAAAAATCTGGCAATTTATAAAATGAAAATAATATCTATGCGTAACTATTGAATATTAATATTTTGCATAACTATTAAATACTTATATTATAAAACATTTATGCAATGAAATCTTGCGTGAATTGTGAGAATCTCTTGAGTTTTGTAAACGTCATAAATTATAATTATTAAAAAACAATTTAAAAAAAGAAAATAACTTTTTTTTGTTTATCTAGTTGAAATGAAATCCAACTTATTTTACTCTTACCTTGATAACAGCAGATATCTCGAACTGGTGCTCGCGTAAGTCCATGTAGTTGCACTATATATCACTATATAACATGATGTATGGATAATCACATCTGAATAACAATGGAACTCCAAGTTTTTGCTCCAGTTTGTTTACTGTAGTAGTCACAACCTCATGGGAAATTATCCACGACCAACTCCCAGCGCCGACAATCTTTCAACGTTTGTAATGGAAATAGAACGCAAACGCTACAACAGGTACCCAACATATGTAAGCACAAATGTAAGTACATAAAATACTTAATTTTTCACTATTTTATTCGTAAATATATTTGCTTTCCTAGCATTTAATCACAACTTATTATGAGTATTAACAACCAGATTATTAATTTGTAAGTCTTTCCAGTACCGAAACGAACGCACTCCGAATTTTCTCGTTAATTTATCACAACCATTTTCACCCATCCGTCTATAGTCTAAAAGTCCTGGCAGATAAACACTACATCTCAATAAAGTTTTAAACACTAATTTAATTTATATTCACAACACTGAAGAGGTAAACATTGATTACTCGTAAAGATTTACATCGTGTTAGCTTCTCGTGTCTTTTCTTATTAATTCCATATCAATTCACGGTTTCATCAGTAAGTTGAGTGAGTTACGGAGTTCTATCATATTTACATGCAGTTTATTTGATAGTTTTGGCACAGTGAAGTTTTACGTTGTTCATGATAACACGTGAAGTTTGACAGCGATTCGCAAAGACGCGCGTTTTCCACTAACTTCCAACCGGCCACTGAACACACGTCGCTACGAAATATGCATTTATAAATAGTTATATGTATCCATGTCGAAGTGTTTCAGTAATACGCGATGCCGCTGTAGTTCGGAGGACAGCGCTGAATGTCAGGTGATGTCGGAGCTGTCAGTGAAACTGTGTTTTCGGTTTTCCAATGCGACGTGTGTTCCCCGTACTGTTTGTGCTCCGCTACTAGAGGCACGCGTTCTACTGCAACTGTTGAAAGGCGAAACCTGTTGAAATAGGATGGGGGACTGCGTGCGAGCGAGATGACAATATGTCTGTTGGTTTCTTTGCGAGTTTCAGGCGCTTATTTTGCTACGGCCGCATGTGTGCGTGAAAAGTCGCGTGCTTACGACCGACGAATCGGTGTTAGTGAGTTGTGGAAAACTCTCTTTAGGACGCTTTCACAAGCGTAAGGATTTTCATGATTCCAAACAGCGCTCCTAATAGATTCGATTGAATATCGCATACTTTATGTTGACGTAAATGTTTTTTGAGAATTTTCTGATGTTTGTAAAGGTTTCTATTGAAATTTTTATTTTATTTTGAGATATAAAAAGTAAGAAAGTGTGTCAAAAGAAAATAAGTACTGAAAGCCTTTGAATTATAACACGCCTTCAATTCTCCGCCTTGCAGACTCTAGTTACGTGTACCAACTAAGACACTTAACTCAAATTAATTAATCTCTAAAAGTTTTCATAAACTTTCACTTTTAAGGCTATGACTAAACTTTAGAAAAGTTCAATAAAAGTTTTATTATTTTGATTTTAATAATATTATAAAACTTTTACTGTTTCTACTACAATATATTTTGTAAATAACTATATTAAAAACAGTATTGTACTTATTGACATACTTAAAACTAAAGGTTATAAAAAAACTTTTGTAATAAAACATTATATTCGCAATCGTTTCTAAGAAACGGAGGTGTCGTTATAAGAATTAATCAATTTAAAGTGGCATCAAGTCCAATATAAACAAGGGGCCACACAGACGCGTGGCGTAATCAAATAGCACGCAACTCTAGGAGGCTGTGTAGGTCGGGAGGCGAGAGACTAGAGCGGCCCCGGCCGTGGAGCGGGCGAGATAACAACACGCACCATGGATGCGCACGCAGCGCTCGATACACCCACCATCTCCTCACTCACACTCCACACAAATCTATACCAAAATGGGCGACCACCTCTGACAGCTCGCTCCAATGTAGCGATGTACCCTTCATTATATCGGGAATCAATTGACAAATGAGCACCGTGCGTTTGTGGTTGCACACCACCACATCGGTGCCCTGCACTTGTCAGCACGACCACGCACGACTCCAACCACGACCACGTTGTCGTCCCTTTGTTTTTCTTTTTTGTAAGTCTCCTAATGGAGACGTGCCCCAAAATTCTAAAGGACGGTCGCTTTGACGAGCGTACCTAAGAATGTTTCGTCACAAATTAATTGAATGTCTTTACCGTTTGAACCTCCTTGATGTTACAACGAAACTCAAACATAACAAGTTTATTCATTTCTTCTCGTACTCTATGTTATTATGTTTTTCGTTCCATTTTTACTGTACACGGGTTTTTTAATATTAGAAAACTCATAAATTAAGCTTTAAAGAGTAGGCAACAAAGGACAAAAACAGCCGAGAGTTATGCCTGCCGGTAAGAATATGGAAAAATAAGAGGAAATTGAAAAAGAGATACAAGCGGGATTTGAACCTGCGGCACTTGCTTTACCGTGGCAGCGCTCTTACCAACTGAGCTGCTCGTAATCTTAAATCTGTATCAAAGTTGAAGTCCCGCATATTTATCATTTTTTAAGTACCTAAACAAGTAAAATATTATGATTGAATTATAGGAAAAAAATGTTTGGTCTTGAATTTACGCCGTGAGCCGAGACAATTGCTAGCGCCATCTATAGTGTACGCTGCGAAAACTACAAAAACTCTAGACGCATTATATTTTACTTCAACAATTAATATAATTATATTCGACATTTCATTTAAGTGGCATGAATTTGTGAATTTTAAGAATATTTTCAGTAAATTATCTCCAAATTACAAAACCCAAAGAAAATTGGAGCCCATTGGTGCAAGATATATTACAAAGAGGCAAATACAGTAAAAATATACTACATAACAATAATAATTCAAACTCTTAAAATTGTTATTTAAAATTGGCCACATCATGAAACAAAAATAATATAAGTACCTAAATGGTTTGCCGATATGGATAACAAAACGAGAGGTAACTTCATGATATTATACCATAATAGTTATCATATTCTTAAGATAGTTTTATTAACCATTTGGTTAAGACTATAAGTATAGCAAGCATGTGAAATAAATAAACCACCGCTAGAGGCGCTGACAACGCTTTGCTTTAGCGATGTGTTATAGGAGAAACGCCGCCTTATCAAGAAGTGGCCACTACTCGTCATATCGTTAGGGCAGCCCAAATTAGTTAGATTAAGTTCGAAGAAGATGAGGGTGGTCCATGAGCGAACCAAGCTCCCTTCCGATTTCATGGGAGGTTGCATTCTGACTACTTAATGATGTGATATTGCCAACATTAATGGACTAATCAACAAATGCCTTGGATTAAAACATATGACCAGGCCATATTAAAAAATGCCACGAGTTCGATGTAGTCAGGCAAATACATCTTAATTACAAAGACAGCTTCATTGTAATTCTAATGAATATAAAATACGCACAAAAAATCACAGTAAGAAGGTTCCAGAAAACCAAAATCATGTTAACCCTACATCTTCCTAATGTCTAAGGGAGCTCAGACTGCGTTCATAAAAATTGCTAATGAGTCCGATTAATTGTATATGCGAATAAAGTAAGCTCTTAAAATCTTGTCACCCTGCCAACGACGGTAGTAACTCAGTCGGTTTGGAACCACGAAAATAATTAGTATGTCGCATTCCGTTTCTATTGTTAGAGCTTCATTATTTCTAAATTACACGGCAAATAGATATAATTTAAGAGTGGGGAAGTTTGGCCGTAACCCTCAATTGCAGCGTTAATATTAGCAGTAGACGTACCTACTTTTAACGTATCCAGTAGTAGGTCAGTAGTGATAGGTAGAGAAAATACCACACAAGAATTGCGTTTTGGTTGGTTATATTTAGCAAAACCAAAAAGAAATTATATTTTTTTTAATTTAGCATGGAGCATAGGAGCGAGCTACTAAAGTAAACATTTTTGTAGAAAAAAAATCGAATATGACCTTTTTTAATCCACGACTATTGGGTTGGACTCCAAAATGAACTTTTCTGTAGCTTTTTGGTGTCTTCAAGTTAGTGTTTTTTTTTGTCAAATGTTTTTTTTTCTAGTGATATGAAGATATGAAGCCAATTGTACAAAATTCAACTCTAGTTTTTTTCCCATTTTTTTTTTGTATTTATAACGCACTGTTTAAAGATCGACAATAGCTACTATGTAAACAACATAATATGTATTAATCGATTCACAAACAAAAGAGGCAATAGTACTTAACTAATTTTTACTCATTTACTTATAAAAGGAAATATAACTAATAAGTATCCTATTTAACACTACAATATATACACCCATTAACCGTTTTCAAACAATGCAACACTACATTTTCAGACAAAATATTCGGACACAAAACGTTGCATTACAAAGATAGGTTCCCCATCAAATAGACGCGCAAGTTCAATTTTAACTCAAAGGCGGGTAAACATGAACACGAATGTGTAGTCCAAGCTTATAGTTTATTGAGCGCATTCCGGCATGCTCTGCACTGTGTTACATCTTGATACATACATCAAGTGTATCCGGTGATGTGTGAAAAATTGCACCGCTCAAGCATGTGACGTCACAGTTTAGGTCATTAATGTGTACTAATTTCTGTGTCTATTTTTAGAGTAATGAAACCGTTTTGGATTCACCTAATTCTGTTTTTTTTTTTTTCATTTGATGTGAGACATTTAAGTAGCAGTAATGGGTTGGATTTGATAATGGTCAAATCGGTAATTTGATAATTGCCTATTTTTATGAAAATTTCAAAACGCCATCCGTCAAACATTGAAAAATGAGACACAAATGAAATCAATTGTTATGCGACGCCGGCGTCTTTGTGATAGTTAAAGGCTTAATAGTAGGTACTGTCGATAAAAACATAACTCTAGAGCCTAGTAGTATGACTATTGATCGTTGGTCTGCTAAATCACCGGTCGCTAGTTCAAAACCATCAGGATTTATAAACTGATTATCACTTGCTTAAAACGGTAATAGAAACATCATAAGGAAACCAGCACAATAGAGATATTCTAGATGGAGCGAAACACCGTCAAAGGCCTACGGGTTGTTCAAAATCTTGTACTAGGTTTTTTATCAACCATACGATAAGACAAAGATCATTAACTTGTACAAGCCTCAAAACTTCTAGCTCTTTATTAACGACACTAAACACTTCATACTAACATTTTATATTAGGAAACAATGATAGAAAAACAGTAAAGAGCGAGCCGACTTCGCCAAATCAGAATCGAGCTTTTTGAAAAGCTGGGGGTTACTCTTGAACTACGAACGCAACTCATTGCAACATTGTTTCCAAAGCGCGTATCAATCGTTTTGTACGCCTATGCTTCCTGGCTTAGGCGCTCGTGCATATGTTTTGTCATCAAAACTAAAACTGTGTCAACAACTTTCAGCAACAATCAGTCAACAGGAAGGGGGTGAAATATCGATTACTAAATTTGAACCAAATAATAAACAGGTCAAGCTAAGTAAAACCGTTTAAAAATAGGATTGGAAATGAGTTTGAAGATTAAGAATTTAAGAATGGGCCTGTTGACTACATGAATTTTAGTAAATAATTGAATTAACCGTTACCTGAATCTACTGAATCGTTTTTAACAAGATGGCACAAAGCTTACAGACATCTCCTCAAAGCCTCTCCTCTGACATGGCTTAACACACCGTTGAATTCTCTTAGATGTGCTGGTTTTCACAATGATTTCCTTCACCGTTAAAGAGGTGCGTGCCTTGGTTTCGACATACAATTAGGATCACTGCATCATTTAGTCATATTAATTTATTTTCTATCGGTATAACTAAAAACAAAATCAGAAACATTCTAGGATATTTTTAATTACATGTTGTTATGATAAATAACATCATTCATGTTTTGCAAGGGTTTCTTTTTACGTTTGATGTACGTCATCACCCTAAAAACACTACCATATCGGAATAAAACGCGTTATAACGTAGGTACAAAGGGTTGCTGATAGCTCCACACTAAATTTGACGCCATTACTAATACAATAACTCCCTGAGGTACGGGATAGCCTGCTATTTTTGTGATAACACCACAAAATAAATAGTTACGACGCGTTTACGGTTCAAGTCCCGTTCTTGTCCTATCTTTTTCCAGTTTGTCAAATATTTGGCAAATGAATGGCATATTTAGATAATCGTTGAATCTCGTACCAACGACAATAGCTCAAAACATTTTTTTTTTGTGTTAATCATAAAGCGTTTTTTATAACAAATTACTTTTTTTTTAAAACTCATTAATCAATTTGACAAATGAGTTGTTCTTCGTCGCCTCTTGGGTCTATTATGATCCCCGTCATCACAGGTGTTCCACTTTACTTGTAATGGTGAAAAAAAATTGAAACAAATAAGTACAGCTTGGCAAAAAAGAGTCTGAGGCGGTGACAGCTCTAGCTGGAACTAAAAATAAAAATCTCTCTGCCACGCCACAGACACAATGCAATTTTTATTGTTCGCGGTCACTCTTGAGTCTTGACCGCGGTGGCGTCCAAAGGCTTAACCTATAATTGTACGGTGGTTGATACATACAATTTTTTTATAATATCAATTAATTATGGGTAAGTCGATTTTAAATTTCTTAGGATTCCTTTTTATAAGAAAATATGTTATAATTATAGAGACATAAGTCAATTATCACGGTAATGTTTTAGTCTTTTACATAAGCATGTCAATATTAGTGTATTGAAACTGAAAAAAAAAACGATTAAAAACAATAGAAAACTAAACAACAAAACAAAATGAAATACGTAACATTTAGAAACAATAGTTTTAGATCTGTCCTCAACTCGTCTGCTGTAAGCGGGTAAGAAATAGGTCAGTGTCGGAAAATAAATAAAAATATCCACTTGTGTCTATATCGATACCCTTTACATCTCTACTCGCGCTGCAGAAAGATGTCACACAACTCACGAAGTCACGACCAACGGACCGCTATCGGTACAAAACATCGATACTATTTTATCGATACGTTGATAATTTAATTTATCAATGGAAGGTGTAAATTTTTATAGTTTTAAAACCTTTTTTGTGTGGTTTTGTGAAATGTACCTAAGTATCCATCCATCCAAAGGTGATCTTTTAATCTTTATAATAATTTACAAGCTTAATATAAAGAACCTTTTCTTTATCGTATGGAGATGAAGTGTCAGAGTTTAAACCGCCCCACGCCCGTAGGTCTCTGACATTGCTTTACACCGTTAAAAAATTCTCAGGTGTGCTAGTTTCCTTACGATGTTTTCCTTTACCATTTTAGTAAGTGATAATATAATTAACATCTAAAATGCACATGAATACGAAAATTTAGAGTTGCGTGCCTAAGTTTCGAACCTTTGACTTGGCAGACCAACGGTTATACCACTAGGCTATCACTGCTTCAATCCCTACCTAAACATCCTAGATTGCCCTTGCGGCAGGCGTCTGAATTGAATAGTCGAGTAGGTACAGGCGTGGGCAAGAGGACTAAAAGCTGTGTAGGTGTTTATCCCTAGTTACTTGTCTACTTGTAACTAATTAACAATATACATAATACTTATTAAATTTCAAATTAGTTTCCATACAAACAGAAGCCATTAGATTACTTAATTAAAAATTGTTTTTAGTACCTACAGGTATTATATTGCAACAAATTTTTTGCAGGTAAAGATTTACTACAGCCAAAATAGTTATTTTGAGCAGGAATTTTATTTTATCCAACAGTTTACTGTAAAAAGATAAGATGTTTTTTTTAATATTAAAGTAATTACTTACTTACTTTAGTTTTGATGACAAAACCGTTTTATGTAATAGTTATTTGTGCAACAAGAGAGCAAAGTCGTTTTTTGCTGCGAGTGCTGATTTTGAATCCTGAGTGTAGCGAGGGATTCAAAGACACGAGATGCAAAAAACTTTGCTCTCGTGTAACACACATAACTTTTCACTTCAGCTGCGAGAACACTTAAGAAGATAATAGTAGTTTATGTAACTGTCACATTAATAGTATAGGTACCTACACGAGTGTTTTAATACCTAGTTATGTGTAGTTTCATACACTACTTTATCTACACTCATAAAATAGGTAATTATTAACCTAATAATATAAGGTCATTTACCTTGATAAAATTTTCTTAATTTTTGTGATAAAAGATGTTCGACATTTTTGTTGCTGCTAACTAATTGCCAGGAGGAGTAACATTTTTCTTATTATTACATTTTTAGATTTTTTTTAGTCCAGAATAAGTTTTTATACCGAACACAATAATCAAAAGTAAACAAACATTATTTAGAACATGGCGCCCAAACTCAGTTCACCGCGCATGCGCCCTGACGCGCGCAACCACAGATAACATGCAGCCGCTAAAATGGCATTGAAAACTCCTTGGTCAAGCCGAAAGTGTACTTACTGTTATAGAAAAAAAGTTATTTTATAGCATTATTTTGTTCAGAAAACTGCTTATCATAAAATAATTTTTAAATTTGTTAATAGATGCATGTATAAAAGAATAAGATAGAGTGTGAATGTTTCGAATCGTATGATTAACCCAAGGCTGAATAAGATATTTGCGGCTTTTTGAAAAAAAATAATTAAAAAGTTACTTTGTCTCACAAGGGAGCAAAATCGCATTTTGCTCACTGACTTCAAGCAGCAAAACCTACATGTTTGAACTACTGAAGTGAAAAAAAAATTACTTATATTATTTAGGTAGTGTTCGTTAAAGTTATGTTTATGCACATAATTGTTTGCAACAAGAGCTATTACTCAATTATTTTTGTATGTAATTTTCCTGTTTGTCCATAATAAGCACGAAAGTAGGTACCTACGGTGTTGGCTTTTAATTAATGATCGTATTTTTATGGTATTTCCCAATATCCCACAATTTCCTGAATTCTACGGATTTTCCCAAAAGTAATATCGTATGACAAGGAGGACCAATATTAACTACAGTAAGAAAAAAATGCGCCGGTTCGTGGTAGAAAACAAAAGCTTATATAAATTTCAAAAAGGTAAAACCAAAAAGGTATAAAAAACATAGACAAAAATGTAAAAAGGATTACATATCAAAAAGAGTTTAGTTCAGACTTGCACATACAGTTGCATTCGTAAGCCGAGCTGCATTACAGTCTGCTAATCTTAGGCGTTTGGGTTTTTTGTAAGTCAGTCTAACCTTCTGGAATGAAGCCAGCCTTCTGCAAGGATATCTCAAAGAACTGGTGTTCTTTAACAGGCTATTAGTTCTTGTATTTTAAACTATGATTCGTGTCTCTCAGCGCCATCTACAGAAATAATGACAAACGTTCATGAGTTCACAATTGGGTCCAATGTTGCTCGTCAGATGTCACTAGCTACCATAAGACTAAGATAACAGTGTGATCACAATCACAATGTTTTTATTTTAGTATTTCTAAAGAAAGTTTTGATTTCAGTCGCCGTCGTTTCGTAACTATCTTGGTTTAATTTGAAGGTTTATCAACAAAACTACGATTTTCACTTACCTACTTACCTTTTTTTTAAAAAAAAGTAACTATGTCAAAGTGTTAACACAAGTGTTTACACACTCAAATCCGGCACTGGGCTAACTCAATAAAATAATGCAATGGTCAAGTATCTAGATAAGCTATTATTCAATATACCTAATATATATTTAGAGTCGTGAGAGCTTAGTGGTGTTGACCGTTGACTGGCAAGTCAGAGTTCTCAGGTTCGAACCCAAGGCGCGCACCTCAGACTTGGAAAGTTATGTGCGTTTTATAAGTTAATTATCACTTACTCCGTGCCTTGGAAAGCACGTAAAGCCGTTGGTCCTGCGCCTGATCTCTATCCGGTCGTGTCGGATTGCCGATCGGACTATGAGAGTGAGGAAATAGAGAGTGCACCTGTTACTTGCAAACACTCTTGTGCACTATAATGTCTCCTAACCTAATCTCCGTTGAGGTTGGCCGCTGTGATCGAAATTCGGACAGCAGGACATTAGATATGATTTATAAAAATGTTTAAATAAGTATACATAAAAAAAAACTTTCATAATTTTTAATTAAATTTCTAATAACAAAACACAGAGCTTAAGTCAGATTTAGAGACTGGAGATCAGGTTGTCACATGGCAAACACCAGAGTTTCGTACAATAGAAACGACCTTTTGATCAATGCACATGTTATTAACACTTAGGTATACATTAGACTTGTTAACGTTTACAATCGTTCACTCTTGAGTTATAATAACTTCACTATATTGTGTTCACTTCCAAAAAAGTTCTAAAGTAGCCCGATCAATAACCCGATGGAGCGATGGACTATAACGAACGGCTGACAGGGCTGACAGAAATTGCAGGTTGCTTGCGGCGAAGAACGGGAAAAGTGGCGCGCCTTGAAAAAGGTCAGCAATGGACTCCAGCAGGCCAATGATGATGCTGATGATGTGTTCACCTCTAGCGTAATGGTTGGACAACTTTTACATACTGGGACACACAGGGTTCGAGCACAAAAACTCTTCAGGTCCAACTGGCTCGATATTATAAGAGTTATTAATTAATTTATTGTAAGACCACCAAAACGTATACTCTACGTTTTAATTTAATTTGACAACATAATATTGCAAAAGCCAAATGTTTTATGAATTATTCTTCATCTTCATCAATGATTTCTTTGGGTACGCAGTGTAATGGGTTCAATCTGACTGCAATGTATCCAATTGAACAGACACCGACAGTCAAAACTCCTTGGCGGTCTTCCAAGATTGGTTCCGTTACAGACTCCGGCAATCCTGATGATGTAAACGGAACCAAAGGCGTCTTAAACTCAGTATTCTGTTCGTCGATATCATTCTTCACTGCAAATACTTCATGGATAACATCACTATTAACAGAAACTTCAACAGATGAGTCTTTTGTAGGTAGATGATCATCTGTAATGTGCTTCAACACATAACCGTTGATACACGCGGCGAGAACCAGGCACATGACCAACTTCACACACAAATTTGAATAAGACATATTTTATGATTGTAATTTAAGTAAACGACTATTCCACATGCTAGTTTCACGAAGAATGGAATAGCGGCTGCAAGTCGAACTTTTTTATTCGATGCGGTCGCCACTACTCACTCTCATCGAATCACACACACATACAATATAATTACTCAATTATTGTGCAATTGTATTGTAAGTGTGTTTGTTTGTTTCCTGTTCACGCTTAAACCGCTAAAACTATCATCCTGAAATTTTGCTTACACGTTGTCAGGGGTAGGGTACCGAGAAAAAGTACCCACTGTTCCCAAGGAAAATAACAATAACGTTCTTGTGATAATCGTTGGCGGCTCGGGTTTAAGTTAACGCGAGTGAAACCGCGGGCAAAAGCTAGTAATATATAATCTGCACAGTTGACTAAGTATTCTGCAATAAACCCTATACGTCACAATCTATCCCTTGGCTTAGTACATTAAACTTGAAATTGCACAATATTTTGTTTAATCATTGTGCAATATTAATTTCACTGTAGGTATACGGTTAATTGTATTGTGCAATTATAACACAACTATTGCAGTGTTTTAAATTCGACCGAAATAAAAAAAACAGAGATTTTTTAGCCCCCAGACTTCGGAAATGGAGGGGGGGGAATTATTATATCCTCCTAGCCTTATTATTCCTAAACTTTGTTAAGGTCGGCTTCTAATCTTACCAGATGCAGCTGAATATCAGTTTTTTACGGAGCGACTGCCTATCTGATCCCGCAACCCAAAAAAAAAGTATGTGAATTTAGATACTTACTTCTGATCACGTATATTCATGTATACTACAGCAAGCCATTTCACATAATTTGTCTAAATTGTAAATGATGAAATGGTCACATCTATGAATGTAGACTTACACGATTTACTTGCCTTATGAAAAGGATATTTAACAGTAGGTACCGTACCCTTCGTATTCCTTTTCACGCCTTAACCGCTAAACCGATCATCCTCAAATTTTGTTTACACGTTGTCAGGGGTAGGTACAGAAACTGACATAGGGTGCCAAGAAAAAGTACCCACTGTTCCCGAGTAAAATAACAATAACGTTCTTGAGATAATCATTGGCGAGTTTTAAGTTAACGCGAGCGAAACCGCGGGCAAAAGCTAGTAATATACCTATAATCTGCACACTAGACTAAATATTCTGCAATAAACCCTACACACGTCACAATCTATACATATATCCCTTGACTTAGTACAATAAAATTGAAATTGCACAACATTTTGTTTAATCATTGTGCAATATTAATTTCACTGTATATAGGTATACGGTTAATTGTATTGTGCAATTATAACACAACTGGTAGTGTAGTGTTTGAAATGCGACCAAAATAAAAAAACAGAGATTTTTTAGCCCCCAGACTTCGGAAATGGAGGGGGGAATTATAATATAAGTTAAAAAAATATTTTTTCTTTAGCTATAAAGTCATCATTGCGTATGCCATTCATCCTGCGTGGATCAAATGGCTACATCCAAGTTTTTTAGCCAGCCAGCGGCGGCCGGTGTAATTTTGTGGACTTCCGACATTCCATCGGGAAAACAGCGAAGTGGGCATTTCTTTACCACATGGGAAAGGATCTGGTAAGGTGCTCCACAATCGCAGTGTGGTGACTTCCTAATCCCCATTAATGAAGGTGATGGTGGTATTTTTAAGCTACAAAGCTAAAGTAATCAATTTTAAATAATGCTTATAATGGTGCTTACTACTGAGGTAATATCTGAAAAAAAAAATTATCCTCACTTTACGTGTATGTCTGTTATCAAATTAATCTGTTTATTCGATTTTATTTCATAACGTTAATGTCAATATATTTATGTACATATTCATGCTGAATTGCAGCTTTCTATATAGATAGTATGTGATCATAATTGCTGTGACAGACAGACAGACCACCACGAAGCTATAAGGGTTCCTGGTTTTACTACAAAATTCTAAAAGGGGTAGGACAGAGGTTTTTATTCATTAATTTTTTTATAAGTTTAAAATTATAAATATATTATAATATAAATTATAGGTCTATTTTTTTATTTTATTTATTTATAGACTCACGCCTGTATTCCCCAGATGGGGTAGGCAGAGGTGTGTTGTACACCCACGTTTCGCCGGCTATGTAATAAGTCCCATGTAATAGGGGACGAGCCTATTGCCATTAAACGGACACAATTCCAGACTCCATGCTGCTACTGAGCATTTCCTAATGGAAAAACCCAATAACACTTTGCCCGACCCGGGGATCGAACCCAGGACCTCGTGCTCAGCAGTCGCGCTTGCTACCACTAGACCAACGAGGCAGTCTATATGGTCTATATGGTTTAATTATAATATGTGTCATATAAATATTTTATAAATATAATGTAAAATTACGCCATGTATAAACTATATAAAAGCCATAATGAGCCTCATTACGTACATGGCGAGGTAGGGTGGTGACTTATGCAAATTGTGTCATCAACATAAAAATGCCCACGTCATATACGTCACATTTACACCACAAGCCTAGCCACAACACTGTCGTCGTCAAATGAGGTGTACAAAGATTATTTTGCGTCAACTTACTGGTACACATCGTGACATCACTATTAAATATAATTATACAAATATCACAGTTATGAAGCAATTAAGGCCAGTAATTGTGTCGTATTAGTAATAATAATAATTAAGTTTGCTATAGCGACTAATCATAGCCTTATTAAACCCCAACTTTGTTGGGGTCGGCTTCTAATCTAACCAGATGCAGCTGAATATCAGTTTTCCACGGAGCGACTGCCTATCTGACCTCGGCAATCCGTAAAAAAAATTTTATGAGTTCAGATAATGGCAATACTTTTATTCCATTTTAGAATAAGAACTTTTGTGAGTCATACTCATACATTATTACGGTTTTACTAAGGTTTTACTCTATTTCGCTTTTATTCTATTTGGAATTGCGTTAAAGAATAAAAACTTTGAAAAAATAGTACTTGGTTGTAGTCCGAACGCCATTACAAGTCTATTCGGATTTATATACCCTTAGTATTTGCTTCATGGGAATACCTGACTTGCCTTTTCGAACCGTTTTATATTGCTTCTGACAAAGTTTCCTATCTCTAAAAGCATGATAGTAGCATTATGTTGAATTTCTTAAATATTGACTTACACGATTCGTAATACCTATGGTAAAAATCGCTTGTACACATTTTTTTTGAGCAAACTATTAATATCCATAGAATTTTCCCATATTGTGAACCCATAATACTACTACACTAGTATACCATAATACTACTAATAAAAAAGAACAGTTTCCAATAATCTTATTTAAAATTACTTACTGCTTTTACAAATAACACTCCATGACATGTATCATATTGATAAAAATACAACATTTCCTCTTGGTGATAATAAATTTGTGCTACTATTTAAATATGAATCAGTTTTTATTGTTTAATGTGTTTACTAAATAACATTCATAGACAATATTAACGTTATGCAATATAAATAGTTATACTACAAGGATATAATAAAATTTACTTTGATAAGATTTATCTATACATACTTCCTGTAACTAGTAGTCAGTGGTCGAAATTCGGATGTATTATTTTTTATACACATATAAATTTCAGCTTTCTGCACTTCTTCTCCATACAAGCTTTTACTATCTCAAGTTTCAATCCTCCGTGCGCGCAATATTCTTGAAAAGGGTCCACAATTTACGCTTCGCATATTAATTTAAATTATACATGACAGTGTCGTGGTGGGGCATTGGTTACGGTCCCGCTTTTCAAGCACGTGGGTGTGGGTTCGAACCTGACATGTACCAGTGTCATATGTACTTTCTTAGATAATCTAAGACACCATCTGACTAACGGTGAAGGAAAACATCGTGAGGAAACCTAGACTTAATAGTCTGAAATCGCCAACACGCAAGTAATTAATGCTCAGTAGGACAATTATAGGCCGGTTTATTTGCTTAAATTTTATAAATATAAATAAAAACTAAATAAATAATTATAATTGCATAAGTAATAAAAATGCAATAGCAAAACCGTGTGTTTATTATTATTAACCGTTTTTTTTATTATTCTGATTGTTTACCACAAAAGGAAAAATACAACATTTATTCATTGTTTTCACGCACTTTATTGGCATATATACTTGCCTAGCGTGACCGCGTGGTCCACGTTTCGTACATTTTAGCCCCCTTTTTACCCACTTTGGGGTAGAATATCCTTTAGGGTCTCAAGAAACATTATCTACAAATTTTGAGTTTCTAGGTCTTCTGGTTTAGGCTGTGGGTTTATTAGTGCGTGTTGTATTTATAAGTATAGATTTCATCAGAATCCATTACTTATTGAATACGAAGTTAATGTGTGAATCAGCTTTGTGGCCGGAATATTCCTATCAATTTTTATTGACGGTGTAGGGAGTCTATTTGTGTTTCGAGAAAATATGTATCCCATAGCACGCTTCTTAAAAAAGATAATATTATGCACAAACATCTAGGCCGGAACAAATATCTGTGTATCACACAAATAATAGTTGTCAAAATCACAAATGTTATCTTTTTTATAATTTAAGTAACGGCCAAGTGCGAGTCGGACTGACACACAAAGAGATCCTTACAAAAACGCCGAAAGCACACAATTCTTGTATGGGGACTACTATAATATGTTTTAACTTTATTTTATTTTCATTACTTCTTGTACTTTATAAGATTAGTATAGGTACTCTTTAGAAGATTACCCAGGAACAAACAGACTGATAAAAATATTAAAAAAACCGTTTTTTGCTACCATAACTAGAATATAAAAAACTATAGAAATAAATCGCAGGTCTGCTGGCAGAAATTCCTTATTGGAATAAGCAGTACTTTTGTACCTACATAATTTTAATTATCATGTTATCGTAACTTTTTTTGTGTGTACATTAAAATAATTAAATTAAATAAAAAAAACAATTTAATTTATTTGTACTTATAGATTAAAACTATACTATATAAATAAAAAACGTACTTATAAAACTGATAACCAGCTCCTTTTAGGGAATCAGTTTAAAATATTTTACATTCTGAGTATTACAAATTTACGTCATTTGGAATAAATATCGCAGTAATTTATCCAAACTAGTTTTTGTTTTTCAAGGTCTACCATACTTAACGCGATCATCTAGTTGTAATTAGCATGTTACGAAATAATATGCTCCTTACTAAATTTCAAGGTAAATGCATCAGTGTTTGGGCACATACCTGTGGACTAGAATATTCCTGCGTAGAGAGATCGTTTCGATTGAGATTGGCCGCTGTGACCGAAATATCGAAAAGCAAAAAAAAAGGAATATCGAACAACAGATTTAATAAATTACACAGTTATTATTATAGGTGGTATAAGTAAATACTTAAACTTATCTAGTTGCGAATGTTTTTCACTTCAGTAATCGTCGTTGGGAAAGCAAAATCCACCACGTTTGGTATAGCCAATTGGGCAAGTACCAACTCTGATCCCGTGACGACTATCCACTGATGGCACTGACGAATTAAATGACAACTCAACCTTCTTGTTCTTCTCGTCGATATCAATATTCATAACTGACACTGGATGTAGTTTATCATTTTTATTTTTCACGGTAATTTCCACAACCATCCCGTCCGATGATAGCGGCACTTCTTGTTTTAGTACATGACAGTCGATACAGGCGATGAGAGCGACGCACAGAGCAATCTTCACGCACATATTTGAATACATTATTGTTGTTGAGATTTTGATGTGTTCAACGACTGCTAGTCAGATATTGAATGTGATGTTTCATAGTCAGCGTTCGGCTTATATACTGTTATAATATTCAAGATTACAGCAGACGTGTTTCCTACATTACGCATAGTGATGTTCTCCTAAGGTCGACGTAGTGGATGATTCAGTTTGTGACTAGTATTTAAACGGTGAAAAACCTACTATCTCGTCTCAGACAAAAAGGTTCCGTCCCTAGTTTTATTACGTGTATCTTCAATAAAACTACCGGTTTATTTATTTCATCGTTGTATATGTCATTGTTTCCATTTGGTAAAATTCACTGTATTTAACATTGGTATTAATTTGTTAAGTTTCTGAAGTTTGTTTGTCACCAATACAAAATTTTCGGGAAGTGTTGATAAAATATTTGGGAAGTGTTAATAGAAAGATATTTTTTTAAGAATTGCGGATATTTTGAAGTATGACTCTGAAGATCAGCTTCCTATTTTTTTATAAAAAGGTGAATTTCTAACTTGATTATTAGATTGAAACAAGTTTTCTTCTTATCGTGTGGTTGATGAATAACCTGGTTTACACACTATTGAAAAATATCTCAGGTGTACATCTGAGACAAGAGACAAGGTGTGTTGGTTTCATCACGATGCAACCGATAATTAATTTATAACAGGAACATAATACATAAAAAGTCAGAGGTTCGCACCTTGGAATCGAACTCGAGACCTCTGACTTGTCAGTCAACGGTCATACCACTAAGCTATCAGTTCTATCAATTGAAATGAAATTAAATTGAAATAAGTAAAAGATATTGTTTAGGATCATAGTCATCTATCAAAATTTCCAGACTCCATAAAAAATATCCTGTTTATATTCGATGTGCTCACTACATAATACAGGGAAAATCCATTCTTACGAAATTGTTGCTTGTAACTGTTTGAGTGGCTCAATAGGTATATCCAATTTAATAATTTGACTGCGACTTGATAAGGAGTCGTGATAGCCTAGTGTTGTGTAATTGTGTTTAATAAATGTTTTTTCTATTTCTATTTCTATTAATGGTATGACCGTTTGACTTGGCGCGCACCTCTGACTTTTCGTAAGTTTATATCTTAAATTAATTATCACTCTCCGTGCCTCGGATAGCACGTTAAGCTGTTGGCCCCGGCTGTCAATTGTAGATCTTTGACAGTCGTTACGGGTAGTCAGAAGCCCGAAAGTCTGACAACCCGTCTTACTAAGGGGTATCGTGTAACCCAGTATCTGGGTTGTGGAGGCAGTCGCTCCATGTAAAACACTGGTATTCAGCTGCATCCGGTAAGGCTGGAAGCCGACCCCAACATAGTTGGGAACAGGCTAGGCAAATGAATGATGACTGGGACTTGTCGCGGAAAAAAAAATCGTGGTCGTCGTGGTCCTTTTTTTTACTTATAAGGCAAATAGGCATATGGCGAGTAACGCTTGCAACACCAAGGGATTTCGTTTCGAACGTCAGCCCTCATTCAGAAGGGCTTTGCCTCCAATACTGGGTTCTCGTTTTTTAATTGCATCGCGTAACCCCAACGATAATAGTTCTATGTTTATTTTAAAGTTATAACAATAGTAGGGCTAGTTTTCTATTAAGTCTTTACATTATTATCTGAGAATAATAGGGATTGAAAATTAGTTTTAACTTAATGATTGAAATATAATTGTACTAGAAAATAGGGTAGATCAAACGTTAGATCAAAATCACGTTCTGTATAAAATACAATTACAAATTTGATACCTATAATCTATATTCTAGTGGGGGTAATCGCTATTCTCTTATATCGTAACGTATAAATGACTGACTGACTAATAGTGAAGGAAAACATCGTAAGGAAACCTGGACTTCATCATCATCATCATAATCAGCCTTTATTAGTCCACTACTGAACATAGGGTTCTCCCAATGCGCGCCACTTTTGTACGATCATCATGACGGTATTCGCCCATAATCGCCACGCTGGGCAAGCGGGTTGGCGATCGCAATAGCAGATGATTACTGTTTCACAGAAGGATGCTGCTGCCCATCCTCCGGCTCTTTTCCTTTGTCGCTTCTTACGACACCCGCGAGACGAGTAAGAGTGGTTCTATTCTTAGGCCGGAAACCACACGGCACCTGGACTTAATAGTCTGAAATCTCATTAATTATTTTATGATTAATGCTCAATCCTTCTCTGTATGGAAATAGGGGCCTTTGCCGTGCAGTAGGACAGTTACAGGCTAATTATTATAATTTAGTATATGCTGCCTTCTTGAAAATTAAGGGTCTTCTTGCCTCCTTGTTATAATAACGTTATAACGAAATAAACTGCCTTTTAATTTTGGTGATGTTCCCAATGCTTTGCCAGAACAAGATTAGGGATACTCGCAACTTGTCATTTTCTTTTCATCCTCATTGGTTTAGGATATCCGAGACAGACTTGGTACCGAAAAAAAAAAATGTAAATGCTAACTAAAGTGGATTTATATAGTAACTTATCTTTTAAGATTGGAGAAAATGAAGGAACGCCTTTATTCAGAAATGGGACGGTAGAAGCTAGTAATAATAATAATAAAAGGCAGTAGTAGCGGCCCTGCCAACCTAATAGCTTTGCTGTGTGTACAATTATTGTACATATTTATGAATATACTCATTCACCAGACGATGATGTGTTAAATCATCATTAATTGAGTAGTTCATTGAATAGGCGATGCTCTGTAGGATGACAATTACAATAAGGTAAATAACACGGAGGCATTATACCTATTACAAATATTGTATCCTGTATATAAATGAAATCTATCCAATAAAGGTGTATTTTTAATAAATCGTTTATTTGCTAAAAATATGTTATTCAAAAGTGTCCAATACATATTAAAATGGTTTATACATGTTTGGCTACAATAATACATAGCACGCAAAAATTTTAAGAGTATTTACAAAGAATCAACATTTTTTATCCATAAAATTCTTATTAATTATAAAAATTACATACATTTAACCATGCGTATTGTATTTTTTAAATGGGTTGATAATTATTACAAATTATTCGTAAATATATTGGTAAGCAGCCTTTGTAGTATTCAGTTTAGATGTTAATCAATCAGATCTAATCTATGTAGGTCTGTCTCGTCTGTTACGAGGATTTACATCATCCGCTGTCTTAAAACGTAGTTCAATTTTACGTACTTTAATCTTCATTATCATCAGATTCCCTTTTTCTGACGCAATATTTATTAACACGGATGTATCCGATCGCACATTTTCTAAGATAGATGCCTTCGCGGTCTTCCTTGATTGGTACAATCTTGGTCACTTCCAATAGAACTTCGGGCACTCTTTCATCACTTGTCCCTTTACGCACGCAATATTTATTGATAAGGATGAATCCTTCGGCGCATTTATTGTCCTTGTCGAAGATTTCGATGCCTGCGCGGTCTTCCAGGATTGGTCCAATATTAGACTCTTCCGGTAGAACTTCGTGCACTCCTGATGTACTCGTCGACTCAACCACAGGCTTCATATATTCAAAGTTATGTTCTTCGTTTTCACTCTTCACTGTAAACACTTCATTACGTTTAACATCATAATTCTCAGTAATTACAGCAGACGAGTGTTCCAGAGGTAGACGTGGTTCAAATGTTTGGTGTTTCAACACGAAGCCGTCGATAGTGGCGATGAGAGCCGAACACAGCACAAACTTCACACACATATTTGAATACATATTGTATATATTGATGCAGTGTTGAACGACTGCTCGCTGGACCAGGAGTGTGTATTGCACTGTAAAAGACTAGCTTTTATATTACTTCCATATTGCGTAATAAATTTTCCAAGTAAAAAATTGACGTAATTTTACGTAAGTTAAAAAATAATCAAAATAATACTAAGGTTTAAATAAATGAAATCGTTTTTAAACGAATTAAATCCTATTAATATTATAAATGTGAAAGTTTGTGAAAATTTCACATCGATCGTTACTGCGTGATAAAATAATTAAATTAAATTCCTCATTTAGGTTTCGAACAAAATTCTATTTTTTATAGACTCACGCCTGTATTCCCCAGAGGGGGTAGGCAGAGGTGTGCAGTACACCCACGTTTCACCGGCTATGTTATAAGTCCCATGTAATAAGGGGCGAGCTTATTGCCATTAACCGGGCACAATTCCAGACTCCGTGCTGCTACTGTCAATTTCCTAATGGAAAAACCCGATAACACTTTGCCCGACCCGGGGATCGAACCCAGGACCTCGTGCTCAGCAGTCGCGCTTGCTACCACTAGATCAACGAGGAAGTCACTAGGTCAACGATTTCTCTTTATAATAAATAGATAACTAATTTAAGTTGTAAAGGAGAAGAGATTTTTGATTCAGCAACTTTTCAAAAAACACGTCGTGCTGCCTTAAATTTAGGCTAAGTTAACATCTGCCTGGTCGAATGTTTAATAAATGTGTATAATCATCATCATCATCATAATCATCAACCAGAAGACGTCCACTGTTGAACAAAGGCCTCCCCCATAAAACGCCACAATGAGCGACAACTTGTCGTGTGTTTAATAAAAGTGTTTAAATATTATTTGGTCATTTATTTAAATCCACAACCTTCTCTAAATTGTATTTTCTCAAGAACATATTAATTATGTTTTTAGGGAGAGTTTTGGTAGAGTCTAGCTGTAGTCAACGGCTGACTTCAGCTTATAATGGGTCTGGCTCACACATTACAATCTTAGTATGTGGCACAAAAAATATAAGAAAGAAAATTATTAAAAAACCAAAGATAGTTTATGCAGATTTATTATTATACATTTGTAAGTCATTGACATGATAAAAAGCTCGCAGGATAATACATAATTAAATATTATATAAAATTACAGTTACATTTTTATGACGTCCTATTCTTCATCGGTATCATTTGCCCCTTTAGGGACACAAAAATTATTGAAAAGGGTGTAGCCTACCGGGCATTTATAGTCCTTATTGTAGATTTGAATGCCTTGGCGGTCTTCCAGGATTGGTCCAATGTTAGACTCTTCCGGTAGAACTTTGGGCACTCCTGATGTACTCGTAAACTCAACCACAGACTTCTTATATTCAAAGTTATGTTCTTCGTTATCACTCTTCACTGTAAACACTTCATTGCGTTTAACATCATAATTCTCAGTAATTACAGCAGACGAGTGTTCCAGAGGTAGAGGTGGTTTAACTGTTTGGTGTTTCAACACGAAGCCGTCGATAGTGGCGATGAGAGCCAAACACAGCACAAACTTCATACACATATTTGAATACATGATTGTATTTATTAATGTGTTGAACGTCTGCTAGCTGGACGAGGAGTGTGCGATGCGCTGAAAATGTCGAGCTTTTATATCGCTTCTATATTGACGTAATTAGTATTTAAGTTAATAATTACAATGATTACTATGAATTCAACTTAACCTACGTATGTTTGTGACGGAGGTATCTTTATGCACCTAAACTTTTGCAAGAGAGCAGTTTAAAAGGTTTTACGTTTCTTTTTAATCGTTTAATATTAAATTTTGAAATTAGTTAATAGAAAAAAAATGTTATTGATTTAAAGTTAGCTGTTTCACTTTTATTTTATTAAAGTATCTTGTCACTAAACTATAAAAGATTACGTCATAGGTATAAAGACGAAACAAAACATATTATTAAGGAATTCAATTTAAACCGCTCATACTATTTAACCGACGAACGAAAGAGGTTCTCATTCAACACGTATATTTTTTTTGTATGATCACGCAATCTTTATATAGGGCCATCCGATTTTGATAATTCTTTATTTACTTAATAGGTAACTTCAAGGTGGTCCTATTTTAATATTGTCATGATTTAATCATATTCATCTGCCTAGCCTTTTCCCAACTATGTTGGGGTCGGCTTCCAGTCTTACCGGATGCAGCTGAATACCAGTGTTTTACATGGAGCGACTGCCTATCAGACCTCCACAACCCAGTTACTGGGTTACACGATACCCCTTGGCAAGACTGGTTGTCAGACTTTCGGGTTTCTGACTACCCGTAACGACTGTCAAAGATCTACAATTGACAGCCGGGGCCAACAGCTTAACGTGCTATCCGAGGCACGGAGAGTGATAATTAATTAATAAAACGCACATAACTCACGAAAAGTCATAGATGCGCGCCTTGGGTTCGAACCCGATACCTCTGACTTGCCAGTCAACGGTCACCACCACTAGGCTATCACGACTCCATGATTTAATCATATTAATAATTATTTATTATAACATGTTACATCATGAAAAGGAAATATGTTATACAGGTGCAAATGTTAGTAGGTAATTTGGCATAATACAAAAAAAAAGGAAAGACATTTTATACTGATTTATTATTATGTATTTGTAAATCATTGATGTAGGTAATAAGAATTCGCAGGAAAATACATAAATAAATAAAATAACAGGTATATTTTTGTGACGCTTATTCTTCATTTTCATCACTTCTCCCTTTGCGCACGCTAAATTTATTGATAAGGATGTAGCCTTCCGCGCATTTATTATCCTTGTCGAAGATTTCGATGCCTGCGCGGTCTTCCATGATTGGTCCAATAACAGTCACTTCCGGTAGAACTTCGGGCACTCCTGATGTACTCGTCAACGCAACCACAGGCTTCTTACATTCAAAGTTATGTTCTTCGTTATCACTCTTCACTGTAAACACTTCATTACGTTTAACATCATAATTCTCAGTAATTACAGCAGACGAGTGTTCCAGAAGTAGAAGTGGTTCAACTGTTTGGTGTTTCAACACGAAGCCGTCGATAGTGGCGATGAGAGCATGGCACTGTTTTATAACATACTTCCATAATGCGTAATTTTTTAAAGTTAATAGTTGACGTAATTTTACGAAAGTCAAAAAATATCAATTATAGACTCAGTGTTACTCGGATTTATAAGCTATATTATTGTAAAGTTTCATTAAAATCCGTTCTGTAGCTTTTGCGTGAAAGAGAAACAAATATCCATCCATCCTCACAAACTTTCACATTTATATTTGTTTAAAAACAATTTCATTTATTTAAACCTTAGTATTATTTTGATTATTTTTTAACTTACGTAAAATTACGTCAATTTTTAACTTGGAAAATTTATTACGCAATATGGAAGTAATATAAAAGCTAGTCTTTTACAGTGCAATACACACTCCTGGTCCAGCGAGCAGTCGTTCAACACTGCATCAATATATACAATTATGTATTCAAATATGTGTGTGAAGTTTGTGCTGTGTTCGGCTCTCATCGCCACTATCGACGGCTTCGTGTTGAAACACCAAACAGTCGAACCACCTCTACCTCTGGAACACTCATCTGCTGTAATTACTGAGAATTATGATGTTAAACGCAATGAAGTGTTTACAGTGAAGAGTGATAACGAAGAACATAACTTTGAATATAAGAAGCCTGTGGTTGAGTTGACAAGTACATCAGGAGTGCCCGAAGTTCTATCGGAAGAGACTACTATTGCACCAATCATGGAAGACCGCTATGGCATTGACATCGTAAACAGGGATAATAAATGCGCGCAAGGCGCAATCCTTATTAATAAATATTGCGTGCCCAAAGGGAAAAGTGATGAAAACGACGATTAAGACGTCATAAAACATACAAATAATTTTTTTTATTTAAGTAATTTTGTGCGAATTTTTATTATCAACGTCAATTACTTACAAATACATAATATAAAAAAAAATCTGCATTAAAATGTCTTTTCTTTCTTCTTTTAAATAGTATGCCACATTACCTATTAACATTTTCACCTGTATAAAATCTTTGTTCCGTGCGCCCGTGCCGCCCGTGTGGAATTCGAATCTGCGACACTTGGACGTTAGGCCAAGTGCATAACCACTGTACTGCTTCAAACGTAGTCCAAACTGCTGTGTCTTTCCTCACAAATCGAAGATCGATAGATTATCGTTAAAAAAATCCATTGAATAGCTGCTAACATGCAAGGGCCAGATTTCACAGAAAATATAAATCCGAAATTGTATGATTAATATCTGGCAATTTATTAATTAATAAATTAAACACATTTTTTTCCTATTAAGGTAGCAAACAAGCATAACATACTGCTCGTTTGTTGGTAAGCGGTTGGTTACCGTAATATTATTTGCGAGTACGGTGGGCAAATGAAAATCAGTACTTCTGGCCACAGGTTATTTATTTTTATTTTATTTTATTCGGGAATACAACTCATAGAACAGCTTATACGACTTAAGGCTAGAGTTTTCACAAATAGTAAAGGTAGTTGAGGAACACCGTGCTGTTTGTATCCTTGCATAAGTCTGACATAATCCACTCACCAACCCTTGATAATGGACACAAAGGGTTTATAAAAAAAATCATTTACGCGTTGTAAACCCTACACCAGGGGAATCGCTGATGCAGTATTGCCACCTTTTCCGTAGCCCTCAAAGCTTCCAGTCCTCTCACTCACTAAGCAAAATGCAGCAACATTATGTTGCTTCTTCACTGTGATATTGTGTGAGCCAGTCCTAATTTACGAGCTGAAGTCAGCCGTTGACTACCTTTAAAAAGACTTTACCAAGACTTTAAAAAAACGTCCCATACCTATATCGAACTATGAGAAAGACCCATACAGAGTTCATCTGAAGAAGAAGAGAGAGAGTGCACCAGGCACTCTTTATTCCTTCACTCTTCTTCTTCGTTTCTTCTTCGTTTGCGCACACACCTGTACACTACATTATTATCTCCTGCGTAATTAATTCATCTCCCTAGAGATTGGTCACTGTGACCGAAATTCGGTCAGAAGGATATTCTTTTTTTTATCAAAGTGCCGGTGATACTTTAACTATTAACCGTTAGAAAACTAAGGAGCAAAAAATTTGTGGGGTAAGACATGAGATGTTGACAGTGGTCAATGGTTGGATTGTTAACATTTTAACTGCTACCAGACACAATGCAATTTTTATTGTTCGCGTTCACCGGTAACCGCAGTGGCGCTCTAAGGTAATAGTCAATATTCAAATGCAAAGACATACCTGCAGTGAATTAACAAAAAAAAACAAATTCTGTTTTATAGTTATTTATTATACTCATTTTGAGAAGCTGGCGATTCTGAGAAGCTGGTGATTCCGAGGACATGTCAAATTATCTGGATGTCAACATTAACTCAGTAGCGCGTTGAGGATGCAGTGACCTTTGACACTGGTGCGACCTTGCGGACAGGAGCCCACAACGATCCCGCTGCGGCTCTCCAAGATTGGTACTTTCACTGACTGCTGAGTTGTAGTCTCACTCTTAAGCATAATAACTTCAGCATTATGTTCGACGATATCACTCTTCACTGGCAACACTTCATTAAATTTTTCACCGTTTTTCTCTGGAGTTTCCACGGACATATCGTCCAAGGATCGTAGCGATTGCACAAGATGTTTTTTAATCACGTAGCCGTTGGTATAGGCAATGAGAGCCAGGCACAAAACAATCTTCATGCACATATTTGAATACATTATTGTATTTATTAATGTGATGAACGATCGCTGGCCGGTTTAAGAGTATCTTAATCCTGAAAATGTGAGACTTTATATACTGCTACATATTGACGTAATATTCAGATTTCCTTTAATTACTAACATAGAACAATTTATCATTCCTATTAATAGAAGTGTGTTTATTGCAACTGTTTTCCGGCTTTAGTCTTTATTATTTAACAATTACAATTACAGAAGGTTATTTAATAAAACTTGTAAAATAGATCAATTATGCAAACAGATTTAAAAAATAATTTAAAGCTATTTCTATGTTTGAAAACTATTCCGATCAAATTGATTTTTTTTTTTTGAACCTTTGTGAAGTCATTCTCCATTATTTGGTTTTATGCGATTTTTCATAACATATTTATATGTTAATAAAGATATAGATTAATAAGTATCTGCGCCTTAATTAGATTTACTAAAAAAATAATTTTCTGTATATTTTTTTCCGATATTTCAATAGTTATTTTGCTATTCGGGGTGAAGACGAATCCAACAAACAAGAGATCATTAAAATATTATATGCAATATTGCATTATGCAAAATATAATATGTCGTGGTAGCGCATTAGTTACGGACCCAGCAAACACGTGGGTGTGGGTTCGAACCTGGCATGTACGAATATGACTTTATTAATGTCATTTATAATTTCTTAGTTAATCTATGACACTCTGACTAACGGTGAAAGAAAACATCATGTGGTCTGAAATCGTCAACACACAGTGAGCTTGCGTGGTGATTAATCTTCGATCCTTCTGTGAATGAGAAGAAAGCCTTTGCCCTGCAGCGGCATAGTTTAATCAGCCTGGGTTTTTTATTTGTTTTATTTTCATGAAAATGTATTTAGGTAATGATTACGGGAAGTGAACAATGGTCAGTATTAAAATTAGGTCAATATAGAAATAAAGATTAAAATAAAGATTTAAACAAAATTAAAAAAAAATAGAAATTAAAAAACCAGGCCTTTGCGACCTAAAGACGGGTGCGGGTAAAGACCCGATTCGCTTTACCACTAAACTATTCGTAATTTATAATTACTCAGCACTATGTCCATTATGTTTGAGGAAAATGAAATTGAGTCGTGGCTGCTCCCATCCGATGACTAAAAATATGCAATAACAAAATAATGCGAACCAGCCATGATGACCATAAAGAATTAGATTATTCGGCATTAAAAAAGTAATTTCTACAATATAATTTAAACTAACGCTTCGTCCGCAGTTTTGTCCAAGAAAACCCAATTCTTATCCACCATTTTACAGTCTTTTGGAGATAAAATTAAAAATCCTGAGATATATCCAATAATAATATCCAAAAAAAATTAACAGATCTCTGAAGACTCCTTAGAGGATGCCTTCGTGCAAACTTTTAAGTTTGTATAAGTACCTATCTAGTGGTTTAGCAGTGAGTTAATTTTTTTTTTACGAGTGTAATCCATATCAGTAACAACACTTTATCTCAAATTAAAATGTATAGCCAGATTTTTCAAACATTCTTATTTGTCTAGCAAAACTAATATGATTCAGTAATGACATTTGAATGACACTACGAGCACACGATAGATACAATGACTAACAGCTATTTGCTATCCCATAAAGAAGTAAATAATTTGGCAACTTCTAATTTATTATTGATGACCAATTTATTTTATAATCTAACTACAAACTGTTCTATATAAATCTTTTAAGGATAATTAATTGATACAATATTCTACAACATAATAAATGTTGTAACAATTAATTAAAGTACTAATAATCTGCTTGCTGAACTAATTTACCTTTTCATTACAATAAAACACCAACAGAATAACACAAATATGTATAAGGATAATTAAGAAATACTTTATTACAATAAACTGATTTAATAACTTTAAAAAGCTAGAAACAAAGGTTTGTTTTAGAGTCGGTGCCAAGGCTTCGAATTGTTTTAAATGCAACGTACTTAAATATGGCCCGATTCCAAAACGAACGTGTAGGTAATATTTATAGTTTCAGTGTTTAAAAATCAATTTTAAGTTTTAATTTTCAATTACAGTTTCCAAACAAAAATAAAGCAATTGTACAAAAACTATGAAACTCGAATTACACTTTGAATTTTTTTTTCCATCGATTAAAAATGAAAATACTGTCGTATAAAAGATAGCTTTTATTGAAGTCATTATGCTATAGCTGGTATTACAATTAATATTTTAAGACCGGAAACAGATCAAGATTATGAGGTGAAAAATAACAATGTGCAGCTGTGTTTCCGCATGCTTTTAAGTGCACTGTAAAATATCTTCTGAGTCTCCTTGGCTATTTTCCTTGAAGATTGGTCGCTGTGACGGTTTTTCGGTCAGGAGAACAAATTCTTCCTGAAGAATGTCCATTGTAGGTGCGTTTCAAATTTAAGCGTCGTCAGTAGGAAAGCAAAATCCACCCCGAGAGATGGTGCCGATAGGGCAAGATCCTACGCGAATTCCGTGACGATTCTCCAAGGTCGGCACATTATCGGGAAGTGGTTCTTGATGCACTTTTGGCACTTGTAAAGGAGATTCAGCCATCGTCATCACAACATTCTTGTTCAGTTCGTCGATATCAATCTTCAATGTAGACACTGGGTGACGTAGGTCGCCTTTATTTCTCACTGTGATTTCCAAAACCATGCCTTCTTTTGACAATGGCACTTTATGATGTTTGATCACGTAGCCGTTGGTAAAGGCAAGGAGAGCCAGGCACAAAACAATCTTCACGCACATATTTGAATACATTATTGTATTTATTAATGTGCTGAGCGACGTGCAGGCAGGATGACAAGTGTCTGTAATCCTGTATGTATAGGACTTTTTATAATGGTTTTAGATTCAAATGGAAACCCCCTCGAGAAATGAGACATAATAGGAAATCCATTATTACACATCTCCGTTAATAGTTGAAGGGTCATTTTTATTGTTCAAGAATTCGACGTGATTTTAACATGCTTATATTTTTAGTCTGTAAATCTTATACCGGTGAAAATTATGATGAAACTTTCTATGCATCGCAATTAAAAATGAATTCCACAAGCAGCTTGCGTTTAGTAACATAAACAACATAGGGCTCAAATGTACAAAACATAATGATTTTGTATTATGTAGGTATTTGTACTTGTGACAAGTAGTTGATAGATAGGGTAGGTATGACCGATGACTGGCAAGTCAAAGGTCTCAAGTTCGACCCCGAGGCACACACCTCTGACTTTACGCAAGTTATGTGCGTATTATAAACTAATTATTACCTGTTCCGTGCCTTGGAAAGCACGTTAAGCCGTTGTTGGCCCTGACCCTCATAAAATCTTAACAACTGATCTAACTTCAGAAAATCGTATCGACTGGTGCGCAGTAGCTCCGTAGAAAACTGATATTCAGCTGCATCCAGTTAGATTAGAAGCCGACCTCAACAAAGTTTGGGAATAATAAAGCTGATGATGACTTTTGATTGGTACTTGTGAAGTTGTGATTACATATCACAAAAGGATTGGACCTTATCACTTTGTATAACTTCGTCTATTTAAATTTTTCTTTAGTCTGATTACCAATTTTGTGATTACTAATGATCCTTACAACATAATTATGCATATAATTATTTATACCTATATTATGCTCGCTTGTGTCCGTAAGTATTTTTTTTAAATTTAGCGATTGTTGTTAGAGATTCTATATTGAGATGGGTATTGAGGCTAATATACTTTAATAGAGTTTACATACCTTGAAGAAAATAAAATAAATCTTTATAGATTTTTAACTAAATATTATTTACATAGGTAATTTGTATTCTAAGAACGTGCAGTAACATTAATTCAGTTTAGTTTTCTTCTAGGAGAATTTATTAGAGGTCGAATGAAATAGATGAAAGGCTCGTTAATCTTGCCTTGCCAGTTGAGGAGCCGCTGCCTTTTCTTTTCAACATTACAGTAATATGAAATGATTGCGTCAGCTTTCAGCGAATGTTTGTTGTGAATGCTTAGTAATTTAATTAATAATATTATTACCTATTTAAATTTTACTTCGAATAATTTATTGTAAGAACCTACGTAATATAAAACGCTATTGAAAAATATTTTACCATATTTAGTCATTATTATGGAGCAACAACCTAAATACGCACGTCATACGGGTGTTGTTTTCCATGCCTTGAGATAATTATTCCACAAATAGGTCATAGAACACTATACACTTGTTATTTATAATTATTAATATGTTTGTAAGTATATTCATTTAGTAGCAAAAATGCTAAAGCTACTTTTCGTCAAGCTGTAATATAATTTTCGTCATGTTGAGTTTTTCTGTCTAAAAATTCTTTACAGGAGAGCATAGGACAACAAATTTTTAACAGATTTTAACAAGACTGGTAAAATGTTATAGTTTAGGATAAGGAGACATCGAGATGACGGTATGATACACTTGAAGACACTAATATATTATGGTGTCACCTTGTTTCGCAGACAGAAATTTCAGAGAATTTTGTTTCGCAGAAAATGATTTATATGATTTGTATGTCAATTTAATGTCCTTGTATTTTTATTATTATTGTTGCAACGACTATTCGCTTGAATGATAGTGATTAATGGAACAGTAAATTTGATAATTGTCCCCCACACATACAGTGAATTAGGCAATCGTTCGCCACACAGATATTCTTGATAAAGGGTGTCTCATCGACGTTGGCGGCGAGATCGTTCGAATGCTGAGTCAAATCTTTACTCGTATCACACCAAATGGCCGTTAATGACACCGTCACGTAACAAGTGTGTCTAAAAATAAAATAGGTAAAAATAAAAACGTTTTTAATTAAACTCTAAGTATAATTTAGCACAATTGAGAGCCCTATTATCCCATTAATGTAACAACTTCCTATCAGACAACATTCAAAACCTTATTTTTGGGAAATGTTTTAAATTACAAAATTACACTAACGTAACATGAATATCGATCGTGTCCACGTGAGTACGATCGGGTCCCCAATAGTCTCGATAAATATGAAATACGGGCCGGGTAACTCAGATTATACCAATAAATATTGCTGAAAATATGCTGCGTATCATAATAGCCACTCGACCTACTATCCCTGGAGATTGCCTTTATACATATACATTTATATTATATACTCGAATCATGTTATAAAACTACTAGGTACCCGTAATAGAAGGGGACGATTCGAAACAAGTAAGGAGTCTCATATTTTATGAAAGTAATTGTTTTTGTCAAATGTCCTTACCTATTGCTAGCGAAAGAGGTTGGGGCCATCGTGAATACTATGTAGTCTGTTCCGAGAATCCGCAAATACATGGAAGAAAAGACATATACAATACAATACATACTCGTATTATACACATTCGTACCTTTAATGTTAAATTGCATAAATGCCCACTACATATTCTGATTTCCAAATAGGTAGGTACGTATAAACAAAATAAATTCAGTAGTTATTATATAATTATCCTTCCCATTAAAATACATACCACATAAAAACAGAAAACATATAAATAAAACGAATAAAAGAAGTTGCGTTTGACCATAAATATAATAATTATTAGGTAATCTTAACTATAATTTACATACATATTATTCATGCAATTTAAAGCAGTCGCCTAGTGGTATGAGCGTTGGACTGCCAAGTCAAAGGTCTCAGGTTCGAACCCAAGGTGCGCACCTCTGACTTTTGGTAAGTTATGTGTTGTAGTGAAAAGAAATAAAAAATCAGACACTTTCTCACATACTGAATAAGTATAATTATTATTTAAGGGAAAAAAAAAAAACACAAACACAAAATAAAAAAAAACACAACACAAAATAAAAATATAGGTTAATTTAAAAAAAAACAAACAAATAAAAAGAGCTTCGCAGTATTCTTTTAAATTTAAAATTGATCAGATTGCAATAAGATTTATAATCATATAGTTTTCAAATAATATATTATGCTGCCAATACCTTTAAAATTATCTAGCAATTACGCCTTATAAATATATTAAATTATGAAGCCGTCCTGGTCCTCCGCGTGGTGGTGGAATGGGAAGAAATTAACCGACGTAACCTCGGTCCCTCGTGTGATGGTGGAATGGGAAGAAGAAAAATAACCGACGTAACCTCAGTCCCTCGTGTGGTGGTGGAATGGGAAGAAGAAAAATAACCGACGTAACCTCAGTCCCTCGTGTGGTGGTGGAATGGGAAGAAATACTCGACGTAACCTCGGTATTTCTTCCTGGGGCCTAAAGCCGAAGCCACAATCCGGAGCCTAAAACCGGAAGTCCGGCTTGGTTCTCTTATACCTTTTTAATTTAGATGTTTCCAATACTCGTATTCTTATTCCAATACTCGTTATCTTATTCTTATTCTTGCCTAATAATTATGAAATAAATAAACCCGTACGGTTCGAACTCAACACATATAAATAGTATTAACTATTATTCAGTATTATTATTATTTATAACAATAGGATTAGCGGAAAAACATAATTTTTTGCACACTGCGAAGACTCAACTCACACATGACACACGCCAAATTTTCTTTCATCAGCTGTGTCGAAATTCCTAACAAAGAATTCAAATCCTTGAAAAAAATAAAAAAACAGTGGCCAGTACTTTGAAAAAGTATTTATTATGCAGTATTTATACTGCATTACCCTCTTTCCGACAAAAAAAAAAGAAGGAGAGGATGAGAAACTAAAACTAAATCAAAGAAAAAAGCAAAAGAATAACCTAATTAAACATTTGAAACCCTTAAGACAAGTATTAACTAGACTAAAAAACAAAACAACTTTAGCTAAATGAATAGCTCAGTCAAAGGAAAGAGAGGACAACCTCAGACAAGGAAATGTCATCGGGCCACAAAAAAAAATAACTTCCTAAGTGGAAGAATGCGACATCAGTTCAAAAAGAAACAACATCTGTCCACCAATATCGACACAAGACGAGAGGAAAAAAAAATTAGTCATAAGTGGTCCAAGCTATAAGCAGACCTGTAACACGACGATGAACAAGAAAACAAATAAAGAAGTAAGACTTCAAAAGACTAAGATAAAAGAAGAGAGATTAACAAAAAACAAAGTATTGATAAAATATAAGAGGTTAGACTATAACAAAGGAGAACCTTGACTTGATTAAAAAAACTATTATCGACAAAAAATTATCGACATGTCCCATCACTAAACCTCACCTAACAACCAAAATCGACTATGTCCCAACCCTAGTCAGATCTCAAACCCTGACACGTTGCTAATAGACGTCAGATGTCAAAAGCGCGCGGTTATAGTTTTAACTTTTATTTGGAGGAAATAAATTGTCGTAATATTTTTCTGAAAATTAATTTTTTATTTATGCAAAAAATTTGGAAAAAATAGTTACATAAGAAAGAGTTAAGTCTAAAAATAACGCCCCAACGCATAACATGTAAATTATATGTTATGTTTGGAAGTTGTAGCCAATAATTTATTTGTTGTGTATTAAACTCATCTGCATAACCTGACGGGAGTAAAAGCGTGTAGTTATACCGAGTTAAGGATCACTTAAGGATATCTTTAATATGATATTGCCCTGAATGAACAGAATCACAATCTTGGAGGACATAAGTGGTTCTAGAAATAACCCTAGTAACGTGACATTTTATAAAACGAGGAGCGAGCTTTCCGGAAAAATAATCAGCCCCAGAAGATCTGGAAAAGTTCCGTCTCCATACAGTATCTCCTACGTTAATGATAACTTCAACTCTGTTCTTATTATAAGCCCTTGCGTTACGGAGGAAAGCCATTGAAAGATTATCGGCCACCTTCGCATAGACCTCAGTGAGAGAAGATAGATTCGACGCGTGTTGAGCCCGACTCTCAGCTAAATTAGAACTTCGGGTCTGACAATTGACACGTGTGGAACGAGTGGAGTCCATTAACACTTCTCTACCAAACATCAGGAAATTAGGCGTAAAGCCTGTGGCTAAATTTATACAAGAATTGAGGTAAAGTTTGACCTTGGGTAACATTTTAGCCCAATTTCTCTGGTTTTCGCCGACTAAAATACCTAAACAAATTACAACACTCTGATTATAACGCTCTACTGTATTAGCTTGGGGAGTATAATAAGGAGTATAAATTGGTGAATCAATATGATAGGATCTCAAAAAGTCTACAAATAGAGTACTACGAAAAACTGTAGCGTTGTCACAGAGAATAGCATGAGGCACTCCAAAATTAAGGAATATTTCAGACTCTAAAGCTTTAATGACAGAATTAGAGTCAACTTTCTTAAGAGGAGTGAGCCAAACATATTTTGAAAAAACGTCTACCATAGATAAAATGTACTTATAACCATAATAAGCAATAGGTAAAGGTCCGATAAGATCGATAGAAATCAGCTGTAAAGGTAACGAAACGTCTTTCGGGTAACACATTTGACCTCGTGGTTGAGTGTTTGTAATTTTATAGGCTTTACAAACCTCACAATGACTGATAGTATCAGAAACATCACGAAACATATTTAGCCAATAATAGATCTCTTTGATCTTAAGATAAGATTTGGTAACACCAGGGTGAATAGAAGGTTGGTTATTGTGTACTTCCCAGATCGCGAGTGGAACCTTTTCAGCAGGTAATACAATCCGCCATGGGTCAGAGTTTAACGGATTGGTAATAGGCATGCGTCTTAAAAGGACACCATTCTGAATAGCATAAGCTGGAAACATCTGAGGTGTGTCACGAGCACTTAAATAAACTTTCTTATACCATCTATCGTTAGTATTCTCGACACCCTGATCAAAAGTAACTGCATCCGCAAAAATCCTAGATAAGGCGTCTGGAACTACATGATGTGTACCCTTACGATGAATGATATCAAAAGTATATTGAGAAATCACAGTAGCCCATCGAGCTAGACGACCAGAAGGATTATTTAGCGTGAGAAGCCACTTAAGAGCCATATGGTCAGTTATTACTGAAAATTTTACTCCATCTAAGTAACAACGGAAATGTTTTATAGAATCGAGTACTGAGAGTAATTCACGTTCAGTGGTACTATAATTACGCTCTGCCTTAGAAAACAAACGGGAGTAATAAGCAATAGGATGTTCAACATCATCAATCTTCTGGGAAAGAACGGAACCAAGCCCAACAGAAGATGCATCACATTGTAGGATGAATGGTTTAGTAAAATCTGGACAAGCTATGACAGGAGTATTGATCAATGCCTCTTTCAATTTAACAAAGGCACGTTCAGCTGCTTCATCCCAACCAATAGGATCTCGGCCTTTTCTTTTTCCGATGAGAGCTGTAAGTGGAGCAATAATAGAAGAGAAACCATCAACAAAACGTCTATAATAGGAACACATTCCAATAAAACCACGTAAAGACTTAGCAGTAGTAGGAGTTGGAAAATCTCTAATAACCTCAAGTTTGCTCGGATCAGTCTGCAACCCTTTTTCATTCACAATATAACCCAAATATTTTAACTCACTCTTACAAAATTCACATTTCTTTAAATTAATTGTGAGACCAGCTTCTTTGAGACGGTACAAAACCTTTCTGAGGAGTGCTATATGGCTATGGAAATCCTGAGAGATCAAAACTAAATCGTCAACATACCCGAAAACACAATTATCACTAGTAGAGGTAAATTCAAAGTTAACGATTAAATCAGTGAGTCTTTGCATCTCAGACGCCGCATTTGTGAGACCAAATGGCATTCTGACAAATTCAAATAAACCACGTTGGGGAACGATAAAAGCTGTTTTTTTACAACTGTCATCATCAGCAAGTTTTATTTGCCAAAAAGCGCTTCTAAAGTCAAGCGTACTGATGTATCTTGCACCACGAAGATTGTCAAGTATGTCTTGAATTCGCGGAAGAGGATAAGAATCTCTAACAGTAACGCTATTCAATTTCCTGCTATCAACGCAGAAACGAACAGAACCATCCTTCTTGGTAACCATAACAACTGGACTAGCCCAAGGTGACTGAGATGGTCGAATAACACCCATCTCCAGCATCTTATCAATCTCTTCATTGAGAATCTTTAATTTGACCGGTGAAAGAGGGTAATATCTTTGTCTAATAGGTGGTCCAGTAGTATTAATTTTATGTGAAAGCCATGTAGTTTTTCCAAGACCAACTTTATCAGATGAAATAATTTCAAATTCATTGATAACGCGTTGTAAACTCTGTTCTTGATCAGGCAGTAACACATTACGAGGATGAATGTAACGGTCCTCATTAATGCTAGATACTTGAAGTGAAGAAGGGCTGTTAGCAGAGATGTACATATTACCTTTAATATTTTTATCAAAAGCATTGCTAAATACGGAAGTTAAACCAAATTTATTCCAAAACTCTATCCCTAATATAACAGAAGATGTCATTGAACGTGCAACCAAGAACTCATGAACAAAAGTTGTTCCATTGAACTTTACCGGAAAAGAAACGGTACCCAAAATATCAATCGGTGAGTTATTAGCAGAAATAGCACGGGGACATGAGTTATTAGAATTTAAAGAAATCCCTAAATCACAGGTTAAACATTCACTAATAAGTGACATTTGCGCGCCTGAGTCTAGTAAGGCTTTAACTAAACGACCACGCAATAATATTTCAATAAAAGGTCGATTATCCAACGAGTCAGAAGCTATCACCGGCGACACTTTACGAGACGCTACGTGTTGTCGGTGGATCAAATTTTTCGTTGGATTGCAATTGGGGCAATCACGAGTAATCACACCAGGTGTACGACATTTGAAACAAAGAATGCCTGGAAATTCAGAACAAAAACGATAACAATGTCCGTTTTTCTTACACTTAGGACATGATTGTGAGTCATTAGAAACGATAGATACAACTTTTTTAGAAAGACTAGGAAGATAACTTTCGAAATGAGAAGCTGTGTCAAGGAGTGTTTCAATATCTGTAAACTTATGAATAGAAAGGCAAGGAAAATATCGTGGATGCATGTTGTGGGTTATTATCTCTATTAATTTTTGTTCTATGATGGGTTCGCTAAGTGTGTTATTTAGATAATTAATCTGAATCACGAAATCCCTAATAGATTGATTTAATTCCTGTTTCAAATTACGAACTTCTAACTCCCTTTTGTAATCAAAATCTGATCCACAAAATGTCTTAAAAAATAAACGTTTTAAATCAAAAAATGTTAAATCAGCAGAACGAATGCTCCGAAAATATTTTAATGCAGCACCGGATAAAAGTTCGTGAAAACGCTTTACAATATAAAATTCAGGAAGATCATCTGCAAACTGTTGTTCTTCGACGCTAGTAAAAAACTCACGCACACAAGTGCTTCCTGAGAAATTAATTTTCCATTTTGATAATGACAACTGCTTATGGAAATGTCGCGGTTGATCCTCCGTTTTGCTTTGAAAAGGGTTAGAATTGATGGAAACTTGAGAAGACCTAGGCGGAATAGGAGGTGGTCTAGAAATAATAGGGCTTTGTCGTTGAGGTGTTTCATGAATTGAGACATTTTCTTCCGCCATATTGTCTAACAATCAAAACCTAAAAAACTACAATTAGACCTAAACGTTGAGAGAAATAAATAAACAACGGCTGCACAACAAACCTAACAACTATAACACCGCGAAATATCAGACTAGACAAAAAGACAAAAACGATTCTAGCGCAAAACTTACCTTTAAAAGACTTCAGAGCACCGCTGGTTCGAAGTAGGTAGCTAGCACAAGTTAAATGAAACACGGGATTAATATTTATTAAGAGGAGAAATAAAATTCAAAATATTTTGATATATTTTATATTTTCTTAGTTAAATAAATTCAATTTCATTTAAATCTTCTGAAGCTTCGTAGCTAGTCTTCAACGCTTCTGAAACTTCTGTATTTGTTCGCGAAAACAAGCGAACACTACATACCAACGAAACAAAAAAATAATTGAATATCACTTCACTTCATTTCACTTGTTTTCTTTTTTTATTCGGGCGCCATTTTGTAGTGAAAAGAAATAAAAAATCAGACACTTTCTCACATACTGAATAAGTATAATTATTATTTAAGGGAAAAAAAAAAACACAAACACAAAATAAAAAAAAACACAACACAAAATAAAAATATAGGTTAATTTAAAAAAAAACAAACAAATAAAAAGAGCTTCGCAGTATTCTTTTAAATTTAAAATTGATCAGATTGCAATAAGATTTATAATCATATAGTTTTCAAATAATATATTATGCTGCCAATACCTTTAAAATTATCTAGCAATTACGCCTTATAAATATATTAAATTATGAAGCCGTCCTGGTCCTCCGCGTGGTGGTGGAATGGGAAGAAATTAACCGACGTAACCTCGGTCCCTCGTGTGATGGTGGAATGGGAAGAAGAAAAATAACCGACGTAACCTCAGTCCCTCGTGTGGTGGTGGAATGGGAAGAAGAAAAATAACCGACGTAACCTCAGTCCCTCGTGTGGTGGTGGAATGGGAAGAAATACTCGACGTAACCTCGGTATTTCTTCCTGGGGCCTAAAGCCGAAGCCACAATCCGGAGCCTAAAACCGGAAGTCCGGCTTGGTTCTCTTATACCTTTTTAATTTAGATGTTTCCAATACTCGTATTCTTATTCCAATACTCGTTATCTTATTCTTATTCTTGCCTAATAATTATGAAATAAATAAACCCGTACGGTTCGAACTCAACACATATAAATAGTATTAACTATTATTCAGTATTATTATTATTTATAACAATAGGATTAGCGGAAAAACATAATTTTTTGCACACTGCGAAGACTCAACTCACACATGACACACGCCAAATTTTCTTTCATCAGCTGTGTCGAAATTCCTAACAAAGAATTCAAATCCTTGAAAAAAATAAAAAAACAGTGGCCAGTACTTTGAAAAAGTATTTATTATGCAGTATTTATACTGCAGTGTGTGTATTATAAATTAATTATCATCTGCTTCGTGCCTCGGAAAGCATAGGATATAATAACATTTCTTATTCTTTGTAACTAATGACCATAGATTAGCCTACAGACATACATCCCATATTAGAGCTGTCACTCTCTTCTCTTTGTGTACTCTGTGTCTCAAACGAAACGACCATAGTGAAGAGTCGTCAAATCGTCGAAACCTACAGGTTTGCGAATTTCTGTTGGCGAAACAGGAAAATAGGACAACACTTCAATTGTAGCCTTCTATTTGTACCTAAGACAGCCACACTGTCCGAGTGTTAGGTTCTCGCATTAGTTATTTATTTTGATGCATTATGTCATTGTCCTTTTATGTATTGACGCAAGTCTTTTCAGTTTCAGAATAGTATTACTACATGATATTTTAAGTATTTCCCGGGCTACGGAATGTACGATACGTACAGGGAAAGATTAAGGATTAAGAGGTCATTTTAAATGAATCATGATCTTATTTTAATAATGACATAGGTAATGTCAATTCCTGGTTTCTTTTACGAATGAGACACTTGTGACCTTTTCAGTGGGGTAATCGCGGGAGTAACTGACATCACACAAATCCCAATCGTCTGTTACGTCCCCACTGCTTGGCAAAGGCCTCCTTACTCTCTTTCAACTTCCATCTGACGAGCGAAATTCAGGCTTAGTTAGTCCCTCTGGAAATAATCACACAAACTTCACAGCATGAACATGATTGGGAAATTATATCTATAATTAAATTAAACTTTCGAAGCTTTTTTACATATCGAAGAGAATGACGTGGTTATAATGGAGGAATTCTCTATATATCACTTCTATATCATTTAAACTTAGACATATTATATACACTAACTAATAACTGTCCCTAATGTTAAGGGTTTTAATGTGGGTTTTAATGGGGTATTTTAACTATTTTCGAAATTTAAAGAAGTCTATATTAGACCTTGTAGTCGGGGTGGGTCGGTAAATGAATTCTAGAGATAAATATTCCACTAACTTTATTATTCTTGCACAAAATGGCAACAAGACTCTAATACACAAACTACACATAACTCGATCACAAGGCACAATACGCCATCTTAAGCCTACTAACTAGTCTTAGTTCTGGGCTGGGCCAACCGCAAACAAGCTCGCGGTGCCCATGACCTCTTATTGGTCGGCGCAGAGCGCATGCGCGCGGGCACGTTCCGATACCCGCTACGGAGAGTACCGCGCTGGCGCAATGCCCCTACCGATGCGTTCAGGGAGACGAGTATTATCACTCGCTACACACTCCCCCTCGGGTTCGTAAGAGCGTCCTCGCTCACGGACCCGCTCATGAAAGTCAGAAACATGCTCAACTTGACGAGGCCGACCTCGGTTACGCTTTGGCATAATAGGAAGAGGAGGCGCTTCGTCTCTGTTAACAAAAGGCGTGAGTTGGGACGCGTGGAACCTGCCCAAAATCTCATCGGGAGAATCTAGTTTAGAAATCAGGTAAGTAGTAGGACTAGCTATTTTAACAACCCTATAGGGACCGTCCCTTTTAGGCACAAACTTGGCTGATAACCCTTTTCCAGCATTGCTTAACACGTGCGACTTTACTAGAACCTGATCACCGACATGGAACTCTTCAGGCTTGCGACCCTTATCCGCATAATGTTTACGTCTGTCTTGTTCCTTTTCTACCTTATCCCTAATTGAAAACAAAGAGTTTAAAAACTTCTTAAGATAGGGAGTGATTTGTGGAACAAAATTATCTTTTTCCAAGACGGACCTGATATCGAAGTTGACGTCAATAGGAGAACGGAGATCCCTGGCAAAGGTAAGAAAAGCTGGAGAGACGCCTGTTGTTTGACACAAGGCTGAGTTCATGGCAAAACGAACCGATGCCAAATGGTTAGGCCACGAAGAATGCTCGGTGTCAACCAACAGAGCCAGCTGCACCTTAAGATCTCTGTTTTTACGTTCAGCCGGGTTTGCTTCCGGGTGATATAAAGGTAACAAGTCTTGCTTGATTCCGAGAATAAACATGCACTGTTGCATCACTGAGGAGATGAATTGAACGCCATTGTCTGAAACAATGCGACGCGGTAGGCCATACCTAAGAAAATACTCCTCAATCAACGTTCGAGCACAGACTTCCGACGTGGCGTCAACAAGAGCAAAAAGCTCGACCCAACGGGTAGCCGTGTCCTCGATTAGTAAGACGTACCTCTCCCCCTTCTCTCCAGGTGGGAGCGGGCCAAACAAGTCAACTGCCAAAACCTCCCCCCTTTGATGTAAAACTGGGGTTTGTAAAAGGCCTGAAGGCTTCACGTTTGAAGACTTGTAACGTTGGCATGTCGCACAAGACTTAATATAATCGGCGACAAAACGTCTCATGCCAGTAAAGTAGAAACGTTGGGAAAGCTTATGCAATGTCCGATCGATGCCTTGATGCCCAGCAATAGGAGTATCGTGACATTCCTTCAAAACATCGAGCTGTAAACTCACTGGAAGTACGAACTGTGGTTCTTCAACATCTATGTCAGGGTTGTACCTATAAAGTACTCCTTGCTGCATAAAGTATCCTCTTTCGGACCAGCGTTTCTCTTCTACCGCATTGTTACTTTCAAGACCATTAACTATCTTTTTCAGCTCGGGGTCATCTAGCTGAGCTTGTCGCAGATCAGCGGGACTTCTCGAAGGTAAGTTAACAATTACTGAACATACACCACACTGATCTTTATTATTTTCTTCGCAGGTAGGACGACTCAAGGTGTCGGCGACAACGTTGGCTTTGCCAGGAGTGTATTCAAACTGAATATTGAACTCCTGCAGTTTCAGAGCCCACCGGACCAGTCTACCTGACGGCGACTTTAAACTCAACAACCACTTAAGAGGTTGATGGTCGCTACCAACAATGATTTGCTGACCTTCAAGATAACCTCTGAAGCGTTCGACAGACCAAACTACAGCAAGAGCTTCCCTCTCGGTAGTACTATAATTACGTTCGGCAGGGTTAAGGAGGCGGCTCGCATATTCAATCGGCCGTTCGTCATTACCTTCACCCTGCAGCAATACCGCACCCAAGGCGTAATTGCTTGCATCCGTACGCAAGATAAATGGTTTGCTGTAATCGGCCTGGACAAGAATGGGAGCAGACGTTAGGCGATTTTTCAACTCTTGAAACGCCTGATTTTGTTCAGAGCCCCATATCCAAGGCTGATTCTTCTTTAAAAGCCGTGTTAAAGGTTCAGCGACTTCAGAAAAGTTCAAAATGAACTTTCTGAACCATGAAGAGGTTTGGAGAAAAGTCTTGAGGTGACGTAGCGAACTTGGTGCTTTCATGTCCGCCACAGCGCGAACCTTGTCATGATCAGGCGAAACCCCATCCTGACTGATGACATGTCCCAAGTATTTCACCTCTTCGCGCGCGAAAACGCACTTTTCGCGATTAGCGCGAAGATTGTACATGCGCAACCTCTCAAAAACTGCTTGTAAATCTGCGATGTGCTGCTCAAATCCTTCCGATATGACGAGCAAATCGTCTTGATAGGCTAGCAGGGTCACATTTTTAAGTGACGCGCCGGAACGCAATCTGTCTATAAGACGTTGAAAGGTGGACGGAGCGTTTTTAAGGCCGAACGGCATCCTTTTGAAACGAAACGTTCCGAAGGGTGTCAAAAATGCCGTTTTGTCTCTGTCACTCTCGCGAACAGAAACATTCCAAAATCCGCTTCTCATGTCCAAAGTACTCATGATGCAATTGCGCTTAGTAGACTGCACGAGCTCGTCTATAAGCGGCATCGGGTACACATCACTTTTAGTAATCGCGTTCAGTTTTCGGTAATCGACGCAAAAACGCACTTGACCGTTCTTCTTAGGTACTAATAAAGCTGGAGAGCCCCATGCCGATTCACACTCTTCTATGATATCGTCGGCTATCATCTTTTCTATCTCCGTTTGCATTATAGCTTTTTTAGCGGGAGTTAACCTATAGGGAGGAACCGCGATAGGAGCATGGTCACCAGTATCTATGACGTGTTCCGCGAAACTAGTCGGTTCGCCTTTTAACGAAAAAATATCATCATTTTCCGAGAGAAATTGGGCAAGAACCTCGCGCTGCTCGTCGCTAAGCCGTGACGCTTCCTCATCCCTAAGTACGCTATCAACTTCGACAGGTGCAAGATAAACGTTCTGTTCAAAAAGAAGATCAAACTGCTCATTTCTATCAGCAAAGTGCCATTTAGCGTTCCCGAAATCAACACTGATATTAAAATTTATTAAAAAATCTATACCTAAAAGAGTGTTATTACTGTCCGAGTCTGGAAAAATTAAAAAACTTACGAGCTTGGTTCTACCTTCAAGAGTCACCTCTACTTCTGTATTGAGTACCCTCATTAACCTACTGACACCATCGGCTAGTTTTACATTTTCCATACAAGACAACATAGGATGATTTTTGGCCCTTAGGAGAGTGTATAGCGAATGGCCAGCAACACAGCTCTTAGCTGCTGAATCTACCATCGCAGTACCATTTTCACCTAAAATACTTATTTTTAACACAGGCCGTAGAAAATATTTACCATTAGTACGAACACCGAAAAAAGGTTGAGAGTCACTGGTAGTTCCGCACAAATGTTTAGGATCTCTGACATTACCGGAAGAAAATTTTTCGGAAAAATGTTGACAACCACTTGTATTTTCGGAAAAATGTTGACAGCCACCTGTATTTTCGGAAAAATGTTTAGAGTCTCTGGGAATATTCGGAAATAGTTTATAATCACTGGCAACTGGCATAAAATCGCGTGTAAAAGATTTTAATCCGTCGGAATTACCAGAATAAGATTGACAACCATTTAGAATTTCTGAATATAACTTATCATTATTACTAACCTGTACCGGAGACACTGAATGAACAAACTCCCCCTGAACACAAGTAGTACAAATACACACATTAGGTTTAGTACATGAGTAAACATATTTTCCTTTACATTGAATTGAACAATTATTATTATAAACAGAACAATAATTATTATCAACTGTAGTGTCAAACATATTATTTTGATTAACCAAACTATCATATTTTGAAGTCACAAAAACATCATTTAACTTATTAATGTTACACAACATGTTTGGTGAACTTAAATTGTCATCTAAACTATTACTACTATTCTTTAAATTTAAAATAGTTTGACAAGAAACATTATTATTGGCAAAACATTTATAAGGAACATTATCATTGTCCATAGTGAAAACATTTGAACCAACATTAGGTACATAAACAAAATCACCTGCGGCATTTGCAGGGTTACCTCGAATGTTCCGGTGAGAAGTTTGGTGTTGCATGGGTATTGAACACGCAGTGTGGCTGGCAGTCATCATGTTATTGCTATGCATGCGAGACGACTCAGCACACCCAGTGGGCAAGCGAGATTCATGAGACGAAGTTAGAGCATAAAACGCAGTATGTTCACCGTATGAACCAACCTTAGGACTACACTTCGGACACTTTGACTTAATGACATTCGCGGCACCACAACCGTAACACTTTATGTCCTCACTTTTCGGGTTACTGTTCTCACTTTTATTTAACTTTTCACACTTTTCTTTTGTGTGACCGCTATGTTTACAATACACACAAAACATCTTGACCTTTCCACTCGTATCTTTTGTGTCAACTTTACGACTATCGGCGACGTTGAGGCGGGAAGAAGACGCGGCGGCACGCGCAGGCTCGGCGGCACCGGCACGGGCACCAGCGCGCTGTGCGCCTTCACGTTCGCGACCGCTGGACCTTTGTTGAGACGGCTGACCACGCTTTGACTCGTTCAAAGAATCTTCAATTGCACGCGTTTTCTTTAGCAACTCGTCGAACGTCGCAAACGTATCCCTATCCAGACGCTTTCTGATACGACGGTCTAACAGACCGTAAGCCATATCAAGCTCAACACGCTCGCACAAATCTCCGTGTGGCAGCTTGGCAAATAAGGCTCTAACTTTTGCCACGAAAAGGTCGGTATTTTCCTGGCCTTGAATCAGAGAGAATAACTCGCCGTAAATCCGGAACGGCGGGCGACGTTCACCGAAGGCGCTTCTAAGTCTAGTAAGGGCTTCGTCCCAAGACTTTGTTGAATTTTTCACGCCTTGCCACCAAGTTGCAGCTGTCGAACTAAGCAGCATCGACATACCCAACAAAGCGTTTTCGTCATCTATACCTAGACACGTCTTATAGACTTTCACAGCGTCTATGAAATTTTCAACGCATTCGTCTGGGTTGCCGCTGAATCTTGATGAGCACTTGGCAAAGTTTGCGGCGGGCACGTGCCTCATGGCCGTGGTATCTAACACCCTAGGTGTTGAAGAACGAACCTCGCGCAGAAGTTGGCTGCAGAACTCCGCCTGGGTTTGTTGGATAGACGCCACTAAGGTATTCAGTGCCTCTTGAGTAAGAGTGACGTTAGTAGTATCTTCTGAGTCGTCCATTGTGTGCTGCGCCGACTTACGCCTCCGCGACATGATTGATTCCAATTTTCAAGATGTCGTCGTCGTCGTTTCAAGCAGCCCCACGTTGGGCGCCAAGATGTAGTCGGGGTGGGTCGGTAAATGAATTCTAGAGATAAATATTCCACTAACTTTATTATTCTTGCACAAAATGGCAACAAGACTCTAATACACAAACTACACATAACTCGATCACAAGGCACAATACGCCATCTTAAGCCTACTAACTAGTCTTAGTTCTGGGCTGGGCCAACCGCAAACAAGCTCGCGGTGCCCATGACCTCTTATTGGTCGGCGCAGAGCGCATGCGCGCGGGCACGTTCCGATACCCGCTACGGAGAGTACCGCGCTGGCGCAATGCCCCTACCGATGCGTTCAGGGAGACGAGTATTATCACTCGCTACAACCTTATTTAAAGATTACCCGGAACAAACAGATGGAAAGACAGACAGACTGACAGGCAAAAATTCTTAATACTGCTTTTTGGTTACATGTTACCATTTGAACACATTTTAATTAATTTTAGATCTGTACCTAAATAAAAATTCATAGCAACTTCGTTATCTGTAGCTGCTCACATAAAATGTTTGCTAAAATTTATAAAAAAATACGTATTTTCCAATCTGAAAAATAATCGTTCTTGAAGCCATTCTTCGAAAGTACTTAGTTGTCATTGCATTACCCATAGTCGCGTTAGTCACACGACACACGAACACTGTACACAGACGACTCAGTAATTAGGATTACGAATTTTGGGAAATACCCGGAGATGAAGTAGGTAAGTCCGTATCGTACATTCGTTGCTTATAATTTTCGTGTCTATTGAATATACTCTTATCTTTACGTCCGTCATGATCATAGGTTCTACCGTATTATAATGACAAAAAAAGATATTGTGCTAAAAATCTTTATTTTCAAAAACACATTTACTTTCATTGACTAGTGTGAAAGACAAGTAAGGAATAGTTGCTACGGAATCACACAGATGTTTCTTCGTTCTGGAAGTATGTCATTGTGATTATGTCTGTAAATCATACCCTATGAAATAAAATAAAAAATAATAATATATGAAATAAAAAAAAACAATGACTTATTTGTGCTTGTGATTGTTTATTTTTTATTAGGGCTAAGGGTAAAGAGCGGATCTGTCTGTCCGTCCACACATAAACACAAAACCATGGCAGGCAGCACAGCTGGAGTGTTCAAGGAAAGAAATTTCTCTGAAATATTATAAGGTGACCATTTAAGTTTATTTTAGGTACGCCTTGCAACTTCTTGATCCTGTCTTGCCTAGACTGGTTGCCTTCGACCGTGATACTTTTGAACGCACTTAAATTTAGACGAATATACTGCTGGTTTTTTTGTGGTTTGTTATTGATTGCCACACAAAGTTAAATTTAATACCTAACCTTAAAATATTTCTAATACTTACTTGGAACCTAGTTATTGAGTTTTTTGTGCTGATCGTAAATATATGTACCTACTTATACCTAACTACTGATATTATAGATACTGTTTTACTTTAAACGTTTTTCTTCATTCACTGATCCTGGGTCCTTTAAGCGGGACGTGAAAAAGCTTTTCTCAAGGCCGTCAAGGTGAGGGCCATCATACCACATTGCTATGTTGGCTGCTGGGATGATGGTCGTCACTATGGGACTCCACTGACTGCTTTCCATTAGGCAGCATGGAGTCAATTTGTGCGGCAGTAATAAAAAAGAAAAAAAAAACAATTCAAGGCAAAGAGAATACACTGGCATAATCATAGTCGTAGCCAAAATTTTATTGGGAATGCAAAACTAACACGATGTTTCAAATCTTCTACATTGATATTTAAATTTGACTTCACAAATAAATGCAATGAGAGATACAATATATCCAACAGCAAGTATACAAAACGCAAAATGAAAATTTTCCATAGTCAGCGGCATATCTTCAGGTTGCTGGCGAGAGACACACTTCAGCTGTTCATGATAAAATACATCGGATATTTGCTTAATAATTACACCGGTGCTAGCTGCCCGCAATACAAAACGACTGAAAGGGTGAGTCAAAACGGAACCACGACGAAAATATACCGTTCGTAATATTTTTACCATTGGTTCTTTTAACGAATAAAGAACTGGATTGCAATAGTCGTCAGTCAGCTGCGATTTATAAATCGAATATTTAAAATTTGAAAGTATCGTGTAACAGGACTTATTTGGATAATGTTTGAGTGCTAACAAACAACTTAATGTATTTTTGCATTCCAAATGTCCCTTAAAGAAGCTACGCTCTGGCCATTGTGTCAATAAAATTGCTTTAAAATTGTCTATTTCTCCTATATCTTTTGGTTCGTAAGCTCGAACGGGTTCTGTGGTGACACTGTATAAGTGTGCTTGAATCGTGTACGGTATTATAAATGCTAAAGTTAACAGACTTGTGAATATAAGCGTCTGAGGCCAACCCGGTTTAGTATTTCTAATAACAGTTTTATTTAAAATATATCCGAATACGACTAGAACATCGTGAGAGACATCTAGCTCCCTCGTGGAAAATATTGATAACCATGAAGCCGCTATACTAAAAAATATGAAGAAAATACCAGTTATAAGAAAAGGGACTGCAGCTTGTCTAGATAATGCTTCCCATTGTCCTAAAAAATTTGTGTGTGGAAGTAGAACGTACATAGAATCTACTAATATTGGGTAACTATAGGATAAGTTACTAGTATACTCTTGCCTCATCGAAAATCCTCCTACAGCTCCCTCCACTTCGTTCTGTTCAACTTTATCAAGTGTAGCCTTGGTAAAATTGGCAACAATATTGCCATATCTATCAAGTTTTCCAAATTCTCGTAAATAAATCTTCACTCCAGTATATTTCTCAAATAATGTTATTAAATTTTGTTCAATTCCTTGGCATTTCGTATCGAAATTTACAAAAGGCCATGCATTCTGACTAATTAATATGAATCGACAGTTGCGAATATTCGACGAATGCACCAATTTTGGTAAACTTTCTTCGCCGTGGTATTTGGAACACCACGATACAAACGTTAGGCGTTTCGATTTGATACATGAACTTGATGACGTTAAATTAAACTTATGAATAGCGTAGTCATTCTCTTGACGTATTATTAGTGTCACTTTGTATATAATATTATATTCCTGCAGAAGATTTGAAACGTTATTTAAACTGATATTTCCAAAACTGTTTAGAACTATTATGAAGTTCGCTGTCGGGTTCCATAACACATCTAAAGTGACTTTTTTTAATCCACTTACTAATTCCTGATAATCTTCACTCTTCACGATATAAGCAACATTGTCAATGTTTTTTGTTTTCCATAAAAAAGTTCTAGAAACAAATCGGATTCCTTTGATTTTGTGAAGTGCAGATAATTGTATATCATCATTCATATTCATAACTGTAATGTCTATGTGTTTATTGAATTTCTTTAAATCAATTTCTTCAACTATTTTAACGACACATTTTGTAAGATTTTCAACATTCCCCCGATTATCGGCATCAATTAAACTTGCAGTGGTTAAAGTTAAAATGTTTAAAACTAAAAACATTAGGTAATCCATTTTCAGAGTCAAATCCAAAAAACACAAACTACTGACAGCAATTTTGTTCCGTTTATTTTATTTCGGCTGGCATTTAACTCGTTGACCAGCAAGCTAATGAATTGTCTATCACGTTAATGTCGGTTTATATTAGTTTATCTTCAATCTATAACAAAAAATACAATATTGTGAATGAAAAAACATTATCAGATTCATGACAACAAAAGAAATCTATCAATTTTATTACATTACTTACTAATGTTACCTATCATACGTTCTTAGGTGTACCTACATCTTTAGATTCTCATTTGTCAATGAGTAAACGATTAATTTTTTCCTTCGATTTTATCATACTTATCCATTATCGTAACAACTAGAGCCCATTACTCCATTAAAAGTTTTCTTTAGTACCTACACACGGCTACACATCAAGCTATATAAAACCAGTATGAACTGACCTCACATTGTATCCTAAGCTCTTTGTACAACAAGGTATCAGCATATACTGGAAATGTAGGTATAGCTTGGTAGAGAATTTTAGTCGGCATATTATAGATCCATGAAAGAAAAATCTAAGCATAGGTATATCTCATTTCGTATCGTCAATATATCGTAGATTAATTTAACAGTGCAATTTGCTATCCTTTTTCGATGGAGTTTATTGTAAAGAGATAATAATAGGTACCTACCTAGTTAAACTAAAATTATTTTAGCATGGTATACCTACAAGAGAATCAGCACCATTTATAAATTACCTACCTACACAAACATGGTGCCTAGCTTTTCCCATTACCTATATTTGAAAGGTTGGTATATTTTTTTACCTCCATCTTTACCTTAGAATAATTTATTAGTTTAAGATCTTTACATACAGTACATAGAACTTTACAACATTTTTCTTTACCCTTCGGATCGCCTTTTTAAAACTAGCGCCACTTTTAAAGACAAAATAGTTAAGTTTAATTTTCTCTTCTGTTTGTGAATGTGAAAGTTTATTGTAACTGAAATTCTAATAAGTATTCTAAATGCAACATTTTTCCTCTAAGTTCTAGTCTGTTCTAGAGTATTTACGACATCAATCACTGATACCTAGGTGTTATCCAAACATTATCAAAACATACTTTACAAACAGTCGTCGATAAACATCAGCTGTCAAAATGATTGCTGTCAAAATAAAAAGTTCAACGTTCCGACGACGTTCTCCGCTTAAAATCTTAATCTTTACCATGAGATTTAGAAACCAGTCTCTTTTACTCTTGCGTGTATTGTATCTCGTTATCCTGTTAACATAATGCCTATTTTATATATGAATTGGAACATGACAATGGGAAATATTCACGAAAATAAATAAAAGCTATGATCTCATGATCTCATCTTAATCTTTTAAATGCGGTTACTACTATTTCTATTTTATTTATAATAATTTTAATGTTATTTTCTAGTTACTTTGTGCAATTAGGTACTAAAAACCGATAAGAAATGCAGCAGTCGCCTTTCGAAAATATATTCAACATTATAGGAGGAATTACTGAAGGGAATGAAAAGCCCATGAAACATGGATTCTACAACGCGTTTGCCCTTTTTATTTTAGCAATATGTTGTGTTGCAGTGTATGTTTTATTTCTCATTTTGGAGCCCTTTTTCAAACCATTATTTTGGGCTCTGCTAGTCGGCTCCCTGCTTCACCCATTTAAATATAAACTCTCTAAGAAATTAAAGTCATGGTTCGAAGACTTGGAGAAGTCAAATACATCTGTGATAGTTGGTTTAATGGTGATACCAGTGAATGTGGTAAACTTTGCCTCAGACACAGTTGGACAGCAGTTCATAGAACATTATAAGGTGAGCATAACATTTTTCCTGATTATCTTAATTCTATGGTCAGGATGTTATCATAGCATTTAAATATTGGGGAATGTTCCTGTAAAGTTCTTGATCTAAAATAGCTCATTAGGTGCGGTTGCGGATATTGCGGCTTCCATCTCATTTGATCAACAAATTGATTGTTTGATCAGGAAGTTTGTATAGTATATTGTAATAGTCCTGTATATGTAATAGTCCAATATAGTATATTGTAGTACCTATGTAGTCTGAGCTACATCTTGAAATTATAAAATGGGTGACTAAGATAAGACCTGATCAATCATAAAATAACATGTTTTACAAATCCTTCAAATGGCAAAAAATTTAAATATTTTTTGTTTGCCTCTTAATGAATTCATTCTGCTGTCTTGCCATTGAATTAATTTATTCCAGGGTTTCCAAACCTTAGATTATATGCATATACCCCTTTGAACCCTGAAAGATGGTTTACATTTAGGTATATTACCCAAATAGAATCGAAGAATTGATGTAACGTTTGTCGAAATCAAAGATAGCTAAGTTTTGAAGCTAGCTAAGATGTATGAAAGATTAAATAATATATTAGAATATATTTTGTGCAATAAATAACTACCTATAATTTTTTTTTAATCCCTTTCAAATATAAAGAACTCAATCAAAATCGGTTAATCTGTTTTGGAGCTATAATACCTACCACAGTGAGACAACACCCCACTTTTTGCGACAGGGGTTAAAAAATCCCACACAACCACTCTAGGCGGCCCCTAGAGTGGCCAAAACCCTGAAAGATTGTATACATTAAGGTAGGTATTTTCATAGCTACCTACCTATATATTTTCAAATGAGATAACATATGAAGAATTTCTAATACCTACCTACTCTGCAAATTATTACCTCATAAACCTTGACTTACGCATAACGCTATTGTTAACTAGTTATTGCATGTGAAAATCTGATAAAGAAAAGTGATAACACTGGTACAATCTTTCCACCATTCTTGTTTTATGGCAAATAGTAGTTTCATAATGATTTCCATTTTTATTCCCATTTCAAAGATATGTGTAAAAATATCTCTTTATACAGCGTGGAAAAAATCATATTCATATACTTTATTTGCAATTCCACAATGTATATAGTAGATGGTAACATTAAGAAAAGTATCATTATGGACCCGGTTTGGGCACAGCAAAGTTAATTTACTTACAATTATAATAAACTCCAAATTATATAAAATTAAGTTATTAGGTAATACAATTATTAACTTTTAGGTTTCATTTACACATACAATCAATTGGCCCTGAAGGGAAATACTTTAAATTCTTGAGATAGATTATTTTACTTAAAGGAAACATTCCATTAATTTTTAAAGAAACTAAACTGCATTCACAGATTTCTCGACAACCTAAACTGTGAATCAAACCAACTAAAAATTCAAAAAATTAACTAGCTATTTTATTTCACAAACAGACGGGTAGGATTATTGTTCAGAATAAAATCTCTCTGATAAACCTTTGGTCTTAGAAATAAAAAAAAATATATATTTTTTTTACACTTTTATAAGTTATGGATACATAAATTTAGTCTTTTTAGGATTTCACTTTGTGTAGCCTTCTGCAAAGTGTGTGGTTTATGCTCCTAATTATTTGCATTAAATGCATTTTCTACTTAGAGCTAAGGGTTGACCCTTAGTTCTAAAAAAATGCAATTAGAAAATGCAATTTAATGAAAAGGATTTAAAGTGGATTCTCTTCTCTCTTCTTCTCCCATTAATTTTATCCACCCTGTATAAACATGTAATATGAAGATGTGATGTTATGTTCTATTTTAATCTCATTGTTTAGTCATATATATAAATGGTAGGTACTTACGAGTATGCCATCCCCATAAACAATGTCATACAATTTATTGTAAGTAGGGGAGGGAGGGGCTTGTTGTAACAATTTTTGGAAAAACGGATATATATTTGGTATAATCGGTTAAATGACCAATAATTAAATTTATATGGATACTCGAACTATTCTTCTATAAAATGAAATCGAAAAAATATCAAAACTATTGGTAACTATTTTACAATTATTTTTTTTATAAAAAAAGCGCGATGTTACAACTTACCCCGTACTTGGGGTTAGTTGTAACATCTATTGGGGTATGTTTGTAATAATAACAAAAAAGCAAGACTTTTCTTATTTTGCTGTATTCTTCTTCTTCTTTCCTTCGCCTTATCCCATTATCTGGGGTCGGCTCTCCTTGTCTGCCTTCTCCATCTATTCCGATTTTGCGCTGTCGCAGTATCTATATCCTTCTCCTTTAGGTCTTTTTGGATTGTTGTCAGCCTGGTGGCGGGAGGTCTTCCGCTGGGACGCTTCTTCGTCGGTAGGTTAAGGGCAACTCGTACCATGTGATCTTCTGGGCGGCGGAGCACATGTCCATACCATTGAAGGCGTCGTTCTTTCACCTTTTCATCAATGGGAGCAATTTTGTAGCTTCCTCTGATGTGGATGTTGTGCACTTTGTCCAACAATATGACACCCGCTGACCAGCGTAACATATGCATTTCTGTCACGTGCAGTTTTGACAGGTGTTGTTTGGTAGATGCCCAGCATTCTGTACCATAAAGTATAGCGGGTCTAATTGCCGTTTTGTACAATTTGCCTTTCAGTTTGATGGGCATCTTCTTGTCGCACATTACGCCTGTGAGTTGTCTCCATTTCATCCATCCTGTGGTTGTTCTATGGGTTACATCTTGCTCTTATTTTGCTGTATACTTAATAATAATAAATATAACATTAATAAATCCCATAAATGTAACTGTCCCAATGTAGGGCAAAGGCCTTTTCTCATACAGAGAAGGATTGAGCATTAATCACCACGCTAGCTCACTGCGGGTTGGCGATTTCAGACTATTTAAGTCCAGGTTTCCTTACGATGTTTTCCTTCACCGTTAGTCAGAGGTGTCTTAGATTAACTAAGAAAGTACATATGACATTGAAAAAGTTACATCGGTACATGCCAGGTTCAAACCCACACGCACACTCAAAATTTGATTCTGAGTCTGAATAAAAAACCCTTTTTTTTATTCTTTCTACTTCATCTTTATTTTTCGCAGATTTTTTGCCTTTTCCCTTTTCTTTTATCTTTATCATCTTTTTACTGTTTTTTCTTCAATTTTTCTTCATATTCCATTCTTAAAGATTATTTTTCAGGAGTCTCGTCGTCGATTTGCGTGGTGGCGCCTGTGCCAATTTTTGTTGTAAGCCAGAGCAACTCGAAGTGGGTTTCTCTCAGATTTTCTTATTCTAAAACAGAAAAAAAAAATTACATTTTAACAACAGTTATTGATAAAACTCGGGGTACGTTGTAACATGTTACAACAAGCCCCAAGATTTTGTTACAACTAACCCCGTAGTATGTTTTTTAACATTTATCACCACAACAATTTAATCAATTAAGCAATTTTAAAAACTGTTTCACAGCATCAGAAATAAATCAATTTAAATACAAAATAAAACACAAAAAGTTCCAAATAATCAATAATATTAAAGAAAACCACAATTTTAGGAAAGTAAAATTTTACGTTACCTGGTTAAAATGAAGACTCATGGCGATTTCTGGCGAGACACTGGCTATGATGACGTGGTGCAGCGCGGTATATAGATAAGATTGAGTCAAAAAAATACGTAAATAAAGTTTAAGTTCCTAGTAAAAAGACGCTGTTACTACTTACCCCTGTTACAACAAGCCCCTCCCTCCCCTACCTAGGTAATAACTATTGTGAGACAATACCTACCATTTAAAGAATACTAGCTATCTGTATGTTTTATGTAAGTATGGAATTTAGATTCCCTATACAGGTTTATTTGTAAAACACCAGCATCCTTAAAAGGGGTCATTAAACTCATCATTATGAACAACTTTTTCTATGGGACCAACCCTGAAATCAAAAAAAAACAGCTGTTCCATACATTTATGTTCACATGACTCAACAAAATGTAGGTATGTAACAGCTGATTTTATCGTCGTAAATTTTCGTCTGCCATGGTCGGAAAAACCCATGCTACGCCACTGATTGAATAATATTGGCAATTACTGGCAATTAGCCAGATCCATTTTTCCAAATATGGACTACATGGAACAAGGGTTAAAATCGTTTTAATTTAAAATCATAGACAATTCTGCGATTAGGTACGCTAAAATAAAGCAAATTTTAAATGAGGGACCCCATTTCAAATTCGCCTGGGTCAATAATCGTATCTGTATCGTATCACGTATCCGACTTGCTATCTGAATGCTATGCTGAACTGCCTATCTCGAAGTCAGACACACTTTTTTTTAAACTAGAATTTAAATTATTTTTTTCTTTAATTTCAGACTGTGATAGGATTGCTATCTGCAATATTTGTGTTACCATGGCTCTACAATGCGGTACCCAGGAGTTTTGTTTGCATGTTCTGGCAGCTGAGCAGTTTCATCAGCTTCTCTACCACCATGCTCATCAGTGTTTGCAGCTCTTATATTGTAAGTTGATGACTAATAATTATTCTTCAGGGCAACCTTCCCCTACCCTCCTTCCTCTTCGCTCCTTTTAGAGCTTTCTGAGGCAAAACCTCCCAATAAACGACTAGCTTTTCTCCCCATCTCCTTTTGGGCCTGCCGCGACGTCGCTTAACGTTGTGTGCTCTACTCAATGATGTGGACTATTACTTACTAAATAGATGAAACGTTTGGCGACTTGCCTAAGCAATTTGCGTAGCGGGTACAATCTCCATACACATTTGATTACTTGTTATTCAATTCGATTCTTGTTATAAATAGGTATAAGTATGTCTGTAAATGCGCCCACAATACAGGAAATTGATTATAATATAGGTATATATATATATTTTAAAAACCTCCAAATTAAAAAATACTAAGTAAAACAAATATACAAAATACAGATAGTTCGAGTTCTTTACAGTCAATGTAATATTCTTTTTTCCAGACATTAACAATATTCTTAGCTTATGTAATCAGCGTGTACATTTTATGGACTCCGCAACGGGCTTCCATTTTTCGGTTGACGTCACAACTGCTGTGGCTAGTCATCTCGAGCTTTATAGCAAGTCTAACAGGCTCCCTTCAAGTATATACTTTTGCATTACTCCAAATAATCTGCATTACGGGCTTTACATTGGAAGTGATTGATATTCATAAGAAATTATTGGATAAAGGTATGTTTTAGATTTGTTTATATTTTTCCAGTACTACACGTGCGTGTTTTTTTTTGTTGATAAATTTAACTGAAACAAAGACGATTGTAATATCATAATTTAGAGAATTTACATTATAAATTCTATTTATTTAGACAGAAAAAAATTGAATGGCATTTTCTAACAATGCTTCCTTTAATTTTTCAGACCCAGAAGCATCTATTCTTTTAGCTTTACATAAAGCTATATCATATGACCAGGAAACCGTCAAAAAAGTAGATGACAAACCAGAAGAGGACCCTCTAGTAGAATCAAGTGAACAAGAAACTACTCCAGAGAAAGACACTCCATCGCCCGTCACTCCTGATACAGTAACGAAGAGAGGAAGCTGGTCTACCAACGACCCTATACAAAGCTCTCCACGAAACGCGAAAATGTTATTTAAAACTAGAACTATGTCGGCGTTACCTTTGTCAAATCCGAAAATGAAATCTGATGCGCGTTTTTTAGCTGCATTTAAACAAAGGTCGCTCGACGAAAATTATATGAAAAATAACTTCGACAACGACGAAGATACTGCTCTATACTTCAAGCTTCTATTCTTCGGATGCTTGTGTATGCTTGTATGGAAGCACATATGGTTGTTACCTGTGACTTTGTTCTTTCTAGCCATTCATGTGATGAAAAGGTTGTTAGATTACTTCGGAGTGTGGTTGTTTTTTGAGAACCAATACAATAATGTCATGGGAAAAATTAAGAACTGGTGGCAATTGAGGTAAGACGCTATATTTTATTTTAATTTGCTTTTGCCCAACAACAAAAAATTCGGGTTGTCCGACACATGCCGCCATCTATTATCATAAGAACGTTATTGTTGTTTTTCTCGGGTACAGTACTTTTTTTCGGGATGAAAGGTTATGTCCATTTCTGTAAAAAAATTCAAGATGGTCGGTTTAGTGGTTTAGGCGAAAAAAACATTTATTTATTACTTTCGCCTATACCTAATTTAGTTAGGATTAACATGCTTTTTTTACCGCAGTTACAAAATTTAGTTGTTACCAATATCTTTTAATTTGCACTGAATTTAACTCTCCTGCGGATAGCTACCAAATACTTTACTAATATAGGTATAAACCAGGTGCCCAATTCAACACTCTATTGAAGCCTTTGTAAATAAGCAAACTTGGTCCCCTGTAGGTACTCTTGACCTAGTTCCTCGACTATACTAGCTTTTCGTTGTTGTTCAGACAATCAGCGTTGCTGCCAGCGCATGTCCGCGGGCTAGGCAAGATGGCGTCCATATGTAACGCGAGCTTTAGAGACATGGCGTACAGCTCCGTGGACACGGTATCCACCTGCATTGTCATCGTTGGACTCATTCTCTTCCTCACTGTAGCCGTCGTCTTCATTTTTATACAGGTAAATATATGTTTAACTAGCTTTTTCCCGCGGGTTTGCTACCATGATTAAACCTAAAACGCTGGCCTATACCTAGCTCAAAGGCTTGGCATTGTGCAACGTAGCAATGCAGCCAGCGTTTTGGGAACGTTGCCAATTGGAAGCAGTCTTTTAGATTAAGTTTTTCTTTTTAATTTACTTTTAGTTTTAGTGTTAGTTTTTAATATTAGTTGTAGTATTACTCTGTGTATATTATTTATAGGTTCTTTCTTAATTAATAAAACAAGTCAGATAAATCATCATCATGATATCCAGGACTGGATATCATGATGATGATTTATCTGACTTGTATATTATAGACTGCTATAAGATTATTTTATTTGACGTACACTGACAATAGTTCTCCTTATTCCACTTCCAGATATACTCTGAAGCGATAGTAGTAGTGCAGTTGAGTGGTAGTCTCCTGAACAGTACATACGTCCAGAACAGTGAGCTGCATGCATATCTCCCCGAAGGTTGGGAGGAAAAACTAGACTCACTCATTGACAACGCTTATACCTACGGAAGGGAAGGAATCTCTACTGCGGTGAGTATAATACCTATAGGTATACCCTTTAAGCTGCCAATTTGTAGACACAATTAAAAAAAGTGTCCCTCTAGCGCGAAGTTAGATCTTAATTTGAATATTACCTAAAATATTATTATTAGCCCACAGTGTCCCGATAATGAGCAAAGACCTCCCTCCATTTTCGCCACTCCGCAATTAAAATCAACAACATTTTGTGAACAAGATTAGAATTCTTGAGAATAATATCTGCATCTGTGGTTTGTCAGATTTTCGAAAAATAATATATTAATGGAGTTTTACCAAAAATAAATCATTATAATGGAAGTCCGACTTAAAATGAAGATTAAATTTCGTTTGCGATTAAAATGCTCCATGCGCTCGGGGGACACTTAAAATTTGATTCATTTCCTGGCCGCTCGGATCTTGTGTGAGTCTTATGATCTTTTTCTGCAGTCTCTCAGCTAAGACGTGCAACTTGTAGAATCGAATTCGCAATAAAAGGTTTTATTGTTTAATTCACAAAAATTTTCTTTTTCTGCTTTCATATGGATATATAGATTGAGAAACTTGTAAGTGTTCATAAATATGTATTAAAATATAATCAGAAATGTACCGCTTGTCTGTAACAAGATCGACCGTACAAACTTACCGTGTATAACCTTATTACATTTATTAAGGAATGAAGTCATGATTAGAAACGATATTTTATTGCACAACCTTAGTAAACAACTCTAAATGAGGGTTCACAATAGACTGTAGACCATCCACTTTTACGTCAAAACATTTTTTCTTTTCGTCAACATAATTTACCCTCATGGAGATACCTATTAGGGTTGAGAACTTAAGATACAGCACAAGTGTTCCCATTTTCATTTCGTATCGCAGCGTAAGAAATCTTCTAATCATCCATATTAATTAGCTATGTTCTCTCTACCCCTATCTCCTTCTAGCCATCCATTCACTTATCCATCTATACCACCTATCCGTTATTTATTTAGTCTATCTGACTCTTCTATCTATATTTTTAGCTATCCATCTTTTCTACAGTCTATCTACGTTTGTCTTGATCTGACATTCTTGACATACATACTAAGAAACCTACTCATATTCATACTAAGGATTTGATTTGGTCATGATAATCTTTTACTCCTCAACCACTTCTTTCATTTTAATCAATAATAATACCTTTCCAATTATTTAATTGTACCTTTGTAAAACAGGTGAAAAGTATTCTAAAAGAAGGTGACCCAGAAAAGATAAATCGAGTGGAACAACAGATACTAGAGTTATGGGATCGCGTGTATCAGAGCTGGGTATCAGGTCACTTCGCCTCCACGGTTGGGCCACAAGTCGACGGCTCGGCCATACAGGACTCGTGGGACAATTTCGTCAACGATGTTTCCAATACTCCTGGTAAGACATAAGACTATTTATTTGCTTTCGAAAATGAAACTTTAATAGGTTTATACAAGGTTTGGATTTAGCTGCATCTTCTTTAATATTTTTTTCTAGAAGTCTAGATATTTGGGCCTACATGTATACGTCTTAAACTATGTTTCAATTTCCTTGTCAGGTATGTTCGACTACTCGGGCATAGTGGCATGGGTGCAAGCTAACGTTGGTACCTTAAGTGCTATTGCGACTAGTATCTGGGCTCCGCTGGCCAGCAACGTATCGCTGTTAGCTGGCTCAGTGGGCGCGTTCACTTCTTTACTGTTGTGTGGCGGAAGTGCCATCATTAACATGTTTATCAACTTGGTAAGTGTAAGCTAAATACTGTAGAACCCTTATGGACCTACATGGTATCAATTGAAGTATCACACTCATATCATAATTATTGAATAATTATAATAATCATGCAACGCGAAAGTTCTTTTTAGCGTGTCTATGACAATCTAAATTGTGTCAGCCCAGATCTGGGCTACGAGATTGGCGCCTTCAGTAGCGTCCATCAGTTCCTGCAATGTACAAACGAATACAGGGCAAGATATTAAATGCTCCATCGTTTGTGGGACAGCACCACATTGGTGCTGATTCTCTTGTACATCCCGCTAAACTAATTTTAGTCTTACTATATCTCTTTCTAATAAACACCATCAAAAAAGGACAACAAATTAAACTATCAAATTAGAGCTGTCAAATTAGTCTACGTTCTTGCAATTGTCATGAAATTAGACAAGACCTCTATGACATGCCGACTAAATTCTCGTTGATATCACGCAAATGGACTAGTTTGACAGATCTAAAAATCTTGTATCCTTTTCTAATAATCTTTGTTAGAAAGAGAGATAGTGAGTCTAAATTAGAGCGTGTGCAAGAGAATTAGCACCATTTAGTCACATTTACGCGAAAGTTAAAAAGTAAATATTATTGAATAATGTCTTTGATTTATGAGACATAAAATAAAGCTAGTTTTCGATGATGTCTTTATATTCTAAGTAACAAAAGACCACTCACCTATCTATGATTTATTTAGAAGCGCCCTGAAACAACCTACTGCTGTGCAAAGATTCCATATTTTTATCCTTATCCATTAGGTGGTGTTTTTCACAACCTTGTTCTACCTGTTGGCGTCAAGCAATGCTCTCTACAAACCTGTGGAAGTCATCACTCAAGTGCAACCCAACTTTGGACCCCGACTTGGCATCGCTCTCTCTGTTGCCATCAATCAGGTAAAGTATGTCAATCATAAGCAACACAGCCCTTACGAGTTACAGTACGGTTATACAAAATCCGTCATCGGCCGAAGACGTATTCTCGTCGTTTCGGCGTCGTCGGCCGACTACACGTTCGTACATATTGTCCCGACAATATGTACGAATGTGTGCCCGCAGAGGCGTGCAGTTCATATAGGCAAAAAGACACTGCCCACTCTGGCAGATAGGACACAAGCGACAAATTAGCGTAACTAAGTAAGATTTTTATGTAGTCTGCCTAAGTGCCTACCCTGTCGAAAATGTCTGTGCACGCACACACGGTATGTACACAATGTAGGTATGTGCTTGTCATTGTCAGTAATAGAAATGTACGCGTTCTCATTCTTTTACATACGTTTGTTTCGATCGACTGAATTCTGCAAACGACGAGCATACTTCGGCCGATGACGAATTTGGTGTATTAGAGTAGTCATGGCTTAAGTTTTGCTTTGAACGTTTCAGACAACTGGCACATACATGCAGAGTTAAACTTTGATTTTACATTTAGCAAGGAGATAATTTAAAAGGCAAATAAATATTTATTTTGACATTGAGTTTTGATTTTGAGTTGGCTTTGGTTAATCTCCGTTGAGACTGGCCGCTGTGACCGAAATTCGTTTAAGAGGATATTTTTACTGGCTAGTTTTATGCTAAAGAAATGATTCAAGTATGAATGAATAAAAATACCTTTTCCAGGTGTTCAGGGCATCCTTCAAGATGGCTTTGTTCTACGGCCTGTGGACGTGGTTGATACACAACCTGTTTGGAGCTAAAGTTGTGTACTTACCATCAGGTAAATTAATTATCTATTTACTATAATTATTTAATTAGAAATTCTAAAAACAACTGATACCTACTGATGGGATTCGAACCCACAATTTTCGATGTACCGTGTCGACGCTATGACCGCTAAGCCACCGTATCCCAACAGAATCAGTTGAATTTTCAAACCTCTTTCTACACCTAGGGCATGAGGTAATATCTTTCGGAGATCATTACGTATCCGACTCAGTACTCTTAACTTTACAGTTTCAAGGTACCGATGCAATATTACCAATTATTTTCCTTAATATTGTCATTTTTTACATAATACAGCACATGTTAGCTTACAAATATAATTATTTAATAAGCTGACATGTCAAAATTCACAATATCAATTTACTCTTAACTGAGGTCTACTTTACTTGTAAGATCCATATTTATAAACGTATCTTCGAATTCGTCTAAGTGTGTGTACATAGTTAAACATAAGCTAGCATTTACAGTATGATGCTGACATGTTGTTTTACGAAAAGCTTATGTGAGATCAGTTCATAATGGTTTTGTATAGCTTGATGTCATGGACGTTTATAAGGGAGGGGTTTTGGGGGTCCGGACGTTAGCTTACGGCTAAAATCAAATTCGATGAATATTAGACGCAAACGCAACTACGAGTGATAGTAAGTACGCGCATACAGTGCATCCCCCACCTTTATCTGCGCACCGCATATTGTGAAATTATCTGTGTGAAGCTCGGGTAAAAACTAGTTTATCTTGGTACATTTTTGTATCCTCGAACGCCCCGCATGTGAAAGCTATAGCTACGCTCATGCTTGATGTGTAGCCGTGTTGTAAGCAAAGCCTGTTTACAAAATCGCCGACTTGCTAAAAATTTAGAATAATAACTACACAATATAACTATAGAATAGTTACATCGGTGAGATAGTCCTGACCCCTCTACCGTTCATTGAGAGGCGTTATCGATACCAAGAACTTGATGTTGACGACAACATGTTATGTTCGTAAATACGCTTGCCAAACATAATGATGTAAAAATAGAATGTGACATTAACGATAATAAATAATCGCGTATGATTAAACGGTCTCGAGAACATCGACAAAAATGTTTTATCACTTGTTTATTTTTTTAATTTTCCTCGTTACATTTAGGTACATAAAAAACTGCTTAGTGAATTCTCTATGGTCCATTATTCATTATTCCTAGAATCGCTTATTATTTTAATACTAGATACTTTTTAGGACCTAACCACGCAATTGTATTTAAGAGCACACAAATGACTATAGTGGTGTGCATTTTAATATATTTAGATTAGTGAGAATAGATATTTAATTGATGATGCCACATTCTTTCTTTGTAAAGCTATTAAGTTTGTGTAAGCAGAATGAATAGCATCCAAGACAAACCTCCGTGGTTTTTGGCCTGCTATTATAATGTTGTATTTTGTATCTAATTTTTAAATAAGTAATAAATTTAAAAAAAAACATATTCTGTTCTGTTCAGCTTTTGTCCAAAGAAAGCAACTATTTTATGTGAGATGCATACGCTTCCGTTCAGCCGCGGGAAGCTAAACGATCTCCATACAAAACAGGTGTCCAGTCTTATACCCAAATTTAGACCTAACTGCTAATACAAAAGATTCATAATAAAACATACCACTTTCTGTTCCTTGTAAAATTTTAAAGGTCAAAAACAACAACAAATTCATATTTAGATGGATATAAACGAATATGACCTTTGTATAAAATTACACGTTCCTACTGATAAACCTAAAACATGTTGCTAATTCTATCTCTACTATTTAATTTAAAAGTTTGTTATCAATTATTACGACCTAACGTTTTGTTATAAATAGATTTTTAATCACTGGCAACAATCATGTACCTACCTACATATCTATTTATTTTTTAATATTTTGGATGTGGGATTGTGGGTGTTTAATTTTTTTTTTTTTTGGAAATTGTGTAGTTTAGAGTATAATTTTCTAAAAAAACACCTAAACATTGTTTACAGGATTCTATAGTCCTGACAAAGAACCCTTATAGTTTCGTCATGTCAGTCTGTCTGTGCGACAAACGCACCAAAGCCAAGTTTATTTGCGAATTGCCGTACGCAACCCTAAAAATCCCCACACGAGTCAATAAACCTTCAGATAAAAATTCAATATAATGACGTCATATTAGCCGAGAATTATCTCGGGATGATGTTCACTCGTTAACGTGATATTTTTGTAACACGCGCCTTACTGTACAAATCGGTGTATCTGCAAGCGCGCCGAGGAAAAATATGTGACTGTGATGGCGCATAGTAAAATTGTGTTGTTTGCTGTGCTACTGCATTCGGCCCTTGGAGTCAGGATTAATTTCACCAGCTGCCAAGACCCGGAATGGGCTTGCGTGAACAATGTGCCCAATGAACTGATTTATAGTTGTGGCGTAAGAAGCAATGTAAGTATTTATACCTATATCTTGTTTCTAACGGTGTCGCTTTTAATAATATGAAGTTGTTAGATCAATAACGTGATTTTCACTTATTGTGATTTACTTTTGTAACTTTAAGGCAGACCATAATAATGATCAAAAGTTTATAAGATAAAGAAACACGGTATGGCTGTAGCTGACTAATGTCAGCGTACGCTTTTATTTATACTACCACATTTAAGCGTGATATTTTGTTCTAGGACTACATAATACACTTGAAAGACTACTACACTGATCACATAACAAGTCTCACCGTGAAAAACTGTAGAGAAATCCGTGTAGTACTCGACTGTCCCATACTGCAGAGAGCTTCGCAACTCCAGCGATTCAAAATCAAAGACTGCGACAAACTCGAGTTCGTCACTCTATCGTCCAACTCACTACTACAAACCCCTCCCGAAGTAACCATAGACAATGTCAAAGAAGTTCTCTCTTTACCAAGAAAAATGTTTAAATCCCCAAGTACTACAACAGAGCTAAAATGTCTTGGAGCCACAGCATTGAAAAAAATACACGTAATCAACAGCAAAATAAATTCGATAGACACTAAAGCGATTTATAACGTAACTGGTATAAAAAATATTGAATTTGATAACGTTACAATAACAGACGTACGCAATCAAGCCATAGAGGCTATTATGAGCTCTGACTCAATATTTACTATCACTAACAGCAGAATCGACAACTTGGAATTTAAAGGAATTGTAGTACAGAGCACGTCAGCTACGATATCTGAAAGTACTTTTAAGGATATACTCGGTGGTGCCATTAACATAACCACAGATAATTTGCACATTATTGGCAACAAATTCAAAGAAATACGCGCAAATGGTTTGGTACTCAAATCTATCAATACCGAAATTGCTCAAAATGATATCGTTAAACTCAAAAGCAATGCCTTAAATAGTGTTAAGTGTTTAAGAAAAAGGACCAACAAGAAACAGTTTAGTTTCTCAAGAAATAGAATTGAAACCCTCGAACCATACTCTATTACATTTGACTACGCCAGTTGCAAGGCTGCCGGTACCTCTATCACATTCAACGGTAACAAAATGGACTGCAAATGTCGAAATATTGCGTTTTTAAGTACAGCGACAACGAACACAGAACTATACACCATGGTTTTAAATGCTTCCAATAACAATACTTGTTTATCCGCGCCATGTACACTTCCAGTCGACATCGTGAAGATTTTACTAGAGAGTGATATGTGTCAGGTGACGCTCGATCCGCAAGTGATGTGTTTGTTGTACAGTGATAAACATAACAACATGGAGGTGACGACAGACGAAGACGTCACGGAACCAGCTCCCACGTTCTACTTGATACGTCAGGCGAATTCACCCAACGGTGACGCAAGCGCCGCTATGACTGCAGTAGACAAAGACGACCTCCTTAAAGACACGCATTTGAATATGACTAACAGAACCATTATTAAAGTTGTGTTTGATTCGTCTAAAGATTTCGTTGAGACGCTCAGAAGTACGAGTTCGTCACATAAAAGGCCTGCAGAAGATTTGAACGCTCCAAGAGAAGAATACATAAACCGCTGTGTCGGTGAACGATGCAGAAACAATGCTGCATACGACAAACAAAAAGCTTTAGACTTTTATAGATACGTTTACGCACAGTTGCGGCCGCCGAGACAAAATGATAATAAGAAGAAGAAAACCTGATAGTTGATTGTATTGATAAATAAATATTACGTTCTCATTAATCGTTTCAATGACCTGTGTAATTAAAGCATCAAATAATATATAAGTAGGTATGTATACGTATAACATACTATGCAAAAATGCAGGTGTGTCGGAAGATTTATTCTTAATTATAATAAAACATCCATTATGCATGAAAAAAATGGTCCAAATTTCTTTATTTGACTCACTGAAAAATTATAAATTCAATTACTAAGTACTAGTTAATAGATGGGAATCGCATATCTGCAATAATATATTGTCCGTAATATTGTATTAATGTCACTTTATAATTTAAGCCATCCACAGCTTGACTATCCCAAGTTGCACCACCCGAATTGGTTTTACTCATTCATAGTCTAGTTTATTCATACTTAGTATTCATAAATTGCGTAAAGTAACTCTGACCTAAGGCTACAAGGTATATTTCAGTGTTAGCAGCGGTACTAGGCGCGGCTCCGTTCTTGGGTCCGTACCTAGCCGGGATACCCGCGGCGTTGGACGTGTGGCTGCAGGGCCGCCCCATGGCCGCGCTCATGCTGCCAATAGCGCAAGCCGCGCCGATAGCCTTCCTCGATGCTGCCGTGTACGCTGAGATTAAAGAGTAAGTCGGTTTTGTAATAAAGAAGTTAATTCATTTTTAACAAGACGACGATTCCTGGCCTTTCAACCAGCAGAGTAATTATGCATAACAGAAATACATGTCCGAATGTCATCCATAATGAACGGGATTTTGCTCGCGTTGACCATCCAACGCTTGATTTGCGCAAAATAATACAAACTATAGGGCGATAATTAAACATCCATTTTAAATCGATATTCACCTTGTTTCTAGTGGCGGACATCCCTACGTGACTGGGCTAGCTATAGCCGGCGGCATATTCTACCTAGGCCCGGAGGGCGCGATCCTTGGCCCTCTCCTGCTCTGCTGCCTCATGGTCGTCCTGAATCTCTCCTCTACATTCCTGAGGGACACGCCCTTAGAAGAGAGGGCGGCCCTACACTCGCGTGTCAGGTAAATCTGCGGTTTGTGCGAGGAATCAGTCGAGGTTGTCTAAGATAAACTAAAATTATGAAATATATGCACGAACAATTACTGTTAATGTTACTGTCAGCCCACATCATCCCACTGTTGGGCAAAGGCCAAGGCACGAACAATTACTACCTTAAAATAATTTTCCAAAATTAAGCACCTGCTTAGTTTTTCCAGATGGTGCAAGTATAACTTTAGCAACGAATAAATGATATAATTAGGAGATTAACATTTTTGCAAATAAAGAAATAGCTATATTTATAATTTTAGTTTGTGGCGGACAAAGCGAGTTAATTTTATACAGTCTGGATGTATACCGATTGTGGACTGATTCCTTATTTCTTTGAGTGTTTGTTGAACTCCAGTTTTGAGATTTTGTCAATTGGTAAATAAACAACTACATGCTGACCAGTGGTTGTTATTAAATATACTGTTGAACTTGACATTGTAAATTGGTGAACATAAATTTTGCACTCCGGTTGTATTCAGCAGAGCAAGTGCCTAAAGGATATCTGACGGCAGTCTTCAGATAATTTAGTGGTTTAAGATCACTGATAGAGCCATACCACAAAATATAAGCATTTCATAAAAATCTCCAGTGTATTAAAAAAAAAACATAGATAAAACGTCAAGTTCCGCAGTATATTACGGTTGAGCTGCCCCTTATTAAAAAAATTGTAAAATAATTGTTTGCTTGTTATAAAGTAAGATAATTCCATGCATCGATGAAGCGTTTTAAAAGATAAAATTATCGCTGAATGATTATGCCTGTATACTTCCATTCTCAATGTACAAATTGAATTCCTTGTATCAATTTCAATTCTTCCTCTTAAATATTTCACACGGAATACTCGTTAGAGTTGATATTTTATTTGTTATAATTAGTGAATGTAATGTAGTACTTTCTACTCATGACTTTCTCTGATGTTTTAATTTAGGTCGTTATTGGGATGTTTTTAAAATAAGGTGTGTATTCTATAGTTAATTACTATAATATATCTGTTATTGCACCGTTTTATACCCTTTAAAGCACCAATCCTTATTAGATGGTTAAAAAAGTGAACAGAATTTCTACCATAAAGGTAGAAAATTTATAACACAAAAATAAATGCTTGATTTGTTTTTTGCATGCGGTAAGTATTTACTGAACTATGCACGTTTAAATACTAATTCAAAATATTTATAACATTGCATGCAATATCAGTTATTTATCTATATCTATTATTTAAGACGCCAGTCTACTAAAACAAAGACTTTTTTATGATAATATTCATTTGTAGAGAATAAGTAAGTAATCTACCGGTACCTAAGGTAGACAGGTGTCTCTATGATTTATCTATGGTCTTATTATCATCTGGCTCTGCTATTAGATATCTATGGTATTTCAATTTTACTATTTTTGTGTTATTCGATTTACAACACTGATTGAATAACTTATTTGTATTATATCGGTTTATGTACTTATATAATAATAACCCACCAATTATATCTGTATCTATTTATCTCTCTCTTTCTGTCTTTCTCTCTCTCTCTCTGTCTTTCTCTCTCTCTCTCTCTCGTATATTATATTATGTACCTGCTATAATAAATGGATGTTTCTTTACAGGCTCGGTGCTTATCTCTGAAGGGCTTGCATGGACACTAACATGTATCGAGATCATCTCATTTGTCAATTGTTAAGCAATTATAAGTAACAACTGAACGGTGACATAACGAATAACTCTCATCTCATATTAATATACTGCTAGACAAATTTATGGAATACATATTAAATGGAGTCAACTAAAACAAAACACACGTATAGACGCGCAAGAAACAAAGCGCATAAAAAATATCAGAAATAATATGTTCTATTTAATTTGTCTGCTAGTGTACTAAGACGTAATGAAAAAAATAATCATTATCTATCGTCGAAACACGCCACAACAGCTATTCGATGTACTGTCCGCGGCAATTTACTAGTGACGTGACACCACAACAGGTTGATATCGAAATATTAAAATAATGTACACAAAATAAATGTAAAATTAACAAGCAAATCACTTTTTTTATTGATAACAGTCGGAATCAAATAAATAATAGTTGCTACAACTAATTAAAGAATCTTCTTCGTCACTCGTTTCTCTTACTTATACATAAGTATATCCATTTAATTTTCACAAGAACCTACATTTAAAAAAAAAGAGTTTTAATTTTTTCTAGCTAACTGTAAATATAATCGATTACCAACTCAGAAGAATCGAAATCTCTTACGAATCGAATATTGTAGGTCCCGATTTTTTGGCCAATATGCTTATTCGAATCTGTCAAAATATACAAAGATTTGTTGAATAGTTCCAGCAGTGACTTAGTGAGATTAAAATAGATAAACGCTTCCAACGTAAACTCTTGCACTAAGACTGAGATGGGGTGGAGGTTCCGTGGGTCCATACCCACTATACCTATACCGCTATAAGGTGAGCTGAAAAGCCATCTTTTCAGCTCACCTTATACCACCATTGCCATGACGACTTGTCGCGGACAGTATACATTATACACGTCGGGTGTGGGTCACTACCTCGCTTCCCAGCTCACCTCCTACACCGATTGCCATGACGACTTGTCGCGGACAGTATACACGTGCTAAATATTTGTCTCAAAACAAATGCCAAAGAATAATTTGGGAACTAGAATCTAGACTTGAGTCTTCAGAAACAAATACTGCATGATGCAATGTGACGTTAAATGTGCTATATTAATATATGTATAATATGTAATGTATCTTAGTAGGTATCTGATTTACGTTATTTAGGCAGGTGTTCAGCTTATCGTATGATAAGGGGTGACCTGCCTGCCATTACTTTCCAAAATCAAGGCTACTGAGAATTTGATAACAGTTTTTTAGTAACTTAGTCCGTAGGAATTAATCTAAGGCTGAAATCTATATAGAGTACTATGACTTTACCTGGACTTTATTTGCAAGATCGGTATTTGTAAAACTATTTTCAAATCTGACAGAGTGCGTGCAAAATCGATGTCAAAAATGTTGACTAAGTAAATTAAACCAAAACCCTAAATATATCTTTTTTTTATTTCACAAGTTTTGTATAAGTTAAGTTTAAGCAAAGGCAAAGTACGTTTTGTAGATCTCAGCCTTAGAATTCATAAGTGTCCGACCTGGCCGAAGCTGAATCGACTATGGCCACTACCTTTGGCGGAAGCTGCAGCCGTAGTGATTAATTGGCTAAATGATGATCAAAAAGATTTAAATTACCTTGCAACTTATCTAAAATTTGAAGTTATGACAATAATATTACTTATTTTCTACTTAATTTTAACGTTCTTTCTTAATTAATTTTAACGGCGCGTTTTGGCTGAAGATGGCCGAAGTTGAAGATTCGGTTGGGCACTACTTCACACTCAGTTGCTTCTACCACACCATGACCAATGGCACTTGTGGTGTTTTTGTACCTCAATTGATTTATGTCTGTTTGTCTTTTTAAAATATATGTATAGCTTTGTGTTTACTACGCAAACTTATTTTTGTGTATATTATATTAAATCGCAGATAAATAGTTTTTATTAAAATGTTATATTGTAAGACAGAGAATTTATACCTCTGGCTATAATAAAAATTAAATGTATGATTATATAACTTTCGTCAATTAATTCGCATGTCTTGAACAGAGGATAAAAAACTTATATGTATGTATATGCCTTGCCGCTACAACGAGCATTTTTATGAATATTTTTAATAAATCTTTTGTTTTGTCAAAATCGAAATTTCGACAATTTTAATTTGAAAAATTGCTTTTAAGCAAAATTATCCGAATTTTATACAAAAAAAAATTATATACTATTATATTTTAGTATAGGTTATGACAGAACATTTCCATTTTTATTTTTTATTCTTTGATAGTTAAAATCTCATTCACTTCAAATAATGACCCAGTGTATTAGTCAGTAAGTATTTATAATATTGAAATTTGTAATAAATTAGTGTGTTTATTTACGTCTCCAATCGTATTTGTATTTTATCACATTTGTATTTTTTTATTAAATCGGTTTTTAAATCCTGTGAAATAATACAAACTATGAAATATTATCTGTTGGTTTTATAACTAACTACAAAAACGCGGAATCATCAAAAAAGTTAGAATTTTTTTTTCTAGGTAGAATATTTAAATTAAATGTTGTGTCAATGTACGTGTGTTGGATAGACATAAAAGCTACTTTTATTTAGTAGACTGAAATGATCTTTTTCCTAGTTTTTATACATTTAACTTTATGCGATACGTGGTGTTATTTAAATCAAGAAGCATTACTAATATTCTGCACTCAAAATTAATTCAGATTTTCCTGAAATATATGGACTAAAATGAGTAGGTATAGCGCAATTTTTTTAAATATTCAGCTTAAAATTTTGCTGTAGTAGCTAATTAAAATAACACGGCAATTTAAAATACTTACGTAGTGTTTTATTAACTTTATACTCAATTTTATTTAAAACGCTCGGAATGTAGTCTATGGTAATTGCAACTTTACCGTGTATCTATAATAAATAACTGAGCGCGTTTCACCACTATATTAGAAATCTCGGCTTTTAAATTTAATAGAATAATGGTTTTATTTGACCTTTAGCTAGCCACGACCCACCAAAAACCTGATGCCACGCTAAAGTTTCTAACGAGAAAAAAAAACCTAATATAATATAAAGTAGGAAGCACAAATTCATTTCGCTCCTTAAAATGTCCGTGGCAGCCAATGTGTTAACTTGTTAGTTTATTGAGTGTGTGATTTTTGTTCTCTCTAAAGTTTTTAGGTTTAAAAAAAAACAAAAAAGGGGTTAAGGTTTACTTATTTTTTGAAAGTTTTATCTGGTCGTGACTGACTAACTTGTTTGATCTGATTAGAAATGTCTAGATTGGTGATCTCCGCATCTAGGGATGCCACATTTTTTGGATCAGTAAAAGTAATTTCTTATTTTGTTTACGGTTGATAAAAACAAAATACATTGTCATTAAAAGGAGTACTTTTTTCCTGATATTCATATTTTTCAACATTTTCGTAATTATTTAAGTAGATGCTGATTGAAATATTTCTACAATTTCTTTAGTCGTGAGTATTTGTACTAATACTTATGCCTTGTGTGGCACAGTCGAAAGCACAAACATATAAACACAAACTTACCGAAAATATTTATTGGGTCTTAGTTAGAGATAGTAGAACAATCCAGCCTTCACATAGACATACATTTATTACTTCTATCCAAATCCGAAAATAAAGGGGTTTGAACCTGAGTGGCACAGCCACCCACCGCTGTAGCTATGCCAACTTCCATACAAAAATGTTCTAACCCCTTTATTGGCAATTTAAAAAACTCATGTGTATACATATTTGTGCTCGTACCTTCACAGAAATACTCCTCTGGAGCAAATAAAGATAGAGTCGACAGTTGAAATAAAGTGTATTGATCATGTATAAGAAATTTTATTAAAATTAAGTAAAAGTGGTGAAATAGGCCTTAAGAGATTTGAGAGGTTGGTTTAAAAAATTGGTGCTTTTTATGTATACTTGTTATTACCTCAAAACTATTCTCCATTGCAATAACTTTAGTTAGGGCCTTTTTAAGTAAGGGCCTTTATTGTATTATATAGCTAAAGCTGTTTATCGTTTACGTTTTTCAATAAATGATGAAGTTTTTTTGTATATTTTGTACAGTTTAAAAGTTTGCATCAGTCTAATTGTTTGTGTTGAAGTATTTACTAATGCTATTCGTATGCCTGGACGGTTAATGCCAAAAACTACAATATAAGGGTAGCTATAATTCTGTAATAATCACGTAGATTATACAATTCTGTACGGGCAAAGAGACTAAAGAGGTTCTCAATTAATTATTCAAATTATGATTAAAAAATAGGTACATAATTACGATTTGTAGCAAAAGTCAATCCCTCGAAGTTACAAATGTTTTACAAGAACTTATACCGATGTAAAAATAAATACAAAAACAATTCTAATTCTAGCTACCCAACCTCTACTATTAAATATTTACTATACTACGAAACTTTATGTATAAATATTTAAAAAAATAGTTGTAAAATTGGTACTTATTCAACAAAGCCCTTACCAGTTCATGAAAAATCGTCCAAAGATTAATTTAGATGCAACATTGTACTATATTGTATTGCAGGTATTTATATTTACAATTAGTTTTAATACCAGCACGCATGTTCGCATTGTTAACTGAAATATAATATATAATAAATTTATTTGCTTTTTAAAACAATATTTTATTTATTACCCTAGCTTAGGACTCTACCAATGGTATCATTTCTAATTTTACCCAATTGCAGCGTCACCTACGGTAAAATTGGGTCCAATATATTTGTGAATGAGTATGGATGATTTACATTCACAAATACATTACAATTGGTCCAGCCGCAAAATCGGGTCCAATATATTTGTGAATGAGTATGGATGATTTACATTCACAAATACATTGAAAATTGGTCCAGCCGCTTTGAAGTGATTTGGGCGTAGCGCGGACAAATATTTGTCGCAATTGATTTTTAATTATATAGATTATCATTTTACGGCAAATATGGTACAGCGATGAATTGGATGTTACCTTTTTCTTAATAAATTCTACATATTTAACCGTTTCCAGCATGCAAATTATTATTTATTAGGTAAAAATGTTATTTTAAAATACATAATTATACAAATTGATTCGTTTCATAATTACTGTATTGAATGTTACTGTTAATGTGGGATATCTATATAATGATAATTTTATGTATTGTAGGTATATATACACATAATAATATGTACACGTAATTTCCATTTTTCGTTTATTTTTAAGTTGTCTCATAATTTTCTAAAAGAAACTGGTTTCTACGCCACAAAAAACCCTATTGCAGGAACCAGTTATTTTAAACTATAATTATGTATCTAACTTAAACCGAACTACATAATAGCCTTTTCAAATCGTAACCAGTCTATTTATATAGGATTGCGAAAAAAAAACTGCTAATGACTTGTCTACTTAAATATTTAATTAATACTTAATTTTCGACACTATGCATAAGCTTTAATAAATAAGGGCGTTTGTTCAATTGATGTAATATTGGAGTACTATAGAATCTTGTAAGGTCTTTGGCGCGATGTATGTGATGCTTAAAAACTTGACACTACTTAGAGGCTCTGTGACAATGAGTCCATTATCTTCAAAATAGCCGGAGACATGAGTTTCAAGCCATAAGAACAACACCACTGTATCAACTCGTAGGTTTATGGTATATTCCAATTTCTCTTGACGTCTCATGACGATGTTTGATACAGTTATCTGTAAAATAAAAGAGAAATTATAAAGGTTAAAATCCTATAATTCAATCTGCACTGTGTTTTGTTTTTTTCAAGGGTCTTCAACAAAATACTTTAAGTTTGATATGACCATGTTAGGGTACAGTGGCGCCCAATAAATAAATAAATTAGCCTGTAATTGTCCCTATGTAGGGCAAAGGCCTCTTCTCATACAGAGAAGGATTGAGCATTAATCACCGCGCTAGCTCACTGCGTGTTGGCAATTTCAGACTATTAAGTCCAGGTTTCCTTACGATGTTTTCCTTCACCGTTAGTCAGTGGTGTCTTAGAATATCTAAGAAAGTACATATGACATTGAAAAAGTCACATTGCTACATGCCAGGTTCGAACCCACACCCACTCGCTTGTAAAGCGGGTCCGTAACCAATGCGCCACCACGACATGGCCACAATGTGGGGCCCGAATTCATTCCGAATGTATTGTTTTTTTTTTCAACGGTCTTCAACAAAATACTTTAAGTTTGATACAACACTTGTAAGTTTGAGATGACCTTTTTAGAGCACGAAATCAAATTTTTAAAAGTGGTTTCACACCATCAGCAAGAATGGGTCGGCTTAATCGGGTTAAACCTTCCCACAGAATATCGGCGCGAAATAAGAGTAATCGTAGGTACTGTTGTATTTCATACCCTGGTGTGGTAAACGTCTATGTGGACCAGTAAAACCGACCAAAGCAGTAAAAAAATATCGCTCGCAATTATTGTTTTTTATCATAAGATCTGCTAAGTTAAGTCAAGTGATGTCAAAGTAGCACATCAGTTTTCTCTTTGCTTGCATAATAATGGTTAATAAAATATGTAATAAGCATAATTTTGATGCAAGATGACCTCGTGTTATGATGTAAAGCCAATGTCAGGTCGAATTGGAGTCGGCCATCGCAGGTCTTTATCCTGCATTCACCAACATCAAGTTGACATGCATACATCTATACAAGAAGAAATTTAAATACTAGACGTCTATTAAGCTAACAAAGTTGTTAGTTAAGCAGTTATAGTCTCGTGGTATGACCGTTGGACTGCCAAGTCAAAGGTCGTAGGTTCGAAGCCCAGGCACGCAACTCTGACTTTTCGTATTTATGTGCGTATCTACCTATTATAAATTAATTATCACTTGCTAAAACGGTAAACGAAAACATCGTGAGGAAATCAGCATTCCTGAGAACGCCATGTTAGAGGCCTAAGGGCGGTTTAAACTCTGACACCAGGTTGTCCATCAACCATATGATGAAGAAGAAAAAGACAAAATTTTTTCGAACAAACTAACCTGGATGTGTGGTTTCTTTAAACCTTGTGCTGCCTTCAGTGGTACTGGGAATACATAATTATATGGCGATGAACTAACGCCTGGTGCTTGTAGCGAGAACCTTAAAAATATTTCATCCAATTCGTACTCCTTGAATTTAATATCTATATCTTGCAACTTCGCACTCAGAGCCCCTACATTCCCTTGATATTCCTTGGTACTAATTGGAGCCACGCTACTCCAATTGTAAATGTCCACAGTTATTCGGGCGTTCGTTATGGGAACAAATCTGTCGTTTAGTAGGTAAACTTCTATTTGGTTGTAGAGATATAACCGAGGTGAAACTAGAACAGGCGCGAAGAATGACTTGGCAAAATAATGGAGCATCTTCCATTTGCCACCGTATTCTGAAAATGCAGAAAGTTAATGATTTATAACTATAAATTTGAAAACACGCGATACAATTTGGTAAACCTCAATTTTTAAGCTAAGAACACTTGATTAAGTCACCTTTCAATAAAAAACTAAATCTAAATTGGTCCATTCGTTTAGGAGCTACGACTCCACACAGACACGTCAAATTTTTAACACCCTTCTTTTTGTGTCGGGGGTTAAAAATAAAGAAAAATGCTACTTATACAGGTCGGTTAACTACATGTATAGGTATAATGTATCTGACATGTTAACTCACCAATTCCAGACCAGGATGGAGCCTGCCATATATCGTTTAATTGCCAGTACAGAGCCCCCATTGTATACCAATCAGCTTGACTTTGTCTATAAAACTCTGTCTCAGCCTTTAATGACATCGCCTGTGATATCTGTAACGATATAAGGTTTGGTATATTTCAGCTATTTTATAAACATAATAAAATGAAATACGAAATTCTTTAAGTCCTTTGAATTTAAAACCAAATTTTTACCTGACTATAATAGATGAATTTCTCAAAATAATTTGGATCATTTGCATCCAGCATTAAGTGGTGTGACATTTGCTTATCGATGTATGAATAACCGCCGGGACTATGTTGTCGATGCTTAGAAAATTCACTACGCAAATTAAAATCGTTTGAATTGTTCGTCGCTGTTCTCATGGTTTTGAGTGATGGTAACGATTGGAAGCCGTACTCAGATGCAAACCTCGTTTTTGGATACGTGTTCATATTCCAGTTGTCAGCGAAATAGTTATAATAGTGGGTGTCTCCGAAATGAGGGTCATACGGATTAGCTGCTATGTAACCATCTTTTTCTGATTGGAGGCCATTCGATGGACTAGAAACTAAATAACGTCTGTTTGGGTCCAAAGTTTTGACGATTGGTTTTATAGTTTCCACGTAGAGTTTTATATACTCTTCTTTGTACTTGCCGAACTGATTCACTGTGTTGTACCAGTCGCCCCTTAAAGCTACTTCATTTTCGTTGTTTCCAGCCCAGACCGCTATAGAAGCGTGATGTTGAAGGCGTAATACAGTTTGCTCTATCTCTTGCCGGACCGTACTGAAATAATAATGGCATGAAATAATTATGATCACGAAACTTCAAAGCCTTCGAAACATCAGAGTAGTCGATTTATAAAGGAACTTAAGTTTAAATTTCTTGTAGAAAGAAAAATGGCGGCGGCTTTCTGTGCGATGCATCGACGACGCTACAAACGCGCGTTTACAGCGCGTTGGTATCTATGTATCATTGCGTTTGTAGCGATACTTGACCGCAAGGATCGTGTTCAAAGGTAACAGACGTGACTTCAGTCTTGTTTGCTAAGCGTAATCCTGATTGCGTTCTGTGCGCGACGTCAGCGCATAAAAAAAAGTGGTGTGCAAAGGCCATGGAGCCATGGCAAAGGCTCTTGGGGCTTTTAATAATTTTTAAGGTTCATATCTTGAAATCGTTTTTTTTTATTTCTACAAAATTTTGAATTGTGTGACTGCCTTGTGTGTGTTTTGAAGTGACTGCCTCGTTGGTCTAGTGGTAGCAAGCGCGACTGCTGAGCACGAGGTCCTGGGTTCGATCCCCGGGTCGGGCAAAGTGTTATTGGGTTTTTCCATTAGGAAATTCTCAGTAGCAGCACGGAGTCTGGATTTGTGCCCGGTTAATGGCAATAGGCTCGCCCCCTATTACATGGGACTTATTACATAGCCGGCGAAACGTGGGTGTACTACACACCTCTGCCTACCCCCTCTGGGGAATACAGGCGTGAGTCTATAAATAAATATAAATAAATAAAAATTTTGAATTTTCGAGTTCGCTTTTTAAAAATTAATGTTAGTGTTTGTGAATTAGAACATTATAAATAAAAACTTACTTAATAAATTCGCTATCAGTGGGATACATGGAGCATGCGAAAAGAAAATCTTGCCAAATGAGAATTCCCAATTCGTCACACTTCTCGTAGAAGTAGTCAGACTCGTATACTCCGCCGCCCCATACACGAAGCATAGCCATGTTGACGTCACGAGCAGCCAGCAACAAATTGTCAACTAAAAACAACAACAATGTATTTATAAAAAGCACTTTTAAAGATAGTTCATAAAATATAACTTATCTTTCATCATTAGAAAAGAAAATATATTAAACCAGCCGGATACTGTCCAACTGCAGGGCTCTTCTCATAAAGAGAAGAATCGAGCATCCCTGCGCAGACGACAGACTATCCGTGACGCACTTTTTAGTCTGTGAAAATAGAACCTATGCAATTATATGCAGTAACGCACACGCCGCGCAAAAAGTCCGGCGCACAAAAAATCCGTGTAATTCGGGCAGACCGCACCGCGCCGCGGCGCGCCGCTCCGCACAAGAAGTGTGTGAAAAAAATTGAACGTTTGCTTCAACGCGCGCTAACGCAGACGGCGCACACTTTAGTCGGCAATCTTCGCGATCTCTGCACGATTTGTCCCTACAGCTCTGCCGACAAAATGATCGAAGATGTGCGTCGTGTGCGTTGAGTCTGTGAAAAATCCGCGACCGACTTTTTGCGCGCCATGCTGACTTTTTGTGCGCCGCAGACTCGATCGCACAAAAAGTGTGCCGTCTGCGCAGGGCCCGCTAGTTCACTGCGGGTTGTACGATTTCAGAATATTAAGTCCCTTTACCGTAAGTCAGTCGTGTATTAGAAGTACATATTATGACATTGAAAAACATTGGTACGCGCCAGGTACGAACCCACACCCGCTTGCAAAGCGGATCCGTAACCAATGCGCCATCACGAAACCCAAATATAAATTTAAAAAAAAAATGAACCACCGATTCAGAAAAACTTCAATGATTTTTTAGCTAAGAACACTCGATCAAATAAAAATAACTAAATCAATCTTGGTTCATCCGTTTTGGAGCTACGGTGCCTCAGACAGACACACAGACATATGTATAGATACAGACACGTCATACTTATAACACCCTTCTTTTTAGGCGTTGGGGGTTAAAAAGAAACAGACTTACTACTATAATACTTAACCTAATAAAAACTTGAATATTAAAAACTAAAATCCGGGGTGTTCAAATGTTACAAATTTGTCTTACGTACTAGTGTTCCGCTGAGTTTCGCCGACTTCTGGTAGGATATGGGATGGAATCCAGTTGGAACCCTTCATAAACAATGGATAACCGTTGACTTTAAAAAAAAAAGTGAGACCATTTCCCGCGGTTGTGTTACCTGCAATCATTCAAAATATATAATATCATCATTAAAGTTAATTTGATTAAAACTACCAGTAAAGCGCCATGAGTGTTTTAATATCTACCTAGTTATGTGTAGTTTCATACATTATTTTATCTACACTCATAAAAATAAGCAATTATTTAACCTAATAATGGTCATTTCCCTTAGTAAAATTTTCTCGAGTTTTGTGGCAAAAGTTAATAGACATTTTCGTTGCTGCTAACTAATTGCCAGGAGGAGTAAAATTTTTCTTATTATTACTGACATTTTCAAAACTTTTTAGCCCAATAATCAAGAAGTAACAAACAATAATTAGAACATGGTGCCCAAGCTCAGTTCACCGCGCATGCGCCAAAAAAAATTAAAAAACTTACCAAATATATCAGAAGCGTTATATTCAACCAATTCTATTGTTCGGAAGCCTACCCGCATAGTCTTTCGTGACACTTCGATTTCATTATCATCTAACATGAATTTTACTTTTAGGACATATAAACTCTGATTTCCATAACCGTTCGGCCACCAAAGCTTTACCTTGTTCTGTAAAAAAAAAACAATACAATTAAGTCTCTCTCTTTTTTTGTGATATTTCTAGTTGTAGTAAAGCGATTTAAAAGGTTATTTATTTAGTTTTCATACCTCAGAAATAATAAAATCGATGTCTACTGGAAGCATTATATCCGATGACGTATTTTCATGGACTTGAGCCCACGCTTTCATCATCTGATCCCCTTCTACAGTTAACGTAGCGCTTAACAATCCATTAATCTCTGTCACTCTGCTACTAGTCTCCAAAAATGTTCGTACTTTTAAGTGCCATTCAGAATTTACTTTCTTCGTATGTGCTGTTACAGCTTTTATCATTGCTCCATCGTACAATTGAATATAAACAGGCTTCCTAAAAATACACTCAATTTGAGATTCATTATGTCTTTTCTTTCAACATCCAATAAAATGTTTATAACTATTTTCACAGAAGACTATTTACTATTTCACAGCTATTAACTGAATTCAGCAACAGCTTAAATATGCCTGTCCTATGAACTAGCAGAAGCACATACTATGAGCATTACCAAATCCCTGAAGATGGAAATGCTGGACCCCAGTCCCATCCGAAGGAGGCTTGCATCTTCCTGAGCTGGTTGGCATGACACTCTCCGTTATATACCGACGGAACGCAGTCGGGTGCTGTAAACACTCTGCTAGAGCGGACCAGTGCTGTCACAACGGGCGACAGAATTGTAACTTTCAGTAGGTTCTCGCCTACCTGCAACACGATAGATCAAACGATTGTCAACTAATTTTAATAGATACCTATATGTAAACTCAAAGAGATTGTGCTTATGCTTTGAACACAACTTTTCCATGCCAATGGAAATCTAAGCCAAATCCAATTATATAAACAAAATTGGGTAAAACAGTACCTTCAGATTATCTTTGATGTCGTATACGTATCGCACGAACATATTGTTGACAGCGCCAATCGGATGATGGTGGTTTAGTACTATAAAGGCGACTGTGTCTATCCCTTCGAACACCAAATTTATGACCTTTGCTCGCAAATCTTCTTTCGTTACTGCAATAATAATCAACATACGACTAACATTTATCAGAACAAAATATTCATAGAATAACTACTTCAAGATGTAATTGAAAGGAAGTTAATACTAATCTCTTGGATAAATTAAAGTCAATGAATTAATAATAATATGCTTTCAATAATGACTTAGTTATTAAAAATCAAATTGAAGTCGTTAAACAATCAGTCAGCTGTTTAACTGGAATATATGATAATTTTATCAATGAGTTCAAAGGATAACAAGCGAATATGTGAAGCATCTGCCTGCAGACTGAACCTGACCAGTGCAGTATGGTAAATGGAATGGATCATTAGTCCGCTGAATATGTGTAAAGACCTCTGGGTGACCTGGAGGCCATACCTACTCTACCTACATAACTCCCTACTATTGAAGAGTGCAAAAGCAAATTTTTATTGCACCAAAATAGTGGGTTTGCAGAAGCAGAAAATTTTCCAGTGGGAACCAGTTGCAGTTTTTCTCAGGATGTAAGGTACCCTATGTCCGTTTCTTTACACCTGACACGTATATGCGAAATATCTAAATGATCGGTTCCATGGTTTACGCGTGAAATAAACACACAAACTTATTTTCGCATTTATAATACATCGGTATTAGTTAGGAAGTTATTACAGGAAGAAGTAAGGAAGTAGCTATTTCATTTTATCCAGCTATTTTACTATTTCATTCAGTTTGTTTGAGAAAGCCTTTACTCAGGTACCTACAATTTTATTACTTAGAAAATGTCTGTCATTTGATTCTCAAAACAAAGTCTCAACCATATATCTCATAGGTTAAGCACCTGTAATGATAGATATAAGAATAGAGATAAATAAATAAATATACTAATATACACAAACATCTAAAGTGAAGATAGACATAGTTATTGGTGAGATATGTAGCATGTACCAACCGTTGAACATCGTGCTATACGTCCAAGTGTCATAGGAGACCCACCGTGTAAGGATGTCATTGTCGCCAGACAGGATATCTCCAATAATCCCGGCGGCATGCAAGTCCGAGTACACACCGCCGGGCACCGTCGCCTGACCGGAAATAGCTGTAATTACAAATTACAATCATACCCATTATATTATAGAATAAATTGCTGAAAGTTAATTAAGTATTTATTGGTTTATAAGTTTGAACTAATTGTGACCTGCGTCAAAGAGCCCATACATCATTACGAACATAGGTTCCATTAAAATCAAGAAGAGAAGTGCGGTTTTAAATTAATGTTTATTTTTCTTTGCTTTATAAATAACCTTGTTAGTCTATACTTAAAGATATTTAATATTGTTATATAATATTGTTTTTATTTGTTTTTTGTGAATAAAATAAGAAGCTAATAAGACATATTCTCGGAAAACAAAATGGACATTAATATTACAATAAAAATGCAATAATTTCGTAAATATTTAATAAAACTAGACTTCGCCTATTAGTCGAAATTCGATAGTTTTTTTTATTGATAACTCAGCTTGTTTATTGATAACTCAGCTTGTCAATGGCTACTTTACAAAAAAAAGATTCTTATACAGAAGAGAAAAAAAATAGTAGGTGCGGTACTATTTTGTGTTTGCCTATTTATAGAGCTCTACTAGAGTCTACTAGAAGTCGCTCTACGAACTACTAAATGTCGTCTATTAGTCGAAATTCGTTTTTTTTTTACTCCTTGTACCAAAAAAAAAAACTATACGAAGAGAAAATTAAACTTACTAGAGGTCGCCTATTGGTCATAATTTTACCGTTTTTTTCCTATAGGTACCCCTACCAATTATTTTTATTAAGCTTATCAATGGCAAATAAACAAAGAAATCGATTCACAAACAGAAGAGAAAATGGCACTAAAGTATTTTGTGTGCGTTTGCCTTTTTACATAATTATAAAATGGCCACTACCTAATTAATATATCACGCATGACTGAGTGTTCACATATTCGCAAACTTATTTTGATAAATTAATAAGTACCTATATTTTAGTTATTTGAAAAGTTTCCCTATTGCCTGTACTAAAATAGCAATAATATGTAAGCATTAGTATACATTTTGTAAGGATTTCTACTAAAAGATTATTTTTGCCAAATTATTCAAACGTTATAAGCAAGAAAGCAGTAATATTAACGAAACTTACATTTGTTTTTGTTCTCAAACGACCACGAAACATCACTTGACGAAAGTCCAATTATTTTGGCCGTTACTATCGATATCACGGAGCTCAACACAATTAGCGTCTTCATTGTACAAATAAATATTTATACTGTTTGTATCACCACTGCAAGATAAATATTTACTTAGTTAATCACTATCAACTGCCAGTTCCGAGTTCATCGTAATGTTGTACCTTGTTTAGCTTACTGCCCGCTGTCGATAAGGAAATTATAGGTAGGTATACCTAGTAGAACACTTGAGTGACGCGGTACACAGGATCATTAACATTTCGTGTATGAATTTTCATATACCTACAGTTGATATGCATGCATGCGTAACAAAACATTTTCGTTTCACTCGGTAAAATTACGGAAAGGTTTTAATCATCACGGAAACTTTATGTTCATTGAAAATATTTAATCTAAAGCGGGCAAGTTTATTGTGTGTTTTGATTTATGAGTATGTATAAGGAACACTAGACCTAAATTTGACTTAAATGAGTTAGTTCCAGAATCAGAATGATACGTGCAGGCTAAATTCGAGTAACAATAGCTCTGATGTTTTTTAAGCGTCGTCTAATATCATAAATAGGTATAAATAACTCACTAGTAATCACGTCATTTTAGGTACATGTATAAATATAAGGTCTTACTTTATCAATTCAATGTAACAAAAATTATCGAAACGATTAGCGTACCTATTGGTTTAGCGATTAGCTTCTGCGCTTAGTGTTGCGGGTTCATTGTATCATTATCGGGTGCATTGTGAAATTATAGTATGTTTGTAAACTATACCTACCCACTATATACTCTATACTATATACACTATAACAAAAACTGATATACTGAACTGACTCACTCTCACAGACCTCTTCTATACAGAGAAGGATTGAGCGTTAATCTCCACGCTAGATCACCGCTTATCGGGGAAATGAGACTTTAAAGTCCAGGTTCCTTTGCGATGTTTTATTTCACCGTTAGTCAGTGGTATCTTAGATAAACTAAGAAAGTACCTACTATAATGACATTGCAAAAAAAAAATGTACAGGATTTTATATGCGGGTCCGTAACCAGTGCGCCAGCAAGACAATCATATAAAATCTTAATTTCGGCTGTCAAATCATGACTCAAAACAAATCAAATTCATGAGAGTTTAGTCAGATCGCTCAGTACCCGTAATTCATATTCATATTCACTAACGATAACAAGAGCGGGGTTACGAATAGCTTAGTGAATAATAATAATATAACTGAAAATTTGCATTGTAAACATATAGCGCTCTTCCTCCTCTCTCCTAACAAACTATGCTATGCGCGACAGGGTCCATAATTGATACCTTATTTTATGTATACCAACTATTATGTAACATTATGGAACGCAATAAAGAATTGAGAATTGACAGCAGTAGGTCGCGGGTTCAAATCTCGATAATCGATTTTTCTTTCTAAAAAACTTCGTTAACGTTAAAATTTCATAAATTTACAATGTTAGGCGTAAAGCTTTGAACATTCTTTGTTAGACAGAAATGTCGTGCAAAGACTGAATTTTCAAATCCTACTTAGGTTCACTAATTCGTCATCTGCGATGTATCTATACTTATAAAGGTAGGAAGCGCTTTTTGGCCTACATGAACTGCACGCCCCTAGTCACTCCATACATATCCTACGTAGCAGGAAGATAGCAATAGTCCAGAATTTTAGGAAGTTTAAAATTTCGGCAGGTACGGCACGTATAATTGTTAAACCTTCTATAATATATATATATAATATATCAAATATATATAATCAAATATGTATTATTGAATGTCATTTTTGCTACCCAGCAACTTAAGAACCTATAGATCTACCTCCTTAAATATTTTGCATTAATAGAGTAAGACCTTATACTTTAATATACATTAAGCCATTGTTCGAATGACCAAGACCAAAGGCTATTTGAAAAATTCATTGGTCAATAGAGTTTTTCTTGTTAACTATTAGTTTATGGTACTGTCATCACATCTATCTATTTATTATTATTATTATTTATATTTATATTAGGATATAAAATGCTTTGTCCTGAATTAAAGACTGACGGATCAACGCACAGTCTAAACCGCTGATCGTAGAGACCCGAAACTAGGAGGGTGTGTTCTTTTTATGATGTAAGCATCCGATAAGAAAGGATTTCCTAGGTCCAATCTACTTAAAATTTTGCATAAAAATTCTTCAACAGAATAGATGGAAGACGTGTTTCGTATTTTATTTAAACTCATCACCTAACGGGGTTAAAAAGGGGTAGAAAGTTATTTTGGGGGTGATTTCCATCGAAGTTGATATCAATACTCCTTGATATCAACTTAAAAAGGATTTATCGATATTAGAAGGCACATCACTTGATCCAGTTATTGTCATCAATAATCGCGCTCGTGTGGCCTGTTGTTTGTTCATTGAAACATCGCAGTTATTATCTCGAGTTACATCGTACAGCATTTTTTCTCTTTAGTTACCTACTTGCGAGTACTGAGACACATATATATGGTAGATATATGTGCCGTGTGGTTACCGGCCCAAGAATAGAACCACCCCTACTCGACGTCCCGCGGGTGTCGTAAGAAGTGACAAAAGGAAAGATCCGGAAGATGGGCTGCAGCATCCTTCTGTGTAACAGTAATCATCTGCTACTGCGATCGTCAACCCGCTTGCCCAGCGTGGCGATTATGGGCAAATATCTCCAATGAGAGCACAATAGTGGCGCGCATTGGAAAAGAATGTTCATCAGTGGACTATTACAGGCTGATGATGATGATATGATACAAATAACTAGCTTAAGCCCCCGGGTTCGCCCGACGGAAGACGGACCGGGCGGGATAAATAAATCCAAGACATGGTCTGTGTGCCAGGTCTCTTGCCGATGTGTTCGTGATTGATTAACAAACATCTTGACAAACTTTTATTATTACTAGATTTTTCACGCGGCTTTGCTCGGGTTAATACAGAATTTCAATTTCAATCATGCTTCGAAACACACGTGGCGCCAAATCTAATAGATTTGTTTAGTTAATTTGTAAAAAAAGAAATGCAAGAAAAAAATTGTGACAATTTTCTACAAAAAAAGGTTTTGTAGAAATCATTACGGAATAAATTATCGCCAGACGTTGTGGAGGTATTTAGATGTTGGTATGTTATAATAATTATTATATGCGGATGAAAAATATGTAGGTACTATTGCGGATACGAACGGTGCACCACTTTGCGATCGAAATGCTTTGAACGATGCTACGTTCGGACGCCGCCGGGTGTACGGGTGCAAGCGATTCTAATCTTAAAAGTGGTGCACCGGCTTTTTCCACGATAGTACCTATGGATGGCATCTAACATGCCATAGGATCAGTCGATCCAAAAATAAAAATTTAGTTCTTAAGATGACTAATGAAATGAGACCGATATTCTTGGTATTTCTAAGAACCTACACAATGTTTAGGCAGGCCGACGAAAATAAAAGTAACTAAAGCAGTATGTTTCTTTTTTTATAAAAGCCGCTGCGTCGGCCACCACTTTGTAAACAGTGGCTTGCTTACCTTACATGTTTAGGCAAACCTATAATCCTCCTAGTCTTATTTTTTACCCCTCTTTTTTCTATAAAATCTGGATAATAGCCAAAGAGTACTTATTAATTTGAGTCTATATCCTATGTCTTTGTCTTTGAGTGAGAATAGACTTCCGCCGTCCTTTTAACATTCTGTGGATCATTCATTCAAACCACAGAGTACTTTTTTATAATATGAAAATTCAAACTGATTCAAAACTTATCTTTTTCTGCGGTTTTTGTTAATACAGATTTCTTGTGATTTTCTTTGAAACAGATATTAAAAATGACACGTAAGGTATTTAGTAATATTTTTTTGAACAAAACTATGTTCAGAAAATCGTGAATAGAATAGAAAAACTACCACAATCTATTACAATGAATGTGGTCCCGTTATATAGCGAATACAGATTGATTGAAAGAAGTGAGACTGAAATCAATGGGGCGTGGAAAGGTACCTTTTCCTTTTTATCATATAGGTGTAGCCTGTTTACAAATATCGTAGATAGTAATTTCGATTAAGTAATATTAATTTCGAAATATTCTACGATGAACTAATATCGCAATGCGACGTATCTTCTGCTTATGTGTAGATAAACAGGTAAACCGCCTAGTCATCATTTCAGCCAGAAGACGACCACTGCCCCAAGGAGGCCTATGCCCAGCAGCCTTTCAATACATGTCGGTCCTGCGCTGTTCTCAGCATACATTTTGTTGAGTCATGTGAACATAAATGTATGGAACAGCTGATTACTGTTTTGCGATTTCAGGGTTGGCCCCATAGTAAAAGTTGTTCATAATGATGAGTTTAATGACCCCTTTTAAGGATGCTGGTGTTTTACAAATAACCCTGTATGTTTATTACCAGCTAGTGTGGTTTTGGGCTAATCAAATGAATGTTTCTTCTCATCGTTTCATATCTAAACGTGTTTATTATACCCACTGAATGTTTATCAGGTGCCCACCTCCTGCTGTTCTTCCTGGCGTTTGTGTTTGGTTCGTTCTGCACGTTCTGTTTCCACATGCTAATGTACCTGTTCGATGAGAAGTGCGTGTTGTTCCCCAAGCTCCTCTCTCTCACCTCGCTACGGCACAATGTCATCTACGAATTCATACCTAACAGCTACGAGCTAAACAATAGTGAGCAATGTGACTTATCTTATTGTGTATCATCTCGCGTAGTAACACAGATATTATGTTAACGGCAAAGTATATAATTCAGATATTGTACAGAATGCCTCGACACAATACCCGACTCCTTTATGCGATGTGTAAAATAGTTTATCCTTCTTCACACCTTACATGTCAGAGTTTAAACCGCACGTAGACCTCTGACTTGGCTTTATACTTTTATGTTGAAAATTCTCTCAAATGTGGGTTTCCTCACGATGTTTTCCCTCATCGTTTTAACAAGTGTTAATTTCGAAAACGCACATAATATGAATTCGGAAAGTCAGAGGAGCGTGAGGTCCGAACATGACTTAACAGTCCAACGGTCATATCACTAGGCTATTACTAGTAGTGATGGGCCTAACAGTTATATTCACTGGAGAATCGCTTATACGCCAAAGTATGAAGGAAAACGAAGAAATCTCGCACAAGGAGAGCTCGGACCACACATAACAATATTGAATATTAACCATGTCCTGTGCTACTTTGTTTTTAGTCCTACTTTTGGCCTACTGAACTACTTACGTTAGTAACTAAGTATATTCAAATTTTTAAAATTTCTTATTAAATATTCAGTCATTATTTTACGAATATCGAATTTTTAACTTTAACCTTTATCCAGTGGTATAGGTACTTTTAAATCACTAGCTCGAGAAATATAAAATTGTATTTAATCTGTACGGTTTTCATTATTCGTTTTTCAATTTTATGCTTTTATCTCATTTTCGAGAAAAACAATCCTTTAAAACGAACCCAATACAACAACAGACTCGATAATATATAGCATTATCGTAGGTATACAGGTTACATTTACAGATAGGTCCATGTTTAAAGTATGCCTACCTAAAACGTACTTTATTGAACAGTGCCCGTGGACTTCCTTAGCACCCAATGGGTTGAGAAGAGCACATGTTCGCTACCGACGTACGTACCGCTGGTCTCCGGCATCTTTGGACTGGTGTGGACCACCATGTTTCTTATGTGCTCCACCGGAAGCAGAACTTTAACTGGGTGACTTATTACAATATTATAAGTTCAAATCAATTAATATTATTGTTATTTTTAATTTGTTACACATAGCGGTGCAAAAATAATCAACTAAGGTAGTGTGTGCAGCTGAAGGTTGGGGGCAACCAAACGCATGTTTATAAAAACAATTCAACAGAATTGGATGCTGCTAAAGTTACTTTTAGTTTAATTTATTTAAAAAAAAAATTAAAAGTATCGTTAAGTTTTCAAGGGGTTACACCATCGATATCCGCACCAGTATCACAGAATGCTACGCACGCTAGCTGCACCACTAATTTTATCCTTTAGTTTGCAGCGACCGTGGCGAGTGCTGCCCCCAGTATTCCTGTTCTCATTAGCGATGGGTGGACTATGTATTTATTCCTCAACCGTCACACACTCTGGTCTACAGGAACTTTGCCTAAAACTGGGAGAAATCACAGGGAGTTCTACGTTAGTTTATCTAACTTCATTAATACATTCGCTCATGTGTAGAAGCTACCTCAGGCTGACTAGTCAACACCGAATTATGTTGCGCTGAACTGCGCTGTGCTTTATTCTGTTTAAGCTTTTACCCTATCTCCAATCCAATTTTCCGATCCACTTGGGGTAACTATGCTTTGTTTAGATTGTTAGGCACAGCTACTTAGTCACGCAATACTTGCAGACTGACTCACTCCTCACCGCACTGGCCACCCGCTCACTTGTTTATCTCGCTCGTTCTTAGAAAATTCTACTACCTACATCTACTGTCCTACTCACCGCGCAGCTCAACCTCGGGCAGCTCGAAAATTTTTCTAAAAAAAGTATATCTCTAAAGTTAAAGAAAGCACAGCTCAGTTCTTGTTGATTAACCAACATAAATATTTTTAGGATATTTGTGATTACTAATACATAACATCTAACATAATATCGCGTATCCATCAAAGTTAAATTGGTAAACAGTTGCACATACACGGTGAACGTGGCGACTCTGGCGTACGAGCGGCGTATTCGCGGCGTGTATCAAGCCACTAGGCTGACCATCCTCTCCGCGTGGCTCCACACCGCGTGCTGGCTACTTTCCGCACTGTTGGCTCTAGTGCGTGTCCTCATGGCCATAGACTTCCAACTTGTTCGCGTTAACGTCAAGTTGCATGGAGACATAGACAAGATACTGGTAGGAATTGTGATTATCTGTATTCGTTAAAGTAGGTAAGTTAAAGTAGTTGTGAGTAGTGGCGGGCACCAGAAGTGCCTAGGCAAAGGGCGCAAACCCTGGTGGGGCTCAGAAATTACTAGACTAGGGGGCTTAGGCCAAGTTGACTATCTACTTACAATCGCTAACGCTATAGAAAACAAAAGAAATGTATAGGATTATCGTTGTCACATGGTCAAAACTAACGAATAGAATCTAATCCTAAACGAAAGAAATGTATAGGATTAGATTCTATTCGTTTGTTTTGACCACGTCCAGGACCAGGACCAAGCTTTTGGTCGTGCAAGCGTGCAGTTCTTCAGTTCAGTTCAATACGGACTGTTTCCGCAACTCGACGTCTTTATTCGCCTGTTGTGCGTCAGAACCTTTGCGTGCAGTTAGAAGCATGCAGCGGGCGGAAAAAGGTTAGTTACGGCATTATCAGTGAGAGCGCCTTGTCCACTAGTTTACGTATTTCGGCTGAGGCAAGTGATAATTAAACCGATTCTGTCTAGTCTTTGTTCTCTGAACATCTGAACTAATATACCTAGGTACCTACATACTGAACTAAAATATACAAAGAGCTTGAGTTTGACTAGTAAGTACCTACCTAATCTTGCTGGTACGTTGGTATAATAGGTATTATATAATAGCAGGTAAGGTAGTGATATGGTATGAGTATAGGTAAACTAATAATAACTAACTAAAGACTACAAATTAATTGATTCAGGAAAAACATGAGATCCAGATACGAACTGTTTCGCCTGATGTTTGGATGAACCTCGACTACTTGTCACAGATAAGCGACACAAGAATACCTACAAAAAGAAACTACAACCAATTAACAGATAATGATGAAGTAAACTTTATACTAAACCCTAGTGATGCACTTTACTATTCTCAAATTACACTTGAAACGTCTGAACTATCGTTAGTTCCTGAAGAAAGCAACAAAATAGCAAAAATAACAGCGTACAAATCAGTCCCCAGTGATAAGAAGTTCATTGTTAAATGGCTTTATGACTTAGTTCACTCATTGCATATACCAGTTATTGAATCTGAAGAATCGATATTGAGTACTACTACTTCCTCGACTCCCTCCGATTATGCAGGTAGCGAAGCGGGGATTCCAAGGCAGTATGGACAATCAAAATTTAAATCCTTAGCAGCAACTAGATCGGCAACTTCTTTACATCTTGAAGCGCTACGTCGTCGAGAGATAAATCTTTCGGAAATAAAATATAAAGACTTAAAGATCAATGAAATTGAAAAAAAATCCGACATCACCTCAGAAACCCTACCGTCTACTTCGAAACCACTGGATGAACAGTCTGAATATAATTTAACTCCTGAAATGGAAAATATTTTATTAAAAGCGCTTATTGATGCGGAAGAAGAGGACGATAGGGAAAAATATACAAAGAAATCTAATTTAAAAACTGTCGGAGTCCAAACAGATAGGACTAAGAGAAGCAAGGGACAACGTGTCCAGATAACAGAGATTAATGACTCTAAACATGAGTCTACCAGCGATAAAGATACGTCAGATTCGGATGTAAAGGATGATAACAAAAGTGATAAGAAAGATGATAAAAAAGATGATGAGAATGATGATAAGAAAGATGAAAAGAAAAATGACAAGAAAGATGAAATTGATAAAGAGACTCAGTTGCGTCCAAAAGAAAAACAAGATTAAGAACTTTACCTACTTATTAAACTTGTGTTACATTTACATATTAAATTTATTTAATAAAGATTACTTACATGTTCTAGCAGCAATTATTTATCTACTTATTTGATGTTCTGCATTTTTGAATTTAGTAAACCTGTAATAAGTGACCCTGTAGTAAGTGTAAATGTGTAGTAAAGTATCACGATTGGCGGGGTGGCTAAGCGATTGCCAGCACGGGACAAATTGTTTATCTATACAACATGTTAAAAAACCCTGTCTGAGATCAGCGACTGTGTGTTACCATTTCCAGAAAAAAACTACTTTATTCTAATTTATGAAAAAAGGTACAGGTACAGGGCATTATAATGCAGTGCTGGTTGTGTTGGGTAGTGGTGTGAGTTCATGACTTAGGACTTCGATAGTCAGTTATCTTGCCAGGTGTTGAGATAGTAAATAAATGAAAGTACCTTTATATTTTAAATCTCTATTTAAATATTATAACTGCCTCGTTGGTCTAGTGGTAGCAAGCGCGACGGCTGAGCACGAGGTCCTGGGTTCGATCCACGGGTCGGGCAAAGTATTATTGGGTTATTCCATTAGGAAATTCTCAGTAGCAGCATGGAGTCTGGAATTGTGCCCGGTTAATTGCAATAGGCTCGACCCCTATTACATGGGAGTTATAACATAGCCGGCGAAACGTGGGTGTACTGCACACCTCTGAGCTCTGCCTATCCCCTGGGGAATACAGGCATTAGTCTATGTATGTATTATAATTTTGATTCTTCTGTCTTTCTTTCTAATTTATAATTATTACAATAATTATGTGATAGTATTAATACTAGAGTCTAGCATTTACCTCTTTCACTATATTAGCTAGACCAGCAATCTTCACGCTACGCTAGTGCCCGGGTTAAAGGCTTAATCAGCTTGATTACTCCACATAATTTACGTTCATAATATATTGTTAGCTATAATTCGCATCAGTTATTTACTAATTCTTTTAATTATTTTATCTTGCTAATTAGACGGTAAACACAAGAGTTAAAAGGGAAAAATCACTCATCCTCACAATGGTATGACAAGTTGGTATGTTCGGTAATTTTTACAAGCTTTTATTTAACTTGCAAGGCATGTATATAATATACTTAAATTAATTTCGAACAACTATGTATCTAAGTACATACTCTTAACTTTGTAGTTAAAATTCCGAGGTTTTAGTTATTGGATACTCGCTTGGGGAAATAAAGAAGGCACTACAAGAAAGTAGGTAAACCATTTACTAAAAAATTACATTCCTATAATAATTACAGTTGATAACTTGATTCTAGCTAGTTATCAGTTACACTAGCGGTCAAGGATTTACCAATAAATTCAATGGTTCGTTATATCTGACGCTTAATTGCAACGCTCAAAACAGGCTATTAAGTTGGTACTTACAATAAAGATATTTTTAATAATTTAGACCTAGTTGGTTCTTGGTCTTGACTTCCAAAGGTTCCATATCATTAGTTTTAAAGCATTAATAGATCCATAAATAAAAAAGAACTAGCATAACATAAGTAACCTAGATAACACAATAGCGATGACGGAATGACCGCTTTCGGAGCTCAACCGCGGTCATTAAAATCGAAGATAGGTACCTGTTTTCAATATTAACGCATAGGCTGTGCAGGTGTGCATAATTTGCGTTTCTACTGGCACCAAACTGGCACAAGCTGTATTAGAATCAAGTCTACTGTGATACGAACTTAACTATTCAATTTGTTAATTCTCGTTAAGTCGTGATAGCCTAGTGGTGGTGACCGTTGACTGGCAAGTCAGTGGTCTCGGGTTCGAACCCAAGGCGCGCACCTCTGACTTTTCGTAAGTTATGTGAGTTTTATAAATTAATTATCACTCTCCGTGCCTCGGATAGCACGTTAAGCTGTTGGCCCCGGCTGTCAATTGTAGATCTTTGACAGTCGTTACGGGTAGCCCGAAAGTCTGACAACCAGTTTTACCAAGGGGTATCGTGTAACCCAGTATCTGGGTTGTGGAGGTCTGATAGGCAGTCGCTCCATGTAAAACACTAGTATTCAGCTGCATCCGGTAAGACTGGAAGCCGACTCCAACATAGTTGGGAAAAGGCTAGGCAGATGAATTCTTGGTGAATTAAGCATCCTTGAACGGATTCGCTATTGTACATCCATCATTAATGTCATTGCCACTCGTACGATGAGTACCTGCGAATGTAATGTCTTTATCCATAAATCTAAAGGTTATCTTAGTTAACCTCTTGATTTGACTGTGGAGTAAACCAAAACACTGACGGAAAGTAAAACAAATCTTCCATTATATTTATTTAACCTGTCGTAGTTACTACCGCATAGACGAACTCCTCTCTTTCAGACAAGCATAGTCATTGTTAAAATATACTAGTATGTTTACTTAGTGAACATCCTCGTTACCTACTTTAAATTTATCTACTAGGTTTCTAATCTTCTCAATTTAAGCCAAACCCCTCCATGAGCCGCATATACAAGTGAAGAGTTCTTTATCTTCATCGGCACCGCTGTTCTATCATCCAGGAGCAGTTCATACTTGTGTAATACCTTTATCAACGCCATCTTTGATTGTATGTATCCTTGTCTGATACCTGTGAACCATAAGATTATCATGACTTTAATAGTTAACTATCACTGGATTATAAAGCGCCAACGTAAAATTACACAACGATTACAATATTTATATTGGCGCTTAATTTAGTAATTAAGAAATAAATTAGTTAGGGCCTTTTTTAATAATGAAAAAATAGGCATGAGTTTGACTATATCTCTCTATCTGATGAAGCGGTATTGTTTTTTTTTTTGTAAGCGGCGTTGTGGTCGGAGCATAGAGCACACCTAACTTTGAGATGCCTATTCACTTTTGATTTGATTTAAGTACGAAGCACTATAATTCGATCGTCAGTCGCCAGTCAGTAAACATGTATCGAGATAGAAATATGTCTTCATAACTATTTCTTCAAACATTAATATTGTAAGACTGTGGAACTCCCTACCGCCTAACATACGCAACGTCTCAACTATTTCTTTCTTCAAAAAACGAGTAAAAGAGCACTACCTTTCCTCCCAAGTATTATAGTTTATATCTTTAATTATAATATTTATTTATGTATGTATGTATATATCTATTTATTTAAGTATATGTATAATATGTATATACTGTATGTTTATATATTCGTATTTAGTATACCTATTTATTTATGTTTAGTACTATGTATATTGTTCAGATCACATTTCCTATTTTAATTTTTTACACACTGTTGTCTATTTTTCATAATCATCTCTCCCATCGCAGGTCTGCTGGCAGAAATTTCCTTAGAAATAAGCAGTACCTTTGTACATATTTATCATACATGTTTTCTTTATGTATTTTTGTGTGTGTGCATAAATAAATAAATTGTTTGAAAAAAATCCTTATGTATATAAAATTATAATCGTTTTTCTGTTATTTAATTTTTGTTAAATTTTGCTTTATAATTGTCAGTCTTTCTTTGGAATCCTTATCTTATGAAGTGAGTATTTAGTATTAGGTAGTAGTACATGTACCTACAGGTCGTAGTATGTACTGTGCTGAATACTTTATTTCAGAAGATGAAAAATATAATTTTTTTCTTTAAAATAATACCTAATGAACAGCAAGCAACTTTAAACAAATGTTAAGGCAAGTCGATGACACGCCAGCAATGCAGTTTGGTACTAACAGGTCAAGAACAACGACCACGCTATGTACACTCATAAACCTACTGTTGACTTTATATAATTGCATAACAACATAAACCTAGATTTAACTAGGATAAATGACCCAATGGCTGATTTCAAAACAGTTGGAAATATTTTCTTTGTTCATTAGAATTAGTCATTTTATGATATAGTAGGTATACAATGATAGCCTAAGTGGTATGACCGTTGCTTAGCAAGACACAGTTCTCAGTTTTGAATTCAAGGCATGTGTGCAGTACGTAATTAACTGTATAATACATACACACATACATAGACTCACGCCTGTTTCTCAGAGGGGTAGGTATAGACAACGGATTTCCACTTGCTACGATCCTTGCATACCTCTTTTGCCTCATTCACATTAACTATATAATAACTAACTATAACTAGGAAAAATATAAGGTACTCAGTAACCACGTAAATGTCATCGGTCGCTCCTACGCCTGATATCTCTCCGGTCGTGTCAGATTGCCATCCGTGCCGGACTAGTGAAAGTGTGGGAATTTAGTGCACACGACTGTGTTGTAGCACACACTTGTGCAATATGATATCTCCTGCGTACTAGTTGGCTATAATAGGCTTCATTGAGGTTAGTTGCTGTGACCGGAATTCGATTACAAGGATATTTTTATTATTTTACTTACCTAAACATTTTTTTGGCCCTTCTCCAAACGGCATCCAATGACAAGGATGTAATTTGGCTTTATTCTCCGGCGAAAATCTTTCGGGATCAAATTTCTCTGGATCGGGAAATATGTCTGGGTCCATATGTATCGCGTGTATAGGTATGAATACCATAGTGCCTTTTTCTATAACCAGATCACTGTTGGGCAACTTGTAATCCTTGTTGCATCTTCGGAATAACGCGCGCATTGATGGATGTATCCGCATCGTTTCTAGTTGGAAAACAAAAAGGTATATTTCTAAGAGTACTACATTTGAAATTACCTACATATAATATCTCTGACGTCGAGTCGAGAGACGAAGAGTCTTGATAGCCTAGTGGTGGTGACCTTTGACTGGCAAGTCAGAGGTCTCGGGTTCGAACCCAAGGCGCGCACCTCTGACTTTTCGTAAGTTATGTGCGTTTTATAAATTAATTATCACTCTCCGTGCCTCGCATAGCACGTTAAGCTGTTGGCCCCGGTTGTCAATTGTAGATCTTTGACAGTCGTTACGGGTAGTCAAGCCCGAAAGTCTGACAACCAGTCTTACCAAGGGGTATCGTTTAACCCAGTATCTGGGTTGTGGAGGTCTGATACGCAGTCGCTCCATGTAAAACACTGGTATTCAGCTGCATCCGGTAAGATTGGAAGCCGACCCCAATATAGTTGGGAAAAGTCTAGGCAGATGATATGATATAATATCTCTGACCTTCTACCAGCAACTGGTTCTACACCAAGATTTCAACTGCTAATGACACTAACAAACTAGTCTTCCCGTGTCCACCAGCAGTGTTTAAGCTGCTCGAAACGTCGGGATAATTTTGTATCAGATTTAATACCATGCAACGTGAAAGTTTAAAAGTAGACACTAACAAAGCCTTTGACATAACAAACTCACCATCTAACACCATATTTAGGTAGGTCATCTCATTTTGAGCCTCATACGTGCATTCTCCACCATACTTCGCCAGTACCTTGGCCACCTCTTCCCTTGCTTTAGCCTGTATGTGTGGGTTGAGGGCCAGTTGATAGGCTGCGAACTGCCCTGTTGTGGCTGATGTCTCGTAACCAGCAATCATGTACAACATTGTATTTGCTGCTATATCAGTCATTGTGAACGGAAAATCTGTTGTCATGTATTTTACTTCACCTGAAATATTCCGGAGCGTATTTGTTATAAGTAAGTACTCAGTTATCGGACTAAAATGATAGTTTAGTCCGATTTAATCCAAATTATGAGTATGACTTTAGGTAATTTCAGACAATTCCAAACTTCGTGCTGCTACTGAGAATTTCCTAATGGAAAAACTCAATAACACTGCCCGACCTGGGGATCGAACCCAGGACCTCGTGTTCAGCGCTTGCCACTAGACCAACGAGGCAGTCAATCTTTCACCTTGGAAAAAATACTGTTCTTGAGGAGAATGAAAACAACCATAACGTTCTTATGATAATAGACGGCGCCACATGTCTTTTGAATCATGATTCAATTTTTAAATTAACGCGAGTACTCGTACTCTCTCTCTCAGTACTCGCTACGGATCTTCGTGTCTTGTTAGCTACGCGTGTCTGTTCCTATAGCATGCAATAAAACACGTGGAATGCGATGATAATAAAAACAATAAAAGCCGATATTTGATACTTTTATTTGATCTCGATAAACAATATATTTTAAAATGTGATTATTCCATTAAAAAAATCATCTCGCCGACAACTTCATGGCTAACATTTTGTGTTATTTATACAATTTGTTGCAATTTTTGTGGAGCATAATTAGGATGCATTCAAAACCTTGAATAACGATGAGATTGCAGAACTAATTAAAAATTATATTTAAAATATTACTTTGCCGAATTGTCATGGACGCACATCTATCAACTTAGCCTATTATAACTATAAACACCTTCGAAACTGAGCGTCTTGAGAAGGGACGACCACCAGTGGCCTGTATTTATAATTATGTTGGCGGGATTCTAACGTGCCCAAAGGGTGCTCGAACCTTTAATAACAAGATTGAGTTCGCGAGCCACCAGAGAGCGCACCAACTAGGTACATCCTAAGTCTCAAAGCTAGATAAACCTGCACACATCCAGTATAAACAGTCGCTGTGATCGAAACCGGCTAAGAAGACATCACATCACATATACCATCATCAGTGGATTAATACGGCAGAAAAGTTTAATACCGAAATGTTTTGCATAGCTTGACTTATAAATGAAGAAAAAGCAAGTGAAATATCACACTTACATACCTTTTTCATCAACCACCTGTCCATTCCTTAATTCAATAAGGGTTTGCAAGAAGTCATTTCGCCTCAAAGAATATTTCTGGCGGTATTCAACAGTATTTTTCACTATTCCGTAGAAAAAGTTCTCTATTTTAGAACTGATTCGTCTGATCTTCAAATTATCAAATGTGTCTGGGGCGAAGAAAGCAAACGCTCGGATTAATCTCCTATAAATTAAAGAATACTGTAAATTTAATAAACTGCCTCAGTTGGGCTAGTGGCAGCAAGCGAGAAAGGGGTTTGAATCCTAATTCGGCCAGTTACTTATATTGCCAAGTGTAGGTACCAACATAAGGTGTTATATTATTTAAGATTTTAGGGTTTTTTAAAGTTAGTGGCCTGTTAGAGACGTTATTGGGGAAACAAGTAAATCAGTAACCGCGATCACCTACTAGCAACACGATCACCCTTGCTAGTTAGCTAGTTTGTGATTGAAACTCCACCTCTACCTAATCTCTCCGGAGAAATACAGACTTGATTTCTTTTAAAATAATTAATTGCATAAGAAGCAATGTTAATGCAAATAGTTGCACTCACTCAAATATTTTCGAGATATGATTTTTGTTATTTCAACACGAAAAAGTCCTTGCTCTACTAATTCGAGCCTGTAACTTATTTAATTAAATTTGTCTGGCAATATTTTATTTAGGTACATTGTTCCACAACTCTGATACAAGATTGTTAGGTGCGATAAAGTCACCCATTGTACAATAAGTACCTTCGGTCGAAATATTTTTAAAAGTTTTTAATTGGTGTACAACAATGTTATAATGATTATTAATAGCTTTATACATAAAATTATATATCAATAAAATACATACTTCGTAATTTGATGACGAACGTTGAGAAATTGTGTGCGGTTTACCTAGTAGCTAGTGGGAAACTCAAGATCAGGTTTTGTTCTTTTAGAAAGTTTTTGTGACTTATCTTGACATTTAATTATTAATATCTACATATTAAACTTACCAGTAATGCGATTGATGATCAAAATATTCGTGTCCTCGAATATAAAACTCAGATTCAGGGTTTGTAAAACCATTACACTCAACACCGAATCCAACGTTTCCAATAATCTCCATCGCATATTTCGAATAAAAATTTGAGAAATTAATCGTCTCCTTATTCGAGTGAAGAACATCTACATAACTCAAAGCTTGCTTGGCTATTTCCTCAACAATTGGATACATCGTTTTTAGTTTCCCTGGAGTGAATGTTGGAGTCATTTTCAACCGCAAGCTTTTCCATCGCTTGCCAAAAATATTAAAAAGGTTCGCAGCTAAGGGATCACCAACACCACCCGCGTATGTTCCCCGCGATTGAAAGTAATCGAAGTCTTTGATCAACATGAGCTTAGCTATATCTGGGTCATGTATAGATAACACAGGCTGGTGAAAAGAGTACATGCCTATGTAAGGCAAATTTTTGTATTTGAAGTAATTATCGTAATAAGGCTGAAAAAACTGTTCTTTCCTTTTGATCACTTTCTTAATATTTCCAAATAGAAATTCTGGTTTCGGACCAATAACACCTCTGCTCGTCCAATACGTAAACTTGTATCGAAACCATAAAAATATGTAAATAATAGTCACTATCATAAATATTAATGTTTGAGTATTAAACACTTGCGTCAGTAAAAAAGACATTTTTGAAAACACTCTTGCTGAACTGGTAACACACTATTTTTAAAAAGAACACTTTATTTTATATCCATAGGTTTATTCGACACTTAAAATTACCAAATACTTTCTAATAATTTAAATAATGTTTTACGTTATTCACATGCGCTTGCGCATTATCAATGACCGGTGCTGCATCGACACTGAATGCTGGAACCCAGTATCATGTTCAACTTGACTATTTCATAACATAAAATGTGAACACTTTCGGTTAAGGTCACTTATGCAATGAACTTGACTAACCGACCTTAAATCAGTTAAATACCTACCAAAATTTATTATCTAATTGTTGTCATATCATCTTTTTTACTTTCTCTTGTAACAATTAAATAAAACTATTAATTTAGGTATATTAGATACTTTTAATTCAATATGCATAACAAAATAGTTTCTTATTATAATAATTCTACGAATAATAATGATGATATAATTCCTTAATTCTTTACTTATGTGATATATCAATAGAACTATCCGTATTGTCGCTTTCTGCTTTCACGACTTCTCTTCTTAATTGTACTAAATGTTGTAAATACTCTTTAGGCCTCCGTGTTGTCCCTTCAAAGCTGTCCATTTTTATAGCGTCTTTGTAATGTTTAACATAATTTTCATATTTGTTAACAGAGTCTTCAAGGTTATTGCACGAGTCCAATAATTTCCTTTCAATGCTCTGGAATTTAATACTTTCATCGTTACTATATTCGGAGTTTGAATATAAATCTTTATCTAAATATGGTTTGCGGCGTCTACATTTGTACTGAGCTGACACATAATTCGGTTCTCGACTTTCGCTAGAACTGAAATCTGTGAAGTCCGGTGATGCACATTTTGGAAACCGGGTTTCGCAATTTTCAGAATTGAGTCCTGAAATATTTGACACCCTTCCTTTTGTTGTCCTATACTTTGGACTTTTATATACAGGTACGTATTTTTTTCTTAAACTTCCCATAGTTCTGCTGCTAACTTTTTGCCAAATAAAAGAATCTGTGTCAACTTTGCTAGATTCTGTTGAATCTGAATGTATACTTTCATAGTCGATAACTGCAGGAAAATCCATTTCTGAATTAGTAACATCTGAATTGGTTTCCTTTGTACTAGCTGCACTATTAGTATTAAGCACTGCACAATATTTTTCTGGAGAATCAGTTATAATTGTTTGACTTGGATCAATTTCCTTAAACGTTACTATTCGCTTAGAATCTCTTTCTTTTGGTGGAGATAGTACTATATTATAAGGATATATATTTTCACTTCGACCCAATATCATATTTTTAATTTCAGATGAATTAGCTTTCCTTACAGAATTTGGACTCACCCTCGGTAATGTGAAATTATCTGTATCTGGAAATTCTTCGATTTGGTTATTTAAATCAATAGATTTTGATACTTGATCTGGAATTATCAAAGGAGCTTTGGTATTTTCTGAAAGATTGACTGAAACACAAATCTCTTCTTCTTCAATCCCTATGCTATTTTGAGAATCATTACTATGGTTTGTTAAGAGGTCGGGAGTAGCTGTCACAACACTTGATTTGCTAGTTTTAATATTATGATCCGAGTTGTCATCAGAGCTCTGAGATTCGGTGTCTACAGGATACATTTGTGATATATTTATACTTATTACTGGAGCAACAGAACATTCTTCAGAATAATTACTATTTCCATTACTACACATGGTGTTTGAGCAATTCGAAGCACGTTTCTTTCTTCGAGGTGGAGCAACAACTTGTGTTTGCGTGTATTTTTCATTTTTAACTGCTATATCAGTCATCATAAAGGAATTTTTGTAAGCCACTCTTTTAGTTTCAGTAGATATATCACTGAAATCAAGCGATCCTGTTGGCCCTACAGCTATTTCTTTACAACGTGGTGTCATTGGAACTGTTTCAGTAGCAACATCTCGGAAAAATGTTAATGGTCGTTTACCTTTAGGTATATGTGAATATAGATCTGTTTGTACATCAATAGCTTGATCCCTTACTCTAGTTACTGTTCTTTTAGTCTGTGTGTGAGCTGGAATACCGATCCTTCTCTTATTTCTAATAGCCTTCTGACTTAATTCCATTAATCTTTGCCGTGCATTTGTACAAATTTTTAGTTCACTAAGTGGTTCCATTATTTTCTTTTCCACCACTGATTCCACTTTAGAAACTGCAGCTTCCTCTTTCCTTTTAAGTTTTGAGTAAAGCCTCTCGGTTACTGATGCGACAATTTCTGCCCTCTGATTGTCGTGAAGTATTGTAATATGTGAATTTTTGGGCTTTTCCACATTAGTTGCACCATTTATTTGCACTTCACTTTGACTTGGCACAGTGTTTTCCAAATTGCTTGTTTGTTCTGCTACTGATGTTTCATCAATTGGTAAAACTTCCTGAGATCTATATTGCCTCTTTTTATGTCTTATTGGAGCGATGACTTTGAGATTATCGCCACTGTTAGTTCTTTCCAGAGCGGGTCCGAAAAGTTTGTCTATTTCCCTATTAATCTCGTTGGCAATTTTTGAATTCTTGTCCATCGTGTTGATAACATCTGAACTGCCGCTAGCAACTGACGATGCAGTTGACTCTGAATTGTTAGCGTCAACTTTCGGACGCGTTATGTTCATAATGTTTCCTATGTTTGCAGCTTTGTTTACTTGATCAGTTTGTAAACCATCTTTATTTGTTTGTAAAGCCCAATATTCTTCTTCAAATGTAATTTTTCCGATTTCCGGTATCTGTAAAAAATCCAAATTCCATTAAGATTAATTAAATTTGGTTGAATTCACCAGGTTTCAAAAAGTTTGGTAGAATTCAAGTCTTACATATCGGATATGATTCCTAGTAAGTTCAGCAATAAGTTGATTGAGCTGTGCTTGGAGAGCAGCCCGTGAGGCGATGTTAGAGCCGTTGCTGACGGCGCGTGGTGTGGGCAGCTGCCGTGCTCGTGCCGCCCAACGAAGTGTCGACGCAGACTCACCGTAGCATGCTACGCTCGGAGACACAGCTGTATTGAACCAAAAGTGTTAATACGATGTAATTAGGTTGAACTTGTAATGATAGATGTAATATAGTCTCAAACTTTCGCGAACACTCAACATAATATAATCCTGACGTATTATCAAAATAAAAACGCGAGTTATATCCGTTAAAAAGTTGTTTCATTATGATAGATGTAATTAAGTTCAACTACCTACGGCAAAATACAGACACCGTTTTTACATGGTGATATTTATGTATAGGTTTTCGCAAAATTATTTATCTAACTTAAATTGAATAACCATGATAATTTTGTTAAGCAAAGTATCTGTTGCATTTTCGTACATTGAGAAAATGAGCCAAATTTTTGAACAAAGTGCATTGCATTTTTTGTGCTGGTCATAAGCTAAAGTTTATTAATGCATTTTTTAAATCCAAGAATAATAAAAAGTAGGTCAGTATTTCATGTATCGTTAAGTATTACAATATTATTCTCTTTTATTCAATTAAATTATATATAAAATACATTTTTTTAGTACCTATAGTGACTATACACGTACATGTCAAGTTGTTTAAACACTTGGACCAATTACCTAATCGAAATTTCAAAATGTAACACTTACATTATCCTTTTCATAACAAAATTAGTGACTTCCTACTTGCATAGTGTTGTAATTGTATAAAAATTATGATTTTTTATAAAACGTTCATTTTTGCCGAACATTGGTCATCTGAATCGACATAAACTTGGATAGAGATATAAAAGTTTTGCATTTGGCATCATAATTTTGGGACACCGAGTATGTGAATTTTATCTTTGCAACGGGTTTCTTAGGCCGAGATCTATAGAGCGTACTTTGACTTACGTAAGGTCCTAAAATATGTGAAAATAAAATATAAATTGATAGGTTTATCTAAGCAAAGTCAAAGTAGGCACGCACTATAAATCTCAGCCTAACGTAAAGTCTAAGCCAAAATATAGAACTTAGTTAGATACTCTTCAAATAGATCGGCGTAACTAAAATGTGCATGACTTTGCATGTGTGCACAATCTGCGGGTTTTCACATAAAAATGAGCTTCATCTGGGCACTGATAGTATTACAATATAAAACACAAGATTTTTCAAAATTAGGCTTGATTTCGTTCATGAATGACGACGTCACGTTCATATTAGGCTGTATAGTGTACATGGTCTCTTATGTGTTATGTAACAGTATCTACCTCGCTCTATGTTTGTACTATGTTCTTTCTCTTATAGATTGGCTATTTAGGGACGCAGGTACGTACCTAATTCTAAATCTATAGTCTAAGCCAAATCAAGGATACTAGCGCGGCACCACAATTTTTTTTTTATTAAAGTAAACCAACCATAAGTGTTCTTATGTTCTGTGGTAATATGCATTAATTTATAATACCTATGTATGTCAAGGGTTTAACTCCTATGAGCTACAGCCGTAGCCTTTCAAGTTTACGTAATATTCCAATTATGCCAAACTGTTTTGCAATTAGTTTTATATAATGGAATTATACTCACTGGCTATAATGAATGTACTCGCGCCGCCCGTGAAGCAGTCTTTTAGTAGCCAGGTGAGTGCTGAGTCTCGGTATGGAACGAACCTCCCGCGTCCCGGACCACCACTTACTAGTATATAAAACAAAAAAAGTTATTTGTCGAGGAATACCGGAATACCGCATAAAAATTTGGCGAAGTCGTGCTTGTTTATACCTACTGCGACACCAAGGGATCTCCACCGTAAAAACCCTTTTAGGTCACATTTTATTATTCTTCACATTATTTAGGTGATCGTCTTGCCCTAGTTTTAAGAAGAACGGCTGATGTTTGGCCTATACCATGGTTGTCTAAGACGCAGCCCCCAGGCCCTGTGGCCCGCAAAATCTCTCTATCCTCCCACCAAAAGTTTGGTTGCGTTAAGAAATTATTTAAAGTTTTACTATTGCATAATTGCATAATTGATAACATACGTCGAAAACTAGATTTTTAAACCCGCTATCTGAGTTTATAAAGCCGCCAATACGGATTCCAAAGCTTAACAACTATCACCAGAAGTGGTAGCCGAGGCCCACTGGTAGACGAGTTTCCCCCCATTTACAAAGCGACCGAGCTCGTTAAGTATACTATTATACCTAATTATCTACTACTGATTCAAAACTCCTAAGTTTAACACCGAAACTGATATTAATAAATGATTAGTGCAACTGAAACTTTAAGTTAAAGCATGTGAAAGCAAAGTTGTATGTTAGTTAAAGTCTTTAACCAACATGCAAATAAGTAATTAACCTCATAGGCATAAAACGTGTCACCATAAAGTTTCCTCGGAAAGTAAATAATTGTTGCATCGTCAATCGTTCCCTCTTCGATAACTTATTCATCGACAAAAATAATATGTCGCGCTATCGACTGCATTAGATGATCAGCCACATAAGACTACTTTATACGTAGGAGGCACTCGAAGTGCTATGATACTGGAGGAAATTCCACAACCACTGAGGATAAACAGCGTCTAAAAGAGAAATCAGTGTAGTTGGATGACCTATAATTTGCGGCTTGGGTATTTAACTTTGACCCCTTCAAGATGGCCTGTTCCACTTGTCTCTACACTCACCAACGTCTGGTGGTTTTTTTTTTGGTGGTGGGACAACATGTAGCCACAAATTTTAAACCGACCTCTACTAATACGCAGCGTAGCAGAACCTATGTCCTCTTGATGCTCTCATCTATTTGTGTCATAACTTTTCTCAGCTAATAAATCTGTCACCTGTACCTTATTTATACATACCTAGAGCAGAGATGACGTTGCTGAGTGCTACCAACGATTTATTTATGTTGGCGCCTTCCTTCTGCCTGCCGCCGCCACAACCCTCCCAACTCGCTTTTTCGCTGAACAGAAAATAAAAACAAGAACAAACAATTTTTTTTTCAATTTGGCGTATTAGGACCGCGAGTGCAGAACTTACAGGCAATTAAATAATTTCTTACTAACACCCAGACTGGAATTAAATCTGTTTATACATACACACATATTATTACACATTTTAATTTAATTAATTAGATTAGGTATGGAATTCCTTCCTTCCTACTAGCAATGGGCGTCTTCCAGCTGAAATGATGATGATGATGATGAATTAGATTAGGTATTGTTGAAAGAACTGTAAGATTAAATGTCCGTTTTTTCTGACATGTCCTGATATTTATATCTTGATGACTAATAAATAGAATTAAAAAATTGCAGCTCTTGTAGGGCTTCTACAATCTACAGAATTATGCCGTGGCCGTACGTAGAAGCTTAACCTGGCTGATGGATTAGGGACATCACTGACTTTAACAATTCTTTATATTTAAACCATAATGTATTTTATGTCTGTTTTTTACTTGATTATGCGCATATTTTGCTTATTAAGTTTCAGTTGTTTTGCGAGTTTCTTATTAAATTATTTATGAATTAACATGTTGTAAACAGATATATTGTATTTTGCAGCATTTGTGTATCCAAATGCCTAAGCGCTAATACTGAGATAGATTCTAAATGTAATGTATCAAAAATTTAACATTGTACATAGTACGGCTTACTTCGTGCATAGATTTTAAGAGGATCATGGCCTTTAACATCTAAGTCACATGTGTCCTTGCTAAGAAACGTTACCTTTCGCCAATTATAAAAGGTTATAGCAAAGTTGCGTGTTCAATTACTAGGTACCAGTAGTAAAAATATTAGAAACATTTGTTGAATTCGATTGTAAACGAAATGGACCTCGTTGGACTAACAATTGAACTAATAGTACTCAAACGGAGTAAATTTTTAAAATTGAATTAAATGATTTGAATTCAATTTAAAATTGATTTGAAAATTGAATAAGAATGATAGCCTAATGGATGATCATAGTTATCATACGTACCTAATACTGAGTACCTAGTACCTATGTATCTAATATTGAGATCTATAGAGCGTACTTTGCCTTTGTTTAAAACTTATGTTTCATAAGTTTACCATACCAAGTTACCAAGTATAAGTAGTACCATTTTCTCTTCTATTTGTTAATCAGTTTTGTTTTTTTTTAGTATCTAGCTAGCTATTGACGAGCTAGTGTAATCAATAAAACAATTGGAATATTGACCGATAGGCGACCTAGTGATAGTTCATTTATAGTGATATATGATAGTGATACCTATTAAGACGTTAATTCAAGTAATGAAAATTTTTTGAAAGTGGTCCTAAGTCTAAGTTTTTGGTAAATCGACGATTTTTTAAATAGACGTCAGACAAAAGTCAGTTTTCTAAATACGGATCTTGCAAGTAAAGTCTAAACCAAGTCAAATTACTCTCTACAGATCGCGATAGTACAATTGGTTACTAGTGGACGTCGGTACAGCACATAATTAAAAACATAATCAGCCATTGTCGTAAACGTGTTAATTTTTTTCAAATCTTGATTTTCATTTATTTGTCTGTCAAACCATGTATATGTTACGCTCAAAGATCAAAAACGCTCATTGAGCGGAAAAATGGCTCACAACGCGTTGTGGTTACAGCAAAACATCCACATGGCGAAATTCGTGTTATGGTTCTAATGAAAACGCGCACGACGCGTTGTGGCAATCAAAGAAAGACCAAATAGCGAAATTCGTGTCGTGGTTTACATGCTATTCAACATATTCAATTTTTTTTTTCAAATTCAACCCCAAAACCAGGTTTCAGAGGGGTTAAATTGTAGATACCTAGTAGGAAGGTATTATTTTCACAATTTTCGCTCTTTGCTTGCAGATATTATGTTTAGGCATACCTTCCAGCTAGATCAGCGAGGTGGAGAGTGGCGTGAGGAGTGGCGATTTCTAGCAGAGCATGAGATCTGGAGGACGTGGAGTTACGGCGAGTAGCAGCGGTGCGACGACAACGCGCCCCTTCCTCTACTAGAGAGAGAAGCGCTTCTACGTTCTGCACCGACACGCGGCGGAGATCTAGATGTGTGATGATAGCTAGTTAGCAATGAGGGTTAAGTTAGAAATGGGTACTTACATGTTAGTAACTATTTGAGATGAGGCTGTGGATCTATAAGGGATGATCTGGCTGCGATCAGATATGGTTCCTGGTGCTAAAATTGGTTTGCCAATACAAATAGTCGTATGTAACCACAAAATAATTAGCGTCTTCCTTTCCCACTCACTTTGAACGTAAGGTCCTTTAGAGGGGTGTTCTCGGACGCGCAGGTCCTTGCGCGCGTTGCCCCTGCGACGCGGCAGTGAGTGGCACGGAGGGAGCGCCGCCTCGCCTGACAGTAGGTCGTGTACCCGCTCGTTGTATATCTCCAGGAAACTGATAAAAATGTAAAAATACTAATTCAGTACTGTCCAATAGCACAAGGTATCTTGACCAAATTTTTTAGTCACAAGCTGTTTCTACTGAAAAGAAAACCATTGGTTACATGTTAACATAAATCCTGGTGATGATAATAATCATGGTTTATTATTCTTAATAATCTCATAATCATCAAAATTTCATATGCACATTTGACAAAAGGAATTTTATAACGCCAAAAACAATAGACACAATCTGATAATGTCTTCTATCAAACAAATTGGTAAACAATAGTAATTTTAAGCAAAATGTCCACCTGTTACAAGTTTATAACTACGAAAACTTATGTGTGACTGTTAACAGCGGTTAGTCACGATCATACTAATTACCTACTCATAAATCATCCGGCAATTTACACAAAATAAGTTTTGAACTTTGTTTTAACTATGTGAAAATGGATTACACCATGTTAGATCTATATGCGTAATTGAATAAAATATTTTTATTTATTTTTTCATTCTAGACGGTTTTACGTTTTACCTAAGGAATTTTGATTTTCTTTTTTGTAGTAGTAGTATTATTAGGCAGAAAAAGACTTAAGATAGGTAACGACTTTGTCTTTGACGTTACCGCACTCAAAGACAAGTTGACTTTTAAAGTTATGTACAATTACAATGTACTTACACTACATTGTAATTTGTAATATGTACTGAGTTCAATGGTTAATAGCGACGAGTCGTCGACGTCTCCGAGTGTGGTAGTAGACACTCTAGTAGTACCGTTTTCATATTTTATGTAGAGATACCCATACTAAACAGGGTTTTTATTTTTAAGTAACATGTACCTAATAATAAGATTTTGTGTCAGAGATGTAGGTACCTATCTCTCTAAGTGGTCTCATCACTGGCAACTTTATTATCAGTGGGGTCATCACCACTGGGAACAAATTGATTTTTTTCCCAGATAAGCCTCCAGTGGAAACAAAGACAGAGGGCTACAACTGGGAATAGAGGCTTCTATTTAAGTAGGGATTCATTCAGTGAATTTGCGATTTTTTATTCCTAAAATACTCCGTAGAAAATGCAAAACTTTTCTGATTTCGCAAGGTGTTTGTGTAGGTACCTAATAGTCTGTTATTACAGAGTGGAATCATAGCTTTATTAAAGTAGATATTACGTGTGGGCGGGCCCGGGTGGCAGACACCTCGCACTGTGTGATACAGACACAATAAAACAATCTAACTGCAAAACTAACCTACCTACACATCCACAGACTACACAGTATTTTATGACGTGTGCAACTACAATGTAGATAAAGAAATAAAATATATTTGGAGTTCTGTAACAAAAGACAGGGTTCTTTGACCTTCTGTGGGCCGGGATATTGAAGGACTGACATTGCGATTATTGTTTTTAGGGTTCCGTACCAAAAGAATGTCAACGGGACCTTCTTAAGCCTCTGCTGTCCGCCTGTCCCAGGCCTATATCTTTTGAACCGTAATAAGTAGGCTTGAAATTTTCAATTAGTGTGAATTAGGGTAATTTGGTAGTATTAACTATGAGACCTACTATACATTTCTGTAAGTGGAATATTCAGGTAGTAAATAAGATAATGTAATTGCTTATTGTAATTTGATTTTGTTCAGGTAGTATAATTCATAATTGGCTTAGCCCGTACTATTTAATGTAAAAAATAAATGATTAAATAAGATAATGCTACCAAATTAAAACTGTCACGAAATTAAATTAGTTTGCTATACTATAACCGCTATAACCACAATTACCTAAATGAAATAAAAGTTAAAAAAATAAAGGGGAATCCTCTAGGTACGTAACCTTCGTGTGCAAGTCCAACTCATAATTCCTTTTTTTATATATTCAGCCTGAAATTTAAAACAAGCGAGTTCTGTGCTTAGATAAAACCACTTACCTCCGCTAAAGACTATAGCCGCCTAAAAAATAATGTAAGTACATTTGAAAAAAAATAAATACTGTACGCACATAAATGAAACTAGTGATTGTGTTTTATCTTTTTCTGACCTTTATTTTACAAGCAGAATACTTCTATAGTAAAAATATTTACATTGATACCCATAGGACCCCTAGGAAGATCCTACCTAATAAGCAGGATATTTGAACTCTACCCATAAACTCTTTTATTACCAACTTACGAGTACAAGCCCCAACTCCTAGAATCTCCTGGAGTTCAGTCATTTAAACATTCAAATTGATAGAACCGAAAATATTTTTGAGAAATACTAGAATATATTAAAACCTACATATTAACCAAAATAAGAAAGTAACTTGTATAAAAAAGTTTAGTACCTCGTAAATTTTTCCAAAAACAAACTAAATGTAGAGTCGTGAAACGTAGGGCGGGCGGGCGGTAACACGACGCGACTGCCGACGAACGACACCTCACGATCACCCCGGGAGCACTGAAGCCTTACTATTCCGACCATCACAAATACACACCCCGCGCCTTAAGGTAAGGCACATTAATGATGCCACCTCACGTAACTTGTTTATCTAGAATTTTTAATGCTATAATTTTTGACGTGTGGTTTTTGTTTTACCAAATTAAAACGAATTAAAAAAAATATATCTGTTGTCTTTGTTTCGTAGCTTGAAACGTTCAAGATAAAGAATAGGTGTTATTTCCTTCAAACTACTATACAAAGACTTTTGGTTCGGCAAGGTCTAAACCCCTGACCTTGCCTCTTAATCTCTAGGGCAAGAAAAATATACTTCTCATGATGATTTTCTGAGTAAAATTTGCATAAGAAAAGTTTTACTTGAAGGTACAAAAATAGATAGGAAGTAAGTAAGTAACTAGAAGAATGAAAACAGATTAGTTACGGATAACCTATTGCGCCGATCTTGGCGTGATTGTTTTGTATACGATACGGCACGCGGCGCCGGCGTATAAGGCTAGATCGACTAGGAAAATTAAAGATTGTAATAGTACGCGATGTGCCGTGTGGTTCCCGGCCTAAGAACAGAACCACCCCTACTTGTCCCGCGGGTGTCGTAAGAAGTGACAAGGGGAAAGATCCGGAGGAGGGGCAGCAGCATCCTTTGTGTAACAGGAATCATCTGCTACTGTAATCGCCAACCCGCTTGCCCAGCGTGTCGTTTATGGGCAAATGTAGCGCGCATTGGTAGAGGCCTATGTTCAGCAATGGACTTTAAACTGATGATGATGAGTACGCGATATTTTTAAACAAAATAAGTATGTGCAAACTGTTAGTTCAATAGCATACTAATATGTGGGACCTTATCTCTATTCATATCTATCTAGGCCTGGATTTTATTCATTCAAAAAATTACAATGGGTATTATCATAACGAAGAGCTAATTGTTTTAGGTGTTTTCGTTGTTGTTTGAATTTTTATTTCACACGTTTTGTTGGAAAATATTTTTTTTTTTTAAATAGCCTGGATCATCATAACCATTCGAGTGACATCTCATTCATCAAAATCAGATGAGAAGAGCTGTTATAGTGTAACATACGTAAATACAAACATAACATAGCATATCTAAATATAGATCTACACAGACCACTAAAATTATAACCTTCCTTTTAGCTTTGCTGTATTTGGGTGAAAAGTGCCAATAAGTTAATAATTGATTTACCTTTTATCCTATAAGTTTGACATTGAATAAATAAATAAAAAAAATTATCGGTTTTAGAAGTCTAAAAATTTTTCGTACCTAATAGATTTTTTCTTTCTACAAAAATTTCGTGTTTGCATAGTAAGCATAATATACCTTGGAGTATATTATATGAATATACTCTAAGCATAATACTTTAAAAAAATGCAACCAATTAAAAAAAATTGCTACAATTCCTATCGTAAAAGGTACATAATATATTTCTAAAGTTCATCAAAACAAACAATAGCTTTCCAATCTTGTATACTATAAACGAACACATGTCTATCGTGTAGGGAGATATTAGCTCAGATAAAGCCATGATCGCAGGGCGTTAAAGGCTCGCGTGTCGTTTCAGCCTTGACGTCAGGAAGCCACGGTGCCTGTCTTTATTCAAACTTAATCGAATACAACCGACAATATATTACCCGAGTGCTGGAAATAACAATAAAAAAGTTTTGGACAAAATTACCCGCCACTAATTTTAAAAAAAAGTTAATTATTCACGCGCGCTACTGACCACGGTAGAAACTTTTAAAATCTATTTATCACAACAACGTGGTGAAGTGCATTTATATTTTAACAATAAGGGTTGCTAAATGTTAACGAATATCTACAAAACGTAGAGCTTGTGCTTGCTTAAGTCTCAATAATTCCCACTGAAGGATGGAAGCAGCCGGCTTTTTAACCAGCTTTTTTCGAGCCCCACTATGTATTTTAGTAATGAAGATAAATCTGAAAATACTGCCTAATTGAACCTTTCGTCAGTCGCGTCACTGCCGGCCGCGAATTCGTCGGTGTGAATTAAATGTAATTACTAGAACATGAATTTACTTTATTGAATCCGGAAAAAAAATTAAGTAAATAGATATATTCTATGTACTAGCTTTTCCCGCGTGGCTTTGCTCACGTAGACTATAGAATATTTTGAACATAATTTATTTATTTAAATCGAATTAGTATTATAGATACCTAGAAAAATGATAAATCAACAAACTGTACTGACCATGAGAACAAATTGTACTACTTTAAGCCGATGCCACTACTTTTAGCGTCATTGTATAAGCAGACTTAGGTACAGGGCGAATGACAGTCAATAATATCGTCGGTATAGCAATTGCAAATATTCGCTATTATATAATAATATAATCTAAGAGATTTCTAAGGAATTTTCAAAGGAAAATCAAGATAGGTAATTATAAGGCTGGTAAGTTTTTCTTTCCAGTATAAGAGAACAAATAAATTTGAAAGGACATTGACAGAGTTTGGACCAAGTGCTGCCCAGGAATGAACTTTCATTTCCACAGGAGCTACTTAGCTCCAGTGGTATCGTGGCATTAATTTACATCCAAAACAAATATTTAAAAAAAATTCGTCCCAGGAAAAAAAAGTTTTGTTGTTAATAATTATTTTTCATTAAATTATGAGTATGGGATGTTTTTCCCTCCAAAATACATAAATCTACATCTAATATATTTTATAACATTGTCCTGTAGCACCAAAAGCGGTACAGGAATGGAAAAATCGGGACAGAAATATGCCTAACCCTTTTATTCAAAATCACAGATTTAATTGGGATCAATCTCATTAATTAATTGGGGTTGGTTTTTTTTTCAGTAGGGCTGAAAAGCGGGATATCCCGCCAAATCGGGACATCTGGCAATATTACGTAGCACGCAAAACACAAAAAGCTGTTCTATTGTCTCGTTTGCACCATGCCATTATGTATATTGGTGCGTTGTTTATTTAAACTTGTATTGGGCACCAATTCCAGTATTCTAATATGGTAGTTGAGAGTAGTCAGTACAAATAGTGAGGTGGCGTTATGTTGCATTCCTATTCAAGTTAATTTTTTGGAGCAACATTTCAGTCTAATGCTTGTTCTTGTAATGCTTTGATTTCTTGATTATATTTATGTCAAAAATAATGTATATTTTTTAATGTTCATTAATGTACACTTGCTGATAAATTACATTATTATTGTAACATAAAAAGTACAATTAATACACTCACAGTTACATTGAAAATAATTCTTAAGATTGTTTCTTTCATATAAAAAATGCATAACAAAACCCTGTTTTTCTCTTGACTCCTGGGATAGATTTTGATAACTATTGGCCTAAGGAACAAATTGTACTATGTGTTCATTCTGGGTAGCACTTGGTCCAACTTCCATATAAAGATTGGCAATGTCCTTTCGAATTCTAATCCGATTTATATTTGACATTCCAATTTTAAAAGGTAATTACATTGCACCAAGCCAGTTTAAATCAAAAGCACTAAGGAGTATTGATATCAACTTCGATGCAAATCACCCCCAAAATAACTTTCTACCCCTTTTTAACCCTGTTAGGTGATGAGTTTTAATAAAATACGAAACACGTGTTCCATCAATTCCTGAAAAAGAATGTTTATGCAAAATATGAAGTAGATTGGACCAAGGAATCCCGTTGTCCCATACAAACTTTGCCCCTGTTTTTCACCTCCTTAGAGGTAGAATTTCGAAAAACCCTTTCTTATCGGATAATTACGTCATATAAAGAACACACCCTCCAAGTTTCAGGTCTCTACGATCAGCGGTTTAGGCTGTGCGTTGATCCGTCAGTCAGTCAATCAGTCAGTCAGTCATTCAGGACAAAGCATTTTATATGTACAGATAATTTTAAGGAGAACATTTCCGTCATACATGATTTCTATGTAGCTTTAGCCATTAAGGCTGCACACGCGACGGAAGCTTAAAAAATGGAGTAACTTCTCCCGTTTTCCCAATATTTCCCTTCACTGCTCTGCTCCTATTGATCATAGCGTGATGAAAAGTATACTATAACCTGCCCAGGAGTATGAAGAATAATTGTGCCAAATTTCGTTAAAATCCGTCGAGTAGTTTTGGTTTCTATAACGAATATACAGACCGACAGACAGACAGACAGACAGACAAAAAGTTTACTGATTGCATTTTTGGCATCAGTATCGATCCCTAATCACCCCCTGATAGTTATTTTTTAAATATATTTCATGTACAGAATTGGTCTCTCTACAGATTTATTATAAGTAAGTATAGATTGTTATTTTATGGTGCTTCCAAATTAGATGAGTCCATGCAACATATATATAGATAATATTTTGTCAATTAAAGAAAAGCAAGTTGACTGTATAATTAGATATTGTTCATCATCGTCCCGTTAATTAAACTTACATAATTAATTTGAATATTAGAACAAGGACCATCAACAATTAACAAAAAAATAACATCGACTCCAAAACAGGCTAGACATAACACAAAAACGTTCGCTTTGGAATCGGTGCTAAGCTTATAGGGTTCCAGATTAAACCACCTCATGCACAAGCCTTGGCATCGACTCCAAAACTAACGTTTTTGTGTTATACAAAGTTCTTTGTACTTGCTTCGTGGTGCGGCAGAATTGGTAACAGCCGCATTCAAGCTACGGTTCTACGAGTATCGCGGGTTCAATTCAAGTCCCGTTCGTTTGTTTTTCTTAATATCTTTTTATTTTTTTAAGCTTTACATGGCCGTTACTTGTACAAAATAATGCAGTTCAAAAGTGCATTATCAATAAGACAAAACAGTTTTTTTCCTCCCTAAATTCAACCCCGGCGATATACCGAAAAGCACTAGAGAAATAAACACATCAGCTTTAAAAGAAACTTAGAGATATTTCACGCGTTATTTAATGCCTGCAATCATTTAACGCGAAAAAATTGGCGACTGAGAAATAATGACGCGACACCCATTTCATTTTGACAATAGCATCGCGTGCCATCACACGTATGGCTCCTTCACACGAAATGCATAAATGATTCAAACAATTTACTTGCCGAAAACAAACTGCTTTTGGAAATAGACGTAAACACAACAAAGATTCTGAAATCGAAATTCTGATAAACAAACACGAAACCGTGTTGAATTTGCTTTTGGCTGCTGTTTGATGTGTGTCTGGAGTGTGTGTTAATTGCTGTTAAAAAGAAATATAGAATTGATTTTTTCTTTCTTACATAAATAGAAAATTAACTTGTTAAGCCACGGTGTTCATAATTTTATGGTCATGGTAAAAAATCACACTCTTCAGTTAACGTGTATCTATAGTCACCTTATAGTAAAATCAAACGGTTGCTGCTCATACAGCGCTTTACAGAGTCGAGGAATCAAGCCAGGCTGCGTCTCAGTCCCCATCATTGTGTGGGTCTTTCCGGTAGCACTCTGCCCGTACGCCAGAACACATGCCGAACATCCACGGGAGACGCTGGCCATGACATCGCGACCGACGGTTTCAAACACCTGCAGAGTTAAAAAGTATTAATTATTGTTAAATAGAAGACAGACGAAAGAGGCAGCTAACGTTTTCTTAACGATAAGTCACGGATCGGTTCCGTTCAAAAGATCTAAGGATATCTAAACGAAATAATTTAAAAGGTTCTCAGTATACCTAATAAACTCGTCTTTGCTCACTTTTGTTTTTATAGGTCGGTTAATACCTTCAAAAATTATACCAACTTTTTCTTGTGACGCATAAGATAGTTGTGTAATTGGACAGGAACTGTCGAAGGTGTAATCAGCAAAATATCGGCGAATGCGCTCGCGACTGTCACCTGCGCCTGATACGCTCACCTGAAACAAATGATTAAAAATTATTGTAACTAGTTCAACTCTTACATTCTTTACTGAAAACTTTTACATTCAAACAATTTAAAACATTTATTCCTCGATATTTGTTTTCTAAACTTTTTTTAAACCTTCGACCGACGTGTATTACTTTGATTTCCTTTTGTGTTTCATTTCTCGGTGTTTGACGGTTTTAATTTACGACATCAAACAGTCAAACCCCGAGAAATGAGAGAAAAAAGGAAATTAATTGTTACGCATCGACGCGCGGTAGTTGAAGGGACAACGCAGATCTGACTGAAGATGCATCAGGTGTAGTCAGTTTGGTACCTATACACGACCGACTCATCATCGGCTAGAGTAGTTTATGTTGTTAATTTAATTATCTCCTGCGGAAATTCAGTCAGGAAGACATTATATATGACATTGTATGATATCCACTTACTTTAATATTTGTTACTGTAACTGTATTATCATCTACGATGTTCACAATTGGCACCCGATCTTTTTCAGACCTAAGTTCCCTGTAAAATAGAATAAAGTTAATTACTTACTATTTTTTCATTATAATACCTACTCAATTACATGGGAAACTTAATCGTAATCAATAGATAAGTACAAAAATTTGGTATTAAATTACATTTATTTCTGAAAAAACAAAACATAATATAACATAATATAATATTCACAATAATAATAAATAACTAAGTAGGAATAAGTATAGGTATTCGCCTTGAAATAAACTAACTAACAAGATAAATTTATTCTAAAAAAAAATTAAAAAACTAAAAGAAAAGCTTTGAAGACCTACGTTAAACGGTCAGCACCTGTTCCTTTTCTACCTGGCAGTCTTTCAGTTAACTCAAGTGCCACAAAAATCAAAACAGAAAAAAACTTACCTTTCAGTAAATGGCCTAACACGAATCGCAAGTTTCACATTCGACATCCTAGTCAGGTAAAAGAACTGTTTAAATGTTCTAGCTGTAAGTTATAATAAGTACCTACTTATCTAGTTTCTTATAAATTAAGATACGATATGACAATGGTGCAAGCTAGAAGTATAATGAACAAGAACACGGTGTTATGTCCCGTGTTGGTCAAAGTTATTTTAAAAATAGACGCGCCCTTCCTGTAGTATTCCCATACATAAGCTTAAACTTAAAATAGATCCTGCTCCATCAATACGTCTTCCAGCGTCAAAGTATTATTTTAACAGAGAGCCTGTTCAAATTATGCAGGTATTAAGTAGTAGGTCCAGATAATTATAGGTTCTCTTCAAAATGTTATCGCGTACCAAAGATACCTACATATTGGAAATTCTATGTCGCGTAGACGCGTACAAAATAATTATTCTTCTGAAAGGGAGTTTGTCACCTAACTCTTCCTACATGGCTGGACCGATATTGAAATTTTGTGTGTGTACTACAATGGGTTCCTGGATGGTTTGAAAACAGAATTGGAACCGGTAGGGGGCGCTGCGATAGCCAACGTCCGGTTAGGAAAACGTCTGGCGACTCGAATTTTTTTATTCGATTGCAGGAATGTTTTTATTCGATTGAGGAATTCTTAAAAAAAACCGAAGAACGTTCATTGCGATAAAGATATTATAAATTGTTGTAAGTAATGCATTTTTTCCTAACATTTAGGTATATTACTTATTGCATGGTGTGTAACTGAGATTAGTTACCCTTAGATACACTAAACCGTACCTAACGCATTACCTACTGATGAACCATTTCCATGATAAGAATTTAGAGCTATTTTGAAGGATCCGTAGAGTAAAAGGAAACTTTATAGTTTCGTCATAAGACATTAATTATTTGCCAAGAATATGGTACAGAAGTTCTATAAGAACTTCTTCTGTAAGAAGTAGATACTAGCTGCCCGGCGCGACTTCGTACGCGTGATTTTCCTACTTCTACGCCTATTCTACCCTGCCCTATCCTACCCTGCCCTATCCTACCCTACCCTACTCTACCCCTTCTCTACACCTACTCTACCATTACCCTACACCACCCTTTAATACCCTACCCTACCCCTACCCTACTCTACCCCTACCTTACCCTACCCTACCCTACTCTAACCCTACCCTACCCTACACTACCTTTACCTTACCCTACACTATCGATGTTAGGTAGGTACTAGGTACCTACCTACTATCTATCGGTCATCATCTATCGGTTATCGTCTATTGAGTCGTGATAGCCTAGTGGTGTTGACCGTTGACTGGTAAGTCAGAGGTCTCAGGTTCGAACCCAAGGCGCGCACCTCTGACTTTTCGTAAGTTATGTGCGTTTTATAAAATAATTATCACTTACTCCGTGCCTCGGAAAGCACGTAAAGCTGTTGGCCCTGCGCCTGATCTCTCTCCGGTCGTGTCGGATTGCCGTCCCATCGGACTATGAGAGTGAGGGAATAGAGAGTGCAACTGTGTTTGCGCAAGCATTTGTGCACTATAATAGCTCCCGCGTCGATGGCTAATCTCCGTTGAGATTGGCCGCTGTGACCGAAATTCGGTCAGGAGGGACATTATTATCGGTCATCATGGTCAATGTCAAAGATATTTGAAAAGAGGGTCAATGTCGTACAGTTCAAATTGTTTATTCTACCTAATTATTATATATCTGTACTTGGAAGAATGGATCTGTATAATTTATGAATTCACATTTGGTTTCTCATCTGCAAAATATTACATGGCTTAAAGGACTCTGCATCAAAGCCAAATACCACCAAAAAAAAAGTTTCTTAACTGCGTGACCAGATTTAGTGGATTTCTACTTTTTTAGTAAATTTGGGTCACTCAAAACCATAATTCTTGAATGTGAAAATTGAATAGTTTTAGTTTAGATATGGTTATGGTTTAAGTACTATCGCCCCATTGGTCTCTCTATTAATCATAGGTATTAGTTTAACAACACGGTATGGGGATTTCCCTTTATAGAGCTTTATAGAATTACGGCCTGGCCACGAACTTGCCGCTCGCAGGCTTAGCGCGGCGCGGCGAGCGGTAAGAACAAATAATGTACTAAAATGTTCAACGACGCCACGACTCGCCGCTCTCAGCGGCGGCGGCGGCGGCGGCGGTTTCCCCATTCTCCTTACTTAAAATGATTTGTATTGATTTCGTGCACTCCATCCGTCGAATTTAAAATATCATTAGAAAATATATGCCTAAATACGTCTAAATACGTGGCATGGCCTAGCCCGTCGCCGCCGCCTTAGACCGAAGTCGTGGCCACTAGGTTAGCCTTTATTTACCTATAGATAGATCAAACATTAGACGATGGCAATCGGGAGAAGTTATAATATTCAGTGCACATGATTCCAAAGCAGCATTTGTGCAAAGTAATCATATGAATTGTATAATAATATAATTATTTAATTTTATAAAGTAAATCGCTGTGGATGATGTACGATGTTAATGAAAACACAAATTCTGATTCAAATAAAATTGTCCGTAGAGAATTATTGTAGTCGTTAATCGCAGTACGGTATTTTTATTTTCCATTTCCATAAATATTTCATTTTTACGTAAGTATTATTAGTTATCAAATAATTCTCTTTAATACGTAAAATATATTTTTTACAATATATTTTTTACAATATATTTTTATACAATATATATACAATATATTTTTTTGTAAGATTTTATTTACAATTTGTAGTTGAATTTGGTAGATTTAGATTGTTCTGCTTAGTAGATTTTGTGTCTTTGTGAAATCAAGTGAAATGACATCTCACACTCACACTGTTTGACATTTGGTTTGGTCGTTTTGGTGATATCTACTTGGAAATATCTTTTCAAAAATAAATAAAGGTACGCTTGGAACCATTTTTATTTTACGATTAACGCATAAAGGTACGTTCTCTTTTTATTATTGTGTATTTATAATTCTTAAATTGGACTTGATGTAAAGCAAATATAAAAACAATAGGTACCTACCTACTTTTCATAATGGGATGGGAAGTGCAAATTTCAATGATTACACGTATAATAATTTCATTATTAAAATTCGATACACATCATTCGGTTAAGCAATGTTCGAAACGTACTTTGTAGTAATATATGTAATTATTACTTCAATTTTTTATGATATCGTGCGCAAACTGTAAATCGGTAATTCAGTACGGTTTTAGCTACCTCTTTGAAGTTAGCCTTTCCAATAAGCGAGTACGACGCAAAAAATTATGGAGTAGCCACAAAATAACCTTAAACGCACTGGGTCAGGTCAGAAAAAAATTTTTGGAGATGCCGGGCGTATATATGCACACGCCGGCGTTGTTATATTGAGTGACATGTACCTACTGTAATAAACGTCAATTACTGTAAAAAATTACAACAATGTAAAATGTGAACGCAAATCATTGTCATAGTACTAGATCAATGTGTTGTTTTTATGCTAGCTACCTATGTGTTGGAGAATAGTCTTTTACTTCTTATGTAAAATACTTGAAAGTAAAAATACACTCATGAATCTGTAGTTGTATTGTGTTTGAAAAAGATAAAAATCAATTGTATTTACATAATAATACCCTTTGTCATTAAATTTCAAATTTCAAAATGTAATTCAATGACTTGTAATGTAACAATTACCAAATAAATATGTCTATGTCTAAAAGTTGAATTTTTTAAATATTTAATGTTCATTCTTGTTTGGTTACCTATACAAGATGCTCGTACGGAGGCTAGCAAGGTGCTTATGGAGCAACACCGTGCGGTTAGAGAAAAGGATGCTGGCTTCAGAACCTATTAAACCACAACCTCAAGAAGATAAAGAAGGTGTTGATCAAGTACAGGTCAGTTTCAAAATCATGTGCATATAAAAGTTATTTAATTATGATGCTGTCACATGCATAAATGTACTACATTAGTGCTTTTGTAATCATTAAAAAAAGATTATATGACTATTAAAGAAGTAACAAAATATGTACATCATACGTAGACTGGATTGACTTAGTTATTATCCTAATTAATACTCTAAATGTGAAAGTAAGTTTGTTAGTTACCGTTTCATCCTTAAACCACTGACCTGAATAGTGATTTTATTCAGGATGAAAGGTATCTTATGTCCATTTCTGTACACATGATAAATATTCAAAATTTTAAGATTATTAGTTCAATGGTTAAGGCGTGATAAGGTAACAAACAAACTTACTTTTATACTTATAATATTAGTTAGGATATATGACTACAGTAAATTAATCATTACTTACCACCAGGATGTTAATGATCTTTCATTGGTAATGCTCACCTTGATATTTTTATATTATCTATTGAAAAAATCAAAGATTAATAGACATGTCATGCACATGCATGTAGCATAGGTGCATGTCTATGTCTATTAAATCTTTAATAGTAGTAAATTAGTTCTTGAGAATTAATCCTATTGCATTATTACATTAAATTATAGCGTTGTTAATACTACTAACATTATAAATGTAAAAATTGTTGTTTTTAAATTTAGATGTTTGTTCATAAATCACACTTGAACACACCTGGATTATCCTGGTTTGTCCACCTAGTGTTTTCTGTGGCTTTGCTATGTCCTACTCGCTATGTGTATGTCCACACGGTACAACACCGCTACATGACTTCTCAGTAGTATAAAATAAGCCACAACTAATAGTCATAATAATACTGTGATAAGCCTCTATTATTTGTGACAAATGCCATATATCAATAGTAATATTAAATATGATATTGTAAAATTAGTGCTATTGTGTGCTCATTAGAGGTATCTGCCCATAATCACCACGCTAGGCGATGGCCTAAAAATCATCTGTTACTGCGATCGCCAACCCGTTTGGGTTGGCGATCGCAGTAACAGATGATTAATGTTATATATCCTTACCTATGATGAAACTTATTTTCATATAAATCAATAAATTTTGTAGTTGGGCCTAACTAAAACAAATTACAACAGACTATAAACACAAAAAAGGTTTTTTTTTGTAGTTTTATGTTGTTTTATAATACTTATCTAGTCTATCTTTTTTTAATTTCCAGTTGGAGGCTCTAGATAAAGACATATGCCTGGTTGTTGATGAGAAGGACAACTTCCTAGGTACCGCCACCAAGAGGGAGTGCCACAAAGTAGGAGATGATGGCAAAGTTTTGCTACATAGAGCCTTCAGTGTGTTCCTGTTCAACAAGAGAGGAGACATGCTCATGCAGAGAAGAGCTAGCCAAAAAGTAAACATAAATATTTATTTAAAAAATAATTAAATTGTGTAATATTCTTTGTTGATAACCCAAATAAATAAAAATAGATTTGACAGCAAACTGCAGCATACAATTTACTAGCTTAAATAATATACTTCTGATTGAAAAATTATACAAAGTATATGATGAGTGCAATGTAAAGCTTAGTGTGAGGTTCCATTACTGTAAAGGAGCAAATAATGATAAAAAAAGATAGCATCATGTATCAACTTTAAATATTTTGATTAAATTGCTGTCATCGTCGAAAATAAATAAAAATAGAACAAAACATCAATAAAGATAAAAACTACTTACAGATTAAAAAATATATAGGTACTTATACTTATATGTGATTATTTATGTAAGTAACAAATAATTTCAATAGTTATGTAAATCCCTGATTGTGCAAGAAAAACTTGCTGTTGCTTTTTTTTTTTGCTTTCTTGTTAACATTGTTATTTAATTGTCCAGGTAACATATCCAGACTACTACACGAACGCATGCTGTAGCCACCCACTCTACATAGATGGTGCAGCTGAAGATGTAGTCGCAGCTGCAAGGCGCAGGCTTAACCACGAGCTGGGCATACCTTTAGATCAGGTAAATATGATTAAAACTTAGTTAAAACAACTTTAAAAACAAACTAGTGCTTCAATTCATAACTTACAATAAACCTTTTTATTTAAATTAGTCAAACCCAAAATAGTTCAGTACCTTTTTCCTTCTGTTTGTGGATCGCTTTTTTTTGTTTTGTAAAAAAAAATTGGGATAACAAATAAAAATACGGTTGAATTCCGACCAATAGGCGACTCTAGCCATAAATAAATATGAAGCAATATTATATCCGCTTAACAGTCTGGCAGACGCGGAGAGAAAAATGTTACGCGCTGATTTTTTTTTTGGACCTGAAGTCGTCCATGGGCTGCAGAGAGTGCTTAAGTTAAATTGTAATGAAAAATGACGTCTTTTAACAGATTTACGATGATTTCCGCAACACGTTTTTTAATTTATAAGTATCTGTATTCCCAGATGGACCCTCAGTTGTTCACATTCATGACGCGGGTGCACTATCACGACCCCGGCGATGGCGTGTGGGGAGAGCATGAAATCGACCACATCCTATTCTTCCAAAGCGACGTCAAAGTCAAGCCCAACTCCAACGAAATCTCCGAGTACTGCTTCGTGCCTAAATCGGAGTTTAACTCGTAAGTACACTCATACGTCTGGATATAATTACAGTTTTATACCTATTTCTAAAGGCAAATCTTCATTACGTTCGCAAATGTAATGTCAGAGAACCGTAAGATGGACTCAAATGCTAATTTTAAACAATTGTTCCGGGTTTAGAAATAACTATCGGTCGTCGGTCGGCGCCTTATAAACTAGACATCTTGAATGATTGAAATGCATAAATGTCCTTCATTAAAGGGTTACACTTTTTAAACGGTTTTACTTAGCTTGACCTGTACATTATTTGGTTCAAATTTAGTAGTTATTTCACCCCCTTCCTGTTGACAGATTGATCTGATATTTGGTACAGCTTGGCAAAATAGAGTCTGAGGTGGTTACAGCTGGAACTAAAAAACTTAAATAGCATAATTATATTCATTAGATTATAATTGATGAAAAAAAAGTTGTTAAAGAAATATCTAAGCACCAAATAACTTGTAATTTTGAATTGTAGTATGTAAAGTGCGTCAGTGGCGCCCCCAATTTTTCCAGTCTTTTTTGCCAAACTGTAAACAGCTCTAATTTTGATGAAAAAACCGTTTTACGTAAAAAAAAATTTTACTCATATTAATTTACCAGGTATTTACCTACGCTGGAAGGCCCCATCACGCCCTGGTTCAACATGATTCGTCGCCACCGACTTAAGTTATGGTGGGACAACCTGCATCGTTTGAAGGAACTGGCAGAACCTGATAAGATTCAGAAGTTCGTGAGCGAAAATAAATAAGATTATGTTAAACTTCAAAATATTATATTGTTTTAATGGAGAACAATGAAGAACGAGTGATTTACAGCACCTTTGTACTGATTTTAGGTTGCTTTTAATAATTAATTATAATTTGTGTAAGTAGAAGCTTTTAATATAGATTTATATATCTAATAAATTAAGTTACTCGCGTTTAGATTGCATAAGCAGAATTTGTTGCCAATTAATTTTACTTTCAGAAAGTAGAATTATAAAGTCGCTGGTTCTTCCTTGTTTATTCAATTCTATTATTATGAAATACGCGTGTACATAGTCGATTCTGTTTGTCTCGTAAGAATGGGTGCTTTCTAATTGTTAGACGATAATAATATTTTGATAGAAGCTTCGAACGATTGTGTTTACATTTTGGTTTGTACTATAAATTTGAATAAATGAATCAATAAACATATTTATTATAAAAGTAATGGTTTTTCGACTGCCTATTTTTAACCTCCGACGCGAAAAGAGGGCTGTTTTAAATTTGACGCATCTGTGTGTCTATCTTTGGCATCGTAGCTCCTGAACCAATGGATCTAAACTAAATGGGGCCCACGGTTTTTCAAAAATTTACTTTTATTTAACGAACATTTTGTAAAAAAATGTTGCAACGCTCAGCGAGAGGGACTATCGGGATTTGGGGGCTGCCTAGGATCGGGGGCCCGGAGCGGATCGCCCCCTCCAACGAGACATATTACGAGTAAACTATGTTCTTTCTCTTAACGATTATCTACGTAACGGTTGGGACGTAAGGTACTTACCTAACTAAATCTATGAGTGCTGTGAGTCCCCCCCCCCTACATACACGCAAAAGGAGTTAGAAAATTATAGTTTTATTTTCAAAAAATTAAATTATCGATTGGTGATCTGGCACTTGGTACGGGGTAACTATTTGCCCACAATAGAAAAAAGGGGCCTGCCTGTCTGTTTGCTACTCGACCGACCACCTTTATAATCACGAGCGACGACGGTGCGTGACATAATCAATTACCTATGCTTAGTGCACGAGATTTATGACAGAATGAGGATGGAATGAGGTGTAAAACATCTGACTACCGTGAAGTCGCTGAAGTTTTGCAAAATAAGTAAATATCGCGTACCGATAGATTTGAATTTATTCACCTACACCGTAGTTCAAATCAACATGCATAAACAAGTAATTCATTAAGTACCTAAGTTTTGAAGGCTAACAATTTATAAACTGTCGGTTTTGTCACTTGTACGTCTATTAGAATTACCACGCTGCGCATGCATTATCATAATTGCATAGTACCTACTTATTCGCATAGTAAGATGTTCCGTGGTGAAATCGGAAAACACTACTGAACCCACTGTACGAATTTGTAAACTATTAGGGAGACGTGACGTTATTTATTTATCTCTAGGTATACCTACTTCCGGAGGAGTAAAAACGAAATACAATATAAGTAATACTTTTCACTAAAACTGTCATTAGGTATTTAAGTAGTTTGAAGTTTCGTTGGTACTAGGTCTCCACTAACTGTATCTAATGGGGCCTAGTAGGGGATACGTGGGACGCCAGGATCTTCATATGACCTCTGCGGTTTATGAAAAATATGTTTTTTAAACGAGAAAAAAATCTTTCCGTATTTAATTTCAAATACAGATCTGTGGCGAATAAAAAATCTGCTTTAAGAACCGTCTATTTTAGAGCACAAACCTACTTAGATCCAATTTCACCTACAAAAACTAAGTTCAGCCATACACAAATTACAGTTCTGAACTCAGTTAAACGCTTTAACCGAGTTTAACTTGATTGATCGCGTTTAGTGTCAGTGGTAAAATCTGCTCTTAGATAAAGAGAAACTACTTAATTACCTTTGAAAGATCTTATCTAACATACTCACTATAACTTATTGTTTTCTTTATTATTTACAATGATGTACCTACTTAGCTACACTATATCATGTTATTACCTACCGAACACTGTCTGTGAGTACGACTCAAGCGTGGCCGATTTGAAACAATATACCTACTTATTTCATAATAAATAATAACATATAAGGTCCTCCGAACAAATCGTAGTCATTTTATTATGTGCGTGTGAGCTGAAGGACCACACTGGTATATTCGGTAGCTGACGGTGCACTATGTTGGTTCGAAATGTTAGAACAATTTTCAATAATTGTAACCCAGTGTTGCGGAAAACTTTTAACTTGGAGAGCAAGAATGTCTGCATAAATGCTATAATGAATAAATCTACGGAGACCAGAGACATAGCCGATGTTCAGGTAAGTACCTTAATAATTTTTCCTTGGGTTTCCTTTTATACAAATTAGGTGCTACTTCTACCCATCGGCGTGCTTACCATGATTTTTTTCAAAACCCGTCATACAAATGTAGTAATAAAACTATATAGGTACCTATAACTATATTATTATCTATTATTATTTTTTTACTTCACCTACTACACAGTTAAAAATGTTATTAGGTTGCACTGTTATTAGGTACCATGCACGCCACTGCTTCTACCGATGATAACATGGGGTAACAACGGTCGAAGCACGCAGATGCTGGAAATGATAATACTACAAGATTTCACCCATCCACAGACTAGGTACCTAATATCAAAACTATTACAACTAAGCATAGCGCTGCCCCTCGCAACCTGCCGCCCCGGGCCATGGCCCTTTAGGCCCTAGGGCGTATTTACGCCCCTGGGTGTTGATTGCTACTAGTTTGTGACAAGGCAGGCTGTTCCTACGTAAAGAAGCGCCCGTGTAGCGCTATAAAAACTTATAATATTTTATTTTCCAGGCAGCAGCCTTGGACAATGACATGTGCATATTGGTTGACGAGAATGATAACATCATTGGGTCAGCTACCAAGAGAGAGTGTCACCGAGTTGGTCCTGACGGCAAAACGCCGCTTCATAGAGCATTCAGTGTGCTCCTGTTTAATACTGCAGGAGACTTACTCCTTCAGAAGAGATCTAGTGACAAAGTAACTGATTCAGCTAAGCCTACCTACATATTATTGCATAAAATATTGACTCTATCAGCTTATCACAGAAAGCAAAAGTTGTTGTTTGCGACCCCATATTAGATAATTCATCATCAGCCATAACTTTTCAGGTAACATATCCAAATATGTTCACCAACACATGCTGCAGCCATCCGTTGCATATAGACGGTGCACCGGAAGATGTGAAAACCGCTGCTATACGCAGACTTAATGTGGAACTCGGGATACCCAAAAATCAGGTAAAAGAACTTAATACATTAAATACTCTTCCGTTGTGATGAAATTGTTCCAAGGTGCTTTTGGGTACCTATAATCCGCCTCTGGCTATTGCATTTACCTAATAATCGAAAATCGCTTAGAGTTACTCATTTTCATTTTTACCGTGATAGCTTAGTAGTTTACCGGCAAGTCCATGGTCTCAGGCGCATCTAAGGCGCGCACCTCGCATCATAAGTTATGTGCGTAATATAAATTAATAATTGTTAATCTCCGCGCCTCGGAAAGCACTCGTAAATCCGTTGATCTGATCTCTATCCGGAGTATTTATCCGGTCGTGCCATAACTTAGCTATTCGTTTAGCATGCATTGATAAGTAATAATACTTAGTACTAATTAGATTTCCGTTTTACAGATTAAACCTGAAGACTTCACATTTCTGTCTCGATTTATATATAGGGACCCTGGTGACGGCGAATGGGCAGAATATGAGTTGGACCACGTGCTTATACTTCAGGGTGACCTGCAGGTTAATCCCAACCCCGATGAAATAGCAGAGGTCCAGTATGTCCCTAAGAAAAATATGGACAAGTATGTAAAAATAATTAAGAAATATCTAATGATATTTTAAATTTATTGAAGATTTAGGCAAGCTTGTTTTTTAGCAATTTTTTATGTTTTTATTTATTGGAATTTGAAACATGAAATTGACGATACACTATATGATCCGTGACTATCGAAGCCGAATCGCATCATTTGTCATTTCCAAAACGAACCTACGCACGACCCAACCAATAGTAGTAAAATGGTATGAAGTCGAAGAAAGTTAAAGCGACCTATAATATGGATCCGAGCAGTGGCGGACTAAGCTTGACAGGGGATTGGGGCGGCAAAACTAAATAGGCCCGTCTTCTTAAAAAAATTGCGTTTCAAAAAAAAAGTTAAGACGCTCAGGGTATCAAGATTTGAAGGCCTCTTAATGTAGTCCACTAGAGGATCCGAGGACGCTGAATTTTAAATTAATTACCATAATAACCAAGGGCGAAAGAGAAAACCTTATCTTGAAATCATCACGAAACCTCATCGAGAAAACATCAAACATATTCTACCCTAAAGCTGGCAAATATTAGCTACAACGAATAATAGTTTTTAATAAGCCATTCTCTGTTGAACAGCTTCCTGACAAACCTCAAAGATCCGGTGACGCCATGGTTCAAACTGATGCACCGCCATATGTTGCCTTACTGGTGGAACAACCTTCACCGACTCAAGGAAATCGCTGAGCCTCATAAAATATACTCATACTGAATAAATTATAATTATTTATTTACTTATATTTTTATTGATAGGTACTTCTACATTCAATACTTAAACAGTTAAAACTATAGGTACAAGAAAGTATTATTTACTACCCAGCCAGTCCAGCTATAGCCATAATTATAACATTCTGCTTTCACATATTAGCTGCAGTCCCTACGTCACAATCACCTTGCCCGACCTGGAGACCCAGGACCTCGCGAAATTGTGAAATAGGATAGGGATACTAAGGTAAAAGGTTTAAGGAGTGGACACGAACTTATAGGTTAGTGCAGGATGCCATTGCTGCCAGTGCCGTAACTTCGCTTCTATAACTGCGCCCATGCATGACCAAAACTTGGTCCTGGTATGGTCATTTCCGCGCCCCTCCAAGGTCTGCGCCCTGTGCCTGGTCACCGCAATGCCCTTACAGCACTGATTGCTGCGTCTATTTCGATGACAAGCATGATGCATAAAGGCAATAGCAGCTCGGGGTCCCGTTCCCGAATACCTTTTTAGCAATCGACGGAGTGCCAATAACAACCCCCTGTCTACAATTTACAAAGACCTTTTACACGTAGATATGCAAAACGCGTATCTATTCATAAATAGGCTTTAATAGTTCATCTGAGCTATTGACATCTGAAGCTGACGACGTCACATAACGCTTCTTACCGCGTCTGTACGACACAGATACCCAGTGTAAGGTTCGCGCTTGACGGAACTTTTTCTTCTTAAACACTTTCTTTCTACCTTGATTCTTCGGTGGCTCCGTATCGGTCAGAGAGCGCAAGAGGTAAGCTTTGCAGGTGATCTGGTTACCAACATGTAGCCCACTCCTGTAAGCGGTGTGGAGATACCGCACTGCTATTACTTGCATAATCTGTAGATAAATACCAAATAGACTCGCATCAAAGGCTCGATTAGCCTTAATTACAAATTCAATTTAGTGTTTTAGATCTTAAGGAATAATATTTAACCTACCATTGCTATTATGATTAAGGCCATCACAGCATTGAATCGCCACGAGACCGACATCATTTCGCTAATTAATTTTTCTTCACAGCCAGCATTCCATATCGTTAATTGTTTCTGAAATCATTCAATCACATTGCGGATTCACAAACTCCGGAGAACTTTTCTTGCGAAGTAGGTACTTATCAATTAGTGGTGACGGGTAACGATAACAACAGATCCATTGATTAAGAAAGATGTCCCATTCTGATAACAGATTGATTTCATTAGCTCAGATAAATATGTATAGGTACAGGGAACATATATTATTTAGGTAGGTAGGTATGTATCTCGTGGAAGTAGAAGTAACATGAAAGAGAGACATGTTTCCTACCTACACGAGTAACTATGGTGGTAATAAATGGTTTGGTAAATTTAGTACCTAACGGTAAAGTACGGAAAGGTTTAAATTTACCGCCGGATTATACTTGTATATGGTGCCCATTTGCGTTACACCGTGATGTATGCAGGGGTACAGTTCTTCCATGGAGCAACAGCTGTACGGTACATTATCTGACACAAACTTGTGATTAGTACTGCAAAACCTTGAAAGCAAAAACAAATAAATATAAGAGAAATCCGAAGAATGCCACTGACAGTCGGGAGTTCCTCCTGTAGGTACCTAAGTATCGTGGGTACATCCAATAATTTTCAGGTATAATTTCACAATGCTCAATCACCCAGACCGAAAAATATCCTGTGCATCACACAAATACTGATTAGTCCTGTGCTGGGGTCAAACCCACGACACGGTGTAGCAGACTACCTACGGTATTGGAAAATACGGAAGAAACTATCTTCCTCACGTCCACTTAGTACCTATCCAAGGGCCGATCCAGAAAACATAGATCGTGAGCTCACCTCTATGTACCTAATGCTTACAGCATTCTAAGACCTAATGCCTTGATGGCTGCTCAGCTCCAAGCACGAGTCCGCCCTTTTTAATATCTTATTCTATCTACAAACATACTTGACTCATTAACTTTAAAACTTTGGTTGAAACTACTATTTTTAAGACCTAAGAGGCTAAAACTAAAACAATAAAATTAATCTGATACCAACAAGGATTTGGAGTCGATGTGCTCCCCATTGGTATACCAGGGGATATAAAACCACTCTTGAAAATTTACCCTTCCGCAGCAGTGGAACCTGGTCTGCAGTCTGTCTATAGCTACTTTCGAAGGCAGATGACTTGAATATCTGAGCATAGCTTTAGTAATGCCCCCTTTTATTTTAGCTAGAAGAAAAATTTTATATTTAGAATTATTTAATACGGGAACAATAAATAAGTGCGCCTTTGAAATTCTCTTCCGCACTCAATTCACGACAACCGTTCCCTTGACACCTTCTAGAACAAAAACGCATTTTCCATAAATTTTTGTGCATGGATTTACATAAGTATAGGTATATAGGTATATAGTAAGGTAAGTTCTTCATTGTCAGGAATAAAATACCTTATAATATTTATGTAAATTTAACTTTGATGTGATCATAAATTCAAAAATAGACGTAATCCTTGTATTTATGATCACATCAAAGCTATGTTTTCTTTGATGCTATTTTGATTTCAATGGTACTTACCTGTACTTCATCGTTTATTTATAAAAGTCATTTCAAAATGTTTAAATCATAAGTTTGGTGGCAGAAAACTCATTGTTCAGTTATGCCCGCATTTCATATTTTCTGTACGAATACCTAATTAATAAGTTAAATCGAGATTAATGAGCAATAAAGAATTAAGAAATAATACATAAGTAGGTAGACCGAACCAACACACCGTTTACAGGTCGTTTGGTCAGGGTCATTTTAAGCCGCAGATAGCTCCAAGGCCGGAATAACCTTACCGGGGTTCAGGCACTACAATTCTCGGGGCCCCTAAAAAAACAAGGCAAATAATATTGTCCTTTTCACTTGACGAATTTTGATGATTTTCTCGGTGCGGGAGTTTTAGCCGAAGCGGGGCCCCTCTATGCAGTTGCCTACACTGCCTTATGGATCCGGCCCTGGATATCTCGCGGGACACCATAACTTGCGGGCGCGGATGCGGTACACATTACCTACAGAGGATGCGGTCGGGCACTACACTGCGGCAATCATTCAAAAATATTAATTATTTCAGTAACCTCTTATAATTGTCGATTGCAGTCCAGAGTAAAACATGATTGCAAGAAAAACTATTATCATAATGATAAGTGCCCAAACATAGTAGAAGAGTCCATTTGTAACATCATATTCTCTTTTCGGCAGTCCCGCCTTAAATAACTGATATAATCCATATAACTGGTGAACAAAATTAATTTATTAAACAAGCTGGTGGTCATGTGCATGCAACTATAGGTACTTACTTTTTGGTAGGTAGGTTAGGTTTGCTGCTTTGTTGCTCTCCCCATTTCTTTTTTATTATGAAAAAGGCATGTCCTTGACCCCGACATCCACGTAGGACTTACGTCCGCCGTACCTAGGGTCCACGTAGGTGTTGTGGACTACGATAGAGTACCGACACCTACTCGACTCGGTCGAATCGGACTCGACGTTACTCAGTTATGCCGAAACACAACAAGGTCTCTTGGCGGTAAGGTTTCGTCCAGTTGGTGGTAAATTGGTAACTAATGGTAACCTACCACAGCTAAAGCTACCCCACTAGAAGCAGCTTAGGTGTTGAAGTTAATTGCTGCATTGTGACCTTTGTCCCATCATGCGTCGTCTAGTGTGACCGACATGCAGAGGGAAAGATGGCATTGGTGCTGTTCTTCCCAGACATCGCACAGTGGAATCAGCTTGAGCCAGTCGGAAAAAGTTTTATATCTATACTGTCAACGACATAAAGGTGTAAACAACGTCTTACATCGGTCTTTTACCATCGAGATAAATTTTGAGGAAACCCTGCCTGCCCGGAGTTTGTGCAAGTATACATAATACTTTACATGGTCTAAGTAGGTACCTCTATAACAACTGCAATAACAGATCCACAAGCAATGATAACAGGTATTGCATTGCCATCAGGCCAACACACGAGATCCAGTAAAGTTCCTTCTTCACTTCGTATTCCTTCTGATGTATTGACTAGCCATATAAGATAGAATATTACAACAGGCATGCATGCCATCATGAGCATCCTTATGTTGTTGAAAGAAGCCCATGTTAAGTACATTTTCCTCAATTAATTAAAAATACACGCGTATCAGATATATCACAGATTTATTGGGGTTATACTCTTAGGTTATACCTACTCAATACTGAAATGCGTTAGTATCCCTAGTAAGTCTGTGATACTGAAATATCACTTCCTTGGAAATATCCGTCAATCACAATGTGAAACGAAAAGAGGACGTAACGTAGACCAACATAAACAAAAGTAATACTTACCTTAAAGAAGTAAATTTTTAATGATACGCTTACAATACAATTTCATAAGCTTAGGTACAGTGTTTAACTAAATTAGGTGATTAGTTGGGTGCTTAGAGAACTTTGATTGAAATTTTACTATTTCCCACAAACATGATCATGTAACATGTCCGTATAGCTGCCTGCTAAGGTCTACTTGAGCAATAGCAAGTCTATGTGATGCATTAGCATCCCTAATAATAGGTCTGTGGTGATGTGGTCTTGTGTCACTGTCAATGTCAAGTTGTCACTGAATTGTCATTTGTCAGTACAAAAATTCTTAATGTTGTTGGGCATTGATTCAACGAAAATGTGTAAGAAATAAGACCAAAATTATTTAAATTACGTTTTTTATTTTGTTTAAAGTACGTGAGAACATTATACAAAAGTGTTTTAAGTTACTATGAATGAACATATTTTACGGAAACTATGGGTGATAAAGTTTTGTTTAAAAGTTGTCTATCCAAAGTACAACTACTACTGTTTCCTCGTCTTTCTTGCGATAAAGTATAGAATTTGGTGCGAAAGAAGAAATTCTAAACGAGGAAATATGGATACCTTTGAAGTGAAGACAATTCCAGTAGCCATAGTAAAAACACTGTTAAAAGACAGATTAGAAGATAATTTGCCACTTCTTCTTAATAAATGTATAATAATATCAAAAGAACAATTTATTCAGCTGGGTAGTGAAAATTTGTTTTATTTAGACAATGGAGTACTTTGGGTTGCATTGAAATTAACATTGGATGAGAGAAGAAAGCAACAAGAGAAGAACAATGGAAAAACCAAAGAAATTAAATATAATCTTCACTTTATGACGTCAGAATTACACAAAAAGCTTTGGACTGACACTGCACAAAACTGTTTTGATAACATCAGAATAGTACCTATAGTTGGATCCAAATATGTCTCAGAAAATATATCATTTACAAATGAAAATGAATATTTTAATATTACATCTTGTTTTGGCTTGAATGCTTCAAAAGATATATCAGTGACATTCCACCCTGTGCCCTGTTTGGATAGCTCCCCAAAGATAGCAGCATTAGCTGAGGTGTGCCTCATTGTAAATGATTATGACTTAGCCAACGACTTCATCAAAGAGGTTTTAAGCAATTACTTTGAAACTCCTAAGTTAGTGAGCACAAATGATATATTTAGCATAGACCTCACACCAGACATGACTGCAAAGTATCATTATAAGTATTTAGATTTAGTAGAATCAACTGGAAGACTATATTTCAAATGTAAAAAGTTATCAAGTGATGTTACTGAAACAAATAATAAATCTAAGGATAAAATAGTTCCAGCCTTTTTTATAATAAAAGGTGTAACTCAGCTGACATTATCAGAAAATATACACAATCTTAAGCCAAAGGATGAATTCTTCAAATCATTGCAAGATAACAACTTTGTTATGCAGCAACTGTGTCCAACGGGATTGAAACACAAGTTTGATCAAATTCAAGAAACAATTCATCCATTTTTAACTGGAGAAATGAGTAAGTACATTCATAACAAAAGCTATGAATTTCTTATTATAAAAAAAAAAGTTACAAAATTCAAATCAAAATCTACCTATCCAGTATTTAACTAATTTTAAAACTATATTAACAAATGTATTATTTCAGATGACCTGTTATCATCTCTATCCAGCCCCATCATTCCTATGTTGCTTCTGACTGGTTCCACAGGATCTGGCAGACATCTTCTTGTCAAGATATTAGCTAAATATAACGGTAAGTGTGTTATATCACATTGGTTGTTAGTACCAACAAATTTTATGTAAGCAATAGGCATTGGCATACAAACATAAACCATTGAAATTTTACTGCAAAATTGCTTAAACGTGATTTTAAAAAATTGTTGATTTTTTTATTGTTATGTGAAAATGCTCTTCAATTGAGAAATGAGACACATTAATAAATCTATTTTTATGTTCTCCAGCACATTATTGATAACTAGCTTCCGCCCGCGGCTTCGCCCGCATGATATGTTGATAAATTGTAGCCTATGTGTTATTCTGATGTATAAGCTATATTGCGGTGAAGTTTCATTCAAATCCATTCAGTAGTTTTTACGTGAAAGAGTAACAAACATCCATACATCCATACATCCATACTTACAAACTTTCGCCTTTATAATAGTAGTAGGATTTAAAAGTTGAAAATCAATCAAACACTTAACTTTGAGCATTTTCTGATTGTGCTCTATAAGCTTGAAATATAACCCTATTATGACAAACAAAACTCATCTTATGCTTCGCAAAGAGATTATTACTTGATAAATAATTTATTGACAGGAACAAACTGCCTGCCAATAGACTGCAATGCTCTCCAGAGTTCTACTGCCAAACAGACTGAGAGTAAGATCAACTCCATGGTACAGAAGGCCAAAGCTGCTGCCCCAGTAATTGTTGTGCTGGATAACTTTGAGGTTTGTGAACAATGTGGCTATTGCCATTGATCTTATAGGTCTCTCGTCCTTCAGAGAGTTTTGTTAACATGTTCTGATTATAGTAACAGTCAAAATGATCTCTTCATTCTGTCCATTGCCATTCCTCTGTGTACTGGGGGTCTGTGTCAGGGGTCCTGTAAATATAATTCAACAATACACACCCTGAAATAATTTACTAGCACACTTTGACACCTAGTGTGACAAGCCTATTATTAACTACCTGTGCCAATTATTTCGTCAAGCTATCTAATTATCTGTAATCTTAAAATGTCTTAAATTCATTCAGATAGCCTATTATTAACATGTATAATTGTATAGTCAAAGTAATTTGATTGTAAATCCTTGTGAATTGTATATTTATACTGCTACAATTATTCTAGGTTTTTGCTGTTGATCCCGAAAACAATGAAGATTGCAGAATTTTAGAATACTTCATGAACACTATTACAGATTTGTATCAAAATTACACAAAGCATGCTATCATTTTTATAGCAATAACTGAGAGACAAGACTTAAAACCTAATATGTTAAGAATGTTCCTGGATAAAATACATATACCTAGATTAAATGTTGAGCAAAGATATAAAATGCTGGAGTGGTTTGTATCTGTCATGCAGCTAAACATAGATGGTAATGACCAACACTCTTCAAATCAGTTTATTACAGATAAAGAATTAGTTTGCTTAAGTAAATCTTCAAGGGATGTCTTGCAGAGGGTGGCCGCGAAAACTGAGACATTTTTGTATGGTGATCTAGATACATTACTTCATTTTGTGATTAGAGAGTCATATTTGAAACAGCACAATAGCTATAACCAGTTGCTGCCGATGCCTGATTTGCACTTAGTTCAGGAAGAAGACTTTAATTCTGCTCTAGGTAAGTTCTTTGAAATATGTTAGTGTTGCCATATCTCATAAAAATTACCTTATCATTATTTTTATTCTACAGAATCCATCAGAGGCTTACAGAGTCATCATTTAGATGCTCCCAAGATCCCGAAGGTTTACTGGGAAGATATAGGAGGCCTAGAAAAACTTAAAAAAGAATTATTGAAAACTATAGAGTTCCCCATCAAATATCCACATTTGTTTAAAAATTCTAGTTTGAAGAGATCAGGTGAGAAGTGAATTACGTAATTAGTCTATTATTCAAAAGCTAAGTACATATATCCGATTTTTTTTAAAAGGAAATTTAAAAGCTTTTTGCAACGGGTCGACTAATGGTGAGATCACCGCCGCCGCCTCTAGACCCTTTGTAGTAGACCCCTTATTCGGTCCCTCAAGAACTTTACGAAACACAACAGTACAAATACTGTTATTTCATTCCAATACTCTGTCTCATACTGTGTGGTCTCATACTGAAACCAGCATGGTTCTACCACTATAAAAATTATGAATGATAATGATGATGAAATTATTTTAGGAATATTACTCTACGGTCCACCAGGCTGCGGCAAAACACTAGTAGCCAAAGCAGTCAGCACAGAACTGAACGTGAGCTTTCTCAGTGTGAAGGGCCCAGAGCTTCTCAACATGTATATTGGTCAATCTGAAGAAAATGTCAGAAAAGGTTTGTTTATAGCTACAATACTATGCGATTGCGACAGACAAGTTTACAAAAGTTGTCGGGAATTTGTCGGAGCGCTTTGTTCTTAAGACATATTAGACAAATTTTGATTAATAATAAGTATAATATTGGCTTTAATCAGTGTTCGAGGCGGCCCGCGCGTCGTCGCCGTGCATCGTGTTTCTGGACGAGCTGGACGCGCTGGCCCCGCGGCGCGGCGCGGCCGGGGACTCGGGCGGGGCTAGCGACCGCGTCGTCAGCCAGCTGCTGGCGGAGCTCGACGGAGTTACCCACGAGGAAGGTGAATCACTCATATTTATCTTTCGATCGCTCTGCATAGTTGGCTGCGATTTTTTTAAAATATATTGTTTATAAACCGAGAAACCTTTATACTCGTACGTATGAAAAATTAAACAAAATTAAATTATTAAATTAAATTATAAGCACTGATAGCCTAGTGGTACGACCGTCGACTGACAAGTCAGTGGTCTTGAGTTCGATCCCAAGGCGGCGCACCTCTGACTTTCCGTAAGTTATGTGCGTATTATAAATTAATTATTAATTATCAGTTGCTAAAACGGTGAGGGAAAACATCGTGATGAAACCAGCACACCTGCGAGATTTTTCAATGGTGTGTAAAGCCATGTCAGAGGCCTACGGGCGGTTTAAACTCTGACACCAGGTTGTTCATCAACCATACGATAAGAAGAAGAACAAAATTAAAATAAACTTAAATAATATATTTCAGATGCAGGAACATCGAGTTTTGTATTCATAATGGGAGCAACAAACCGTCCCGATCTGTTAGAACAATCGTTGCTGCGGCCCGGTCGTCTTGATAAGCTTATATACGTGGGGCCTTACTGCGGACTTCACGAGAAGACTTGCGTACTAAAAGCATTATGCAGAAAGTTAGTACATTACATACTTATCTCCATTCAAATTCCAATTTCCATAGGTACACCAAAATCAAGTGTGATTCTGACGTCAACGATAAACGTGTTAATGCATCGAGGTAAACCCTCCTATGTACCCTGTACATAATATAAGAAATTCTTTTGAACTAGACATAAAATTACTATCTCCCATAAATAGTTGTAACTTAAGGGTCTCCCTCCGCCCACCACGGATTTTTATCACCGATTTTGTGATCGTGAAGTGTAGATTTAAAAAACCAGCTCGAAAAAAAAACCTAATTAAGGTCAATTTTTGCAGTTACAAGTTGCGAGACGAGGTGGATTTGGAGTCGGTAGCAGCAGCGTTACCTGATAGCTGTACGGGGGCCGATTTACTGCAGGTGGTGTCCACAGCGCGCTCCGCCGCCGTCCGCGCTCTCGTCGCTAAACTACACGCTGGTAAATAAACTTTATTACGTATACAGAAAGTCTACTTTTCCTTTTATCTTCTTCTGTGCCTAACTCGTTGATATCTCCCATAAATAAGGTGTTTTTCTGTAAACTCATGACATTCACTTCCCTCCATAGCCACCGGCAAAAGAACGGCCGTGTGCCAAAATCGGGGAAAAAAATCACACGACTCAAAGTTTAGCAGCGTTTTGCGTGTGTAATTATAATTTAAGTTTCGAGAACGGCATGTATACTTCTAGGAGCTCTTGATTGAGGAAATGAGGAAGATTGACCATTATTAGATCCTTCATGGCCCAATAGCTTCATTCCCTAGCATTCGGTGCGACTTACATACAACTACAATCTACCTACACTACAACAGTCCTTAAAATAAGACTTAAACTAAGGCACAGTATAATGAACATACAGTACGGAAACTTCGTACAAACGCTCGAAAACGGCACACTCATACTTTATTATACTGTGACTAAGGTATAGAAATCTGACTTTCTGTTTCTCTGTAGGTGCAGTTAAGGAGAGTGAATTAAGTCCTGAATCAGTTATCCTTGGAGCTTCGGAACTTTTACTTGCCGTAGAATCATTTCGACCATCGGTGACAGAAGAAGAATTATCATATTACGAATCATTGAAATCACAAATGTAGGTAGGGTCCAATGTGTCCATTTATTTTGTACCTAAGTAGCGCCAAAGTTTGCACTAATGTCTGGCCCACCGGTAGGCGATCAAAACTAATTATGATAAACCAAAAATACTTCATAGTGTATATTAATTATACAGAATATATTTAAATGTTAAATAGATTATAAGAAATGGACTGAGGAATAAATTATGGGAGCTTGCTTAAATAAATTTGTTTGGTTACTTAACGCATTGTTTCATTTCAAAAACTTATATTTAAGGCAATAGAAAATAGAACCTACCGTTTAAGGAAACTCCCCGATACAACAAAAGATCTAAATAGCAATGATATATAAAAAATACAAATATTTTAATTAACCTATTAATATTTCTTTAGCTGCAAAAGAACTTACAGCTTAACAAAAAAGAGTGCTAAGTTTATGAGTACTAAAAACAAAGAGAATTTTTTGATTTTGATGACATAATAAACGAATAGTGCGCTAGTGGCGCCCTCAATTTTTGCAGTCTTTTTTGCTAAACTGTAGAGAACTGTCAAATGTCCAATCTCGAATCGTATTCCAGAACGAATAATTATCTGTCAGTGTCAATGTCAAATATAAATGAAATAGGTAGTTTATGTATTTATACACCTACATTTGTTATTTATATGATTTGAACTAGGACTAAGAAGGACATTTTAGGTTTATTTATTACCTATATTCTGCTACTACTTTCAATGGCGTATCGTAAAGAGAGATCAATATTTAATGTTCTATCATAGACCTTGTTGTCACTTAATGTTATCACTATATCCCAAAACATAATATAAAAATGTTAAGCGGAATTCGTGCTGTAGCGATACACTTTCACCCCTCCTCAGGGTCGAGCGCGAAACCGCTTAATGCCATTCGAACCACCGTTCGATACGCTAGTGTGACGACCTCGCCCAGTAGAAGGAAAATGGTGTGTTTTAATATTCCACTTGTTGATTGTAATGTAGATTCTAGGAATGTTTGTTTTTAATATTTTGGTGATTTTATTTTAAGGCTGATAAACTAACTCAAGAAGAGCGTGATACGCAGCTTCAGCCGCTGTTGCAGTCTGGTTGGAAGGTGCAAAGCAACAGGGATGCTATTGAGAAAGAGTTTCAATTTAAGGATTTCAACCAAGCTTTTGGATTTATGTCTAGAGTTGCCCTACTGGCTGAAAAAATGGACCATCATCCAGAGTGGTTTAATGTGTACAATAAACTTCAAGTAAGTGATTTTTTTTTAAACTAGCTAGTGTAATCAAGATTGAGTTCAATGTCATTTGTAATGTGAAGTTAAGCAATGCCAATAATAGCTATTTCATATTTATAAAACTTGTTATGTTAATAAAACATTGTTGAGCAATTGTTGAGGTAATTTTAAAATTGCATGAAATTACAGATTAAGAATTGTCATTAAGTACCTATTTGTAAATGTAGGTAGGTACTTAGTTCATTGTACATTTTTTAAACTTAATCCTTGATTATTGCAGGTGACTCTATCTTCACATGATGTTAATGGACTTAGCAAAAGGGACATCAGAATGGCTACATTTATGGATAAAAATTACAACTAGGTGTAAATTACTTGTGAAGCGAATGAAAAAGAATATTATTCCATTATATGACAATACCTACTTATTTATGAAGAATGTCTTAAATGTTTCCTAAGTTTTAAATGTATAATAAATGTTGTAATACCTAAGTACTACTAAATTATTGGTACCTACTCTGCTCTATTGCTTTTACATGTCACATAAAATGTTTTGTTTGATGTTTTATGTGGTCACTCAGCGATCATAGAAAGATATTTGTAATTCTATTCATCATATCCACATAATTTTTTGTTATGTTGTAAAGATATTTTACTAAATACCTGAGTACAAAACATGGTGTATTTACCCAGATTTGGAAGGTTATGGTCATGTGTGTGAACTAAGAAACCACACTTACAGTAGCATAAATTTCAAATAAATCCTTTACAAATTCCAATGGGTATGCCGTATGCATATTAGAAATTTATTAGAACTTAAATAACAAATACATTTTTATTTTACTAAACCTTTTAGTTAACAACCTACAAAAAATTTACAGTAGGACCATTCCTTGGAGGAATTTTATTTTTTAATTTTTTTAAATTTAATTTTATTATTTGTACGAGGCTCCCGATTCAAATCGCGACTGTGGCGCTGCCAGGAAGTATCACGCATTTTTTTTGCCTTTGTCAAGTACGGTCACTCAGGCCACAACTGTCACCAGTAGGTTGCAATTTTGTATGAAATATGATCAATAATTTCATACTTGTTACAACGTTTTCTATATTTTATATTCTGAGGTATAAGAATGTTCTATTACTATATAATTACTATATATACTTATGACCGAATATCAATCACAGCGGCCAATCTCACGACGCAGGAGAAATTGTGCGAACACAGGTGCCTTTATTCGGGATGGCAATTCGGGACGGCAATATCCGACACTACCGGAGTGAGATTGTACGTCCCCTCCGGCACAGTGCAAGTGATAATTATTTCATAATAAGCTCAATTTTATTTACGAAAAATCAGAGGTTCGTGCCTTGGGTTCGAACCCGAGACTTCTGACTTGCCATTCAACGGTTATACCACTACTCACCTATCACTACACATTTTTACTATAATTATATGTATACCTAGTACCTACCCAATTAAAGAAATAACGTAAAGAGATAAAGTTTGTTTGTTGTTGTTTGTCAGGGGTAATCTCCGGAACTACCGCGACCGATCTGATACTATAAATTCTTTCATAAATTGGAAGAGGCGAAATATTTATTGACAACCAATGGTTTTGAAGCATAATTGTCACCTAGGCGATTTCTAGTGGTTCAAACCACGGTTATAACTCCGTCAAAAATTTACGGAGACGAAGGTACTAATTCTTGCGGAGGTGGATGCGGGGTTCCGTAAAAAGTAAATGGCTGGTGGCTTAACAGTAAGTTGCAGGTGCAAATCCTGCTCGTAATCCATGTAGGTAAATGGGGCTTCAAATGAAAAGAAAACAGAAATTATATAAAATATCCTATTTCTTGTCGGTAATACGTATATTTATGTATTTTTAACATTCTTATACGTAGTATTTTTTATATTTTTAACATTCTTCAGATCACTAAGTTACTTCTTGACATAACAGGGACACGTGCGTCTGTCGTTGAATGGTTCTGTTTCGAATATAGAAGTACACGGATAGGTTTTTTCTATCGTCCTCTTTAGTTCTAGGGCATGCTCCAAGCCTTTTGTTTCACACACTATTTTCATCTGAAAACCATAATCTACTTTATTTTTTAATTATTAAGCAATCCAACATTTCTAACCCCCTAGTTACGAGGTCTTAGACTCGATGCCCAAATAGATAGTCTACGAATGATGATATTGATATTCCTTTATGCAATACAACTTATTCGTAATTTAGTAAATATATACAAATGACAACTCGAGTGAA